>JABTTQ020000822.1:0-1388444 GCA_016081115.2 Rehmannia glutinosa | reverse complement strand
TAAGAAAACAATATATTTTGTTCTATAGGTATGAATAGGTAATTATATAATTTAGTGACGAAATTATTTCTCTCTTCGTAAATTATATATGTCAAATGGATTTTTTTTAGTGCATTTTGGTTTACATAGGCCGAGTAGATTGGATATTACATATTTAGCCTTTGGTTTAATGATTAAGATTATTAATATTCATTGAATAAAGTTATGATAGTACTGTTAGTGGATAATTTAATATAAATATGATTGAAAAATTGGATAACATGGGGTTGAAGCCCAATCAGTAATTCAGTTGGATTGCATATCGGACTCCAAAGTCTGTCCAGAGCCACGATGCTCCACACAAATGACAAAACGTAATCCAACCCAATGATAAGTTCATCAAACACGACCTTAGCTAATTTATTGCTTATATTGTAATTATAAAAAGTGTAATTTTTTTTTACGTGGGAGTGGAAATATTCATGGTTATTTTGAGGGTGTTTGGCTAAATTTATTTAATTTTTTTTATAAGACTTAACTTCTTATAAAATAATTTTTGAAGCTTACACAATAGTTGATCTGATCTTATCATAAAAATAAATGTGAAAATTTGTGAGGCGATTTCGGGTCACTTGCATTAGCCATGATATCGATCCTATATGTAAAAGAAAAATTTAACTCAAACTCAAACCCATAAAAAATCTAGATTTTTTTTTTTCATATTTGTATGAGAGCGTCTTCATGAACTCTTGTAAAAGAAAAATTTAACTCAAACTCCAAAACCCATAAAAACGCAGATTTTTCTTCATATTTAGGATTCAGATTATAACTTTGAGTTCAGAGACGGTCTCATATAAGACCACCACAAAAATAAATTTTTCCGTGTTTGGCTAGGGTTAAAAGAGAGCGTGCCCGAGCAATGCGTTGTTGCACAGCATGGGCCGGGGGGCTCGGCCACATGGATAGTTCAATGTGCTCATACCTGCCTCTAACCAAAGATGTGAATCATCCATGCACATTAGCATGGCGTCTTTCCTCTTTGTTCGAATCGGGGTTTGAAACCAAACCTCTCCTCGTATAGATGGGGCGATTCTGGTGAGATCCAATGTAGATCCAACTTTATTCACTTGTGGGAGGCGGGCACGGGGACCACCACGACTCCTATCTTCTCGAAAAATCCATGCATCCCAACTCAAACAGTGTATGGACAAATTCTCTCAAGCACAATTTTAGGTTCGTCGTAGTTCTTATCATAAAAATAATTTATGAGCTACTCTTTTTTTCAGATATATGAACATTCCTTACATGACTTAGACTTAAACACAACGCACGAAAAAAAAAAAGAAGTTAATATTAAGAGATAAATGTGTAATCAGTGTTTTGTGTTAATTTTGCAAGCATATTGCTCCTCGACTTTATCACAAATATGTTGTGATTTATATTGCCAACCAAAATGCAACATTATGAATTGTATGACCAAAATCTTAGAGATGATAACACTCGAACCACAAGTAACATAATAAAAGAACTATGTATTATTTGGTAATTTTTAATTTTATCTTGTCATCAATATTATTAATTTTTTTAAGAAGAAATTGTTTTTCGTTTATTGAGAAGAAATCAACTTCACAGATTCAAATTAAATTCATCGGCCAAGATGACGATTCTCAAGAGTCCAAGAAAACTACAAAAGGGTGAAGATAAAAAGCTAGCTAGTTAACGTAACACGAATTGATGTCCGACGACATGGCAAAAATTGATTACATTCAAATTAGCTAGCAACAATTTGAGATCTAAAATACATGTACTAGTTAACTATAATTTGTCATAAAGTTTCAATTTAATTATTAACTCACCAAGAATGAGATCTAAATTTATCCAACCAACAAATTTTGATTTACTAACCCTAGCCTTTCAAGAAAATTGGTTCATTTCCTTCCCACATTTATCACACACCATTTGCATGAAAGAAATAGACAAGTGTCATATTCTCAATTGAGTCAATGTTTAAAATGGAGATATGGGCTAATTGTAGGAAATGAATAGAGGGGTAGGAAGGGCACATAACATTTAAGGCTTTGATTTTTGATGGCATTGATATGAATCTTTATTGAATTAGGTATTAGGTAAGCCATTGAGATTTTACTTGCACCAACATTTCCCAACACGCTCTCCAATGTCAATTCATTTTCTGAAACCAAACATGCCCGAATTTGGACATATTTTGTGGGGAAAGAATATTCTAAAGTTCCTTTTGATATGCTAGCTATACTATTAGCGGATGGAATCTTCTACGTTCAAAATCACAAGCTTCATTTTATATTCTATCGGATATAATTGTCATGCCATAAACACTTACCATATTACTTTTAAACATAAATCAAGTCTATGTATTTAATATGATAAGTATTATGCACGTAATTGTCATCTATTATAAAACGCGGTTTTGGAATCGAATATCCCATCAAGAAGCTTTAGTTATTACACAAAATTGACATGATCTACAATGGAAATTAGATTAATTTAATTTCTACCCATAGGTTGGAAGATGAGACTACCCTAAATGCAATAGACATATATAGAGTGGTGCGGGTGGGAAGGGGGAGTGTCGAGAATTGGAGGCATATGTCAAAAATTTAATTCCTCTAAAACGTAGTCTTAAGAACTCAGAGCAAATTGTGGGAAATAACCATTTGAGATATGACAAAGACTTTTCTAACATGTAAAATAAAAAAGATAAGTTTTTTACCCACTTTTGTTCTTCTTTTACTCAAATATCCTTATATTTTAAAATGCAAAAGTAGTTGGTCATCTCTCTTTATTTTTTTCTCTCTCTACTCTCTTTTTATTATATAAAAATCTCACTTTTTGGTAATTTTTTTGAAAATCTTTAACAATTTTCATTTTCTAATCCATTTTTCATATTTTTAAACAATTATTGAGACTTTTAAACAAATTTCATATCTTAAATAATTGCAAATGTTTAAAAAAGGTGTACTTTTTTAATTTTTATATTTACTTTTTTGTAAAATTTTTATTTTAAAATAGCTTCTGGTTCTTTTTGTTTTTTAAACAAATTATCGTTGTTTTTTATATTTTAACATTTAGATTTTAAAATAATTTTGTGGATTTTTAAATATTGTTTAATAAATTGTAAATATTTTTTATTTTTACTTGAATTCAAAATTAATAGATAATTTTTCAGATTTTTCAAACAATTGAGATTGGCACAATAAGACACGATATGATACGGTATGACATGATATGGCACGATTTATATCATAGGGATGTGTGTATTTGGAGTGGAGTGTACACGATGTATAATGCATGCACGATATAAAATTATTTATATGCACGATATACAATGCATGCTCATATACAGGGGCGTAGACAAGGGGGCCCAAATTTTTTTCGTCCCATTTTTTCTATGGAAAAAAATAAGAAAAAAAATTATATATATTTTTTTAAGGAGAAAAAATAGTTGAGCTAGGGGGAAAAAAATTTGGGCTAGTGGTAACCTTTCGGGCTGGCTACGCCCCTGAGCATTGCATGATATGCATGCGCGATATATACATTACAATTCATGCATGCATGATAGGCATGCAATGATGCAAGATATGCATGATGAATGATTCACGATGAATGATGCATGATGCATGCAATGCACAATATGATGAATGACACACGATATGATGAATGATGCATGCAATGCACATATGATGAATGATGCACGATACGTGTTTGGTTTACACATATATGACATGATATGAGTATACAGTTTTATGCTCAAGGGTGTGTGTATTTTGGAGGAAGTGTACACGATATTCAATGAAAACATTAATTACATCAATTTCAAAATTCAAAATCTGCAAATTAAAGAAGGGGTATTTTGGTCAAATTTGATAGAAAAGAGTACCCACTATCCATAAGGATGAAAGCGAGCCAGGATTTATATTGGGTGTGCCGATACACAGAAATGGAGTGAACCGAATAATTTAACTAAAATGCATATAAATTCTAACTAAAAAATATTTTCTAAAAAAAATCCTATGTAAATTTTTTTGTAATAAATTTTTTTTTTGGGAGGGAGGAGGGGGGGCAAGTCCAGATTAGCTCCCCATCCCTCTACCACCGATAGTGGATACTTAAAAAATTTCTCCCCAAGAACTAATACACCTATTCTTAGCATCCTTATATGGGTTGGTTAATTATAGGTTGGGTAAAATAGTGTTTATTCGTGTATGATCTCTTCCACAATAGAGTGTACCATGTGTAAGAGCACATTCTTTATGAGAAACATAGATGAATATGCAATTACTCGATCGCGGTAATTACCAAGGAAAAAGATTCCAAAGAAATTAAAATGATCGATTTGAAAGTAAATACTTGTAGCAGTCGGCAGTCGAAATTGAAGAAAAACACGGGTCTTTCTAGCATAGTTTGTCCTTATTTTCACGTTCCCTAGGAAAGCTTCACAGGAGGTTTGCTACAAGTAAAATATAATTAACTATAAACTTATTTTTTATGTGATGGACTCTCGAAAAGAAGATACATCTTGTTAGTATAAGTAATAGTTAACGAATCTTTTAAACTTTCATCAACTACAGAGTTATATACTTGCACAATCCATAATCTTTCTTATTGTGGTGTAGATCAGTTCATTCATGTTTCCATCCAACTTCTAAAAATCTTCCCGTAGTTGTACCTTACTCATACCTCATTAACCGACGACCACTCTTCACCCTCTTTAGCCCCATGTGGCATAATGTGTTCAGGTTATGATTGAAATGTTACTATAGTGAACTTTGGAGAAACAAATAGTTGAAAATAAGTAAACAGGAATTAATTAAAAGTGGGCTGTCCATCCATTCATCATGCTCTCAAACAAAAATTTCTAGGTAAAAATTTAACCTGAAAGATTTACAATTAGAGGATTTTGACACCACAATTGTTGTCAACAACCTCCTTAATTAATTCTAAAAAAAAAAAAAAAACCTCCTTAATTGACATTAATTGATAATAATTAATAATAATAGCCTACAATGCTGACTGCTGTTGATGGCAAGTTTTTGGCCGAAAATGTGAATCTCCACAAGAAATGAATCCATCAATTAAAAATTAAAAACAGTCTTATACTCTAATTTCATTGATTTGCTTGATTGAACAACACATGGTTCATAAAAACAATTGATTAGCTAGTGCGACTTAATTATATATTATTGTTATGTCATTTTTTTTTTCAATTTTGAAATAATTCATGACCAATTATGTCTAGAATTGTCAATCCAGGCCCGGTCGGCCCCAATATAATATAGGCCGATCGAGCTGTAATTTTCGTGCCCAAAAAGGCTCGGGCTTATGTTGGTCGGCCTAATGGGTCCGTGGGTATAAAATACACTACACGGGACGGTCGTGAAAAAAAGTTGAAAAAAACAGGAATTAATTAAAAGTGGGTTGTCCCCTTGGCCCGACAGAACGATACCAGGTTGGCCCGGCCCGATCTGATTGACAGCTCTAACTATGTCATAAGTGCAAAATATTTACCAGAGCATATTGACAATGCAAGTGTATGTTATATCATCATTTTGTTTTCATTTAGTATTTATCTTTCCATCTAATATATTTTTTTTTTACGATTCACAGTATTCCCACATCAGCCGAAGGCATAAACCTTATCCTTTTCATAGATGGTCCTAAGGGGAGGAGGGGCAAACTCAACTCCTCACTCCACAATAGTCAAAATTTGAACACATGACCACCAATTGCAACCTCGAGTCCGATAGACAACTTCCTAGAATTCAATAAGCTTGTCTAGATATGACAAAATATCCAAAGTGGGTCCAATTTTAAATCTGATTTGCTACCAACATGTTGTTAGAACAAGATAGAACTATATATCGGACAAATAAACATTAATTGGACCTACCATATAACATGTAGTGGTTTAAAAAACATGAACCAAACTGATTAGTGCTCAACTTCATCGGTTAATTAATGCTAATCACACATTAATGCATCAATATTCGACATCTAACATCATATTAAATATGTGACATCAAACACTTATTAGTGAAAACTATGATGGGGTGAGACAAATAATGACTAGTGGATCTCAAAGAATATACATATTTGGATTTTGGAAGATCGAAGCCCCAGATTTCGGTTGATCAGAATTTAGGAGAATCTGAGGTAGATATAATATATATATAATATATTGGTGTTGTCAAAGAGATAAACCCCACATTCGGAAAGGATAATGTATGCTAAGGTAAGATATAAAGCATGTCTTAATTAATATAATATTGAAAAATTAGTTAAATAAATTTAAGGATTAATAACTTTAACGGGTAACTATCAGAGCATGCTCCTCATTATTAGACAATACAAATAGGGGGAACAATAAGAGAAATAACATAACAAAAATAAAAGAGTTCACTTGTACTATTAAAACTTTGTTGAAACTAAAAATTTAGGCAAAAACTTGCATGAGACGGTCTCACGGATTTAGATCCATGAGACGGAGCCCTTATACAAAGTTTTAAAGGTTTTTTTTTCACTTTTTATTTTTCTTAGGGTTTATATTTATTTTCTTAGTGTTTATTTTTAATTGATTTGGGTTTTTAGGATTTTTAGTTTTTTTAAGGGTTTATTTTTTATTTTTTGGGTTTATTTTTGTTTTTCGAGTTTATTCTTTATGGTTCATGTTTTTAGGGTTTATTTTTGTTTCTTCATGGTTCATTATTATTTTTAAATTTATTTTCATGGTTCATGTTCTCAAGACGGAGCTTAAGAGTCCGTCTCACTGATTTAGATCCGCGAGACCGCCTCACAAGAGACTTGCTCAAAAATTTATTCGCGAGTATCATAATTTTTTTTTGTTTTTGAGAAAAGCGAGTATCATAAGTTTTATCGCGGATGGTACCGATGATTTTCTACTAAAAATTAATAAAACTCGTCAGACAGTATGGGTCTATTAAAAAATAAAAGTTTTCTGGACATGATTATTATTATTATTATTGTTTTTTTTTTAACGCAACGAAAGAGAAAAGAAATATTATTGTTGTTGTTTGGACCAAAAAGTGTGCTGTGATATAAAAAGCTGATCCAACCCAACTCGTCTATGGGCTCACGATTGCTCATTATCCAAAGCACAGCTTTTCTGAAGGGCCCATGTAAAAGTCCTCCACGAGCAACAGAAAAAGTTTGCTCAAGCAACATATTTTGAAAGCCCATAACAGAAAAGTTTTTTTCACCATTGTATTGTTTTACTACTTGTTAAGTTGACTTTTTAGTCAAAACTCTAATAAATTTAAATTATTTTTATCTTGTTATTTTGCCAATTTTTTAGACCAAAATATACTAACATTTTTGCAGGCCCAAATTAATAGATTTGAGATACAGTGGTCACTTTTGGGAGTTGAGAGATTGTGGATTGAGTCCTACTTTTCAGGAACCACCATCCTCAATCTCCCCACTAACCCTTAACTTGAAAGTTGGTTTCATGACCTATTTTGTAGGGGTATGGCTGATCTATAAAAAGGAATGGAGCTGCACGAATTTATTGTGGATTCATAGCACATAAATCATAAAATTAAAGAGAGTCCACCGTTTTTCACAAGAAGGGGGAAAGGTGCATAGTGTGATCGATAGGTGTTGACATCACCTTTTACAACACCTCTTGAAAGTTGATTCTTCTTGGTAGTTTTGAGAGACGGTTTATAATCTGGGATAGGTTCAAGTTGTTCTCTTACTTTGACGGATTCCAGAGCTTCAAACTAGAGGTTTTCACAAAAGAATCCAAGTTTTTCACAAGAAGGGGGAGAGGTGCCTAGTGTGTTCGATAGGTGTTGACATCATCTTTTACAACACCTCTTGAGAGTTGTTTCTTCTTGGTAGTTTTGAGAGACGACTTGTAATCTGGGATAGGTTATAGTTGTTCTCTTCTGTTTACGGTAGAAGGTTGAGTTGAAAGATCAAGTACAATAGGGAAGTCTTTGTCTTGTTCTTTATTTTGTGTAATCAATTTTCTACTTCATTGTTTTTGCTTTAGTATACGCCGCACAAGTATTTTTATACTTGTGCAAATTTTTATATCATGTGTTCAATCTTATTTTTATGCTTTGTTTATTTTTCATAATTGATAAAATAAACAAAGAATATGAAAAACACAAGTTTCACTGGTGACACTGGAGGTGTTGCCAACACTCCGCACAACACTCACTCGCAAACTTAAAGAATTCGCCCCGAACCCTAACAATTGGCATCAAGAGCCTACACTTGATACTACTAAGTGAGATCCTGTTTTTTTTTTTTTTTTTTTGCAGTGTTTGCTAATGGATTGTCAAGGAATTTCGATGGTTCATCCTCCAGTTCTCGATGGAACAAACTAGTCCTATTGGAAAGGTAAGATGAGGGCCTACATAAAGTCAATTGATGAGCACGCACGGAGAACTATTATGACCGGGTGGACTCCTCCAAGAAACATATATGTTGAAAAAGTGGAGGAAGGGGAGCACAATAAAGGGTGTAAAAGTATGCACCAGAATTCTGGAAGTTCTAGAGGTGTTGTCATAAGTGACGTATCACCTAGTACAACACCTGACAATTTATCAGATTCTGAAAATGAAGCAGAAGTGGATGTTAATCTTGTACCTGTGCACAGAGATCCTCCAATGAAAATTCAGAAAGATCATCTCACTTCTCAAATCATTGGAGAAGTTTCAGATCCCATCAGAACAAGAAGAAAAGAAAGGCCAAACTATCGAGATATGGTTAGGTCATCTTACTTTTCTTCTATATGTTTAATGGTAAGAGATATATGTATTGTGTCCAATGTTGAACCAAAAAATGTGAATGAATTTCTTAAGGATAAACGCTGGATCAAGAAATGCATGAACTGTCGTACAAATATGGTGATATTGAATATGTTGATGTTAGCTCATCGTGTTCTCAACTTTTGTGGATGCGATTAAATGCTTGATGATTATGGTATTTCTAATGATATTCCACCATGTATTGTGACTACCTAAGTGATATAGATATCTCTAGAAACCGATGCAACACTCCCAACTAAACACATTGACATAAGGCACCATTTTATTCGGGATTTGGTGGAGAATGGTTTGATTCGCATTGATCATGTTTCCACCGAAAATCAGATAACCGACATTCTCTCTAAATTGTTGGATTTTGAGAGATTTGTGTCTTTGAAACAAAGTGAAGTGTGGTTCGAGGTGTGACGACACTTGTCGTAACACCTATTTCTTTTTTTGTTTTTCTTATTTTAGGTTTTAGGCATGTTGCATAATATCTTCAGGGTTTTCAAATTGGGTGTGCCATCCGTGAAACCTTTTCGGTCCGGATTTAAGTTATTTTTGTGGCCAAAAATAAGATTGAATATACTACAAGTACTTGCACAATTTCTTCCTTATATTTGTACATACTTTAGCTCATCCTGCTTTGAGGTTTGTTACTAAGTAGTTGAGGGTCTTTCATCTCTTGTACGATCATGCCCCATGCAAAATTATAACGTTTTTCAAACATGAGTTTGGCTCACTGATTATAGTCATTAAAGTAATTGAGGAATCTTTCACAATTCTGTGATCATGTTCCATGTGAAACAATGACTTGTTAATTAAGAGCTTTTGTGTACTTATCAAAAAATGGGAAATAATACACAAAAATGTGTATATGAAAAAAAGATGGAAAAATGTACAAAAATGTGTATATATCAGTTGATTTTGTGCAAGGAAAAATCATAAAAAAGATCTGAGTATGGCCCTGAAAATTGTTCTTGATGAAAACTGAAAAGTGTTTAGCCAGATGTGGCCAACATTCTCTGTGAACACCTTATGGTATTTTTTTCAGCTTTTGTGTGCTTGACTGTATTTTTTTTCTTTTTTTTCTTTTCAATTTGATTTTTTTTCCTTTTTAGGCATAATCAGGATGTGATTCAGTAGATTTGTCCCTATAAGTGATTTTCAGTGGTTACTGTTGGCGGTTATTTTTTTTTCTCTCCATTATTCTGAATTTTAGGGGCTTAATGTTCGTGGGTTGAATTGAGGGGGAGTTTAATATCTGGAACTTGAGATAAATATATGCACTTAGTGGGTAGTTATCTTTGGTCTTTATATTGCTTATAAATACTGTGATTTATTTCAAGTGTTTGTAACATCATTTATTTTCCAGATTTTCGATCCTCTTAATTCCTTCCCTCATTTTCTCAATTCTTGAAGCCCAAGGCATAGTCCTAAAAGAACAAGAAACCTTAACTCCTCTGTCTCTCCCTATTCCTATAAAGTCTCACCTTCTTAAGGGCCCCAATATTCGTGATCTTCCCATAGGTGAGGTGGGAGGTGTTGCCACACCCACTCGGCACACCCCCTCTGTCACATGAACAATTTGTCCAAGTTCCTCTACACTTACTTGAAATTCACTTGCAATATGTCATTGCTCAGATAAAGATCTTTACTCGTATACGAGATGAAACGAGTAGATTGATTTCTGCCCAAAAAAGGGGAGAAAGTGGCACAAAAACTAGTGAAGTGGGAACTGGAACTAAAGTGGTGGTATCTGAGGAGAAAATAGGAGAAGAAGGGAGGTTGGGTACGGTTGCGGAGTGGGACAGGATGGATGGAAATCGAATCGTGGAAAGTGTTGATGAAGGTGTTGCCAACACTGGTGGCAACACTCCTAATCGGCCGATGATCGGATCCCCCGTATTCGAGGATGGTATTGGCTGGATTTTTTTTGTCTTGAGTTTTTGTGCAGGTTTTGTTCAGAAATTGACAAAAAGTGGGAGATTGTTAGAGTTGACTTTTTAGTCAAAACTCTAATAAATTTAAATTGTTTTTATCTTGTTATTTTGCCAATTTTCTAGAAAAAAATATACTAACATTTTTGCAGGCCCAAATTCATGGATTTGAGATACAGGTCGGCTGTTTGGGAGTTGAGAGATTGTGGGGATTGAGTCCTACTTTCAAGGAACCACCATTCCTCAATCTCCCCACTAACCCTTAACTTGAAAGTTGGTTTCATGACCTATTTTGTAGGGGTATGGCTAATCTATAAAAATGAATGGAGTTGCACGAATTTATTGTGGATTCATAGCACATAAATCATAAAATTAATAAGAGTCCACCGTTTTTCACAAGAAGAGGGAGAGGTGCCTAGTGTGTTCGATAAGTGTTGACATCACCTTTTACAACACCTCTTGAGAGTTGATTCTTCTTGGTAGTTTTAAGAGACGATTTGTAACCTGGGATAAGTTCAAGTTGTTCTCTTACTTTGACGGATTCCAGAGCTTCGAACTAGAGGTTTTCACAAAAGAATCCAAGTTTTTCATAAGAAGAGCGAGAGGTGCCTAGTGTGTTCGATAGGTGTTGACATCACCTTTTACAACACCTCTTGAGAGTTGTTTCTTCTTGGTAGTTTTGAGAGACGACTTGTAATATGGGATAGGTTTTTTTTTTCAAAATAACACCCCGGGGGGTGGGGGATTGAGGCGGGATCCCCTACCTGTATATCAAATAATCAAAATGTCATACAATGTCATACCCGCCAAGGCGGGAGAAAATCAAAGAACAAATAGCCTATCACTTCTAAATCTAGAAAGACTATCATAATGAGAAATCTAAAAAATAAAAGGAGAACCAATGATCTACGAAAATCTGAAGCTCGGATATCCCAGCTGGTCCATCCGAATGAGCGCTAGGAGGTGGTGAGAAGTCATGCCCTCATCAACAATGTGATTGCCAAGGGCAGCGCTCCCAACTCCGCTAGGTGATCAACCGTCGATTCCCTCTCTGTATGTGGGAAATCGAATCCTGAAGGTCCCTCAGCATGTTCCGAATGCGAATCAGGGTGTGTTGAACCTGCCAAGAGTCAAGACCACCAGAAGTGATCGTGGGATAGGTTATAGTTGTTATCTTCTGTAAACGGTAGAAGGTTGAGTTGAAAGATCAAGTACAATAGGAAAGTCTTTGTCTTGTTCTTTATTTTGTGTAATCAACTTTCTACTTCATTGTTTTTGCCTTAGTGGCGCCGCACAAGTATTTTTATACTTGTGCAAATTTTTATATCCTGTGTTCAATCTTATTTTTATGCTTTGTTTATTTTTCATTATTGATAAAATAAACAAAGAATCTGAAAAACACAAGTTTCCGCTGGGTGACACCTAGAGGTGTTGCCAACACTCTGCACAACACTCACTGCAAACTTAAAGAATTCGCCCCCCAAACCCTAACACTACTAACTCTAAAATATGTATGAATGATTCAATTTGTTACGGGGAGTGTTTGCAAACTCTACAAAAATTGTGATTCTCAGCTTTTTATGTGTTTAACAAGTAGCATAGTAATAGCTATTAGCATATGTGTAATTTTTTTTAATAACCGAGATTTCATGTTCCCACATGACTAGTCCTCGGGGAAACAACATTGGTCCCTCAGGAACTGTCCATGTAAACCGCGAGAATGCACAATGACTCACAGGTCCCTAATATCCTCAACTACCACACACAAAGAGTCGTCCCCCAAGTGATTGCGTTAACAGCTAATTCGCAAAAGCATCGTATAGGTGACGGTTAGGCATAATGTGCTAAGGTAGAATTGGTCATGAGGTGAGTACAACACCATAAGGGCCATGGGTGTTCGCCTTATTTTTAGCTTCACCGCAAGTGTACGGTGTAGTTTATAGAATAGGGTAAGCAAGGTCGTATCCACGGAGACTAATAAATTAATATGCTAAGTATTGAACCAAGATAGTCTTATTTTTATTTAGACGATCGAAATTTGATGATTGTTGTATTGAGATTAATACAATTTAAATCACTAAAACACAAGATTGAGATAATACAAATGATAGAAGTATCAAGATAATGGAATGGATTTCCGAGTTAAGGTTTCGATTAATAATCCTCTTGTTGTCCGATTAAATCAAAGCCAAGGTTATTATCAATATTCCTATAAGACGATCACAAAAACTATTTTATCCTCTCTCTCGAGATGCATATAAAATGTAGATTGAAATACTTATGCTAGCATCTCTACTCAACATGAAGCATTCAACTCCCAAAAGTGTAAAAGATCAAATATCCTCACAAATATTTACAAACCTCTCGATTCATGCAAATATTTGTGTCGAGTATTCAAGATCTAATATTGAAACTCATCTCTCGAATTATGAATCAATATATCAAACAAGTTAAATCATTGATCAAGTGATAAAACAAGAATAAGCTCAAAATACTCAAATAGGCTTTAAGATAATAACTTCAACTAAGATTAAAACATCCAACAAGAGTTCATTAATCTACTTCCAAAACCCGGAAATCTCAAGAGTTTAGCTACACATGATTTCTAAACAACTCATAAACAAATTGTTCAAGGCCATTACAACTAAAATGAAAGATTGAAACTAAAAGAGAAGCAAGAAAAACTTAGGAAAGTCGACAATCTCTCGATATATCTCCGTTCCTTAAGCTCCGATGCAACCCGATTGTCTCCTTGATGTCTTCTTCCAAGAATAGACCACTTGTCTTGTGTTGTAGATCCCAAAATATGTCCGATTCCACTTGTGTGCGCCCCCAAAAGCCTTTTTATACTCCCCATCATGTTTAGGGCTTAATGCAAAGCGAGATTATGGGATTCAGTAGACAGACGCACGGGTGGTGCGCCCACGCACGGGTTACCGTGCGCCACCTGCTGGAATACCCCAACTCTCTGTAGGGCGCACGGGTGGTGCGTCGAGCACGGCCTACCCGTGCGCCACTCGTGAGATATCCCGACTCTCCGGGCGCACGGGTGGTGCGCCCATGCATGGGCTACCCGTGCGCCATGTCCGCAGCTTCAATCAACCTTATACGGTGCACGGGTGGTGTCTTGAGGCACGCCCAACCCGTGTGCCCCCTGTTTCTTCCGTGAACGCTCAACTTTCGCTCTTTTAGGCTTCACTTCTCGTATATCCACTCAATTCTCCGTGTTTCCACTTTGCTTTCCTCGTATTCTTATTCAATTAGCTTCAAATATCATGAAATTCCTACAAAATAAGCAAAGTGTAATATCTTTTCCACAAGGAGTGAATATGTAACATTTAACGCGAGTATATGCATGTTTACTTATCATTATAGCTCGAAATACACATCGAAACACATGCAAAATTCACACTTATCAATGGGTCGGGTTGGTCAGCACTCGGCCAATTACATTCTTCTAATTACATAAAAAATGACTCCTTGTGCGCGATAGTTGAAGATATTAGCCGATCTGTAAAGAAAGTTGCATGTACAGAAAATATCATAAAACTATGTCAAAACACACAAAGAAAATTACCTTTAGAGATGTGCAAATGGTAAGTAAATCCCTTTCACAATTCAAACACAACCAGAACAAGTTCAATAGAAAGAATTATCCTGTAATTCCTAACTCAAAGAAGAAAAGAAAAAACCTCTCTCAAATTAGTATCTTCGGCCTACACAACTAAGTCTTGACCTCCTACTTCTTACCGACGAAAAACAATCACTTCTGCTAGCATTCTTCGGTCGATATTTCTTGTATTCCCGAGATCGAAAAGCTAGTTCCATGATTTTAATATCTTCACTTATCTCTTGTCTAGAAAGTGATGGCAAGCCAGGCAGAATATCCTTTCGGAAATCTTTCATTCTCCTCCCTCGTTTCAATTTTACTCCGTGATCCTTTTTATCCGGGCTCGTTGCTTCAGATGGCGTTGACGAAACGCAGTACTCATCCACACTGCACTCCTGTTGCTTTAGCACAATCGACTCGTATGATTCTGATGAACTTTGGGGAGTTTCCCTCTCAAGATTACAGTTTTCTTTTCTTTTTCTGGCGAAACTTTCCGATGAAAAGTATATGAGAGACACAGCTCCTTTTCTGACCGTTATATCAACTTCGTCCGATTCTTTTTTTTGTGAATCAGACGACTGAAGTTTCATTTCTATAGAAGGATTTGAGTTTGGAATATCAACACCACATTGTCCTGTCTTTGTGTTGCTTGATACATCATCGGCCGTCCAATAAGACTTGCACGAGACGGGAGATCTATTGCTGCCCGTGCCCTCGAGGAATTCTTGGCTAGTGTGTAACTGTGAACAGAGCTGGTCTTCTTTGTTTTTATCAACATTCATTTTGGACGTAGATATCTTCCGACGAGTTTTGTCCGGCAAACTTATTTCAGATTCTGCGTTTTTGGGCCTCAAATTCATGGAGCAGCTACTAGGATCTTTGCTAGGTGAGGTCGTCAGAGTCGACCTTGTGATATCTTGGCGATCCGAAGAAGAAGAGTCGTTGGAGTGATTATTCTTCGGTTCTCTCCAGTCAAGATCGATCAAAAAAGTACTTTTACCGTATTCACCAACCTCATTATGTGAAACACACGAAGAGGTACACTTTGATGGAACAGATGATTCGTCCGGAAGAGCCTTGTTGAGGTCCAGTTCTCCTACTCCATGAGCAGTAAATAGCTTTCTTTTAGCTGACATATTATCGGATGAGAGGTCTTCCTGGCATCGTTCGACCCTGCAGAAGAGTTTAACAACAAATTAAAGAGGGGAAAACAACAACGGACTAACAGTGAGCTCAATCAGGCTCAGCCTGTTGAGGTATGTATGTATTAAATGCCAGACCTTGTTCTTTTCTTTCCGGAAGATTTAGTCGACCATCCGTGATGGAGTGCGACTTTGAAATCGAGTCAAAAGCATCATTTTTCCTACTTTTCTCCCAAGTGTCTGCCTCTGCTCTCAAAGAGAGCTTAAACACCTCATTAGACGACACTTTATCGTCACAGAAACCATGCTTCCGTTTAGCAGACACTTGTGCAGCAATACGGTTACGTAAGAGGTCTTCACCGTCATTTGTATAGTAACCGCAGGAAGTTCGAGATCGAGAGGTCTTCGCTGGTGTTTTAAAGAACCTCTGTGCTCTAGTAAACAATGGTTCTTCACAGATCCTGACGAGCAAATCTGATAAACAACAAACCCAAGGTATTATACAAGGCACCTGTCAGATATATATATATATCATAATCAATGTATATTGTTTCAATCATTATAATGCTTTTGCACTGCCAAATTCTGAAGAGCCCTGAACACAACAGAAATGAAAATTGAAAAATAAGAATATAATATAAATGGGATAATTACAAAAAAAAACTACCTTTGAGGTTTGGGGTAATTACAAAAAGACCCAGAGAACTTTCAAAATTACAAAAATTACCCATGAGTTTTGATTTTGCCTTAATTTTGAGGGGTTAACTGTAATATTTTTATAAACGCAAGGAGGGCTTTTGAAAACCTTTTTCCAATGAAGGGGAAAATGTAAGATCGAATCAAAACTCAAAGTTTTTCTTTGTAACTTTGAAATTTCTCTAATTTTTTATTGTGATTACCCAAATCCTCAGGGGTAGTTTTTGTAATTATCCCTATATAAATAAAGAACGAAAATCCTAATTGATAACATAAAAAGCGCTCGGGAGAGTACAATGAAGACCTTCTTCGTATTGACATGTAGTAATTAAAAAAAAAAAAAAAATCGCAAGGCTGTGTTCATTACCATATGAACTTGACTCAAGTTCATCTCTTTTGGTAGGTACTCATATTTCAAGTTCTTTGAAAGTGGACCAACAAATGCATGTGTGCCTTCTCCACCACTCACTTCGTTCATCAGTATTTTTTGAATTCCATACAGCCGATGGAGTTCAAGTACCTAAAATAAATCAACAGCAGCGGAACGAACTAAGAAGTGCAGAAAAGCAGGAAACTTCACTAAATGATCTTAACCTAAACAAGATAATGGCCATATGATGAATGATAAAGATATTGGTAATTGCAGCAAGGTTTATCAAACTTAAAAACAAGACTTAAAAGAGCACCTGGTTCCTGAATATTTCCTCCTGATTGAGCATGGTCTGTGTTACGACGTTTTGCAAAGAATCGTCCGAGTCCAAGCATCAAATTTAGTCCACAATCACTGCCTATCAACATCCTGTCCTCTGCTCCTTGTTTAAATCTGCATCTTCAAGTTTCAAAAGAAGGGTAAATTACAACAAATATCCCCTCTTGAGACTGCAATTCGTAAAAAAAACAAATGTCAAGGGAAAGATAGTTGGGTTTTATTGTAATAAGACTAAACCTCAAGGGTATTTTTTGTAATTAACCAAATTAATAAATATAAGGTTTGCTATATTATACTTGGAAGCAAAAGTATAAACCATTATTCATTCCAGAATACTGGAACAATTTCATTTTCAGTCCCAATATTCAAAATGCAGTCAGTAAATTTATGATCTAATCCAAACACAGCAGTTTCAGATGCTGGGCCCAATGAGAAAGATCATTTGATCTAGGGTTGTCAATGAGTTACACGATACGATAACATGACACTATTACAAACATGAATTACAGAGACAAATGACAAGATAAGGCACGACTCGAAACACACACGAAAGCATGATATTATAAATTAAGTTAAAATTACATTTGTTGTTATATTTAAGATCAAATAAGATAGATAACACGAAAATATGATAGTGCGACATGAACATGACACGATTTGCCAGCCCTTTGATCCCTTTGCTACATTGCAATGCAATTTATTTACCAACGCTAAATAATCTCACAAACGACTGTTTCTTCTTCTCTATTTTTCATTCCAAACCGTATCCTAAATTCCAAATTCTTTTTCAAGGAATCCTAGCACTCTTTCTGAAGTACAGTTAGAAACAGAGAGAAACAAAAAAAGTGCACAAAGACCACTAATAAAAGTTAGATACCTCATGCCCTGATTATTTTTACCAAACAAGCTTCCTTCTTTACCCACTACTGGAAATAAATAAATGGAAGTCAATAGAGAAAAAAACAAAAAATACATGCAAGTGGCAGCAAGGCCCTGTTTGGTTGCAACAGAAAATGCTTAATTCAACATCTACATTTCCCCTGATAAATATCTCCGATTTCGCTCTCTCGTATTTCAAAGATCAAGGCTAATATGGCAACAAAACAATCAACCCATCACAGATTTTTTCCAATCGAACGTGAAAACATAAACAAAATTTCTCCTTTTCTTTTCCACTCATTAAACACATACATAATATATATATATATATATATATAGAGAGAGAGAGAGAGAGAGAACTAACCAGTAGAGAGTGGGGTTTAAGAAACAGAGGACGTTAGAAACAACACAAGACAGAGATTTTAACCATTGGGGGTGCGGATTACACCAAACCCACCATATCTAGAGATCCTATACCATAGTATTAAATGCTAACACACACACACACACACACACAACACGCATGTAGAGAGAGAGAGAGAGAGAGAGAGAGAGAGAGAGAACGGTGGGTAAAACAGATTTTAGAGAGAGAGAGAAAAGAAACTGAAAGGAATCGAATCAGAAAGACTAGGGACAGAGGCGTGGTGGGGTTGGGGGAGAAGAAAAGGGAAAGAGAAAGAGAAAAAATCTCTCCTACACTTGTAGTGTGTGTTTTTGCGTGTGATTTACCGCAAGGCTAGCTAGAAATATTGCATTCATTGAGGTTGATGATGAATATTTTTGTGGGTCTCTTTTTTCTCTCTCTATATATAACATTTTTCTGCTTTGTGATTCTATCTTTCTCTCTCTAAAACTAATTTCCGATTTTTTTGTGTAGTGACCAGTCTGATGACAGTTATGCTAGTACAAAAGGACAAAAGTGCCAATTCAATGTTGTAATTAACTGAAGACTGGATTTTTTTATTTTAAATTTGCCTTTTTGCCCATGTAAATCTTGATTATTGATTTTATTTTAATTTTTTTGGGTAAGATTAAATAATTCAAACTTTTATAGGTACAATGAGGAAAAATTAAAGAAAGAATATGCGCACTCTCGTATGAGATCGAACCAAAATTAATAGGGCTTAATGTGTGTGTTTTTTCTTTTTCATGTTTAATGATCTTTCATGGCTTTTTTTTTTGTGGACAATCTTTACTTATTAATTCAAGTTTTTCTTTTTTTTTAATCGGTTGCTTATTAATTCAAGTTGTTTTGATGTGTGGTGGTGGTGGGTGTGGATCTAATTAAAATGTATTTTTAATAGGGATGGCAATTTGTTCAGCCCCGATTTAGATCTGGCCTGTCTTATCCTATGACCCGTGGCGGGGCGGGATGGGGTCTAGTTATTATTTCCGCCCTGTGAATATATGCCCCGCCCTGTGCAGTTTTATTATTTTTAAATATATTTAATATATATTTTATATGTATATATATAAGATAATATAGTTTTATATATTTAATATTATATTTAAATATATTATGACAAAATTTAAAAATAATATGCATTTATCATACAAAATATAAGATTAAAAAACTCATTAATAAAATACAGATAAATATATTTTAAAAAATAAAATTATCTTCAATACGAGCGACCCGTCTGGCCCCACCAATCATGATGGGTCGTCCTGCCCCACTGTTATCCCTAATTTTTAGTGATTATAAGTGAAATGATTATGCAAACCTTTGAGCTGAAATTATTCTATTAAGCTTTGTGATGTATAATTTGTATAAAAAGGATGCATCGCCATTCACCATTTATAAGCGCACAAGTCTTTCCATACACACAATGTTAGATAAATTCACCAATTTAAATCTCGAAGCGACAAAGAAGAATACATAATATTGGTATTTTAAGCAACGGGGAATAAGCTTATTGGTGTGAATATGATCCTTATTAATGTAATAAATTATAATTTTTTTATTACATGTATTGTTGAGTGTGAGTTTTGCCTGTATTTTAGGGCATATTTATGGCTATAATTGTTTATAAACATGCAATAATGTGTATGAAATGGTATATATTCGCTCTTTGTGGAAAAGATATTACGCTTGCTTGTTTTGTAGGAATTTAACGATATTTGGAGTGATTTTGTGACAAATACGAGCATTGCTACCTAGAATCATCAAGAATCGAGCGATTACACCCAATTGGAAGCCAACTATATGGAGTCTAGAGTCATAGTGATGAGTCGTGTGGCAAAAGAAGCATGGATTATCAAACAACAAGGAGATTTATCTCAAGGAACATCCAAACGCGTATGGAATTTCCAAGACTTTCCAAAGCGGTGTTTAGTATTTTGGTCATAACTCTCTCTACAAAATTGATATTGAGTGATTCAAGTGGCTATGGAAAGCTAAAAAGAGAGGGCTACAACTCTTATGAAGACCCCGCAAACAAATTTGGACGTTTGGGTGGCGGACGAGTAACCCGTGCGTGGGCGCACGACCGTGCGCCCCTACGAGTCGGATGTTTTCTACGGGATGGCACACGGGTAGATCAGGCGCCAACGCACGACCCGTGCGTTCTTGCAAAAACTCAAAAATGACAAAAATTGACTGGAAGTTTCTAAAAGGGTATAAATACCACTTTTTTGGGGCGCATACCAAAGCGAGAGAAGGTCTGGAAAAGACCCAAGAACACAAGAAATAGCTCAACTTCATCAAGGAAGAATCAAGGGAAGAATCGGGTCGAATCGGAGCTTGAGGATTGAAGATTAATCGAGAGATTATCCATTTCCCCAAGTTTTATCATTCTTTGTGCTTTAATCTTTCATATTAGCTTGTCATGAATATGAACAATTTGTCTATGGGTTGTTTATTTGTAATGAGTAGCTAAACTTCTTGAGATTTCCGGGTTTTGGAAGTAGATTAATTGAACCCTTGTTGAATGTTTTAGTCTTAGTTGAAGTTATTGTCTTGAAAGCCTATTTGAGTACTTTATGCTTATTCTTGTTTTATCATTTGGCCAATGATTTAGCATGGTTGATATATTGATTCATAATTCGAGAGATGAGTTTCAATATTAGATCTTGAGTACTTGACATGAATATTTGCATGAATCGAGAGGTTTGTAGATATTTGTGAGGACATTTGATCTTTTGTGCATTTGGGAGTTGTGTATCTTATGTTGAGTAGAGATGCTAGCATAGATATTTCAATCTACACTTTATATACATCTCGAGAGGGAGGATAAAATATCGTTGTGATCGTTTTATATGTGTATTGATAATAACTTTGGCTTTGATTAAATCGGACAACAAGATGAATATTAATTGAAACCATAACCCGGGAATCCATTTCATTCCCTTGATAATTCCATATTTATTTTCATCTTGTGTTTTTGTGGTTATTCTTGTCTTTACTTCCACAACAATTATCCAATTTCGATCGTCTAAATAAAAATAAGGCTATCTTAGTTCAATACTTAGCGCACTAATTTATTAGTCTCCGTGGATACGACCTTGCTTACCCTATTTTATAAACTACATCGTACACTTGCGGTGAAGCTAAAAAAAAGGGCGAACATGTATATATATATATATATATATATATATGCTAATATTATAATGTTCTTGATATTACAAAGAATGCTACTTTTCTTGTTTGACAAGCGAAGTAAAGCAATAAAGTGAAGAAAAAGGGCACAAGTATAATAAAGCAATTTTTTTATTCACGTGGAATGGTTTATGCTAGGTACTGGGATTATTAACATGCAAATTAAAATACTCATGTAATTTAATTAACATAAAATACATAATATGGTGTTTCATGTTGGATATTTTATTCCATATTAAGTACTTTAATTTCACATATTTAAGTTTGTCATATGTGTTGCTACAAAAAAAATCATAATTCGAAATTTATAAATATTATATTTGATAATATAATAAATAAATCAAAGATCGAATAAACTAACCAAAGAGCTTGCCTAGTCAACTCCAACAACATATTAATTAGTCGACTGCAGCGTATGTCAAAATTTTAAAATTACAACGATTAGTAAAATATATTTTTTTCAACAAAAAATTACTTTAACATTTAAAGGCATTTAGTTCTCTCTAATTGAGTTTATCATCTTTCTTAATATTTTGTGCTTTTCCGATTTTGAAACTTAATTGAGTTATTGCTCTTTAAAAAATAGTATCCATATATGGATTTTCTACCTTGAAGCTAGGTAGGTTTGATCTTGATAATTATATATACGTAGATAAATTCGTACCATAAAAATATATATGTTTTATACGCCCAACACTTGAAGGCAATATTATATAGCTCGAGTCGCCTCCTCCCTCATCTTTTTGTCTTCTTACTCTCTACAAAAATAATCTATTCTCCCCCTTTCTTGACCACGGGAGGAGGGGATATTAGTTTCTTTTATTGTTTTTCTTCTCCACTCCTTCATTTTTTTCAATTTCTGCCTCTCGTGCATGGGAGTAGATTTCTCCCCTCTGTGTGGGTTAGTTTGTTTTTTTCTTTTCTTTTTCGATATATTAAGATATTAGTATATTTATTTTTCTGGAGCTTTATTCGGAATTCTTAATCAGTTTCTAGTAGAATTGCATATCGAAATGAGTCTGGTGTGAATCATCCAAATTTTAATTTGGAGTGCAAGCAATCACTCATTCAACCGAGAATCACAACCCACTAAATTTTAATTTGTTGCTTTATGATCTATTGTATCTGTTTGGTTTTATTTTTGTTTGTCTCCCCTTTTTTCTTTTTTTGAATTAACATTCAACTATTTTAATTTTATTCGAACCCATAAGACATAAGTCATATCCACATATATCACAAGCGAAATTAGACCACCATTCTGAGGGTGCACTCTTAGTCAGTCATCTCTTGGCTCGAGGTCTACACTTCAATTCATTATTTTTATTTAATTTTATTTTATATAGTTTAGATTAGAGTCGAGAAAGTCTAATTTATAATGCTGAAAAAGAAAAATTGCCATACTTAATTAGATTTTCATGGGGACCAGCAATGATTGGTCCAATGTCTAATCAACCTTAAGATTATATCATGCTTTATTTGTTCGAGTGACAATTTTTTTTAATTTTGTTTTGAACATTGGAAAAAAAATGTTGAGACTAGGAAAAGGCTTTTTTTTCCTTTGAGGAAAGACTAGGAAAAGTTGCAACAGTAGTTTACTTAGACTTGTCAAATGGGCCGAATCGGAATAATCCTAGTCGTCGGGCCAAAGAGAAAATCGGGTCAAACCAAAATTCCACTAGGATGCCATTTTGGAGGCTGAAGCTCTACCCAACCAATGAAAAAACGCATGACTATTTGGGTCGGTCGGGATTTCAGGCTTAATGGGTCGGACCAAATAGACATGACTCATTTCAGGCTCACAATATTACAGCCCGATCCGGTTTTTATCATTGAGTCGGACTAGTTTGACAACTCTAATTCCACTATTAACTACTTTCTCAAAAACAATCAATAATGCATTTTAACTAGGGATGGCAAAATCCCCGCGGGGAACCATTCCCATTGGTACCCGAATAAATTGGGACGGGAAATTCCCGATTAATTCGGGGATGGAGATTCCCTGCTTTTCTGAAATCGGGGATGGGACGAGTATGGTATTTATATATCCCGTCCCCGTCCGCCCCCATTAGAGGAAACCGGGATTTCCGTCCTCATCCCCGTTCACCGAAATATATATCTATATATATTATATATACATATATATATATATATATATATATATATATATATAGGAGGGAATCCTATGAGACCACCCTCCTAGGTTAGTCCATAGGACTAAATCTACACCATCCAAATGGTAAATCAATGGTCAAGATATATTACAATATATACATCATTTCATAAGTAAGTATACAACAGAAGGGATAAAATAGGAATCTAGGAAATTAAATATAGTAACTGTTTCCTAAAAATTAGGGACGTGATTTTGTATTGATCACGTTCCCATAATCAAGCGATTCATTCACCCTTCTTTTCTCTCTCTTCCCATTCGAATCTGCAAATTATTCAAATATGGCAACAAAATCGTGCAACAATTAATGAAAAGTATATAATTACAGTAAACTAACTATACATTAAAACATTACTAAGTATACATAAATAATTAACTAAGTATACAATTACACTAAACTACATGTACATTAAAACTTTACTAAGTATACAGAAACATTTAACTAAGTATACAATTACATTGAACTAACTATACATTAAAATAATACTAAGTATACATAAATATTTAACTAAGTATACAATTACACTTTGAATTACTTATATAACTAAGTATACAATTCAATTGAACTAAGTATACAAATCTACGTAACTAAGTATACAAATTCACTAAACTACTTACTAAACTACTTATATAACTAAGAATACGATTCTACTAAACCAAGTATACAAATCATTTGAACTAAATATACAATAAAACATGACTAAGTATACAAGTCCACCAACTAAGTATACAATAAAACGATTGTTCACAAATATGGCGGAAAGAAGTATCAATTTTTAAAAAACGCTTAAAGTTGATGATTTTTCTTCCCTAAAAATCGGGTAAATCGAAAAGGTAAGATTATGTTTCATTAAAAATAGCTAATAACCCTCCAATTAACATAACTAATTAAATATAAAAGTACAATTATACCCTTATATGCCTAAATTAACTAAAATGATCTACATCATCCAAAATTTTAAATCAAGAGTCCATAAGTGTTCTTATGGACTAACCTAAAGGGATTGGTCTCATTTGAACCAATCCCTATATATATATGCATATATATTATTAATATTAATTATATTTATATTTTTTTATTTTATATTTAATTGTAAAATTAAACCTTAAAAATTACGTGTTTTATATTGTAATGATTTTTAACTTTTAAAATTACAAGACTTTGTATTTTGAAAATTGTTGTATTTCACTCAATTTGTTAAAGTATTTTATATTGTGGAGTTATTGTAAGATTAACTAGTGATTCATGATATTTTATATATTTTAATTATTAATTATTTTAAGTAAAAAATATATTTTTATTAATAAATACAAAACAGGAACCCCGTTCCCCGAACGAGGATTCCCCATCCCGTACCAGATGCCCAAAATGGAGAATGGTATGGGGATGATATTTGAAATGAGATTCGGGGATGGAGATGGTATGTCCCATTGCAGCCTCGTCCCACCCATTGCCATCCCTAATTTTAACGTGCCAAAAAGTTATTTTGAAGTTAATGTGATATATCCTTCAATTAATGAGGATTGACTCCTTCAAGTAATTAATAAAGTAACAATTTATGTTTGCGATGCTAATAAGTTAGTAAGGAGTGTCTGTGATTTTTTCGATGATAACCCTTCAACAATTAAATCAGAATCAAAGTTTAGGAATAAGAGATATTTATAATTATTTGTGTACTCCCTCCGGCCTATAAAGATAAAGATAAGCAAGTAGAAGAATTGCACAAATTAAAATGTAATTAGAATTATAATTTTTGCCATATTCTTTCTATTTTGCTCTGACATTAAACGGTGATATATACTACATCATTCTAAGTGAATTAAATAGAGATAACTTAGTATATTGTTGTATAATTAATACTCTCAATAAGTAAACAAACTTATAGTTTGAGACGGATGAAAAAAAAAAGGTGGTCTATTTTTTTTATTTTTTTTAAAGAAGGGAGTATAAGTTATGTTTCAGTGTGGTGGATTTATGAGTTGATAGTACATTTTAAGTTCGTGGACTTGAGTCAATTGAGTCAGATAAATTGTGTGGTGGTTATTTTTAAATGAACTCATAGAATATGTAACTTTTGAATTTGATTTATTACACTTATATAGATTGACATTAAAGTGTATTTTCACCAAATAGCTATGATGATTTATGACTATTGTTTATCATTCAGCAACACCTAATGCTGTCATCTACTCACCCCACAATAGCCCACAAGATTTATTATTATACATATTAGTACTATAATATTGTCATCTTATGAAACCATAGTACTTTGTCCTTTGCATTTTGAAGTATTGTTGACTATGAAAATATACTTTACTAATTTTGGGATTAACTCAATTGAAATTAAAAACTATTATGTAATTTTAATGTTTAGAAATATTCGAAGAAGTGGTTTTATAAATCTTATGCAGTCTTTTGATAGTTAAAAGTTGAATTTGATGGTAAGTTTGTTAGATTAGCAAACTAGTTGTACTAAAAAAATAGTAAATTTGTGTTGGCAAAAGGAGGAGAAAGTCAACAAATGAGTGAATAAATTAACTATGCACATAAAAAAGGTAAAATAACACTAAATATTTATTTCAAAAAAATAATCACAGTATAAAAGCTGGTTTTAGTAATTGTAAAAAGTTAAGGAAAACAACTGTCTACGGTTATTGAGCAGATATACTAAAAACCACATCAATAGAATTTTCTGATTTAAAATATAATGACATAAAAAAACATGAGTTCAAAATTACCAAATTAATTTTTGAAGAAATAAATTACTGAAAAAAGTAAAGATAATTTATTACATATTAACAAAAGAAAAGGTTTTAGATGTTTAGGCAATTTGCCTCTTATGTTGTAAAGCTATGATATATATTGCTTTCCTAAAAAAAAATGATATATATTGCTTGGAATATATAAAACAGATTTAGTCCAATACCTTCTACCCAGACGATTATTCTATGTTATAAAGCCCAATATCTATCTACGGTAATGGGCTCAATTAAAAATATGTTAGGTCCAATTTCAATCCACCATAATGGGCTCAATAAATTTCTAAAAAGGCCCAAGAAGCTGCCCCAAACAACCCAATGATGGCGACAAGTAATTCTCTGCACCAATCATCACACGCGAAAAATGCCAAAAATGGCAAACTCTTTTTTGTATTATTATTTCATATGTAGATTCAACAAATATAAATACAAAAGAATAAAATAAACAAATGAATATTCCCAACCCGAACCCGACGGCCCACTTCCCCCTTCCCGCGATGCCTCCACTCGTTTCGAGAAGCGTCGCCGTTATCGGTGCCGGAGCCGCCGGCCTCTCCGCCGCCCTGGAACTCCGGCGAGAAGGCCACAGCGTCGTTGTTTACGAGCGGGAAACCCAGATTGGGGGGACCTGGGCGTACACACCCGAAACAGAGATCGACCCGATGGGACTCAACCCGAACCGGAAAGTAATCCACTCCAGCCTCTACTCGTCGCTCCGCACCAACCTGCCCCGTGAGGTGATGGGCTTCCGGGTCTACCCGTTTGTGGCGAGCGAGAAACCCGGAAGGGATCCGAGGAGGTTTCCTGGGCATAGGGAAGTGTTGGAGTATTTGAGGGATTTTGCTGAGGAGTTTAAGCTCGGTGAGCTGGTTAGGTTTGGGAGGGAGGTTTTGTATGTGGGGTTGGTGGAGGATCGGAAATGGGCTGTGAGATCGAAAAAGGGGAACGGGGAAGATGGGGATGATGAGGTGTATGATGCTGTGGTGGTTTGTAATGGGCATTATACGGAGCCCCGGATTGCAGAAATACCCGGTAATTTATTGGAACTGATTAATTTGAGAATGGATGATAAGAATTTGAGCTTTATCAATATTACTGCTAAAAGTTATTAAGAAGATTTTGCTTCCAATGATTTGTTTTCTAATCTTGTAAATTCATACAGTCTGGTTGGGGCTAGAATTGAGTTTTTCTTTTTGCTGCTGCCTTTTATCTTTGATTTTTGATATTATGATCATGTGGCTAGAGTGTTCAAGTAGATTATGTGTAAGGCGTATGAGTATTTGTATGTTCATTAATTGAAAAAGTGAAAAAAATATATGCATTGTCACTTTACCTAGTAGCTAAAAACATCTATGATGATTGAAGTTAACTAGCCTTGTAGTTAAGTAATTGCGATAAAAAGCACTACGAATTTGTGGGTGCAATACATAACAAAGTTGTTAATTATGTAGATATAATCTGGATTTGGACGTAAGGTATAGTGAAATGGATTTGGTAGTATAAGTACTAAATTTGTCCAATTACTACGTACACGTGTTCTTATCTCTTCCTTGCAGCTGAAATAAGTGCCTTTGTCACCACGGAAGATCTTGTTTAATTTGTATAGTCTTTATCATACACATTTTAATTTTGGCACTTTTGAGTTCCATTTGTTTTCTTGTCTCTGAAATTCTTTCCCTTTTGATGTCAACTCTGAAGTTAAGCATCTAGAACGTTATTTGACTTGTTGATCGTTCTAAAAGTGTTCTCCAACAACATTTAGGCATTGATGAGTGGCCGGGGAAGCAGATTCATAGCCACAATTATCGCGTTCCTGATCCATTTCGTGATCAAGTATGTGTCAGGTGCATTGTTTTCCTTCCTAAGATTTGTTAAGTGGCAATAGATTACGGGAAAGAAAAATGTATGATTTTTCACATGTTGCCCTCAAATATTTGCCTCAACAAATTGATGGTGGTAGGAAATTTTCAAAATTATACCTAAAAACACGAGCTTATTATTATACAAAAGTACATACGCGCCTAAAATTTAATAAAAGTAAATGATTCCTTGGTAGTTGTGAAAATTTCAATGCAAAATTACAATTATGCTTTACTGCCATTATGAACACTCAAACTATAGTACATCCCAGATGAGTAAGAGTCCAAATGAAACGTGGGGTCTAAATAGATAATACGTGGCAAATAACTCAGCAATTGGAAGGAAGCATCATTTTGGGTGTTCTTTCAGGTTGTTGTGCTAATTGGGAGCTCCGCAAGTGCTGATGATATCTCCCGAGATATTGCTAGGGTTGCCAAAGAAGTACATATTGCATCTAGATCAGTCCAAAATGGAGTTACTGGAAAATTGCCTGGGCATGACAAAATTTGGCTCCGCCCCATGGTAAAGTTGATTTACGTTCAATAAGTTTGTTTCACTAGGGACTCTTCGACGTAATGCTGATACAAGAATATCTGCAGATCGACAGTGTTCATAAAGATGGTACAGTCACTTTCCAGGATGGAAACGAAATCTACGCAGATGTTATCCTTCACTGCACAGGGTGAGTAATGAAAATAAATTATTACAGGAAAAAAAGGGTTAACAACAAAAAGTAAACATGAGGTTTAGTTTAATTACAAAAAAATCCAGCCATCTTTCAAAATTACAAATACCCCCTTGATATTTGTTTCCAATGTGACAAATTGCACTTTTGTTAAGTAAGCAACCCTCAAGGGGTTGTTTGTAATACCTTAGGGGGTTAATTGCAATTTTGAAAGATAATTATTTTTTTTAGTAATTAGACCAAACCTCAAGGGTCGTTTTTGTATTTATATTTTTTTAAAAATGGGGAAAAGATCTGTTTTAAAGTTGCTTCCTTTGCAGGTACAAGTATCATTTTCCTTTTCTTAAAACAAACGGCATTGTTACTGTGGAAGACAATCGAGTGGGTCCACTTTATAAGCACATTTTTCCTCCGACCTTGGCTCCATGGCTTTCATTCGTTGGCTTGCCATGGAAGGTTTGATTATTTTTCACATTGAGCATTGTTTTTTTTTTTTTTTCGTATTTGTATTTCTGATTACGTGTTAGTTGACATTTAGAAAACATTTGGCTTCATTGTTTCCAGGTCGTACCTTTTCCTTTGTTCGAATTCCAGAACAAGTGGATAGCCGGAGTTTTATCTGGACGAATTCCCCTCGAATCCAAAGAGGAAATGATGGCCGACATTGAAGCTTTTTACTCATCACTGGAAGCATCTGGGATTCCTAAGCGATATACTCATCAAATGGGGGAGTCTCAGGTAAATGCTCATTTTCCTACTTAGTGGTCCAAAAATATTATGTCTGATTTTAAAATTATTTAAAGGGATAATTATAAAAAATAAAAAAAGAGGGTTTGAGCAGATTACAAAAAAATCCGAATATGTTTCAAAATTACGAAAGGCCCCTCAGGTTTGATTATGTCTTAACTTAGGTGGTAACTGTAATATTTCTATAAATGTCAGTAGGGTTTTTAAATGCTTTTTTGCTTATGAAGGGGAAATGTAAGACGGAATCAAACCTGATAGGGTTTTTGTAATTTTAAAAATCTTTGAAGTTTTTTGTAACTAGTCCAAACCTCTAGGTTTTTTCTTTTTTCTTTTTTATTTATCCCTTATTTAAATTTAGAATCACAAGCTATTTTCGCTTTAAACAACTGTTCATCTGGCTTTAATAAGTCAACACAAATGTTCAATTACGCCCGAATGCCAAAGTGTTACCATTCTTACACTCCTTATTCAAATAAGTAAGAATTTTTCTTCATATAATTTGATAGTTTTAAATAGATACGGGAAGTACGAAGTATTTCATGATGCAAAAGTTAGATCAGAAATTTACGCAACCACCGGTTTATCTTTGATTCCATGATGCAAAAATAAGATCAGAAATTTATGCAACCCCTGGTTGATGCATTGAATTTGTTATCTGCAGTTTGAGTATGATGATTGGTTGGCTGCCAAGAGTGGCTCTCCCTCGACCGAAGAATGGAGAAAACAAATGTATTTTGTGACTGGCAGGAGAAAGAGGAGCACGCCTGAGATGTACCGTGACCACTGGGAAGACGAAGATTTGATCTCTCTTGCTCATCAAGACTTCAAACGGCACGCTTTGGAGGTCTCTGTATAGCCACACCACCACCTAATTTTTTCGACCGTAAAAAATCGTTTTTTCAGAAGAAAAAAAAGATCTTGCATCATTTGGTGTATTTTATTGAATTCTTGCACCCAAGAAATTTAAATAAGTTGTTTGGGGAGATGTATTGTAATATGTATTCAACTGTGGAATAATAAAGTATTCTCGTTTGTTTTCTCTATGCTTTCAATAATAACAAATATGGAGGCGATAAAAATAAGCTGCACCAGCCGGGAATCGAACCCGGGTCTGTACCGTGGCAGGGTACTATTCTACCACTAGACCACTGGTGCTCATTGATTAGAATTACTATATTTTCTTACTTATTATAATTCTTGACAACTTATAATAATAAAGAGATAATTACAAAAGCAACCCTGAGATTTAGTCTAATTATAACAAAAACCTCTCTTATCGATCACAACTACAAATCGCACCATCAGGAATAGGGTGTTTATTAGGTAAATAAAAACCTAAATAGGGTATCTATAAATTTGAAGGATAACTGGAATTGTTTGTAATTAAGCTAAACCTAAAGATAGTATTTATAATTATCCCTAATAAATAATAATACATTGCATCAATTTTATAGCCGCTTTCTAAGAAAGGGGTGATCGTCGTGGTACATTTTTTCTCCGGCTAGTCACAAATGTACACTTCGATAGCCATCCCGGGACGTCGGTTTTACTTGAACCGCTTGAACCGGACGATGCTGCAAGAGGAACCGTCAATGTTTTAAGAAGTGAATTGGGTTTGATTAATTGACCTCCTTTATTCTCTACACAACAATCATATCTACGCAAGATTTGTTTCCTTGAGTTGTTCACTATGTAATTGACCTGCCATCACCATACAAATATACATACCAAATTAATAACTCTATGTTTTTAATGTTTTCGAGATGAGTGAGTAAGTCTCATATGAGACCGTTTCACATATTTAAATTTATAAACGGACCCAACCCATTTTACAAATAAAATCAAATTAGATCCAAATTCAAATGAGTTACCAATATGGGTCAATTGGATCTGTCTTACGAAATTAAATCCATAACGACACCATCACATATGAGTTTTTGTCTTTCGAGATTAAGTAATCAATTTATTTATGCTTTCAAAAAAGATGGTAATTCTTCTTATACATATAATATGTCTTATGTCTATATTCATTGACAAGCACTAGTATGACTATAATTTCGTTCTGTAAAACTATCGATATTTTATTTTACTTTTATTGGTGGGAGTAGAGAAATGAGATTTAAAAAATCTTATAAATTCTTAAATTTTAGTTTATAAGATGTTATGTCTTATTTTAAAATAAGTGGTTAAAATAAGATGTTAGTAATGATATTTTTGTGATTAAAATTGTCAAATTGATGTGGAATTTCCCACTGTTTTTAAAAAAGAGCTTATAAGCTACTAATATCTTATTTTGAAAGCTTATAAAATTTATTTTTCAAAAAAAAAAAAACTTTACCAAACATGTTTAGAAAGTATATAAATTCTCAAACATCTTATAAGATTAACGAAGAGCTTATAATGAAATTAGTAATACTACACAAAAAGATTGGTTGTTGTCAATAATTGTATCACGGCATTAAAAAGATTGGAAAATGTGTATGTTTTTGAAATAAATGTATCAGAATTTATGTATTCGAAAATTTTATGTATAGAAAAGTGTAACATAATCTTAATTTTATTAAAGTGCAAATTACAAAAAATCACAACTAACTTTCAAAATTATAACCCTGAAGTTATATTTTGTCTAAAATTTATCCCTTTAATAAGCAAAATATATTTCGAAATTCCCCATCATTTTTGTAAAAATACAGTTTACCTCTTAATTTTCAAATCATAAATCAAACCTCTAAAGATACTTTATGAAAACTAGATTTACATTGCCAAAAAAAAAAAAAGCAAAATAATGAAGATATATGAAAACTAGATTGACCTTGCAAAAGATAGAGCAGAACATGTAAGGGTCCTGTAGATTTCGATCACATACTATACAACACTTTCCTGAGCCCTTCATTTGTTTCCTCATTGTCCTCTGCTTTAAGAACACTACTTTTGCACTGTTTGTGATGTATGACTGCAATTCAAAATCACCATATAATTCAACAAAAAAACGCGACAGATGTTTCAAAATTACAGAAAGTTGCCCTAAGTTTGATTTTGTCTTAAATTTTAAGGGGATAACTGTACAAATATCAAGGGGAGTTTTGAAATGGTTTGCTTATAAAGGAGGAAAATATAAGTTGAATCAAAAAACTCTGGATTTTTTTGTAATTAGCCCGAACCCCAGGGGTTTTTATGTAATTATCCCAAAAAATTATTACAATCTCCAAAGAAAGATACAACTCATTACACAACCGGTAATATAGACAACAACTTTCCTGAGACGGTCTCTATTAGATATAATTAATAAGAAGGATACTACATATAAATAGAATTCCAAGCCAGCGGCAGACGCATGATTTTAACTTTGGGGGGTTTTTATCGAAATTTTGGGGATGCAAATTCACATATTTTAACTACAATTTTTTTTTTAAAACATTAGGGGGAAAAATGAACTTTTGGAAATTTTTGAGGTGGGCAATAGCCCCCTTTGTGTCCCTCTCGGTCCGCCGGTGATTCTAACACAAATCCAAACTTATAAAATAACCTATATTTTTTTGTCTTGCATAGAATTCGTCTCATGAAATTAAGTCCGTGAGACGGTCTCATATAGAACCACATCGATAATATATGCTAAAATTGGGAAGACCAAAAAAAAAAGGAAAAGAAACAAAAGAAATCGGAAAACAAAACTTACTTGAATAAAAGAGCAATCTATTAACTTTTCAGCATCTTTCAACCGCAAAACATCTTGGTATACATACCTCCTAATCTGAAATTTGCAAATATCAAGTACAAAAAGATCAAAATAGATAAAAACGAGAACAATATTATTGTTTCAAGTAAATTGTTTGCATGTATTTTAAGATCAAAATTTGTATAAAAAAATAATTAACAATCAACCATCTACTTTCAAATATATAACCCAATTGTTAGATTAATTTGTGTACATAATCATAGTAGAATTTTGGGAAGAGGATTTCATAGATGAACTTACAAAAATGACAAGTATTTAATGATACAATACAAAACTAAATGGAGGCTTGAACAATAAATACACAAACCCTAGATAAAGACTAATAAAGGGAAAATACAAAACTACCCCCATAAAATAAATACAATATAACTAACATCCCCCCACAAACTCATGATGATATAGTAGAAATCATCGAGAGTTTGCCAACCAAAAAACGAAAGCGCGGAAGCGGATGAGACTTGGTGAAAAGATCTGATACCATGTTAGATTAATTTGTGTACATAATTATAGTAGAATTTTGGGAAGAGGATTTCATAGATGAACTTGCAAGAATTACAAGTCTTTAATGATACAATACAAAACTAAATGGAGGCTTGAACAATAAATATACAAACCCTAGCTAAAGACTAATAAAGGGAAAATACAAAACTAAATAACCATTATTGACTTATGGAATAATAAGATCTCCTTAATGGACCAACATACATATAGCACATTGAGTAATGTATATTACACATTATTTGTTGACTAATAACGTAAAACTATTATTGTTGATTTGTTGTGTTGAATGAATAATACATTGCTTGATCAAATAAAATATAAAGTAATTTATTTTATTAATTGTGACGTATAGCAATAAAATGAAATACAACATTGAGTTTGAGTCGAAGACCCTAGCTAGTTTAATTAATCATGTATGCTGTTACTTATTTTTCCTAAAACATTGCAAAAACCATCTTGATATTTGTAGAAATATTACAATTATCCCCTTAAACTTAAGACAAAATCAAACAAGAGGTGGCTATTATAATTTTGAACAAACTCTGCATTTTTTTGTAATTAAGACAAACCGTGAGGGTGTTTTTGTAATTATCCCTTTTTATTATGGAAAAGGACACAAATGATTGTCACATGTATGGAAACTGTCATATGAAATATAAGCATAAATCAAACCTAAATATGAATTTTAATATGGTACATTTTATAAACGTGACAATCAGTGGTAGAGATGGGGTACAACCTGGGCCCGAGTCCCCCCAATTTTAATTTTTTTTACAAGGTAATTATTTATTAGTTAAAATTTATATAATTTTTCTTTTAGTTTTTTATCTGGTCTATCCTAATTTCGTGTATCGGCCCACCCCATAATATTTTCTGGCTACGCAATTGACAACAATCATCCGTGTGTAGAATAGGAGATGAAATACTCTTTTACCTCTTGGAACATAATTAAGTTCCCATATATCCAAGCTTTACCATTGAAGCAATTGAATATTTCATGATTTATAACTTAATTAATTTGCATAATTACAGAAAAACAAACCTGTAAAAGACGATGATTTGTGTGAAAAGGCAAGCAATGTAGGCATAGACTAATGCAACAATCCAAACAAAGAGTGTTCTCTTCGTTTTTCTTTTGAGACTCATGAACCAAACATGAATTGAAGAATTTTTCACCCATAAGTACTTCTAGCCACCCTGGAATTCCTTCAAACCTAACCTGAAAAAAATAATTTAAAAAAAAAAACAATAAATCAATCAAAGAATGCCAATAAGAAAATTATCCAATGTCGAGTAATTAATTAAACCCCAAAAAATAAATCACCATCTTATCCAGTTTCATGGAGTATGGGAAAGTTAATTTAGTAATGTTGAGGACGTATATGTAATATGTGGGTTAAATTTGAATTCATATTCCATTATGGTTGTTACATTATATAGCAAAGGGAATGTTAGAACAAAAGAGGTAATGTGAACGGGATGGGGAGGGGTGTAGGGTGGCGTAGGTGGCCGAGGGACAGCGGAAAACTGTTCTCAGAAAAGTATAAACAGTAGGGATAATCATATTTTATTAAGGTGGTAATTTGAAGCATGATATGATCGCAGGACACGAAATTTCCGGGTTTGAGCTAGGTATTATCGGATTTGAGTCGTTATAGAGCCAACCTGATAAGAACAATAAAAATTTGGGTTCAATGGGTAGCCAGGACAATATATTAGTCTTGATCGGTACACGAAAGTGGAGTAGACTGAATAGAAAAACCATAAAAAATTATATAAATTTCAATTAATATATATATTTTTTTAAATTTGCTTAGTAAAAAAAATTTAAAAGAGGGGGGCCAGAGGCCCGGGTTGGCTCCCTGCATGGCTACGCCAATGATTGGGTTCATATAGAGCCAATGCGCTAAGATAGTTAAATATTAACAAGACTTGATAAGTTAAAAATTATCTTTTTTAATACATTTTATTTTCTAATCCTAACTTCCTAAAGGGCTTTTTATGTGATAAAAACTAAAAGAAAAAAAAACATTATACCATATTAATGAATGGTTTATTGATTCAAAAAATGAGAGAAAAAATTAATAATAATTAATAAGTAATAAATATGAATGGGTCGTGTCATTTGCGGCTCGTTAAACTTATCGGGACGTGTTGGGGTTAATGCTTGTTGAGTTGGGCTTTTATTGGACCGGCTCACACAATTTGACACCCGATATTTTTCTATTTATTTAGTTATGCATTTTGACTACTAAACTTAAGAAACTTCAATTGTGTCCGCCTAACTTTGAATAATTTGCATTTTACTTATTAGGAGCTGAATTAAACCAATTATGATTGAACACATGTCAATTTTTAGTTGATTTAGTGGTACAATTCGGGAGACAGAACATATATTTTTAAAGTTAGCGAGCAAATTGGAAAAAAATAATACTATAATTTGGAGGACAAAGTGACATTAGTAAATAGACATGAAATTTATTTCTTTTGTCTGGGGCTGAGTCAATATTTTTCTCATTTGGATGGGAGGTATAATAAATACGATGTGTTATGCTTTTTTGACATTTATGCACTCATAGCACTGTGTGTTGTGTGTGTGTGAGTTGACTGTTGTCTGTGTGAGGGATTTCGTAGCCAACAATATATCAAAATCAAATCTTATAGAAAGGTTATAGCAGTTGAATATCGATTTACCTGTCACTTCATAGATTGCCATATTTTTCATGATTTATGACGAATGGTCTATATTGGCGGCCATATCTTCCTTCCTTTTAATTTGTTTTTCTCTCCAATTTCATTAAATCGCGTTATCTTATATTATCTCACTAATTAATTTAGGGAAAGTTATTGCAAAACTAGTCTTGTATTTATAGGGATTTTGCAATATTAGTCCTACAATCTTTGAAATTATGGTTTTAGTCCTAATAATTTTGGCATTTTAAATATCAAACAATTAATCACATTTTAAATATCCACATAATTACGGTGTAGTTGGCCTACTGACGAGAAATCTTCATCCTTATAGCTACACATACCACTTGCAGTTGGTGGATATGATTACTCATCCACTATAAATACCCTCATTTATGACTGAAAGAAGGTCATAGTTCTGATTTCATTTCGAACCACTTTGTATCCTAGAGCATTTTTCGCACTTTAGCTTCCGAGTTAAATAGAAAGAAAGATTAAGTTTGATGTGCCCTAGATCGGCAAATATGTGTATTTTAATGATTTTACTCTTTTAATACCGTTTTAACAATTAATCCACAATGTCTTCATATTAATCCACAAAGCCTTCATGTTGTAGTTTGACACACTGAAATACAAATCCACACGTCAACATATCTGTATTAAATATATCCCTCCTTAAACTTGGCTTAGATGTTCAAAGAGTTCGTATATACTTGATAAAGTGGAGGTAACATACCTTTGTGCAATTTGGAGAGTAATTTGTTGTTTGAATCTAATCTTTTTATTTCTATTTGAAGTATGAAAAGATGATATATTTTTATTTAATATTTCTATATTCGATAAATAGATTTTGTACTACTCAAACGATACTATTTAGTTTTTCATATCCTATAGCCACAACTATAATTTCATTGTTCACAAAAAAAAGTCGCATATATATATATATATATATATATATATATATAAACAGAATATTGAAAAGCCCAGACGGAGTTGAGCTAGGCCTAAGCAAGTTCTAAAGTGGACCTGGCCTTTTATTTTAATGATTTTGAAAGGGAGTGGATCTGGTCTTAAATGAGCCGATACATGGATTGGATCAAATTAACAGGCCCATATCCATAGGGGTCCAACTCATACTAAAATCAGTCCAAATAGTCTGTTTTTTGTTCATGATTCTTTAATGGGTGATGAGTCCCAGCCTATTTGACAAATTTACCTATTTCCAAAGATACATTACCACACCACATGCTTCAAAATCCATCAAAGTGGAATCACCAATTTTTTCTTTTTTTGGGCAAATGAGATTTTAATTGTAGAAACCTTCACTTTAGATATGAGACTGTAGAAGAACAATATTATGCCCAACTAGTGCAAACATTCACAACTCCAAATCAATTTTTTTGTTTAAAAAAGCGAATGGGATTAGCCAAATGGCCATGGGTTTTAATAGGATTGACGAGGTCCGAGTTTAACTACGTACAGTAACGTAGTTAAACTTAAAAAAAAAGTCAATGTTCTAAAAACTTGATGGCGAGCTAACTGGGATGAAATCTCATGTTCTATTTTCTTTGTTTCACTCCTTCAATCCAAGCTAGTTAGCCTGATTAGCAGTTTAACCGATTGGACCAATACAACAGGCCTAATGAAAATTATGTCAAATTTAATTACATCTGAATTATATTTGTAATTCATATCTTTCAATTACGTCAAGATTATTTAATAAGCTTTTTATGTTATTTAATTTATAAATATGACTAAATTTAATGATAATTAATAAATAATAATTAGTGTATTCATAAGATAATAATTTCTATTTTCTATTTATATGATACTCCATTAATACTTTTATATAACTTTTGAATAATTTTCAAATATTTATTAAAATAAGTAATGTTCGTCATGCAAGTATATTTTACGAGTATGTATGTATACTATTAGTATTGAATTTTCACCTTAAAATTATAAGATATCACTTAAGTTAACAAAATATATTCAATTATTCGACTTTGCACCACAATAACTACGGTCTACTCCGGGATTAGTAACTGCTTGTACCGCCAAGAATGAGTTCGACGCTATAGAATATTGAACAATTGCTCTCAAGCATGTTTAATTTATGTTAGATGGAAGACGAATGTTGCCGCTCATGCTATTGCTCGTTTTTCTATTCAATCTTGGTCCAATTTTATTTGGGAGCCGAAATCTTTGCCATTTTGGCTTGAGAATATTGTAATGCGTTATAATCATCAATAAAATTACATATTCTCTTGGTCAAAAAAAACGTATATCAATTATTCGTACACAGGTATGCTATACATGTGCCATGAGCTAAAACTAACATAAGTTTTGACAACGTTCAAATAATGTGTTACTGGACAAGTAATTCTGAGTACATATCCTGGCCAGTGCCTCCCATTTTTCTTTTCTTTTTTTTTTTTTGTCTGAATTTTTTTCTTAAGATTATCGACGTCATCCATTCATTTTCTCGCAGTTACCTTTAGGATTGGTTTGATTTTTATTTTTTTTTTGTTTATTTGTTTTTTACTAAATTTAATTTGTGATTCTATGACATTGTTTTCCTTTCTTTTTTGACATTTCTTGAATTCATTTGTTAGTTGGGTTTCTGCTAAATGCAATTACACCAGAATCTCTGCTATGAGAAATTTAAATTCCATTCCAGAAATATTATGGTGTATGTATATTCTACTACTTCATTCAATGTATGAGCTGTTGTTAAATTGGTAACATCTGCTTTAAATGACAAATATGCCCTGAGATCAGCGTGTTTTTCCATTCGGGCCCGATCTGAACTCACGGACCGATTTGGTCGTAATAGGTATCTCATAATTACTTGTTCACCTCGCTTTTCACTCTTCAGTTCCTAACAACCTTACTGCATGTTTCTAACTTTAGCATCAGAGGGCCTCAAGATGGAGGTCCACTCAGCTAGCCTAACAGGTCCCTCGAACTTAATACTTAGGCTCGTGGCGAAGTAATGTGGACCGAAGTACATCTGATTGAAAGTTAGCACTATGTTCTGTATATTTTGGAAAATGCTGTCTAACATTCAAATAAAACATGTTAAAAACAATGAATTGAAACCCTCTTGATCAGGTTTCACAAGATCATAACTAAATAAGTGGAAATTATATATACATATATAATCTTCAAAAATTCCATATTCACCCTTTTTCAAGAATAAATTATATGAAATAGCAAACACAAAAACAGCTACAATAATTACACAAGTAAGAACCAAAAACAATAGAAAGTTCAAAAAAACAAAAAACTCATTCTAGTCTATGAGATGCAATAATTTCTTGAGTTCTTGATTTGATTCTCTGCAAAGTCCCCTCAATAGCAATATCAAATGCATCTTTTTTACTCCTTAATCCCAATGAACTCCCATGTTTTCTATACATAACTCTACCCATCATCTCCAATACCTTTTCTCTCTTCCTCCTAATTTCACCCCTTGGTATCCCCATCAACACATCCAAAATCCTCACCCCTTTAAACACAACATCCTCTTTCGGTATGAAAACCGAAAAATCGTCGTACTCCTCCTCCGGTAAGTGCCAACCGTATTGTTTTTTCGCGGATATCTCCTCAAAAAACACCGGTATACAACCGGCTAGTATCCCATCAAACGTCGATCGCCTTGTAGGCGTATCGCCCGGTGGCTGCAAACAGAAAGTGGACTGCAGCATCGGTTTCATGAACTTAATCGGGTCGTGCTCGCAAATCCCGTTCGAGCAATCCACAAAGTCGCAGAATTTAAGATATCCGGTCCCGTTGGGGTTCATACTGGTCACATTTTCGCATTCGAGCCTAATGCTCCGTCTAACATTAGGATTGGCAGAAATCCCACCACCACCAGCAAATAACATCAATGTGGTTCTCCTAGATTTTCTAACCCTATTCAGCCAAGACTCAAAAAACCCTAGGTTTGGGGGGTGAAACGACGTCGGATAAGGAATGCCCTGTTCCTGCCAGGGGTAAGCCCTGGCCTCAAATGTCAGGGCGGTTACATTGAAAAATTCGGGTAATTCGAGAAACGAAGTACCGAAAATCGGCGGATCGTTCGATAATGGCTGGCTGAAATCCCAAGCGGGCCGGGCCATTACCAGAAAATGATCGTGCCCTAAATTTTTGCCCCAAATCGAAGGACTATCAACGTGTGCTAAATAATGAAACAAATCTAATCCATGGCGAAAGCTAGAGTTTACCTCCGGGCCGAAGAGGTATTTGAGGCCGTCGATCCCGGCGTAGTACGGGAGGTAGATCGCGGCGGCGAGATTCGGGTCGGGTGTTAAGCAGGGGTATTCGAGCATGCGGCGGTGGAAAATGAGTTCGAGCATAAACGGGTCGGTTCGGTACCAGCTGTGGGAGGAGTTGTGGGTTTTCTGGCCGAGGCCGTAGTTGGAGATGTAGGGGCAGAAGTTGTCGAAGAGAGGGTATTCGGAGCAGTTGGTGAGGAGGTCGAGATTGAATTCGGGTGGGAGGTGGCGGATGTGGATCCATCGGTTGGTGCAGTCGGATTCGAGATCGGATTCTTGGGATGTGGCGGAGATGGTGAGGAGGAGGAGGAGGGTTAAGAGGAGGAATGTGGCGGTGTACGGCGGTGGCATGGTGGTGGGGGAGTGGAGATGAGTGGTGGAGGATGGATGTGGGTTAATGGGTGTAATGTAACTGGAATTTCCTATTCTCGTGGTTTTGTTTTGCCTTAGTAAATTTTGAAATATTCGTGAATTTTAGGACAGTTGTAAAATTGTGATTATTTAAGTATGGTACACTTTTTTTATTACATTTTTGTCTTAAAAATTAATGTTACGAGAGCTCTTAATAGTAAGTTATTATGTTTTTACTGAAAGTTATGAGAGTAAGTGTGGAGAAAGTAATTTTATAGATATTTTAGTATTGAGATATTACAGAGCTTGTAGTTCAAGTAATATCGTTCACTTTTTGTAAGAGTGTTGATCGGATTCGAACTAATTTTCTTTTAGTTTAATTGAAATTTATTAAATTCCCTTAAACCACGCACTTATTAAAAAAATATATACCTTTGACATGATTAATACGAAATTATAAAGCAATTTTTATAAAATAATACGATATTTTATAATTTTCTTTGTTTTTACCATTTCAATTCTTACCTAATATATTGTCCAAGAAAGCTGTCGGTGGGAGGAAGCAAGAGTTTTGACTGGGTTTATTTAAAAAAAAAAAAAAAAAGAGGCTGATCCAGTGATCCGTATCTAGCGGCTTTATTTACTGCTCTTTGAGGTTTGATTAGTGAAATATGTCTGGAAAGCATATTATTATTACTAGTTAATTTCAGGATTAATATTTAATAGTAATAATAATATTTTACAGCGGCAGACGGGGTTAAGTTGGCTTTTTGTATTGTTGACTTTTTTGCAATAGATACGATTCTCTGCAGACTGCCAGACACATATATAGCATCATCACTTTTAGTAGTGTGCTTGTCACGTGCATTAACCTTTTGACTTATTCAGCTATTCTTCATGCATAGTTGCTTCACTTTTTATTTTTAAATTAATCTTTAGACTTTGGTTGGTGCCTGGTGGGGTTAAAATAAGAAGAATTTGGGTTGCTTTTATTGGATATCCACCCCGATACAGAATCCAACTCAAATTAAAGAGCCCATATTAATATGTATAATTAACTAGCCCATTTATTTTCCATGGCCCAACTTTAGTTAGTTTATTAGAGCCATTGAATGGGGCAAACAAATCCAATGAGAACTAATCAAGTCCAATCTTAATGGACAATCGAACAATACCCTTACGGGCTAACTCCAAAATTCTTTAATCCAAATTAATATAGTGGCGTTTTTTTTTTTTTTTTTTTTTGACATGGCATTAGCTATGTTGGGCTAGCTCATTTGGCAGGTCTGTCATAGTCAAGTCTGACATAGCTGACCTGCTTCTGGACTTCTGGAGCATTGCTACTCGGACGTTGAGTCGAGTTTGACGCTGGTAGACCTCAATGTCACTCGTAGTACATAAGATTATGGATTCGATGAAGCAACTCTAGATTTGTTGGATCTTACATTACTAGTTGATCAGTACATATGATGTCTTTGAACTGCTCTATCTTTTGTGTAAACGATGATATAACTCACATAAGTTTCTTTATAACATACTTCAGTTGTCATTGTTATGTTCATTTATGACTCTAAATTTATATCTCGTTCTGCGAGAAGTTCTAAGAATTTAGCTTCACACAGTTCTCTTCGAAACAGCTCCACTTATCTCACATAAGTGATTTTTATTTAGTAGTAGCACCATTACCCAACTCGGCTACTGATATATAAGAATCATTAAAAATTAATTGCTTATCTTTTTTTTTCATGGGCATCACTGTTAAGGAATTGATAATTGTCCCACAATGATCCTACCATAAGGTTGTCCCTTTAAACCTAGGTCTTGAGATCTCCAGTCAACTAGATTGGGTTTCCATTGTATCAACTCATTTTTTTCAAGAGGCTTAAATCCCATTCTTTTTGATGATTTCACAACTAACTCAAATTTAACCATTTGGTTAACGGTCCGTTAAAGTATCCTTTAACTTTACGTAGTCAATAAAAATAACACGAGTTGAGAGTTGATGGCTCAAAAGCTACTCTAGAAAACCTTAGGCAAGTGCACCTATCATTTTGTAGTATAGATTATTGAGTACCGAGTGTCATTCCCACGAAGATTGTAAGTACTAATAATTACCGTCTTTTTGTTATCTAACCTAGTAATTTCCGCCAAAGAAAAAAACCACCGATGAAAAGCACGCCCGTGCTTTAAAAGCACGGCAGCCGTAGTGTTTTCGGATTTTCCAACACGGCCGTGTTTTGGTACGTCGGGTCGAAAAATTGCTCGTTTTTTACTTAAAAGCGCGACGGTCGTGCTTAAAAACACACCCCCCCATGTTTGACTCGAAAAAGGCCCTGAAATGACGCTTTTAGCTTGGGATTTTGAGTGTTTTTGCATCCGAAACCCCGGGTATGTTTTGACATGAAACCATGGCCCAAAATTCACCAAAAACAGCTCCAAATCATCAATCTACACTAATAAAAGCACCTCGGAGTAATGTGAACTATGTACAATCAAAAATTTATGAAACTAACAATAAAATAACTCAAATTATACTTAATATACACATAAAACATGCATAAAAAGACCCTTATCAAACCACCTCCAACTTTGAACTTTGCTTGTCCTCAAGCAAAACATTAAATCAAAAAAAAAAAGATTCAATAAATTACAATACACAAGGATTTTTTTTTTTTTTTTTTTCAACACATTGAACACAAGCGATCAAGTTCTTAGCCTTCTCAACCCGAATTAACCATTCAAGAAAAAACAATTTTTGCAAAGCGATCGACTGTCAAGAAAGACTGTAACATCAGCAGACATTATTCAAACTTGAAATCATCACTCCACAAATATTGATAGTTATGAATAACTTCAATTCAATAATGTCATGAAAATACAAGAATTCAATGGATCATCGTAGTTAGCCTACTAGTCATATAACCAAGCTTTTTGAACTTTTATTGGAATGAGAATTCAAGGAATATACATTCTCCTTTTCGATTTTTTTTTTTGTAGGTCCTTTCGAGGCATTCTTCCACTAGGTTTATATTTTGAATTTTCGTTCAAACACTCATAGGGTGGTTTCCCATACTCATATTTGTGTCGCCGTTTTACGTAAAAGACAAACATGGGGATCATGAATGCTCCTAGTTACTAAGCAACAACAAATAGAGGAGTATAACCTCGATTGGATTCCCTTTTTTTTCTTCTTCTTCTTTTTTTTCATTTGTTTTTTTTACAAGCTTGGTATAACAACTAGTTAACCACCACTAAATCATGAATTCTCAAACGTTCATAACACTAAGCTTTGTTGTAAATGCCTTAACAAATCAAGTATTATGGAGTTGGAAATCTCGTCAAAATTTAGCACACATCTACATCAATCTATCCTAGACAATCAATTGCTTCACATTAAAAACATAAATCAAAAAGTTAATTTTGGTGTAATTGGGCTAAGTTATTGACTAGCAAACACTCAATTTGTTAAAAAGAAAATTACCTCTTGTCGACAACCTAAAAATAAAAGCAAGCACACACAGACTAAGAATGTAATTGCACCCACCTCCAACTTTAAAGGTTCACATTGTCCTCAATGTGAAAGAAAGAGATGAATGAACACAAACAAAACACTCAAAAATCAACCACACTAGAAGAAAATAAAAGAGGTAGAAAAGAAAAATACGACCTTACTAGAAGAGTGAAATCGGTATTGAACGACCATTGGATTGTTTAGTACGGGACCTTCATCGGCATCTTCATACCTAATCAAGGATACACAACTCGAATACCGTGAAATCATCAAATATAATTTTTTTTGAGTTTTTTTTTGAATTTTTTTTAATAATAAAAACACGGCCGTGTTCGGTACGATTTTTTTCGGCCAAAAACAAATTTTTTTTTTAATTTTTTTTAAAACACGGCCGTGTTCGGTACGATTTTTTTCTACAAAACCTTGGATTTTTTGCACACGGCCAGGGTGTGTTCGCGAATTGGGTGATGAACATGGCCGTGCTTAAATTTTTTTTTTCTAAATTTTTTTTCAATCCCTAAGCAATAAAAAAAATTAAGTAAAAGAAAATGCACACAAAATGCCGGGTTGCCTCTCGGTTAGCGCTTCTTTAAAGTCGTATAGCTGGACCGTTTACCCAAATGTGGAGATTAGTCGGGTGGAGCTTTGGACTTATGAAAATCCCTTAGGTATTTAGTAGTATTACCTCCAACTTTATGCTTCAAAATGTGCTCTTTGAACTTTTCGGTCCCCTTTTCGGGCATAAGCTTCCAACATGGACTTTGAACAACACTTTTCTCCAAGAGATTTTTAGATGTCTCATCGTGCAACGAAATCAGTATCGGCAAAAAACAAGTAGTATCCTTTTCAATATCACCATAAATTTTAAAAATTACTTGTTCATCCCCCACCCTCAAAGTTAATTTTCCCTCATGCACATCAATGATTGATTTTGCCGTAGCCAAGAAAGAACGCCCAAGAATTAGATGAACCTCAATATCATTATGCATGTCAAGAATAACAAAATCAACTGGGAATATGAATTTATCGATCTTGACTAACACATCATTAATAATATCTCTAGGATGTTTAATCGATTTATCGGCTAAGTGTATGTCCATCCTCGTAGATTTTAGTTCACTTAATCCCATAAGCTTGAATGTTTCATAAGACATCACATTGATACTAGCTCCTAAGTCAGCTAGTGCTCTATCAATAGGTAAACCATCAATTGTACAAGGGATAATAAAACTTCCTGGATCATTACATTTTTGTGGTAGATTATTGGAAGAACATTTATCATTCAATTGCACATTTGATAGTTCGTTAAGCTTATTTTCATTAGAAATGATGTCATTTAGATCCTTAGCATGCTTTGAAAGAGGTTGAACAAATGGAATATTAGTATCTAGTTGCTTGAATGACTCAAGGTACTTACCAAATTTGTCCTCCCTTCTATCTTTTTCGGTTAGACTCCGGTAAGGGATCTTGGGCTTGTATTCGTCGATCACCTTTTTCATGGGCTTTTCTTCGTGTTTGTCGTCCTCCACATATTTCTCGCATGGTGGTGTTGGCATAATCATGATCATGTGGAAAACGATGGTGATTGCCTTTACGTGCTCCTCGGGTTTGGCTCGGTGTTACCCGCAAACTTCCTTGTGGCCTTTCGAAATCATTTTTGCAATCCCTGTTTGGTTTTCCGATTATGGATAGATGCCTCTTGATTTCTCAAGGATGTTTCCACCGCCGAATCGGGTATCTATTGATTGCACAAACTTTGTTATAAGATCTTCCAAGTTAGGCTTACCTTGATTTGGGCCGAAATCCGGAGACGTGTGTAGATCGAGATTGGGATTAGGTCGTGGTTGGCCTTGGTTTCCCCAACCGAAATTAGGATGTTGTCGCCACCCAGGATTGTATGTGTTGTTGTAAGGATTACTTGGGTAATTTCGCCTTGATTCCCAACGTAATTACCCCGTCGATGTGAGGTATTGTGTGTGGGCGATCCTGTGATTATGCAATCCTCCGCAAGTTTCACAAGATAAAACATGCGGCGGTGGTGGTTTAGGAGCCGCTAGATCGTCGATCTTTTGGGTCAAAGCTTTCGACTTGTGCAACTAGTGTAACCACCGCATCCGCATTATAAACACCCACTGCTTCTATTAGGTTTACCTCAGACGGATTGCCATTGATAGCCATTCATGGCCATTCCCTCTATCGATCTTGGGCAACTTCTCGTGTTTTATTGTTCAAAGTTCCCCCGCCGATCAATCATTTGCCTTGTTGACGACGAGTAGCCCATTGTAAAATGTTTGGACTTGCATCCAAATAGGAAGACCATGATGTGGGCATTTTCGCAAAGAATTCTTTGAATCTCTCCCAAGTGTCGTATGGTCTCGTCTTCTTGAGTGAATGAAGAGATTTCATTCCTCAATCGTGCGCTTTTGGCCGATGGAAAATATTTCAAAAGGAACTTTTCGGCCATGATGCTCCATGTTGTGATTGTTCCCTTTGGCAAAGTATTTAACCATTGTTTAGCCCGTCCCCGAAGAGTAAATGGGAATAGGCGCAAACGGATGGCATTGTCAGAGACTCCATTTATTTTGAAGGTATCACAAATTTCAAGGAAATTTGCGATATGATTGTTCGGATCTTCGTCTGGTAGGCCGTCAAATTGAACAAATTGTTGCACCATTTGAATGACATTCGGTTTGATTTCAAAATTATTAGCTGCAACAGCGGGCCTTACGATGCTAGATGACGTGCCGTCCATGGATGGTTTGGCATAATCATACATAGTTCTTTGTTCATCCGCCATGACGAAATCTTTACTTTCGTTAGTATCCTCTTCGTGGTTTGTGTTAGTACTTTCCTCTATGTTGCTACCGGCGGTGTCGCGCTTCCAAATTCGGCGACGAGTAGGCATACACTGCGGTAAACAGAGAGAATAAGTATAAACCAAGACTTACAAATATAGATAAAAAAAATAATGGTAAAATAAAAAATAAAAAACAATGATTAAATTAACAAAAATAAAGCGTTCTTAATATTACAATCCCCGGCAACGGCGCCAAAAACTTGATGGCTCAAAAGCTACTCTAGAAAACCTTAGGCAAGTGCACCTATCGTTTTGTAGTATAGATTATTGAGTACCGAGTGTCATTCCCACGAAGATTGTAAGTACTAATAATTACCGTCTTTTTGTTATCTAATCTAGTAATTTTCAGAGTTTTGTTTGTTAAAATGGAAAATGGAAAATAGAGAATATAAGATAATTGCAACTTACAAAAAGAAATCAAATAAAAATAGATTGTAGAATGAGAAATCAAGAGATAGAAATGTGTTGAATGTAAATCCCTCTAGAATGTTTTTGTGATTCAACAAGATAAAAATACAACCATAAGCCCTTACAAAAACCAACCTCGTTTAATAAAATCTCATGTTATGTGGACTGTAGAAATTCCCGATTTAAGTTAAACCCTCTATCGAGCGAATAACTTAATCTCAAGTTGATTAACTCAAATCTCTTTCTAGTTAAAACCCCCAAGACAACATTATAACGATTTGTGAATTCCCATATTAGGTTTGACCCTAATCCGTAAGATTTATGTCGTCCCCATATCTAGGATTGCATGCAACTCTTTTCACTTATATAGGTTCTATTTCACCATGAATCTCTCGATTTCCCGGATGAAAAATAAACTTCAAATCAATATTGCGCATATACCATTTCGAATGAATAAAGCATAATATAAGTGAATCACACAAAACATGAAGATTTTATTAAAAACATACAAGCCTTAATCACAAATTCATTCTAGAGTTCATTACATTCAAACACTAGAAATTTAGCTACACATGGCTTTGACAAAAGAGTATACTACACAAGAAGATATGAATAAAATGAACATGGTGTACTTAGCTCTTATTCAAGACCAATATAAGACTTCCTCCTTGGTTGATTGCAATGATGTTGAGCTCCAAGCCTTCTCCTCTATTGCTCTTCAACTTCCAACTCTACCTCTCTTTTATCCTCTTCAATGTATTTTGCTTTGAAACTTAGAATATACAATGAATATACAATGAATCTCTCTATCAATGAATACTGCATGAATTATATATATTTTCAACTCAAACTCTTGGCTTTTATAGGCACCATCTTTGTGAAAGAACACATCAATAATGCTAACAAATGCTCCACTTCCATGGTTGTTGGTTGAATCATTGTGTGCACATTCATGGTTGAGTTGGTTGAATCATTGTGTCCACATGACAATTGAGGGAATAATAGAGCTTGGTGCATCAAAATGAGGTGTAAAAGTTGCTCAAAGGTTGTCAAAAAGGAAAAGGAAAGTCTCCATAATTTCCACCAAAGAAAAACCACCGACGAAAAGCACGCCCGTGCTTTAAAAGACGGCATGCCGTGTTTTTTTTGGATTTTCCCGAACACGGCCGTGTTTGGTACGTCGGGGTCGAAAAATTGCTCGTTTTTACTTCTAAAAAGCACGGCCGTGCTTAAAAACACACCCTGCCCATGTTTGACTGAAAAAGGCCCCGAAATGACGCGTTTAGCTTGGGATTTTGAGTGTTTTTGCATCCAGAAACCCCCGGGTATGTTTTGACATGAAACCATGGCCCAAAAGGGGGGCCGAAGGGTTGTTCTGACGTGCCCTCTCTGACGCTCAAGTCAGAAGTGTGCTCAACAATGAAAAATGTAAAAAATAATATGAGAGTAAAAAAGAGTGATTAGGATTAGAATGAACATGTAACAAGGTATTTATAATTTTGGTCTAATTAGGGTTTCCGTAAAATTCGGAGTTTGTTAAGATTCTTGTAACAGTTGTAACAGAATCTTATTAGGATAAAATCAATCATTCCAGAGCTCGAACCATCTAAAGAGCTCGGCAGGTTGAGATGCCTCAGATCATTACCTCAATTATACTTGATTTCAAGCCAACCACTTTGACCTAAGAGAGGTCAGAGTTCGGCTTCTTAAAGGTCTTTACGGAGGTGTATCATTACACTCACCCCGCCCATTGTCAAGCTCTTGATTCGACCCCATTATTATCTCCTTTTAGTCCAGCCCACTAACGAAGCTCTTCAGCTCGACCCATTAGCAGAGCTCATCAGTTCGGCCCATAAGATCAACTTATTTTAACCCTCATCAATCAGACATTCGAACTTGGAAGGTATAAGTTAACTATCCAGATTCCTAAGAGCTCGGCCAGATCTCTGTCATTTCCATTTGGTTTGATTATTTATACCACAAGGACTATACCTCGGATTCTTTTGAACTCGACCCAACCAACAAATTCATATCCATTTTTCATATCACGTTTACTCAGTTCAGTTCATGAGGTCGGTACATTTACTAATTCAGTTCACGAGGTCAGACTATTTTAGTCCTCATGAGTATCTTATATGACAATGCCTTATTGATCTAAGTCACTGAGCTGGATTCTAAGAAACACAAATATATGGATTATCAATATATTGACAAAAATTAATACTATTTTGTATAATTACTTGATATTATTTCTGTTACAAGAGTAGTTTAAAATTTAATGAACCGAATAATATAACCACCCCCTTATAAATTTGAACAGTACTATCAAAGAAACCCTCTCACACTCCTTTCATTTCTGCCCCAAATTTCCAGAGCAAAGATGTTCAAATCATCCCCTTTTGGGCGCAAGAAAAACACCGCAAAACCCTTCATCGATTTCTACAACAATTGGATCAACACCCTTTCAACCACCCTCCTCCCCCAGCTCCGCCGCGCCCTCTCCTCCTTCTCCGTCTCCCCCGCCCTCCTCTCCGCCCACGTCGACGGTATGCACAACCACTTCCACTCTTACTACCTTGCCCTCGACGCCGCCGCCGCCGCCGACGTCGCCCAGTGCCTCTACCCCGAGTGGCGCAACGCCGTCGAGAAACCCTTCCTCTGGCTCGGCGACCTCCACCCCTACCTCTTCACCAACCTCCTCCGATCGTTTCTCGACGACCAGGACTCGTCCTCCCAAGAAGACGACGGCGACGGCGGCGGCGATTTCCTCGAGAACGACGCCGCCGCCGTGAGGGAGTTCCACCACCGGCCTTGGCACGTGGCGACGGCGTGGCGGAGCCCGTCGAGGGCCCTGACGACGCGGGCCGACCAGATCGAGTGCGGGCTGAGGCTGATGGCCCCGGCACTGGCGGCGCGTGCGCGCCACGCGCAGGCGAAGCTGGCTAGGAGCGTGGGGGCGGAGTGGGGGAGCGGGGAGGGGGTGAAGGCGGCGGTGGGGGAGGCGATGGCGGAGGCGATGGAGGAGATGGTGGGGGTGGTGGTGGACGCGAACAGGCTGAGAAGGAGCGTCTTGGCTGATGTTCTGAGCGTGACGACGGTTTATCAGGCGGCGCTGTTTTTTGAGTCGGTGGCCCAATTCTTGGTTGGGTTTAGGGATTTGAAATTGCTGAAAGAGTTTGAAGATTGCGAAAAGGCTATCAACTGATTTTTTTTTCTTCTGCTGGAAATTAAATAATGGGTATTATGCTGATATGGGATTTTAATTATGCCAATTAGTTGTTAATTACTAGTTAAAGATTTTGGGTATGGAGTTTACTGTTTAGTATTCTTTTTTTAGGTTTAGGGTTTGTGAATTAGGGATTAATTTTGAATGCAAGAAAGAAAAATTTGTCAGGTGAAATTTAGTTCATGGTTTAGCAGGTGGCGTAAATTTCAGGCTGTGTGTGTGTGTGCGCTTTTCTTCTTCTTCTTCCTTTTTTTTTTTTTTTTTTTTGTGTGAAATTTGTAATGGGGATTAGACCAAATTTGTACTGATTTGTATTTCTTGATGTTGCTTTTAGAATTGAGTGCTTTAAGATGCTCAATTTTTTTGTGTAATGATTTCTTTTTCAGTGGCCTGCTAATTTGTTGTCTATTTGTAGCCATTGCTGAATTAAATCACCTACGATTTTGAAATCTTGATTTGAATGTCACTAAATGTGTGGTTATTTTATTTTTATTTTGATTTTGATTTTTTTGAGGATGTGTATATAGGTTCAATAACTTGTTTATGTTAAACTATATAATTGAAGCAAGATTCGTAATATATGAACGTAGTTGTGCACATAAAGATGATTCAACTCCTAGAGAAATGTATAATGATATAAGCAAAACTCGAATATATTGGTGTTAATAAAATCTAAATAAGATCTGCTTATTAGGCCTAAACATATTTAGGCCACGTTCTGAAAGTTTGACTTCAGCCTAATACAAATAATAGAAAGAATGCTTTGTGTAGGGGTGGCAAATCGTCTTATCGTGTCGACATGATAACGACACGACACGATAAGGACACACACGAACACGACAAGATAAGGGTATGCTCCAACACGAACATGAACACGAACACGAACACGAAAATTTTCGTGTCGACACGACACGACACGATAGTTGACACGATAAGTCAAAAAAAATGATTTATATGTTAATACACGATAACAAATTACACGGTATTACACGATAATGCACGATATAAACATACAAAATATCAGGTTATCGTGTCACTATTTTGTCACTAACAGGTAAACGTGTCATTACCGTGCTCGTGTCGTGTCACTATCGTATTACTTACAGGTAAACGTGTCATTATCGTGTCCTTATCGTGTTCGTGTCGTGTCATTATCGTGTTCGTGTCCTTATCGTGTAAACACGTAAAAACACAAACACGACACGAAATTTTCGTGTCCTTATTGTGTTGACACGATAAGGACACGAACACGATACGGATAAACACTAATCCGCTATTTTCGTATCGTTTTTCGATTATGCTATCGTGTCGCGGTCGTAAATTGTCACCCCAAGTCTGGATTAAGTTATGTGGGCTTTGGAAGACTTGATGTTAATATACCTAATGGACTCTTTTGGGAAGTTTGTTTGATTAGGATAAATTGTTTAATCTATGTTTATCAAATGTTTTGATCTTTGATTATCGGCCCATGATATTATCTCAGCGCACGTTTTTATCATGCTATTGGTTGATAACTTGTCCAGAGCATGGGGATAAATTATAAAATCCTACCCTATGCAAAAGTTATTGAATGCCAAATTTGAGGGAAAAGTAATTGAAGAACTTTTGTTTTGTAATGTTCCATTATCATTCAAACATTTATTCTTTAATATCGTTTTTTACAACCAGGTGGCTTAAATTATCTTATTCAGCCACCACAAAGAATGTGGGATGAAGGTCGTGGGTTCAAATCCCCGCTTCATCAAATTGTTTGTGGGGTGGAGGTCGTGTTCCTATCCCTACTCCATCAAATTGCTCCCCGGGCATATACGAGCCGGTGAAGATTTGGTGGGAACTCATACTTGAATAAAGATCCGTGGGGTTCGATTCGGGAGAGATCGTTATTAATAGATTGGGGGTCGAACATAATTTGTTCTCTTTACCTCGGGAGGATCTCGGTTGTACGCCGCCAGACCCGCCGTAACATCGGCCAAAGGCGTGCACATCCCGCTTTACTTTAAGCAAAGAATGAGGAGCTCGAGTCGTTGTCCTCAGATAGTCAGGGCAAGTTCTGGAAGCCGAGTTATCAAAAAAAAAAAATTAATACTGTCTTTTACATTTATATAATCCATTGAATTTTAATTAATTAAAATAATAAAAATATTAAAATTATGATTACTTAATATAATGCAAGGGTCCAATGCTGTATATGTTAAAACACATGACGTGCGTATGCGTTCCATGAGAAAACTTTTATTGGTTAAATAATAAAAATATACAAAAGAATGATATAATTAGTATAAATATTTTACTATTTATTGCTTTTGTTTTTGAAAGTTTTAGAATCAGACTTCATTTTTCTTAATGATATCCCCACAAAAACTATCATATTAGTTAATTAATATTGTGGTTTTCATTATTTCTCAATATTAATTTTAAAATTAAAAATAAAAAGTAACCTAAAATTCATAAATTTTTAGTCTTTATTTGTGATTCTCTGTTGATTAAATTATCTCCATAATTTGGTATGAAATGAGTATAATCCTTATCAAAAGAAATGCATAATATGGACCACGGTTCTCGAAGTAGACTCTGTTCAAGTATCCAAAAACTTAAAGAGACCCCAGTTATGGTCCACTTCTAAAGCCCAGCCCATATAAATATTTGCAAACACTCAACATTAGTTCTTCCATCATATGGGTCAAAATTAATGCGATATTATCATTTCTTGCTCCAAAAAACTTTCGCTCTGATCAAATAAATCATAATACCAAGATGTTAATTATAAATAAACTAACAGTCCTCAACTAACAATTTAAAATCAAGAATTAAAAAATATCAATAACTACATAAGTAGACAAAATAAATAGTTGACTATTTTAAGTGGGACTCAAATATAAGACTTGTTGACGGGCGTAAATTGGCGCTAGAAGGAGGACCCGTATTGGTCCAGTCTGGATTCCAAGCTAAATCGAGTTAAGTGAAACCAGGTAAAATTCGGCGTTTATCCTTTCGTAATAGAAAAAATGAGCCAACAATCGAGATATGCTCGTTTGACTGAAGAGCAACACCCCAACAACCAAACTGGCCAGACCACTAATGGCCAAAACGCGCCCCTGACCGAAGCAGGGAGCACCACTTTATTTCCCTTCACTCAGTTAATTGCTAACCCTACTTTTGTCCAACAAATGACCCAGTTAATTTCCCAAACACTCGCTACCACTAACTCGCAAGTACCCCCTCCACCACCAGTGAATACTCAGCCACCAAATCCTCCGTTAAGCATCCCCCCGATAAATGTTCATGTTAACCCCCATGTTCCTGTGCCTCCCCGTGAAGAGGGCCAGGAAGCCGGTTCTGGCAACGTACCACATGATCGTCGTGACAGAAGGCGACCGCGTGATGATAACGAGGAACACAGTCGTGTGGCAAAATCGCAGTCGGAGCCTGTGCGCCACCGCCACGCTCGCTCTGTGTTTGCAGGGCGACTAGGAGAAAATCCTCACCGCCCAGCTCGATCGATAAGCTCTAGGCTTCGGTTTTCGGATGAGCGGGAGCCAGCTAGGGCCAACCAAACTCAAGGTCGTAGTTTGTTGAAAGAACAAGAAGCGAAAATTTTGCGCCTCCGCCGTCGTTTGAATGAACTTGAAGGCGGTCCCGAAGAAGCCCGATATCAAAGGCCGTATCAAGTGACGAACCCACCTTCCGTTATGTCACCTTTTGCTACGAGCATTTTATCCACTCCACTCCCACCGAAACTTAAAATTCCTCAGGTCGATCTATATAATGGTAAGACCGACCCTACAACACACATCCACAAGTATTTAGCGTGGATGAAACTCTACAGCCCCAGCGACGCTATTCTCTGTAGGGCGTTCCCGCTGCCGTTGGACGACCGAGCCCATCGTTGGTTCAGGACCTTGTTCCAAGGGTCCATCTGGTCCTGAGCCGACTTAGCCCCCGCATTCACGGCGCACTTTCTCACCTGTAAAGTCCGAGACGTCCCGAAGGATTCCCTTGTAAATATTAAATAGGGGAATAATGAGTCCTTAAAAAGTTATATCGCTTGGTTCAATAAGCACGTCCGAGAAATAGAACCGGTGTCGGACGATGCCATTGTGATTGCGGCCATGGTTGGGCTCGCCCCCGAGACATGGTTTAATTACTCTATCCACGAGTCGGGGGCGACCTCGTATCAGGAATTCTTGATCCGCGCTGAACGTCACATCTGCGTGGAGGAGGCTATGGCAAGTCAATGCCTGGAACAAATGACAGGGGGTGTGAGAAAGGATGGGAAGAAGGAGCCTGTTTCAGGGCCGGGACCGAGTTCCCGACCATTTTCGGAAAACCCAATCACCGGGTACAAGGCTCGCCAGGATGTGCGAGCTGAAGTTGCTACGCTGAGGAGTACCTTGACCCACACTCCTTCAAATTATCCGGAATGAGATACAAGGTCTAAATATGCTACCACCGCCGCCTTTTAAGGCTCGAGTCAAAGAAAGTTGATGCGCGACGATATTATGCTTATCATAAATCGATAGGTCATGATACCGATGAATGTCGACCTTATTAGGGAGATCAAGCGCGCCATTCGGCGGCGGGTTGAGAAGATACGCCCATGAATTACCGCCCCACCGACTTACTTCTAGGAGTGAACCCGGAGCGGTTGGTGAATCCTCTCCCTACCATTACCATCGAATGAAAATCAAGGTAGGGAAATATTGATGATGTCCGGAGTGAATAGGATCAATACTAACGCGATCGAGGACAACCGCCGAATAGAAAAAGGAAAGTCGATGTCATGTAAGTCGCCCATACAGAGAGGCAGTTAGGATAGCCGAGATTAGAGAAGGCCAACCAACATGCCGATTCATTTTTTCGACGCCGATCTTTGACTCAGGTGGTCCACCCACACTGCACCCCCGGTCATCATCATTTGCCGATCCTAGTATTCCACCATAGATTTTGATAGACTCGGGAGCTACTCATCGGTGATTTATGTCCGAGCTTTGAGGTTAAACATGGACGATAGTTATGTTCGTCCATATAATGACAACATTCTGGGTTTCGGAAGAGGGAGAATAATCCTGCTCGGGGAGGTAGACCTGCCCATTCAAATGGGGCAGGGGCCGCATCAACGGACCATCATGACCACCTTCAAGATAATTAATGCTGATTCGGAGTATAATGCAATCATTGGAAGGCCATTGCTCTATCACTTAAAAGCGGCCGTTTCAATATTCCATTTTTGTATAAAATTTCCGACTCCAGATAGAGAAGCCATTCATAAAGGGAATCAAAGGGAGTCGTGGGAGTGCTCTCTTAAACTCCGACCAACAAAGATTAATATAGTGGAACGAGGAGAAACGAGCGGCACGGTAAAAGATGGCCCAAGGAAAGAAAGCGAGCCCGAGCGGGAGACGTAAATGACTTTTGAGGATAATCCAGGTCGGCGACCTGGAAAGGAACCAATGGTAGAGAATCAGGAGAATAAAGGGGAGCCGGGTGATGGACCAAAAACTGACGATGAACCGCCCCTACAGAAAAAAGAGGGACAAAGCAAAAAAAGAAAGCATGCAGAACCCGTTCAACAGGTCGACACGGTCGACATTGGGAGCCAAAATGGGAGACGTCAATTACGTATTGGCCACGACCTCCAAGAGCCATTCCGAATGGAGTTATTGAATTTCTTGGCAACAACCTTGATGTCTTTGCATGGACACATTCCGATATGCCAGGAATTGATCCCAAACATGCCTGCCACCAGCTTAATATTGATCTAACATTCCGCCCGGTGATCCAAAAGAGACGCAGGCTCGGCCCCGACAGTCAAGTTGCCTTGGAGGCCGAAGTTAGTAAATTGCTCGACAACCAGTTCATCCGAGAGGCCCTCTATCCCCGATGGGTGGCTAATCCCGTGTTAGTGAAGAAAAGCAACGACTAGTGGCGCCTCAGCGTAGATTTCACCGATCTCAATAAAGCATGTCCCAAGGACAGTTATCCCCTTCCTAATATCGATTATATGGTAGATGCTACGTCCGAACATGAGCTAATGAGTTTCATGGACGCGTATTCGGGCTATAACCAGATACGAAGGCATCTAGAGGATGAGAAAAATATGTCTTTTTTCTCTGCGCGCGGCATCTATTGTTACAAGATGATGCCCTTTGGACTGAAGAATGCAGGGGCGACCTATCAGAGGTTAGTTAATAAGATGTTTGAAGAAATGATAGGTCGTACTATGGAGGTTTATGTAGATGATATGCTGGTAAAATCTTTGTATATATCTGATCATCTTAATGATCTTAATAAAATGTTTGTTGTTTTGAGGGAGTATAAGATGATGTTAAATCCGAGAAAATATACCTTTGGGGTCAGCTCGGGTAAATTTTTGGGTTATATGGTCAACCAATGAGGGATTGTAGCCAACCCAGACAAAACAAAAGCTATTATTGATCTTGAACCTCCCAATTGTAAGTCCAAGCGGCTACGATAATCTAGAGGGGGGGTGAATAGATTATCTCCATCTTTTCGATATCGCCTTTTTTTTTAAAACCGAATGCTCAAATGCAATAATAAAGGTGCGGAATATAAACAACACACGTCGATTTAAAGAGGTTCAACCCACCTAGGGCCTAATCCTCTACCACCCCAGTATATCCGGGATGGATTTCGAAAAGAAAAAGAATTTTATTAATTACCAAAATTAATACAAATTTAACTTACAACACCTTGAAGAGCACCACACTCTTCTTCAACACCACCTTTGGAGATTACCACAATCTCCCTTTGAAGATTACCACAATCTTCCTTCAACGACACCTTGTGAAGATTACCACAATCTTCAACCTTGAAGAATACCAAATTCTTCAACACCTCAACAAGAAGATTACCACAATCTTCTCACACCTAACACCTAGATCACCCAAGTGTGTTCTTACCACAAGAACACTCACAAGGATATCTTGTGTTTGAATGACGACCACAAATTCAAGATTACAACTCGATAATGAATAATACAATTGAGTGCAAGTGTAATCAAGAATAGCCTAGACCTCAAGAATGTGAAAGTGAATAGCTAGGCAAATTACAACAAGAAATAAGACAATGAAAGACCAAGTGTTTGCTTGAAGAGTATCTTGTTGTGTTGTATCTCAATTGTTGTATTGGTTGCTCCAAAACTTCCTCTATTTATAGGAGATGATTGATCAAGCATAGTAGCTCCTCTTGGGGATTGAAAATCTACGAAAAATACAATTAAAATCAAGAATATAGCAAGTTAGAAAACAATCCCACAATTTAAGGAAATATGTTTGTCATGTCAAACGGTCATATTTTTTGTCAATACACACAGATGCCGGCCGCACGTAAATAGACGTTGAAAATAATACACAAAAAAATAATAGAGGGCGACCATGACGACGCCTACCTCGACCGGCCGACCATCACCACAACCGGTCCCCTCATGGATTTTGCAAAGATCAAAAGTTCTGTTTCAAACACACTTGCAGTACCGGCCGCACTGGCGCACGGCCGACCGACCGGCGACCCCGATGCGACCGGCCGACCTGTTTTCCTTCCGTCTCATTTTCTGCTTTCTAAAAACATCTTCGTGCACGGGTTGCCCTATAGATGACCCCGCCGACCACGAGACAAAATGTTGTCCAATTTTTGTCGAAAATAAAACCTGGCCAATACTCCTAAAATTTAGTAAAAACATTTTAAACCAATCGAGAGTATTTAGACAACATTTAGGAACCTTGTTTAGGAGTGAAAAATCCATTGATATAAAACCATTAAGAGTGTTGTCCATTATTATCAGAATTAAACTTGAGGAAATACTCCGGAAAATATTAAAACCATTTTAAATCATTTAGGAGTATTTGGACAACCTTTAAAAGCATTGTTTTGGTGACAAAATAAAATCATCAAAATTAAGATAAAAACATGTATCAAACACCAATTCAGTTAAAAGAGTACAAAGTTTAACAGGCCGGTTAGCTGCTCTTAATCGATTTGTTTCTCGGTCCACGGACAAGTGCAAACCCTTCTTTGAGATTATAAAGAAAAATAAAAACTTTGAATGGACCGAGCAAGCCCAAATTGCCTTTGAGGCACTTAAAACACACATGGCCTCCATACCCTTACTACAAAAACCCATTCGGGGGGAGGACTTATATCTATATCTTTCCATCTCCGAGTATGCTATCAGCTCGGTATTAATCAGACTGGATAACTCGATCCAACATCCTATCTATTACACGAGTTAAACGCTACATGACGCCGAGCTTTGATATCCACCTATGGAGAAATTGGCCTACTCATTGGTCGACGCAGCACGAAAACTTTGCCCGTATTTCTTAGAGCATCGGATCGTGGTCCTTACTAACTACCCCTTAAAACAAGTGCTATACCAACCCGACACCTCTGGTCAGATGATCAAGTGGGCTGTCGAGCTCATCCAGTTTGATATTCTATATGAACCCCGGACGACAATTAAAGGACAAGCACTGGCTGACTTTGTAGCTGAGTTCACACCTTACATCCAGTTGGAGGTGATTGAAGATCAAGAATGGAAGTTATTTGTTGGTGGTTCCTCCACCGTAGGCCGAGCAGAGGGCGGGATCGTAATAATCGATCCAAAACACAAGTGCTAATGCTCGGCTGTACGGTTCCAGTTCCCAGCGACCAACAACGAAGTCGAATACGAAGCGCTCTTAGCAGGACTGGAGATGGCTGCATCAATGGGCCTAAAGAAGCTATTAGTACATAGTGACTCGCAGCTGGTCGTCCATCAGATCAACGGCGAGTATGAAGCAAAAGAACAAAAAAAATTGCCCGATATCTGGACTTGGTTAAGAAAGAGTTATCGCGTTTTAAAGCAGAAGTCCTACATATTCCCCGAACGGAGAATATGCAAGCAGATGCTTTGGCTCGGTTGGCCTCCAGTCCAGGCACCGAGGCGATTGCAGATGTAACGGTGACTCAATTATCCGCCCCGTCGCTTAACACAAAAAAAATACATGCTAATGAGGCCATTGAGCCGACCTGGATGACCCATATCATCCAGTATTTAGAGAAGGAAGTGCAACCAGAAAACAAGATCGAAGCCAGAACACTACGTACTCAGGCTGCTCGGTTTACGTTAATAGACGGCGTCCTATACAAACGTGGGTACTTCGTCCCACTCCTCCGGTGCTTATCCAAAATAGATGCGGATTACACGCTCCGGGAGGTGCACAAGGGCATCTGCGGAAATCACGCCAGGGGCCAAACCTTGGCTTACAAATTAATAATACAAAGATATTACTGGCCGTCCCTGAAAAAGGATGCAACTGACCTTGTCAGAAAATGTGAAAGGTGCCAACAATTTGCACCACAGGTTATGTACCACCCTGAGCAGCTTACTTCGGTCTACAGTCCTTGGCCATTTGCCAAGTGGGGCATGGATCTCATTGGACCACTCCCTACTGGCAAAGGGGGCGTGAAGTATGCCATTGTGGCAGTAGACTATTTCACGAAATGGGCCGAGGGCGAACCTCTAGCAAAGATAGACGAGGAAAAGGTCGTCAATTTTGTGTGGAATTCCATTATCTGCAGATTCGGGATACCGCACTCAATTGTCTCGGATATTGTGAAGCAATTCGATAACCAGAGGTTTTGAAATTTTTGCGAAGGATTTCATATCAAAAATCATTTTTAGACCCCATATCACCCTCAGTCCAATGGGCAAGTTGAAGCAGTTAACAAGATACTGAAATACACATTGAAGGCGAGGTTGGAGGAGTCTAAAGGCAATTGGCCTGAAGAGTTACCCGGCGTGCTAGGGTCGTATAGAATGACACACAAATCGGCCACGGGGGAAACACCTTTTTCTTTAGCCTACGGTACCGAAGCAGTCATTCCTATTGAAATCGGAGCCCCTACCTTTAGACTTGCAAATCTCTCCGAAGAAAATAATGGTGTCGCGCTCCAAGCCGAGCTGGACTTATTGGATGAGAAGAGATGCAGTGCCAAGATGAGAAATGCTATATATAAGCCAAGAAGCGAGAGGTACTATAACTCAAAAGTGAAGGGAAAAAAATTTCAGGTCGGTAACGGGGATCGAGCCCGATCCGCTAAAAGAGTAACGGGGATCGAGCCCGGCCTGCTAAAACCGACCTAGGAAGGTCCGTTTCAGGTCAGTAAGGTCTTGTCGAATGGGGCATACGAGTTGGAATACTTAAGTGGGAAGAAGTTTGAACACCCATGGAATGTAATATACCTTAAAAGGTACTATTAATAAAAACTCGATTTGCAATTCTGAAAATTTATCATTTCATCTGATATTCTGTGAGCTCTCTCAAAGGGAGAAACAACTTTCTCGCCTCGGCAAAGATCCGAGCGCCGCTTAGATCGCCCCGGCCAAAGGCCGAGCGCCGACCGCTCGTCTCGGGTACATCCCTTGCACGTCAATAAAGAGAGGTTCGCCCAAAAGGCGGACCTACCCTAAAAATAAAGACTCGGCTTAAGCTCTGAGCATAAAACTTAATAAGCAAACATAGGCAGTTGAAGCCCATTTCCTATGTCATTCGAGCGCAAAAATCCGAGTAGCTGAAAGATAAAAAGAAGGCAAGACAGGACAAAGGCCATACAACAAAAGGAAAAACGAGCGCAATACTTAACAGGAATTCTAATGCATACACGACTAGCTGAAAGAGTGGTTCCATTCCATTCCATTCCATTCCATCAAAAATATTTACATTGAGAGGCCAATAGCCAACCAGCAAGACCAAAAAAAAACAACACAAACTTCAACAAGAAAGGGAAACGTCAAACTCCGGTAGGAAGGGGATTTCATTAGGCCTACTGGAAGCCACTTCTTCTTCCGGAGGAGGCGGGCTTTGGTTTCCAGCAGCATTAGCAAATTGCGGGCGAATGGCGTCAAGGTTAGCCTCCAACAAGGCAAGGTCCCCCTCGAGTTGCTCAACGGTCCGGCCGGCTCTAAGATCCTCAAGAATTTCCTTGATACTGGTTGCGTGTCCACAAGATAGCATAAAGGCATATTCTTCTCGAAGTTTTTATACGCCCGACAAGACCTACCCGAGCATCCTCGACTGTTTGAGGTAGGCTTCTTCTTCTCCGCACTTCACTATGCGCCTTTCCATTTCTTCAACTTGAGCGAAATGCTCTGCCGCATGCTCTAATTCCGCGACCTTCACACGGAGCTCTTTCTTCACCTTACGGGCTCGATCCCGCTCGTCCTCGGCCTTCACGGCCGCCAGCTCTTTCAACATTGGCCCGAGCCGCACCTCCTTCTCGCTGAGTCTTCAAAGACTCTCGCATCCTCGGCAAAGGGCATGAGCCTCTTGAAGGTCTTGATGGAGCATCTCTAACCCTTCCATCCCCCGATCATGTGCCACAAAATCTCGCCATGCGTCCCGCATGACCTCATGACGATCGTCGGGCATTTTCCTTCCAATCACCGATCAATCTCCGAGCAAAATTGTTCTATCTCGGTGGTCCACACCGGCACCACATCTCGGGCCCGCCCCCCGCATCGTGAAAATTCTTCACTTGTTCATCCGTCTTGTGGAACACCTCACAAACTCCACGAAACATTGGGGACGGGCCCCAGCAATCCCCTCGCAGGCCTCGTTCCTCACTTGGCTCGGAGGGATAAAGTCGCCCTCTCGGCCAAGATCTTCTGAAAAGTTCCGTGGGGCCCTACCTTCAGGGGTTCGCCCAGGACGCACCGGTGATGTCTGACTAGCCCTTTTGGTCTGCCCAGACTCTTCAATCACAATTCCCCCTCTTCTCCTTTGGAGGGGGGGCTCTTCCGCTTCAGGAACACCATCGGCAGGACGCTTCCCGGCCCGGATATCTGCCCTTTGGGCCGCCTCCGCATCTATTGGCTGGTCCGCGGCCACCCGGTCCGACAAGCAAGGTTGTGTTCTCACATCAGAAGGTACGTGCGCAGATCCAGACCACGCCCTACAAAATATCCACCGTTTAAAGAGTGAGAACAAAAGGAAGACATCTTGAAAGGAAAAGAAAACCCAATAAAAAGTATATTTACCTTGGCATGCAGCCGCCCTGGGCGGCTCCGGAGTCCGCATTTGTCTAGATGGCGTAGATGATCCACCCACAGACTAGCCGCGCGGGAGGCGGCCCGGCTGGGTCTCATGGCCGCTTCCCAGTGGGGTGGATAAAGATTTTCGGCCTCGGAGGGCTATATTGAGGCTCCCTCCTAGCCTCCTCTTCCCTCTCTGCCGCCTCATCCCGAGCCGCTCCCTTGGCCTCGGGGGCAACAGCAGTTCTGGCCGGCCAGCCATGCGGCCAAGTTAGCTTGCCGCTTCTCTATCCGCCTATCCACGGCACCTCCGCCTGGATATTCTCCAAATGTGTGGACAAAGGCGACCGATAGCGGCCCTCTGGATGCTCGGTTTCCTATAAAAAAATGATGAAAAAGGCAGAATTAGTCACAAAAAAAATACATTGATAGAGAAAAATAAATAGACTTACTATAACCGAAAGTAAAGTTTGAAGGGGGGTGAAGGATAGTCTCATCTGCTCCGTCCCCCACGCGAGCTTGCCACTCGCCGCTCACCCAGAGCCATTTGTCCTTCCATTCCTTCAGAGATTGTGGGAGGCCTTCGACTAGGTTGTCCGAGTGCCCGGATTGGGTCTGCACATAATACCATCCTGATGGTTGCCCCCGACCCGGGGAAACGGGAGTCGCTCGCCAAACGAACAACTCGTTCATCTCTTTGAACTTGGGCCGGGGATACCCCTCCAAATGAAACATCACCAACAGGCCGATAATCCGACCCCATGAGATAGGGTGTACTTGACTCAGGGAAAGGCCCCACTTGCAGAACCACGACGTGAGGAAAACCGGCCGTGGAAATGCACCCCATATAAAAAGCTGGCGATATGTATGGCCATACCGTCTGGTACCCAGAAATCAATGCCGCCCGGAATCCGATACTTTTGTTGGAGCTCTCCCATCTCCGGGACCATCAACATGCTGGGAACATCGTTTAAATTACATGGCGTCCACCCAAGTTCTACACGAAGACGAGGACCTCCTCCCCGCCTGTCGTCACCTTCACGATGGCCCTCTGGCCCATAAGGCCTCTCGGGCCTCGAGTCTCCTGGAGGGTTCGCTCACCCGCCTCCGCATTATCACGTTCGAGGTTCGACGGGGTTCATATCTTCCTCTTCCTCCTACCGACGGTGTTGGGGTCCAATACTCGGGATCTCTCAGGTTTTCTTGCGCCAACCTGGGCCGATATACCACACCTTCTCGAAAACGGCCACTAAGACCGGATTAAATATGGTGTGTCCGCTCCAATGGTGTTCTCGACCGAGAAGTATGATTTGAAGAAGAAATCAACAACACTGGGTCATGGAGGCGGAGTTTGTCTTTGGCCGGGAAAAGAAATGTATGTCAAAGGGGGTCCTCAATTTCAACCTCTACACTATAGCTACGACTTCGGCTATCCTCGAAGGAAGATATTTTATTCGAGAAGGAAGGATTTTTCGAGAAAATACCTAATTTTGAAGTCTCTGAACTTTGAAAGCCGACCCGCAAAATTTTGCTTGGTCTCAATCAATTTAACTAGAAGAGTAATGGATGTGAAAGTGGATAATGAAGAAGAAATGGGGTATTTATAGATGAAATTTCCTCGAAAATTAAAACGCCAACTCGAAAAGACGTGTTTTTCCAGCCTCAAAAGCCGTCAAAAGAGTCAGAAACATCGCGTCCCCACGCCCGCCGACAGATCGACGCATCTCTTGATTCTGCGCGTTGCACTGATTCGACTGAAGAGGCCACGTGTCCGTCATTATGGCACCACAATTAATGCGCCGCTACAGGCATTAACCACTACGCGACAAATGGCAGGAATGAAATGACCTTTGAGGATCCCTCTTCCCCATTAAATGTTCATCATTAACATTAAAGTTTAATTCCGATTTTAGAAATTCTTCTTTCAAAATTAAACTTGGGGGCCATAGATGACGCCCGAGCCGAGCTGGAAGAATTGTCCCACGTGGCCATCCAATAAGCGCCTATGAGGGGCCCACCAGATGGCGCGAACCAAGCCGTGACGATAGCTCGAGTACCTGGTGATATCATTTTTTAGGCTCGCCAACTACCGAGCCCAATCACTGAGCATAGCTACCGAGCCCAACTCCCGGGCCCAAATCTTGGCGGGAAACGCATGCGCGGGAGATTCAGAAGAATAACCATTCGCCCATACTTAGTGCTCCATTAGCACCAGAAGACGCCACGTGTCAGAGTGTGATCAAGATGAGTCGCCAAGTGGCAAAAACTTGGCCGACATGCACACTTAGGAGGAGACATGTGTCCTTTTAAAATTAATTTACTAATTAGTGCAAAGATGACTGTTAAAAACCCACTTACTCTGGTATAAAAAGCCTCATTAAAGAAGGAAGAGGAGGACAGAAAAAACGTGTTATTGTAAGAAAGACCGACCCCGATTTTCGGCTCGGCATTACGTAAGAAAGGCGGAATTAGTCATAAATAAACATGCATTACGCACATTTATTTTTCCACGTGTTAAATTTCTCATATATTTGGCGTGTTGACCAAAACCCCCGTCAACAAGACTTGAAAGTCTTCATATCTCAAGCTTATCCTTTGACAGCTGATTCACATGCTATTGAGATTAGATGAAAAGAAAAAACTTCATGTGATTAGAAAAGAGATTGTGGGACAATGTGATTACCAGCTCATCTTTGAAGCCCAAGGACCAATTAGATAGAGATTGTGACTTATATTGCGACAACTTATCACATGATTTAATTTTGTAATTGAACCATATATTCAAACAATAGAAAAATAAAATAAATATCAAGTATCTAACAACACATGGGCACGTCTACCTTAAGCCTGGGTTGGGCTCCAGTCTAGGACTATCTACTTTGAAACACGCATATATATAATTAAAGTGCAATTTAATTTGTGTGCGTTAATAATAGTAGCACAACCCCAATATTAATCATCCCACTAATGTCCAGTCCAGCCCATTTAAACAATTATCTAATACCCACATCCCAAACTCATTTATATATTTTATTATTGATGTATATCTTGTATTTTATGTAGGGGTGACAACCCTGACACGACATGATAACCTGAAATGAACCCGACCTGAAGTATACTGAGAGAAACCCGATCTCGAACACGACTGAAAAGAATTTGACACGATGTTACCAATTTGTCTAAAACGTAGTTATTTTATATTTTAATTAATATTTGATATATTTTAAGCATAATTAACCCGAAATCAACTTGAAACCAACCTTAATTTTATGTCCTGAAGCTCGTTGAGCATAACTTCTTCAATGAACATTCGGAAAAAAAAAGGTAAATTTTTTTATGATATTGAAAATTTTCTAGCCCAACTTATCGTCAATTTCTGGATCCACCCCCGCAACATTACATGATTATCTCAACATCAGGTATCCTTAATATTCAAAAAATAAAAAAATAAATAGAAAAATCAGAACAGAAGATTTGATGCCGATAGTGAACATATTAGAACGACACATGACTCAATTAGCTTAAGGTAGCCATTTTTTAATTCGAATATAAGTATAACTAGTTGCAACATGAAATATCAGAATTCTTGTCTGTTTATAAATGCATGCTTATATAAAAATGTAATGTTCCATCTCTCGAGGATCTGTTTGGCTTATCTAGTTAAGGTACAAGTTGAACATTTTAAAACCATATGCGCCAATGTTTTTAAATACTGCATAAATCAGAAAGTGGTATATATGATACCAAACAATCCTCTATTTATCTCCAGGTGATAAAAAAGAACTGAAGGATGTCTTGTCTTCTTTTACTGATATTATCCAGCTTTAGCAGTATCCAGTACAACTTGCTTATCACCAATCTACTTCTTAATAGTATTCAGATTTCAAGTGATTATATTATCAGTTGAAGTTATCCAGTTTCAGTTGCAACTTGCACAGATTGGACTGTATGTCTTACACAATCATGAGATTCTCTTGACTCCACACATGACTAATTATACTTATCGTCAATGAATTTATAAGTTACCTTTCTATATTATCTAAATATATGATCAGTAAATAATAGGCCAATTAGAAGCAACTAGGTTTATTAATTACTCAAATCTCCCAAACAATACAGACACCAAGCTAGGGATGGCAACAGGACGGGTTTGGCCAAACCTGGGACCCGCCCCGCCCCGGCTCAAAACCCGTCGGGACCCGCCAAATATATTTTTTAAATTATAATAATTTATATTTTTCTATTTGTGGTCAAATTTTCAAAAGTAATCAAATGTCAATAGATTAAAAAATAAATAAATATAATTATGCAACTTATTATAACTATTTTTTTAGAATTGGCTACTATTAAGATTTTTTTAAAAAACAAATACTATTAGTATACTACATAGTACTCAACTAATACTTAAAATAAATATTCAAAGTAGAATATTACAAGATATTATATTAGTATAAACTTTAAAAGTAAATAATATTATAATAGTACTAAACTAATATTTTTAAACATATAACACTCAAATTTAAAAGTAAATAATGCAAAAATATTTTAATATATATTTAAAAATTTAATAAAAATTAACATGTGGGGTGGGTCCGAGGCGGGTCCTATAGGACCCGGGACCCACCCCAAGACCCATTTATCCGGGTCTAGACCCGCCACCGGGCGGGTTTAATGCGGGGGCGGGTTTTGACCCGCTCCATTGCCATCCCTACACCAAGCCCCTAATTGGGTGACCTAGCTAATGGTGTAGGGCGTCCAAAAATTAGCACTGTCCTAAAAGAATTATTTGCGCTATCCCAAAGAATTCAACGGGATATATGTGGGGTAAGGATGTTCTCATGAAACATTCAAACTCATATTATACAAGAGGTTAAAAATTCAATCTCCATTTCTGCACCACTTGATTGAGCGTGTCGCATAGAGTTAAATCTGAGGGTTTACCTAGTGTGAACAAGGATAATGGTTGGGGGTTCCACGGTAAATGAAGAAAGAAAACTGTCACAAATTAATAGCTTTCATACATTAACAATCCATGCTTCATGAGTTTGATGACAATGGAGGAGTATTTGCAAAGCTTTTAGCTAGAAAAAAAATCACTTTTCAGTGGTTGAATATATCACTTATATATCATTTCCACTTTATTTTGTCAAAATCTAAAAGCAAAGGGATTAATACATTAGATTTTTAATTCTGCTTCTGGTTTCACTTATGCACAAAAATAAATGACTTTTACAACTTATCCATCAAACAATGTCTCTTAACATAATCAATTTTCAGCTTTTATTTGCAAACACTACCAATTTCGTATTCTCAACTATTTGCATGCCAAATTTTGCTTCTGATTTTTCTTTATTTAATCAAAATCTAAAAGGATGGAGATTGGTGATTTATATTTCTGATTCTGTTTCTGTTTTGACTTTTACAAACTCCACATGCTTTTGATTTCTGATTCTGCTTCTGATTCTTGTTCTCAACTCCTGATTCTATTTGCAAACACCACCGATTTCTAATTCTCAACTACTTATGTTTTTGCTACAATAAAAGCAGAAGTTTTTGTAACACTCGATCGTATAGATTAAATGATTCTAAATTTCTACCCTTTAACCAAAATTATATGCAAATTATACTTTGGTGAGCAAAAGATTTGATGAATAATTTTGCTTATAGGATACCAATAAAAATCTAGTCAACTACAATGTAAACAAATTTTTACACTGTTCAACGTGTCGGGTTACAGCTATATATAGCTAAAAACTATTAATTAGAAATGATGTCAAAAGACTGTATAGTGTATACCCTACTCTGTCCCTTTGTAAGAATCTTTATATATAATTGTTAATGGCAATTTAGTCACATGAGCAATTTGACAAAAGTTGCAGAGGGAATCTTAAAAGAAGAAAACAGTTTGAAATGGCAAAAAAATGTATAATGATTGAGCAAGTTGCTCCAAGGAGAATGGAGTTTACCATAATAAGGCCTTCCAACATTTGTACTTTGTTTACTGTGTTTTTACCCTTTCTGGCTCTGTTTTATGTGGGAAACTACTTTTTTTTTTGTTGGATTCTTGTGTCTTTTTTTCTGTTGATGTTTTCGAGATGCATAATATCCTACTTTCAAGTTTCAACCACCCATTCTGGCGCGTGCCTAAACCCACACATTCAAAATCCATTTATTTTATTTTTATGGATCTAATTTAAATTAATATAGAATTTAGATGATAGTTGAAATATACACTATGTAATTTTGTATTATTTTTTCTTATAAATTAGTAGTTGAGAGCTTGTTATATTGTCTTGTTACATTCTAATATGCATGGGGAACTAATTTTCAGTTTTGAAAATTGGGGTTTAAGTGTTTTGGGGAAATATTTTGGGTGCATCACTTTGAATGTAATCGAAATGACATCTTGAAGGATGAGGGATTGAAGCGAAATCCTCTACCTATAAATTATGCAAACAGGAGGATCGTAAATCGTGTTGAATACAATCATCCCATCATGGTGGAAAAAATCCTAAGCAGGAAAATAACATCAAAAAAAAATATTATATCCAAATCTAAAGCTAGGATATCAGAGATGATCAATCTTGATAAGTAATGACTTATAATGTGATGCCATATCCTCGTGATATAAATGAACGCCATGGATATCAGTAGGGCTGACAAATCATGTAATTGTATCCACCGACAAACCGATGGGAAATTTTCCAAAAGTTCATTTTCTCCCCTAAAGTTTTTGAAAAAAAGATTATGTAGTTAAAATATATGAATTTGCCCTCCCCCCCTCCAAAAAAAAAATTTTTTTTTGACAAAAGCTTTAAACAATTTTTCGCCCTCCCAAAGTTAAAATCCTACATCCGGCGTTGATTGTATCGTGTTTTATGTCGACATGATAATGACACGACACGATAAGCTCAAACACGAGACGACATGATAAGGGACTGTACCAACACGGACACAATTTTTTTGTGTGTGGACACGATACGACATGATTGACACGATAAGTAAATAACATGATTTACAAGTTGATACACAATAGCAAATTAAACAGTATTACACGATACAAACTACAAAATGTCCAATAAAAATATAGAATATCAGGTTATCGTGTATCAAAATTTTGGTCCAAGATTTTAGGTTACTTTCCTAAATTGTAAGCCCGCAAATTTAGCGTACTTCTTTGTCACACGATTGGAGAATCATTTTTTGGAAAAAAAACTTATGAACCTATCCTTCCTTACGGATTCCCATTTTCTAAAGGAGTAGCGATTTGAGATTCTAAAGATCAACCTTGCCTTATCACCAGGTATAGTTAATGTTCTTATTTTACAATTAAGTCATACAATATTAAGTACATAAGAATTACATTATCACATGACAAGTCAATCAAATAGATTTGGTAAGATATAATCATCATTATAAAAGTGGAAATCGCAAAAGGGTTTTTTGGTAAGATGGTGAGGAAAATAATTGTCGAGATTGGGTAATGAAAAATCAACCATGGCACTTTTAAGGCTTTCTCTTCGTGATTAAAATTATTATAAAGACTGAACAACCATGTATGATTACCATATCAAAGCTTCTTTTCGGATATGTGCATATCAGTGGCGGATCCAAAATTTTGCAAATGGCGGTACAATATAAATTGTGAAGCCCCGATTTTTCCGAGCTATTAATTGATCCTTATTGTCGTCTATACTTTTGATCGACTATTTTACCGCGTCATTTTGACGGGTAATTATTAATAATATATTCATTTTGTATTTTATTTCATTTTATTTAATTACTTGTGATCATGATCATCATTAATTCCATTACTCATTTATGATCACTTGATTGATCACTATTACTATTTTGTATTTATTAGTCACCTTAGAATTTTAAGAGACTATTTATTTTAGAGACTTTTACCTTATAGAATTAAGATTTTGATTTAGATTAAGTGATCATGAGACTTACAAGTGATCAAGGCAATCACTAAATATTTTGGAGATTGATATATTTCATCTATTATCATCAAATTTGGGACAAAAAAAAATATATGGAATTACCATATTGCCCTCATAGTGGACGGCCATGGTGATGATTTGGAGTAGAAATATCATCCAACTCTTGTACACTTACACCTTATATTAGTCATCTTGTGTATAATTATACCATTAATTCAAATATTATACACATCATCTCATACATCAATTCTTTATTATTAATTTTGCCAACATGTTGGAAGTCTTCCAACATTCCTTCATCCCATACTTTGACTTGCCTTTTGTCTCCATGCAAGAGACAAATTACAAGACACAAATTTAACAAAAAATATCTCCTCTCTCCCCCATTTGACGGCCAAGAGGCCATTTTGCACAAAAATTTATCAAAAATTTTATCCAACACATTTTAATTCTCAAGCAAATTCTCTTCCTTCTCTCTAACTTCTCTCTAACCTCATTCACATCTTCAAATCTTCAAACAAAATTCATTCATATCTTCAAACCTTCAAACACCAACTCTTCACATCTTCAAATCTTCAACATAAGTTCTTCATATCTTCAAGTACCACTTCTTCATATCTTCAAATATTCAAACACAAGTCCTTCACATCTTCAAACCCATCTTCATAAATCCAAGAACATCTTCTTCCTAACATCAAACATACTTCCTTTCTTCAAACATCTAAACCAAAACAAACAATCTTACCACTTAAACACTAAAAATTCGAACACCCCTATCTCAAGGTAAGAAATTTCACTCCTCAATTCAACTTAAATTCTTACTACTCCTCACCTTCTCTTTTTAACATAAGCTTGAATTTTGGATTTTGAGGTACTTAGAAAACCACTTGGAGACATGCATGCATGGTGGTGAAACTTGAAGACTTGAAGAAGAAAATAGTAGAGAAAATTTGACTACAAGGTAAGAATTGTGTACTAGACCCCTTCTTTCCTACTCTTCCTATTTTTTTTTTCAAATTTTAACACCCCTTTTTCATTTTTGAGAAACAGGGGCTGACTTTAGGAGATTTTGGAGTTGAGCCAAAATTCCAATTTTTGAGCTTCAACTAGTCTCCAAACATCTACTACACATGGTAAAAGTGTAGTCCTTTTCATTTCCTTAATTCCTTCTTTTTCTCCTTAATTTTCCTCTCATTTTTCTAACTCCAAATTTTGATATTTTCTTGACTTAGGGGCTGACCTAAGAAGCCTCATCCAAAAATTGTGAAATTATCCTTTTATTTCACAATTTCCAAAATTAAGGTGGGTGGAAAATTATTTTTCCAACTTTTAGGTGTTTTATTAAAATGCATGTAGAAAATTTGATCATGAGCCTTGAGATATATATAATCTATGTATTTCATGTCAATTTTATATGTCAAATCATGAAAATTCTCAAGAGTTGCTCAAAATTACTATTTATTGAATTTTAGGTGCATGCATGTACACTTTAATGCTTTAATTGATGAATTCTTGTATGTATTGGACATGCATGTGTATGATCTTTAAAATCTATGTTTTGGATGACTTATAACCTGGAAAAGTCGAGCATAATTGATTAAATTTCAATTTTGGACTTAAAAATGCAAAAATGGAAAGTTGGTGGACTAAATTGCAAGAAAATAAAAGTTAAAGGACCCCTCTGCAAATTTCGAATTTTGGGACTGTACTCAGGTTCAAAAATGACTTTTGGACATTTTAATAAAGTTTTAAGAGTTTTAAGTTAAATAAAATCAACCTTTAAAAGCCCAAGGACTAGATTGAAAATTTTTGAAAGCTTAAGGACTACTTTGCAATTTTTAAAACTGTACCAGACCTAAACTTTATAAATTGAAAATTTTACTCTTACGTTACTGGGAATGACACATTTTAAAAGTATTCCAAAAATCCAAGTGGTTAGGGCTTGGAAAACAATTTTACTAAAATTGAGAGACAAATGTAAAAAATATTAAACTTGAGGACCCAAATAAAATTTCCAGGACTTATGCAGCCCATGCACCTGGGAATACTAACTTAACTATAACTTAATTTTATTTTGGACCCAAGGTTCAAATTTCATAACAATTGGACCCCTAAAAGCCTTAAAGGCAATTATTTTAAAATGGGACAAAAATGATATTTTCAAAAGTTGAAGGACCTACACATATTGCTTTTAAAAGCTGCTTTTGTCCCAATATCCTAATAACCATAGTGACATTTTCCAACTGGAACCACCTTAAAAGACCTTTCGGTTTGTGAGTTCCGAATTTTTAAAACTTAAGGTCCGAATTGACAATTTTTACAAATTTGGGGCGCCAATGTGATATTTTTACAAAAACTCGACCTCAAAACTTTAAAAAACTGAATCTCTGGACAATTTGGAGAATTTAGGAACTGACCTCATAATTTTTCAAGGTCGGGATATTTAATTATTCAATTTTAACCCCAAAAGTGTTAGTTTTTACAAAACGGGGCTAAATTACAATTTCTCTTTTATAAAGGACCTAACTCAAATTATTTTCTCTTTTACTAAAATAGCCCTGGACTCTCTGAATTTGAGATTTAATTAAAGTATTTTACTTTTCCAAAAACCCCTGACTTATCGGATCAATTTGACCGATTAATACCCGATCGCGGAGCGACTTCCTCGCCTTGCGAATTGAATCTATATCGGGACTTATGTCCCACCCAATTTTTCAAGATATCGAAGGTTGCGTATCCTTCCGATAATCATCTTCATCCATAAACTCCACCAACGCCATAATTGCCACTCACGTTTTTCAAAATTTTCTCCTAAATCGCTTCCTGAATCAATAATACTCGATTTGCTGGTTGATCACTGTAATTGTAATTACTTTCCGCCGAGTCAACTTGGTGTGTCGAGCTCACCGAATGGAATGGATACGTCGGGGATGGAATCGGGCGGCTACTTGCTATTCCACTCTTCCCCCATCGCCCTAATCCCGCAAATCGAGGGACGGAGTTTGTCCAAGAAGCGGGTCGTAGATCGAGGTATAATCATGATTATGACAGATCCGAGCCTCGCCACTCATCGGGATTTTGTCTTTGCCTACGAGCGATAAGGTGCCGGTCTTGGACCATACTTGATCGGGAGTTACAAAGAAGAACGAAGGAATCGCCTCGATCCACACGATTCCTGGAGTTATCGTCCCGCTTTTGGTTGGCGTTACATTTCCGCACGCAAATCGCTACCCGCTTTTGCATTGGTTGGCTACAAATCCGTACGCAACCATTATTTTCCTTGCATAGGATTGGCGTTACATTTCCGCACGCAATCCTACCGTCTTTGATCAATCACATAGTGCATGTGTGACCATGAATCGCTTTTCTTGAATCGTATAAGTATATTATTTAAATATTTTATCACGACGCTTGTGAACGTGTGTGTGAATTCATGCATCATACTCACGCGTTTTCATATAATCAAGTTTTCTCACATTAACTATATTTAGCGCCACACTCGCATTACGATCACCCCATCCACCGAGATTTTTGTCTCATTTCCCACCGTTTTCTAACCTTAGATGAGGATTTCGTTGGAGATCTTTGAACCGATCAATTGAGACCTTGTACTACGCTTGTTGGATTTCCATCGCTTCTTGTTGTTGATTGGACTCTCTTCTTATTATGTTGTTGTCGGACTTTTGTATTCTAATAAATTCGGGTTTGTAATTGAGGGGCGTATGACCCTTTGACTTTAAGTTGCTACTTGTTGAAATTCGGTTGTAATTTGGATGATGGAATGTAGACCTTAAGTGGTAACTTGTATCTGTTATTTATTTCCGCTGCTATTTAGACTCTGTCTTATTGGGTTCTCATTGATATTGTCTGGACTGTTGATTCATTTGTATTTAAGTTGTGGATCGTTCGTCGCGTCCCGTTTGGGGCGTGACATATATCATAAAAAAATACATAAATATTATTTAATATTTAAAGTCGTAGAACAAATCATTGTTTAAAATTTTACAAAAAGTCGATCAAACAATAATGAAAAATTAATTCCCATATATAAAAGAACTAATTTTTTTTGAGTACATATAAAGAACTAATTAGAGTAATTAAGAAAATAAGAGACAACAAAACGTAGTTTTTGTAATATTATTCTTTTATTAGATTTATTTTTTGGATATTTTTATTTTTTGCATATTTTGCCATGTATTTTATTTATTCACGTTGTTAAATCAGTTTTTAATTTTATTGGGAATTTGTGTTGTATTATTTGAATTTTCTAATTATGAATGTAAAATGGGGGTACAAATTTATGATTATTATTTTTTAACTAAAGGTTATTGTTGGAGATTTAGAAAATTGGGGGTACAAGTCATTAGATCCGCCTCTGGTGCATATGATCTACCAGTGGCATATATGAATGCCAAGGCCCTCACGTTGATAGCAAATCAAATTTGGTTTTCTGAATATGTGCACATGATCTACCAAATACATTTATCACATGTCTCATCGTTTCCTTCGAGAAAAGTGGTTTTAATAAGGAATTAGATATCACAATTATTGTTTTATTTCTCTTACGTTGATCCATTGTAGCCTAGAACGCGTCTTCGACTCGTTCCACATCACATTACATAGTTATTTCTGAGGTTCTTTTTTCACCCGCTTAATGATATTTTCAATTGGTTCTGGAAAAATAATAATTGTCGATTAACAAAGAAACAAGATCAAATCAAACCTTAGCAATAATTATTAATGAAATAAACCACATCAATGTTGTTTACATGGATGGCCAATGTTATGGATCACTATTATTGGTGAAATTTGCCATTTGCACGACCTAAACATGTCAACGACCTTAATCATTGTCACATAAGCCATTTGCAATGTTTGGTTAAAATTCTATGCCTACAAAATTGATGGGACTTGACAAGGACAGTGTCAATTATTGAATTGTAACTTAAGGCTAAATAAGTTTTAGCTTTTGTAACCAGATTGTCAAGAAAGCTAAAAATCAAATCAATTATTGAATAGTCTGTTAAAGCAAAAGTCCAATCACCGAAATATTGGGCACCGACTAATCTAGTAGATTCTTAGACCTAAAAATTAATAAATTAAGATTTTAATGACTTTCCTTAAAGGGCATTAATTGTTCATTGGGGTTAGGTAATCATAATTAATTAATTAAGTAAATTATTGAACTTCGTGGTGATATGAACGATTTGATATATATTGCATTAATTAATAAATAATGAATATTAACTATCAATCAATAAATTATAATACCAACTATTAACAATCACAAATATACATGACACCATTCAAACCTCAGTATGACAATTCTTGACGCAACATGCTAGTAGACACAAAAATAATATGAAAAATTGAAAATAGTGGATTATTATTTAGTCTTATTATATAATTAAGGACATGAAATTTTTTGTGTCGTGTCGTGTTGACACGACAAAAATTAACAGATGGAATATTAATTGTTAATATATACACGTTCTTACTTTATAATTTGTATCGTGTATTATCATTAATATTGTGTCATGTAATGTGTTATCATTGTAATATTGAATCGTTCAAAATTATCAATTTTGTTTACTTACTGTGTCAAATCGTGTCGTGGGAACACGGAAAAAAAATTCATGCTTGTATAAGTACAATCTTTTATCATGTCATGTTCGTGTAATCGCGTTTGAATTTATTGTATCCTGTCGTTATCATATCGGCATGAAATACAACACAATTGCGCGATTTATCACCCGTATTCAAGCCGATAAACTCAAAATAATGAAAATTTTGTATTCACCACTTGAACGTGTTAATTATTGACTTGTAGGAGTTCTAAATGAGTAGTTCACGTTTTAATTTCTTGTGTCATTCTATATTTTGATATTACAACACATTAAAGAAAAACAATATATTGATTTCCCTCTAGAATTTCAATTCATAATAATAAATTCATTGAGCTTGTTTGAATAATTTTATAATACACAATGGATTCCAAATTATTGGGTTCCTATTTTGAACTATGTTTTTAGTCATTACAGTGATCCCAAAACCGTTTATTTCTGAGTCATTTGAAATTATTTGTCATTTTATTCCATCAAATTTAAATCCTTATATTCAAATATAGCCTAGACTAGGGGGGTGCCACTCCGGCCCCCGACACACCCCAAATTTTTTTTTGTCCCATTTTTTATGTGGAAAAAAAAATTAGATGTGTTTTTTTAAGAGGAAAAAATAATTGAGCTAGGGGGAAATAGAGAAAAAAAATTTGGGCTAGGACTAACCAGTCGAGCTGGCTACGCCCCTGGCCTAGACGAATTAATGAACTTTTCAACTATTTCTCGCATCTTAATTTTCCACATGAAGAATAGTCAATACACTCTTTTCTTTTTTTTTTTTTTTTTGTCGAACGATAGAATTTTATTATAACAACTTAAAAACTAAAATTACAACTATAATCGTAGCCAACGGGCTGCCAAGAGTCAAAGGCTAACTAAGAGTTGCGGGAATTGGTAAAACCAATTGATTCACATGGACTAAAAACTACCCACCCCAAACTAACCACTCCACGAGGAGACTTCAAAGACTCCTTAAGGAGACCGTAACACACCAAAAAAAAAACTAAAATCGGGCACGAGCAATCACTACATACTTTGCAACGAAAAAACTCGATCCGCCTACGAGTTTCGCAAATCAACCGAGAAAAGAAAACACAAACAAAATAAGAAAACAACAGTTTTACTAACAAACTAGAGAGAAGAAAAAACAAAAAATTGCCTCTCCCTCTCCCAAATCTACTGCCGCAGCCCATCGTCTTCTCCGCTCTGAGACACCTCCGTGAAGCTCCGACCCGCGCGCCCGGACCAAAAATTCCGCCACCTTCATACGCCTGAGGACCGCCATTTGGTATCCCTCCAATAGAAAACATGGAGGGGGGAGGAGGGGAAGGAGGAGGGAGAGGAGGGCGGAGAGGGGGAGGGGGGCTACAGTAAAAGTGGAGAGGGAGGGGGAAAAAAGCTAGGGTTTTTTTGGGGGGTTAGAGAGTAGGAGGAGAGAAAAAAGATAGAGAGGGAAGGGATTTGACCCCAGTCAATACACTCTTTTCCATTTCATACATTTTTTAATATTTCTTGTGGCTTCTAATTAAACAGATTAATTACACAATTTAAGAATTTGCTTACATTTTCCACATGGAACATGAAGTTGGTCCCAATTACCAATCTTATTATAACGTTTCAAAGTTTTCTCAAAAATTAGTTTCGTACAAATATTTAATGTTGATATAAAATTGACTATGATTGATTGGAATTTTAGGCTATATATGTTTAAATATATTTTGAGTTAGTTATTATATATATATATATTTATCTTTAAAATGTATTATATAATAATTGATGTATTATTTTATTTATTTTGATATAATTTAAATTTTATTAGACCAATTGATAATTACTTATTTTATTTTGATAATTTACATAGCGGTCCTATTTTCAAATTATTGTTGATTCTACGACTATCAAATCGGTCAGGCCAGGCCGATCTTGGCATGTCGAGCCAAATAGCAAATTGGACCAGGTAACGAAATTCCATCGGTCCGTCATTGGGAGGCCCAAACTCGATCCAACCATGAAAAGTCGTCGACCCGATCGGCCGAGATCGGGCCTAATAAGTCGGGCCATATAAACTCAGATCTTTTCGGGCTTACAATGTCACATCTTGTCCCATCTCTATGTCCGGACAGAGCTAGTTTTGACAGTTCTAGTTGATTTAATAATTTTTTTAATAAGTTGGGAGAACTGTTTGGAAAAAAGTGAATAAATTTAAAAAAATTTAAAAGATATCGAGTTCGAACTCGGATCATATATCCTTATAAATAATCAACGATATAATTTGAGCTACAACCCTACAAGCTCGTGGTAATTGATTAAATAATTTGAACATGGTCATTTTCAACAACACAAAATCCGCATCAGCTCCGAGTCATGACCCACGCCACCATTTGGAACTGCGTGCGCTCCTATTTTGTGGGTCTCACCTTAATTTTAACTGTCGACAATTATTATTATTAGTCCACATCCCAACTGTGTCTGTGTCGTATCATAAACTATTTCTTCAACTTGCACTTCCCCAGCACAGGACAACATTTGAACTCGTGTATCCGAGGTGGCTACTTATTAGTAATTCCTTAACTATTCGAAAAAAAAAAATGTGGTTGAAATTGGGAATGCACATAGATTACATAATAAGGAAAGATTTTTCGAATCAACATGGGTCCACTTCGTAGTTCCTTTTTTGTGTTTACGCCTTGATAATTATTAGTTGGCCTCATTATAATTTGCGGAACAATATTTTCCGTTTTGAAATTTCAAGTTTTCAACACGTAAGATACTTATAACTTCTTAAGCAGATGGGATCTTCTATTTCATTATATATTTCATCTCATATTCCACTGCAATGGATGACTATCACGTTTATAGAAGTTACCATATTAAAACCCCAAATTTTAAGCGTGATATATGCACCAAAATTAATATGGTGACTTCTATACACGTGACAATCATCCGTGCGGTGAAACAGGAGATGAAACACCATCATGTAATCAGGGGCGGAGACAGGGGGGCCCCAATTTTTTTTCGTCCCGTTTTTTCTATAGAAAAAAATGAAAAAAAAATTATATATATATATATATTTCAAAAGAAAAAAATAGTTGAGCTAGGAGGAAATTTTTTTTGGGTTATGGGTACTTAGCCGGGCTCGCTACGTAATAGAAGATATTATCCAATTTTCGATCTTAGAGGATTACACTATATATTGTCATGCGATCACACGTCTAATTAAATTTTCTCATCTTTCTCATATATTAAAAAAGAAAATTGGATGTATGAAAATGACATTTCTATTTATAAATGTTGACAAAAAAAATGAATTTATTGAACTTAATCATGAAAGCAACACCATACATATGAAAGTTATAACATATTAGAAAATAAATTATTAGAAAATAACATAGTTCTGGTAGGACGTATTTAAATGGTTGGTATGTATTCCTTTTTATTCAAAGCTGTTTTGGTGAAAAATCACATCAACCAACTATTTATGGAAAATGACATTACATAAATATAGTAAAAATAAGGTTTTCCACTTATTTTTATAAAAATAAATTTGTTTATTCACATTAATTGGTAAGATTGTGTGTGTTGCTCTGGCATGTTTATTTATTTCACTTTTGGTATATTAGTTTGGGGTGTATCATTTTTAAGACACTAGCTTCTAGATTTGGTAATTTGAGGATAAATTTTACAAGAAATTTATATTTTGACCGGAAATTGGTAAGTTAGACCCAAAAATGGGAAGTATTTTCAATTACGAAGAATATTAACTAAATGACATCTTATGTGCAAAAAATATTTTCTCTCTACTCCTTAACAAAGTCACCGTCCTTTGTCTTTTTCTTTCCTCATTTTCCTTCAATTGGAGGATGGGAGAAGAGATTTCTCGTTTTACTTTTAACTAGTAATTCACTCTGTGCGTTACACGCATATTTTTATTTTAATATATTAGTTTATAATATCTATTAACATGTATTGGTATTTATTATTTTATTTTAATAGTAATATCCATATATGGTTATTAAAAATAAAAATTTATCTATCAATTTTATATTTTCAACTATAAACTTAAATGTCTAATTCAATTCTTAATGAATTATTCCTCCATGTCTCTAAATTATTGTTTTATATATCTTTTTCTTCCTCACACACCTCTCTATAAACAATTATATATAATTGTGATATATGTATTTTTATATTGTACTTGTACTGTTGAAAAAAATGAATACTTCACATTGTTAATAAAAAGATGTAAATTGAGATATTAATAAAAATAATATTATAGAAAATATTGTGAATAACATTTAAAATGAACTATTATGTCATTGATATAAACGTTAGTAGTATAAGCATAAATTTTACAGCAATATCATAGTAATCCACTAAAAACTTACGAACATAAATATGATATAACTGAAACAGAGTATAGAAATAGTACAATTGATATCAATATTCATTCTATGACATTTATTTTCAATGGATGTATGTAAACACCATGAGTTTTCTCATTTTGATCAACAATGGATTGATGTGAATCGCTCATTAATCAAAAGAAATGATAGAATACATTGGGAAGTTTGACAATCCAAAAAAAATTTAACTGGGAAGTTTATTTTAAAATGCAACATCAATCGATTAATCCTATATAAATAATTATATAATTAATTTTACATCAATTTATTTAATGGTATTGGTTGACAATATAATTATTAATTATCATATATTGAGTTAACAACACATTATTTTCGTTCCCAAAAATCTTTGTATTGACTTACCAAAACAAAGCAACGTCAATTTTAGATAACTCCAAAATATACATTGGTTGCTAGATATTGATTATTTCATCTTCCAATATTGATTTATTGATTTACCAAAGTAAAGCACCAACAATTCTATGATTGTTTTCTAGAGTTATAGTTAATAAACTATAAAAAATAATAAATATTAATTGATTACCTATACCAGTTAAGTAATTATATGATTGATTTTTTAGGACAATTGTAGTATGGATTGATCATGTCAATTACTTAACGTCATTTTGATTAGTTTTATTAATCTCATATCAAGATATGAAAAAGCTATTTCAGTTTTCAAACAATCAAATATTTGTTACTATTTTTAGTTTTGTAAATATTTTAATTAATTATTTTTTTTAATTAAGGTAATATATTGTTGCCCAATCATAAACTTGTGCATCCTTGGAAATAAAAAAAAACTCACGTTGACAATTATTGTCTTTTTTATGTTAACACATTTTTCTAAATTGACAAATCCTTAATCATAAGGTACGATTTTCTTAATTTTTGTTAAACTTCTTGTCAATTATCCGTTGTGTGTAGCATAGTCAAATTCGATTAAAAAATATAAATAGATAAATTCTCAATTGTTTTACCAAAGGCTTAGTTTTAAAATTCTTTTAATCAATAGTTGATGATATCTATAGATTGAATAAATAAAATAATAAATAATTATTGTATCTATAGTAATGATTACAATCAATTTATTAATTGTATAGGACAATTATAGGATTGATTATAGAATTTTTAATTTTTCAAATCTAAAAAAATATTACAATCATAACCGAAAAACAAATAGCTAATAAAATATTTATGTTACTAAAGATTCTTGCCATCGACTTACCAAATCAAAACACCACTAATTTTGGATAACTCCAAAACATGCATTGGTTAGGATAATATTTGGATTGATTTGTCCAAAACTGTATCTTATTTTATATCTTTTCTTTTTTTATTCTTTTTTATCTGATTAAGTTGCCTTAGTTATGCCATATATATACTAATTTTATTCGATAGTAATTAGAGTTGTTAATTATTCTTAATTAAGCAAATTATCATCAAATCTAATACCAACGTTGATCAGTGGACCAATTAGAAGATACTTTATTTTTTTTGGCTGAACTTAATTAGTATTTATTCACACTTCTGAAAATACCAATATTTCAAAAATAAATATAATAATAAATATTGCAACAGCAATTGAATCAATATGAAATAAAAATCCAGATATTCCTTCAAAAGTATGATATAAAAATCAAATATCTTAATAATAATAAAATATTTTCAAAATCATCCATAAAAAATCCATAATCCAAAATCAATTTAAATATAAATGGAATTTGGCAACAGAAAAAAAAATATTTCAATCAATATATGAAGAGATATATACAATATTTTCGAGCAACAAATATTTGTTACTATTTTGAGTTTTATAAATCTTTCAATTAATTGTTTTTCTTAAGCTAATACGTTATTTTCCAATTATACAATTATACTACCTTGTAAATGGAAAAAATGTTCCATTGACCAATTATTGTCTTTTTTATTAAAAAGTAATACATTATAAATTTCCCAGGTTAATAAATCTTTAATTTTAAAGTGTGATTTTCTCATTTTGTTTCTTAAACATCTTGTCAATTATCCGCTCACATAGTATTGTCAAATTCGATTAATAAAATATTAATAGATATTGTATATGAATAAAAATACAATTAGATAGCGCCAATTGTTTTACCAAGGCTCAATTTTAAAAAATTCCAATCAATAGTTCTTTGTATCTATAAGATTGATTAGAAAAATAATAATACTTATTGTATCTATAGGATTAAATATCATCAATTTATTAATTATATACAATAATTATAATGTTGGCAACCACGTTGCATGAAAACCCTGGATTTCTCTTGCTTTAATCCGATAATATCCATTATGCATTATAATTGCATCATTTTATTCTTTGTGTGTACCCTTGATAAAATCGTTCCAAAACTTCATAGGTATAGGTTGTTGATAAAAAAAATATTAACAAAAAAATCTTATCACTAAATAAACATAAGATATCGCGAACTTACACACACACACACACACACACACATATATATATATATATATATATATATATATATATATATATATTTACTTACCAAGCGGGGTTTCTTTATATGTGACTTTGAGAGAATCAATCGAAAAGTCAGGTTCTCAACAGCATCCACCTTAATATCATCATCGTCAGAATTATTGATGCATGTTGCACATGTATTAATTAAATCAATCAATTAATCAATTAATTTATAATTAAATAAAAATATCATATATATACATATATAAACTATAATATGTTACCTGAACTGATATCAAATACATGTATAGTCGGGTACACATCGATTCTATCACATGAATCATCATTTGAAAATATTGACACATCAAAAATGTGGTTGACACGATAAGAGAAAATCAACACTTCACCATATGAAATTTCGTTATCATGGACAAATTTGCTCCATCCATCCATAAAATAGAACGCGCCATAGGGGCTGACCATTTTGACCGTCCAAGTGTGTCCGTTCACATTATGCATGCCACAATTTAATGGTGTAAGACCATTAAATTGACTGGCGAATTTGCATGGAAGACACTGACACAAAAAATTTAATGTAACTACAATTTGTAATGAATATCTAATTGAAAAATATAAGAATCCATTATAATAAGTGGATAAAAGTTTATTTCCGAATCAAAATTATAAAACTAATAACCAAAAAAAATGTTGCCGAATCAAAACAAAACAATAATTGTCGAATCAAAACTATAAAAATAAAACCAAAAAAATATATTGGCAGGGATAGAAGTTTATTTATATGAACAGAAAATGTATGTTGACACAAAAAATATTAACACAAAATATATTGACAAAAAAATATGTTAGTATGAGGAATAATAAAAAATAAACAAATCATACAAAAAACAACTTAAAAAAAATACAACAAAACTATCAAAAATAATAAAAAAAGAAACTCAACAAATATTGTTCATACAAATCTACAATAGTGTTTATATAAAAACTCTTATTTATTGCAGAATTTGAGTTCAATATTGTCGATGTTGGCGAGACACTTGATGAAAATGGAAATAGAGGGGAACGTGAAGATGAAGTCATATTTGGTGGTTATGCTATAAATTTAGAATCAACAGTATCAAAGTGTTTCTCTAATGCAATTTAAGTAGTATAAATATAAGAGGATTTAACATAAATAATAAGCTGCCAAAAAAATCTTCGAACATAAAATCAATTGTTAATTCAATGGTGAAAGATACATAAAATCATAATTCGTCTATTTTAACTATTATTAAATAATTTATGAAAGTTTGAATAGTCATCATTATCTAAAAGTTGATTAATTAATATTATATTATACAAAATTGCATCGACACCATTGAAACAAATAAACAATATATTTGATGAAGATATGATGTATAGAATCAACACATCATTGTAATATATATTTAAGAAGAACTGGCATATACTAATATCAATTATGATGATATACTATTTATAATTTTTAAAATCTATATATTATATATAAATATAATTGATACTATAGACTCACTTTTGGTATAAAGTAGGAATACCAGTAAATAAAATTTTCCTAATTTTTATACAGATAAAATAGGAATACTATTTATGATATTTTCCTAATTTATATACATATAAAGTAGGAACACCGTTTACAATTTTTTTTATAATATTTTCCTAATTTATATAATTACAACGATTTTCTTATAATATTTTCCTAATATGAGAATTTATAATAACTACCATTTATAATGTTTAAAATTGTTTCCTAATATAATAAGCAAAAAGAGCGGAAAAATTAAACTACAGACTTCTACTATTATATATATATAGATTATATGTTTTCTTATTTAATTTTTATTTTGTCTCTATTTGTTGGAGTTTATGCCTCCCATAATAAGTGGACGTTTCTGTCTCCCATTATAAGTGATGGTTCGTGTTTTTTGTTCGGTTTTTATTTATCAAATAAATTGTCCGTGTAGTATGTGTTTTGTTCAAAAAATAGATAACTCATTACCAGAAAAGTAGCAGTACTTATATACGTAATTTGCCCAACCCTATTGCAATTTCTGATTAGATCCACTGGATATATTAATGTATTTAAAATATGTTTGTATTTTAGATTTATAAAAGTTTATGATTTGGTAGGTCTTCCAATTTAGATTTTTGTAATCTTTTGTAAGATTGAATACAATTGATTGAATTACAAAAAAAAAAAAAAAAAGACATCTTATGTAAGTCAAACTATTGGAGTAGTCTTTATCATGTATTGACCACTATTACATAAAATAGTAATTGATGTGAGATGTTATTCACCTAAATATTTCTAATTTAAATAGCATTAAGACTCTTATATATACTTAAATTATATATGGTGATATAGATATTTTATTTTTATCATGTCGTGTTAATTAATTCACAAACTCATTGGACTCGTATAAGATATAAATCGCACTTCTAAAATAATTAAGATGCCACACTACATTTAAAACTATATAAAAATATATGAAAATAAAAATAAAAAAAGTTTACCAAATTTTTTAACATTCAAAGTTTTAAATAAAACATGGGTGAGATTATTTCGTACAACAAAGACATGCCTAAGTTGAACCTAGTGGGTTAGCCCAACTAGCCACCACATGAGACTCAACGTCTCTTGCGTGGTGGAGACTGGAGGTCAGTCGTTCAAATCCATTCCCCATCAAATATACTCCTCGAATCATATGCGAGTTGTTCGGTTCGATTCGATGAAAGATCAACTATTATTAAATTTGGAGAGTCGAATATAATTCTTCTATTTGCCTGGGAGAATCTGAGTGTACGTCAGCAGACTCACCATAATATTAGCCAGTGTGTGCCAGTGACGGATTCAAAATTTCGAAAATGGGGGTACGATATATAGAGTTGACAAATAGTTGAGCCGAGCTAGCTCGGATCGAACCCAGAGAGCAAGCCATAAAATTTGGCCGGTTCGAACGACCCAATATTTTATCGGGTCGTATTTCTTGTGGTCCAACCCATCCTTACCCAACAAGTTATTTTTGGATGACTCGTTCGTTCTTGTTAGGCTTCGGGCCATTTGAGTTGGGTCAAAATAGGCCCGATCCTTTTCGGACTTCTGAAAATGAAGCCTAACCCAATCGTATAAACAGATTGGTGGGGTCGAACCAAAGTTGTTAGCTCTAGTTGAGATATATATATATATACATATATATATTAAAAAAACAACATGCGTATAAACATTGTTTAATATTTAAAATCGCTCAACCCAAAATATGTAAATAAAAAAATATACTTTTAACAATAAAATTGCAATTGGGTTCAACGTGTCTTTATTTTTTGTATATGATTTACAACATCATCATCGAAAATTTGTCGAAATTTGTTTGTGGGGAAAAATGTGGAAGCTTGTTGAGTCACAAGTTAAGAAATATTTTAGTTTTTTGACTTTTAAATGATTAAAATATAATTTTGTGTAAAAATAGGGGTACAAATGTATTGTTTTTACTTATTTTTTAAATATTGTTTTTTGGATATTTTTCAAATTGGGGGTACAACTGTACCCCCATGTTACAAGGTGGACCTGCCCCTGTCCCTGGTGCGTGTATATCACGTGGTTTACATTGGTGGCAAAAGAACCAGTATTGACGTCCTCATGCAATATTAAGAGTAAGCTTGAAAGCTGCCCCGGGGCATAGCTCAAATGGTAAAGGATTTGGGTGACGTGATGTCTGTTTGCTGGCACCCACAGTGTGGTTGTTCAAATTCATCTGGTATCGATTTACAGGGTGGATGAGTTCTTGTGTGGTGACTCAGTCTTCGGTAGCCTAAATACCCTGACTAATTGAGGCATTACTCGTGATTCATATCCTACATGAAACTTTAGGACAAAGGCAGTAGGTCTCTCACTAATTAATCCTTTTAAGAGTAAGCTTGAAAGCTATTTTTTATATAAAAAACATGCCAAGTAGTCAATTGTCTGCTTGGCGCGATTGTGAAATAATTTATGTAGTCGATCGCGTAAAGCATTTATAAACCGTGATGGGACCTTTGTTCGTGATTGTTGGAAGACTCCAACGTGATTTTCAAGGAGAAAAGCAATCAAACAATTTGAGTGGACCCCCACTCCTCTTATATTCAGTGTGCACCATATTATATACTAGGGATGAGATTACCTAACATGACACAATAACAAGATGTGAATCCAACCTTAAGGTACTAATTGAAACTCGAACACGAACTGGGAAATCCAAACCTAAACACAATTAACACAAATCTAACATTATCTTACCGTTTGTCCTAAACATAGTTATCTTATATTTTATCAAATTTTGATGTATTTTGAACATAACACGAAATTGAACGCGAATATGACCCGATGACCAGAATTGCCACCCCTATTTTATACACAATCATATATACACATAGAGAGTCCCTAAGATAATTTTTCCACCAGTTTTATTTTACTAAAAAAAGTTATTAAAATTTCTATAATATTACAATTTTAAAATCATTATAATGCAGAGATATATAATTCACATAACTATTAGGAAAATGAATGTATCAAAGTACAAAATGAAGATCTCACAAATATACGACATGTGCATTACATGGGGTCACATCCAGTTTATCAATAAACATCTATATAGTAGAACATTATAGTTTATATTTATTTGATTTTACTTCGTTGGTTACTAGATGGAGTTTGAATTGAATACAAATCAAGTTCAAATTGTTTGACCCTGTTGTGAATATCTTTTATATTTATATTAATTGAGTTGAATTTATACTGAGTTTCCAATATTATCAAACCATGTAAATAGTTTGTCAAAACTTGGTTTGTTAAGCAGATTATTGAATAGAGATTAAACGAATTTTTTATAATCGATATCGAGTAACATGATTCGGTTTTTGCTGTTGGATGATTAAATTACCATTATACCCTTAATAGATTAAAATAAATGAAAAATCATCTAAAATCCTAGAAAAAATCCTAATCATAAAGAAAAATAATGAATGACTAAAATTAGTCCACAATGTCTCTCACTCAATGAATGTTGTCTTATTTGAACAATTTATATATATATATATATATATATATATATATACACACACATAAGTAAATGAGATTACAATAATATATATATACACACAAGTAAATGAGATTCTAATATCTCATTGTAATCGATCCAAGGACAAAATAAGATTAGAGCAATCCCAATACATTCATCAAACAATAAAAGTATTGATCTAAATTATCATATTATTGTAAACATATATACAACCAATGAGATTTAAAATCTGATTGTAATCGGTTCAAGGACAAAATGAGATTCCTGCAATCTCAGTAATATATGAATTCGGTTGCATTTTGATGAAATGATTTGGATTTGACGGGAAATTTGATTGAAGTATTTTAAATTACTCCATATTATAGAGTGGTGGATCTGCAATCCACCAAAATAACTCAAAACATAGTTCAAAGTAGGAGCCTAAAGGATATGAAATCCATTGTATCGCCGAACAAATACAAAAAAATTGTTATTATAGATTTGTTCAAAACCTCATCTTCAAATCCATCCATCCAAATGAAGCATACATGTATTGGTCATATTTGTAATCTTAGTACTTTCAAAATGAAAAATAAGTAAATTCTGGTAATCTCATTTATTGTACACAATAATTATTTTAATCTAGAAATCTCATTGTGATTTCATATATACCAAAATTAATTATAATGAGGTTGCAATAATCTCATTGATTACACCGTAATTTAATTGTAATATGACAACAGATAATCTGAGAAAAAATTGTATACATTGTTTAACCTAAGTGGAAAAGTTGAGTACGCCATCACATATTCATCAAAATTAATAATTGTGAGGTTCCAATAAACTCGTGATTGCATTGTAATTTAATTATAATCTGACAATAAGAAGTCTGGGAATTTTTGTAAAAAAATGAGGGCGGTTTATATACTTTTTTTCAACTTTTCTTTTTTGAGAATATTCTAACCTTTTACAAAGAGGAAAATAGTATTTCCTTTTCCAAAAAAAAAAAAACATTTGTAGCACAAAGAAAAGGTTGAAACTTGAAACAAGTTGCTTGGAAGCGTGGAATGGGTCACGTGATTAGTCACACGTGAATCAAGAGAAACTTTTGCCAAATTCAAAAAAAAAAAAAAAGCCGAAATATAAATTAACGTGACTAATCAATAAAAAAGAAAAATAAAGGGAAAATTAAAAGAATTATCTAATGAGCTCCACATCAATGTAGCACCACGTATCCACCATGCATTTGTGGAAAGCCACATAAGTTGTAGGCACGTCATTGTGCTTGTCTTGAAAATGTCGTACTCCATAATATTATATATTATAGATATTTATTTATTTTAAAACAAAGTATTTAATTTGTTTACCATTTAATATTGATCGAATAATTTACCAAAGTGTGACACATATAAAAACATTTTTTTTTTATAAAAATTAGGCCAATAAGCACTGGCGGATCCAGGGGCCAACCTGCACTACAAGAAAAAACCAGTTTACCTACAAAAAAATCTATAGGTAAATGTTAAGAAAATTGTAAAGTGTAGGTAAAATCATTGTAGGTAAAACCATTGTAGGTAAAATATTACCTCTGAGAATCTAAAATCGTTGGTAATACCTAGTGAAAATCACGTTAATTGAAAAAGCTCGCTTCATGTCTTAATTTGTTGGTATAATTTGGGGGAAAATGATATTTTTTATTCTTTAGGTAATTGTAAAATTTAGTGACAAAATCATTTCTGTCGGTAAATTATGTCGGTAAACCGAAATTTTCTTGTAGTGCTGGGTCGTGGTCCACCCCTCTTTTTCTAAAAAAATTAGTTATAATTTATATTATTTTTATTGGATTTTCTATAGGGCATATCCCATTTTCGTGTGTCGGCCCACCCTACTAGGGGCTCCTTACTCCGCATTGCCGATAAGCAAATTGATCTTACTACCGATTCGCGTTTCAACTGACATATATTGTTTTAACTTTTAACTGTATGTCCAACTGATGCTTGGCCTAATTATGACTATTCAATCATAAAAATAAGGTTATGAACCAAGCGGATCAACGATTCATGGTTGAACCAATCGAATTAGTCAGATTGATCTATTTTCGAAATAACGACATATAATTAGGGATGATAATCTCTGAAAAGACACAAATCTGATACAAAAATACCGAAAGAAACTCAAACATGAATTTAACACGATATTACAAATTTGTGTTAACACAAAATATCTTATATTTTATTTAATTTTTTTTATGTATTCTAAACATAACTTCAAATTGACGCGAAACTAAACATGAATACAACTCGATGACCTGAATTGTCATCTCTACCTATAATACCGGTTTGTTGCCAGAGTGATTGACAACTATTCCTCAAATATTACACCAAACAAACAAATAACAGTGTAATTAATTCATTAATATGTTATTTATAAAAAAAATAATTGATTGTTCAAACATTTAACGTACAATACAGCGAGTAGGACGACACTTACACTAGCTGCCAGCTGGAAAACGACAGGGCACCCGACACGTGGCATGTCATCTGCGTGGGGCATATATGTCATTTCCTGCGACTATTGACGCACGCACTAACAGGATGGTACAGTAGCAGTTGCTACAGTAAACTATTTTTATGTCTTGTTTTATCATTTTGTTTGTTTTCACAATGAAAAGTGACAAATCTACACACATACATACATACAGTTAGGAATGTACTATTTGTTAGCTGCTGTACCATTCTAATTCTTAATTAATTATAATTATAATTACTTAGATATATAATATTTAATTTTTGAACCCATATGTATAATAAATTTCAAGGTATCCCAATTCATAATTTAGGGAGAAATTCAATAAATTAAGGAACAATTCACTTGTCAAGAATAGAAAATATTTTGTTAACAATAGAAACTAAGCATGGCCTGTATATTTGATAGTGGGACAACGAAAAATAAGTTAATTTTTTTTACCACTTAAATCCAATAATTGGCAATTTATTGCATTATTTATTTTCAAAATGGATTATCCAATTGCCCATATTTATTAATTGTTGAGTCAAATTACTATTAATTGGCTCATGAGACCAATATTAGTACCCACATCCCATGAAGCTCAAAGTCTCTAAATATAAATAGCATATAGCCATATACCATCTTATTTGTAAGTAATATGGACTTAATTACTATTTTACTGCTTAAATTATCTCAATGGATTATTCTCATATATCTTATAATGACTCAGCATTAGAGGAGTTTTTCTTTGAGACAACCTCATTGCCCTCCTAATCATGTATTTTGTATTGTAGACTAGTTCCCACCATAAGTTTACTTTAATTATTTGAACTACCTTAACTATTGGACGATTGGACCAATTACCCTTATTGGAGTGATCCACATATTTTAGTAGTATCAACATATATTTCGCAGACAACATATACCAATAATGTACTTGCAGTATGACCTCAATACATTGACAAATGTTTATTGATGTAGTTTACTAATCAATATGGTTATTATTAAATGTGATTATGAAAAACTAATTAATTTATTTACAAATTAAGTAATGTTATTAAACAACATATCTAACATTGATGAGTCCAAAAGCTTGAACCATCAAAAATTTCAGATCTCTCCAAAGTCTTCTTCATCAATCCACCTATAAAATCACCATTAGAAAGGGTCGAAGAGTCTTCCAGTAAACCATTCCTAACACTCAAGTCAGACAAATCTCTTTATCAGTCACCACCATACTAAGCATCAAAGATCAACGAAATGATGTGCAGGCAAGTGTGAGCATTAGCTCAGCTGCTTAGGCGGGTCGGACTATTTCGGGCCTCATCAAATATTGTAAATCGAAAATTATTGCAAAATTAAAATTAGTTAGAAGTTAAAAGTTAGCAATATGAAAATCCATTTCAGTTAGAGGTAGAGCTATCAAAAAATGGTCCTGCCCAATGGTCGGCCTAGTAATAAGGCTGGACTGAGCTGCGATTTTGTAGGCCCGAAACACCGGGTCGGCCCGAAGCAAATCAAGTGTATTTTTAATACATAGTTTAGGTTGTGTTCCCCAAAATAGCAGTCCGAAGAAATTCAGACCCGGTCCGATTTCACTTGGCCCGATGAATCGACACTCGACCAGCTCGGCCCGGATAATTTGACAACTCTAACTGACACGCATCTATTCATTTGCCAATTGCCAAAAATTATTTAAACAATATCATTATCATATGCTTAAAATAATAATAAGTCCTCCCAATATTTCTCCTCTCTTCTGGTTTTCTTGAAAAAGGCGCTCTTCTCTCTTCTCCCTTTTCAGAAACTAGTACCCCATTGACTAGTGCTTCAAGAAACAGGAAAAAAAAAACACATAAGCTTGATTTTTATTAAATTATTATTTAAATGTGTAACCAGAAATTAATTATATATTTCCCCCATTTAAATATTTGTTTCCCAATTCAACGACCAGAAAAGAGGAGGGAGGAGAGGTTACCTTGTTTGGCACGTCTTTTTTTTAGCTGAATCAAAAAACTCTATAAATACCTTTGCCTTTTCGCCTCCTTTTTTTCCCCTTTCTCTCTCTCTTTTCTCTCTTTCCCTTTTTGCCGTTTTCTGTTTTTCCTATAATTTTTCTTTTTCTAGGGTTTCTCCTAAACCTGCCGTTGTTTTTTTTTGAGGTAGATTTTATTTTTACTTTCCCATTTTCGTAATTTTTATCTGATGTAATAATTCTTTGGATTTTAATGACCCTGAATTTCAGGCTGTGAATTGAATCCTTCCTTCCCCTGTTTTTGAGGTATGTAATTTTTTTTTGTAATCTTTATTTATTTTTTCTTGTAATGTCCTAACTTTATTGCATATCTCAATGCTGTTGGAGTTGATTAATCTGGATAAAAATCAAAACCCTTTTCTTTAATTCACTTTTACGTACGTGGGATCTGTTGATTTTTTCGTTTTCATGTTAAAAATTGAATCTTTATTGCAATTTTCATTCTGGGTTCTTACGAATTTTGATTCTGGTTAATTAGCTGGGTCTATTCAGACGAGTCATATTTTCTGAATTTTATTTTTCTGTTTATTTTTTTTAAAAATAATTAATTGCACATTTGGTGATTTGACAGAACAATTATTTATTAGTCCTTTTCTGTTGTCGGTTAATTGTGAAGGCATGATTTTGTCGGTTGCTGTTAGATGTTGAAATATTGGTTTATGTGTCTTAATCAGTCGTTATTTCGTGATTTACTATGTAAAATATGGGGAATACTTTATCAAGTAACTCTAAATTGTTTAATTATGTATGTGTTTTTTTTTATTATTTGGGCTTTGCCATCCTTTTCTAAGGATAATATCTTTTAAGTCAAAACGCCGTTTGGAGATTTATTGGGGCCAACATTCTCAAGAACTTTTTGATCCCATGATGGGATTTTACGTGAAACTCTCCATATATGAAATATTTGTGATTATTTGGAATTTTAAACCTCAAAATTTCATAAGGGTTTGTCTTTTTTGTAGAAAAAAATTCTTGTTTTTTGGCAATTTTTTGTTATTTTTATTTCTGTTTTAATCGATTTGTTTTTTGTTGTCCGGAGATGGGGTGGAATCAGATTTCCTGTTCCACTTCATTGGACGATGATAGACATGTGCATATACATCTAAAAAATCAATTGCACGTGTTTATCTATCGACATCATTTAATGTGGCGGAACATGAAATCTGTTCCCGATGGGGGTGTGGGTACCGTGATTTGTTGGCTTCTTGTCGTTTTACATGTATTTTACAATGCTTTAATGTCCTCGAACGATATTTTAGTGTTCTTTTTTTTTAAAAAAAAATATTGTGCATTTATATTTTAAGAACGTGTATTATGCATCTACCTTAAATTTATGAGCGGTGGAGAGTTGAATCAATTTTTTTTAATATTTTCTTTAGTATATTATATGATTACAGTTAGGAGTCAGTACAATCAATACTATAGTCATGGAAATTAAGTCTTTAATAAGATGGCTGAAGAGGCCTCCCATGTGGTTTTTTTTTTTTTTTTGATATATTTGCCCATAAATTTTAGTATAATTGAATATCTCTCTCATGGGTGGTAGGGTACTAATTTATATAGCTTTAGGTAGGTGTGAAGTCATGTCCTTAGAATAAGAAGAATGGAAGCATTTGTTATGCTAGTTTTATTTAATTTTCATGTTTATTTAGGTTTCTGTTTTGCATTGCCAAAATTAATTTTCAATATTTTGGATCCGTCGGAGGGATAGAAATATAGAATGCAACTTACTAATTGTCAGTATGATTCATGTGATTTGCATAATGCTTATCTCTTTGGTGTCATAAATAAATTGGAAATTAATGTGTACTTATTTTATGCGTAATTGTAAGAGATTTTGATCCCATAGACTTAATTTACTTCAATCGGGTTATATTTGAGAGATCTAAGATGTAGTTTGTTCTATCCGAACACTAGTATAATTATTGGTTGGCATTCATATCTATCACATTTTTCGCATTGCACTACTAAATTTACTAGCTTTTCTCTTTTAGTTTTGGAAAATTTTGATTTGTTGTCTGTGTCCCATAGTTATTAAAGCCCCGCCTAGGCCACACTTAGGCCATAGGTCATGGTTTATTGCCTAGGCATCGTACTTTGAGAGGCGATAGGTAACGCCTTTCTTTTGCCAAGCAACTAAATTGGTCTTTAGTTTTTTTCTATTCCATTCTCTTTTTTTTTCAGAAGGGTTTTTTCGTAAATGACATTTTAATAGTTGAAACCCTAAGGATAGACCGGACACCAAAATCATTCTCGTCATGCGCCTTAGTCCTTCCACTATTGCTCCGCTCATCTCCTTGGGCTAGACTCGGACATTGATGAAGGATTTTATGTGAATGATAGCGATGGGAATGAAATGAATTGATCATGAGAGTGAATGATTAGTCTAGCCTTCTTAAGAAAACTTTAAACTAGGATGGGATTTAATTGCGATGTTGTCTTGTTCACATCATTGATTATTTGACTTGTGCTTTTGTTGCTTGATGATTGAAATTGATATGATTTATTATGCGTTGTAGTTTATTTTTAGAAGAATATAGGTATTAACAATGTTACTTTCATTAGACTAAGAATTGAGGAATGCATCAAAATCACCATGCTAGCAATCTCTTATTTATCATTTTCTCTTTCGAGCATTTTTCTTTTTGCACTTGTGTTACCGAAGTAAATAAGTATATCTGCTTAAAGACAATCTCATTTAATGAAAGAAAATGTCAAATAAGTCACGTAAGCGCACTACCGTATTCTAGCCTATTTTTCCGCGTTTATGACTGAAAAAGACACCACCGCGAGCGTTATTACATACTTTTTTTTTTCTCAGTCACTTTGAAGCTCCGAATTTATTGTTGTCTTTTCTTTACCAACTTTAACGTAAGAATTCCTAACTCGACCACTTTATGAATCGGCAAGATTTGTTTCGTTCTACTACTTTAACGGAAGCTTTATTTACTCCACGTCATGTATAGTGCTTTTTCCCTCTATAAAAGAGGGCAAAACTGGCGCAGTAGAAGCACACATTTGGTTCAGATCTTAGCAAGCTATATCAAATAGGAGGGGTTTCGGCCATTTGGTAATAGTATTGGCTATAATCGTGCTCATTGTACTTAGCAACATTTCATATATGAGTCTTAGTTGTTGAAGGCCAATTTTAATTGTAACTAGATCATTATCTTAGCATAAATTCTTATATTGTGCATCATATAAACATGTATAATCGAATGTTTGGTAGTGTCCGTGGCGAAAGATGATCGAATGTTTGTTAATTGCTCTGTTAATCTTATGCATTTGAAAATTTTTGTTGGTTTTTGAAGATTATTTCATTTTCGGCATTTTGATTCTAATAATTGATTATAATTTATTCCATACTAATTAATTTTTGTTTTTCTCATTGCAGGAGAAAAAGGCAGTGGAGGCAGACTATATACAATCTTTCCGAAGTTCTTACAGCGAAAATGACCGTTTTCCTGGTTTAAATGCATCTTGGCTTTGGAGATGAGGTTAATTTTGTATCATGCAGTTCGGAATTATTTATTTATTTGCGCGATATGATAACCGTACTTTATATTGTCACCAGATTTCGCGAGGCCTCAAATTAATGGACTGCTCTCCAAGCAGCAGTGACAAAATTACATTGAAGAGGTGGTTTTTCATCGATAAAAGGGTTGGTTAAAAGCATTCGGTCATTAAAATCTACGCATTTTGTGGTTTGAAAATTTCATCTGAATACAATGGACTTGAAGTCAACAAAAGCTTCGCCGGTTCTTGCTGATCCGGCACCAATTAACAAGTCGAGACTGGGGATCCATTCTAGTCTCTTGTCTTACTCACAATCAGGGCCATCGTTCTCCACTAGCATCCCTACGAGAAAAAAGCCGGGAAAACTCGACGATGTTCGCTCCAATGGCTGGCTTGACGCCATGAAATCGTCTTCACCCCCTCGCAAAAAGATTCTAAAGGATTTCAACAGTGCTGAGGTTGTTTCAGACGAAGCGGAAATTGCTTACCTGTCTTGGATGGTGTGTTTCGTTCCTCTATTTATTCGATACGCTATTAATATTATTTATGTCTTTCTTTACATCTTGTCGACTTAATTATCCGTATCTTTGTTTCTTTATATTCTCCTTGCAGATTAGGTATCCATCGGCCCTCAACTCGTTCCAAGCAATAGTGGATCGTGCGAGGAATAGGAAGTTAGTCGTGTTCTTAGATTATGATGGTACACTTTCCCCGATCGTGGATGACCCTGATCGAGCTTTTATGTCCGATGATGTAAGAAGATATTTCGGCATTTAATTACTGTTATTTTCCCTAGTTTCTAGCTTTTTTAATCATGTAATGTAATAAATGTACCTCGATTTTCAGATGCGGTCCGTTTTAAGGAGTGTCGCAAAACATTTTCCGACTGCCATCATCAGTGGAAGAAGCCGTGATAAGGTAGATATATTAGTCCTATTATTTTTGCTACTACTCTTCATATAGATTTATTATTAGTTGAAGTATGCCGATTTCAAATTTAATCGATTTATTTCTTTTTTCAGGTATTCGAATTGGTAGGACTAACAGAACTGTACTACGCCGGTAGTCATGGAATGGACATCATTTTCCCAGCCAAAAACATGTTGTCCAAAAACCAGTTAAATTGTCTCAAGTCTACTGACCAGAAGGTATTAATTTTCGCTCGCCCATGCTAATATGTTTTGTCGTCTTCCCATTATTCGTGTTCGTCTCTAATTTTATCCGATCTTCCTTATTTCGCTTGTACAGGGTAAGGAGGTGAATCTATTCCAGCCTGCTAGTGAATTTTTGCCCCTGATCGACGAGGTGTGTGATTTTCTAACTCCGAACGTAAATACACGGAAAAAAACATTTGTCGGATTGATTAGTAACCGTGTTCCTTAATTTTCGTTCCATTTCCAGGTTTTCAGAAACCTTGTTGAGATCACGAAAGACATACAAGGGGCAAAAGTGGAGAACCATAAGTTTTGTGCCTCGGTACATTATCGCAATGTAGACGAGAATGTGAGCATTAAAACTGATTCCCTCTCCCTCGATTTTATCGAATGTCTCAAATTGCTGTTGTTACTGATTTTTTTTTCTTATAACAATTATAGAGTTGGCCTGTAATTGCACAATATGTTCATGACATCTTGAAAGATTATCCTCGCCTACGACTAACTCATGGGCGAAAGGTAGTTTACGCCCCAACCTTTATTTCAAGATTATAAATTAAATGAAAGAAAATTAAAACAATGTTCTTATATAGAGTTTTGTTTCATCTTTTAATCCGAATAGGTTTTGGAGGTTCGTCCTGTGATTGACTGGGATAAAGGAAAAGCAGTTGAATTTCTTCTTGAATCTCTAGGTAATTATATACTCCAAATCCCGATATACGATTCTTTATTTATTTGTGGTCAGTGATCTGTCAGTTGAACAAGAAAAACTTGATCTTGTAGGATTTAGTAACCGTCGGGATGTTCTCCCGATTTATATAGGAGATGACAGGACGGATGAAGATGCGTTCAAGGTAATAACATAGACACAACAACCCCAAAATTTGTCGATCTTGTCTAAACTTTTCGTGGTAACGTGATTTGCTTCTATTGCAGGTGCTAAGGAAGAAGAATCGTGGTTACGGAATACTCGTGTCCACCGTCCCAAAAGAAAGCAACGCTTTTTTCTCTTTGAGGGATACTTCAGAGGTGAGAATTTTGATCGATCGATCGATCGATATCTTGTTTTGTCTTACGTTTCTCATCGATTACAATTTCGTTTCTCTAAAATCGGGCGAAACCCGTTTCGGAAATTGCATGCAGGTTCAAGAATTCTTGGAATCCCTGGTGATAATGGCACAAGAGGATGGAAAGAGAGATGAGAGGAGCTCAGAAGCATGTGGTTATGATACAGACTAATTAATTAACCTTGATAATATTAGGTCTTCTATAGTTTTCCTATTAATGTGGCAGGTGGGGAGATGTCCATGATTAGGCCTCTAGTTATCTTTTTCTTTTTTTTCTTTTTGTTATTTGTAATTTAATGTCTTAAGTAATTTTATTTCCAGTATTGTAAATCTTAATCAGCTTTTGCTTTCTTAGCTTTTGTTGATGGATGATGATGGGGTATGTCAACCTCCTTTAGATAGCAATGTTATTACTAAGTAATGATTATAAAAATTTACAAGTAATTGTTGTTTAAAATTTTGGCATCTACATTTCTTGAGATTTGAATATTGTAAAGACCATTCCCTGACACTAAAATTTTATCTTGGACAAATCTCGTGTAAGGCATGGAGTTATAATTTTACTAATACAACTTATATTTTGTAGTTATTGATTAGTTTACTTTACTGACTGTTGAAAGTGCACCGTTATTAAAAAATCAACTCAAGAATTATTTCAAAACTGTTTTCCGAACTTTAACTTCAATTTGGAAATAATATAATCGACTCACATATGGCCCAATCCATACATTCATCACGAATAAAGTTTCAAAAAAAGTAACTAAAAGGTTCACCGTGTTGATCTGCACATATTTAAAGCCCAAATAATATGTTGACAAGTCGCACCCAATTAAAGTAAATATATCATGAGCTACAATATGTCCACTGGGCTTAGTCAGTCATATGTCGGGCCGGGATAGAGTTGGAGGCCCACCAGTCCCGTGACTAAAGGAAAAAGCAAAAAATGGCCTACAAACCCATACTTGCGACTTTCTCCATATTCGAGTATTCGACCCACATTCTTCTCTTTTTAAGAACCACTAAAAATAAGGATAAGCTCAAATAATTACTAGTAATTAGTAATTACTTTTAAAGAATTTTGAAGAGAGAAAGAAGAATCCGCGTCAATTGGTTGATCCCAAAATCACTTTGATTCCACATAATTGTCTCATGTCTGAACTCCGCCGTCTATCTGCACCAAAGGGAAGACCGGAGGGTTGCTTCGGCGTACCCTCTCTTACGCTCAAGTCAAAAATATGCTCACAGAAAAAGAATGTGAAAGTATAAGAGTGATTAGGGTTAGAATGCACCTCTAAGAGATGATATTTATATGTATGTCATGTTTACGGTTTCCATAAAATTCGGAGTTTGTTATAATTCCCATAACAGAACCTGAGTAAGATAAGCTCGGGTTATATTGGAGGTTGTCCTAATAGACAACTCAAACTTCGAGATAATTTGGTTATCTCAAGATATCTTCTCAAACAATATGTTTACCATCATGTGTCCGAGCTTCGAACTCCATAGCCTTACCTGAGGTGTAAGTTAACGATCAAGGCTTCTAATAGTTCGTCTTGGGATCTCCATGATTCCAACTTGGTTGGTTATTTGCATCACAAGGACTACACCTCAGTCTTCCTTTAACATGTCGTTCTAACCATCATACTCATCAATTTTCTATATCATATTCACCCAGTTCAATTCATGAGGTTGGACTATTTTAGTCTTTATCAGAACCCAAAGGGCTATTAAATTTTAATTTCTTTCTCCATTATTATACGAATTACAATAACACCTCTATGTATAGGTAGATTTTTTCATAATTTAGATAAAACCAAATACTCTGCAATTCCAAGAATGATAAATTATTCATAATCAAATCAATCTAGTTTGATTTATTCTCAACAATTACCTTCATCCATGATTACAAAACTGACTTTCTTGTCAAATTTGAATTCACTATTTCTATAATTCAGATTTCTCTAGCTAATTGGAATATTCTTCACCCCATTGTTTACTTAAATATCAAAGGATCTTCATTTAATTTAATGGGGGGAAATCCATCTCCTCTAATCCATTTCTTTGTAAGATTTTCCTTTTCCCAATATAGTATACTTTCATTCAAGCTACAAATTTATTGTGCTAAAATTATAGCGAGCTTCACGTTTAGTATATTGGAAGCTTTACTACCTAAGCATGTTACTATTTCTTCTCAAAAAAAATAAAGCATGTTACTACACGTCAAGGATAACCCCTTATATATGGGGCAAAATTTTGTGTAAGACAGTCGTATGGTGCGACGGGTAATATTTTTAGTGTAAAAAATGATACCTTGTCCGAATACGCTAAAACTAAATGTATTCAGACAAAGTATCATTTTTACACTAAAATTAAAGTATCAGTTTTTACACTAAATGTGCAATTTGTCGCACCGTACGACCGTCTTACAAGATAACTGCACATATATAAGTTTGTGTGGTTTTTTAAGTAATGATATTATTAGCAAAACTGGTGCCAACAAAATGTCAGAATGTTTTATTTATCTAACATTGTTTTCTTGTCATGAGGGAAACCAAGCTGTATAGACAAAGTTTTAGTTGTGAAAAAGTACTAAACTAAACAAGCTAGCACATGGCTGCAATGAATTTCTCATATCACAACTTTGAAATTAGTTTAGAAAGTTGGGCTTGACCAATTCTAACCAATATTTTAAATGATTTAAAAACAGAAATAAATTAATCACACATAATTACTGGCAGATTACTTTAGTATATATGTGTTGGGGCGAGAAATTTGCCCCACTGAGAAAACTCGATCTCCAATATTCGTTCCGCCTTGATGCCTGCAAAACAACAGTGAGAAGGGGGTCGGAGGGTTTTCCCGGCGTACTCTCTCCGACGTTCAAGTCAAGATCGTTCTCAAGAGAAAATATATGTAAAATAAAATAATAATCAAATGTATTGGAATTCTAACCTGATGCACCCTTTTTATGATATATTTATAGGTTGGTAATTAGAGTTGCGTGTTTATCAAGCCAAACTAAAACCCTAGCAATACATGGGCTTAGGTTAATTATTCATTTTGGGCCGCACACCTCTCAATATATATTGATCCTATTTAATAGGACAAATCTAGCCCGTATCAATATGATTAATTTTGAATTAATGAGAAATTAATGGATAAAAAATCATTTGAAAACATTATTTATTAAAATATGAAAAAATGTGACGGTGAAAAGTCATTGTCCCACATTCAAAAGATATCTGCAAATTTCAATTAAGTAAAAGTAATCAAATAGAGCTCTTTTTTATGGTGTATTTTAATGGATCAAGTACATTTTTTGTTTGCTTTAGTTAGCTCAAGGAGCTACGTGATAATTGTCCCACATTAATGTTGTATTTTGAGTGATGATTGCCATGCTCTAGCCTAACCACCCTTTGAAACGATATAATTTTTGTATAAAGATAAAAAAGTATAAACTCTTGTGCCAATTCGAAAATCGATATACCTCAAATATTGAATGTAACCATTTGATCTTTTTATTTAGTATTCTATATTTCCAACAATTTTGAGATGGAAGTTCTGGGTAATTCAAGGTCGGGTCAGCTGTTACAACAATTGTTCAACAAGAAAATTCTAGTTTGCCGATTGAAAAATTACCGATAAAATTGATTTTGTCACCAAATTTAAACCACTTACACTGCCAGATCATTAATTGTGTGCATTTTCTGATGATTTTCCCTACGCCATTATAATATTCTTCTAAAAGCCATCAATATGCTGGAGCTAATAATTAACCTGGACTGGTAAGGACAGCCAATACTTGTCATCTAAAGATTTTCACTTTTAGTCATATGATAATTTGGATTAATTGGAAGCACAAATGTAATAGTTAATTTCAGGTGTATTTGTCATAATTACGAGTTCTTATTCAGTTTTTTTTTTTTTTTTTTTCTGAAAGCAGTTAATTACCAAAAAAAAATGAACCACATCTCTGAGGGCCCCCACTACCCATGTCGTAGAATTTTGTGGAGGAAGTGAATCGTGAGATATGCCTCAACAAGTCAGAGTCCTGAGTTGTTACACGGAGTCACCACATGACAAGAAATGTTACTCCAACATTTTACCAGATGGATTCGAACTTTCACGCTGAAAGCAATTAATTACAATGTTAAAGTTGTGATTGATGATGTTAAATGAAAATACCCTTCATTTTCTATGTTAATGATTTTAAAAGTCTAATAATGATAAAAAAAATATATATATATTTAATCCCTTCCACAATTGTGAGGAAGTGCAAATTTTAGTTGACTTTTTACACTATCTATTTGACCTTTCACACTATAAACTAAATTTTATTTAGTTATTAAGGCTTGGGAAATCGATCTATATATATATATATATGAATTTGTGATGAATTTCATTTTTTCTTTTTTCTTTTTTCTTTTTAATTGTGGCTTGGAATGCCTTTAATTCGTAATGGGCATATGGTTTAAATATTTTATTAAGTTTGACCAACTTTGAATTATTTGATTTCAATCAAATTGAGATCGAAATGCATCATAACAAATTTATGTCATGAACTAATTTGAAAAAGAATAAGAAAAAAAAAAGTAGTAATTAATAATAAGAATTGACATTCAATACTACAGCCAATAATATCTTCTTCTTTTTGGACATATATACATAATGTTCACACACACACACACACACAGTGATATACATATATATGTATATTCTTCATTTTATATGGCTTGGTAAAATATATTCACGAGAGGTTTTTCTCCTTGAAGTAATTAATAACTAGATTGCCTAAATAGCTGTAATTGTAACACATTTCCTACCAAGAATTTTAATCTAATTATACAAGTATAAAGGTTAATGACACATTGTCTAAACAGTTAACTTGATCCATTAATCTTCCGCAAGAATAAGGATTTTAGATTCAAATTTAGGGATAATTACAAAAACCTCCCTGAGGTTTGGAGTAATTATAAAAAAATATATTTATTTCAAAATTACAAAAAAAACCATCGAGTTTGCTTTTGTTTTAAATTTAAGGGGGTAATTGTAGTATTTGTGTAAGTATCAGGGTAGTTTTTGAAATATCTTTTGTTTACGAAAGGGTAAAATACAAATCAAAGTTAACCTTAATGTGTTTTTTGCAATTTTAAAAATCTCTTAGTATTTTGTAATTAGCCGAACCTCAGGGATTGTAATTATCCCTTAAATTTTCGAAATAGCCTAAGCTTGTCATCTGATTATTGAAATTAATAGGTAATTTTTATTGTATTAGGTCAGTTATTGATACTTAGCATACTCGGACAATGATTTAATTAATTATGTTACTCAACAACAAAATAAATTTTAAATATAAGGTGAAAACTAAGGTTGTATGTGTTTAGCTAAAATCTCATGATCAACATAAGAAGGACCCTTTAGGCCGCGATTGAATGCGGGTGGAAATTGGAAATTTTCCTCTAGATGGACGGAAAATGCATGAGTTTGAGATTGGATGTGGACAAATAGTGTTTTTTTGGAGGAGATTTGCAGAATTCTCTCCTTAGAAAGCACTGTTTTATTTTGAAGTTGCCTTTTTTTTTCCTGACACGTCTGTCTTTTTTATATTTAGTTGTCTTTTCACGTGGATGGCTTTTTCGATTGCTATGAATTCATCCATTCTTATTAATGTACCCCATTATGTGCTGATGTGGAAGAGGAAAATTTTCCTCTACTAATAAATTAGTCAACAAAACCATCCTCATAACTTATTGTCAGGTCAAAGCCTATTTGGCACCTAAAACAAATTATATATTGTAATTAAATATACAAAACACATATATGCACAGTAACAAATTACAAATGTTTACATGAATTGACAAAAACGTTTAGGTAGGGGTGTCAATTTGGGTTGGATTCAGGTTCGTGGGTTTGGGTTCGCAGGTCCGCGTGTTAGAAAGAGCCGACCCGGACCCGACATGTTTAATTATTCGTGTCAGAATATTGAACCCGGACCCAACCTGCTTATTTCACAGGTAACTCGAACCCGACCCGCTTATCCCGTTTAATAAAATTATTTTAATATACATTTAATAGTTTTAACTGAATAATTTTTTTTTTCAAAATCAATCACTATCATACACTATTCGATCAATAAACAATATTACAATTCACAACATACAAATAGAAATAACATAATTGAATAAATAACATAACATATTAATCATATTTTGGGGACAATATTAAAAAAGACATGCATAATAATAACAAATACATAATTAAGGAGGTTTTATCATTTGAGTTTTAAAGATTTGTCTTGTTTGTTGTTTTTCTTACAATTAGTTATTTAGTTTTTTTTTTTTTTTAATTCACAAATGGGTTAAACGGGTTATAGTAGGTTGACCCGGACCCGACTGTTTAATTGGCGGGTTAGTTAGTCGACCCAATTCGACCGGACCCAAGCTTCTGGACCCATACCCATTTATTTCGTGTTTGGTTTGTGTCGAGGTTTGTGTGTCGGGTCCTAAATTGACACCCCTACGTTTAGGCATAATCATAACATTATAATGGCATTGGATTCAACAATACTTTTTTATACAATATTTAAATACAAACATCACATCGAAAGTCGAAACCCAAAAAATGTTTCATATCCAATCACAATTCTCTCTAAAAAAACCATCACATCAACTGTCATTATTACATATCCATTCACACTCTCAAAATTTTACAATTATCTCCTCAAAAATTTTATTTCACTATTCTCTAGCAAAATGAAAATTTTCAAAATGAAAGTACATCCAATCGCGTCCTTAGATTTCTCCCCGCAAAAAAAGGCACTCACAAAAATTGATACCACTCAATATATTTAATCTGGCAAAATTCAAGTTTGGTAAATTAATAATTTAATTACAGCCTGTTTATAGAGTTTTAAAAAATACAGGGGCACCTAATTGAGGTCACAATATATTTAATCAGGTACTTATATTGTAATTAGGAATCAGATAAAATGTCGCACTCATTATTGTACCACAATCTTTGACAATTCCCCAGCTATTTAACAGCATATTAGGAAATTTGGACACGTAACTATATATTTCTTTTCATATCACAATCAGGCCAGTAAATGTGTTGAGCTGAGCAGGGTAATGAGCTTGATTGTGTTTAATTTAATATTATGTTTAATTGTAAATCAAAACGAGCTTGAACGAACTTTAAATGAGTCAAATACGAGTCGAGTTCAAGTAGCTTGATTTTTTGTACATATTTTATTATTTTTACGAATTAAATTGAGTTCGAACTGAGTTATAGAGCTTATCTAACGAAAAAATATGTTCAAGGTTGGTACGTTTTGATAATTGATTTCTAATCAAAGATTAGAGTAATTTTTTTTTTTGATAACTCGAGCTTCAGAACTTACGCCCGACTATCTGAGGACAACAACTCCGGCTCCTCATTCAGCTGCCAAGGTAAACCGCGGGATGTGCACGCACTTGGCCAGATCAATGTTACGACGGTCTGGCGGCGTACAACCGATCCTCCCAGGTAAAGAGAACAATTATGTTCGACCCCCAATCTACTAATAACGATCTCTCCCGAATCGAACCCACACGAATCTATTCAAGATGAGTTCCCACCAAATCTTCACCACCGCATATGCCCAGGGAGCAATTTGATGGAGAAGGGATTTGAACCCCTGACCTCCATCCCACAATTGCTTGTGGTGGCCAGGTGGGCTAAGCCACCTGGTTAAGATTAGAGTAATTTTGATAACTGATAAACTTGTATACCTGTCATAAGCTCTTGCTAAACCAAATTATTTTGGGTTTTTCTGTTGTATAAATAGACTAAAAATTTATTTGTTTTTATTTAATTACTATTCATGTTTGGTAAAGTATTTTGGTAAGAAAAGAAAATAAACTATAAGGAAAAATAATTTTAGCTATTTGGTTGTTGGGGAAAATATTAGGTAAAACTGTAAAAGAGAATATTAATGTACTTGGGGAAATTCATTTTGCTTTGCTCAACAAAATGTGAGAAAAATGAGAGAAAAATACAAGGAAATTATTAAACAAATTGAAATTCTCTCTATTTTTATTTAGTTTTCCTATATCCTATAGTATTTTTCTTTATTGCATGGAGAAAGAAAAATGAAGAACAATTTAAGAAAGAGAAAATAAAAATTGAAATGGGACAATAAGTTTATAATTAAATATGGTTTACAGTAGCGATATTACGTAGTATATATATTTTTGTACACAAACGATAAGTTTTTATTACCTCAAATCAAATAAAAATATTATTAAATAAATTAAACAATATAAAATTGAGATATTATGGCATGTGTTTTCTTACGTTCACAAGATTATTTTAAAAAATTACAGTAACAATTAATTACGAATGAATATATTTATGCGCATAGATCTAAATACTTGACATAGAATAATAAGCACAATTGTACATAATAGAACTTTTATTTAAAAAAACATTTTTTTATTAATACATAATAGAAAAAACTTTTAATTTTACATTAAATTAAAATTACTTTTTTACAAGTGAAATGATAATTTGGATCTATTATGTAAAAACATAAAAATTGTACTATTAACTTTTTTTATTAAAATTTGAATATGTATTTGAATATTTTTGTGTTAGTTACTTTTAGATTTGAGTGTTGTGATGATATTAATTTACCATTGTAACATCTTGCAATGTTATACTTTGAATATTTATTTTGAGCATTAGTTGAGTACTACTGCAAGATCATAATAGTAGCTAAATATTTGTAAAATATAGTTATAATAAGTTGCATAATTACATTTAATTTTTTTGACCTATTAGCATTGGACCACTTTTGAAATTTGGCCATAAAGCCAAGAACATAAATTATTGCAATGAAATAAAATTTGGCGGGTCTAAACCCGCTCCGGTGGGATTTGGAGCAGCACGGGGCAGGGCGGGTTTGGCCATTGCCATCCCTAGACCTTATTGGACCTGTCCGAGCACCAATTCCTGGTTCAACTGGTTGAATCGGCCTGTCCGATTTTTGAATCACTGGTTTAAATAATTGGAAACAAAAAACATAAAATTAAAAATAAAACAAATAAATAGATTTTAAAAAAAGAAGCTCTTAAAGCTTCAATCTCATCCCAAGTACGCGTGATGACATCTGACACGACACAAATTAGATTTGAAGTTATTGAGAGAAACACAAATACGAGAAATACGACCATAAATACAACTTATACGAATCTAACACGATATTACGTTTGTCTTAAAACATAATTATCTTATATTTACTTATTTTTTAATATATTTTGAATATAATCAAAATTGACCCAAATCTAAACACTACAAAATGCCACCCCTAACCAAGCCATCGCCCATCCACACAAAGTGCACAAGCAATAATTGCAATAAAGGGTTATAGAGAGTGGTGGAGACAACATTTTGTAATCAATAAGAGGGAAATACGCGTGGGTTGAAGTGTATATGAACTGGCCATTGGCTGTCAATAAACCCCACTCTATAACCCTTTCTCTCTCTCTCACACACACACTCACTCACTGGATTTCCTATGGTTGAACTATTCTTCTTGCAAGCTCATAGTTGTATCTAAAAAACACTGGCGGCCCAGACAAATGGAGTCCTAACGTCTGGCGGAGGCTGGAGATGGTCGCCACACAAACTCTTGGGAGGTTAGATAGGCTGTCGAAAAAATACATAGACGAACGAAGAGAATCTAATGTTTACATGGAGACTAATCGAGACTAGACAATTTTTTTTTTTGGAACGGACTAACAAGTCATTGTCCATTGGGCACCTAAGACCGACAAAAGCATACCAAAAAATCCTTATAACCCCACAAATTTTTAACCCACTCTATTTACCTCCCCAACAAACACAATAAAACTCTAGATAGTAGATGTAATAGAGCCGTTTGTTTCTCTCTACTCACTCTTTTGTACGCACACACTCATCACTCATTGCTGCCTCTTTTCTATAACTCTCTCTCTCATTTTTTTTTCCTTTCTCCTTCAACTGATAATGTAAAACACAGCTAAAAAAAAGCAAGGGAAAAAGTTGGCTCTTGGGTTTTGATTATTTTCTGTTGATTCTTTTGAGAAATCTTGTTGTAAATTTGTAATGGCTGGTTTTAGCTTTTTCTGGGTCTTGGTTATCCACATTTGCTTGCTGCTGGGCTTATCTTTTGCTGATGATCCTTATGTGAACTATGAGTTTGTGGTCTCATACATTACTGCTTCTCCACTTGGTGTACCCCAGCAGGTATGTTTTTTTAGTAAATCTCTTTTTGATTCTTTGTTTTTTCCTCATTTGGTGATATAGGCCTGTTTAAGATTTACTTTTTTGCTAATGGGTTGGGTTTAGATTTCAAAAAGTTTGAATCTTTAGCTTCAGATCTGAAAATGTGGTTTAAAGACTTGAAATTTATTGGAAATGTGGTTTAAAGATTTGAATAATAATAATTGTTAAGGGTTTAAGATTCTTGAAATGAAATTGCTCTGTACTGCAGGTGATTGCCATAAATGGCAAGTTTCCAGGTCCCACTATGAACATCACCACTAACAACAATGTTGTTGTCAATGTGAGAAACAAATTAGATGAAGGCCTCTTAATCCATTGGTAAGATTTTCTTAGTAACTTTGCTAAAGTTTTTGAGTAAAAAAGATGGTCATTTCTTGAAAATGCTGATAAAGATTTGTGCTTCCTTTTGAGTGAGTTAGGTCTGGTATACAGCAGAGGAGGAGTTCATGGCAAGATGGGGTACTTGGCACAAATTGTCCAATCCCTCCAAGATGGAATTGGACTTACCAATTTCAAGTTAAGGACCAAATTGGGAGTTTCTATTACTTCCCCTCACTCAATTTCCAGAGGGCATCTGGAGGTTTCGGCAGCATTATTGTTAATAATCGAGAAATTATTCCTATTCCTTTCGACACCCCTTATGGGGATATTACGATTGTCATAGGCGATTGGTACACTCAGAATCACACGGTGAGTGCTCGCCGCGGTTGCAAATTGTTGCAGTTTACGAAGTTTTGTGTTCATGCTTTTAATGGTATTTGGTTTTTGAAATCTTGTTTAGGCGTTGAGAAGAATGCTTAATTCTGGGAGAGATCTAGGGATGCCAGATGGGGTTTTGATTAATGGAAAAGGACCGTATAGGTATAATGACACTCTTGTCCCTGATGGCATTGACCATGAAACAATTACAGTCCATCCAGGTGAGTGATAGAAGTTGTAATTTATCATTATAGCATGTGTATATATATGTGTGTTATGTGTGAGATTACGTGTACATTGTGACATTGTTGCCTCCTAACCAATTTTATGCTTAAAAATCTTTAATAGCAAACACTCTTGAGTTGACATATAGTTGAATTAATTCTTGTAGTATGTTAATTCTTAGGAATCTGATTGTGGACGTCTTAATTGTCTCGCCAAAGGCGTGTCTTAATCATGTGAAAGTGTATTGTAAAGGAGCAACATTAATGAAATCCATGTTTAATTTGTTTTTAATATAAGTATGCAAAAGAATGAGTGCATGTTCTAATTCTCTGAATCTTCTATAGTATTAATCATCACTAATTTCGTGTTTCATCAAAAAGGAAAGTAACTAGAAAGGTTGGTTCGAACAATATGCCATGTAAAGTAACATTTATACACAGAACCGTAGCTAAGATGAAAAATCCAATTGTCATTTGTTTTTCCCATCCTGTCATTTTGAATAGCTAATGGTATGATGTCCCAACAGGCCGGACTTATCGGATTCGTGTGAGCAATGTTGGGATTTCGACTAGTTTGAATTTCAGAATTCAGAACCATAACTTGCTTCTAGCTGAAAGTGAGGGTTCATATACCGTACAGCAGAACTATACTAGCTTAGATATTCACGTCGGACAATCGTACTCCTTTTTGGTGACCATGGATCAAAATGCTAGCAGTGATTACTACATCGTTGCAAGTGCTCGATTCGTCAATGAAACCACGTGGCGCAGAGTCACCGGTGTTGGCATCTTGCATTATACCAATTCAAAAGGACCGGCTTCTGGTCCTCTCCCGGGCGCACCACAAGACCAATTCGATAAGACCTACTCGATGAACCAGGCGAGATCTATCAGGTGTGTTTGCTCTTTACAATGTTAGAAGAGTGCAGTTCGATTAAAAGGAGTTTCTCTATTAATTGTCGACTTAAAAATTGAAAAAAATAATTATGCTTTGTTATATATTCTTATACTAGGTTTAGTAATTGTCCCATGTATTTATCCACAAATCTCTTTCTTTGCATAGCCAACATTGCATTGATTTTATATCATGCAGGTGGAATGTGACTGCTAGCGGTGCTCGCCCAAACCCTCAAGGTTCATTTAGATACGGTTCTATCAACGTGACCGAGGTTTATGTTCTCAAAAACATGCCTCCGGTGACGATTGATGGGAGACGACGAACCACACTTAGTGGGATTTCGTTTGTCAATCCTTCAACACCAATTAGGCTTGTCGACCAATTTAAAGTGAAGGGAGCATACAAGCTTGACTTCCCCACTCGGCCAATTACGGGCCCACCTCGGATGGAAACGTCAGTCATCAATGGTACTTATAGGGGATTTATGGAAGTGATATTGCAGAACAACGACACCAAGGTTCAAACGTATCACATGAACGGATATGCCTTTTTTGTGGTTGGGTACTGTGCAGCTTATCCTTCTTACTCTTACTCATCATATATAGTATTTTAAAACGAGATGTGTTTTGTTAAATTGATTTATTTTGCATTTGGGCTAAATTACAGTATGGATTACGGTGAGTGGACGGAGAATAGCAGGGGTACATACAATAAGTGGGATGGAATTGCTCGATCTACAGCTCAGGTATCATTGCTGATTTATGTACATTCGTGACATGTAAATATATTTTTCATATATTCGAGTTTATTTATATATGACACCGATATTTGACACGTATTCCTGAATTTCTTTGAAGTCGCATGATGGTCATTTTTCCCGTAACGTTTTTCAGGTTTATCCCGGGGCGTGGACAGCAATTCTAATCTCCCTAGACAACGTCGGAGTTTGGAACCTGAGAACAGAAAACCTCGACTCATGGTATCTAGGCCAAGAAACGTACGTCAGGGTCGTCAACCCAGAGCCCAACAACAAAACCGAGTTTCCAATACCAGACAATGTCCTCTACTGCGGCGCACTAAGCAGAATGCAAAAGTATGTGCCCGTCTCCACGATTATCTTATCATAATTCTTTTCGTTCTTAGCTATATTTTTACTAATTTGACCCCTTTTTCACTTTTAGGCCACAGCGCATATCGTTTGCAACATCGATCAAGGGCAGTAAGCAGCAATTCTTGTTCAGTTTCATGGTGATGATATCTGCATTCTTTTCCATGTTCAATTGATAAATTCCATGTTGTTGCGCGGGAGTCTGGCTTTTGCTTAGTGAGGATTTGTTGTGTTTGTGAAATTTTTAGGATGTAATTGTAGTAATTGTTGATATTATCATTTTTAACCTCTATTTTTTTTCGTTATCCGGTCGTGGTAATATGCTTCCGGAGGGTCCTTGTTTGAGTTCGGATTCATTATCATTCTTTCATCACTTTTTAACTTAATGTAATGCTTTGACAATTCATCATTTTTTTTTTGATCGGTACGATTCATCAATTTTTCATGCAAGCTTAACTTGTTCTTGAATTCAGCTGAAGTTGAGGTGGTGTTTGGCTTGATTTTTGGTGCTTTTTCCTAATCGTAGGTTGTAATTGAAATAGATGTGTTGGATTTAACGGGTCCAACTAGAGGCGTAAACGAATCGAGTCGAGCTAAACATAGTATTGTTCAAGCTTGTTTGAATTTTTATTGAATTTCAAAATTTGTGTTTGAGTTGAATATGAATCGAGCTCGAGTAACTTGATATTTTTAACGTATTGAGTCGAGTTTGGGCCAGTCTTTATATTTTATCGAATGAAAAATTGTGTTCAAGATTTGTTCGTTATATTAACAATGAGTTTTTAACAATCGATCTCGAGTTGAGTATCGAGTAACTTGGTTAGAGTTTCGCTCCTACCGTTTCGGGTTCGGGTTTCTCTCAGTAACTTCGGGTCATGTTCGTGTTCGGATTTCGTGTCGTGTCAGACATTGTCACCCCTACTGTTAGATAAAGGTTATAATAGTCCTACTAACCAACAATTATAGCTTTTAGGTCTAACATTAGGGCTTGATGCTAAGAAAAATGACATGTTTCTTGTGACAATGCAATACTAATGAACTTGGAAATGAAGACAGTTTACTAATGTTGTGTGATGTAAGTGCCATGTGAGACTCTGGGCATAGATCTCAGACAATATGTAGACTTTGAGGAATTTAACAATATTATTAGGTGCCTTGATTGGATGAAGAAAGCCAACCTGTCATAATGTATCTTTTATCCATTTCATCATGTGGTTGGTTGGATATGCACATTGTTTTATTCCCTGGATCACAATTCTTGTGCCCATCCATCTCACTCTGAAAATATTATCTGGCAAATGGGTCTTTTCCCATGTCATGAACCCTAGCCTTATTCCCATTGGACAACTACCCCTCTGGCATAGTGTAGGCCAATGTGTTCCCTCCCTCCTCCTTCCCCCTTGATAATTACAAAATTCCCTAAGGTTTGAGCTAATTAAAAAAAAATCCGGAAATATTTCAAAATTACAAAATACCCTATCAGATTGTGTCCGGGTAGCAACACACAAGATTTTCTCTTATGGGTCATCCCAGAGGGTAGGAGCACATAAAAGGTTTCTTCTATACCGTCATCTAGGGGATTCGAACTGCAGATCTTCATATAGTGCTACTAGCACTTATCCACTGCGCCACTTAATGGGTGCTACTAGTGTAGGCCATTGTATTTGAGGTTATGGTTGGGTTGTGCAAGTGTAGCATCATGTACATATATAGTTGGTATGATCCTAAAAACTTTCGTGCTAACATGCTTAGCTCCGCCACAAGCTTCGCCGAACTCCACCTTACTTCGCCGTACTACCTAGAAAAGCGGGGCCAGAGGATTGCTCCAGCGTACCTACTCCGATGCTCAAGTCAGAGAATGCTTTTAGAAGAGAAAGAGTAACAAATATAAGATGTGTAAAAAGTGCATAAAAAATAAACAATACCTGACCGAGGGGTATTTATCGAGAACATGGTTTGACGATTTTTAGGAAACCGTTATAAGGAATCTTCAGAGTTGGTTATCAGATATTATCTAATTGGCACGTTTAGTCCACATCATCAACAATTCCAAGCTCTTGGGCGAGAAGACCGATCTTATCCAAGAATCTTCTAGAAGTTAATTTATGAATATAGACTTACCGAACTCTCAAGCTTACTCAAGAAAAGGCTCATAATAAATTATACCGAGCTTATGCAAAAATCTGTACCCAATATGAGCTCGGCTTGTTCCATGCCGCATCAATAGTTATAATAAACATAAATTAATATGCATATTTTAAACATATGGGGTTCAAGTGGGTTTCAGTTTGAAAATTAATACCCAAGGTCCACCTCAAACAATCTAAAGTTTCGAAGTCCATTTAGAAGGGTGAGTTTGAGGATGCTCCAAGTTTTACTTGCACCTAGAATAAAACAGGTTCTATTGTACTATTTGGGCCTTGTTGGTTTTTACTTTAAATCCACATCTTGGGCCTCAACTCTAAAGCTTTGTTAAAGAAAACTAATCCTCTTGTTAATAAATGGATTGATCCATTTTTATTAAGAACCTTTTATGTGTCTTGTCTTTGAGAGTATCTTTATGTTAGCCCATTTACTCACATTCTGAGTAGAAATGGGCCGGGCCAGTGTTGGCTCGCTGGACCAAATGAGAACATCGGGCCGGGCTGGTCCAAATATTATCGGGTCATTATTTTTGAAGTTCAAGTCCGGCACATACTTTAAAAATGCATGTGAAATACATCCAATCATTCAACCCAACCCATCATTTGGGCCCATTTAGCCCAATTCTTTTGGGAACACAAAATCATACAAAATCAGTCCAAGCCAAACCAAGCCCGGTGGTAACTGGTAAATTTGGTTTTGTAACTCTAATCTGAGAGACATGAATGGAGTAATGAGCAAAAAAACCGAAAAGATTCGCTATGTGCCAAATTTTGGTAGTTAACATCAAAGATTATTCTTCATATCTCAATTCAGATTCACCAACATAATAATAACAGATTTATAGAGGGTGCAAGTTTCTAAAACATCTTACAGATTATTTGAAAACTTATAAAATGCTTAAAATGTTTTATAGATTTTTAAGAGATGAACTTATAAATCATGAAAGAAGATATTGAAATATTTAATTTAATGAAAAGGGTAATGAATTCCCACCTTAACAAAACATCAACAATTTGTACCATATTAATTACAAAATAATTATTTATCAATATTCTATGAGATTCATGGGTCAATCATTCTTTTTTTTTTTTTTTTTTATCAAATACAGCTTAAGATGTAAGATCACAAATTATCCAGATATTTTTATAATTTATATTCTATATATAGTTGAACATTCTTCTTTTATCTTTTTTTTTTCTAAAAAAAAACTTAATAGCAACCATGGTTGCATAAATCGATGGGCGCTAGTCGGGCGACAACCTAGCGCTTAGGCGGCCGCCTAAAACCAACTCTATTTTTTATTTTTATTTTCATTTTTTTTACCGATATTTGCTGCGTAGCCCGCCTAGGTCGCTTAGACGGGCTCCTAGACCGATTTTTGCCCAAACGATTTTTGGGGACGATTTTAGCAAAATCGGATCAACCTAGAGGCGCTTAGGGGGCCACCTAAACCGATTTTTACAACAATGATAACTAGGGGTGTCAATTTAGGACCCGACACGCAAACCCGACACGAACCTAACACGAAATTAATGGGTATGGGTCTAGACTTCGTGGGTCCGGGTCGAAATTGGGTCGGACCCGACTAACCTGCTAATTAAACAGGTCGGGTCCGGGTCAACCTACTATGACCCGTTTAACCCATCTAACCCGTTTGTGAATTTAAAAAAAAATAAGTAAATAATTAATTGTAAGAAAAAAACAACAAACAAGAAATATTTTTAAAACTCAAATGATAAAACCTTATTAATTATGTATTTGTTATTATTATGCATATTTTTTTTGAATATTGTCCTCAAAATATGATTAGTATGTTATGTTATTTATGCAATTATGTCATTTCTTTTTGTATGTTGTGAATTGTAATATTTTTTATTGATCGAATAGTGTATGATTCTTAAAAAAATAAATTTATTCGATTAAAAATATTAAATATATATTAAAATAATTTATTAGACGGGTTAAGTGGGTGAATCCGGGTTACTGTGAAATAAGCGGTCGGGTCCGGTTCAAGATTCTCGACACGAATAATTAAGCAATTAGTCGGATCTGCTTTGATTTACGCTGCGAACCCGAACCCACGAACCTGCACTCCAACCCAAATTGACACCCCTAATGATAACAACCAAGTCCTTTACACTAAAAAAAATAAAAATAAGTCAATTTAGAGTAACAAGTGGCATAATAGAAACCAAATCATAAAATGGCATACTTGTGTAAATGCTAACCAATTATCTTCTTATTGTGGATGTGGCTATAAACATAGGTACACAAAACTATATCCAAATACTTTCTTCCCCCTCTTTTGCCCTTTGGTGTGTCTCCATCTTCAATCATTAACTGCAAAACAAGGGGAAAAAATCCCTTTTCTTGAAAATGGCTATGACTTCAATTTCCTTATTACCCCTGAAATCCATTAATGGCATTTCTTCCTCATCTCTCCCTGACAGAACCCTCAATTCCCTCTATATCCCTTCAAAACCCTTTTCTGTTTCTTGCCAATTGGAAACCCCAAAAAACAAACATGAAACAGGTGAACTTCATACCTTGAAATTACTCATTTCTTTGTTTTCAAGTAGATTTAAAGAGGAAAAAAATTATGCTTTTAGTATTGTTGCATTTTATAATTAGTACATAAATGAGATGCACTGGCTTGTTTATTGCAAAAGCTTCTATTTTTAGAGGAAATGATTTATTGTAGCAGAACAAGTAGTCGAGAATCGGAAATTGGTAGTATTTTGCAAATAGAAACTAAAAGTTGATTAAGTTAAGATAGAGTTTGTCGAATAAGTTGTAAAATTGATTTAGTTGTGTGTAAAACTCAATTCATAAGTAGAATCAGAAATCTAAAACACCAATTTCTCTTGCTTTCTTATTCTAATTGAATTATGCAGAATTAGAAGCATAAGTTGACATTTGAAAATACTAAAAAGCCAAAAGCTGACAATCACTTTTTTTAAGTGTTTGCGTTTCGTTGATATACGCTGACAACTGGAAATGCAGAACCAAAGAAGTGGAAAAAGCTTGTTTCAACTTCATTGGCAACAGCTGTGGTTGCTTTTAGCACTATGAATATATCTGCCATGGCTGAGTTGAATAAATTTGAAGCAGAAACCCGAGGCGAATTCGGAATTGGATCAGCGGCTCAATTTGGTTCCGCGGACCTCAAGTCAGTTTTTATTAGATTCAAGTGTCCTTAAAACATTTTCAGAATTTCAGAAAAGTTTGTTAAGCTGTTTGTGTTTGCTCTTTTGCAGGAAAGCAGTTCATTTGAATGAAAATTTCAGGTGTTTTTTTTTTACCTTTTCTGATAAATAGGCTTAACACAATATAAAGCTAGATTTTTGAATGTTTACTTAATGAATTATGCCACTCATATCAGGGATGTATGTGGACAAGAATATAATGAGTTTTTATGAGAAAATAAGAGAGTTAAGTTGAATTCTGCTACATCAACTTGTTCCGGTTTTCAATCGTCGTTAGATTCTAAAGCCCAAAACAAATGGACCATTTGGTATTCATGGTATTATCACAGTGTTAGCAAAAACTTCTGCTTTTAGAAGAAGTGATTTACTGTACTAGAAGCTAAAAGCAGTTGTGAATCAGAATTTGATTGTGTTTGGAATAAAATCTAGAATTTGAATTAATTAATTGAGAGTGTTTGGTAAATAAGTTGTAAAGTTGCTTATTTGTTTGTAAGAGCCAAATCAGAAGCAAAATCATAATTCTAAAGCACGCACCAATCCCCTTGCTTTTAGATTCTGATTGAATCAATCCGAAGCAGAAGCAGAAGCTGGCATTTGCAAATACTAAAAACTATTTTCTTTTCGAGTCAGAAGCTGATAATCAAACTTTTTTAGTGATTGCAAACACTCCCTATGCCTTTTGCCCCAAAAACACTTTCTTTACGGAATTTTGAAGCATTGCATCATGGACGTTTATGACAGGTGCCTCTAATAGGATTTCGTGTTTGTAATAACTCCAAGTTGAAAGTTTTTAAAGTAAAATAACCAAGTTTCCCTAATGAAGACTTGCTATATTCATATTACCTTGAAATGGCTGATACAGAAGAGCCAATTTCACAGCTGCTGATATGAGGGAATCAGATTTCAGTGGTTCGACTTTCAACGGTGCATACCTTGAGAAAGCAGTTGCATACAAAGCGAATTTCACGGGTAAATTTTTATTCCTTGATTTTATCAGTATCAAACACAGAAAGACACAGCCTTTCTCAAGTAGTAACTAGAACTCCGTAACTTTTACACACTTGACAATAACTATTTCTTTACCACATATGACGATTTGTCAAAAATGTGTCATTTTGCAGGTGCCGATTTGAGTGACACTCTAATGGATCGCATGGTAAGTCAATAAATTCTTGCGGTGTGTATTATAATAAATTAATTTTTCATCACCATATGTTAATGAGACAAAATATTTACTTCATCTTTTCGGTGCAGGTTCTAAACGAAGCTAATCTGACAAATGCTGTGCTGGTTAGATCAGTCCTGACCCGGAGTGATCTTGGAGGTGCCATAATCGACGGTGCTGATTTTAGTGATGCTGTTTTAGACCTTCCTCAGAAACAGGTTTTTCCTTCAAACTTGCTTTTTTAATTTCATTATAAATCAACTCGTATCTAAGTATCCGTGGCAAGACACGAAAAAACTAAGTCATCAACTTTAAATATAAGAGTGGAAATGACTTGTAAGATCGAAGCGAAACATAGTATAACAACTACATAAAAAAGCTCTGTTTTTTAAATCAGTATAGTTTCTTTGGGTTGATTTAGAAACGACATTTGTCGTTCTGTGTGTACAAATGACCTTTATATAGATGGCTTCTAGCTTTCCACTTTTCAACATTACTAAGGTAGTGTCTGCAAACACTTTTGCTTCTCGAGGAAGTGATTTATTGCCGCAGAAAGTTGGTACCATTTGAAAAAATAGAAGCTGAAATTGATTACGCTAAGAGAGTGTGTTTGATAGAGAAGTCGTAAAAGTGTTTTATTTGCGTATAAAAGTCAAACTAGAAGCAGAATCAGAAATCTTAAAGCATTTCTCCCCCTGTTTTTCAATTCTGATTAAATGAAGCATAATTAGAAGCCGAAACTCCCATTTGCAAACACTAAAATGTGAACTTTTCCAGGTAAAAGCTGAGAATCACTTTATTTAAGTTTTAATATACACTCCCTAAATACATCTAAAATGTCTAGCTCAAAAAGGTGTGACAATTGTGTGATCTCCATAAACATTTATAACCAGAAAACGCGCGTATAATTGTACATCCTCTTATGATCCACGTCCGGGATCCTTATATATATTTTCCATTTTTATTTATGTTGTCCGTGTCCGTGCAGGCTCTTTGCAAGTATGCAAGTGGCACAAATCCTATAACAGGAGTGAGCACAAGAAAAAGCTTGGGTTGTGGAAATAGCCGACGAAACGCATATGGTTCGCCATCTTCCCCTCTGCTAAGTGCCCCTCCTCCGAAACTCCTCGATCGTGATGGTTTTTGTGATCCAGCCACTGGCCTCTGTGATGCTAACTGATTGCTTGGAACAATAAATGTTTACAAAATATCAAGTCTATGTAGACATATGCTTGAGGGAGTATAAGAAATGAGATTTCAGGAAATGTGTACACTTTTTTGACATTGAACATCATGTAGAAAATCATCAGCAATGTAAATTGTTCATAGAGAGTATTTGCATAAGTAGGACAAGATAACCCTCTTGCAAATGTGTGTATTTTCCACATTTGGTTTTTGACGTATTAAAATTCACTTTACCCCTCGTACTATTGATCTGATAAACGCCTATTTTTATTGTTAGAACTTACAAACTCCAAATACCCATAAACAAATAGTGCATTATGTTGGAGAATAATTATAAAAAAAGAAATGGAATTTTTAGCCCGAACTATTTAGCTCCAAGCCCACTAGGGCTAGGTCACAGATTAACCGGTCTAGCCCGCGGGTTAATTATAGGTTTATTTATTTATTAAAATTAGAAATAAGAGTATATGACAAACTTCTCCCATCCACACATATAGTGGCTAGTGCACAAGGGCGGAGGGAGGGGGCCACTCTCCTCCCCGCCATTTTTTCCTAAAAAAAATTACACAACAAATTTTTTAAAAAAGAAATTAATTATAATTTATATGATTTTTGTGTATTGACTCACCCCATTTTATTTCTGACTCCGCCCTTGCTAGTGCATAGTCATTGAAGCTTTTGTATAGATGCTACCTTAATTTTCCCACATGCTTTGAAATTTCCTCCGTTGTACTCACTTTTTTCCTAAGCGCAAGACTCTCCTGCGCTTACAATTTTAAATATATATTGTTTTATTTGGCGCAATGTAATATTGCGCTTTAGAATTTTTTTTAGTACAAATACTAGTAGAGGAGAGAATTATGTAGGAATCGAATCTAGACACATGTCTGAGTTTTACAAACATCTTACTACTAGACTACCGAGTGATTCTCCAATAACTCAATTTTAATTATTCACTTTAATGTATTTAACTATTTATTACCTTGTTTGTAATGTATAAATTGTCAAAACAAATCCTAAATACTTAACTTCGTGGTGTGGCTTATTTAAACTAGCTCATTAATTAGGGCAAAGAAAGAAAAGATATATTTGGTGAAATAAAGTGCATTTACTTAATTAACAAAACCAGTATTAACTGAGGTGTTTAATTAATACTAAAGTAAAAGATAGATGCAATCTAATATAATACCTTTTTGTCCCACTAGAATTTTGTTGGGAAGAATCTATGAAATATAACTGATAATTCAGATAAACAAAAAAGTATCTCGAAGAATTTAAATTCCTGATCTATTATTATGACAATTTATGTCTTCATAATGAAGAGAATTGAAGACAGGGAGACAGGATCGTATGAAATGCTAAACAATTTCTGACAATTTATTATTATAAAAGCTTTACAACTCAATTATGTCTTCATAATGAAGAGAATTGAAGACAGGGAGACAGGATCGATTTGATTTTGTTGCTTAGCCGTTAACAACCTTAATTAATGCTATGCTTATTGTTCAGACTCAAATTTGTTGGGTGAGTTGAATCCTATTTAATTTTTCGTCAAATGAGTTATTTAGGGAAGAACTACATATATTTGAGGTTTATCATTTAATATGCATTTGAATTTAATGTAAAATTCAGGGAGCATCATGAAGCGTATCCAATATGAGAAAGAGAGCTCAAGCCCACCAATTGTTATAGGAGTATCTCACTTTGCTTATAAGTTAAGTTTTTTTCCTCTAATTAATCAATATAGTACAACTCACAAATAACTGAATGACTAGAGCTGGCAATGGGTTGGTCCAGCTCTAGCCCAACGAGCTAAGTGGAAAAATTGGGTCGGGGACGGCCCAAAAACCCATCGGGCCTCATTTCTTATGGGACAACCCATCCCATCAAGTGATTTTTGATCGGGACGTTTGGGCTTGTCGGGCTTCGGACTATTCGGGTCGGACCTGAATAGGATGAGCCTTTTTGGGCCACTAAAAATGAAGCCCGATCCAACCCTACATGTGGGCTGGATGGGCCGGCCCAATTTGTCGGGTCTATAAATGACACATTTTAGCATCTCCCTCACTTGTGAGTTGTGAGTCATTCGTCAATTCATTAATCATTTTATGATTCGTTAATATAACAAACAAAATGTTAATGTATTCTTTTTGCTTGATAAGATTAGGACTTTAGAAGTTTGAATGGAGGTCGACTCAATTATAAATGATAAAATATGTGATTTTTTTTTAAAATATTCAAATTCAATTCATGGTCGGCTTGATGAAAAAGTTGATTCAATAGCGATTTTAATTAATAACCAAACCAAATTTAAGTATAGTTTCTAAAATTCAATAGAAATTAACTCAAATATATGTGAACATTAATGTGTTTGACTTTTAAAATAATTTGACATAAAATGCATACATCTAATACACGTGCAATGGAACAAAATCAAGTTAGTAGATTGTACTTGATTTTGTTATTGGTTACATTACTTAATTTGGATAAGTTCATTATCCTATGATTAATTTTAAGTTGGAGGAAACATACTAGAGTTTGTCTTAATTGAGCAGATAGAAAACATGTATTAAGTTGTCTACTATTGTCTGTAATAATAGTAGCAATTAGCGAAGGCAAATGAACTGATTTATTATTTATTTATATTTTGACGAAACTGATTTATTATTATACGTGTATGTTGAAGCATTATTAAAGTGTCTGCGAGTCAAAATTATTTGGAAAATTGAAAAAAGCACGAAGCACATTAAAAGTTCGGTTCGGTCTTCCTGGCGTTGATTTTGTGCGTCTTGGATTTTTAGATTGTGATTGGATATATTTTTATTTTGAATTTTCTTTTATCTAGAAAATAGCTTCAAAAATTTTATTAGGGAGAATAGTAATTTTTTTTGGAGATATGAAATGAAAATGTAATTAAGATATGATATAGAAAAAAGTAAAATGATGATTGAATATGATTGGTACTAATTAAAAACATTGAATTGGTGAATAGTAAAATTTATGTGAAAATGTCTAATAATAATTTATTTTTTGGCAAGTTCGTAGATGTGACAGGTGTAAGAAAAAATAAGAGAGAAAAATAGAGATAATGAATAATGTATTTTTAGAAAATTTTGGAAAATATATTTATGATTTACTTTTGGACTAGCTAAAATGTCACTTATTTTTCCTAAGACGTCATTTATTCAACAATTAAATACGAGGAGAATAACAATATTGTTTTCCCAAAACCTTATCACCAAATACGTTTTGGGAGAAGTGTTGGGATTTGGTTCAACATCATGTCTGCAATGGATTTTAAAAGAGGCGCGAGACGCGACCCACGATTCGAATCGTGAGTGTTGGATTGCACAGTTAAAGAAAAACTTAAATGATTTGATTTGGACTACCTATACCAACAGACGATCTCTTTTTTTAAATTGTCCATTACATAGAAACTATGAGATATTAAGTGTGCTTGACTTGGAGTGGACATAAGATCGATGACCCACTGGAAAGTTTTTCAGGGTGCGCGTGAGTAAGGACAAAACGCGCTAAAATAGATTCGTATTGGTTTGTAGGAACACTCCTCAATCCGATGAGTGTTAGAGGTCCATCAAAAAGAAAAATAATAATAATAATAAACATTGGAACACATTTGCACTTTTTTCCATTTTTAACTATTAGCTAGTAAAGTTTTTTTTGTAAACTATTAGCTTGTCAAATTCTTATGTTGAGCGAGAGACATGCACAAATCACAATATTTTGTCAGATGTAGTATTTTACTTGTCAAGTAAAACTTACATCATATATTGACATTGACTCTTCATAGGCGTTAGATCTTTGTAGTTTGTATGGTATAGAGAAGACAAAATTGTCCAAATCAATACAAAACCCCAGTGCCTGTATTTATGTTTTGTTACACAAGGGAACATTTGTTTATAACTTACTCAAGTTTATGATTTCTTTGTTCCGTTCCTATTTAAATTTAGGATTCGTTGGTGTTGTGTGCAAAGATGTTATATTTATGGATCTAAATGACCATGTGTATAATGTAATAAATAATATTTTTATTTATATTTTGAAAATTAAATCGAATCTGTAAACAGGTAATTTGTTAATATTGAAATATATATTTTATTAGTCAGTAAAATGTTGCTACAAGTGTCAAATTGTAGTGTTTTGATTTAAATTATATATTCGTAATTATATGATGAAAGTCCATATTTGGATGACTCAAACCAAATTGATACCAAAGATGATATGAACTGAAAGTGGAGTGGCTAAAGTGAAAACATGGTATAGTTTAGCCGCATGGCTGAACCTGACTTTTCAGGGAACCATAGAAAAAAGAAAAAAAGACAGATATAAACTAAGAATATTGTACAAACAATTTTTCATTTTTCATCATCCAAGATACTAAAACTTTAAATGTACACTACCACCAAACATACAACAAAAGTAAATATCAAATAATTATTTAAAAAATGCTAGAACTTCTAGCATTTTGAAAATCAAATCATCACTAAGCTTATTGGTAACACATTTAAGCATTTTAGTAACACATTAAATATCAAATAATTCAAATCAAGTTTTTCCATATCATTTTCAATGCTTAAAATTACTAACATATTTAATCTTTTTTGGGACATATTTAAACAAAAGTATGACTTTATCTATTTTAGTCTTTCTGCTGAGAGATTTGTTGTTACAGTTTAGTTGTAAGATAGAGAAAAAAAATAGAAGATAATTTTAGAGATTGGAGGAGATATTAGATGATCTTTCTAATTTTTTTTTTTTTGGAAATCAATTTTTTTTCAAATAAATATTAAATGGACACAATCTAAACAGTTATCCTGATGCAACTAATATTTTTTTACAAAATTTACAAATATAATGCATTATATATAGTTATATACAAATATGCTCCCTCCCCCAGAAAAAAAATTTTAAGGACCCTTGGCCATCGCCCACCCCCAAGCCGGCCCTGAGTTTAGGTACTAAAATTACAATTATTCATATTTTCTTCCTAAGTTTTCGTGTATAACATTATTAGATATGAATTACATGTGCATTTCCACTAAAATGAAAGGGAATACCAAACAATTTCCCTTTATGCCAGAATTTACATTTAAGTACACGCTTTATTTCTTCCTCTTATAAGTTAAGTTGTTAATTGCGCTTTCCATTGTTCAGTTTCTGTTTTCCTAACTTTTCACTTTTTCCCCCTTTTCCCACTTGGCTTTTGCTTAATTCCTTTAATCTCTTTCTGTTTTTGCTGTGTCCAAAAGTTTGTTATTCATAATTTTAATTATTGATCTATATATCTTGTTTTTGTTTTTTTTTCCGTGAACGTTCTAAAATAAAATTAATTTCCTATAATAAGTTTTTGTTTGTAAATTATCATCTCAATTAATTTAATGATATGACACCATTACTTATTAATTATTAATTTTCTTACTTAAATTTTATTCTAATGCTATGTCAAAATTAAATAATATGAAAAGATGGAAGATAGGAACTGATGATGACTAAAATAGTCCGACCTCCCGAACTGAAATAAGTAAATATGATACGAAAAATAGATGGATTTGCTAGTTGTATTGACATGTTTAAGGAAGTCCAAAGTGTAATCTTTGTAATACAAATAACTCAATCAAATTTGAATAGCAGGTGATCTCGAAGCCCTCGAGTATTTAGAAACTAGTTTGGGCTGAGCTCCAAATACTTGATAAAATTCTCAAAGGAAGCGGGCTCGAAATTGGCTAATACAAATGTCTAAACGAGATAAATATATTTGTCTTTTTAATTTTGGGCACGTTTGGGTAGATATTGAAGAGTTCATCACGTTAAGAGATTCCAATTCTTTCATAGTCCAACATCCCATGATAAAGTCACACCAAACCTAATTATTAGACATTATCATTCCAAATTCAGCGATTTCTTGAGATTTTTTGTTCATTGAAATTTGAATAATATATTAAATATATAAATAACAAAATGGAAAGATATATTATTATACTCATCTGTTATTTAAATACTCGAGAAATAATACGAAGAATGCAACATATATTATACTATTCAAATTTCAAATGCGATGCATGTAACCCTACTCGATCGGCATGCGATTTTCATAAATAAGGATTAATACAATTAATAATTCTACTCTCTGTGTGCTTTCAAAAAAAAAAAAAAATTCTACTCTCTGTGTATATATAGTGGACCGATGGTGTTTGTCAAAATTATTGAAAAAACTGAAAAAATATCATTTTTGTATGCCAATTTAATTAAATAAATGCTCGCAAAATAATTGCATTACTAGCAACGAAAGCGCTTATAAGGTTTGTTTGACAAAACATATAGTTATTCACAATCAGTTGAATATAAATTTAAGCAGAAAAAAATAATGAATCTAATAATTAAAGTTGACTGAATATGTTGTTTGTAACTGACATATTTATAAAGATCAAGCAAAGATCAAAGAAATTCAAGTGAATTAAAAACAAAATGAGCATTATGTCATGGGCCTGGCCATTTCGGCACCCACACGATGCCCGTGCGGCGCCCAGACCATCCGGACCCCTGAACATCCGAGGGTCATATGCACGTATCCACAAACCAGCCGATTAAAACCACATGATATACAGTCACATCATAATCCATCAGTATTAATAGCGAAAGACACTCCAATGTCACGGGGCGTGACAATTAGTACGAAATGCCCGGTGTACAAGTCAAGAATTGAATGAAAGTTGTACGTCCAACCCGAGGGTTTATCCAGTGCGCACTCGAAGAGTAGCGGCTGCGGGTTGCCCCGTCATAAAAAAAAAAAGAATTGAATGAAAGTTTGAATTTGAACAAAATTCAAGTTAGAATTTTGACTAATGTCTTTTTCTGTAATTACTCAATATGTGGTCAATTAGTGAGCATTAGGTTATAAGATTATAGTAATCCAATATATCGATCGAATCAAATTGAATTAATTAGATTAAAGAAATTAATTTAAAATATAATTTTATTTAAAAAATAGTACTCGGTTTGATTTTAAATTTGGAGTTATTATATGTTTTATATTATAATTTGCATACTTTGTATTTAATTTTTATCTATCAAAATTTATTATTTGAATTTCACTATATAATTTTTATTGTTTAAAAACGGTTGATTAACTGAATTATCGAACTATAAAATAAGAAAATTGATAAACAACTAAAGTCCGATTCGGTTATGATACTTTAGGTAGAAATCTTAAGAAATCGGATTTTTATACGATTCAATTGGATTTTATTAGATAATATCCTGTTTTTGACCCCTCATCAACTAGGCACCTTCTGTGGCTCTTTCTTTCATTTTTTTCTTTATAATTTATGTTCATAATCAGATCTCAATGTTCGATTTAAATTTTAAGACAACTATGTCCCCCAGAATCGATTTCTTTAATGAGCAAAATGTTATTATATCATCTCGTCTTTTTTCTGGTTTTCTTTTGTTTTTCTTCTTTTTTTTTATACATCTCGACATGCCCGGTTATTTCAAAAGACAATTTTAGTTCAGTCGATCCTTAACTTACAGAACAAGGTGCTAAATTAATAATTCGGCTAAATTTATAAACCCCATACAATATATAATTAATACTCTTTAATACATAGTTATATTTATAACTAATCTGTGAAGGTTTCACAAAAAATTGCTCAATTGTCGATTCTTTCACGTTGAAATGGATGTTATCTAACATGGTGTGTACTTTTGGCGTAGTTTTCTTGTAATTCAACAATAAATTATTAAATGTTATTGCTGCTTCCTGAACTTCTTTTCCAGAAATTTATGGTAAATTTAATGTTCATGATTTGATGAATTAACATAATACATTGAACAATATGATACATCTAAAACAGGAGCATATTTGATGAACAATAGAATACGTACGATACATTGAACAAAATAACATATTAAACAATATGTATATTATACATAATTAATCGATATACTTGACATCCAATTATTATTACTTTATAATGGTTTAACCATATTTAGTTACTTTGAAAATTTTAATAAAATTTTATCTTAAGAGAGTGAATATGATTCTTAAAACTATTTGAGTACTATATCGAAATTCTGAAAACTTATACTACATATTAAATTGTGGCAATGGGTCAAATTATGATCACTTCTATAATGGAAAATGAAAACTAGCAATCTTTTGAAAATAAATACTTTTTAATAATATTGGCAGAACAAAAGACATTTATACCCTTATAGCATGTTTGTTTGATATTTGGTCTATTTATTTTTATCTTTTACTTATTTTTCTCTCTCTCTCTCTAATCTCTATATATCCTCTTTCACTTGTTTCTCTCTCTATATTATTTTAATATCTCTTTCAAACTTTTTTAAAAAAATTCCGGTGAACATTTCGTCTACGAACATCTCGAAAATGGTATTAAACTCTTTCAATATTTCGTTTATTAGCCGGAATTTTGTATACATATTAAACTTCTCTGTCCAATTTTACGAGGAAGAAAGAACACAAAATACAGAAGTCTAGACACAAAAATCGAGTTATGTGTAACTCTATATCGTGTTACTGTAGTTCGATATCGAGTTACTATAGTTCGATATCGAGTTAGTATATCGAGTTACGAGCTACGATGGTTGTGAAATACGATGTTGTGTTGGTGCAATTAAATTAAATCGACTCAAAGCAAGAATTGAGTTTTTCACATACCAACGATGGCTAAAAACATATATTTCAAAAAGAATGGCTAAAAAATATTTTGACATCATGAAAAGTACTAAAAAATCTAGGCACTCAATTAAATTCCCTGGCCTTATTGTAATTAACTTACTGTATAAAAACAAGATATAGAATTCCTAAACAGAATAGTTAACTTATTTGCAAAATATATGTAACACACAAAATATATGGTTGACCACTAACCATGTCCCCTATGCCCACCCCACCATCCCCAGGCAACCCCCACGATTTTTCCCACCCTTAATCCTTATAAAGGCTTTCCCATGGCGCCCCACGATTCAAATATACGTACAAAATCCATAAAAACTCCCATTTAAACTGATTCTTGTTTTCTTCTTTTGAATCCTAAATAAACCCATTAAAGACCACAATTTTAATTCAACCAATAAATCCCTTTTCTTTTCTTTAATTAATTTCTCAAAACCATGGCCAGAAAAAACAGGGGATTCAGGCTCGGCCGCAAACTGGTCAAAGTCTTCAAATGGTGCGTCAACCGCCGTACACGGCGGAGCGCCACCGCATACCAGCTTCTGAAACCGCCGGCGGGCCCCATCTCGAAGCTCCGCAGATGGGTCCACTCGCTGAGGCGTGGCGCTAGTGGTCTCTGCTCTGGCAAAAGCAATTCGGGTTACATTCAGATCGGGAATGAACCGGTCGGGCAGCCCAAGCTGCCCAAAGGTCACCTGGTGGTGTACGTGGGCGACCGGGAGGACGACACGTGTCCGGTCTTGTGCCCGTCGTGTACTTCAATCACCCGCTGTTTGGTGAGCTGTTGAGGGAGGCTGAGGAGGTTTACGGGTTCGATCATCCGGGTCGGATCCAGATTCCGTGCCCCAAATCCGAATTGGAGAATGTTCAGATGAAGATCGCCGCCGCGAGTGGTGGTGGAATCTGGCGGAGGAGCTAATTTGGACCGCCGTGATATTTTTGTTATTTGCTTTTGAGGATCGATATTTATTAGAAATTCACTTGTACAGATTTTTTTTGGGTCTGTTATAATTTTAGTTTTGAATGAAATAGTCTAAATGGGACTTTGAAAGTTCAAACCTCTCGGTTTCAATTTTTTTTCAATAACTATATTAGCATATTATATTTTATTATAATTTAAAAGTATTTAACCTTTTAATATATAATTATTTCGACAATATTATTATGATAACATTGATAATACTTTCACGATAATATAATTAGTAATTGCATGGCAAATATATCCATCCCAATCCCAATTAGAGATGTCAATTTTAACCCGATCTGGTAAATTGCCGGACTAGAAGACGTTTTCTTAGGCCCGAAATGAATTGATCTTTTTTGGTTTGGTTCATTAGGCCTCGAAAACCGCACCGCTCAGGGATTTTTCCTTTGTATTTGACGAGACAAATGTCATGATTATATTAGCATATAATATTAAAGAATTGAAAGGAAAACATTTAACTACTTTCCAAATATTTAATGTAACATATTATAAATGAAAATAATCGCATGTCTAATTTGACGAGACAAATGTCATGATTTTTTTCTTGCATAACTTGCATTTTATGCATCTAACTGTCCACTTGTTTGTGAGTTTTAATTCATTTTGTCCTGCCTTCTCTCTCTATTGATTTTTTCTTGGCAACATCAGTTTCATTGTCAATAGATGTTATTGAAGGTTTGTCTTTTTGTTAGATAATTATGTAATGCTTAACAATACGATTATTGCAAGTCTCATACATCACAATCGATATGTTTTGGATCGCAATTTTGTAACTACGACTTACAAATTTTTAGTTTTGTATATTGAAGATTTTTTTTTATCATTTATAAAGTGGAAGTTATTGTAATTTTAATCTAAATTTATTGGAGAATTTAAAATTTTGGGACTTTTGTGGTTTTGGAGAGAAAATTGACCAAAATTTGCTAATTGACATATGCCAATTGGCCAAATAGGAAGGAAAATTTACATCATTTTTTTCTCTCACTCCCCTCTTTTTTTGTTGTCGTCCTCTTCTGCTTATTCTTTCCTTTTTTCATTATTTGTGGACAAGAAAAAAAAAAGAATTTTGTGGATGATATGGGTCAAATTTGAAATCAATTGTCTTTAATTATTCATTTTTGATCAATTATTACTTTTATTTTTGGCTCATGCATATGAGTGCAATTACATGGAATAATGCATAACTATTCTTTAATTATTAGCCCACGAGGTCTAAAAGACTAATACCTTGTACAAGGCTTGAGAAGCCTAAGTTCTAACTTTAAATAGCCTATTACGTTTCATTTGTAAGGTATATATGCAAACATGTAAATTTTGTTGGCCAATTAAAGATTGCCAAATATCAAATTCTTATAAATCAATATTTATCTTGATTTATTATTATTATTTTTTGATAATTATCATAAATTTGTGATTAAAGAGATAAATATTAAATCTTGAAAGACCAATCAAATTAGAGCTTCACCATATGAGATATCCAAGAACCATTCTCCTACAAGTATAAATATGGGTCATTCTCAAGGAATCACAATTCAAAAAGAAGAAATCCAAGTAAGAAGGCGGTGGAGAAAATTTTCTCAAGTGAAGAAGAACAAATTCAAGGAGATCCACAGTGTTCAAGGCGTTCATCACGGAGTCTTCTCGAATCACGGCGTTTGATTCGGGAATAAGTTTTCAAGCCCTCGAGTTAACGTTATAGAAGTCAAATCCATCTTGGAGGAAGATCGGATAGTCAAATCCACCAAGAAGTTCTTATATTCAAGTCAAATATCATCGTATATATTACGTTTGATTCGAGATCAAGCTATCAAGCCCTCGAATTAACGTTATTGAAGTTCAAGTTCAAGTTCAAGTTTGGAGAAGATCAAACTGAAGAGTTCAACTCCAAATTCTCAAATTCCACATATTATATTTTTTTTTGAAGAAAAGAATCAGAGGAAAAATAGAGATTATAACCTATATTTTTCATGATTTATATAAATTCAATTTGTCTTATTTTTCTTGTTTGTTTATTCGCAGACAATAAAAAGTTGTGTTACAACATAATTTTTTAATTCGTTCTAGTTTTTTTAGATCTAGCTCTCTAATTTTTTTTACTGACTTAAGTATCAGATGGGATGCCCAGAACAACATCATGTCACTTTTAATGCTAGCTCGTGTTGTAGACCATATCCCACTGAGAAGAGTTCGCATGACAATTTTAGAGATTTTGATCTCTAACTTTAAATAGCCTATTATATTTCATTTGTAAGGTGATTAATTTTTTAATTCGTTCTAGTTTTTTTGGATCTAGCTCTCTAAATATTTTTATTGACTTAAGTATCACATGGGATGCCTAGGACAACATTATGTCACTTTTAATGCTAGCTCGTGTTGAAGATCAGATCCCACTGAGAAGAGTTCGCATGACAATTTTAGAGATTTTGTGATCTGCGAAATTGAGTAGCATTGGTGGAACATAGAAATAAGAGGGAAAATTTTGCGGTTTTTCGCAATTTTCTTTGAACTGTATGCATCAATACGTGCTTATACGGTTCCTAAAAATGCTAATTTCTGCTTTATAACTATCGAAGCTATCCATGGCCATGGGACTTTCCTGTGGGCTATTCCTTGGACTTGTTATTTGTGTCACACTCATAGATTTATCACCCCTTGAAGTGGGTCTCGAGCCACATACTCGAACTCAGAACCTCCATGATAAGTCCTGAAATCTACGAGTGTGAGTGCCACCACACGAAACTCATTTCTAGGTATGGAAAATCCATAAGTGTGACGCAGATGAAAAGCCCAAAGACCAGCCTATGGAAAAGCCCAATTGATAACCCACAATTTATAAAAAAAAAGGAGACAACTACTTTTGGGGAGATACTATTTTTTGGGCCAAATTTCACCAAGATGAGGCAAATTATACAGTGTAATGAACTGAGTATTGCCCAGTATATATTACTCAAACTTGTTTAAAATTTTGTCTGAGTCTCAAAAATTGTATTTACATTTTTTTTTATTATTAATCGAATTTGAACGAGTTTTAGACTATCCAAAGACAAACCAATCTCAAGCAGTTGATATTTTGGTACATACTTTACTATATTTTAATAGATTGAGTCAAGTTTTAGTTGAACTTCACATTTTACAGAATGAAAAAATATGTTCAGAATTAGTTTGTTAGGTTAAAGAATCAATCTCAAATAAAATTTTAACAGATGATATCAAATCGAGACGGATTATTAGCATATATATTGGGATTAGAAGTACAATCATATAAAATTTCATTAGTTGATAGAGAAGTTAATTGAGTTTAATTAAAGTTTGTCATATGTAGCACTTCAAATCTTAAAAACAAATTTACATAGGGATGGCAAAATGACCTGCTTCAACGGGTACTTGCCTCGCTCCACTCCAGATTGGGTCGCGCCGCCCTGTGACCCATGGTGGGGCGGGTCTGGGTATCCCCTTCGTCCCGTGCTATTTTTTTTTTATATATTTAATGGATATTTACATATATTATATAAATAATATAGTTTTAGTATTTAATATTATATTTAACATATATAATGACAAATTTTATAAACAAAATATATTTATAATACAAAAGATAATATTAAAAAATTATTAATAATATAAAATATAAGATAAAAAGATAAAAAATTTAAAAAATTCAACACAGGCGCCCCCCCTCGCCCTTGGATGGAGGAGACGCGGCTGTGCAGGTATTGAGATACATGCATATTACCATTCTTATCCCTAAATGTACAACTTGTATGTTGCGGATCGATCTTCTCACACTCATCCATTGGGCTTTCCTAATCTGGTTTCAGTAATATTTGGGTTGAGCCCAGATTCACCGGGCTTTACAAAAATCTAATTTGAATACTGTTAATGGGCTTAGATGGAATTCCTCAAAATACTCAAAACTCATCCCCCTTTGACCCTCAAGATCAGGCCATCTCTTATATTCTTCCAATTATTTCATTTGTTTTTTTTTTCCGGAAAAAAATAACATTGTAAGTCTTAGATTACATATTATTTTTGGTTTCCTAAGTTGAGAAAGGAAAATTTTGAATCCAATTTTTTTTTTTAACGGGGCAAGACCCAGATTTAACTAAACTTAATTATTGAAGAACTAATTATGTTGCTCTCAATACATTTATTAAACTTATAAAACAAACAAAATAATCTTAAGCTAAAGTTTCATATGTGAAACAAATCGCAACTGGCTCAGTAATGTTATTAATTTCTCTTTTTGGGTTATGATTTCCTGAGTTACGAAAAAATGTAATTAGGGAAAACGTAAATACAATACAATATAAGTATCGTTGTTTGTAAGAATATAATAATCAGCTGGAATAGCTCAGTTGGTTAGATCGTGTGGCTGTTAACCACAAGGTCGGAGGTTCAAGCCCTCCTTCTAGCGATTTTGCATTTTATTTATTTATTTTGTCAAATATTTTTCAATGCAATTAATTGAAACATAAATAACAAAATATCTATTTTGACATATATTCTTATAACCATCTGAATTTATTTTATAAAGTTATGGGCTAAATTACAATCATTTTGCAAACTGTAGAAGCAATAATCAGTAAAAACCATCACCAATTGACATTTTCAATGCATTTACTTTAAACAAAAATAAAAAATTATATTTTTTTACATATATTCTTATAACCATCTGAAATTATTTTCAAAAAATTATGGGCTAAATTACAATCATTCTGCAAACTGTAGATAGAAGCAATAATAAGTAAAAACCGTCACCAACTGGTCCAACTCCAAGTAGTAAGAAATACATCACCAATCCAACTGTAAATTGCTATTCTACTAGGCTGCTTTTCCACAAGATTTTTAAATAATTCTGTATAATTTGGTAATTGAATTTGAAATCCAACACAATAAATGAAAACAATTCAAAATAAGAGTTTAATAATAATTTAAAATTCATTCTCTTTTTTAATATATAACTAAGTTTAATAAATTTATTAACTATGAATTTGAAATGTTTAGTTACAAAAATCATGAATTTCAAATGTTGTCTTAGTAGTTAGCACTTATGTTTTAGAAAATTGGGCCCTTAACTGGACCGATGGGCAATCACATATTCACATTAGCCCAAATTGTATAAATCTTGGGCTCCGATTTCACACACTCAGCTACATCAAATGTCTAAGTTGGACTTGCTTACCATCTTAGTAGCTCGGCCCAATATTCATGCCCAATTCCAAGTAGGGGTGTCAATCCCCGACACGATAACAAGACAAGAAACCGACCCGAAATTACTGTGAGAAATCCGAACCCGAGTCCAAAACCCAAACTCAAACACGACTAACACGAACCCGATACGATGGTACTAATTTATCAAAATATAATAATTTTATATTTTAATTAACTTTTAATATATTTTAAGTATAACCTGTATTTCTGTCAAAAAAAAAAAAAGTATAATCTGTATTTAATCTGAAATCAAATACGAATCCAACCTCGTGACCCGAATTGACACATTAAAGGGAGCTTGATAGTAATCACGTTGTTATGTACAATCCTTATGCCCTTCCACACCCAATCACAGCCCGCCCCTCCACGAACATTCCAGAAGCCCTTCACCCCTCCTAGAATTGTCCCGTCTCTCCAGTCTCCTTCACCCTCCCACTTCAAAAACCCTTTAGGCTTTCTCCATCTTCTTCCTAAGAATAAATCCATTCGCCATCAAATTAAGCAAATATTTATCACAAAACCCTCAAAATTCTCAAGAACCCATCGCTTTTCCGATCCTATAAACCCAGTAATGGCCGACGAAGCTAAGGCTAAAGGCAACGCCGCGTTCTCCGCCGGCAACTTCGACGACGCCGTCCGCCACTTTACAGATGCAATCAACTTAGCACCCACCAACCACGTCCTCTACTCCAATAGATCCGCCGCCTACGCTTCACTAAACAAATTCTCCGAAGCTCTTTCCGATGCCCAGAAGACCGTCGAGCTCAAGCCCGACTGGGGAAAGGGCTACTCGCGTCTAGGCGCGGCGCATATCGGCCTCCATAACTACAGCGACGCCGTTTCCGCCTACAAGAAGGGTCTCGAAATCGACCCTAATAACGAGGCCCTCAAGTCTGGGCTCGCTGATGCGGAGGCGGCTTCGGCTCGGAGTTCCAGGACACGGGCCGGGCCGGGAGCGAGCCCTTTGGGGAGGCGTTTGGTCCCGAGATGTGGGTTAAGCTGTCGAGTGATCCTGTCACTCGAGGGTTTCTTCAGCAGCCCGATTTTGTGAAGATGATGCAGGATATTCAGAAAAGCCTAATAATCTGAACTTGTATTTGAAAGATCAGAGGGTTATGCAGGCACTGGGGGTTCTATTGAATTTGAAGCTCCAGTCAAGGGGAACTGAGGAGGATGAAGAGATGCCATCTGCGTCAGCACCGGGTAGTGGGTCGCCGGAGAGAAAGAGGCCTGCAGAGGCTGAGCCGGTGAAGGATAAGAAACCAGAAAAGGAGCCTGAGCCTGAGCCAATGGAGGTTCCCGATGAGGAGAAGGAGAAGAAGGAGAGGAAAGCACTGGCTCAAAAAGAGAAGGAAGCTGGGAATGCTGCATATAAGAAGAAGGATTTTGAGACAGCAATTAATCATTACTCTAAGGCCATTGATCTCGATGACGAGGATATTTCTTTCCTCACTAATCGTGCTGCTGTTTACCTGGAGATGGGCAAGGTATGGCTAGTTATTGTGTATTCTGGTTGATTGCCGCTTTGTTGTTGATGTATGTTTTGAGTTTATATATTAAATTTTAGTGAAAGCATATCATATTATATGTTGGCATATTATACTTTAGTTTTTTGTATGATATATTGAATGCTGCAGAGCAGTTTTCGATGATTACATGGCATTTTAGAGTTGGAAAGGGTAAGAGTATTTTTCGTTTTAGGTTTATCGGTTCGTAAGTTAGGGCAATCTAGATTACTGGTACCCTACGAACATTATGTGGCTTAACCTGATAATTGTGGTATCTAGGGTGTAGTTGACTTCTAGTTTAACTGGTTTTTGGTGGGCCGTAATTCTTCGTATTAAAAGTGTGTTGGTATGATGGTATCAATATATTTGCTAGCTGATTGATGTCATACCTCATACTTTGATGCTGATTTCCTAAGTTACACCAGATCCCAATTGCCTGCTCATGATAACTGTAATGTAGTTAGAAATTTGGGTGGCTTTCTGGAATGTGCTTGTTGAATTATACTTGTTCGTTGAACTAAAATAAATTTTAGGAGAGGCAAGTGGGTAACCATGCGACAGTTGGAAATGGCTTATTAGGTATAATATGGTTACTTACGAGTTACAAGCCACTTTGGATGTATATCTGGTTTGGGTAGTGTGGAATACTATTACAGGTGTGTATTTATAGAATTTAGCTTGTATTGGCGTTTGGAACATACAGTAGTTACTCAAGTCATCTTAAATGGATTGACCATTCTGGGGAATGATGTCTTAAAATGTTTTCGGGTATTGTTATCTTTCCCAGGGAAGTCTTCTGTAGTTAAACTATTTAATCACTTTGACTTTATATTCTCTAGAGCAAATATATGGGGTGACTATCCAAGAAACTAGCTGATTGATCTCCTACTCGCGTTGTTGCTGATTCATACTTGTCGAGTTAGTCTTGTGCTTTGAACTGAAACAATGTCTAGGAGTTGCAATCAATAACCTTAGGACAGTTGCAAGTGTCCTAATATGCACAGTATGTAAAAGTTGTTTTTGACCTCCACTACATTATGGACATTTGGCACGTGCCTCAGTCTGGTTTTCAGCATGCATCTCCCCTCTTGACAACATTGTTGTTAACTTTTGCAAAAAGATTGGAATGCCCCTAATAGAATATCATAAGCCAATGTAGTTGGATAGAAATAGAATGTACAAAAATGCCTTTTGCCCCCTTATTAAAGACAACACAGTCATACATTATTCTTCCAGTTTCATTCACTAGCTTGCATCTTTTATTCTATTGCAATATTGTTAGTTGCAAGTCAATATGCATATTGGTTTCATTTTATTCTTGATTGGCTAATATGTGGAATATCCTTTTATTGGTTTGCATCGGACTTGTGAATATACTTTGAAATTTGGAACGTAAAATTGCAACGTTGTTGATTGTATGATTTTCTGATCAATTGACTGTGCTAGTAATGCCATTTCAATCCTATTTCAGTAATTTTATTTTCTTTCTGAGATATGAGCATTTAAAATCCTTTCTTCGGTATTATCTTGTCCTTCTCAGATAAGATACTCCTGTAGTTTAATTATGTAGAGTAAGATAATATTGGGTTACTTTTACCTGCATTGTGAGAACAGTACATGGGGTGAGGGGCTATTCAAGGATTACATCTATGTGCCTTTACCTGCCTCTACAATGGATGTAGAGGTACAATAGCCTGTCATTGGCATGACTTGCCCATTGGAGTGTGTTTGTTGGTTTTTCTGGTGTTTAGGTCTTTCATTTGTTTTTCCATGTAAGAATGCTTAGGTGCCATGGATACTTATCCTTTAAAACATTTTAGCCTTTCTTTTGAGTGGGTGTGTGGGGGTAGATGCGGCGGAGCACTGGGATTATTTAGTAGCATTCATTAGGTTCTTTACAATATTCTTTTTTATTTTTATTTTCTTTTGTTCGACCCTTTGCTGGCCTGGGGCCTGATCGTCGTTCCACCATTCTCTTTCTTTGCTTAGTTGGGTGTGGTGGGGTGGTGGTAGATTTTCTGGAATTTATCTGTGTTGATAATGCCCTTTTGTATTTGCATGTAAGGATGATTTTTAGTTTTTCTAAGTAGTTGTATATGACTATATGGTGTGTGGCTGAGACAGATAGTGGGGTGGGATGAGGTAAGAGTGAAATAAAACATGGAAGGATTATCCAGCTTTCATTAGTGGAGATAAACCGTGGTGGGTGTAAAAGTATTTTAATTTTTATTGATCCTTCCTGAAGATGTTATCTCAGAGGAGAATGGCGTTGCCTGTTACTCACTTTTAATCATATCATTTTCTGAAAATGTAAAAAGTAATATCCGTACTGAAACCAATTTTTGCTGCGTTTAAAGTCTGACATCATCTGATTGCCGTCTACTTTTTATATTTTCAGTATGAGGACTGCATTAAAGATTGTGACAAGGCAGTTGAAAGGGGCAGAGAGCTGAGATCAGATTTCAAGATGGTAGCTAGAGCCTTGACAAGAAAGGGATCTGCCTTGGTGAAGATGGCTAAGTGTTCGAAGGACTTTGAACCTGCCATTGAGGTTTTCCAGAAAGCCTTAACTGAGCATAGGAACCCAGATACATTGAAGAAGCTCAATGATGCCGAGAAAGCAAAGAAAGAACTTGAGCAACAGGAATACTTTGATCCACAAATAGCTGATGAGGAGCGCGATAAAGGTATTGCAACTTCTTTTTCGTTTTCTTTTTTTTTTTGGGATAATTACAAAAACACCCCTAAGGCTTGGGCTAATTACAAAAAAACCCAGAGTTCTTTGAAATTACGAAAAACTCCTTGAGGCTTGATTCCGTCTTACATATTTCCCGGTGATTTTCGAAAACATTTCAAAATCCCCACTGACATTTACAAGAATATTACAGTTACCCCCTCTAAATTTAAGACAAAAAGAAACCTAAATGGTTTTTTTGTAATTTTGAAACATGTCTGTTCTTTTTTGTAATTAACCCAAACCTCAGGGGTGTTTTTGTAATTATCCCTTTTTTTGGAGAGATTGAATATTAGCTAAACATGTAGGTGCAAATATTAGTATATTACTGACTTTGTTTGGTGATGAATTGTAGGCAACCAGTTTTTTAAAGAGCAGAAGTACCCTGACGCCATCAGGCACTACACCGAAGCAATTAAGAGGAACCCCAAAGATCCGAAGGTATTTTAGATGGAAATATTACTTACCAATGCATATAGAGTGAAGACCTTGCTCTTTTTTTTGTATATTTGAAACGGTTCAATTTTGCAGGCATACAGCAACAGGGCTGCTTGCTACACCAAACTTGGAGCGATGCCTGAGGGACTCAAAGATGCTGAAAAGTGCATTGAACTTGATCCAACATTTTCTAAAGGTTATACCAGAAAGGGTGCTGTCCAGTTCTTCATGAAAGAGTACGAGAAAGCGTTGGAGACATACCAGGAGGGGTTGAAGCACGATCCTCAGAACCCGGAATTGCTAGATGGTGTCAGGAGGTAAAAAAAATTAACTTATTGCTTCTTTTTATTTATTCCAATTGGAACGCTTAATTTACTTTGAGATCGACCACATTTCTGCAGATGTGTAGAGCAGATAAACAAGGCTAGCCGTGGAGATTTCACCCCAGATGAATTGAAAGAGAGACAGGTTTGACATATACATATATATAAATATATATGGGATAATTACAAAAACATTTGGGCTAATTACAAAAAAACCCAGAGTTCTTTGAAAATTACAAAAAACAAGGCTTGATTCCTTCTTACCTGCTGATTTTCAAAAATATTTCAAAAACCCCCGACATTTGCCAAAATATTACAGTTACCCCCCTTAAATTTAAGACAAAACGAAACCTGAAGGGCTTTTTTGTAATTTTGAAACACGTTTGGGCTTTTTTGTAATTAACCCAAACCTCAGGGGTGTTTTTGTAATTATTCCTATATTTATATATATCTGCCTTGTGGTAGTCTTGTGGTTTAGGTAATTGTCAAATGCGATATTTACTCGAAACTTGTTTCAGGCCAAGGCAATGCAGGACCCTGAAATTCAGAACATCCTAACAGATCCAGTAATGAGACAGGTATGATAAAAGAGATTTATTTCTCTACATTAGTCTACATTGTGTGGGATTATCGTATTGGTAATGATGGTGTGGTATTTCTTATGCTGGGTGTTTTGTTCCGATAGGTGCTGGTCGATTTCCAGGAGAATCCAAGTGCTGCACAGAATCACATGAAGAACCCTCTTGTGATGAACAAAATACAGAAACTTGTCAGTGCTGGAATTGTTCAAGTCAAATAGAATGAAGAGTAGGAAAATTAGGAGAGCATTTATTGGATCTTTTCGTGGAAATGACATTTGCTGATAAGTTCAGTATCATTTTGACAATTTTGTGATGGTACGTTTTGTGAATTTGTGATTGCATTGACGAAAATTTTCACTTGCTCCTTAAATTTATCGGCATACATTTGTTCTACGTTCGTACGCTGTATTTTCTAGTGCCGAATCTCTTCTAATTTGTGTGAACAAAAACCTTGCTTGTAACATTGATCTTTGGGCTCTTGAGATTGTAACTGTTTATTTCAAATGAATTTTGGATTAGGGGTTTGCTATTCAAAATATTATGGTTTATAATACCGTAAGGCTTGTTATGCGGGCATTTATTATGAGTTTTGCGTTGGTGAAATAACTAAATATTCACGAGCAATTGTTCTAGAGCTTTTACACAAATTGTAAACAATTATTTATAATCTGTATATTGACACTCATTTATTTTTTCTTCTTGAAATTTTAACTGTAGGTAGTGTAGATTGTAAACAATTATTTAAAAAAGTGAAAGTAAGAGAATAATATATTTTTTGAAAATTTTCATAAATAATTATATTTTAATTAAAAAAATTCTCCAATAGAATAAAAATGGAATTTCGTCCATATCCAGTCACAATCTTATTATCTAGTCAATTTTGCTCAATTATATTGGAGTATTGTCCTCTTGGAATGGAAACATAGGATTTAGGCCACATTAGTTTAAATTAGTAAAAGTCAAAAAACCAATTTACTATAGATTAAGTATTAAGATAATTGTAAAATGTAGGTAAAATTGTTGTAAGAAATAATTATGAAGTGTCTCGGTAAAATTAAATTGTTGGTGATTTGTTAGTAATTGGTCGCTATAATAATTTGGAGGGAAAATATAGTCAGCAATTAGTAGCTATAATTTGGAGAAAAAATATTATTTATTCCTCGGTATTCTGCAGGTAACTATAAAATTTAGTGACAATATTATTTTTGTTAATAGTATTCTGCAGGTAACTATAATAATTTGGAGGGAAAATTTAGGTAACTATAATAATTATATTTTTTTATAGTGAGTGTTAATTTGAAAGGAGCTAGTTGGATTCATCTAACTCAATTTTCAATTCATTTATTTATTTTTGAAATTCCTCGAAATCGTTGTGTTGATTCAAGTTGAAAGTTCATGCGGATCGAAATACTCTAAATTATTATTATCAAAGTAATTAATTTGAATTTTGCTAAGAAGAATTGACCAATAGAAAATTAGAAACCTGTCATTTCTTCACATAAATATATTCCAAATATTATTACACTAGAATACTGAATTTTTCCACTTGCCAATGCAGGTCTAGGTCACTTGGTCAATCTACACAATTGCTTTCTATATATGGGTCTCATCTCTACAAATAAATTGAGATCATATTCAATTGAATTTTGAGATATAACCCATTAATCATCAAAATCTTTGAATATACATATACATAAAATTCCTTATTATTATGCAAATTCACCAAACTACGAGTCAAGGACACAATATAAATAATTTGTGCCGATTTCCACAAAACACATACAAATACAAATAACAAAAATGAAGAACACTCTAAACAAGGCTGTGTTCCTCCTCTCTCTCTTGTTAATTGCATTTGGTTTGTATTCTTCTCCATTATATCCCCTAATTTTACTTCAATTCAACCCCCCCTCCCTCAAAGATTTGAACTCTTTTTAAGGGATAATTACAAAAACAGCCCTAAGGTTTGGGCTAATTACAAAAAAAAACACAAATTTCTTTGAAAATTACAAAAAAAAAAAAACTTGAAGTTTGATTCCGTCTTACATGTTTCCCGATGATTTTCGAAAATATTTAAAAAAACCCATGATAGTTACAAAAATATCAGAGTTACTCTCCTTAAATTCAAAACAAAATGAAACTGAAGGAGTATTTTTGTAATTTTGAAACCTGTTTGAGTTTTTTTGTAATTAACCCAAACCTTGGGGTATTTTTGTAACTATCCCATTTTTTAATAAGTTACTGGGTTCGGACCCCGATCAACACCCTTTTTAAATGGTGGATGATACCACTTGAGCTACAAGCTCATGGTCACCAAGATTTGAACTTCCACATGCACTATTTCATTATGATGGGTAGTGTTGAGATAGACATATAGAGAAGTTAGAAATTTCAAATGTATAATATGAAATTTTTTTCTTTTTATTTGGATATTAGTTTTCATGTTAAAACGGATCTCATATCATTTATGACCTAAATTTAGCTATTCCCTTTGTCATTGTGGTGAATTTATAATCAATCTAGTTTTGCCGTCATTTGATCCAAATCGCATCATCCATTCTAAAAATCCCCCATTCAAACGCAATCTATTAGACTTGCACATCTTTTTTAAACTCAAGTTCTCATTAGTTTGGCGAAAGAATTACTACTTTTATAAGGAGTAATTACAAAAATGCCCATGAGGTTCTGATTAATTACAAAAAATCCAAAGATTTTTGATAATTAAATAAACCTTTAGGTTAGATGCGTCTGACATTTCCCCTTTTCATATGAAAATACCATTTCAAAAGTTCCCCTTATATTTATCAAAATATTACAGTTACTCCCTTAAACTTAAGATACAATCAAACCTCAAGGGGGTTTTCCGTAATTTTCAAAAATCTCTTGGTATTTTTGTAATTAGCCAAATCTTAGGGGGCTTTTTGTAATTATCCCATTTTATAAACATGACACTGATTTAATAATTAATGGAAGACATTATAAGATTCATGTTTTGAAGGAATAGTGAATTAATATTTATCATGTTTTTGCAGGTTGGCAATGCTCAATGGTCATAGGCCAAAAAACAAGGCTCTTTTCATATTCAAGTAATGAAGAAGCTGTGACAGATAATGTAAGAGGTTGCAAGACTGACAAAGATTGCACCAAACTGTGTCCACCTCAGTGCAAAATCACAAATTGTATAGGGGGGAAATGTTTTTGTGAGTGTTAAGAGATTAAAGTCAATGATATTGGCAAATGTTAGCATTTTATGATCCAAAGGATTAGCATTTAATAGTTTTTTTTTTTGGTTATAATTGATAATCCATGATTCTCTCATGAAACAAGAGGTTTTGTTTTGGAGTTGGAAATTATAAGTCAATAAATAAGAGAATGAAATAGTGCTGAATTTCTTTTGCATTACTTTTGTAGATTTCACTACCAAAAAAGAAAAAAAACCTGGTTTACTGACAAAAATGATATTGTTACTAAATTTTACGGTTACCTAGATAATATCGACATAATAAAAAATATTATTTCCCCCCAAACTATACCGACAAATCACAAAATATAGTTTTTAAATTTACCCAATTTTTTTTTTAGGTATTGGTAACAATTTTAAATTTTGTTGCTATACAAATACAATCTTATTTTAAATTTGAATCAGTCCATCTTTATCCTTAATTTCGAACCAGTCCACCAAAATAGAGGAAATCATTGGAGATGCTCTAAGATTCACCTCCATATTTGTGTATGAGTTTACACTATATTAAAGGAAATCTTATTATATTTGCTATATTAGGTAGTGTTTGATAAACTATTGTTTTGAATTTAATTACAGCAATATGATCTTATTGTATTACAATGTTTCCTAAGTAGCTATTTAGAAACAAAAGTCATTATACTTTTATTCAATGTCACCTTCACAATTAAGAGCATACCGATGGTATGTTCATAAGAAGCAAGGGAGATACAATCATACAACTAGCCCAAAGGTGCATGAAAATTTTGAAAAATCAAGACAAACAACAAACACTACAATCGAAGAGTAATAAATTTGAAGCAAAAATGAAGCACTCTCGTTTGGATTGAGATTTTATGTTCCACTCCAGAATCTATTACATCGGATTAATAACACATGTGCAAGATAATATCACAACTGTATACATATCTTGCATCCAATATATAAAATAAGAAGTGGAACAGAGAAAATGGAATATCAGATCTTATCCCTTTTTGTTTTGCTCGATATTACTATGGTCTATGAGATTTGTTCATAGACTACTAACTAATACATGACAAATTAAATGTAAGAGTCTAACAAATACGTGCTACAACTGATTTTTTTTTACCACCCGGTTTAGATACTAGACCTACTGGACTGGTAAACCGTCGAACCGGCTGGTCTTGTCCGAGTTTGAAAACATTCACCAAAAGTGAAATTTTCTCCAGGTCGAAAAGTTACTTTATAACACGAATGAGTATTCGAAAAATATTGAATCAAAATTGGAAATAATTAAACTTTTACAGTTAAAGAAGCCGAAATATTCTAGTAATTGCAACAAATGCGAGTCATGCAATTAGTTTTTTTGTAAATTTATTAAAATAAATAAAATAATAAAAACAAAGCTGGAATAGCTCAGTTGGTTAGAGCGTGTGGCTGTTAACCACAAGGTCGGAGGTTCAGCCCTCCTTCTAGCGAATTTTTTTTTTAATTTTCAAAAAAGTTTAACTATATTTTCCTCCTATCTAAATATACTCAGTATTTTCAAAGTTTTTAATTGCAATTTCTTCAGAAAATGCTATAATCACAAGACATTTTTTCCGGATTTTCCTCCTATCTAAATATACTCAGTATTTTCAAAGTTTTTAATTGCAATTTCTTCAGAAAATGCTTTAATCACAAGACATTTTTTCCGGAAAGAATTACAAGGCATTTACAAAAATAAATTCATTCTATGTTTATAGATCCATTTCAACTCGATGTAGAAATTGAAATCAGTGGTTGTAACTGTTGAAAGTTTCATAGCCCTCTCTGGGAGCAAATTTCGTTGATAATTTGCGCCAATTTTGGTGACCAGTCATGGAGTTTTTGTTGCTCAATTACAAATGATAAAATTCACAAACTTATATATTAACTAAAAAATTATCTAGATAACAATTATTAGAACAATTTTCATCAAATAAGAAACGAAAACCCTTATTTGTTGCAGGCAAAAGTTTTTGAAAACACCCCCTTATCATTTATGAGCTAAAAATCATGTCCCTTTTTCACTCTAAACGGACAGATTTCTTTGCACTCATGGTTCAAACTTGGAACCATACCCGACTGTTTTCAAGTTTCGAGCCTTAAGACTTCCCATATTGCACGAAAGCGATGCTAGTTTTTCGTTTCAGTCGGACATTCGCATGTTGATCAGCAGAAGAAAAATACTTGGACACAGCCCACAAGTCGTATAGCATAGAATTATACATCCGTATAAGTAAATGTACGTGTAAACAATTAAAACGCCTTCTCAAATCAAAACTCAATCGGCAAGTTCACAAATAAAGCAGACAGCTGAAACTGTCTCTTGTGTAACTTCCATCTCCAGTTTGCTTTGTTGTTTCGCAACAAAAAGAATCATCGATGAAATTGTACATTGTGTTTTTACTGGTTATCAAAGCACTATAATCTGGAAAACGACATCAAGCAGTGACGGCCTCCTCCTTTGCGGCCAGCTGGTTCTGAATATGTTGAGGGACGACGTCAAATTTGGCCAACTGCATGGTGTAGGAAGCGCGCCTTTTGTCATTCCTCGAAGAGTACTGACGTACTGAAACATCTCAGCTAGAGGCACCAAGGCATCAACCACCTGAAATCATAGTTAACGAGCAAACGACGATGATGGATCACTTTTCTAAACTGGCTCGAATTAAGTGCATATCATTTCTGTGATCAGGACAACAAAATTGGGAACACATTACAAGCATGATTTTTAACCAGTGTGCCTTGAAAGTGTCTGGGCAATAATTAAGGGTTAATTACAAAATTGCCATTGAGGTTCAATCTAATTACAAAAGAAAAAAAATTCAACTATCTTTCCAAAATTACAAATATCCCTTGATATTTGTTTCTATTTACAATTTGCACCCTATCGAGGGGGACTGGTTATAAAAATGTAAACATCATAGAGGTGTTTCTAATACTTCAAGCGGGCATTTGCAATTTGGAAAGGTAATTGGATTTTTTTGTAATTAGACTAATACTCAATGGTAGTTTTTGGAATTAACTCTATTTTCCTTTTTGAGTCAAACATGCTGTGGCATAAACACACCTCAAGAGATGCAATAAAATGAGAGATTAACATAAAATAGCGTAGTGCATACCTTCAAGCCACCAGGTTTATCTCCAAAGTTGTTGATCTGACCTCTCCTTGAGTTGAGATCACCAATCACATCTCCCAAATGTTCTTCGGGAGTGACGACTTCAACCTTCATAATTGGTTCGAGCATCTGTGGGCCAGCTTTCCTTATCCCTTCTCTAAAAGCTCCTCTGGCAGCCAGCTGGAACGCCAAAACACTCGAATCAACATCATGGTAAGAGCCGTCCACTAATACGGCACGAACATCAACGACAGGATAGCCAGCCAGCACTCCGTTTGACATGCTTTCTTCTAATCCTTTCATCACACCAGGTATGTATTCTCTTGGCACTGCACCTCCCTTGATTTCACTTTTGAACTCATATCCACTTCCTGCTTCAAGAGGCTCAAATCGAATTGTGACATCAGCAAATTGACCTGCACCACCGGATTGTTTCTTGTGAACATATTTCACTTCTGTGACCTTGGAAATGCTTTCCCGATAGTTGACTTGGGGTGCTCCAACATTGGCTTCCACCTTCCAGCAATAGCAAGCCGAGTTATTTTGCAGTGACACATTATTGCAGAATAGAGAATTTTAATTTGTTGAGCATGAAACATTTACCAAAGCTTTAGATTCAATTGTTATTTGAGAAATAAATCTCGCCTAAAGTGGACAGACAATAGAACAGCATTGTTCTCCTTCTTTGATAATTGTTATCTAACATAATTTTCAAGTTTGTCAAATAAACCTTTAGAAGGCAACTACGATGTGAGATTTTGTAGAACAAATCCTCGAAAATGTTCTGTTATCAAGTACGCAAAATTTGCTTATGTGAATTTAGAATGAAATAAGTTCCAAAAAAACATATCCATACAGATAATGCAGCATGAGGGAATTTTCAAGAGAGAGAACAAACAGTAATGTAGAGGTTCTGATGATTTTAAATCTATGGGTGAAACATATTAAAAATGCTAAATCAGTTCAGAAAGGCAGACCTTATATTCTCGCTTGAGCCTATCCACAATAATTTCAAGATGCAATTCTCCCATTCCTTCAATAACTGTTTGGTTGATCTCTTCATCTCGTGAAAAGTGGAACGATGGATCTTCTTGAGCAAGCTTAATTAAACCAACCGACATCTTATCAACATCAGCTTTAGTCTTTGGTTCAATCGCAACCTTAATCACAGGATCAGGGAAGTCCATCCGTTCTAGAACAATAGGCTTCTCTGGATCACACAATGTTTCTCCTGTAATTGTATCTTTCAGACCTGCAAGAGCCACAATATCTCCGGTTAAGGCTACTTTAATGTCCTCTCTGCTGTTAGCGTGCATTTCCAGGAGTCTACCAATCCTCTCTTTCTTCCCTTTGTTTGAATTCAGTACATAAGACCCAGCAGCAAGCTTCCCGGCATATACCCGCACGAATGTAAGAGAACCAACAAAAGGGTCGCTCATGATCTTGAAAGCCAATCCAGCAAACGGTTCGTCATCACTGGCGTTCCTTTCAATTATCAACTCTGGGTCATCAGGGTCAGTTCCTTTCATTGCCGGTAAGTCAATGGGAGAGGGCAAATAATCTACAACAGCATCCAGTAGTGGCTGAACCCCTTTGTTCTTAAAAGCCGAACCACATAAAACTGGAACAAAACTGCTTGAAATAGTTCCTTGCCTAATTAATTTCTTAATGGTTGCCTCATCAGGCTCAATTCCTTCAAGATAGCCCTCCATAGCTGCATCATCCTGCTCAACTATATTTTCAATCATCTGGGCCCTGTACTCTTGAGCTAACTCTTGAAGATCAGCAGGAATGTCCACATATGAGAATTTTGCACCCAATTCTTCCCCAGACCAAAGAATCGCTTGCATCTTCACAAGATCAATAACTCCTTTAAAAGTATCCTCTGCACCAATTGGGAGTTGAAGCACGAGTGGTTTTGCCCCAAGTTCGTCACAATCATGTCTCTCGTCCGAAAGAAATTTGCTCCAAGACGATCCATTTTGTTGACGAAACATATTCTTGGAACACCATATTTATCAGCCTGCCTCCAAACAGTTTCAGACTGAGGCTCCACACCAGCAACACTGTCGAACAAACATATCGCACCATCTAAAACCCTGAGGGCACGCTCCACTTCTAGAGTGAAATCGACGTGACCAGGAGTATCAATTATGTTAATCCGATGCTTGTTCCAAAATGTAGTAGTTGCAGCAGATGTAATTGTAATCCCTCTTTCTTGTTCTTGCTCCATCCAGTCCATCGTGGCCGTTCCTCATGCACCTCACCGATTTTGTAGTTTCTACCAGTGTAGTACAGGATTCGCTCAGTTGTGGTGGTCTTTCCTGCATCTATATGTGCCATAATCCCAATATTGCGGTAGTCATATAATGGAACTGTTCTTTTCTCCTCTGTAGAAAAGTCAAGCAAAAATCATGAAATTTATGTTTAGGAACCAGGCAATAATTAGCTTCGCCAGGAAGAAAGTAGTAACATTTCGATACGAATTTCAGCATACACTAACTTTCAATAGTTGATTCATCAACCATGCTATATTCTTTAGGCTGGTATTTTTCCAATAAAACTATGAACATGAGCAAAGGGGGGTGTTGAAAGGCAGTTTTCTCCAAAGGACAACTCCCTTTTTAACAATAAAAGCCTGGAAGTGAATACAACAAGACGATTATCTAAAAATTAGGTGACCATGATGAGCATCCAACCAACGTATCAATGCAGAAATCAGAGCATTGCATGACATACACTTAGCATCATCGACTCCATCACGTAAAATCCAAATTATGAGAGAAAGACAGCATACAACTCAAATTTGCTTGTTCTGGTTATGTCTATCTTATGATCCTTATCACACAACCATATGGTTCCATAGTAATCCGAATACTATCAGTTAGACACGATCATTCAATTAAGGACTAGTGACAACAAAACGCAGACTACAATCAAATCATTCGAATGACTGAATCAGCTTCAACTTTTCAAACATTTTCCATCCGAGTAAAACGATACATAAAAACAAATACAGAGATGGAATAAAATTAAACACAAAACAATTGCAGGAAATGAAAGCTACCATAAAAGTCACTAAATTGCAAATTTGATGAAGGGATAGAATTATACCAGCAGCCATGGCAAAGACAGAGAAGTTCCTCCTTAGCTGTTTCTGTTGCAGAGCTGAGAGCCTCGTGGCAATAGAATTAAGCCCTACGCTCCCAAGAAAAGAAGAAGACAGAGCTCGAACCCTCGTCGAAGAACTACTCTTACGACGTTGCGTAGAGTGAGAAGTTGGCGGCAAAGGCCTCCTCGAGGAACCGTTTAAGTTGCAGAGGGTTGAAGAAGCATTCGATGACAATTTCATCATCGACTCTGCGGATGCTGCCGCCATTTTTGTTCTTCTGCACACACACAGTGGGACGCACTAGTGTGTTTTTGGGTTGGAGAAGGAACAGAAACAGAGGTGAGGATTATTGTGAGTGGATAACGGGAAGGAAATTGGATGTGGGTTTTGTTGAAAGGAAATGAATTTTGTGTGGCAGAAAATTAATTGGAAATTTTGGTGATAATAATTTCATTCTTCGGTTTTTTTCTTGGCCCATGAACTTCATCGATTTCTTTTGCCTTTGTTTTTGTTTATATCTATATATCTCTCTATTTTTGGCACATTAATAGGGTGTGAATCCCGGTCCCAAGACATGACATGATAACCCGACACGAACCAAACCGAAGTTATTGAGAGCAGTGGCGGACGCAGGATTCCGGCTTTGGGGGGGCGAAAAACGGACCGAGTTGATATATTTAAACTATGAGAAAAAAAATTTAAGGGCAATTGTAAAACACAACTATTTGAAGTTTTTTATCAAAGTTTTGGGGGGGCAATTGTAAAAAAATTCCCCTATTTTAGCTATAAAAAATAATTTAAAAAACTTTTGGGGGGGAAAAAATAATTTTGGAAAATTTTTGGGGGCAGCAGCCCCCCTTGTCCCCCTCTATCCGCCACTGATTGAGAGACACCCGAACATGGACACGAGAAACCCGAACACGAAAATGACTAACACAAATCTTATACGATGTTACCCATTTGTCTAAAAAGTAGTTATTTTAAATTTTAATTAATTTTCGATATATTTTAAGCATAATCCGAAACCAAATATGAACCGACCTGACACCCTGAGTTATTATACCTTTTTTTTTAATTTACTTTGATTTTATTTAATGTTTATTATGGGAGACATGATAATGGTATATATTGATATATATGCAATGTTTACTTCAAAAGTTAACATTAATATATCACAAATAAAGGGGTAACACATTTGGATTGATATCTATTTAACACAATGTTCGAATTTCTCTTAGTAAATTCATGTTGAGTTACGAAACTGTTAGAAATTGCTCCCTCTAGATTGATAGTTTTAGTACATTACACAAACATTATTGTGGAGGGGACATTGGTGACTTTAATTTTTTAAAATCCATTTTAAATATGTTCCTTTTCTTGATTAATGTGATAAACCACAAGTGCAAATCCCCCCCTCCCTCCCTCTTTCTTATCTTTTTCTCTCCCCATTCTCTCTAACCAAAAAAAAAAAAAACCCTAGCATAATATTCCCCCCTCTCCACTTTTACAGCCGCCCCCTCCCCTCCCTCCTTCTCCCTCCCCTCCCCTCCATGTTTTTATTGGAGGGATACTGTCATAGGCCCCCCGGCGTATGAAGGTGGCCCAATTTTTGGTCCAGGGCGAAAGTGGGTCGGAGATTCACGTGGTGTCTCGGAGCGGAGAAGACAATGGGTTGCGGCAGTAGATTTGGGAGAGGGAGAGGCAAATTTTTGTTTTTTTTTCTCTAGTTTGTTAGTAAAGTTCGTTGTTTTCTTATTTTGTTTGTGTTTTCTTTTCTCGGTTGATTTGCGAAACTCGTAGGTGGATCGGTTTTTTCGTTCGCAATGATGTAGTGGTTGCTCGTGCCCGATTTTAGTTTTTTGGTGTGTTACGATCTCCTTTAAGGAGTCTTTGAAGTCTCCCATTATGGAGTGGTTAGTTTGGGGTGGGTAGTTTTTTTGGTCATGTGAATCAATTGGTTTTACCAATTCCTCGCTTGCTTTTAGTTAGTATTGTCGGCTCTTGGCGTTGGCTTTATTGTAGTTGTAATTTTAGTTTTGAGTTGTTATAATAAAATTCTATCATTCGAAAAAAAAAATTATATGATAAACCACAAAATATTTTCAAGAACTCTAAAGTAGCCACGTCACTCAACGATTCCAACCTCAGAAATAGAAGGCGAAGTAGGCTCATATGAGAAAGCCATTATCTGGAGGCTAAATGAATTTGGCGGCCCACAGGCCCATTACTTTTGTTTGGTTTTGGGACGTGGCTTTAGTCCTGCCTGGAGCTTTTTAAGTTCAACTCCAATCCGAAACTGAAAATCAATATCCGGTTCAGAAAAATCAGGGACACTGAATAATAAATTAGCAAAATTGTCATTTACTAATTCTGTCACAAAAAATTTTGAGTTCCAATTTTCGTCTGACATTTAAAAAATTATTATTCACAAGTGATAATAGTTATAAATTTAGTTATTTTCTCTAAAGCCTACTTTATTCAGAAATTAGTAGCTTGCATCGGCGTAGCCAGCTCGACTGGTTACCCCTAGGCCAAATATTTTTTTTCTCTCATTTCCCCCTAGCTCAATTATATTTTCTCCTTAAAAAAATACATATAAATTTTTTTTATTTTTTTCCACACAAAAAACGGGACAAAAAAAATTGGGGTGCGCGGGGGCCAGGTTGCCCCCCTACCTACGCCCCTGGTTTGCATGCATTCAACATCTAAATAGTAAAATGAATTCCAACAATCGTTTATTGAAAAGGAAAAAAAAAAGGAAACTCGAAGTTGAGAAAAAAAACCAATTCATTCATTTACTCTGGTTTAGAGAGAAAATTTAATCAGCAGTGTTATTTTCGAGACCCTTGTAATATTCGTATATTTTCAGGTTGAATCAAAATGACCGGTATATTTTGAAAATCTGAATAACTCATGTATTTATGTAGGTTGTGTGAGTTAATTTTTAATCCGAAAATTATATTTACGAACATTTAATATAAATTTTTTTAAAACTCAATAACATCATATTCAATCAATAAAAATTATTGCAAAATGCATGATAATAACAACACAATCGGGTCAAATAGGTTAATCATGTCATTTCAAGTTAATTAACCCTAACTCGGCATGTTTATTATTCATGTTATTTGAGTCCAATGGAGGCAGGGGCTCCCCCCCACAATTTTTCTTTACTAAGTATTTTTTTTAACATTTTTTTATTTAATGTTTATATGGTTTGTTTTTTAGTTTTTTATCTGACCCACCCCAATTTTGTGTATTAGTCCACCCCGATATATTTACTAGCTACGCCATTGGTCCGACCAGACCATAACCCGTCAAGCCTCAGTCTTAACCTGCATATAACGTGATAGGTTCCCGTCGTATTTTCATGTTGTGTCAAAATTAATTATCACCCCTAAGATTTCCATAGAAAACAGTGGCATGATCACAAAAACTCAATATTAAAAGAACAATATACTTAATCAATTCCCTTTGCAGAGACTTGCAGTTTTATGTAGCATTGCACTAATCTTATACAATATGCACAATTATTGCACTTAATAATTTACACTTGATAGTTTTCCTTCGTATGTCCCAAAGGAGTAGGGGCGTAGCCAGCCCGACCGGTTACCCCTATCCCAAAATTTTTTCTCCCTATTTCCCTCTAGCTCAATTATTTTTTCCCCTTAAAAAAACACATATAAATTTTTTTTTCATTTTTTTTCCACTGAAAAAACGGGACAAAAAAAATTTTGGGGTGTGCCGGGGGCCGGGGTGGCACACCCCTAGCTACGCCCCTGCAAAGGAGTATATATATAAATATATAATATATATGGAGCGCACACACATTATAAATGGGATCAGATCTCATATTCCACTTTTCATATTCCACTCTATATTTCATGTATTGGATGAAAAACACGGGTAAATTACGACATCATCTTGTACACATGTTAATTATTCATCCGATACAACAGAATAAAGAGCGGAACAAAAAATCTCAATCCACTATAAATATAAGCTATTTAAATTGCATAATAATGATTGACGAAGGCCAGAGCAATACTCGTCAAACGTGCAATTCTAAGAACCAATCCTCGTACCAAACTTCTCATTTCCCCCTTAGTCATAAAATCATCCATGCAAGTATCATCATCGGTCAAAGCAGCACTAACCCAGGTTAGAACATCATTCATTTGAAATTCAAATTTTGGTCCTTTACAAGAATCATTCAATTCTTTCATGGACCTCTGGAGCTCATACACGGAATCACTCACCACCTCCACGCACTCGGCCACGGCCTCGGTCTCGCTCGGCTTCAGGGCCGCCCGATTTCCCGTCAGATTCCTAAGTATGTCGGACGTCGAGCATGTCGTGTTGAAGGCCACGAGAAGGGCCGTGGTGGCGAGGAGTTTGGGGTCGCCGTTGATTTTGATCGCATATTTTGTGAGATATTTGTTGCATAATTTTGGGTACAACGTTGTTTGGCACGAGGTTTTGATGTAATCGGAAGTAGAATTAGGTGTAATGGGCAAGCACGACGCGTAGTAGGTAAACACGCTTACTAGGAAAATGCATAGAATGTTTTTCATTCTTTACGATGATTTTTTTTTTTTTGGAAGAATTATTAGGAAAAGTTGAATGGGAGGAATATTATTTGGAGGAATTGGAAAGAGGTTTTGAGGAGATTTAGGAATTAATTGGGATTTCAGGTTCTCAATTTATGGAAGATGTTTTTTAACATTGGATTTTAAGTTTTGTCTCTTTTTAAAGTGATACTACGCTCAATGGGCAGAGATAAGGGGGTCATATTGGGCAGTGGCACGGGCCCCCCTTTTTTTTTATAGGCAAAATTGCTTTTATTGGTCCGTTAAGTTAACTCGATTTCGCTTTTATTCCTTTAATTGTTATGGATTGCGTTTGACAAACATTAACTGTTTTTTATTTTATTCCCCCAATTTCATAAGGATATTTTTGTGAAAAAATAAATTAAATTATAGTTTATATGATCTTTTTTCAGTTTTTTATCGGTCACTCCACTTTCATGTGCCAATTAGCTAGGGGAGTCAATTTTGTAACATAACACGATAACTTAGCACGAACCTAACACGGATTTAACATGTAAATATACAACTCTTAGCGGGTTCGGGATCAAGATCAAATCGAGTCTGATTAACACAAGAAATAAATCGGTCAAATATGGTCGGACCCGACATGTCACACATATTATTTTTGTATTTTGTGATGTTTTAGTTGGTTATATTAGAATTGTCAATTTCGGCCTGGTAATAGCACTATTGGGCTCAAGTTTTCTAGGCAGAAAAATACCGGACCTCCCGGGCCTGGTTGGCCCGATTTTTAAGTGTATTTTTATCTTGGGTAGGATTTAGGCTCTAAAATTAGAGACCCAGTTACTATTTGGCCCGACCTGGATTCTTCCCTTGACCCGTCGGGCAGGGCCGGATAGCTCTAGGTTATATGATGAACAAATTATTTAATGCATTTTTATATAACTTAATGTAATTTTTATTTTTATTTTTTATCTTTTTCTCCAATTTTTTTTGTGTCAACATTAAATTATATATGTATTTCGTGTCGTGTTGGGTTATCCGTGGCATAAACGGGTCGTGTTCGTGTTATGTATCATGATACAAATAATTAAATAGATCGTATTCATGTCAAACCTATAATATATAATTGTTTCAAAATACGATTTGTGAATGCGAAATGCGACACGATTGACACTTGTAATGACAACCCACCACACTTTTGCGGGCCTGGCTTCGCCATTGTATTTGCTAGTGGAAAGATATTTTGTGCTGATGACAGGAATTGGACTAGTACTTCAACTTAATTAGATGACAAAGTGCCTCAGAAAATGAGAATTGTCATTAGTAGTAATGTTAAATTTATGAGTGTGACACGATTGTTAATGAGAATTGTCATTTAGTAATTATGTTAAATTTATGAGTGCGACACACGACCAATTGAATGACTCCTATTTTTTCAAAAAAATTTGGAGTTATTTAACAAAATAGAAAACTTACTTCGACAAGTATCGTAACTTATTAGGAAAGATTGCAATAACGTAACTCGATTAACTTATAAATCTGTACATGACTTTTATCTTATCAATATGTACATGACTTTTCTTGTCGTGTCTCTAGTAAGCCTCGTATTTTTCTTTTTCGAGATAAGGATTAAACTATATTGGTACATTACAAGCACTGGTCGAGACTGAGGGGCTAATGATTTTTTACCTCCTATTATTAAGTAAAAATAATTAATCTAGAGTTTATATAATTCTTTTTAGTTTTTATCCGATCGTCTTATTTTTGTATGTTGGCTCTGTCATTTGTTACAACACTCTAATTTGTTACGGAAGTTATAGCTTTGAAGGCTCTATGTTGTAGCTAGTGTTGTCGAAATGAGCCTAAGCCGACCTAGTGATAGGGTCGGCGGTGATTTTGTGGAAATACATTTTGTGAAAAGAGTTGGGCCTATTTGGATTTGGTTCATTAGGTGCGAAATGTCCGACCGATCCAATCATTTCATGTGTATTTTCATAGATTGAGCCTAAAAAAATAAGACGAAATCTTGGCCCGACTGATCTTTTTCTTGGCCAGTGGACTACCACCGACCTAACCTAACCCAACCCATTTGGCAAGCTAGTTATAGCTTTCAAAATTGTATTTGGAGTAAATAAATTATTCATGCATCAACCAACTATAGTACATAACTAGTAGAACCAATATGTTTTTTTTTACAACAGAAACCCCCAATTAAATAAACAACCGGGATTACCTAAAAGTTTACCTCAAGTTTCCCATTCATTTTGTGGAAACACATTTTAGCATCCCAAAATAGTTTGGTTACGAAGACTAACAAAGGACGAGCATATAACTGGAGTTAAGATTAAAGCCTTAATCTGTAGCTTGTAGCTTTTAGTTTTTTTGCTTTGTTCTTGAATGGGAAAGTGCCTTCCCTTGTGCGTGTGCATCGCACGGCTTTATTTCCTGGTTTATTGCAATATCAGAAAAAGGCCTGTAATCCCTAATCCCTACCCCGTAGGATTATTCTGTAATAGTTAAGTTCGTTGGACTATTGTTGAATGGCTATGGCGTTCGTCCACGACAGCGGGGCCGATACCTAACAGTGGTATCAGAGCATCTCCCGCTGTGGCGGTACGAAACCCTTACCCTAGGGTTTCGCTCTGGTAAAGAGGCTTTAACTCTCCTTTTATCGCTTTTGTAGTGTAAATACCGCTTGTCGCGGTTTATTTGCTGAGTCTTTATTTGCTGGGATTCTGTGTGATCCTCATATCTGCTCTTACGTGGTTGATCATCTTTACGTGGTTGATCGTCTTTTCGTTTTGTAATTTAGTATTAAAGGAACTCCGAGCATAAAAGCCGCTTGACCCTACACCGCGAGTGTAGTGGAATCTGTGGCGCGAGGGGTTTCTATCTGTGGCCCTTATTTGTGCTTCTTTGTATTGATTTTTCGTGTGTTTGTTGTTTGTTCTATGATTATAACTTGCTTTGTGTGACTTGTGTTTTAAAAAATGTTGTGTTTTTTGTGAAAATGGTTGTGCTAGTTATAATCTTGAACCGTTTAATGGAAAAATCGATTTTTCGATTTGACAAATGAAAAATGAAAGGAATTTTAATTCAGCAAAATGTTTATAAGGCTATTAGTGGTGTTTATGGTGAAAAAGATACTGCAGAAAAGAAAGCTGAAATTGATGAGTATGCATATTCTTCTATCATTTTGAATCTTTCTGACTCTGTGCTTAGGAAGGTTGGTAAACTTGATTCTGCAAAAGCTTTGTGGGAAAAATTGCAAGAATTGTATACTGAAACTTCTTTGCCTAGTAAGCTGCTTTGCTTGAAAAATTCTTCAGATTTAAACTTGATTTGAACAAAGAGATTGATGAAAATTTGGATGTGTTTACCAAATTAATTCAAGATATTAAGTTGATTGGTGATAAGAATATTGATGATTATACTCCTATTGTGCTTTTAAATGCAATTCTTGAATCTTACAGTGATGTTAAATCTGCTATTAAGTATGGTAGAGATTTTATTACTCTTGACATCATAGTGAATGGCTTAAAAAACAAGGAACTTGATTTAAAAGTCAATAAGGGGGTAGCGGAGTCCGGGAGGTTATGCATGTTCGAGGTAGGTCCCAACATAGGTTTGGTACCCACAAAAATATGATAATCATCAAAATCGAATTTTCACAAGAAAAATGGTAAAAGCAAGTCTAGATCCAAGTCTAGGCCTAAAGGAAGAAAAAATCTTTATAAATGTGGTGAGGTGGGTCATTACATTAGGGAGTGTCCTAATAAGAAAGGAAACCAGAATTTTAAAAATGATCAAGCAAATATGGCTTCTAGTAGTGAAAATGTTGGTGAAATTTTTATGGTGTCGATTTATGTGAAAAACATCTTTTTAATTTTGTGAAATCAAACTCGTGATTGATAATGAATGGCTTATTGATTAATGCGCACTTTTCACATGTCACCATTTAAAAATCGTTTTTCGAGCTATAGTGAAGTGAAAAACTCATGTTTCTATGGCCAATGAGAAAAAATGTGAAGTTCTTGGAATTGGTGATATTTGCTTGAAATTTGAATCTAGTTATGCTTACACTTTGAAAAATGTTAGACATGTGCCGATTTGTGCAATAATTTGATATCTTGTGCTGCTTTAGAAAATGATGGATTAGAATGGAGATTTGGAAATGGTGTTATGAAAATTTTGAAAGGTTCTTTAGTGATTTTCAAAGCTGTCAAAAGGAATAACTTGTATGTTTGTGTGGCTGAATCTATGCCTATTATTGTGAATGTTGTGAATGATGTCAATGTTGATAAAACTGATTTATGACATAAAAGGCTAGGTCACATGAGTGGTAAAGGTCTTGAAATTCTCGTATAAAGTGGTTTGGTTGTTTTGGTAGTGATGTTCTATCATGTTTGCCTTTTTGTGATTCATGTGTGTTGGGAAAACAACATAAAGTTAAATTTCATGTTTCTCTAATCAATCTGTTTGCACTGATATACTTGAGTATTTGCATGCTGATGTTTGGGGTCCATCTAGTGAACCCACTCGAGGTGGAAATAGGTATTTCATGTCATAATTGATGATTTTTCAAGAAAAGTGTGGGTTTTCTTAATGAAAAATAAATCGATGTGTTTGAAAAATTCAAGAATTGGAAAACTTTGATTGAGAATCAAACCGGTAAAAGGATTAAAACCCTTAGGACAGATAATGTTCTTGAATTCTGCAATAACTTGTTTGACAACTTATGTGCTGAATATGGTATTCGAAGGCATAAAATTGTGCCTTATACGCCGCAATAAAATGGTGTTGCCGAGCGTATGAATAGAACCTTACTTGAAAGGGTCAGGAGCATGCTTGCTTCCTCGGGTCTTTCAAAAAGGTTACTGGGTGAAAAAAACTTCATACGGCTGCGTATTTGATTAATAGATCTCCATTTGTGCCTTTGAAAGGAAAATGTCCTGAATTTGTGTTTTCTGGTAAACAAATTGATTTTTCAAACTTGAAAGTATTTGGTTGTGCTGCATTTGTTCATCAAAAAGGTGATAAACTTGAACCAAGATCTAAAAAATGTGTTTTTTTAGGATATCCTGAAGGTGTGAAAGGCTATAGGTTGTGGCTTATGGGTGAACTGGTTTTAAAATTTTAATTAGTAGAGATGTCATTTTTAATGAATCAATTTCCATGTTTGGCTCCTCTTTGCCTTTGTGTGAATCGAGCTGCTTGAAGTAAGGTGGAGCAAATACATGTTTCAAGTAATTTTGATGAATCAAAATGTGCATCTTTGAAACCGAAAATGTGCCTTTCACGAAAATGAACTCCGATTTTGTGAATATGCACGAAAATGTTGATATTGCTGATTTGCATGATGAATTGGGTGATTTGGATGATAATGAACATCATGAACTTGGTAATTATCAACTTGCTAGGGATAGAACTTGAAGGAATATTAAGCGACCTTCTCGTTTTGATGATTTTCACTTGACTTCGTATGTGTTTTTCTTTTTTGAGTCAATTGATAATTGTGAACCTAAAACTTACCATGAAGCTTTAAAATCTGAACATTCTCAAGAGTGGTTAAATGCAATGCATGAAGAAATGAACTCTTTACATGTTAACAACACTTGGGTACTTGTACCTAAACCTGAAAATTGTTATGTGGTTGATTGTAAGTGGTTGTTTAAAGTAAAGAATGAGAATGATTTTGTACGCTTTTTAAAGCTAGACTTGTGGCTAAAGGTTTTACTCAAAAGGAGTGTTGATTATACTGTAATATTTGCTCCTGTTGTAAAATTTACAACTGTGCGAATTATGCTTGCCTTGACTGCTCAGTTTAATTGGGAATTGAAACAGTTAGATGTGAAAACTGCCTTTTTGCATGGTGATTTAACTGAAAAAATCTATATGCAACATCCGAAAGGTTTTGTGGATAATAAGAAATCTGATTTTGTTTGTTTGTTGAAAAAATCCTTATATGGCTTGAAACAGTCTCCTAGATGTTGGAACAAGAAATTTGACGAATACATGTTGTCTTTGAATTTTAAAAGAAGTGATTACGATCACTGTCTTTATTTCAAAGAAAATGTAAAAGTGCATGTTTTCTTGTTGATTTATGTTGATGATATGTTGCTAATTAGTCCTTGTGTTAAAACTATAGAGCATGTTAAAAACTGTCTAAGTGCTAAGTTTGACATGAAATATTTAGGAGATGCTAAAAGGATTTTAGGAATGAACATCTTTAGAGATAGGAAAAATTCGTGATTTTTCTCAATCAAATTTCTTACGTGCGAGAAAATTTTGTCTAAATTTTCTATGTGTGATTCAAAACCTGTTAATGTTCCTTTGGCTGCCCATTTCCTGTTAAGTAAAGAACAGTGCCCTAAAACTGAGCATGATATTAATTCTATGAAGATTGTGCCATATTCCAATGTTATAGGTTCTGTTATGTATCTTATGGTTAGCACTAGACTGTATATTGCTTATTCTGTGAGTTGCTTGAGTAGATACATGTCTAATCCTTGAATTATACATTGGAATGTTGTTAAATAGCTTTTGCGTTATTTGAAACATTCTTTGAATTATGGTTTGAAATTTGTTAAGTGCAAATATGGGGTTAAATTGAATGGTTACGTGGATTCTAACTATGCAAATGATAAGGATAACAAAAATCATCTTATGTGTTCACTTTGTGTGGTTCATGTGTTAGTTGGAAATCACGATTCTGACACATTGTTGCATTGTCTACAATCGAATCTGAGTATATAGTCATGAATCGAGGCATTTAAAGAAGCAATATGGCTTAAGGGCTTGATTTACGAACTTGGTTTTCTTGATGGTAATGTTGTTGTATTTTCTGATCAATAATCTGGTATTCAACGTAAGAATCCTGTTTTCATGATAGAACTAAGCATATAGATGTGAGGTTTCATTACATTCGTGACATTGTTGCTAAAGGCATAGTTAATCTTGAAAAAATACCTTCGAATTTAACTCTTGATATGGGAACTAAATGATTGCCTGTGAGTAAATTTTTGACATGTCTAAAAATTTTGAATTTTGATACAGGTGATTAAGCAGGAACTGTACTTGTTGGTTTTCTGTTTATAACTTGCTATGTGTTTGTTATAAACTGTTTCGTAGCAATTTGTGTGCAATAAATGAAAAAAATGAAAAAAAGGTAAATGGCGATGATGATTATGTGTGTATGTCCCGAGTCGTAGGAACCGGAATTGTGCCAAGGTGGAGAATGTTGGAATATGGCCCAATTCTAACATTTGTCCTGGCCCATTGAGAAAAGCCCAAAGCAACCAACTTTGTTGACCCGGACGGTTTGACCCTACCGAGACCCGCGGACCCTTAATTTCGAATCTGACCGTTGGATTGAGGGATTTTATCTCAGCCATCCAACACCCTCTTATTACCCTTACCTCTTGGAACCCTAGGTTTAATGGTAACAGTCTAATCTCTCTCTCTTTGCTGCGCCGCTCGCTGAACTCTCTCTCTGTGCCAAAAATCTCGATCTCTCTCTTCTCGATTCTTTGTGAATCCTTTGTGAGTGACCTGTGAGATTTCTGATAGAGCTCCGATCATCTTCTTGGTTCGGTTCTTGTGAGTTTCTTCAGTGGGTTTCCGAAAGGGTTTGGGTATTTAAGGTTCGACCTTTGTGGTCTTCCTCCGGTGGCTGTCCGTTCGTGTTTCTCTTCCGGTGGTCGTCTCCTTCGTGGTTTCTCTGGGAAAAACTTGGGGTTTGGAGGGCGTTGGGCTTCGGGTCTCTTTGTGGCCGATCCTTTGGTGCGTCCGGTTCGTAGTCGACGGTGAAGAGGCCTCTACACACAAACTGAGCCTACCCTTGAGGTTGTCCGTCTCGTTGTTGCTGTGCCGGAGCTTTAAGCTCGGCTTGAAACATCAGGTGATATCCTTCCATTCTATTTCCTATTTTTCAGTCCTTTTACATTATTTATAGCTGCTATTTATTTCTGTCTTGTGTTGTGTGACAGTGGTTCGATTCGAACGGGAGCAGCTGGAGTTAAGATTAAAGCCTTAATCTGTAGCTTGTAGCTTTTGTAGCTTTTAGCTTTTTTGCTTTGTTCTTGAATGGGAAAGTCTTTCCTCTTGTGTGTGTGCATCGCATGGCTTTATTTCCTGGTTTATTGCAATATCAGAAAAAAGCCTGTAATCCCTAATCCCTACCCCGTAGGATTATTCTGTAATAGTTAAGTTCGTTGGACTATTGTTGAATGGCTATGCCGTTCGTCTACGACAGCGGGGCCGATACCTAACATGATGCATCCTGATCTCTCGTTGTAAAAATTTTCGCATAGTTCAGATTAATCACCGCCTAGGTGCTAGACCCCCTTGCTTGCTTATGATTTTTTTTCGATTAGGCCCACCAAAATCCCACCTAGGCGCTAGACCCAGTCAGTCGCCTAGCGAACGCTTAACGCTTTTTACATCATTGACAGTGATCGAGGTCTCTAATTGGCCAACTAGTAAATCATTAACAAATTTGAAGTCTATATAAATTGGAAACAAGTTTATAGTTTATTCCACGTCAGAATATGTATGTCGGCAAACATCACAAACTTTGGAAGTAACCTATTTAATCATTTACAAATTAATATATAAATACTCATTAATCATTATTCATTCATGATATGTACCCGTGTCACTTAATAATTAAAATTCCCAAAAAAGAAAAAAGAAAAACAAGAAGAATTGATCACAAGTGACAACCAATGGGCCACTTTCAAATTTGTGACGATAAACATGCTGAAATTCCAGCTTGATTTATCCCATTATTTGAGAATGGGTAGTGATAAATTAATTCAAACTTAGACTAGATCTCAAGCTAAATTAACTCAATGTCAGATCTACGACTTTGATATAGTATATAATAAGTAGGGGTGGCAATACAAAACGATATGATAATTTTTGTGACACAAACTCAATCCGAAGTTATTGAGAAAATCAAACTTGAATCCGAACACGAGTCTGACACGATATTAGCAATAATCTAAAACGTAGTTATTTTATATTTTAATTAACTTTTAATATATTTTAAGCATAGCTCAAAATTAATCTAAAACTAAATATGAACCCGGGGGATGTCTCGATTTGTTAAACCTGATAATAAGTGTATCTGAGTTTGGTATCTCCAAATCTAGACCTAATTTGAAATGGTGGGGCCAAATGGGCCCTCATACTAGAATCTTTGTGGCCCCATGAGGTAGCGTGGTCTCATAACTAATCTAGCCCAGTTAGGTAGGGGTGTTCAATTAATCGATTTTTTTTTAGCAACTAGCTAATCGAATTTTGGTTAATTGATAGAATCGAATTATTTCGATTCGGTGAATGGTTAAAGGTTTTGAAGAATTTCGGTTATCGGTTAATTCGGTTCGAAAATTCGAAATTAACCGATTTAACCGAAATATTATATTAAACATATATTTTATATATAATTATAATTATATATAATATATATCATATATATTTATTTATTTATATCATATATTATACATAAAAATTATATTTTTATTTTAAATAAATTTTTGTGAATTATATTTATTTATTTATATCATATATAATATATAAAAAATATATTTTTGTATTTTAAAGAAATTTCGCTTAATTAGGTTAATCAACCGAATTAACCGAAATATAATTGATTCGTTAATTCGGTAAATATAATTTCGGTTCGATTAATGGTTTTACCAATTAAGAAATTGATTAATTCGATTTTTAACATTTCGGTTAATGCTTAACCGAATTAACCGAACGAATGTTCTGACCAGCCCCTACATGGGTTGGGCTTCACATGGTTTGCACTTTGCAAGCAACTTCTGTGGGGTCCTTGTGAAATTATTTTCGGAATCAACTTTGCCATATAGGTTTTCCTTTCTGTTATGGCTCACCTCACCACTTGGGCGTCATATGGATCGAGACTCGAGTAAAAATTAAATAACAGAAACAAAATACAAAAAGTACCATAAAAAAATAGATAAAAATTATTTTGAAATATCGAAACAACAAATAAACAACTAAGAAACAACAAAGAAACAAATTAAATATCAAAACAACATATATAACATCTAAAACAATACATGAACAAGAAAAAATTAAAAAGAATGTAAAAATAATCAAAAAAATATGTAGGAGCGTAAAAAAGAAAAAAAATAGGTACAAAAGTGATAAAACATATTTTGTAGTACTTTTTCAAAATACGATGTATTTTGGAAATTTCTCTATTTTATTTAGGTGTTATGCTTTTGGTATGTCCTATGTGGATCCAATGAAAATAAGTTGCATCTAAAGTAAAGACATGAATAAGGTTTTAGAAGACATTAAGTTTTGGAAGATTCCAAGAAATGTGCAGTGTGTTTTGATTGTAGTGTTTTGGTTTCTTACAATTGCAGCCCCACTTTCACTTCATGTGCTTCATTTTACCATTTTTTCGATTAAATTATAACTTCGTCTTATTGAAATTTGATTTTGTCCATTGTTACTTAGCAAGAATTCCACCTAGACATGTCAAAGGGCTGGAGTGGGCCAGCCCGGTCCCAGACCCACATAGACACACCTCTTAAACGGGCTGTGCCCACCTCCCAAGCAGACTGATCAGTTGGGCTGAATATATTTTTGGTACCTTAGGCCCAGCTTGGCCACTAGCCTGCCTCGAGTAGACAGGTCCTGGGTAGGGATGGCAATGGGCGGGGACGGAGCTGGTATGGGAGATATCATCCCCGCCCCCAAATCCCATTTCAAATACCATCCTCGTACCATTTTCCGTTTTGGGGCATCCGCACGGATGGGGATTCCCAGGTTCGGGAACGGTCCCCGTGGGGATTCGGGGTCCCCGTTTTGTATTTTTTAATAAAAAAATATTTTTTTTACTTAAAATAGTTAATAATTAAAATAGATAAAATATCATAAATCACTAGCTAATCTTATAATAACTCCACAATATAAAATACTTTAATAAATCGAGTTAAATACAACAATTTTCGAAATACAAAATTTTATAATTTTAAAAATTAAAAATCATTATAGCATAAAACACATAATTTTTAGGGTTTAATTTTATAATTTAATAAAATAAAAAATATAAACATAATTAATATTAATAATATATATGCATATATATATATATATATCGGTGAACGGGGACGGGGAATTCCCGTTTTATCTAATCGGGCGGGGGGGGACGGGGATGGGACGGGGGATATAAATACCATCCCTGTCCCATCCACGCGTTTGAGCGGGGAATCCCCATCCCCGCTCCCATCCCCGAATTAATCGGGGATTCTCCGTCCCAATTTATTTGAGTACCAACGGGGATGGTTCCCCGCGGGGATTTTGCCATCCCTAGTCCTGGGCCTGGGCCGGGCTTCACGAGCTGGGCCAATTGGCCTAGCTATTTTTGTGTGTGTGTGTGTTTGTTTGTTAAGTATAAAATAATGTAGAACATGCATAAAAATTGGATTGACATGGTGGTTAGCTTATGCGGTTCCTACCAAGAGGTTAAAAGTTCTAGTCCAAAGTGAAAAAACAAAGAGGAAAATCAACCCAACTTACTCCTGAGCCCTTGAGCTTGGTTGGGGCGGTTTACGATTTCTTGTCCTAATAAGGGCCCATATCATATCTACAGGACCGGCCCAGGGCACCAACATTGTTCATGGGCCGATCCTAGGCCTGCCCGAATCAGGTCAGGCCTTAATTGGGCTGGGCCAGCCCAACCCATTTGATATGTCTAATTCCATTTACGGAAATAAGTTTGTCACTAAAAGTCAGTTATAAATCAGGTGCTCTCTAATTTTTAGGAAGATTTTGTCTAGATCTGGTAATCTAATTCTCGCTTTTTCTGGTCAGCCTTATTTCATGAATGGTCAATTCGAGAAGACTCGAAAGCGATTCACTTACAAATCTCCTATTGAAGATTTATGAACGCTCTGTGGTCCCTATGGAGAAGCCTCTCGAAAAGATAGAGCTTGAGGCAATGATACAAGCTGCATTAGAGAACAACAATACTGAAATACACAACTTTTCCAAGATTTTTGCCAACATCTCCAAATGTAGTTCTGCCGGAAGGCTTCAAGATACCGAAGTTTAGTTGGGTCGGCCACCCATATCATCACTTAATTTTTGTGCCAAGATTTGACACTAACTTTTCCTACGGATTTTTACATTTGATTTCCCCCCCTCAGAAATTTCGTCGGTATTCTGTTGTTAGTTCCTAGCTATTTTGATACGATCCCACATCGAATCCACAAGTAATTGTGGATTGGTACTTAAAGTAGGGGTCAAACCTCCACTCATGAGCTAGCTTTTGTGGTGGAGTTAGGCCTTGGCCTTGAGAGCCTATCATTGGTGCTTTCATTGAGAGTCGGTGCGCTGCGGGAAAGTGCTACCTGGTGCTTGATAAGGTCCGGAGTGAAGCCGTCCAAGGGGAAAAGGGCTACCTGGTGCTGCGAAGAGTCCGGAGTGAGAGGCGTCCGCAGACGTCCGGCTTGTCAAGGGGACGTCAATGATACGATCCACATCGAATCCACAAGTAATTGTGGATTGATTAAAGTTGGGTCAAACCTCCACTCATGACCTAACTTTTGTGGTGGAGTTAAGTCTTGGCGCTAGGGTCTATCATATTTTTAATAATTTTTGTTAGTTATTTATATCGAATTTCCATATATGGTTAAACTATAGCTATTATAGCTCTGGATGTTATCCACAACAAATACCCGTAGCTATTACCGATTTTCATGTAATCTTAATTCCAAAGTCAATAACACTAATACTATTCTACCCTTGATTTCTTAGAACATTTTTTCTTTTTATGTATTTCATAAGAAAACCAAATTAACTAATACTTTCCGGAACAAAATATATGAACTAACCTAAAATCAACCATGATATCAGATTTTGAAAACATGACTTAGAATAAAGGTGCCAACCATGATATAGATTTGGTCTTGTAAAGTCTAAAGGTGTCTCCTAAAACATAATTAAGGTAATCATAAAATCAAATTGAAAAGGACAATTAAATTAATTAAATTTTATTACCAAATTCCCAGTATATGCGGCGGGAACATCGACCTTGTCTCGCCATCCTTTGAACATAAAGTTGGTATACTAATTTTTAGCTTAAACAATTGAATTTATGTTAATTTAGTTACTAGATAAGATGGGAAATATACTTTATTATATTTTTACTTTTATGTTTTTCGACTTGCATTGCTTTATATACTCTCCAATACTAAGATGGGGGACATGAATTTATGTGTCACGATGAGCTGTTGTACAAATTTAGGGTAAGATAACAAAAACAATAAAAATAAAATAAAGCCTCATATTGCAAAATGGGGAGAATTTTTTTTGGGCAACTCAGCTTCCAGGATTTAGTAGTTCTTAGCTGGACTTAAAGTCTCTTATAGAGTGGATGTTGGGGTTCAAATATCTACTCCATTAAATTGTTCCCCGTGGCATATGAGAGAGTTGGTGAAGATTTGGTGAGAACTCATACTGAATAACATCTATGTGATCAGTTCGATTCGGGAAAAAATCATCTATTATTATATTTGGGGGACAAACATAATTGTTTTTTTTACCTGAGAGAATTTGGTTGTACGTCAGCAGACCCTACCATAACATTGATTTGTGCAGGCACATCAAGCGATTTACCTCGACGGCAACAATGAGGGACCAGAACTGTAGTTTTCAGTCTTCACTATTAAAGCCCCTTTCTTTTCTCATATATATAAATGATATATTGAAAAGGGAAAAGAAAAAGGAAATGCTTAAGTAATGAAAGAGGGTTTTTCGTTTTTAAAAAGTAATGAAAGGGTTCAAATTTGACAAAAGCCATTTGAAAGCTTAAAATAGGGAGAAATAAAAAATCTAGCTCTTAAAACAAAACTTTGTATTGAGAATGTATATAAAAGTCGATAGGATCTTTTATTATGTGAGGTAAAATAAGAGATGAAATGCAATTTTGGAATAGAAATTTCATCCTAGAATTTTTGTTTAACTAATATGAATTTGTGATTATTATTTGTGTTGCAAGACAATTGACCCGAGTTCGATCTGCGCCAGTGGCGGAGGGAGGGGGGGGCCAACCTGGGCCCTGGCCCCCCCATTTTTTTAAAATAAAAAAATTTATAAGGTATTTTTATTAAAAAAAAAGTTTTTAGTTAAAATTTATATGATTTTTCTATTAATTTTTTATCTGGCCCATCCCGATTTCGTGTATCGGCCCACCCCGTAAAATTTTCTGGCTACGCCATTGATCTGCGCGTGACTCATCCTCGACTATCCCATTATACTAAAATTAAGAAACTAATATGAATTTACAATTACAACAAAAAAACAGATCTTTTGGCTACCAAACTGAACCAAACTCAACAAACTACATAAAACACAAACCTCAAAATTGATGCCATTCTTACACACAACAAACCTAATAATTGTAATATGTTAATTTTAGCACAATAACATTTACACACAAGCGAACAAAAATCACTCCAAAATCCCAATTATCTAATTTCAAAAATACACATTTTAATTCTAACACAACCTTAATTAATCAATTTAGACAATCTCAAAATATTTTATCACTATCCAACAAATCACCCGCTTTATGTCTAGCAGCAAACCGATTAACCAACGCCAACGCATTACTCGTGACTTGTGCACAACTAATTACCCTCCTCCTTATTGCAACCTTAAGGCTCCCATCCATTTCCACGCTGGCAAAACCATCGAGACACGTGTTCTCGTTGGTCAAAGCCGCGCTGACCCACGTCTGCACATTGCTGACGTGCCAGTCAAAGTCCTGACCCGCGACCCGACCCATCGCGCCGAGCTCCTTCATGGACCGGCTCAGCTGGTCCGTCGTGTCGCCCATGTTCTCTATGCAGTCTCTCACGGCTCCGTATTCGGTCGGCTTCATGCCCGCCTTTATTCGAGCCAGCTTGGAAACGAAGCTGGCCGCGGCTTGGGCACGGGCTAGGCTCACGGACAGCGCGGCTTGAGCCAGCTGGCGCTGGCTTAGCTGGATGGTGGTGGTGTAATTGGAGAGGCATTGGACGCATAGAGCCGGGTAGCGAGTGGCTCGGCATTCGGCTTTGATGAAAGCCGCGGCTTCGGGGCTTGAGCCGGTGGAAGATTTTGCTGTGGTGGTTAGGAGATAGTGGGAAGAGAGTAGAAGAAGCATGAAAATGTTGAGTTTTGCCATTGTGATTTTGTTTAGTGAAGTGAATATTAATTTGGTATAAGGAGATTTATATAAGGTGTGAAATGTGAATAGCCTCTTTTATAGATCAATAATATTAATTTCAAGAAAAAAGAAAAAAAAAATTCAAGTACATATTATATTAAATTATTCATCAGCTTTTGAGGTTATTAATAGATCAAAAGTTTATGGTCACATGACTTACTTTAATTAGTAAACTTTTTGGTGACCTTTTTTTACGAGCTTTAGTTAGTTTTGAATATTAGTAGATACAAACTAAGTGTACTCTAGGCCTGTTAATTCGGTTAATTCGGTTAACTATTAATTGAAATATCGAAAACCGATTTAACAGAATTTGCTAATTGTTAAAACCATTAACCAAATCGAAATTATATTTAACCGAATTAACTGAAATTTCTTTAAAATACAAAAATATATGTTGTATATATAATATTTAATATAAATAAATAAATATAATTCACAGAAATTTCTTTAAAATAAAAAATATAATTTTTTATATATAATATATGGTATAAATAAATAAATATATATGATATATAAATATAATTATATATAAAATATATATTTAATATAATATTTAGGTTAAATCGGTTAATTTCGAATTTTCGAACCGAATTAACCGATAACCGAAATAATTCGGTTACCGACCAAATTAACCGAATTGATTCGGTTAACGATTAACCGAAAAAAATCGATTAATTGAACACCCCTAGTGTACTCCGTTCATTTTTTGTTCGCTTGATGTTGACGTATGGTTTTACGCTAAACAAATATATATTATGTATAAATGTATTTATTATTTGCACTATAAATTATCTAATGAGAGGATAATTTTAGAGATATAAATCCGAAATACGAGATCTACAAGAATTATATATTTCTTTGTTATGGGAATACAAAATTAAATATGTACAAATTTGACAAAATTCGTTATTTCTATTAATAGGACTGAAATTACCATAACTAAAAATTAAAGGACTAAATTTGTTAATTTAGTCGAAGGCAATTGTCACAGAACTAAACTCACAACGTCAAAATTTGCAGTATTAATATTGCAACATTCCTATAAATACCGGACTAATATTGTAATTTTTCATTATCTTCCAAATTGTAAATATTCTACTTGATTTTTATTCGTATTTTATAAATTTTACCTACTGAGGTTAGTAGTCTATGACAAGCCTTAAGTAGGTAGTAGTAGTTTTGAAATATAATTTTTGATTTAGTTTTTGGCCAAATTAGATAATTTTTATAATTAGCTCTCTTCCTGGATTGAGATTTCATGTTTCATTTTTCCCGTTCCACTAATATTTCATTGCATCAAATGAATGACATGTGTACAATATGATGTCACAATTGTACATATATCTTTCATTCAATATGTAGAATATCGAGTGAAACAACAAAAATGGAATAGAAGATTTCATCCCACCCTTCCAAAACAAGACTGTAACAAAAGTAGGTCTGACCAAACTAGTAAGCTCTTGCCCACGCACATCTTGATTAAGCTTAGATTATCCTTTCAAATAATAATTTTGAAATTGAAGCTTGATAAATTTCCTCAAAAAAAAAAAAGATAGAAAAATTAACATTCTTTAAAAAAGATACTATTTATGATTACATACATTTAACATGTAACTATGATGTGAATAGAAATTATATTATGATGGTTTGGGACATGTCCTTGTCCTAATTTCCTAACGGCTCTCTTGAAGGGTTTCGTAAATCATAACTCATACAAGCCTTATATTTTTCAATCATATTTGGTGTAAATTTATTTTATAAAACGAGAGACTTGTCAACCTTTTATCTACTATCAAATGTACTTGTAGCATAAATATTGTCACCATCTAGTGACGAGGCCAATGTTCTTGCTCCCTTTTTCAACTCCATTAAATTTTAATTTTTTAACTAGTTTTTAATATAAATTTATCATTTAAAACTTTGACAACTTTAAACAAAAAAAAATATCATTTAAATTATTACTATTTTAAGTTTTAAGAAGAAAAAAAAAATTCAATTTTCCTTTTAAATTTAAATATTTCTGACTCGGGAGACAGGTTCAAAATAGGTTCGAGTTTATCAACAATCGTGCATCCCTATTTTGAATCTTAAAAGTCAGCTATATAATTATCTAAGAAAGTACAAGCAACATTATGCAGCAAGAGTATAACTATTTAACCCTAGAATCCTAGATTATGTCCCCATCAAAAAAAAAAAAAAAACCCCTAGATTATGCTGACGGACTACCCTAATTTCCTTAACAATTAATTAATTTTGCAGCTAGAAAGATGAAAGCATCTTCGTACAGATTTTGCCAACATTTAACAGGTAGAATTAATTGTATAAATAATTGTACGGCTTCAATTTCCGACAACGTGTTGTACCAATTGCATCTACCAAGAACCACAGAAGAATTACCAGTGAAAAAAATAAGAATAGAAATTGTATTTTTGTGCCTGGAGATTGTAACTAATTTCTCTCTAATCAAGGACGGATCCAGGACTGGAATGAAAGCTTATGGGGTTTGTTATATTTTCAGTGAGAATTCTGAATTCTCATTTTTAAATATTTTTATTGAGAAATTTTGTGTTAGTTTATGGGACGAGAGAAGTGAAATTCTGTTTGAAAATGATAATATGTTTGATTGAGTCGTTGTGAGGGAATTATAAACACGAAAGTATGTGATAAAAAAAAATAACGTTTGTTTGTGTATATTGTTTTTATTCATAATTTGTGAACTTTGCTGAATTTCACTTCATATACTTTTTTTGGTAACTCAACTTTTTTAGCGCTTACGCCCCGACTACGCCTTTTCGCAAAGAATCTTCGCTCCTCATCACTGTCACCAAGGTAAACTGCGAGATATGCAGTGTTCTGGTGGGATTTGCTGACGACAACCAGATCCTTTCAGGTAAAGAGAACAAGTATGTTCGATCCCATAAATCCAATTATAGTTGATCTCTCTCCGAATCGAACCCACACGAATGTTATTCAATATAAGTACCCACCGATATATTATTATAGTGTTGGGTGCCAATAGTGTAATTCGAAAGAAATGGAGAGAATAGTAATTGATAAGTGACATATTAAGATGATGTGTATATAGGATTAAAGATCAAAATTATAGCTTTAATATGTTGTTTTATGATGTGAAATGAGAAGATAAAATAAATTATAAATATTTTCAGTTAAAAATAAATGAAACATGTATGATTGCAGATTTTGAAATATTGCAGTCACAATGTGAGTTTTCAAATTCAAACAATACAAGCCAAAGAGTTATGGGTGCCTCCATTTCCATTTTATCTCCATGATTGATCCAGCTTGGGCTTTGGATTTGTCTTGCAGACAGAAACATCAAATAATGTCCATAGATGCATAAACATTAGGGTCAAACAATAACTTCCATTTCAATATTTCATACTCAAAATGCAATTCAACATCTTGGAATGTGTAAAAGTGATCAATATGTTGTTTTTTCTCCCTTTCTTTCTAGATAGTTTTGGTTTTTAGGTTTTTCTGTTGTGTTTTTTTGTTTTTGTTTTTTCTTCTTGTTGGTGTTTTTGTTGATCCGGTTGAAGGGCGAAGCTCGTAGGTGGGGTAGTAGTTCCTCTAATGCGTGGTGGTTGTTCGTGCCCAGCGTGTGTTGGTGTGTTTTTTATTTCTAACTGCTAGATGATATGGCTTCAATTTATTGAGGGCCTGAATTTCGAACATCTCAAAGAAGTATATTCCAACAATTATCAATCTTTCCATTATACACAACCTCCAGAATTTCTAATTTGTCACCGAGATAAATGACTAACATTCTTCCCTCATGAGACAAATAAAACTACTGTGAGATGGCGCGGTGAAGCAGCCAAGCCAAATCGGAAAAATTTGAAAAATTCAAACTCTCAGCAGAAGAATCATGAAAATGTCGTACGTATTTACTAACTGTTACATAAATTAAACAGTTATATACTTAAGCATAGCTCCGCGGATCTTTTCCATGTAATCTGCAGCTTGTGTCTGCATCATGAAGTTGAGAGTAAAAAACGTTTAGAAATCCAACCCGGAAAAGGGTAAAGTAAGAGGCATTTCAACCACTGAAGAAAATCCCAACTACGCCTTAATTACCACGTCTTACTATGAAATGGCAAATTTACTGTATGTAACATAGTATGAGATCTGCAATGGGGCATTCAGTGCTAACGGGCACAGGAAACCACAAACAGATGTAAACCTTTCAGTTTTTGAGCCGAGTCTGATAACCACAGGTACTATAAATTCGAGTGCACCAGACATATGGACTTGTGAGGAAGACAATGTAATTATTATTACGACTCTGTCTCTGAGGTCTTTATCATTGTTTCCCAGAGAAGAAATCTGAGTTTACAAATCCATCATGATAAGTTTCTTACATTTGTTTGCATAATTTGCAATTACTAAGGATTTGTAATCCCTTAGTAACAATTTAAGTTATTTTTTCTATTATTAAGCTCAAAATTAGAGTCATTTGAGATTTCTTAGGTTCAAAATGCAAATCCTTTAATCCAAATGTAACCTAAGAGCTTCTTTCGAATTCATGAGTGATCGATTGATTAATACTGCTCCAAATTGGACAGAACAAAACCAAGAGCTACTCATCTGTATTAAACGAAAACTCCTATTTAAGACTTCTCACCTGGTTACCCTGATATGCAGTTGCAATATTTTCATCAAGAAGAGTCAATAAGGATCTGTTCAACTCGTTCTGTTCAACCATGTCCAATAGCTGCAAGGTAAAAAAAGAAGTTACCGTTAACCCAAAGGGCAACGACAAAACATAATACGTTCCATTAGAAGAGGTCCAGGTTAAAAAAGTAGCATACAGTTGCCTTGATATCATCTGATGTTAAAAGTTTCATCAAGCTCTTCCTTGCTGTGACGAGTTCGGATTGCATTTTATCATATGCTTCTGCAGAAGAACGATACAACGAAAGGTTGGCCAAAAATAGTTAAAATATATTTATTCGACATAACTATTTACTAGTATTAACTTAACCTATTCCTTCCTGCAGGGCTTTTTCCAGTGTTTCCAGCTCAATTACTCTGTCTTCCATATCCTATAAACAGAATCATTTTGATATGCATTTAGTGCTTCTGCTAATTCATTTAGTGGAAAACACTTTTGGTACAAGATAACGACGAACCTGAGTCTTGGACACAGCAAACCTTAGTTTTCCCAGTTCAAGTTTCAGGTGAGAGAAAAATTCCTCATTCAATCTGCATATCAATTTGTCAGTGACATCAAGAATTGCTTAAAAAAGACAAAGTAATCAAATTCGCAAAATATGATATTGACCTCTCATTTACATAAACCGATTTGAACAGCTATACTTATACGTAAGGCTGATATTAACTGCAAGTGTTGTTTCAATTCAACAAAAGAATGAAGTGGTAAGCATTTTAGGTGTCGGTTATCAAATCTTAATATTTCTGAGAGTTAACAAAATTAACTAAATGTTCTTACAATTCTTGATGTAAAGCAAAAGACTTGGGGGCCATATCAAAGAGTTTCATCAGTCTTTTGGTGGAACTTTTATCAGCAATCGATACAACTATTGTTTAATCGATAAAATAGATTATGAAATGCACAGAATTGCTAATTATGAGTGACTCCAAGAGCTTAGAGACTAGAGCACACACTATAAGCTAAGCCAAATAAATCAACGGATTTTACAAATTATACGAGCAAGGAGCAACTTATCATATACAAAATGAAGAAACTGACCGAGGCCTCAATCTTGCAATCTCAAACTCAATCTCCTGAGCTTCAGTATCTAGAAAATACTCGACCAACTCCTCTGTAGTATTCGGTATCGCCCGAGACTAACGTTAATACGTAAAGCCACAAAAAAAAACAGTAGATATAATCAGACTCCAGAAAATTCAACAACAAATGCAAGCACCACCAGATTCTTCACAAACTAAAAAATGGGAATTAATTCTACATTCACAAGAACTAACAAATAATCAAGGCTTCTATTCACTTCAGCATGACAGAGCATTACTACTTAAAGGCAATAATCAAAAAAACAATTCTGAAAATGCAAAAAATAAGTTCCTCAAGGCCTACCTCACGAAGAGCTCGCCTACGCTCCTTCTCTTCACGGACCTGGCGTTCGAAAGCTTCTCGAGCCTCAGAATCCTTATCAAGGCGTCGCTTGAATTCTAGCCTCGCTATGTGTCCCGGCTTCGGAGCTCCCAGTATACCTTCCGGATCCTTCCTTCACACATCAAACAACATTTTCAACAAGCATACTGATTACAGGAGGCGTTCAAAGCCATTTTTGAACGGGCAATATAACAAACAGTTGGTGTGCACAGAATACTTACCCATCCTATGCATCGAATTTTAGCAGTCTGGATTTTTCTCGGCTTTGTCGATTTAGAGATGGTGCTTGGAATGGCAACTGCAAGGTTGAAGCTGAAAGAAGTGGCCATGAATGGCCGTTGTTTGAGCAAAAGTTAAGTTTATTATCCGTTGGAAATTTGCACGAAAATATCAGCATTTTTATAGCTTATAATTATTTCTGAGATGGATTATTGGATTGAGTTATTGAATTATACCTCTAGCCCAAAAGGCCAAATTTGTTAGGCCCAATTTATATGACTTGGAAAAAGAAACGGATTATAATAACCTACAAGATCGGGCCGAGAAATATATTAATATGGAGGAAGCCCAAATGATAAAAAGGCCACATATCGCCATATCGGGGAGAAACCTAGGGAGAGGGGGGTAAAAGGCAAACTCTCCTAAAAGTCTAAAATGAGCCCAAGGAAAATGTCATATCTACATGTATATATATTATATATAGAGTGATTTTATTATTATTTTTTAGTTTTGTTCTTGTTCATTTTTTAATGTAAAATAATTATTTACTAAATTTTAATAAATATATCTATGTAGTAAACGTTAATAATTAATATATTTATGGGGGACCATGGAATTTAATGGAATTTAGAATTCAATAACATTCTAGGTGTCCTTCGTCTGGAATTTTATGGAATCTATTAAATCTTGAGGTCCCGAACTTGGATTTTAATGGGCTCCACAAAAAATCCACCATCCTCAAAGATTCAATGAATTCCATGGTTTTACTTTTTATAAATGGATTTTAGCAAATTTTGATGGACTTAGAAGCTATATTTATGAAGGGTAAATTCTCACATTTCTCCATCAAAATTCAAATTCCATCTTTCCACCAATAATAATAATAATGATAATAATAATAAATATTATCTATAGTACAAAAGAAAAATAATATATTTTTTTCTTGTGTGCCTCTCCTTACTATCGTATTTCATTATCAAAATACCAACACAATCTACCTCAATTTTATGATAATCACTAAATAGTTAATTTGTCGTATTGTTTTGATTGCTAATATTCTTAATTTCAGAGATAAATTAGTAGGAAAAATTACTGATAGAAAAATACTTTGTTGGGAATCATTAGTTAATAAATTTTCATTAAGTCATCTTGATAGACGCATTATTTGATAAAATTTTGATCATCGCCCATCAATGTTATTGTTTGGTTAAATGATTATTATAATAATATTTGTTTATGGAACTATTCCATATTTTGACAATTTCAAATTATATCTTGTAAAGTTTATGAAACAAGTTTTCTTTTATTAATAATATTTTTATAATAATTTCGTATTAATAATATTTTTTATAACATCTAACAAATTCCACTAAAATTTGTTAAATCGATACAATTTCATAGTATAAATTTCAATTAGTATCTAATGGAATTCATGATGGAATCCATGGAATTCTCTAAAAACTTATGGCAATCCAGTAATTAAAAATTCCTTCAAATTCCATGTTGGGGATATCCTCTTTACTAAAGAATAATATTTATGGAATATTTATTTAAAGATGGTAAAAAGATTAATTTTTTTTTTAATGTAAAATGTTAATAAATATGAATGAGTTGACAGTTCGGGACCACAATAATGAATGTTAATAATACAACCATTATAGGAGTGTGTTTTACAAAATAAGAGTTTTATTATAATAACTGATGTGGCAGATAAGCCCGCACATATAATTGGTATTATTGTTACAATCATTGTAGGTGCTCTACTTGGAGACAAATCCCAATACAAAACAATAAGAAGAACCGATCTAAATATACTTTTTTTTTTATCGAAACGATAGAGAGATTTTTTTTATTAACTTATAAAATGTACAATCAAAGCAAATTTATTAGGGCACATTGTCGTTCTAGAGCAACTCCAACAATGCTTTACAATAGCGCTGGGCGTCATTTTTTATCCTCCAGCATGCACTATTATAAAAATGCTACAGTGCAACGTCATTTGTGCAGCATGGCGCTGCACTATTCTAATGCTATTCATTTTTTTGGTTAAATTTGTTATATGTTTTTCTTAATCTTAAGTGTTATTATTAAGTTTGTATTTCAATTAATCTAATAGAAAATAACATTAAAATTAATTCAATCACATGTAATAATTTTTTTAAATAATATGATGTGTAATTTGAATAATACCATGAAATTTAAAATACTACACAGTTATTTTAATTTTGCATTAATTTTATGTTTTTCTTGAATTTGATTAATTTTGAAAATAAAAATTTAATAAATATTAAATTAAATAATATTAATGTAATATTTTTATCAACTATAAAGTAATAAGAATATTATTAAATGAATAAAAGAATGAATCTTATTGAATATTCATTTTTAATGTAGAAAGTAGTAGAAACTGCTAGAGATGGAATACATATTCTGCACTAAAGTAGTGCAAACTACTGGAAATAGTCTAAATAACGAACGATTTAAAAAAAATGAAAATGCATAATTCATATGAAGAATTGAAGGCCACTTTAGTCAATCCAAACACTGGTGGAGTCGGTTTCATATAATTGTCTTCCACTTCTAAATTCTAACTGCCTAGTCAAATATTCGCATAAATGTCTTGAGTAAGAAAACTAGTAAAGTTCCATCTCTCCTTTTTTTTTTTAATTCTTTTAAGTAGTAAATTTCTTGTTTTTTCACTCAAAAAAAGAGTAGTAAAAAAAATTGACCAATTCTTTTGTTAGCTCATCTGCTTTATACCTGCTTGAAATAAGAAAGCAAACAGTTGAAGGGAAAATTGTCATAGTAGTCGAGTAATTTGGCCCATGTAGACTTTTGAGTTGTTAAATTGTTAAATATTGGTCTTAGTTTAGTAGCTTTAAAAATTTGGGGCATTTGGTCCGTTTTTTTTCGAAAAATTCTAATTTTGCAGGAAATTGCTTATTTCGATTAAAATATTGATGACATGGATAATAAATTGGGTAATTTTCAATTTAGAGGGAAAACCGTCGCGTGTTCGCTGGTTGTATATACAAGTTTGACAAACAAAGACAAGTAAGCCTAAATTATCGTGACCCATCATCGAAATTCGACTTTTAGGTCCCATTTGGTATTTTCATTTATTTGTTTTTTTACTTAAACTTAATTTACATACTACAGTCAACGAACACCTAACAGTTTTCCTTACAAATTGGAAAAATCCCTAATTTGTTGTCCATGCCATCAACATTCTAGTCTAAATCAGTAATTTCAGGCAAAAGTCAAACTAAATATCCCGAATTTTAAGAGTCATTAAACTAAGACCAAACTTCAACAATTTAGCGGACTAAAAACTCATATGAGGCCAAGTTAGTGACCAATTTTACAACTTTCCCAGGGGCGTATTCTCCCCTATGATTGGGGGGCTTTAGCCCCCCCAAAATTTTTGAAATTTTAATTTTTTATAGGTATATTTTGTTTTTAAATATTAATTTTTAGTACTAAATATTTATTTTTTATTGATTTAGCCCCCAAAAATTTTCAAATTTCCAATATTCCGGTTCTAGCTCCGCCCCTGAACTTTCCCAAGTTTTGATGAGCATATAATAAATGTATTGTGACATGATAAAATCTATTACATTTGTTTTCTTCACCAAACCCCATCTTTAATACACTATGACACAAAAGAGCATTATCTAATCAAACTACATAAATTATAATATGTCACAAATCTTTCTAATTCTCTTGTCATTAGTGCATTGATTATGGAGTTCATCATTACAACAACTTTTCAAGTACACTCCCAACTGCCAATTTAAGGTCCTGAGTGGGCCGACTACGGGTAGTTTATGCTATAATAATATTGGAAAAAGAAAATTACACACTTTAAAATTAATTTAGGGTTTGGTAGGATTATCCATTTGGGCTTTTCATATATAATTATGATCATTGATCTCCCTCCAAAAGTGTAAATTTTATTTTATTAATCTCTAAACTTATAGTAATGACGACTAGCATTACGTGCAAGTCATGTCATCGTCAAGCCTTTAATTCTCGTATTATTTTTCTTGATCTTGATCAATTAAATTAATATCCATAAAAATATTGTGGATACTGTTTTTTTCCCTTTTTTTTTTGGCTTTTTTGTTGTAATTATTTGTTAGCTCAAGAGTCCCTTTAAGATGTGGTGCTTAAGCCATATATAATGGAGTACTATTGGCTTAATTTCCTTTAAAACTACGAGAGGGAGAATGGGACTTTTCTTATAAATGGGGATTAACCTAAATGACTCTTCAATTATAAAAAAAATAGTATACTGAATAAAATAATATTAATTATGCTTTTCGTGTTTCTTTCTTGGAGCCCAAGTGCATGGAAACATTGAGAACAATAATCTGTCACATTTGCATTGGCCATTAAGTGTAACATAGCATTAATCAACATTATTTTCAAATAAACTTATTTGGTGACCTAAGTCCTCAATTGCACAAAAGACGTAAGCTACTTTATTTTTTGGGACATTACGTCAAACCGTGAGCACTAGTGAAGACGTATTTGTTATGGTACAAAATATATCGATCGACTAGGCTTTCAAGATCTATCAGATTCAAGTTTCTTCAAATTAAATGCAGTTCAGAATTATTGTAATGCAGTTCAAGATCTATCGATCGACTAGGCTTTCAAGATCTATCAGATTCAAGATTTATCAGATTCAAGTTTCTCCAACATGCACCACTACAAAAATAAATAATTCCAACGAAAAAAATCATGCAGTATTTGGCCAATTTCTATTGGAATTATCGACATAATAGAAATTCCAATGGAAAAGCACCATTGGTATAATGGCCGTTAGAATGACAAAAATTATAGAAAAAATATTCCAACAGTACCAAATAGTTTTGCTTATCGTTGGACTTTCTGTTGGAATTTTCCAACGGTATGCTTTATCATTGGAATTTCCATTGGAATTTTGAAAATTCCAACAGTTTTTTATTCCGTTGGAATTATTTCGTTAGAATTTGATTGTTTTCTTGTAGTACACGTAGAATTAGAATTAGAATACACTCGTTTACTCCAACTAAGCTGTTACCATTTTATATTTTTTATTTTCATTTTTTTAGTTTAGATATTAAATATATCAACTATTGACATGCAATCAATTATTGTACAAATATACAAATTTCCAAACTTTTAATTAACTCCGAATCGAACTCAAAATTTTAGAGATTTTTGGATTTCTACTTAAGCTGGACATCATTAATTATTAATCATGATTAACTTGTTGATTTTTAGTACATTTTTGACAATGTGAATGTGATTAGAAATGCTCTTATTGAGTAAATGATTCATTCTTAAAGGACAATTATAGCAAGTGGAAATGTGAAGGAAACTAGTTTAGACCATGTTCACTGTTGTGATTATGAATTCATAACCAAACATGTGTTAGATGGGTATCTAACCTTTTACTTAATTAGTACTTCCTTTCTCTTGGTTCCTTATGTTTTATCTATCTACATCCATTATTTGAAATAGACATATAAATTGCATATTCCAAAATCACCCCTAGCTCATTATTATTTGTTGTCCTTCAATTGCACTTCATATTATTTTATTGGCTAAATTGCAAAAAAGGGACACTAACTATACCCCCTTATTAGCAAAAAGAGGATACTAAGTTTGCGGGCTTTAAATTTAGGACAATAACTTTCAGATTTTTGCGGATTGAGGATAAATTGAACCCGAATAGCCCCAATTTGGGCTAATTGTCTTAATGTTGAGCCCGAATTTCCCAAATTAGGGCTAATTACATGTGGTGAAAAAAAGTCAAAAAAGTATTTTAAAAATTTACAAATTAACAATCAAAACATGAATATGTGAAAATAAAATTGATAATTATTTTAAGAATATAAAAACTAACAATTAAAATTTCAATATAAAAAAGAAATATGAAAAATACAAAAAATAAAATTGCACAGTTTATTTAATAAATTTAAAAATAACTAGAACATCTAAAATTTACTGAATAAATTTTGAAAATTATTTGAAAAAATCTAAACAAAGTATAAAATAATATCTAAGCATTATTCAATAGATATCTAAATCTTATTTAAATAATGAAACATTATTTAAAGTAATTTAAATTTACAAACTAAAATTTCAAAAATACTTAAATAAATCTGAAATTATAACTGAATGTAAAAATTTATTTTAATTACATTTTAAATATAATTTTTATTACTTTAAGAATTTTCAAATTTTAGTTTGTAATTATAAATTACTTTAAATTATATTTACATTTAAAAATACATCTTAGGTTTACTAAATAATGTTTAGAGTTTATCTTTATAGTTCTTATGTTTTTTCCAAATAGTTTTAAAGATTTACTCAATATTTTTTAGATATAGGAAATAATGATTTAAATACTATTTCACGTTTTTATACTTCATTTAACTGTTTTTAGATTTATTAAATAACATATACAATTTTATTTTTGTATATTCCAAATTTATTTTCTTATATTCAGATTTTAAGTATTAATTTTTAAATGTATAATTTTCAGATAAAATCATGTACCCATATATTAATTGCTAATTAGTGAATTATAAAATAATTTTTAGACTATTTTTCGCCATATCAATAATTATTTTAAACACATATCCAATTAGCCCGACTTGGGCATTCGGACTCAATTGTCCTCAAATCGCAAAAATTTAATGTTATTTTTCTAAATTGAAATCCCACAAACTTAATGTCCTCTTTTTGCCAAATGGGTATAATTAGTGTCCTCTTTTTGCAATTTAGCCTATTTTATTATACAATTTAATATTTCATCTTACATATACGACATTTGGGATGCGGGATTTCACAGTTGGGGACGAGCTAAAAGAAACATAATAATGGGGAACTGAATACAAAATATCTTTATATATTTTTTTAAATATTTCAAAACTCCCATAGTAAAAAAAAAAGTTAGAAAATTTTGGGGGCAACAACCCCCCTTGTCCCCCATGGATCCGCTGGTGTATACACGTCAGGTTTATACAGTATATATGATTATTAAAATATATTTTATTTAATAATTTATTTAATAAAAAATGAAATACCAAATTATAACAAGGGTCTAGATTGTTCAATTATATAGTATATATGCAGATATGGCTGCAAAATGAAAAAAAAAAAAAAAAAAGCTATTTGATAGTCCAATAAATTTTAGGGTAAAATTCACTTTACCCCCTTGTACTATTGAGTTTGTATCAAATACCCTCCTCTACTATGAAAACCTTCAAATACCCCCTTAAACTAGTAAAAGATATATAGGGGGGACAAAAGTACCCTTGAGATATATAAAGTGTTTGATATATATCATATTTTATCTTGTCTAAATTAAATTACAATTAATATGATTTGGGATTTTAATTTTTAATTTAAATAACTTAACTTATAGTTAAATAAAAAATAAATAAAATAAGAAAATATAATTTCAATAGTATAGAGAAGTGAATAATTTTTATAAAGGAATAAATTTATGTTACTATCATTACATGCGTGTAAATATATATTACTTTAAAAGGTAGTTATTAAAGTTTATATATTAATTGATATATTTAAATATTTCTATTACATAAAATGTGAACATATTGAATGTAGAAATTTATTTATGAATGAAAAATAAATATTTATAAATATTAAATGAGAATAATCATATAATACTCTCTGACAACTAAATATTAATAAGTTGATCTAATTTTTATTTAAAGTAATATTAATTAAGTTGAAATAAATAAATACATATATAATACCAATAATATAAAAACATGTTAATTATTTTTAAAAGACACATAAATTTATATTATATTGTTTTGGAAAGCATATTTTAGATTCTTCTTTTTATGTACTTCTTCACTCAATTCTTAATTATATTAGTATTTTATTATATTTTCTTACTTACTATATAAGATTAATTCTCCTCTCACATATAATAAATAATTACGCATTGCAATTTCATCAATTAATAGAAATACATGTATCATTCAATAATATCTATTAATTTGATTCAATTTATATAACACGTACTTACTTAAACAACTATATATTGAATATAACATTAATTAAATTTATTTAACAAATGTGTATTTCTAAAAACCTGACCTCTCAAAAATATTAAAGTTATATTTTTTATTTATTTATTTTAAGTTAAATAAAAGAGTAATTTTTAATTATAACATTAATGTTGAACAAAATTTGAAATCAAACTAATTGATATTTAGTTTTATAATAGAGTAAGCAAAGTAATTCTTACATTTTATTTATACTAAGGGTATTTTTGTCCATGAATGTGACTTTTATTCATTTAAGGGGGTAAATGAAGGTTTTCATAGTAGAGGGGGGTAATTGATACAAAACCAATAGTACAAGGGGGTAAAGTGAATTTTACCCTAAATTTTATATCGTTAAGTTCGATCTGTTAATATGATGAACCAAGTTTCAAGTTTGGATACCTTTTTTTTTATTTGATAATATATGAAGCTCGTGTCAAACTCAACTTGATTAGTAAAAGATAATAAATATGTGTAAACATATCAAATTATTCGAACTCGATTCGTGTTTGACACGACTAAATATTGATTCTATTAATAATCAAACTAAATTAAAATATAATTTTTAAAACTCGATAAAAAATTGATATAACTTGGACAATACATTGTTCTGCTCTACTCGATTTATTTACAATCTAATCCGCGCGCGGATGTTATTAAAAGTGAATGATTAATTAATTGCTTCCAAGCAACGGGATCTTGCCTGAAAACTAACTCCAAAAAAAACTAATAAAGTTTTTGTTTCCAAACAATTATTGTATTTTATCCTTTTTCTTATATATAGATAAAAGTCGATATAAGTGGAAAGTATATCAATCATAGGTCGTCAAGTCAACTGTGACAAAATTGTCTTATTAATTACTTTGAGAGGTGGAGAAATTGGTAGATTCCTAAGTATTGCATACTTTGCATGTATTTATTTTTAGTCAATATATTGACATTTTTTGCCAAAAAAATTATTTTTTTATGGAACTTGTTATGTGTTAAGAATATAATGTTATATCCAAATTTGGGATTTTTCATATTTGAAAGGGTAGTTGAATACTTTTCTTACGTGAAGGGGTCAGCAAAACCATGTAGAGGGAAAAATTATGGCAATCTCGCTCATCTCGATGTGGACTCTTATCATATTTGCAATTAAAACTAATTATATGTTTTTGATTATTTTTAATTAAGTAGTAGTTTAAAATAATTTTTTTTCTTATAACTTGTTAAGAAGTGGAATTCGTCCAATTGTGGATTTTAGTTTGCATTTGGACTTTGTCTTTTACCCGTGCAGTGCATATATTTGTGAGACATTTATTTTGTATGGTTATATGTACATTTTTCTAATAGTTCCATGAATTATATCACCTGTATTTAGGGATGACAACACCCCATGGGGTACCATTACCGTTGGTAACTGAATAGAATAGAAGGGGGAATCCCAGATTAATTCGGGGATGGAGATTTTTCACTTCTCTAGTTACGAGAATGGGACAAGGATGGTATTTACATTCCCATTTTCCTTTCCGTTCTAATTAGAGAAAATGGAGATTCTCCGTTCCCATTCGATTCACATTCCCCAAATATGCATATTGTAGTTATCTATTATTAATATTAATTCTATTTATAATTTTTTATTTTATTAATTCTAAGAATTTAACCCAAGAATCTTTACAATCTTACGTGCTCTCATTCTTTAATTTTGAAAAAAATAGTGATTGTTTCAAGTTTTAAATTTCAAAAAATAATTCAAATGTGAATATAATTAATTTTATTATAAATCACATGATTAAACATTAAAAAAATATTATAAATTATAAAAAATTAAATGTAAAATATTTGGTTGTGTGAATATGAATTGTATCTATTTATTGTATATGTTTATCTATAAGAAAGTAAAACTTTGAAAACAGTTTTAATTGCGCAATATTGATTTTTTTACTACCCAATGCTGAATATTTAATGAATTGTATTTACAATTATTAATAAAGTCATCTCAAATTCTAATATTTCTAGGGTTAGAAAACTGATGAACAATTGTCAAATTATTAAAAGAATTAGATAAATATCATGCTTTATATTTAGTAACACATTTTTAAATGAAAATGAAATATTTCAAAAAAACAAAAAATGGATATAGGCCTAATAGGTTAAGTTTAGGGGGAATGTCTGGATATTGGGTCAAAAGACACATAAAGGTCCAATAAAATAACTATATAGGAATAATTGTTATTTAATTAATTTAAGAAATAATACATATATTTTAAAACAGATTAAGCTAAGGTCAAAAGGCTAATGAGATCAATCAATTTACCTAAACATACTGGGATCACTATTATCGGAATGTACAAATTTATTAAGCAAATATTATTAGCTCTCAAGTTTTCTGAATTTTTTCATATGTTTTGGATTTGATTTGACCATTAATAGAAAGTTTTCGCTAGGCGAATTGGCACCCCTAACATTGTTTATGGCGCAAGCAGTGATCCAATGAGTAATTTGGATTCATATGAGTATCATCAATTGAAGTGGTATCATATCAATTCGGCAACATCGATTGTTCGCGCATACAGTCTACGTACCCATATATGTTGGGACAAATTCATCCTACATTGAATGAGTGTTATTTACATGTCCATATTTCCCCCAATTGACGCCGTTTACAGGACAAAATCATGAAGCTAGCCAACGCAAAATACACTTAAGACTGTAAGTGTTTTATTTTATAACAAATAAAATATTTGGTAATAGATCTACACCACGTACACAAAAATATAGTATCTACAAATTTATAAATACCTGGACTTCCTCACCTAAATCAACCTATAATGTAACCACCAAATGAAACACAAATCTTCTTACATGGATACCTAGTACAGTCGGTCCATACTGAAATATGCTGATTAAGTAGGACAATAAACATAAGCAATACGTGGTTCATCACAAATGCTTCTTATGGTTGGTAAATTGCAAGCAAATTGCCATCTGTATAATTTTGATGGGGACATGGCAGTTTTTTAATACAATAAGAAGGATTTGTCACTTTATATTTCCTTATGGGGAAAGTATATACATGCATGTATGTACACTATTCTTATCATAAATTAACAATTAATATTTATACAATAATTGGGAGACAACATTTTGTTTATTTAATTTTCTTGATTTTAAGACATATGTTGACTTAAATTTCAACACACGTGAGGGGACTTTAGTAGTCTAGTTTAGTCATGTCATGATATCTCCACTATAGGTCGCCTAACATATTGCCGCATGACATGAGTGAGGGGATATATGTCAATTGAGTTATATAAGTTATATTTTTTATTATCAAGCTAATATAACATAGTAGTTTACATTAATTATTTTATAATACATTTTAAAGATACATAATAAACAAATAACCAACTAAGAGTATCTAATAGTCCAAAATTCGAAAATAATCAAATATATATTGTAATACATACCAAATATAAATTTTTAATTTTCAGAAGAAACAGAAAATCGAAATAATCGATTTTGCTGTTTTTTTACAAGTTTAATCAATTTTTGACTAATTTTGACAGGTTCAAATGCAAAAATAATTTTTGGGAGCTAATCAAATTGGACCCATTAGCAATTCCCGATTGAACCGATCAATCTAATTTAAGTTTTAAATCATTGGTTGCAGCTGATAAGTGTCTTTTTATGCATGTTTTACTTATTTATTTTAGTATGATTTACTTTGTGTTGTTGTTAGTTTCGTAGATGTTTTATTATTATAGATAGTTCATATTATTGCGACGTGGTTTTATTGGTGTACATTGATCATTCGGGTTATTTTTGGTAAAATTTCGGGCCATGGATTCATCATGTCAAAACATACTCTAGGGTTTATGAATACAAAAACGCTCGAATCACCAAGTCAAACGCGTCTTTTCGGGGCCTTTTGGGTCCAACACAGTGAGAATTGGGACAGTCTCTGACAGCAGTCGATGGATGCACAATTAGTTCAACATAGGAAGAATGTAGATATGATATTGTATATATAATAATACTAAATTTATGTCTATAATCATTGGATATATAGTATCTTACTTGTATAAAAACGAAAATGCATTAGCGTGTGTGTAGTGTCAATTGTATAGAATAATAGAATGAATTAATTACATAATGATTAAAAATTACTCAAACATACTTTGAGGGCTTACTTGATTATGTCAAATTTTTTTTCATAATATTTATGTTTTTAATAATCACCAAATCAAAGTTTAAAGGAAATAGCAGTCCAAAAGAAAAGAGATCATATGGACCAAGTTAGACCCTTAAGTCAAAGAAACCCAAGTATTGAAATTATTACGTGCCCCCAATTAATCATGGGCTACCTTAATTAATAATATATAATAATGCATTTTGTGTGTAAAAAAACGAAAAATGTACAAAATCTATACGGATTCTAGTAAGATCCTGTTAAGAAGACACGTAGAATTATAAAATTAGAGGTCACGAAAAAACTCAAAAAATAAAACTTGTACCAATTTATTGAACAAAGTCAATTAATGGTCCACACGAATGTATCCAGTTTGCAGGACACGACCAGTTCTCAAACAATTTGGATAACCTCAAAAAAATAATTAATTGCAATGGAACAATCTAGAAATCATGTTTATTCTCAAACAGGGAGACAAAGTTCCATGCAAAGTCTTATGTGTCGTCATTTAATTTGGAAAATTTTAAAATTTTATGTGGTCGATATGTGGCATGAGAAATATTAAAATAAGAGGCATGGTTTTCTTGGTCTTTTTTGTTTAAAGATGCACGCAGGAATGATCTTTAATCACTGGACTACTTCTCGATTCTCAGAAATTCAGGGATTTTATTTACAGAATTTCGATTGCCCCCGTTAACCCCAACGTCCAGTTGCAGCCTTTATGTCATGCCTCATTAGTAGCCACACGAACATACAATAACCATCAACATTCAATACTATCAGCTTGTAACATAGCGCCATTTGGATAATCCGCTATGTCACTGACACATTGAGTTGTTAAGCCACGTCACTGAGCCACCTAGCCAAACCGTGGTTCAATTTCTCAAAAATTTAAGTGCAAAGTATGCCCCTTTAAAAGGTTCAATGTGACGTGTGAAGGATCAGGCTCATGAGCACCATCATCGTAGTACCTCTTGAGCTAGGCCAAAATTAGTTAAAATTCAATTGGTCCACGATGACTTTAACATAAGAAGCTTCATGATTATGTGAATTCTATACAAGTTTGTCAAATTTCATCTTTTTTTCCAATGTGGATGTGACTCTTCACTCCTACCATTTCATATTTCCATGTAAAATGCATGTAAGTGACTTACGTTATGCATTACTTTCTCATTCACCAAAAAATGGTTCTCATTAAGGTAAGCACATCTACTCGCAGTTTAAATTATATTTATCTCATTTATTTGCTATTACAAATTAAACGAATTGAACCCACTTAAATAATTAATAAAAATTGGGTCAAAACCCAATTTATAATCCAATTTCAACATATATTCTATATGGTAATTGGTAACATTAAATAATTTTGAGTACCTTCGCTACATTACAAAAGTACTAATAAGTTTGGAGTAGTGGTGGTGGAAAGGATTAAATTTCAAAGAAATTGAAAGATACAAGATTCGAACTCTGATCAATACTTTTTCAAAGGATTAATAAGATCACTTGAACTACAAGATGGTGGTTTACAAAAGTACTAAAGAAACTAAGAATTTGTGTTAGTTTAACTTATTCAGGAAGAAAATCGTGTTTTTGAATCCAATTAAAACATACTGGGGTGGCCGTTTACCAAAATCTTTTAATTATAATCCTAAGAACATTTTAGTCTTAGTATGAAGTCCAGGGGCAAAACAAAATGGGGTAAAACATCAGGTTTCAAGACATTTTCTGGCCAAGTTTGTTTATGTTTCCAAAAGCCTCTTTCTATTTTCCAACTATTTATAAAAGTAGAATCATGTTTGTACATAAAATTTCCAATGGAAATCATCATTTTCATTTTCTATTTTTCAAATAAAACAATTCTCAAACCTATAATTTATATTCTCAAACTTATACACCACCCTACATCATTCATCAATCACTACTCTCATATTTTAACTCAATTATACATGTAGGACCCACCACTATCAACTCTATTTACTTAAAATATTACTATTTTAAAATTATATCTATCTAATGGGACACACCACCTACAATCTTACAAATATAATATTATATATTCAAATTAAAATATTGAAAGTGGACCCCACTACTTTCAACTTTTCAATTATTATATACATAAAATAATATTTCAAAACTACTCAACCAAATACAATCTCATTTCCAACCCTACATAAAATACATTTCAATTCATTCATCCAAACATAATTCTAATTTTTACACGAAAACCAATAAATTCTCAAAATTCTATTTCCAACTTCATAAACTGAAAATGGACCATGAAACATAAACAAGCAGACCTCTCGTTTCCGTTTTACTTTAAGTCGGCCACAAATTCTTAGCATACTACATCAGACCGATGTACGCCGCCGTCCCTAACTATAAGTCAATTGTTTTCAATAAGGGTTTTTTTTTTTTTTTTGACAAGTTCAATAAGGAGGTAAAACAGGACAAAAACTCATATAAGATGGTCTAACGGATTAGTTTCGTGAGACGGATCCTAAAATGATCCATAATAGCTAAATCATTTGAAATTGGGTTGAACTTGCTTTGATTTGTAAAATGGGTTAGATCCTTCTCATGAATTTCATGAATTTAAATCCGTAAGACGGTTTTATATGAGCCTTACTCGTAAAACTGCATATGGCTATGTCTGATTTCCTTGCATTTCAAATTACGCCCACCAAATTACCTTGGATTTGAGTGAGAAGTACAAATAGAATGATCACGAGGAAAAGAAATGATTCGTGAATTTACTTTATTCTTAATAAAATTTAGTTTCATATAATATATTTACAAATAGTTATCAATAGCAAAAGTGCGAAGGTAATTAAAACTACATTTATTCTTTTTTTTTGGGCTAAATTGCAATTAATCGTGTAGCTATAAGGGGTTAACAATAACGATCTTGCGGTGATCACTATTCGCATAAAAATCTGTAATTAAAATAACTCCCGATTCAATACTTTCATCACCAAAAATTGAAAAATTTGCTCGAAAAATCTAGGTGTCCATATTTTAGCCAAATCCGTTGATGTGGAAACCAATTTCCGTATGGGGACGTTCTTCAAGTGAGTTTTTCTTTTATGAGTTTTTTGTCACAATCGACATGCATACAAAAACTTAAGGAGAGTCAACATAAGTAAAATTGGTTTCCACATTAGCTGTTTTGGGAAAATATATGTAAACGTAGATTTTTTTAATTTTCGTCGATCAAATGACTGAACTTTAGATTTTTTAAACACGAACTTATAGCTCAAGATCTGGTATCATCACCTTTTGTAAAAGTGTTGATCAAGGTTCAAATCTTATACATTTCAGTTTCTTTAAAAAAAATTCCTCTCGCCTCCAATCACTACTCTCAACTTATTAAAAAAAATAAAAATTACAATTATTATTTTTTTTCTTTTTTTACAAATAGTTTAAAAGCCCACAAGAGAGATCATATTCTTAATTCTCCCCCATGAACACACACACGTAAACGTGGCGATGACGAAATAGCTGATGTTATGGTTGCGTGAGATTGCATTCACAGTATACCACTCTGTAGCAAAACAGGGAAATAATAAATATTTCCTTTTTCTTTTATTATTTTTTTTATGTTTTTTATTTTTATTTTTATTTTGTTTGGGTCAGCCCATCATTCACTATCTCCACCTTGTGGATCCGATAACACCAGAACAAGCCTTTGTAGTTCATCAGTACCTTTCGAAAAACCAAATGGTGGGCCCTACAAAACACACACAAACACGCACACAGACAACATAATTATATTTTAAGGAGAAAGAAATAAAAAAAATCCAATAACTTTTGTTTTCGGTAGTATATATAGGTGGGTAAGGGGGACTTTTGAGTTCTAACAAAGTAATTATTTAAAACTTCATTTTGACTCAAATCAATATTGATCATAATGGGAAGACAACCTTGTTGCGACAAACTTGGGGTTAAAAAGGGGCCGTGGACGGCGGAGGAAGACAAGAAACTCATCAATTTTATCCTCACCAACGGCCAATGCTGCTGGCGGGCCGTCCCTAAGCTGGCCGGCCTCCGCCGCTGTGGGAAGAGCTGCCGCCTCCGGTGGACGAATTATCTCCGCCCCGATTTGAAGCGTGGGCTTCTTAATGAGGCGGAGGAGAAATTGGTCATTGATTTACATGCACGTCTTGGCAATAGGTACTTATTCATTTAATGTTCTTTTTTTTTAATGTTGAAAACCTTACTTGTAAAAATTTCGATTAGCCTCGATTAATCCCCGCCACCGCCTACGTTTATTTTTCAATTAGCCTGGCCTAACTCTGCCAAGACTTCATTTTGGCACTATGCCTCAACATGCCGTACCGACTAATGCCTAGTATTTTTTACAACATATATTAGTAAATATATAAGTGAATCCACATCGTATCTAATCGGGTGTCTTAATTAATTCTTAAAATGGAGTCCATTGATAATTGAATTCTTTCTACTAGAAATTGGTATGCATTGCAGTATCAATATATACTAATTATGTGTATTGAATGATGATATTATTAATATATTACTAGTGTGTATTGAAAGTATGTATTATGATAGAATATAAAATATCAATTGAAATAAAAAAATTCTAAGTGTCCATGAATTGTTTAATTCGTTGCATTATCAATTTTTTTCTTACTTTTTTCTTCCCTCGGATAATTGATACGTGTACAAGATGATGCCATAATTGTACATGTCATTCATCCAATGTATTAAATACAGAGTGAAATATGGAAAGTAAAACAGAGATTTCATCCCGTATTTTATGTTTTAACTTTTAATTGTTTGCCAAAAGGTTCTATAATTGCTAATTGAATAGTGCGACATTGCTACTGAAGTTAATTGAATGAAGAAGATTAATTAATGTTTTTTTTTTTTTTGCCATGAACTAGTGTACTTTAAGCTCTTTATCTCGCTTATTATTTATGTGCATCCAAAAACCTTTTTGATTGGTTAAAAAAACATTCATGGTGCCTGCCCTTTTCTCCTTTTTAATGATGAGAATATTTGTTGCTTTTAACTTTTTTGCCCATTTAATATTTTTAATACATTAGGCTACCTATTTTATATTTTTATCAAAGCCTTTCCTCCTTGTCCCGTCCATATTATCAATCATGTATCTTTTTGAATGGGATCTCACCCAGTATCAGGATGGCATCTTCTATTCTAAATTGACGTTGCATCTCCCATTTCACTGCACGATGATTAAAAACACGTGACAATCTTCTGTGTCGTGAAATAGAAAAACCCATTTTTGGTTCGGATGAGATCTTCTATTCCAAAATTATGATTCATCTCATATTTCACCGCACATGTAGAAAATGAGATGAAATACAATTTGGAATAGAATATCTCATATGCCAATATAAGGCTGATAAGTTTGAGATAGTTAATTTCCCCTATTTTTGTTCTAACTCACAATCACTGACGGATCCAGGGGTGGGCCAATCTGGGCCATGACTCACCTCTCTTTTCTTTTAAAAAAAATATTTTTAGTGCTAATTTGTATAACTTTTTTTGGATTTTCTTTCCGGTCCACCTTATTTTCGTGTATTTGCACACCTTGTTTAGGGTGTCCTGACTCCGCCATTGCTAACAAACCTTTGTTTTTTTCCTCTTATGAATTAGGTGGTCCAAAATTGCATCAAAATTGCCAGGAAGAACAGACAATGAGATCAAGAATCATTGGAACACACATATAAAGAAAAAGCTTCTCAAAATGGGGATTGATCCTCTCACACACCAACCTCTTCACAATTCAGAAACTGATAACCAAAACTCACAATCTGATCATCAAACACCACAAATCATTCCAGAATCAGAAAATCAAAATCAGTCACCAGGGCCAAATAATACTGTCCCTTTGATCAGCCTCGAAGAAATTAATTCCTACCGCCACGGATCAAAATAGTTCATCCGATGAATCGAATAATTTACCCGACGATGCCAAATTCTACAAAACGACCCTCTGATCAGCTGCCTATTTAAAGACGACGACCCTCCCGATCTGTTTCCCTGGCAGTTTCAACCGTCACAAGAGAATTTCGACAGTTTTTGGGCGAATTCGTGGGACGAAAACTGCCCCTGGCTACTGGATTGTCAAGATTTCGGCATACATGACTTTGGTTTCGATTGTTTTAACGATGTCGAAATTGATAATGTTTTGAAATCACTAGATGTGGGGAGTATTCAATAAATTTTATACCAAGAAAGAAAGAAAAAAAATTGATCATGGCTAGATTAATCATATAGTTGATTTTTGTCTATGGTGATAAATGGTGTTTGAAAAGAGAAACTGTTATTTGTGAAGAGGTTTCTCAAACAGTCAAATTAGAGAGGGAAATATCAAATTCAAAATATGGTTTGATTAAAAAGGTTACTATAATTTGGAAAAGTAGATAGGGGTCAATATCATGACATGTAAATGTGAACCTTTTTATGTACATTGTAATGTATTGATCATGCCAATAAAGAGAAGGCCCTTTTGCTCTGTTTCTGTATTTGGTTTTTTCAGGCTGTTAAAAGATTAAATGACTATATATCATGGGTTGAAAACAATTTGCTATATGATTATATTTTTGTCTTTTTTTGCTGAGGTTTTTATGTGATTGTATTTTTCTAATTAAGCATAAGTAGTACAAAGTACAAACTATTGCCCTCACATCAAAAGAAGTTTTGAGGGTAGTTTAATTAGGTCTTATACTCTATCATTGTTTGTGATGTGCTCGGAAGTAGAGGTGTCAAACGGATCGGGCCAATAGAGAAAATTGGGCCGAACCGGGCCAATGCAATCGGACCTCAAATTTCATACCCAATCCGTCCCAGAACATGAAAAATACACTGAAAAACCTGGGCTGATCGGGGTCGGCTCGGTTTTTCGGGCCAGCCTAGCGGGCTTTTGATGCCCGATATTTTTTGGACTTAGAATATTACAACCCAGCTCGGTAAAAATACCGGGTCGGACCAAAATTGACAACTCTACTCAGAAGTCTAATCAAATCTTTTATTTCTAATTCAAATGGAGTCAGGTCGGGTCTGGGGTCGATTATAGGTAGGACGGTGGATTTGGGCCTTGTAGATAGGGGTGTTTATTTTTCGAATCAATCCGAAATTTGATTCAACTCGAATTTGAATCTCAATTTCGAATTATAATTTTTGAATTTCGAATCGAATTTTGAATCAACTCGAATTCCGAATGTGAATATTCGAATTGAATAACGAATTGAGATTTTTTTTTCAAATTCTATTCGAAAATCCTAATTCGATTCGAATATCGATTCACATTCGTATTTCAATTTATATTTATATACTAATTCGAACTCAACTATAATTCAAATTTAATTTATGTATATATATATTATAAACATTATACAACATTGCATTTTCAAATAGAAATACTATAATTAGTTGATGTATAAATTACATTTAGCTTCAATTGCTATTATAAAAAAAATTATTTTAGTAGAATTTTAGCATTGGTGATGCAGCGAAGCGTGAACAAAGATTCAAACTCACCTCCTACGTTGATTCTATACTTAATACCGTAAGAGAGATAATAATTGAAAGAAAACCCTCGTTTTTATTTCTTAATCAAAAATCAATCACCCTAAAAATAATAACAACACAACTATTTATAGGATTAAATTCCTACAATAATAAAACTAATAACTATTTAAAACTCTTAAAAGATAATAAAAGAACCCACTAAAAAGAATCATAATATATCTTTAAATTTTATCTCAAATCTTATCTTCATCAATTGGTCATAGGTAGTTTCATAATTCAATCTCATTTCAAAGTTTAAAGGATTTTTGTTTAGTTTTTGTAATGTCTTATGATGTATTTAAACTTAAAAAAATTATATTTTTTCTTTCAAAAACAAAACAATATACTTTTGATTAATTATATGGTTTGCTTATGATTTTGATTCACTATATAGTTCTTTTGTTAAAAAAAATTTAAAATTTTGCTTGATAATATAGTTTTTGGCTCTGTTAGTTAAATACGGGACGAGAAAAGTTCGTTATTTAGTATGTAAGTATATTATGAATTTTTCTGAAAGTTGCGGCGAAAAAATCGGCAAAAAATACGGAAATATTTAATATACGGATTCGTAGACATACGAGTTTAATACAAATATAATATAATTATTCGGGAGTAATAATACAACTTATTTTAACATTATATTTACATAGATTGCAATTCATACTTATGTTTAGATTATATTAAAATTAATTTTAGGTACTTTATTAATTTACTTTAAATTATAACACAAATTGAAAATAATTATTCAACAATAGTTAGTGAGTTTTTAAGTGAATTGTATTTATAATTAGATTATATAAAACTTAATATATAGTTTTTAATTATATTAAATAATAACTTAACATAAATCTAAGATAATTATTTAATAATAATTACTATATTTATATATTATTAATATTCTTATTTATTATTTTATAATATTGTGATTATACTTATAAATAATTTTAAATGATTTTTTATTTATTTAAATATTATAAAAATATTAAAATAAAGTTTTATTCGTCAAGTATTATACGGATAACTATAATACGAGTATTAAACATTTTATTTGAAAACTACGGAGTAATTAACGCCACTTAACGTGTATGGGAAACATAAGTATTTTTAAATTATTCGTATGTACGGGTACTATACGGGTATGATACGCGATAATTAACTAACATAGGTATTGGATCTGAAATTTATGGTCCCAACCCGACCTTGCATGGTTTATCAACAAATTTGGATTTTTGGATTGACTCGAATTTGGTTCGAAAATCGACAAATTCAATTCGAATAAATTCGATTCGACTTTAATCAAATTAGGATCGAGTTTCGAATTGAGGTTTTAAAATATCCATTCGATTAATTCGATTCGAGAAAGTCGAAGAATTCAAAATTCGATTCGATGAACATCCATACTTGTAGAGATGGAGTGAGGGGGTGAGTTAAGCAATGATCCATTATCGGATATTTTAAAAATTATATATTTATAATTATAAGAAAAGAATCAATCTACCGATAGAAAAATATATTGGTAAGTATTAAGATATATAATTGTAAAGATATAAGTTAAATTGTTGTAGGTTAATATTTACCAACAAAATCTAAAACTATAAATACATACAATATTTATGTCGACAGTTAAATTTAAAAACTCTTGGTAATTTTTCGGTTATTGGTCATTATAGTTTGGAGGAAATAATATTTTTTTATTTTGTCAGTATTATGTAAATAATTGCAAAATTTAGTGACAAAATCATTTATGTCAGTAAATTCTGTCAATAAACTAAACTGAGATCAAATGTGGCAGAGAGTTTACCGTGTGGCAGTGTGGATCAATCTAATCCATTAATTTGACAAATCTAATGGCCCAGTATTTTTCGATTTTTTTGTTTTTAATTTAATTTCGCCCAATTAAGGGCATAAATGTCATTTTTACACAAATCAAATCAGTTACATTTGGTAACTCCCCATCATATCGTATTTTTTGGGATTTCAATTAGATTGATTCTTCTTTTCACTTACCAGTAGTTTCCTCAAAACAAAAACTCTCAATCTTATTTCTATCTTCTTCTTTTCTCTCTGTTTCATTGACTGAACCTCCTTCTCCATCTCAGTTTTTTTTTTCAAAAGTTCTTCACAAACCGTCGACAGAGACACACATTCCGCAAAGAGTGTGATTTTGATTCTTCAAATAGTTGGTTAAGGTAAGTGATTGGTTGGCTTTTCTTTCAGTTTTGGTTCGAAAATTTTGATATTAAGAGTTTTTACTTTATATGTTTTGGCTTTTTTTTAACCATTCAACTGTTGATTTTGGATATCTTTGATTTTGGATATCTGAAGTATTTTTTTAGTAAGAGATTAGGCATTCTTGTTTGTATTTTTATTTTGGAGTATCTTGGGTTTGATTTTTCGATTGTCCAGGCGATTTTATGGGTTCTTTTTCTGTTTTTGGGAATATTTTTGTGCAAATCAGGGCATCTTTGTTGGGGATTTTTTTGGTGTAAAATTTGATAAAAAAGATGTAATTTTAGTTATTGGGTGGTGTAATATTTATTTACTTTCGGACATAAATTAATGCATATTTTGCTAGGAAATAGTATACAATTAGACAATAAATGGTATATAATTAGTTATTATATGATGCACAGTTGCTTTTGCTGCACCTATTAGTTTTTTTTTTTTTTTTTTTGCTGTTGACAGAGATTTTTTTGATTCTCTTATTTTAGTAGGAAAATGAGTTTGGTTCTTTTTTGACTGTTTTGCTGTTAACTGAGATTTTTTTTTTATTCTCATATTTAGCATTGTTATAACGGCATGGATATGTGTTTTGATGCATTGATAAGTTTGGTAATGTGTATATAATGTTCATGCAATGCATAATGACTAATGGTGTTTAAATAATATTATTTTCGTATACAGTTAGAGTTCATATAGTGCCCAATTAGTTTAGTTGGTATATTTGTTTTTGATATATTGTGCTTGAGTTCCGCATTCTTTAATATAGTTCCTGTTTCTCAATACCAGGTTTATAATTTTCAATGGCAAGAGAAAACAGGAAAAGACCTGCATCTCCAGGGCCGAGCGAGGGTGCGCGTAATGTTAACAAGAGGTCCAAGACTGCCAAATCTGCTTTGAAATCTTCGATGCCCAAACTGAGAAAATTGTAGCTTATATTTTTTTGGCCTATTTTGTTTTATTGTACCCGTGGAAATGAATTAATGAAAACTTAGGTATAAGTTGGTATACATTTAGTAAATAGTTGGTATACAATTAGTTCAGTTGTTTTTATTTTAATTGTGGATATGAATTGATGAAAACTTAGCTATAGATTGGTATACAGTTAGGCAATTGTTGGTATACAGTTAGTTTTTATGCGACACAAAAATACATTTTCTGCATCCTTTTTCTTTTTTTTGGTTGACTTATTTGATGTTAACATCGTTTTTTTTTGGCAATTTTATTTTATGTGTTTTTTAGTTGGATCTGTCCTCTCGATATTTGCAAGCACGTGGGTGTTATCAGGCAACGCGTAATAATGAAAATTCTGCATATTTGTACACCAAATCAGTCAAATGTATACACAAAATAATTTTTAAAATATACAATATTGTCAATATTAGGTATACAATATTCTCAATTAAACATCTAACAATGCAATACTGAATACTTATATTATCACTAAATATTGGACAAGTTTACACCAAAATATGATTTCAGGGTACCGTAATGGAATTATTTTTATACCATATTTTTATGGTTATAAAGCACCGAAATATGCACATGTACACACTAAAATATGCATCAGTACTCAGTAGTAGACTTCCTGTCATCAAGTGATCCAACCCCGTCTACACCAAAGGTAAATTGTTTTATTCAAATCCCTTCCAAGGGAGGGGGAGTAGGAGGTGGGCCCCCAACTATATTTGAAAATGAATTGGTTATCCATAAAGAAAAGATAATGTCATAGGAAATGACAAGATTGGCGACTGGCAAGGTTTTGTGGTGGCATAGCCTCGTAGAAAGGTGAGGGGAAGCGATAGGCATAAGCTTGCCGATCATTGCGTAAGCGAGAGGTGAAAGAGTTGCTTTGGAAAAATCAGAAAGAATTAGACTAACCAATGTACAATATTGTCAATATTTTTATACCAATTTAAGTACCAACGTTTAGTCTTAAATAAACATCCAAACAGGTCATATTTCATGTTATATTAGCACCAAAATATACATATCTATACACGAAACAATGCGTCTAGAGCACAATATTATAAACGTTTGTACACCAAAATATTGCGTCAATGAAGAGTGAGAATCCATTTTTTTTCCCTCATAATTAGGCGTGTCTGTTATGGAAATGTGATATTGAATATATCCCTTGATTTTAGGAAAGTAAATATGGTATTATTTTTACACCATTTTGATAGTTACCGATTTGCCCTTTTTACACATAAAATAAATGAAAAATGGTGTATTTTTAAGCCTAATTTAAACCATCGGTTGAATAGGATGGATGGATGAGATATGTCCACACTGCCACATGGTAAGAGGCTGCCACATGAGATCTCATCCCTATATATATATATATATATATATATATAGGGATTGGTTCAAATGAGACCAACCCCTTTAGGTTAGTCCATAGGAATACTTATGGACTCTTGATTTAAAATTTTAAATGGTGTAGATCATTCTAGTTATTTTAGGCTAATAAGGGTATATTTGTACTTTCTATATCATCAATATATTAAATAGGCAGGTTAATATCTTCAATTGCTATTTTTAAGGCAAATACAATCTTACCTTTTCACTTGGTCGATTTTTAGAGAGAAAAAACGCATAAACTCTTTTCTAGGAATTGTTCTTTTATACCTGATTTTGTTTTATCATACTTTTAGTTCAGTGGACTTGTATACTTAGCCATGTTTTATTGTATATTTAGTTCAGTCGATTTGTATACTTGGTTCAGTGGAATCGTATTTTTAGTTATATAAGTAGTTTAGTAAGTAGTTTAGTGAGTTTGTATATTTAGTTTGTGGATTTGTATACTTAGTTCAATTGAATTATATACTTAGTTATATAAGTAATTCAGTGGAATTGTGTATTTAGTTCAGTGTAATTGTATACTTAGTTAAATGTTTCTGTATAGTTCGTTCAATGCAATTGTATACTTAGTTAAATATTTCTGTATACTTAGTAATGTTTTAATGTACAGGTAGCTTAGTGTAATTGTATACTTAGTTAATTATTTATGTATACTTAGTAATATTTTAATGTATAGTTAGTTTAGTGGAATTATATACTTTTGCGATGCAGAGATTGTTGCTGTGAAGAAGGGAGAGAAAGGAAAGGTGAATCACGTGATTATGGGCGTGATTATGGAGACGTGATCAATAACAGATCATGTTCCTAATTTGTAGGAGGCGGTCACCATATTTAGTTTCTTGGATTCCTATTTTACCCCTTCTAATGTATACTTTCATATGAATTGATGTATATATTTGTTCATATCTTGGCCATTGATTTATTTTTTTGATGGTGTAGATCTGGTCCTATGATCTTACCTAGGAGGGTGGTCTCATGTGATCTCCTCCCTATATATATATATATATATGTTTAGATTCAAATTTTGCTTTCAATCCTGAAATTAGTAAATCGTTCTTTCATGTGTGTTAAAACAAAATGACTTGGTTTTTTTATATTTTAGTATTTCCATATCTTGGTTTAGTTGAGTGCAAATTTATGTAAGTTGTGGCCAGCATAATAACAGAGTGTGAACAAAAATTAATAATATGTCATTCTTAGCAAAGTGTCATATGTAGGGTCGGATAAATTAGTATATAACCCAAGCAGATTGTTTCATGTATGATATAATCATGAGCACTTAGATTTTAGGTATTTTCTTAATTTGAAGCTTAATCATTTTCAATGTGATCTTCAGGAGAAACATACAAAACAAGTTGTAGCCAGCCTTTGCCTTTGGCACTAACTAATTGAGTCACTTTGAGTGTAAAATTTAATCATGAGTAAGATGGAATTAAATAATGTCAAGATTGGAACTCATTTAGGATTGTAAGGAACACTAACTATGTCACTCATTTAATTCATTATCAAAAATTTATTACTGGATATATGATAGATTAGTATAGGCAACTAATGTCCCAATTAAGCTTGCTCTAATTGTATAATGAAAATACCAATTGAGATCTAATTTAAGATCTCCTATTCTTTACAGATTTTCAATATACCAAGTGATTGTTGTACCTACAAATAATATCATTTTATAGACGTGACATTCACTTATTGAATTGAAACACTCAATTGAATAGGGACTATGAGATCTCGTATACTGAAATCAAACTTCAAATTTCCTACTTTTGCCTTTTTCTATTCGACTTTGTATTCCACTTTTTGTAGGGGTGACAATTCCTCGCACGATACGAACTTGACCCGAAGTTACTGAGAGGAACTCGAACCCGAATACGACTGACACGAATCTAACATGATATTAACGGTCTATTTGCCTAAAAGTTAAAACGTAGTTATTTATAATTTAATCACTTTTTGATGTATTTTAAGCATAGCCCGAAATCAACCCGAAACAAAACACAAACCCGACCCATTGACCTGAATTGCCACCCCTAACTTTTTGGATGTATGACACATGTTCACGAATGATGTCATTTATCTAGTTTACCCTTATCATACATACAAAAAACGCAACACTTACCCCACCAAAGACATTGATCAATCTGTATACATTCCCCGGTTTATATTGGTTGTAGCGATGATGGGTCGGAGTTGCTGTTCTCAGGTATAGTCAGACGTAATTATGAAAGTTGGTTTACCAAATAAAGAAAAAGAAAGAAGAACACAACACAAATCAAATAACAAAAATAAAAGTTCAAAGTTCCGAAATCAATTCTTCATGAGAATTTGTAAATTGTTGTTATGAGAAAGAGGAGCGTTATAGGACAGTACTGACCCTACACCAAGATTTACAATATCTCAATACTGCAGTTGGTGGTGGGCGGTGGCGCATGATCCTATGTAGCTACGCCTCCGAAAGGTTTTATGGACTAAAGTGGAATGTTGAATCATTTTAATTTTTGTGGTTTTGAATTCATGTATTAAAATTTGAAAAAATCTTTATGTTAAGTCTCATTCTGATTGAGTAGGCAACCTTGAAAATTTGAGTGTATTCTCTCAAATCTTGTCTATTTATGGGGTTAGTGTAGAATCAACATACAAAGTGAGTTATATTTTTGTTCACGTTTTTGTCTGTATCAAATTCTCATAAAACTTAACCATAAGGTTTATATTAGAGCTGACAATTCCTAACCAGGCCTGCGGGCCTGCACAATCAGCCCCCACTTTGGGCTGGACTGGGCACTAATATTCTAGGCCCGAAAAAATTCCAGCCTATGTAGCCCGTGGGTCGAGTTTGACCCGACTTTTTGGGCTGGTCCGATGATTTTATGTACAAAATACATTTTTTGGGCTTAGCTGGGCCATGTATTTCTGCGGCCCGACCAAAATTGGGCCGACCCGACTCGACTTGAAATTTCTGAAAAACCCGATGGGCTTTGGCTGGCCTAGCCTGGCCCGGAACATTGCCAGCTCTAATTTATATAGTGCATGTCCCCCCTTGAGGTTTATAATTATTCAGAATTTAATCCAAATTAAATGTATCGTCAATTCATTAAGATATTTTAAAATTTTAACCTCGGATGATAGCTAAAATGATAGAATTTCAAGATGATATGTGGCTTCTTTACCATATAAAATTGGGTCATTGCTACACAACAAGTAGTTAGGACGTAGGGTTTTTTTTACCTGCGATAACCCTCCGACACTCAAGTCAGATTAGAGAGCCAATGAAACCAGAATTCACAAGTCTAGATGTTGTAGAATTAATTTCACATCGTGGAAATGGAATTGGATGGGGTATTTATAGTAATCGAACCCGTCTTATTATTTGGTGGTATGATGGTGCGTATATGTATAGGCCCATTAAGCCCATAAGAAAACTCTTGTTGGACTCTCAATTTATATTTGGATATTTGAGCCTTTAATATTTAGGTTCATAATTAAAATTATGTTGACCCCATCAATTAACAAATTTTGTCTCGTCATGAAAAGATTTGAATAAAAAAATTATTATCTTCATAAAGAAAATTCGTATTAAAAGTAATGATAATTTTATTTATTTCCTCTTCTAACAAATGGTCTCTAGCTCCCAATATTTCATTCTATTCATAATTAGGTCCTACACCATTTTATTTATTTTTATTGGGTTAATTTATGATCTCATCATGATCATTGTGATGATCACCAAAATTGAGAAGTTTCTGGTAAATCCTTTTTGAAAAATTAATTGATGAAAATAAAAAAAAAAGATGATGATGATGATGATGACAAAAAAAGTGCAATCCTTTTCCACATGTAAATTCACTGACTAAAGGCTTGACCTTTCCATGTGCAATAAGAATGGGTAGGTAAAGTGTTGTTTGGGCTCTCTACCAACCTCTACCAAACATGCAGTGACATGCAATTGTTGTCTTAATACAAAACTAACTAGCAGGAATAAAGAAGCAATTAAATCAACTATCACTATATCCACATTCCTTGGAAAGTAAAATAAAAAGTAGAATAGAATCAAAAGAAACAAAACTCAGTGCATTTATGTGGACAAATGACAGGCTGCCAACTGTCATTTTTTCAGACAATTTAAATTATGTCTTATGTTTAAAATTCTTTAAGGCTTGTTTGGTTTTCTTTTCAAGATTTTTTTTTTTAATTTTCAGTATTTTCAATGCAGTGTTTCCGGGCATAGCTTAACTAGTAAAGGACCTGAGTGACGTGATGTTCGCTTTGCTGACACTCACAACATGGAGGTTCGAGTCCGTCTGGTAATAGGTCGGAGGAGGATTTCTTGTGTGGTGACTCAGTTTAAAGCAGCTCAGGACCCTAACTCGTTGAGACATATCCGACGATTCACTTCCTTCACGAAGCTCTAGGACCGGGGCAGTGGAGGCCCTCAGGGATGGGGTTCATCCTCTTTTTAGTATTTTCAATGTAGTTCTATTGATGTTTATGTGAAAAGAGATTATGTTTGGAAGAAAAAATAAATCCTTCGGACTATGAGACATCTATCATTCCCATGGATGGTCCTAATCTCTAGGTCTGGGGGAGGAGGGGCAAAACCAACCTCAATACTCCGTTTTAGTCAGGAATCGAACCTAGGATCTCAGGGTTGCAATTGCAACCCCTCAACCACCAGGCCAACCTCTGGGATTAGTGGTGAGCCTTTTCAACTATTTAAACGTGAGAAGGTGATATTCAATTATATGAATGGTTTGAGATCAACATCTTTTGAATTAGGTGTAATGGTTATGTACTGGTTTCGGGATTTAGGTGATAATTATGTATTGGTTTTGTAAATTTGAAAATTATAGATGTGAAAATTGTTGTGAAAAATATGTAAAATAAACATGTTTTAAATTTTGAAATAATGTAAATTGAGAATATGTCTTTGAAATGAAAATAAATCAAGGCCTTAGGCCATCTCCAACCCACAATTTTAGCACTAAAATAGTGCAATTTCTGCATCAAACTTAAAAAACATCTCCAACCTATCTACTTAAAATTTTACACTAAAAGGAATATTCCATGAATATTCCTCATTATTTCAATGTAAAATACATATTTATTAAATTATCATAATCTTAACGTAATGTATCTTAACATAATGTAATGCTTGTTTTTATCATAAATGTTTTCAATTATATTGTATTTAATATTTAAACTTATTATTAAAAAGTATTTTTGATAATCCAATATATTATAAATAACAATATAAATCTAAATAAATAGATTTATCAAAATAATTATATACTTGTATGAAACAAAGAAAAGTACTAAAACATACAATTAAATTTTATATAAAATATTTATATATAATGACAAATTAATTTATTTAGAAAATATAGAATTAAATGATGTATTTCAATTCATATTAATCAATCAGATACCTTCAAAATTATTAAAAAACATAAATGGATAACTTTAAACAAATTAAAAAAACAAAAAAAAAGGAAAAAGATAGCGCAAGGGAATAGTGTTGCGTCAAATTTGACGCAACACTGTAGATGGCTCTATTTTAGCGCAAACGATAGCGCTGCATTGGTGGAGTAATCTCTGCTCTATTTTGAAGTTTTCAAGTGGAATAACACTCGGTTGGAGTTGCTCTTAGGCTCTCCTCTTTCAACTTGAACTTGCAATGACAGCGGTTGGTAGCAACCAAAAATTAACTACCAATGTCTCGTGTGTCGTGTAGAGGAGATGAAATTAGGGTATTGAAATTCGAATTTCGATGGAGGCAAGTGTCATGGCCTATTACCCCTCCAGGTTGGGGGTGGCAATTCTGGTCGGCTTCAGGTTCGCAGGTTGCTAAGATCACGAGATTCGTATCGTAATTTTGTGTTGTGCCAGAAACTATCATTACTATCTCTAGTGGAATTTTTCGAGAACGTAATAAAGGAGGTCTATGGAAAAAGTTGGTCATTTGTGAATGTTTACTCTTAGTGTGTATATGTTGTGATCATATTCGAATTTATCCGGAGGATGAATAAGGGGAAAATGGAAATGTTGTCCTCCCTCAAAACTAATCAGACAACGTTTTAAATCTAAGTTCTTAAAAGAAAAAGGAGCTTCTAAGAAGAGAGGAATTTATAGTGACTCTTTTAAAGTGACTAAATTTGTGGTGAAGAATTACCTTCGTGAATATCATGATTTTGAATATGTGTGTCTCTTTGAAAATAGTAAGTCCATCTGAATTTGTTATATGGTAATTTGGGGAATCTCAAAAGTATTTAAGTAAATTTATTTGGGCCCATAATCCAAATAAGGGTCTATCTTGGACTCTTGACCCATCACCACATAGTTTTACAAGATTAATTCTATTCTCTAATTGATTGTCATGGTTTATAGAAGGCCCTATAGAGATATCCAAAGGAACAAAATGGGTCATAGACTAAGGTTTCTACAAGATGAGCTTTTATGTTTATGTTAAGCTCAGAGAGATCCAAAGAGCAAGTTCATAAAGCCCAAATGAATATTTTCAAAGCCACAAGCCCATAAAGCCCTAAATAGTCTTTCTGACCATCTCCAACCTTCGGTATAATACTTCCACTTTCAAGGTACGCAAGTTGATTGAATTCGATAGTTTCTGACGACAGACTCCACCTGGCGTAGTGCATAGTGGGGTTAGACAAGATCTGAGCGGGGTTGGTTGGATCTAATCGGAAGAATAATGTAGGCAGACAATAGAAGCCTATCACCTAAGCGGAGACTAATTGGAGCTAGATAGAGATTTTTATAACAGTGATTTCAGTCTCTCTCAAACTCTATATTAACACGACTACACGAGTGTTGAATGGGTATATCCTCGTGAACCCCTTAATCATTTATTCATGTTGCACACGGAGCCCCGTATATTATTTGCTTCTTAACGAGTCGATTATCGATTATTGAATCAATCCTTTGATTTTTCTAATTATTGGTTTAATTTCCACGAATCTGAATACAACATTCTTATTAGCATTTAACAATTACAGTTAAACATCTAAAAATTAATAACTTTGAGATCGCCAAAAATATTAATTTAGTGAGATAAATTATTATTAATTTATAGAAATATAGCTTGTAGAAATATTTTATACTTGAAGATATATTGTCAGCTCGTTTTAAAGCTATTGAATGATTGCAAAACATTGAATTATGCATTTTAAAGAGGAACTAAAATGTTTTTTTTTTTTTTAACATTTCATTGTTTTATATATTTGATTTTATTTCCAAGAAATACTAAAATTGTTGAATCGATTAATAACTCTCATGTCCAAGCCAAATGTCGTTCGATTCCGACGAGTCCATCCTCTTAAAGAAAAAAGAACTCAAAAGGAAAAAAAACAGCCTAATACTTGACCTAGAGAAATAATATAGTTTTCACCACTAAATTCCACTAAAATTATAGCGTGACCCCCTCCGTCCCAATTTTCTCAAAAAGTAAAGAGAGAAAGAGAACTCAGAATAAAATCCACAGCAAAGGCAAATTCGCAGGCCAGTCTCCGCCGGCTCGCCACCGCTAGTCGACTGCGGAAAAAAGATAAAGTTAATTGCTCGCACGTTTGCGTAAGGTATTCCTCTTGCCTCTTGAAAATTAAATTTAGATGCCAACAAAATCCTGCTTATAATCCTAAATAAAAACTGAAAAAGGAAAATTATGAACTAATCCATGATATAAGATTTCACAATTTCTAGATTTGAGACTGTTGCTGGTGTCTTTCGAAACGCTTTATTTTGATTTGAGTTTGTATATTACGACTGATGAATGAGGTGTCAAACACACGGACATTGACATTGGACGAGTATGCTTTTGGAAATCTGAATCAGAAGTTGCTGGTGCGAAATCGGAAGAAATTAGGGCATTCTGATGTTGTCAGTTTTGTTTTGGATTGGGATGGATTGTCTTGTCTCCTTTTCTTCTCAAACACGGCTCAATTTTAGTCTTAGTATATTTCTTTTGAGATTTTTTTTTTAATTAAAGAAGTGAAAGGAGTTGAGTTTCGTGAGTCATGTGGCCTAATTTTTGTATTATTTGCATGCTCTGGTCCTTTGCTAGAGAGTTCAGCTCTGGTTGATGATGTTAGTAATATGTTTTAGTGTTGGGCGATTGTCTATTTGTGTTGTGTGATAGGAAATTGTTGATCCGAATAAAAGGTGTGAAAAACTCTTTAGTAGTAAAGTCCTTTATGGTTCTTTTGATTCAAAAAATAAAAGTCGGAATGGAAGTTCTATAAGATGCAAGAGTAGCCATGAACTGACTGTGGGACATTTTTTCAGTCATCTCCTTTTGATGCATAAGAACATTGGCAGCAAGGCACACCATCACCAAAGTTTTCGTGCTTTGCATTGCAAAACCACTATGTTTTAAGTTAGTACCTGGAACTGTCTGCGTCATTGGTTACACATATTGTAGAATGTTACTTAAGTTTCCATGAATCATAGAAACATTGCAGGTATCACGATTTCGCTTTTGGATTGACTTACATATAGTCATATTTTTATGGAACCTGTAGAAATTATATAGCTGCATGGTAGCATAATTCGCATCATACTTTCCTATTCAGATATAGTTTCCAAAGAAAAAAGAGAAGGATTATTTTTCCTGAATTGCTATTTTATACCTCATTTGGAGTACGCATCTCAAAATGTACTCAGAGGGTATGCAGTGATCATGATATTCTTTTGGTCGAGCAAATTGTAAAATCGACAAAAGTAGAACGGAGGGTGTAGTGTTAGTTTTTTGCATGCAATTAAATTAACACTTTTTTTTTTCTACAATCAAAATCAAAACTTATGGAAAATAAAATGGTAAAAAGAATCTAACATGAAAAGATAAAAATATTGTAAAAAGAGAATACTTTGATGCTTAATGTTGTAACTTGTCCATCCACAGCTGCGGCTGTTAGAGTAAAACTTAAGGTGTGAACAATACACGGAAATAAAGAAAGTGAAGAAGGCAATTGAAAAACTTTGCTCATCCTTTTGGAAGTTAATTATCATTCTCATTTCACGGGAGTTGTTATATGTTGCTGTGGTTGAGTCGTGTGCGAATTACTTATAGATGGTGCAGAAATGAACTTTTCTAGGATGATCTGATAATTGCTTGAGATAGTGGAGAAACTATGGAAGTATAAAATACTCCATTTACGTAGTTTTTTATTCTTGGGTGGGCTTTTAAGTGATTGTCAGGCTGAAGAAAAAGTCATTCAGAAAAGGATTTATTGCTAGAAATTTAAAGGAAAAGACACAAATTCTGGGCAAATAACTTTAAGATCTGTGCTGACCAGCAACCAGGGGAAGAAGCTGTTACAATGCTAGGATGTAGTAATGGAACACAAAGAAATTTCTTTCAAATACCTGAATGGTTTTGTGATGTTTTATAATTATATTATAGGTACATAGGTTTTTTTCTTTTGGCAATTTTTGAACAAGCGGAGCGTGGTTTACGTCAGAATCTACAAGAGTTGTTTTGATGTGTCTCTCATTTGTGCTCTCTCTCTCTCTCTCTCTCTCTCTCTCTCTCTCTCTCCCTCTCTCTCTCTCTATCCCTCTCTCTCTCCCTCTCTCTCTCTCTCTCATCATGCCTGCTTTTAAATGGAGAACTTGTGATGATCTGTTTTCTCTAGAATATTGATTTATGCATTAAAGATGAACTTGGATTGACCATCTTCAAGTGTGTCTTCATCTGCCAATGCTTTCCTCTTGAATGCATTCAATAGAAGATAGAAATTTAAGAAAGAAGTGTGGCAGTTATTCGTAGCAATATAATTTTGTGATTGACTAAGAACCACTACTGTTAAACAAGAAAAAAGCACATACACAGAGGCAATTATGACGATTTATGACGGTGAATACTTGGAATCAAAAAGAATCTACTGTGAGTGATGGATGGAGAGACTTCCAAGAAAGGCCACTCATAAATTTTCAGTCAGTTAATGGACGAGACCAATCCTTGTTTAGACTCAAGCACAGAATTAGGCATTCTTCTTGTATTGAATATTTAGAAGAAAATTCTGCTCTGTCTCGTAAATTACAAAGTGAAAACCGAAAACTCAATAAAAGTACTAATAGACAAGTGTGGTTTTGGTCTTCATAATATGCGCACTATGCCTACTAAGCTATAATCTTGCTTTCAAATCTTCATGGTACTCTTGTCATGTTCATGGTTTTTTGTAGCTAGTCCCTGCAAACCCTTTAAGATTGAACCAGTTAAGGGTGTTCGTAGGGTATGACAGTGTGATTGCTAGTTTTACATTGACATCTCATAATCAGAAAGCATTTGAATATGATGATTAAAGTTGGGGTGATCAGTTTGGGGGGTCTCGTTGTAGCTAATGCCTAGTAGCTATAATTGCAGTCAATCTGAGTTCGATTTCTGTCTGGCATCCTTTCAAGCATCCTGCTAACCTGTTCTGTATGTGCCTGAGCATACTTTAAAATCCTGAAATGGTCCCTTTGTCACCTGTGATTGATTTTCTCTACAGTTAGTGGACAGGTAGAGCATGCTAAATTCTTTGTACTTACTACATTTAAGTTAGCTGAAGCTCCAAATAAGTTGGTGTGGATCTTACTCAGAAGGATATTTTGTTAGACCTTTCTCCAGCTTGTGCAACAGATGATATTTGAGATGCTTTTTGTTCATTTTTCTTTTCGAATTAGGATGTTGCAACCCTCCTAAAATATGTTAAAACCAAAAAATTGGGATGCTTCAGTTTTGTTGATTTACCCAGAGTTTACATGATCTGATTTATAGACTAAAATATTATGTTAAATCGATATAGCAGTTGGAATTCATGTTTATACTCCTAGAATTAGTTATTAGCTACTATTCCTGTTTAATGAGCTGCATCAACAACTGGCAGCCTTTTCAGTAGTTCCATATCTAATGATTATTGAGTTTCATCCATTTAATGGATAACGTTTTTTTTTTCCAAAAAAGATGCATATTGCTGATTGCAACTAATTTAATAGCTATTTTCCCTTTCTTTGTATTATCATGTATAGGATGATATTTTTTTATGAATGTTACTCCTAATATATATTGAACATCCCTTGGATATGACCTGTCGAAAACAATTATAACCCTTAATTTTCCGTAGACATACTAAGATAATAAGTAAATGATTATATAGAGTTTCATTAAATATTGTATTCCATTTAGGTCTTTGAACTATTGGTATTGGAGTGCTTTTGATAGGTTTAGTGAGTTACTCCTAGTCTTGAGGTATACATACCCCTACTTTAGTTCATCCTTCAATTTCTCCCCGTAACCTAAGGATTTTGGAAGTCCTGTTGCAGAATAAACGTATTGGGCAAAGAAACCGAAATTTCAAAATGCCTATGACTAATTCCTAATCTGGGGGATTCAGGATTAAAGTATCAGTTTAACCAATGTATCTATGCATTACTTTATGATAAATTTTTTTTATCCGTGCTATTTTAGGGTTAGACACTGGTGCACTTTAAAGTATATCAAACTATATTGACTGCATTGCACAAAAATTTAAAATGTACCTTAAACTATCATTAAATTTGCTTCATTATTTGTAAGGTAATCCATCGCAGTACAACTTGCACCAAATTTGTTGACTATGAGCTGCCATTATTTCTCACCATAGATTGGCTTCCTCCAATCTGTTGTGTTGTTTCACTTCAAAATATACTTTTGACTATTGAGTTGCTTCCTATGCAACTAATATTATATCTACTGCAATACCCTTTTTTTTCTTTTGATCGGCTACTGTAATACCCCCTTTATTTGACATTAAGAAGTTTTTGTTATTTCAGAATAACTCTTTAGGTAGACGGTAGTGGGGATACTGGGATGATATTGACAATGCAGAATAATGGTAGAACTAGTAGCCACAGAAGTTACTGATATTACTTAGAAGTAGCAGTGCGATACTACACATAAACGGATAATAAGGGCAGGGACATGAGAAAATTGGCATTTGTAATTCTGATCCTTTGTGTTTTTGGTGAAGAAAATCAACTTTTTACTCTTCACTTCTCTGGGACTTTATGTTTCTATGCATAAGAAGATATTGAATAGTTATTTTTATTGATGAAGCATGTAAAATTGTTGCTCAAAGGAATTGAAAATTTATTAAACTACTCATGAATGAGGACACTAAAATACTATTTGGAAAACCGTGTGTCTGATAATCGAACCTAGTTTTACTTTTACAGTGCAAGAATTTATCTTCTCCTTTGCACTCACGTCAACTATCTGGTCCGTTGAATAATTTTATGGATATTTCAGGTGAAGTAGAAAAGCTGCTGGTACCATGGGTGAATCATTTACAATTCAGATCAGCAGCAACTTAGTCCGACACCTAGTTGATGATGGTGAGAAGGTAAAAAGGAAAACAAGAAAGCCAAAACCAAAAATCAACCGAGAACCACAAAAATCCGAGACAGTACATCCAAAGCAGCTCTCCGATGATTCAAAAACACTCAACATTCCCCCTTCGACTGGATGGCCAATTCAGCCTCCTTTGTACCTTCCAACGCCACCTCCTCAAAAACCCGCAATTGCAGAGTTAGATGCCATTTGGTCTGTCCTTGAGGCAAGCGAGAAGGCCGTAGAGAGGTTGCAGAAGCAGGAGGAGAACATGTTACACGAGGTCACTCAAAGAGCAAAGGAACTTCATGATAAAGAGTTTAAGCTTCCAAATCGCAAGCCTATGCCATGTTTGGATGAGAAAGATGCATGTTTGAAGTGCTACAAGGAAAACACCAAGGACCCGTTAAAATGTGCCCAATTGGTCGAAGGTTTTGCAGAATGTGCTCGCAGAGTTAGGCAGCAAGTCGTCGCGGAGAATAATTAGGTATCCTGAAGCTTTTCTTGGGTTTCACTTCAGGGGTAACTACTAGCTGACATTAAATATTAACCGCCATAAAATATTTTCTGGTGAAAATATATCGAATCTATATTGTTGCATATAAAGGAACCAATGTTCTTGCTCTTTGCTCATCAGGTAGGCCTTCAAACGGTCGAGCACTTGTTCGTGGGTAGGGGATGCAAAGTTTGGATGGGTTGAACACATGGTGAAAATTGTTTGAAGAGTTTGTGTTTTGTTTTCGGATTTTAGATGATTTTGAACTATCGCTAGCTCTCTCTTTTTCACTTGGCCATTGTTTTGAGTGAAAAGCTGATGGTTCATAATTACTCCTGTTAAGGATTACGAATTATGTGACCCTAGTTAGGAATATTGGATGCTATAACTCCCATATTTGAGACATCAATGAAACTGAATAAATTCATAACCCAATATATCATAATCCAATCGATGAATTTCCATTGTTTTCTAAGTACATGTTTTATAGCTAAAAAAAGGGTCTATTGTTGTATTGCATTCATTTGGGATTTGAAGCTTGTTTGTCAAATTGGATCTCTCTGTTGTAAAAATTCCTGCCGAGCCCCGATTAATCCCTGCCTAGGCGCTAGACTTCCTTTGTCTGCCTACGATTTTTTTTCCGATTAGGCCCGCCTAATCTCGTCCAGGTCGCACCTAACCTCGCCTAGGCAGCCTCCAGTCTGCCGCCTAACGAGCGCCTAGCGCTTTTTACAACATTGTTGGATATATAATCTGCTTGTAGACTTGCTGGAAGAAAATCACGAGCCACCATATGATATTCGTTGTGAGAACAAGGCAATGAGGGTATGTATACAACCTTTGCAATGAGGTTGTCTACCAAATACCAATAACGACAACAGTACTATAGGAATATGCAAAACTTAAAACTTTTCCAAGTTTCATCTAAACGCTGTGGTCTAATCAAATAATCAGATGCTTAAGTTTGGATGCAGCAAAGATGAACGTATGCAAATACTTGTTTTTCAAAATTGATGAAACTAATAAGTTGATTTTCCTCATTGAAATTTGACTTGAAAGGATAAGATTTGTCATTAAGAGCCTCTTTCGATGAATTTATAAAGTTCTTTAGAGCTTATAAGGATGTACTTATTTCTTTAGAGCTTATAAGATGTACTTATTTTGGTAGAATTTTTAAGAAATGCAGTTTATGAATTCCGAAAATAAAATACTAGATTTTGATAACGTAAGAACCCCTCATTTTTGTTTAAAATCTTAAAAAATCATCTTAAAAATTGATCTAATTAATTATATATTTTATATTATTTTTAAAATAAAATCTAGCATTTACAAATTTAAAAGTATTTATAGAATCTTTTACATAAATGTATATTATATTTGAAAATTACTTTTGGGAGTCTTTTTCCCCAACCGCCACTCCACCACCATCTCCCACCAAACTCCCCCAAAAACTTCGCCATTTCTTTCAGCTTTCTGAAATCAAAGGTAATCTCTCTCTCTCTCTCTCTCTCTCTCTCTCTCTCTCTCTCTCTCTCTCTCTCACAGTGCTCGTTTTATGAATCATAGAAAGACTTAGTTTATATATGATGAATGTCTGGGGTAATTGAAGAAATTCTGGAGCTTAATTAGGATATTATCAGGATTATTTAATTTTGTAATTATGCTTTCAATTGTTCTCTTTTCTTGCAATTTTTCTCGGTATTCGAAATCCCATTACTGATTATATGCTCGTATCAACTAGGATGATGTATCGAAATTTAGTGTTGTAAAAAAATCGAATCTTTAAGAGTTTCATCGTGTGACAGGGCAGCTTATGTTGTTTTAGCTTCTCAAGTTGGTTTAGTTGCAAGACTTCAGAAAATTGGAGCTAATGTATTTTTAGATTCTGCATTGAGTTAGAATATTTAAATAAAGTGATAGTATATTGGGTGCCTCTGAACTTTTGTGAGTGAACAATTCAAGTGAAGTTTTGTATTTTTTATTTTTCAAAAAATTTCGGCCCTGTCATTGCAGAGACTCGAACCCGGACCCCTTTCACTGAAGAGGAATACCCGTGCACCAAACTCTTTGTCAATAGATGGCTTGAGGCAAGAAATAGAGCTGTTTACTGTGAAATAGTGGGTTAATAATAATATTTCATAACAGCTTCAGAGATGCTTAGAGGTCTAAAGAAAAATAGCTTTGTGTTATGCACACATTAAATGTTGAGTCTTTTATGTGATAGTTAACAAGACTACATTTTTCTCCGTTTTATGTACGATAGGGATCTAGCAGTTCGTTCCTAACAAATTTGAAGTTTCGTTATTTTTCTCCCGAATCACTCTTTTGTGTAATTTTATATAATTGTTCTATTGGTTTAACTGATATGGATACTTTACAATGGTTCTTGCCCACTCAATTTGCAGAATTTTAGAGTAACCCCCACATTTTTATAGTAATGGTGCGGGGGAGGGATGCGTGTTGGGAGCACTGTGTCCTCGTTGATGGAGCTAGGCAGAAGGTTAGATGTAATTATTGTCATCGGGAGTTCAGTGGTGGCGTTTATAGGATGAAGTTTCATCTAGCTCAGATCAGAAATAAGGACATTGTTCCGTGCACTGAAGTCCCGAACAACGTGCGTGACGTTATACAAGGTATATTAAGCACTCCCAGGAAGCAGAAAGCTTCTAGAAGACAGAAGGTCGAGCATGTCGCTAATGGCCAAGAAAATAGCTCGTCCGCTAGTGGTGGGGCCCACCCCAATCGTGGATCTAGCGAACAGAACGGTAGTTTTTGCCCATCTTTGTGGTCCCCACATGCTTCTCCTAGTGCACAACCTGAGCCTACGGTATATGACATTCGGAATGAGAAGCAGGATAATGCCGATAAAAAGATTGCCTTATTTTTCTTCTACAACGCAATCCCTTTTAGTGCTGCCACTTCGACGTATTATCAGGAAATGGTTGATGCTATTGCGGAATGTGGATTAGGTTATAAAGCACCCACCTCTGAGAAGTTGAGATGTAATCTTTTGGAAAAAGTTAAAGCTGATGTAAATGATACGTACAAAAATTTAAGATACAAATGGCAAGAAACAGGTTGCACGATTTTGTGCAATTGCTGGTCTGACGGGAGGACCAAGTCGCTCGTAGTATTTTCCGTCACGTGTCCTAAAGGAACTATGTTTCTTCGGTCTATCGATGTGTCTGGTCATGCTGATGATGCTCATTTTTTGTTCGGGTTGCTAGAGTCGGTTGTCTTAGAAGTTGGCGTCGAAAGTGTTGTTCAAGTGTTAACGGATAGTGCTGATAGTTATGCCTATGCCGGAAAGCTACTTATGGATAAGTATCCTTCAATATTCTGGTCCCCATGCGCTTCGCATTGCATTACCATGATGTTGGAGGATTTAAGTAAACTAGAATGGGTTAGCACTGTTTTAGAAGAGGCAACGACTATCGCAAAATATATATATAGCAACGAATGGATTCTTAACACGATGCGGAAATTTACCAGTGGAATGGAGTTGCTTAGGCCGAAGATTTCAAGCTATGTTGCTAATTTTCTGTCTTTGAGATTTCTTGTTTTACAAGAAGAGAACTTGAAGCACATGTTTTCCCACACGGAGTGGTTGGCGTCTAGTGCCAGCAGACGCCCCGATGCCCAACTCATAAAGTCGATGCTGAATGCCGAACAGTTTTGGAGCTCGGCACGTGAAGCTGTTAGCATTTCTGAACCACTAGTGAAAATTCGCAGGATATTAGAGGGAGACATGCCTGCTATGGGATACTTGTACGAAGGAATCGAGAGGGCGAAAATTAGTATCAAAACATATTATAATGGAATTACCGAGAGGTATATGCCGATATGGGATATAATTGAAAGGAGATGGAACATGCATTTTACCTCCCCATTACATTCAGCAGCGGCATTTCTTAATCCTTCGATTTTCTATGGCCTTAGCTTTAAGGCTGATTTAAGAATGAGGAATGGTTTTCAAGAGGCAATGATGAAATTGGCAACTAAGGACACGGATAAAATAGAAATAACGAAAGAACATCCAGTTTACGTAAATGCTCATGGTGCGCTAGGAACTGAATTTGCAACAAAGGGACGGACATTAAATGCCCCAGGTATGCTGTACTAAATGATACTACCCGTTTTGTCCATTTACATCCCATAGATTTTTGAGAGCTGGTCGTGTAGAATGGCTCTTATTGGTGTAATCTTTACTTATATAACATAAAACATTGTAAAATGTTCCTATATTAATTGAATCTAGTTTCACATTGTATCCTAGCAAATGCAACTGATGTGCTTAAAGCGTGGCTAAATCTAACCATTAGTTTATGAGAACCAAACTAGTTGTAATAATTTTATGGGATAATTACAAGTACTACCCTTGAGATTTGGGTTAATTACAAAAAACCAGAGATGTTTGAAAATTACAAAAAACCTCGTGAGGTTTGATTCTGTGTTAAATGTAAGGGGGGTAATCGCAATGTTTTTACAAACGTAAGGCGAATGTTTGAAATGTTTTTGCTTATGAAGGGGGTAAAGTGTAAAATAAAACCAAACCTTGGGGGTAGTTTTTGCAATTATTCTTAATTTTATACTCCAAAATCACCAGATACGTGGCTTACCTGGATTTTTGCGTCTTTAGGTGATTGGTGGGCTGCATATGGTTATGAAATTCCAACATTGCAGAGATTTGCAATACGGATACTAAGTCAGCCTTGTAGTTCTCAATGGTGTAGATGGAACTGGAGCAATTTTGAAAACTTGCACACTAAGAGACTCAACAGGGCAGAGCTAGATAAATTAAGTGATCTAGTTTTTGTACGTTGCAATCTTTGGTTGCAAGAAATTATTCGAAACAGAAACGGACAATATATGCCAATTGTATTTGATGAAATTGATGTTAGTTCAGAGTGGCCTTCTGAATCGGAAATTTTGTTCCCTCTCTTGGATGATTCCTTGTTGGAAAATGTATCATCTTAATGCAAAATATGCTTATGAGTTCAAGAAGTACAAATGAAATACACGTTTGCTTGGCTTTGGTTGTTCCCAACACTCTTGAGTGTTGTTTGAATTATTGATTGTCTAGTTTTGCGGGATTGTATGTTTACTACATCCCACAGGCCAAGAAATTTGGCATTGCCCCAAGTGAACCACATATATGCAAATAGGCCAGAAGGGGAGAAAGAAAGATACCTCTTATTCGGTAATGAGTTTATGCGAGTTATGAAACATTTAAAATTAGTTTCAGTTAATTACATATGAATATCCAATTACATTAACACTTGTCTAAACTGCAGTTCTAGTTGACGACGGTTTTGTGTGAGAAGCCGTGGGGTTATTGAGAGTGTACAGGACGGCATGCTAGCTGCACCCGTTCAAGCAGCTCCTGCAACCGTTCAAGCAGCTCCTGCAACCGTTCAAGCTGCTCATTTCCCATCTGAAGGCGCACTGGCATTGTTAAGTTGCGTAATGAAAGTGTTGATTCGTTAGTGGCCAACAGCTGAGAATCCCATGAGTAGACAACAACTCGAACAGGCGGCCATAGAGATCATGATTCCACGAATTGATATTAATGCAGATATCATCACCGGTCGACTCACGCGGGGATATGGGCAACATGGGTAATCAAGTGCAGGTGACATAATTACATGTAGATGAACATGGAGATCGTTGCTATATGGTAGTTCTATAACCACTGAGTCTTCTTCACAAGAGTTACAGAGAACAAAGCTACACTGAAGAAGACTCAGTGGTTATAGAATTACCATATAGCAACGATCTCCATCTTCATCTACATGTAATTATGTCATCTGCACTTGATTACCCATGTTGTCCATATTGACGATTACACTTGTCTCCAGTGAATATCTAATTAGAAGTCCCGCGTGAGTCGACCGGTGATGATAATTGCATTGATATCAAATCGTAGAACCATGATCTCTATGACCGCCTGTTCGAGTTGCTGTCTACTCATGGGATTCTCAGTTGTTGGCCACTGACGAACCAACACTTCCATTTCGCAACTTAGCAACGCTATTTCCAGTGCGCCTTCAGATGGGAAATGAGCAGCTTGAACGGGTGCAGGAGCTGCTTGAACGGGTGTAGGAGCTGCTTGAATGGGTGTCTTTGGGCTTCAGTTCCTCCAAATATGGCGCTCTTTGAGTTTCCCACATCTGGATCAAGTTTTACTGCTAAGGTAAGTTGTTTCTCCAATGTGGTTTATATCTTGGTTGGTATCTGAAGCCTATCTTGTTGTTTGGTCATATATATTTTTCTTATTATTTTAACTTCTTCATTGTTTCACTTGACGTGTGCAGCTTTGTGCACATTTTTCTGTCATTCAATTCATACATTTTTTATTTATTTATGACAATGAAAATTAGTATACATAAGTTGAGCTTTTAGAGATGGGTTGATCCTCATCGACATCGACATGTATTACCATGATGGGACAACATGAGATGTCGGCCGATGTCAGGGGAAGCAAACCCACCCAAATACAACATCTATTTCTCTGTCACTTGACTTCATTAACCTTTTTTCTTAAATTATTTTCACGCATCATTAACTCTGAACTACAATTTTAAGGACAAAATCGTGTTAATTATTTGAATAGTGGTATTATATAACAACAAATGATGCTTTTGATCAGTGCTTATATGCTCTTCGTTAAAAATTCATGACATTGTTTTGAAGGTAAATTTGTCTTTGTTTACAGAAAGCTTCCGATTGAAAGAGGAACATCTGGTTTTAATTTTAAAAAGTGCCTCCGAGAGGTACTTTTCTTGTTGAGGGCAGAACGGAAGATGCGGATATGTAGCCTGAATGGCATCATCAGAAGCTAATGGGAGGTATATTATCTACCTTTTGCTGTGACACACTACATTGAGAATTCTTTTTTCGCATTCAATTTCAATGTGTCGATAATATGTGATGTTGCTTCTCTTAGTTAGATGAGAAGAAGTGCAATGAATTCTCTTTTTCAGCCTCCAAGCTCAGTGTAACTAGTAGTGAACGTCCGATTAGTTGAGCATTTACTAGAAAGAATGACATTTTTGTACCCATTTTTCTAAGATGTTTGGTTCACTTGTTAAAATTGTTCGTATGACGTTGTTATCGTCCCTTACTTTTTATGATTTCATCTGTGTAGATATTGGAAATTTGTTCAGGCTTGGGTTTGTATTTGTGTAGCTCACCCATTTGAGGTCATTTCATTAGGTCTTGGTTATGGCCAACTCGATGGCTAGTGGATCTTGGTGAAGTGTCTATGGAAATAAATTAGGCTTCATTTTGATCGGTGGATTTGAAGCTAAGGATTTCTAATAACAAATTCACTGATGTTGTTTGGATAACCTTGTGATATAATGGATATCAAATCCCTAAGCTTCTAGTTTGAACTACTTTTTGAGTCATCGTGGTAGATTTAAAATCTATCATAATGGAGTCATTGAAATTGTTTCCATGAATCCTACTCGCAAATCCAAATCCCTCTATCCAAACACAACCTAAAATTTAAGATGATTAAACTTTGTTGTGTCAAGTGATACCACTGTCTAGCATAGCTTTGGTATTGGGCCGAGGCCAACGGGCGATCGATTTGGATTTGAAGAGGGAACTTGTGGAAAGGATTTCAAATGACTGAGATGTATTTGAAATCCACTACAATGACTCAAAAAACATCTCAAGATAATAGTTAAGGATTTAAAATTCATTGTAAAATTTTCTTACCCAAACAACCTCAATGAATTTGTTATTGTAGATTTGAAATGCATAACTCCAAATCCATCAATCCAAATGGAGCCAAACGGAATGTTTTGTGATCTATTAATTTCTTCTCTCCATGTAACCTAATATGGTTGTGAAAAATGTTGGAGTAAGAATCAATTTGTTGGTTATGAATCTTTAGCTATAATTTGGTCCATATGAATTTGTTGGTTATGGTTTCTAACAAATCATTACAAATTCTTGTATATTTGGCTTAGTTGTTATTTGTTTCTCTCGTGTTAATACCATGTCATGGTTAATCTTTATATAGAGTGATATCAGCATTCAGCAATCTGCAAGAAATCCAATCTGAATTATTGGCCTTTTAGAAATGGTTACAATTCTAGAACCATGTTATATTTTAATTTTTTCCTATCATTTCAACATGATTAGGGACGGCTAAACCCGAGACCCATCCCGTTAAGAAAAATCAAGACTCGGGCCCCGCCTCGATTCATATGGTCGTCCACTTGCCGCTCTGATAGAGGAGGGAGATGCAGAAATGTGAAAGAGTGGAAAACCACTGGATCTCCATTGGTGTCATATCAATGCTTTATTTAATAAAATTTATTTCTATGAATGCAATAGTTTTTTTTTTTCGAGTGATAGTTACATACAAAAGTGGGTGTAATTGTAGTGTGTATGGATTAAGTTTCAAAGAGGTAAGTGGAAATGCTCCGTCAATTATTAGATTTTGGAGAAGTTCCCAATACAAGTTGTCGGTAGATATTATCATAAGAGTCAATCGGATCATTATTTAAAATCTGATCATTATTTGTTTCTACTAAAGGATTTTGATGGCTCAAAAAAGACCTGGAAATATACCCACACCACCGGGTGCGAAGTATAAGTGATTTTTTTTTTGTCAATCTAGAGTATCTCTACACCAGTCGGGGGCAAAAACTCCATACTTCCTTCGACCCCCCAGGGTTACAATTGCAACCCTTCAGCCACCAGGCCAACCCCTAAAGCTAGAGTATAAGTGATAAATATTACTAAAAAAAATATAAGCGGACAAAATAAGATTTACCCTAAAATAAATTCTCTAGCAGAACATCGCTAACTTTAGTGGGTCAAGTCAATATTCTATATATAGCAATAGAAATAAACCTATTAAGCAAACCATGTGACTATGTGCTCAATGGCCGTCGACAGAGCCGGAACGCGATATTGGGGTGAGTCAATACATAAAAGTGGAGTCGACCAAATTGAAAACTACAAAAAAAAAAAAACATATAAATTCTACCTTAATTTCTTTTTCTTTCTTTTTTTTTAATTTAAATTCTTAATACATTTATTTTTTTGGTGGGCTGGGGAGGGGGAGGGGGGTGGGTGGTGGGCCCCAGTATGGCCTTCCCTAACTCTGGCATAAGAAGGATAAAGATGTTCCCAAATCTGGCATAAGTCAATAAAGATGCCGTGAGCAATTCCCACCACAAATTGGAATTATCGTTTTTTGTCTTTCATTGAAGAATTATGACATATGCCGTCCAATCCCATCACGTATTGGGTATAAATGCTTAACACACTCCCTCTCCTAATTTGTTTTACCCTCCTTCACTATGATCACTATATGATCACTATGTACACCAAATTTATGAATGCCTTGTCTGCCATAGAGGTTCGAGCTCGATTCATGTTCGTCTTCGCAATTGTTGTCCTTTCCATATCATAGATCTCTTATTGCTCGTCAGATTGAATTGAATTAAATTGAATCAACATACATATGATATGTGATAAATATTACCTCGAAATATTAGGGTGCGATTGATTATTCTTTTACCATGAAGAAAAAATTGATGAAAAAAAAAATGAATTTTGATAATGTGATTGGAATGAGATAAAAATATAATGATAAAAGTTGATTTGATATATAAATAGTAAAATAATTATTGAATATGATTGGCAGTTGAAATATTTGAGTGGGTAAATAGTAAAATTTGTGGTAAAATAAGTAATAATTATTGGTGATTTTTTTTTTCATTTTTTGAAAAATGAGTAGGAGTTATTGGCGGAGGAAAATGGTGAAAGTGTGTGAATAATCTATTTTCTGAATATTTCCATAATGAATCATATTTTGGGTAAAAAAGAAATTCTCTAGTGGAAATGAAACTTTGTCATAGCCTTTGTTGTAAAAATCTCTGCCTAACCCCGATTAATTCCCGCCTATGCGCTAGATTCCCCTTGTGTTTTTTCCCCTTCCACCAGCCACCTAATCCCGCCTGCGTCCCACCTCATCCACCATCAAGGCTCCTTAGGCGCCTAACCCCAATCTCCCGTCCGACTAGCGCCTAGCGCCTTTTAGTCATAGCTCAACTCTTCTAGATATGGAAATAAAAATAAACCAATCAACCAAACCACATGTCACCATGTGTTTCACAAAAAGAAGGATAAAGATGTGTTCCCAAATCTGGCCTAAGATGCCGTGTAGCAATTCCCACCACAATTTGGAATTAACGTTGTTTTGTCTCACATTTAAAGAATCAGGACATAAGCCGTCCAATCCCCTAACGTATATTGGATATAAATTCTGAATACAATTATCACTCTCTTCTCATTTGTTTTACCCTCCTCCGCTATAATCATGTATACCAATCTTATGAATGCCTACATAGACGAACCAGTTCAATTCGTGTTCGTCTCGACAATCATCATCCTTTCCATATCATGGATTCTCTTATTGCTCGCCACCAAAAATTCGAGCAACAAGAAGAATCCACCACTCCCACCAGGTCCCAAGGGCTTACCCCTGGTGGGAAACCTCCTCTCCCTCGACCCCGACCTCCACACGTACTTCGCGAACCTCGCGCAAACCTACGGCCCGATCTTCACGCTAAAACTCGGCAAAAAGATCGGTATCGTCGTAACCTCCCCCGCCGTAGCAAAACAAGTACTCAAAGACCACGACACCATTTTCGCCAACCGGGACGTCCCGGTGGCGGGAAAAGAAGCCACGTACGGCGGCTCGGACATAGTGTGGAACCCGTACGGACCCGAGTGGCGGATGCTTAGGAAAGTATGCGTGCGCGAGATGCTCAGCAACAACACGTTGGACACCGTGTACGATCTAAGGCGCCGGGAGATCCGGGGGACGATTAGGTACTTGTATAGCCGGGCGGGATCGACGGTGGATATCGGGGAGCAGATGTTTTTGACGGTGATGAATGTGATCACGAGCATGATGTGGGGCGGGACGGGGACGGGGACGGAAAGGGCTGGACTTGGAGCTGAGTTTAAGCAAGTGGTTAGTGAGATGACTAATTTGTTAGGCATGCCTAATTTGTCCGATTTTTATCCCGGTTTGGAGAGGTTTGATTTGCAGGGGATACAGGGGAAGATGAAAGGATTGGCTAAGAGATTTGATAAGATTTTTGAGAGTATTATTGAACAAAGATTGAAAATAACTGATGGCAAGGAGAGTAAGGATTTTTTGCAGTTTTTGCTACAAATGAAAGATAATAATGGAGATGCTAAGACTCCTTTTACTATGACACATCTTAAAGCTTTACTCATGGTATGTCTATCAAATTTCTTTGTACATATGTATCTTTTTTTTTTTTCCTCAATTTCCTTTGGCTTATGGTTTTTTGTAGCAACCAAAACAATTATTTTCTTTTCCTTTTCTGGTCAAAATTGCTTTACCAAACAGAGAACAATTAAAACCAGCAGTGTTAAGAAACATATATAGCTCTATATTTAAGGAAACTATTGCTTTAGCCAACATATCCCTAATGTAGATTGGGAACAATTAGGTAATTGGACTTATTTTTTTAAGGAAAATTACAAAAAGTACTCACGAGGTTTGACTCTAGCTAACTTTAAAAGTTACAAAAATCAAATTTGAAGTTTACATCTGTATTACATTTTACCCCCAACTGTTAGTTAATGACTGCATTTAATTTGTTGAAGTCGTCAAATATCCCTCAACTCATTCGTATAGCAAAAATAGCCCAACTTTTCTTTTGCCTATTTGTAATATTTAGAAAAGTTGAAGGACGTGATAGTAAAATATAGGGATAGTTTTCGTAATTATCCCTTATTTTAATGGTATACATTTTCGAGCCATAACAAATGAAATTTTGGACACAGGACATGGTAGTAGGCGGAACAGACACAACATCCAATACAGTGGAATACGCTCTGGCTGAGATGATGAACAAACCCGAAACTCTCAAAAGAGCGCAACAAGAGCTCGAGACAGTCGTAGGCAAAGACAACATAGTCGAAGAATCGGACATGAACAAACTTTCATACTTACATGCAGTGATGAAAGAAGTCCTGCGTCTGCATCCTGCTCTGCCTCTCCTCGTCCCACATTGCCCCAGCGCGACATGTAACGTCGCTGGGTACACGATCCCAAAGGGCGCTCGTGTTTTCGTCAACGTGTGGGCCATCCACCGTGATCCTACGATATGGGAAAAGCCTCTGGAGTTTTGTCCCGAGAGATTTTTGGATGGGAAATGGGATTACAATGGGAATGACTTTAACTATTTTCCGTTCGGTTCGGGACGAAGGATATGTGCTGGGACAGCCATGGCTGAGAGGATGTTTATGTTCTCACTTGCTTCTTTGGTTCATTCTTTTGACTGGAGTTTGCCTGTTGGAGAAACATTGGACTTGTCTGAGAAGTTTGGGATTGTTTTGAAGAAGAAAATGCCACTGATTGCTATCCCAACTCCTAGATTATCTAATCCTAGTCTTTATGATTGAGTAACTTTCTACATATTTTTCGCCGGATAATTTCAATTTTAGTACCTAAATAATGACCCATTTTCAATTTTAGTATCCCGCTTTCTGGCTATATTAATTTTGGTAAACCGCATTTTAATCTTTAATTAGTTTTGCCGCATTCCGTCGAACATATGTCAATTTTGGTAACCGAGTCTTACTTTTTAACCATTAAATGTGGAGTGATGAAAAATAAAAACATGGCATTGACGAACATTTAATGAAACACCATTAGAAAGTAAAATATAGGACACTAAAATTTATATGACCAAAAAGTGGGGTATTAAAAGTGAAAACTTGGTATAGTTTAAGTATTGAATTTGAAATCATCCCTAGTTTTCGAGATAGCAGTGTTGTGGTATGGAATGGACTTAGTCAGTGGGTTTAAGATTGTTTTCTTAATATTTTGTAATCAAACTTGTAATGTTTTAGCAATCATTAAGTTTTTCGAGATAGCAGTGTTGTGGTAGGAAATAATGTGGTGTATATATTTTCTGGATAGAACTTTGAGTTATATAATGGGATAATTACAAAAACACCCCAAGGTTTGGGTTAATTACAAAAAATCCAGACATGTTGAAGAATTCAATTTAGGTTTCCAGCCACATCCTCCATCTAGAAGCCATCCATCTTTGAAGAGTTGGTGATCAAGTTTGACAAGGAAAGTATAAAGCTTCCCAACAAGCCACCATTGTTGAAGCTTCAACCACCTACCCCTCCCACATCCATCTATAAATAGGTGCTTCATTCTTCAGTTGTAATCATCCCTTGTGAGTGAATATCACAGAGAGTAGAGATATCCTTGAGAGTGATCAAAATCGATCCTTGGGAGATTGAGTGAGTTTTGAGAGTTTTTTGTGAGTTTGTAAATCTCCTGTAAATCTATTCTTGTGTGAAATAGAATTGGTATTTTTCTCTCAAATTCATCCATTTAGTTTCATAATGATCCTATGATACCTAACAAGTGGTATCAGAGCCTCGTCGGAGTGCTCGCCGGAATTTGCAGAGGTCTGAAATTTTGAGTTTTTCAAAGATTGTTAAAACTCAATTTTCAGTATTCCATTGGATTCCTCTCGTCGATACGAGTCCGTACGTGTTTTCGGATCGAAAAACGGACATCGGACGAAGCCGTACGAGCTGTCGGAACTCTGAGGAAGAAGATGAACAGTAACATCTGCATTCAAATTTCCTTTTAATTACAAATCAGTCCCTGAGTTTTATATTTTTCATTTTTTGACCCCTCAATTTTTGGAAATTACATTTTGATCCTCAGATTTTTTGAAATTTCATTACGGTCCCTGAACTTCCAGAAATTACAGATTGGCCCCTGAACTTCTTGATATTTCAGTTTGGTCTCTATATTTTCTGAAAATTGCAGATCAATCCCAAATTTTTCGAAATTGAAATTTTAACCCCAGTGTCTATTCCACCATTTTTGACCATTCCGGACGTGACAGTATACTCCATTTCATGAGATTCAAACTCTATATTTGTGAACTAATTGTTGGAAGGTGAAAATGGCCACGGATGAGTCAACATCATCTTCTGGAGCTATGATTATGCTCAATGCTACCAATTACACGTTATGGAAACCCCGGATGGAAGATCTACTCAATCAAAGATTTGTTCGACCCCATAGAGCTAAAAGGTGTTAATCCCGATGCTTCCAAGTCAACAGAGTGGAAGAAGTCGAATAAAAAATCTATCGGTCGATCCGACAATGGATTGACCATAGTATCTTTCACCATGTCGCCGCACAGAGACAGACGATATGCCCTCCTGGCGTGGTTGGAGGACATGTACCAGGCCAAGACCGCTCGGAATAAGGCCCTGTTGATGAGGCGCTTAGTCAACATGAAGGTGAAAAATGGAACTTCGATTCCCGAGCATACTAGTGAGTTCCAGCTTGGTAAACCAATTATCGCCTGTAGGATGCCACTTGGAGATGAAATGCAGGCTCTCTTACTTCTCGCCACTTCCCGATACCGAAACACTAGTTGTTTTTCTCAACAATTCGCCCCGTAAAAGCAAACTTACCATGTTTATGGTTAAGGATGCCCTATTCAATGAGGAGGCGGAAAAGAAAAGACATGGGCACGATCGGACCCATGCCCTTGACGGAAAATCGAGGAGACAAAGACGGGAAGCAACAAACGAAGTAGTAGAGGCAAAGGAGAGGCAAAAGTAGGGGAAGATCCACTGATGGCGTAAAACCAACATATAAATGTCATCACTTTGTGGAATAGAGGGTCATATGAAGAAGAATCGCTATAAATGGCTAGAGAGGAGCAAGGTCGGAAGCGGTTCCCACCAAGAATAAGGGTGGATAAACGCTAAACGCTATCATTCCTGGAGATGTAGTTTGTTCAACCCATGATGAGGCATGCCTTCATATCTCAAGAGAAGATACTGAATGGGTGGTAGATATCGCAGCGTCTTACCACGTAACTCCTCACAAGGACTACTTCACAACATACAAAGTCGGTGACTTTGGAGCGTGAATATGGGAAATTCCAGTTCCTCTCTAATTGTAGGAATTGGTGATATACGATAAAGACAAATGTCGGGAGTACAATCACTTTGAAGGATGTCGGGCATGTGCCGATCTTGGTGAATCTACTTTTCGGGGATTGCCCGACAAACAGGGCTATGATAATCATTTCACCAAAGGCACGTGGAAGTTGTCAAGAAGCACTATGATAGTTGCTCAAGGACACATTTGTGGCACGTTGTACAAAACTCATGTGAAAATATGTACATATAGCCTCAACATTCCGAGAAAGAGGCTTCTCAAAATTTGTGGCACTGTGAGACTCCTGGTCACATGAGTGAGAAAGGATTGTCTACCCCGATAAAGAAGAGCTTATCAATGTTGACAAGGAAGTCGCACTAGATCCTTGCAATCATTGTCTATTTGGTAAGCAACAAAGAGTCTCGTTTAGTTCCTCTTTAACGAGAAGATCGAGTTGCTCGGTTTGGTGCACTCGATGTTTGCGGTCCCCCGGAGGTTGAATCACTAGACGGTAACAAATACTTTCTCGACATATATTGACGATGCTTCTCGAAAGTTGTGGGTGTATTTCCGAAGACAAAAGATCGTGTGTTTGAATATTTCAAATTGTTTCATGTCATGGTAGAACGTGAAACGGAAACAAGTGAAGTGTCTTCGATCGAGATAATGGAGGCGAATATACTTAAAGCGTTCGATGCCTATTGCAAAACATATGGCATTCGACATGAGAAGAACGATCCCACGCACCCCTCAACATAACGGTGTCGCTGAAAGAATGAACCGAACAATCATGGAACGTGTTCGGAGCATGCTCGGATGGCTAAGCCGCCAAAAGCCATTCTGGGAGAAACAATGAGTTGCTTGCTACCCGATCAACAGATCACCATCGATTTACCAATTTTGAAGTTCCGGAGAAACTATGGTGCGGGAAGGATCTCATACTCTCACTTGAGAGTATTTGGATGTTTAGCATATGCGCATGTATCCAAAGAGCTCAGACAGAAGATTGATGCAAGGACCACTCCATGCATTTTCATTGGCTATGGAGATGAAGAGTTTGGATACAGGTTATGGGATCCAAAGGAGAAGAAGGTGATCAGAAGTAGGGACATAGTGTTCCATGAAAGTGAGACAATGGAAGACATTGAAAAACCCACAATGTCTCAGAAGTCAAATATTGGTGCTCAAATCTCAGATGCATCACCAGAACCGTTCGTGAGAGATGGTGACGTAGTGCCAGAAGATATACCAGAAGCGGAATATGAAGAGATATAAGAAGGTGTTGAGCAGGGGGAGACACAACCCGCTCTACCAAATGTTCCTATACCATCAGAAAGCCAGGATGGTGGTGGATCTCCTCGGTTGTTCCAGGAAGTTCGTAGGTCCGAACGAGGATGGATTCCATCTAGAAGATATTCGAATCCGATTACCTTCTCACATCAAGATGGAGAACCGAGAGTTTCAAAGTAGTATCTCATAAGGACAAAGAAAAATGGCATTTTGCAAGCAATGCAAGATAAAATGGAATCTCTGCAGAAGAATTCCACTTATGAGATCGTAGAACTTCCGAAAGGGAAGAAGGCACTAAGAAACAAATGGGTGTTCAAGTCAAGAAAGATGGTAGCGGAAAAGTGGTGAAACACAAAGCTCGCTTGGTAGTCAAGGATTCCAAATGAGAAAAAGGAATCGACTTTGATGAGATTTTTCACCAAAGTCAAGATGACATCAATTAGAGTTATTCTTGGTTTAGTAGCAAGTATGAACTTGGAGCTTGAATAAATGGATGTGAAGACAACATTTCTTCACGGAGATCTCAAAGAAGAGATCTACATGGAGAAGCCAGAAGGTTTTGAGATTTCAGTGATAATCTCGTTTGCAAGCTCAAGAAGAGCTTGTATGGTCCAAGCAGGCACCAAGCGTGGTACACAAAAATTTGACTCGTGTATGGTGAGTCAAGGCTACAAGAAGACTAATGCAGATGAATGTGTTTACATTCAAAAGTTTGCAGATGGAAATTTCGTTGTTCTTTTACTATACGTAGACGATATTTTGATCGTGGGAAAAGATACAACGAAGATTAGTCAGCTGAAGAAAGAACTTTCGAAGTCTTTTGACTTGAAAGACTTAGGACCGACTCAACAGATTTTGGGAATGCAGATAGTTCGAGACAGAAAGAACCAGAGGTTATGGCTATCTCAGGAGAAGTATATTGAACGAGTGCTCGAGAGGTTCAATATGAACAACGCCAAACCAGTCATCATTCCACTAGCTAACCATTTCAAGTTGAGCAAGAGTGCATGTCCCTCATCCAAGGAAGAGATCGGGGAAATGTCATCGGTGCCATATTCTTCAAATAGCTTGGAAGTCGATGTATGCAATGGTGTGTACAAGACCGATATTGCTCACGCAGTGGGGAACAAAGTGAGTCGTTTTCTCTCTAACCCCTTGAAAAAGGAGCATTGGGAGGGAGTGAAATGGATTCTCGTGTACTTGAAGGGTACATCAAATATATGTCTTTGCTACGGGGAGTCGATCCATCTTGGAGGGCTATACAGATGAGATATGGCAGAGATCCAGACAGAGAAAATCAACTTCGGATTTCTCTACACTTTCGCAGGAGTTTTCATGGCGTCAAGCTGCGAAGTGTGTTGCTTTATCCATAACGAAGAGTATATTCTTTGCGCCACGGGTAAAAGAAATGTTGTGGCTAAAGCGTTATCTCCAAGAACTTGGAATTAAGCAAAAAGATTATAAGGTACATTGTGACAGTCAAAGTGCTCTAGACTTGAGCAAGAATTCCATGTACCATTCCCGTACAAAACATATTGACATTCGATATCATTGGATACGCGAGACGATAGAACGACAACAGTTGAAACTCGTTAAGATCCACACAAAGGAGAATCCATCAGACATGTTGACGAAGGTGGTTACACGAGAAAAGCTTGAGTTATGCAGAGACATAGCGGGGATCTTTGATTCCTGATATGGCCGGAGGAGAATTGAAGAATTCAATTTAGGTTTCAAACCACATCCTCCATCTAAGCCATCCATCTTTGAAGAGTTGGTGATCAAGTTTGACAAGGAAAGTATGAAGCTTCCCAACAAGCCACCATTGTTGAAGCTTCAACCACCTACCCTCCCACATCCATCTATAAATAGGTGCTTCATTCTTCAGTTGTAATCATCCCTTGTGAGTGAATATCACAGAGAGTAGAGATATCCTTGAGAGTGATCAAAATCAATCCTTGAGAGATTGAGTGAGTTTTGAGAGTTTTTTGTGAGTTTGTAAATCTCCTGTAAATCTATTCTTGTGTGAAATAGAATTGGTATTTTTCTCTCAAATTCATCCATTTAGTTTCATAATGATCCTGTGATACCTAACACATGTTTCAAAATTACAGAAAACCCATCAGCTTTGATTTTGTCTTAAGTTTAAGGGATTAACTGTAATATTTCTACAAATGTCAGGGTGGATTTTGAAATATTTTCGCTTATTAAGGGGGAAGATGTAAGCAGAATCAAATCTTAAGGTTTTTTTTTGTAATTTTTCAAAAATTTCTGGGTTTGTTTGTAATTAGCCCAAACCTCAGGTTTTTTTTATGTAATTATCCTTTATATATTTATGTTTGATGAAATTCTAATTTCCTATGTTCTTCATTAAATTCTGCGATAATTACAAAAGCCCACCCGAGGTTCGGGCTACTCACAAAAAAAACTCAGAGGTTTTTGACAATTGCAAAAGAACCCCTTAGATTTGATTCCATCATACAAATTTCTCTTTTCTGTGCCAAAAACTTTTCAAAAAATCCATGACTTGCCCCTTAAATTTAATTACAAAGGTGGTTTTTGTAATTTTTAAATTTAGTTTTTTTTTTTTTGGATAATTAGGTCAAACATCATGATTACTTCCCTTTACAAAATGTCCAATTATGTAACTTAATTGTTCCCAATCTGCATTTGGGATATGTTGGTTAAAGCAATGGCTTCCTTAAAATTTGGCTGTGTGTCCTTAATTAAGCTTCTAACCGCTTCTGGTTTAACTGTAATCTGTTTGGTACAGAAATTTTGGCAAGAAAAGGAAACGAAAATAATTTAGTTTGTGTGAAATGCTAAGGTTAACAACTTCAATCAGTTGTTTTGGTTGCTACCAAAAATCATAAGGGAAATGAGATTTAGGAAAAATATAGTCCAATTAGAAATCAGAAATATATGCACAGAGAAATTTGATATGACATACCATGAGTAAAGCTTTAAGATGTGTCATGGTAAAAGGAGTCTTAGCATCATCTCCATTATTACCCTTCATCTCCATCAAAAACTGCAAAAAATCCTTACTCTCATTGCCATCAATTATTTTCAATCTTTGCTCAATAATAGTATCAAAAATCTTATCAAATCTCCTAGCCAACCCTTTCATCTTCCCCTGTATCCCCTGCAAATCAAACCTCTCCAAACCGGGATAAAAATCGGACAAATTAGGCATGCCTAACAAATTAGTCATCTCACTAACCACTTGCTTAAACTCAGCTCCAAGCCCTGCCCTTTCCGTCCCTGTCGCCGTCCCCGTCCCGCCCCACATCATGCTCGTGATCACATTCATCACCGTCAAAAACATCTGCTCCCCGATATCGACCGCCGATCCCGCCCGGCTATACAAGTACCTAATCGTCCCCCGAATCTCCCGGCGCCTCAGATCGTATACGGTATCCAACGTGTTGTTGCTGAGCATTTCGCGCACGCATACTTTCCTCAGCATCCGCCACTCGGGTCCGTGCGGGCTCCACACTATGTCCGAGCCGCCGTACGTGGCTTCTTTTCCCGCCACCGGGATGTCCCGGTTGGCGAAAATGGTGTCATGGTCTTTGAGTACTTGTTTTGCGATGGCGGGGGAGGTTATGACGATACCGATCTTTTTGCCGAGTTTAAGCGTGTAGATCGGGCCGTAGGTTTGCGCGAGGTTTGAGAAGTACGTGTGGAGGTCGGGGTCGAGGGAGAGGAGGTTTCCCACGAGGGGTAAGCCTTTGGGACCTGGTGGGAGTGGTGGATTTTTCTTGTTGCTCGACTTTTTAGTGGCGAGCAATAAGAGAATCCATGATATGGAAAGGATGACGATTGTCGAGACGAGTACGAATCGAACTGTATCATCGTCCGAAAAGGCAATTATAAGTTTGGTATACATAATTATAGCGGAGGAGGGTAAAACAAAATTTCTATACATGGCCATTAGTGCAGGGACTGGACCTATATAGATCCTGATTATTTTTATTGATTAAAAAATAATATAATTAATTGAACTGTAGAAAAAAGATAAAAAAAATTTGTTGATATATTGTGGCGGGAATTACCCACATGGCAGATCCCGGAAGATCTTTATTCATGTTTTTGTGAAGCACGTCACATGTTTGCTTGATGGGCTTATTTCTATATATTTGGAATAGTTGACTGTTGAGCCATTAATATTTCAAGGTAATATTTCCTCAGGAAATAAACATTTTAATTTTTGTATTTAATATTTTATATATTTATTATTTAGTTTTATATTTTTTCCCATGTTTTTTTATGTTGGAATTCACTAACTGAATGCAAAATATGATTTTTAATCATTTAATTCAAAAAGTATTGAAGAACTATTATCTTTTTTGGGAAAAAAATCAAATCAACTAAAGAAAAGAAGAAAAAACCACTTGATAATATTATCAAGTTATATTATATAGAATTATTAATTTATTAGATGTTGATTCAATTAGTCAATTTGAATGGCTTCAAAACCCGTTTCCAAAAATAAATAAATAGCAAACCTTCATGAAAAGAATAGACCTTCAAAATATCAATGCTTCTTGTGGATCGATAAATTGATAGACGTACGGACACATCAATTATAACAATAAAGTGTAGCTATACCTACACATATGATAATTATGTGAAACAAGATAATATATAAATATTGTCCACACCTTCAAAGAATCTTTCAAGTCTTGATACCTTCCAGCTAAGTTACTATATATTCTTTATGTTAGCCATAAAATATGGTATCTCGAGTAGAAGCAAAATAATTATATCGACTCTTTTAATAATATCTACCAACAACTTGTAACCTCTCCAATTTCAAAAATTAAACTGTTAGGAGCATTTCCACTTCATTGAAATTTTATCCATACAATAATGCCTGCAATGAGGAAATCTACTGTGAGACGATCTTACTATAAGGTTGAAGTTCTTGCAATAAAAAAAAAAGAATATTTTCTTACAAATTAACAAATGCGTATGTGTATGAGCGACATAACGCGAAATTATCATATGAATTCCCATATGTTCTTACAATTGTTGTGCGGTTGCATCTATGATCTATTGAATATTTTTAAGCCCATTGTGCGTAGATAATTAAGTTCTAGGATTTTGTATCAGTCAGTGAAGAAGCTATGTAGGGGCCAAGGGGGGCAATGGGCCCCCCTCAAATTTTGAAACAAAGTAGGGGTAATTTGATCATTTTACTTTTTAATTTTAAAATAAATAAAAAATAAAAAAATGGGAAGAAAAAAAAGTCTTCAATTATCTATGCATTCTTCTTTTATGTTTTCATTTGTGAATCTTGAAAAATATGAGTCTTGTGATTTTTTCCTTTTCTTAAAATTTTGTACTTAAGCTCCGTCATATATTTTAACTTGAATTTTTGCATTATTCTCTTGTGTCTCTATTTGTCCATTTTGATATATTGATATAATTGTTTTGTTATTTATTTTTGAATATTTAAGATGTGATTGAATTAATATATTGCCTCAATCAAAATTTCTATTTATTTTAAATTTGATGTATTGTTCTTCATTTTTATCTGTGGTAATGGACAAATTGTCTACTTATGTTTTGTAAAAATAAAAAATAGTCATATTTTTTGAGTACATGTTTTTTAGTCATTTTGACACGGTCATACTCTTCTTGTATTATCTAATGAGGTACTTGATTATATTTCTAAAATTCATCCTATAAATTTTTTGGTACCGAGTCACGATGGTCCCTAGAAATGAAAAAAGACAACTTGGATATTTGAACTAAACAATCGCTAAAAAGACATGGTTAAAACTATTTTTATTATGGAGAAATGGCAAAAAATCCGGCGAACTCTTTTTATACTAATATTAGTTGGGCCCTTCTACCCGAAATTCATGGCTTCGTCACTGGTATCAGTCATTTTAATTTTTTTTAATCAACAACCAAGCCTTTTGATGTAATGTTCTGGTGAAATTTCTCACTTCTTGAGCCAATTATATTGTTCTTAGCAATGTACGTTAATTTCACAACGATATATATGTACCTTGATGCTTCAAAAAATGTTGAATTTGATTTCTTCAATCTTATAAATGTATTGGGTAAACATAAGCTGGTGGGACGCATTTGATCTTTACTACATGTAATTCAGGGGTTAAAATTTGTCGGATTTTGTCTGTCCACTCTTATATATGTTGTTAATATATATGTCATTTTTGGTAATGTTGCTTGTCAAAAACTGGACTTCATGAAAAAAATATGAAGTTTAAAATTTTGGCCGGAAAATAGAACTTCATTAAAAAAATGTACGTTAATTTAGGTCCGTGTCGGGTTTGCGTGTCGGGTCTGAAATTGACACCCCTATATAAACATATATATGACAAACTTAAAAAGTTGGGTTGACATGGTGGTTAGCTATTGCATTACCTACGTGGCCTGAGCTGGTCCTGGGCTAGGCCGGTCATAGGCTCTAGACGGTCTTGGGCTAAGCTAGGTTGATTAACCATTTATGGGTCCAATAGGAGCCCAGATCATAACTCTTAAATCAGCCCAAGGATACCAGCACTATTCATATGAGGTCCTGGGCCAGCTGGACCCAGGGGAATGGCAACTGTATCCTCTGTTAGTTAAATACGGGACGTGAAGAGTTCGTTATTTAGTACGTACGAGTATATTATGAATATTTTTTGAAAGTTACGGAAAAAAATCGGCAAAAAATACGGAGATATTTAAAATACGAAACCATTGACGTACGGGTTTAATACGAATATAAAATAATTATTCGGGAGTAATAATACGGCTTATTTTAACAGTATATTTACATAGATTGTAATTCATACTTATGTTTAGATTATATTAAAATTAATTTTAAGTACTTTATTAATTTACTTTAAATTAATAATATACTTATTTATAATTAATATTATTATTTATTATTTTCTAATATTGTAATTATACTTATAAATAATTTTTTAATGATTTTTTATCTATTTAAATATTATAAAAATATTAAAACGAAGTTTTATTCACCAAGTATTATACGGATAACAATAATACGAGTATTAAACGTTTTATTTGAAAAATATGGAGTATTTAACGTCGCTTCAGAATATGTACGGGAGACGGAAGTATTTTTCAATTATTCGTACATACGGGTATTATACGGGTATGATACACGAATTAACTAACAGAGAGTCTGTATCCACACTAAAATCACCTGTTTAGAAAATTTTCATTAACTTATAGTTGGGTCCCACCATAAGTTTGTATATTTTTATTTTTTATTACTGCAAAATTAATGAAGAAATAAAAAGGTAAATGTGAAAACCCGCTTGCAAAACGATACATAAAAAATTAATTAATTAATTATATAAGAACTTCACCCAAAAAGTGAAAAAATCATCAAAAATCGAAAAGTCAACAAAACAACCAAAAAGGAGGTTACACGTTTGCAACATTTTCATTTAGTTTCTCAAAAAAACCCGCTTCGTAGGAATGGACTGGTTTGTGTCCTTTGTTGTAAAAATTCCCATATAACCCTAATTACACTCTGTCTAGGGGCTAATCTCTACTCGTCCGCCTACCTTTTTATCCGGTTAAGCCTCGTCTAACCCCGCCAATGGTCCACCTAGGTACTAAACCTTAGTCCGCCGGACCGCCGCCCAACTAACGTCTAGCGCCTTTTACAACATTATTTGTGTCAACAAACCTTAAAACCATACAACTGAATGGTACCAGGTTCTTCTGCAAGGTTTTTTTGTCTCAAAAAACTAGACGTGTCAATGACCAAGCTGGACTGAGTTGGTGCTGGCCTATTGGGCCAAAGGCAAAAATCAGGGAGAACCAGGCCAAATAGTGGTCGGTCCAGTATTTGAAGGCCAGTCCAACCCAACATAAAGTGAACTAATCGGGCTAGCCTGGTTTTTCGAACTGTTTCGTTTTGATGGGTCTAATTATATGTTATCTTAACTGTAGTGTATGTACTATGTAGTGTGTACGGTATTGCAAGTTTTCCATTTTGTCCCTACATTATTAGGAGAGATTTTTTTTTTCACCAATGCTTAGGTCCTGTTTGCTTGTAAAATATTTGACGAAAATTCCCGAAAATTAAAGTATAATTTTACTAGTCTAACTTCCTAAGCGGCGATCGCTATAATTTTGACCAGAAGTGTGTAATTTCACCGTAATTGCTAAGTAGAACTAATGGATGCATATGTGTATAAGAAACTTAGAGATTTTACTGGTTTTAGAAAGAAAAAAAATTGACATGTCAAATCACAAAAAAATAACACACAATTTTAGCATTCTAATATTTTGCGATAAACCACCAAAATCCGCAGAATTTTCTATACATGTTTGCATTTGACCAATTATAGTCAGCAATTTTCAATAAAAACTACAGAATTTTGGTCAAAATAGGACTAAATGTCCAAATTATTAAGAGATAATAGGCTAAAATTTAAAATCGACTATTTAGAGAACAAAATTAAATTTTAAAATAATCCAAGTTACATGACCAAATAAATTATTTTCCTTTCCTTCTTTCAATTCACAATCAGTTCAAACAAAAGATTTCTCAATACTTCTCCCCAAGACAAATCCACAATCAACAAATACAACATATGATTAATTAATGGAAAGTCTCGATTGTACTATAATAGGACACATTTGCCCATTAAGATGTACAATATTCATATAAGGGTTGCAATACTAGGGTTGGTATATTTGTCCACCACATTGGCACTTCCAAGTTTGTGGATAATAATCAGCAGGATTAATTCTACTTTGTGGATATTTATTATTAGAAGAAATTGTTGAATCTTTTGACGACGGTGGCTCTGTTTTGACGAGAATTGGCGTGCACGGTGTGCATTTGCCGCACTTATTACTGCAGTTGGGCACCGCTGAATCAACTTGTACCTTCTCCTCAGCGCTTATTTTTGCGTGGGATTTTTCCAAGTTATCTCGAGCGCCTTTTGAAGTAAAGAAGACATTGGAAGCACACAAGAACAACAAAATGGTGAAGGAAAAAAACTTCATTCTGTAGATTTAATTTCGATGAGAGTACTTGTGATTGTTTGTGTGGTTTTTATAGGATCACGATGAATTAATTAATTGGGAAATTATTTGAAATGTGGAAAGTTTGAATGGCTTTACCTGAATCTGCAAGTAATTTGATTAAGATTAATGAATACTTGTAGTATTTCAATTTTGACCGTATATATTTGAGAATGCAATTGAATATTGAAATAACCTACATAACTAAATTGCCTGGATTTTGACCGTATGCATTCCACATCTGATCATGTGCAATTTTCAATTTTTTTTTTATGGATTCTTACAAAAACACCCATCAGGCTTCAGCTAATCGCCAAAAAAAAAAAAAAAAGAACTAAAAAACATCCATTAGATTTGATTCCATCTTAAGCGTAAGAGGTAACTTAACTATAATTTTTTTTGTGGTAATGGTACAAAATAGCCATTTAGAAAATGTAAAGATTAAAAATAGCCATGTTTTGTAGATACATCTTTTTTAGCCATTTTGGGTATAAAATGATATCCATACCCTTCACTTATTTGGGTATTTAGGTATTTCTCTCTCTTTCACTTATCTATATGTATTCTCAAACTTTTTTTTCAAACTTTTTTTTAAGAAATCGAACCTGTATTTTTCATATTTAAATATACAATATGGGTGTTGAATTATAGATATCGAAAAGAGGATTAATTTGATATATTATACATGCAAAACGGATTTAAAACGAAAAAGTTATATGAATTCAAAGTTTTTTGAAAAAAAAAAATAACCTGGGTTATAATACGTGATAGAACCTGATATCAGAATCGATCTCGAGTCACAAGAACTTCGAAATCGAAATCACAAGACTCAAATCGAGTCACATGACTCGATTTTGAGTTATTGTAACTCGATTTCGAAGTTATCAGAATTGTAACTCGATTCGAAATTCTATCAGAATCGAATCGAAGTTCTTTGTCAGAATCAAATCGAAAGTTATCAGAATCAGAATCGTAATCAAATCGAGTTACTATAACTCGAAATCGAGTTACAATTTACAGTAACTCGATGTCGAGTCACAGTGACTCAATGCCAAGTCACAGGAATGTGTGTTTTTGTGCAGTTAAATTGGCTCAAGGGCAAATTGGTTTTTTCACACCCCAAAATGGCTAAAAAAGATGTATTTGAAAAAGATGGCTAAAAAACATCTTGCTTTGTTGGGAATGACTAAAAAAAAACCGACTGGTTTTTTTTTTTTTATAAATATTAGGGGGATTTTTGTATTTTTTGCTTATGATCAAGGGAAAAATACAAGCTGACGACTCAAACTTCAAGGTGATTTTGGTAATTTTTAAAAACCTCTGAATTTTATTGTAATTAGCCCGAACCTCAGGGTCTTTTTTGTAGGTATCCATTTTTTTTATTAATAATTTGTAATAAAAAATTAATTCAGTTCAATCAAATTTCCGAACTCCATATTCTTGAATGTTCAACTTGGATGTCTTTAATTGTACCACTTTACCCTATTGTACTTTTAATTGTATTACTTTTTCCCCTTGTACATAACACATAATCGAGTTACTTGGTTATTTTTTTCTTCTTTTCATGTTAATAATTTCATTTCTTCTCTTTGATACTACTAGTGTTGGTTTCACATGGAGGATGACAAAGTCCGAATTATCCATAGTGGTTTTTGGCATGGTATTTTACATATAAATGGGGAAGAAGTACTTATTTTTACATCGTTGCAGATAATATCATTTAGCGAATTTTTGGATATTATATTGTTCATAATGTTGTCAATAGTGATCGACGATTATGTGAATACCTGCAGAGTGGCATGACTGGGTATCGAATTACATGACTCGGTATGGTGTTGTGTTTACTCGGTATCAAGTCATGCAACTCGATACCGACTTTTTTTTACTCGATACCGAGTTATATAACTCTGTACTGAGTTATGAACATGTACATCATACATGTGTATTTTATACAATTCACATACTTTCTATAACATGTACACATATAAACAAAAATCCCAACAGTTTATATCAGCAAACAGTTTAACAAAACTGCATATCAATAAAAACACACCACTGCCTACTCTACTAATGTACAAATGATATATATTGGCATAGATAGGGGGCCAACCTTGGCCCCACCCCCTTTTTTATTTTTTTTATAAAAAATTATTTAGTTTTTATTTAGGTTTTCTTTTAATTATTTTTCTAGCACACCTCAATTTCGTATAATTTCTAAGTAGAGTGTGGGACCAATAGATACAAATGTGTATAAGAAATTTAGAGATTTTACTGATTTGATAAAAAAAAATTGACATGTCAAATGATCAAAAATTGACACACAAAATTTTAGCATTTTAATATTCTGGTAGCAAAATTTCCGATAAATCATCAAAATCCGCAGAATTTTCTATACATGTTTGTATTTGACCAGTTATAGTCAGCAATTTTCGATAAAACTACACAATAATTTTAGTTAAAATAGGACTAAATGTCCAAATTATTAAAAGGTAACGAGCTAAAATTTAAAATTAACTATATAGATAACTCAATTTCAAAATAATCCAAGTTACGTGAACAAATAAATTATTTTCCTTTCCTTTTTCCAACTCACAATCATTTCAAACAAAAGATTTCTCAACACTTCTCCCCAAGACAAATCCACAATCAAGACAAACCAATGTAACAAATGATTAATTAATGGAAAATCTCCATTATATTGTACTATAATCAGACACATTTGCCCATTAAGATGTACAACATTCATATGGCCGGTTGGAAAACTAGGGTTGGTATATTTGTCCACCACATTGGCACTTCCAAGTTTGTGGATAATAATCAGCAGGATTAATTCTACTTTGTGGATATTTATTATTAGAAGAACTTGTTGAATCTTTTGACGATGGCGGATCTATTTTGACAAGAATTGGCGTGCATGGTGTGCATTGGCCGCACTTATTTTTGCAGTTGGGCACCGCTGAATCAACTTGTAGCTTCTCCCCAACGCTTATTTTTGCGTGGGATTTTTCCAAATTATCTCGAGCGCCTTTTGAAGTGAAGAAGACATTGGAAGTACACAAGAACAACAAAATGGTGAAGGAAAAAAACTTCATTGTGTAGATTTAATTTCGATGAGAGTTGTGATTGTTTGTGTGGTTTTTATACGGTCACGAGGAATTAATTAATCGGGAAATTATTTGTAATGTGGAAAGTTTGAATGGCTACCTGAATCAGAAAGTAATTTGATTAAGATTAATGAATATTTGTAGTATTTCAACTTTGACCGTATATATTTGAGAATGTGATTTAATATTGAAATGACCAATAAAATTAAATTGTCTGGATTTTGACCGTATGTAAACCGCATCTGATCATGTGCAACTGGGCATGGATTTTTTTTTTATTATGGATACTTACAAAAACACCCCTTCAGGCTTGGGTAATCGCAAAAAAAAAAAAAAAAAAAGGAGAGAGATGTTTCAAAATTTCAAAACAAAAAATCTTATTAGGTTTGATTCTTTCTTAAATTTAAAAGGTAACTATAATATTTTTATAAATGTTAGGCGGATTTTTGAAATAGGTTTTGCTTATGAAATATACAAGCTAAACAACTCAAACTTCAAGGAGATTTTTGTAATTTTCAAAAAATTCTGGATTTTATTGTAATTAGCCAGAACCTTGGGGTCTTTTTTTTGTAGTTATCCATTTTTTTAATTAATAATTTGTAACAAAAAGAAATTCAATTCGATCGAATTTCCGAACTCTATATTCTTGAATGCTCAACTTGGATATCGTCTTTAATTGTATCATTTTACCCTCTTGTACTTTTAATTGTATCACGTTACCCCCTTGTACATAACATAGAATCTAGTTACTGGGCTATTTTTTTTTTCTTTTCATGTTTCTTTCATTTCTTCTCTATGTGATATTCTACTAATGTTGGTTTCACATGGAGGATGACAAAGTCTGAATTGTCCATAGTAGTTTTTGGGATGATATTTTTCATAGAAATAGGGAAGAGGTACTCATTTTTACATCGTTGCAAACAATATCATTTAGCGAATCGATACCATGACTCGGTATCGAGTTACATGACTCGGTATAGTGTTGTTTTTACTCGGTATCGAGTCATGCAACTCGATACCAACTTTTTTACTCGATACCAAGTTACATATAACTCTGTACTGAGTTATGAACATGTGCATCATACATGTGTGTTTTATACAATTCACATACTTCCTATAACCTGTAGACATATTAACAAAAATCCCAACATTTTATATCAGCAAACAATTTTACATGACTCCATATCAATAAAAACACACCACTACCACTCTACTTCACTCTACTAATGTACAAATATATATTGGCATAGCTAAGGGGCCAACTGGGCCCCTCCCCCTTTTTAATTTTTTTTCTATGTAATATATTTTTTTAAAAAATTATTTAAGTTTTATTTAGTTTCTTTTTCAATATTTTATCTGGCACACCTCAATGTCGTATATTGATCCACCCTCATTTGATTTCTGGCCACGACATTGATTATATACAAACATACCACTACCCACATGTATCTATATACATGCAAACACACCACTTCCCACAATAATAATATATTAAAAACACATACAAATCATATACAAAAACTCCAAAATATACACATGGTGTACAACAGTACCAAAATAAAATCAAATTCCACTACTCCTTGAGTAATATTGAGTATAGTTTTTGTGATATATATTCCAATATTACAATTAGAGATGATAAACAGTCGGGCTGGTGTCGGGCTACTGAACTAAGAGGAAAAATAGGGTCGGGCCGGGTCAAACAGTTTCCAGGCCGCTAATTTCATAACTCAGCGCCCAACCCATAGAAAATACACGAAAAAAATCAGGCCAGCCCGATTACTCGGGCCTAATGGGCCGGGCTTTTGAGACCCAATTTTTTTAGGCCTGGGGTATTAAAACCCAGTCCCGTAAAAATATTGGGTTGCACTGCCGGGCCAGGCCGAAATTGACATCTCTAATTACAATGTTTTATTGGGCCAACAACACCTAGTGGAGTGACAATCAAGATCACCTATTTTATTTTCAATTCCACTGTATTGGTCTGTATTGGATGAATAACATCATGTCATTCATCAAATACAATAGACAATCCAATAGAGTGTGGTGGGTTCTTGAGACTGAATGTCTCAAATTCAATCTCCACTTTTGCACCATTAGGCCGAGCCTGTCACATAAGACTTCAAATCTCCAGTTCGTTTTACTTGACTAACATAGTTTGTAGACTATATGTTGTACCAAACACAAGAGTTTACGCAGTGCAAAGAGTATTAGCTGCGAGTTTCCTCATCACAAAAAAATAAAATAAAATAAATATTTTATAAAGACCAATCAATATATGATTAACAAATCATTAACCAAAAACTCAACTACTCTACTAATTAATAAAAAAAGGCACAATTGGCCATTAAAAAACAATATTTCATATGGGCTTAATTTCATCTATGGATTAGGTTTGTAATAGTTTCCACCACATTCACACATCCAAGCTAGTGGATAATAAGCAGCAGGGTGAGTTGTACTGCGCCGTAGTGGATAATTATCTCCCAAACTTCTCGTATCCTTTGGCGGCGCCGGCGGCACTGAGACAAGAACCGGTTTGCATGGGGTGCATTTACCGCAGATATTGTTGCAATCCGGTGCAGCTGAACCCGCCAATTGCCTCCTCGTTAATAGTGTAGTAGTACCATCATTATTTTCATGGGCTTTTGAAGTGAAGATGACATTACAAAAGATTAAGAAAAAGGTGAGACACATAATTAGCTTCATTTTGTCGAAATTTTGATTCAGAAATTAAAGTGTGATGTTTTGTAATGTTTGGATGGTTTTTATAGGAAATTTTATGGTAAGATAATCTGCATATAATTGGACGTGATTGATTTTTACTATTTTAATATTTTGAATTTATGAATTGATTCTTATAATATATATCGTGCAATGGTCCAAATAATAAATTTATATATATAGGAAGGTTTTTCCTTCGTCGATCCTTTTTCTGGATTGTGGATATGGATTCTAGAGTAAATTTCTTTTCTTGGACAAATTATTCCTAGATATAAATATAATAAGATTTTATTATTGGGTCTAATCATTAAGTTTCTTGTATCACTCCTTGATACTTTATGGTCAATCAAGATCACGATATATCTTTTGGATATCTCAGTCAAATATATAATATTCACAATATCTTTCCATCTTTATCAATATAAATTTTGAACAAAATAAAACAAATTTGTCAACGCCAATTTTCTTTTTCTTTTTTTTTTCCTTTTCTTTGAAGGGAAAGATATTTTATTAAACTAAATCAGCAAGAATTTTTCTTTGATAAATTAAGAGTTGTTCGACCTAGCCACAGAGGTACAACTAAACATGTCAAGTGGGTTGGGTTGGCCCGGGCCAATTCAGGCCCGGGACCGGCTCATGAATAGTGTTGGTGGGGTTAGTCGATGTTACCCACTTGGGTAGCTACCCAAGTGGGTTCTATACCATTGGATTAACACACACTCATATGGATGTGTGTGTATGTGTTGATCTAACGATATAGAACCCACTTGGGTAGCTACCTAAGTGGGTAGCATCTACTTACCCGTGTTGGGGTCCCTTGGCCGGTCCTAAAGTTATGATGTGGGCTTAACAATAATTCAATTACTTACATCAATTATTAAGCATGATTTTGTCACCAATAATATTCATAATCACTTGAAAATAACGTTTAAACTGCTTAACAAATTTAATTATTTACAATGACTAAATTATGTTCACATCCTTTGAATTAATGGTATACCTAAACTATCGATCATTTTCATGTGAAAATGGCAAAATTGTAAAATCGGTCCTGTAATTATAAGACGATAGCAAAAAGGTCCTGTAAAAGTCACATTTTGCAAAAAAGTCCTGTAACTATAGCAAACTCTCAATTTTGATCCTGCAAAATGCACTGTTTGCAAAATAGTCCTATAACAATATGGAAATCTCAATTTTGGTACTAATTTCACCTAATTTCAATCACGTGAGCAACACATGTAGTTCCGAATTGCCAGCGAAATTAGAACCAAAATTGAGATTTTCATATAATTAATGACTATTTTGCAAAACGTGCATTTTGCATGCAGGGTCAAATTTGAGATATTTATATAGTTACAGGACCTTTTTGCAAAACTTGATTTTTATAGGACCTTTTTGCTATAGCTCTATAGTTACAGGACTAATTTTGTAATTTTGCTTGTGAAAATTTCAACTTAGATAGTTGACTTGACGAAATTTAATTAGAATATTAGGACAGCCCACAAGAGCAGGTAAATATATTGACGTGGCAGCTATTAGTTTAGGACAATTTGACGGAGAAAATAAATTGTGATGGTGTTAAGTTGGGTCATGCATATAGAGCAAACAATCTATGGAAGATAATTATTAAACTTTGATTATTTCAATCCATAAAAAAATAAGTGATTTTTGAAGTAGCCATTTAGATTATTTGAAGAAGTTGTTAGATATTGATTAAATATCTATACAATGTGACCTGTCTATGAGCATACTATAACCTAGATTTCATCATCAATAATCCATAATGTAAGTGATGGAGGGACTGTTTGCAAACACTAAAAAACAAGGCCTTGTATGGTTGTGTTTCCAACACCATTTTTCCAGTTTCCAACTATTACAGAAAATGGGTTTATGTTTGTTTCAAAAGTTATCAGTAGAAATGGAGTCATTTCCAGTTTTCACTTTTTTATGGAAAATATTCTTCTGAAAACACAACCAAACAATTTTCCATTCCAATTACACAAACCTAGGTAAAAATACAGTACAATCACGCAAACCTATGTCAAAAATACATTTGAAAAATTATAATCAAACATATTCTCATTTTCAAATAGAAATTCAGACAACAAACCAAACATTTTCCCAATTCTCACACGAAATCCAATAGAGTTTGAAAATTCATTTTCCAACACTAGAAACTAGAAATTGGATTTGGAAATACATCCATACAAACCCTTTGATTCTCAACTTCTAAAAAAAGTGATTAACTTTTTTTTTCCCATCTAGAAGTTGTGACTTTGCAAATGCTCTCGTACTATGGATGGGTTCCTGCCCATTGTATAAAGTACTAATTGCCAGAAGTAATTCATAGACCCTTATAATGTTCCATTTTGTCACTACATTATAGGGAAAATTGCAAAATTAGTCATGTATTTATAAGGTTGTTACAAAATTAGTCCTGTAAGTTTTGAAGTTGCAATTTTAGTCATATGGTAATTTTGCCCCTTAACAAAAATAACAATTTCAATCCGATAATTTTAGGATTTGATACTTTTATTCTTATACGTTTTAGTATGGTAATTTCAATTAAGTGAAATATTGAAATAGCCCTTAGGACCAAATTTGCACAAATAAAAAATTTACGGGACCAAAAAGGCAAAACATACATAACTAAAATTATAATTTCAAAAAAGTTACAGGACAAATATTGCAAAACCCTTAGGGTGCATTTGGATGGGGAGATTTGAGAGGGGATTTGGGAAGAGGGATTTGAAATCCTTAGCTAAATCCACACCCATGTTTGGCATATAAATCCAAATCAATGAATTTCAAATCCCTCTTTAACTTTTAGTTCATTTTCAAAGTATTTCAAATCCCTCCCAAAACCTAGTCATTTGAAATCCATTCTTTTTTTTCCCTCTTTATGCTCACTTGCATATTCACTTACACTTACACACACCGTTCATAATTACACACACTACACACACTACACACATTTACACACACTGGACACATTCACACACTGCACACACACTACACACAATTGCACACACTACACACTGCACACATTTGCACACACTACACACACTACACACATATTGCACACTGCACACATTTATACACACAACACACATTTACACACACAATAATAAGATTCTATCTTTTATTTTTATTTATTAAATATCAATTAAGAAAATAAATTGAGCTTCTAAATTTCTTATCAAAACTTACGATGGATTTGAAATCTTTACACAAATCCACATCATCCAAACAATAGGTGGATTTCAAATCCAATGACTTTGAAATCCATTCAATTGAAATCCCTTGGAATTTCAAATTCCTCCATCCAAATGAGCCCTTATAGATACAAGACTGATTTTGCATTTTTCCCTACATTATAAGGAGAACTCATTGAAGAATTTCACACACAAGGAATTTCATGATATTTTTTTTTTATTTATTTCATATTGAGATGAGTTTATTTCAATGTTTCGGATACTTTGCTCAGCTCATTTCCATATTCCCTTATGGAAAAAGACAACCTTAATAGTTCCAAGTTAAAATATTATCTTAGTTCAGATTTCTGCCTTCACCAAACACCCGAGAAGAAGTTAAATCTCTACACATTTTTTTTTAACAGTCACCAGCCGGCTGATGTATGCATTTCTGTATTCACCTACCTACTCTTGTAATTTTATTATATCTTTCAAAATTTTCAATTTAAAGTTAGCCGTTTTATCATGTATATTTCTTCTTCTTGTTATTTTTTTTAATGATCAATTATGCACAAAAATTACATCTTGCGAGTTTGGAAATCGTTGACTTACCAAATTGCGAGATTTATAAGGCACCGTTTTCGTGGAATACAGTTAAACTTCTAATAAATTTATAACAATGTGAATACCAAAAGCAATTAATTTAGCATGATATTAAATAATCGATAAATTATAATCTATTAATTTATAGAAACATGACTGGTAAAAAAATTGCTTGTGGATAATTGTCATCTAATCTTAAAACTATTAAAGGATTATAAAATAATGAATTACTTTTCTTGTCCCCAAACAAAACATCAAATAATTCAATCATGTAATGCGCGTATTATACAATTGAGAGATATTGAAACTGCAGAGTTGCTGACCGATGAGCAGATAATCGAGAGCGGTATGTGAACTATGAATTAAGTTGAAGATAGTAATTCCATTATAGATCCCCGTTCTACTATGTCATTAAATATTTTTTTATTGAGATACAAGAAAACCATACGAAAAGTTCTTACTATCTTAACAGAAGTCAAAGTTGAGATTCAACATGACATCAATTTCAACAAAAAAACTAATAACAATTTAGTCAGCTTTTATGAAATCTTCGTCGATTTATCATAGGGATGGCAACGGGGTGGGTTTGGCCAAAATCGGGACCTGCCCCTTAAAGAAAATCATGGATCCAGAACCCGACGCGCCCAGCATTGGACCCGCAACCCGGCGGGACCCGATACAATGAAAATTCTGTTAATTGGACGGATCATGATCTGCTGTTCAGGCCCTCTGTTCTTGTATCAAAAAATTCTACTTTGTAATTAAAACCTAATTATATCAATCATAGTTGAATCTGCAAACATAGATTTTAATACTTTTAAGACTCACAAAAAAGCCACTTAACTCAAATCAGTGAGGGCGGAAATTTCTGCGAGTGCGACTAATTGGCCCCAAGCCCTAGAGTCAATAACAGAGACAAATTTTATAAATATTGATTCGGCATGGTTCAGGAGACCTACCGCGGGGCAAGGGAGGGTTAATCTAGTAGACCTACCTCTGTGGGTAGAGCTACCTCTATGGTCCAACATACCCTCATGTTACTCCCCTAGTCTAGGCCTATCGGCCCAAACTAGGAGAGTAGGGGGAGTAGTTGATTCGGCATGGTTCAGGAGACCTACTCACGGGGGCAAGGGAGGTTAATCTAGTAGACCTACCTGTGGGTAGAGCTACCTCTATGGTCCAACATACCCCAATGGGAAGACCTGCCTCGTGGGTCGACCTCCATAGGAGAGCTACCTCCATGGTCCAAAGATACCTCCGTGGGAGAGCTACCTCCGGGGAAGACCCGCTTTATGGTAGACCTCCATAGGAGAGTTACCTCCACGGTCCAAAGATACCTCAATGGGAAGACTCACCTCTATGGTAGACCTCCGGGGGTAGAGCTACCTCTATGGTCCAACATACCCTCATGGGAAGACCTACCTCGTGGGTAGACCTCCATGGAGAGCTATCTCCATGGGAGAGCTACCTCCCGGGAAGACCCGCCTTTATGGTAGACCTCCATAGGAGAGCTACCTCCACGGGGAGAGCTACCTCCGGGGAAGACCCGCCTTTATGGTGAGACCTCCATAGGAGAGCTACCTCCACGGTCCAAAGATACCTCAATGGGAAGACTCACCTCTATGGTAGACCTCCGGGGGTAGAGCTACCTCTATGGTCCAACATACCCCAATGGGAAGACTGCCCTCGTGGGTAGACCTCCATAGGAGAGCTACCTCCATGGTCCACCTACCTACATGGGAAGACCGACATGCATTAAATGTGAAGGACACCTTGATGTGACATAAATCATAAAGGTGGGAAGACCTGACATGCATTAAATGTGAAGACACACTTGATGATGTGACATAAAGCATAAAGGTGGGAAGACTTGACATGCATTAAATGTGAAGGACACCTTGATGTGACATAAAGCATAAAGGTAGAGTTAACTCCGCAGAAAGAACTACAAAGTATGGTAGACTACATAGGAGTAACTATGAGACATTATAAAAGAGGGCAAACTATCATCATCATCATCTCTCTCTTTTTTCTCCTACATTCAGCCATTTTCATATTTTAAACACTCTTTTTCCCTTTTACTAACTTGATCGTCGGAGTGCTTACGCCGGAGTTCTCTCCGGTTAGTATTTTGCAGGCTAGCTGAGGATCTAGTTGGATTCTTGAGAAGATCTCGCTTTTGGGAGGCCTTTTCAAGTGGCGCCGTCTGTGGGAACGTGAGTATAAGACGTGAGGATGTCGAGTTTGGGTTCAAATGGGGTGGCTGATGTGGGAGGATCTTCCGATGGAGTGGGGGTGACCCCGTCCGGCGGAGTCAGAGTCATTATACCAGGGGTGGAGGTGACCCCGCCTAGCAGTGGGGATGGAGTCACTATATCAAGGGTGCCTCCCACACCTGATCTTAAGGCAATCGGACGCTTTGAAGCCAGTAGGAAAGCTAGAAGCAAATTGGGAAGGGCCTTACAAGGTCACTAAGGTAATTGCTAAGGGGGCCTATGAATTGGAAGATATGAAAGGCACTAAAATTCCTAGGCCTTGGAATGTATGTCATCTAAGGAAATTTTATGTATGATTCACTAGTCTAAATGCAATCGATGTGTTTTTGGCAACTATATAAATTGTTTCCAGGTCTGGCTCAAACCCCTGAGTGGCCGAGCTGAACTCGGACCATCTCAGGTCCCTTGGGGAAGCTCTAATCTCCGAGGGTTAAACAGGCTCAAACCCCTGAGTGGCCGAGCTGAACTCGGACCATCTCAGGTCCCTTGGGGAAGCTCTAATCTCCGAGGGTTAAACAGGCTCAAACCCCTGAGTGGCCGAGCTGAACTCGGACCACATCAGGTCCCTTGGGGAAGCTCTAATCTCCGAGGGTTAAACAGGCTCAAACCCCGAGTGGCGAGCTGAACTCGGACCACATCGGATCCCTTGGGAAGCTCTAATCTCCGGGGTTAAACAGGCTCAAACCCCTGAGTGGCCGAGCTGAACTCGGACCACCTCAGGTCCCTTGGGGAAGCTCTAATCTCCGAGGTTAAACATGCTCAAACCCCGAGTGGCCGAGCCGAACTCGGACCATCTCAGTCCCTTGGGGAAGCTCTAATCTCCGAGGTTAAACAGGCTCAAACCCCGAGTGGCCGAGTGAACTCGCACCACCTCGGGTCCCTTGGGAAGCTCTAATCTCCGAGGGTTAAACATGCTCAAACACCCGAGTGGCCGAGCCGAACTCGACCACCTCGGTCCTCTTGGGGAAGCTCTAATCTCCGAGGGTTAAACATGCTCAAACCCCCGAGTGGCCGAGCCGAACTCGGACCATCTCAGTCCCTTGGGAAGCTCTAATCTCCGAGGGTTAAACAGCTCAAACCCCGAGTGGCCGAGCCGAACTCGGACCACCTCGGTCCCTTGGGGAAGATCTAATCTCCGGGTTAAACATGCTCAAACCCCCGAGTGGCCGAGCTGAACTCGGACCACATCAGGTCCCTTGGGGAAGCTCTAATCTCCGAGGGTTAAACAGGCTCAAACCCCTGAGTGGCCGAGCTGAACTCGGACCACCTCAGTCCCTCGGGAAGCTCTAATCTCCGAGGGTTAAACATGCTCAAACCCCTGAGTGGCCGAGCTGAACTCGGACCACCTCAGGTCCCTTGGGGAAGCTCTAATCTCCGAGGGTTAAACATGCTCAAACCCCTGAGTGGCCGAGCTGAACTCGGACCACCTCAGGTCCCTTGGGGAAGCTCTAATCTCCGAGGGTTAAACAGGCTCAAACCCCGAGTGGCCGAGTGAACTCGGACCACCTCAGTCCCTTGGGAAGCTCTAATCTCCGAGGGTTAAACATGCTCAAACCCCGAGTGGCCGAGCCGAACTCGGACCACCTCAGTCCCTTGGGAAGCTCTAATCTCCGAGGTTAAACATGCTCAAATCCCCGAGTGGCCGAGTGAACTCGGACCACCTCGGGTCCCTTGGGGAAGCTCTAATCTCCGAGGGTTAAACAGCTCAAACCCCGAGTGGCCGAGGCCAACTCGGACCACATCAGTCCCTTGGGAAGCTCTAATCTCCGAGGTTAAACAGCTCAAACCCCCGAGTGGCCGAGTGAACTCGGACCACATCAGTCCCTTGGGAAGCTCTAATCTCCGAGGTTAAACAGGCTCAAACCCCCGAGTGGCCGAGCCGAACTCGGACCACCTCAGTCCCTTGGGAAGCTCTAATCTCCGAGGTTAAACATGCTCAAACCCCGAGTGGCCGAGTGAACTCGGACCACCTCAGTCCCTTGGGAAGCTCTAATCTCCGAGGGTTAAACATGCTCAAACCCCCGAGTGGCCGAGCCGAACTCGGACCACCTCGGTCCCTTGGGAAGCTCTAATCTCCGAGGTTAAACATGCTCAAACCCCCCCGAGTGGCCGAGCCGAACTCGGACCACCTCAGTCCCTTGGGGAAGCTCTAATCTCCGAGGGTTAAACAGCTCAAACCCCGAGTGGCCGAGGCTGAACTCGGACCACATCAGTCCCTTGGGAAGCTCTAATCTCCGAGGGTTAAACAAAGCTTAAACCCCGAGTGGCCGAGCCGAACTCGGACCATCTCGGTCCCTTGGGAAGCTCTAATCTCCGAGGGTTAAACAGCTCAAACCCTGAGTGGCCGAGCCGAGCTCGCACTGGGGTGCTATCAAAACCCCAGGGGTAGAGCTAAGCTCATACTACTTTAGGACTCGAGCTATGAATTGGAAATTTAAGCTTGGGTAAAAATTATTAAACCCTGAGGGCTAGAGCTGGGCTCTAACTATGTCAGTCCCAAAGCTATGAATTTGAAACTCGAGCATCGGAGGGGTAGAGGTTATTTAGCCGCCGAGAGACTCTCGCAATCAGCATCCTAGTGGGGCCTATCGCCCAAACTAGGAGAGTAGGGGGAGGTTGATTCGGCTTAGTTCGGGAGACTTGCAATTGTTACTCCCCTAGTCTAGGCCTATCGGCCCAAACTAGGAGAGTAGGGGAAGTAGTTGATTCGGCATGGTTCAGGAGACCTACCGCGGGGCAAGGGAGGGTTAATCTAGTAGACCTACCTCTGTGGGTAGAGCTACCTCTATGGTCCAACATACCCTCATGTTACTCCCCTAGTCTAGGCCTATCGGCCCAAACTAGGAGAGTAGGGGGAGTAGTTGATTCGGCATGGTTCAGGAGACCTACCGCGGGGCAAGGGAGGGTTAATCTAGTAGACCTACCTCTGTGGGTAGAGCTACCTCTATGGTCCAACATACCCCAATGGGAAGACCTGCCTCTGTGGGTTGACCTCCATAGGGAGAGCTACCTCCATGGTCCAGCATACCTCCATGGGGAGAGCTACCTCCAGGGGAAGACCCGCCTTTATGGTAGACCTCCATAGGGAGAGTTACCTCCACGGTCCAGCATACCTCAATGGGAAGACTCACCTCTATGGTAGACCTCCAGGGGTAGAGCTACCTCTATGGTCCAACATACCCTCATGGGAAGACCTACCTCTGTGGGTAGACCTCCATAGGGAGAGCTATCTCCATGGGGAGAGCTACCTCCAGGGGAAGACCCGCCTTTATGGTAGACCTCCATAGGGAGAGCTACCTCCATGGGGAGAGCTACCTCCAGGGGAAGACCCGCCTTTATGGTAGACCTCCATAGGGAGAGCTACCTCCACGGTCCAGCATACCTCAATGGGAAGACTCACCTCTATGGTAGACCTCCAGGGGTAGAGCTACCTCTATGGTCCAACATACCCCAATGGGAAGACCTGCCTCTGTGGGTAGACCTCCATAGGGAGAGCTACCTCCATGGTCCAAATTTACCTACATGGGAAGACCGACATGCATTAAATGTGAAGACACCTTGATGTGACATAAATCATAAAGGTGGGAAGACCTGACATGCATTAAATGTGAAGGACACCTTGATGTGACATAAAGCATAAAGGTGGGAAGACTGACATGCATTAAATGTGAAGGACACCTTGATGTGACATAAAGCATAAAGGTAGAGTTAACCTGCAGAGAAGTAACTACAAAGTATGGTAGACCTACATAGGAGTAACTATGAGACATTATAAAAGAGGGCAAACTATCATCATCATCATCTCTCTCTCTTTTTCTCCTACATTCAGCCATTTTCATATTTTAAACACTCTTTTTCCCTTTTACTAACTTGATCGTCGGAGTGCTTACGCCGGAGTTCTCTCCGGTTAGTATTTTGCAGGCTAGCTGAGGATCTAGTTGGATTCTTGAGAAGATCTCGCTTTTGGGAGGCCTTTTCAAATATATTATTTGGCTTGTTGCACGAAGACTGATCTGTCTCTTGACTTAAAAATTAAATTAAATTTGACTTAAAACTAATTATATACTGGGTGGGTTTATAAGAACTCGTTATCCGCCCCGAACACAGCAGATTTTTCCAAAACTAGTCCACGACCCGCCCGAGACCCATTTGCCCGGGTTTAATGCGCAGACGGGGTTTGACCCGCCCCATTGCCTTCTCATAAAGGTATTAATATTAAAAATTTATTAATTTATATAATGCATGAGGCCTATATGAATTCTCGTAGATATATTATTTTATAAATTTAACAAATTATTAATTTACCACGTTGTCCCCGAGTCGTGACCGGAGAAAAACCAAGAACGTTAAAGTATTTAGACATCATTCATCAGCTACAAAAATACAGAGCTAGAAAACTTGGAGCTAGTAAAAATCTAGCAACAATGGATTTGCTAGTTAATTCAGCTCTCCCAATATCAGCTCTCATACTTACATTCTCCATCCTCTGGTGCCTTAGAAATCTAATCAAATCCAACAAAAAAACTCATTTATTGCCGCCAGGCCCACGTGGACTCCCAATTGTTGGCTACTTACCCTTTCTTCGCAAAGACTTGCACCATCAGCTCACTGAATTGTCTCATCAACACGGCCCAATCTTCAAGCTCTGGCTCGGCAACAAACTCTGGATCGTGGTAAACTCGCCGTCTCTCATAAAAGAGGTTCTCCGCGATCAAGACGCTATTTTCGCCAACCGGGACATCACCGTTGCAGCACGTATCGCCACTTACGGTCTCAACGACATCGGTTGGGCTCCATACGCCCTCGGGGCGCAACTGAGAAAATATTCGCGCGGAGATGCTAAGCAATAACAATATTAAAATCACTCACAATCTTCGGAAAGAAGAGGTTAGAAAGGCCGTCAGAGAAATCTATTCCAAAATCGGCACGCCCATTGACATTTGTGAATTGGCTTTGCGAATTGATATGAGTCTCCTGATAAACTTGATCTGGGGAGGCAAAATTGACGCGGACAGGCGCGACAAGATTCTAGCAGGGTTATTGCCGGTGGTCGCGGATATGTTGGATATAATGATAAAGCCTAACATCTCTGATTTTTTCCCTATTTTAGCCAGGTTTGATATTCAAGGAGTCGCAAAAGAAGCGACCACTCTTATACGAAGGATTGAAGAGATTATAGAAGATACTATCGATGAGCGGATGGAAAATCCGTATGAAAAAACACTTGAGAACGAAGGCGGGCGAACGGATTTTCTGCAAATCCTTGTGCAACTGATGCAGGAGGAGGATAACAAGGCATCACTTGGCCAACTGCAAATAAAAGCAATGCTAACAGTAAGCTATCTGATTTCTTCCACCATTTTCACGTTGCAAAAACTTCTGCTTTTAGACGAATTGGCCAATCGAAATCAAAAGCTAAGAGTAATTGAGAATAAGAAGTCGATACTTTTTATAAACATAAACTAAAAGCAGAAATTGACATTTGAAAATACTAAAAATTGTATTCTTCATCTAACAATAGTTCTATGTCCTAAAAACAGGACATTCTGGTTGGGGGGACAGACACTTCATCGACGACAATCGAATGGGTCATGGCAGATTTAATGTGCCATCCAAAAGTGATGGAAAAAGTTCAACAAGAATTGAACGAAGTTGTGGGATTGAACAACATAGTAGAAGAGTTCCATATTCCCAAATTGGAATACTTGAACGCGGTTTTAAAAGAAACGTTACGCGTGCATCCCATTGGACCCTTCTTAACCCCAAGAAGTCCAAGCCGCCTTGCATCAGGGAGGATATACCATCCCGAAGGACTCTACTTGTCTTTGTAAATGTTTGGTCTGTTCAAAGGGATCCTCTAGCCGGGATAATCCATTAGAATTTAGGCCGTAGAGATTTTTAGACAACAATGGAAAATGGGATTTTAGTGGCAACAATTTCAATTATATCCCATTTGGATCCTAGAAAGGTCTCTGTCTTTGGCCTCCCACTAGCTGAACTAATGGTGCGATACATATTAGCCTCACTTTTGCACTCGTTTGAGTGGCGTTTACCCGACGGGTTGGAACTCGACATGTCGGATAAGTTATCGACGGCCTTGAGGAAACGCATACCACTTCGTCTTTGTAGCTGTTCCAAGGTTGTCTTGTTCGGATCTTTACAAGTAATTTTCATGTTTTAGTACGTTAATGTAATAAGTGCTTATATTGAGAATCAATGTTTCCATCATGGAACTCTGTAAACTTTCACTCCATATATGTTTCTGGATCTCTTTAATGTCTGTTCTCAATCATTCCATAGAAAGCTATAAAGAAAGCAAAGCTCTCCGTCAGTTTTTTCCAAGGATCAACTTTATATTGAAAATCGCCTAAAATGTATGACCCTCTTGTTACATGTGTAGACTTTATTATAAACTTATTTTTTATTTAATATGTACAAGTCTTCTTATTCAAATACTTTATAAACTTATTCTTTAAAGGGATGGTTTTACTTTTGGTACCCAGTGTTCCGACTTAATCAAAATTGGTACCCTATATTTTATATTTTAATCACTTCGACAATAAATTATTAGATTGTCGTTAATTATATTCCTAACAGGTGACCTAGGGATGATCAACAAAAACCGAAAACTGCTAAAACCGACTGAATCAAACCGCACCACACCACAATTGCTTATTTATTGGAAAAATAACGTTTAATATTTTTTAATCTAGACCACACTGCATAAGATGGTGCAATTATAATTTCAGGTCTCAAACCGCACCGACTCCACCGCAAGTAGAATACTAGATATATATATATATATATATATGTATTCTATATATATTATTATATTGCTCTCAATCTATAGTATATTTGTTTATAATTATGAATTGTCACATTTAATTATTTTCATTGGTTTATAATAGTGGGTATATTAGTCAATTTACTTAATAGTTTAATACATCAAAGCCTTCATTTCTTGTTATGAATGTAAATTGTATAATGAGATTTGTGTTGGGAAATTTATAACATGGAGCTTGAAATATTGAAGTTATGGGAGAGTTTGCAAAAACTTGTGCTTTAATTAGAAAAAAATAATTTATTGTAGCAAAATTAAGAATAATTGAGAATCATAAGTTGATAGAGTTTGAAAATAAAATCAAAAGTTGAGAATCAGAAATTGAGATCAAGTGAAAAAGTTTTAGAGGTGCTTATTTGTTTATAAAAATCAAACTAGAAGTAGAAGCAGAAATCTAAAGCACATCTCTCGCAGAAATCTAAAGTACATCTCTCCATGCTTTTAGATTATGATTAAATGAAGCTGAAGCTGACACTTGCAAATACTAAAAAGTAATTTTTTAAGCAAAAATATAAGAAACACTTTTTTTATTGATTGCAAACACTCCCTATATCTATTAGATTAAACTATTATATGTTATTGAAGTAGTTATAATATTCAATTTAGACAACAACATATCCTAAACTTTTTAGTTATCGAATTGATATGTTTTTTTTACTCATTTTGATTGTTCCATATAGTATTCACGTATTGTAGGTTAAAACCGCAAAACCGCCAGAAACCGTTGAAAACTGCATGTTTGTTTTATTAAAACCGCGAATTAAAATCAAACTTGTGGCTGATCCGCACTTAGCAATTTGATTTGAAAATATTGAAAAAACTGTCCAAACTGCACCGTGATCACCCCTAAGGTGACCTGTTATAATAGGTGGAATTGGGTAGAAAGTGGTATTTGTTTACTTATGCTTGTGCCCCACATTTTTAAGCCTCAAAAACCGAATTGCAAGGAAGAAAAAACTAGACATGTCTTCTAATTTTGGATTTCTTTGATTTAATTTTGTAATTTATGATTTTTTTTCTTCCAAAAATCTCGAAGAAAATAACTTTTGTTTTCCTCGATTTTTGGCCAAATTGAACAACCTACACAAGTTCAACAAGGCATTGCACAAGTTCTACATTACACAAGCTTGTTGTTCGCCTTATTTTTAGCTTCACCACAAGTGTACGGTGTAATTTATAGAATAGGGTAAGCAAGGTCGTATCTACGGAGACTAATAAATTAATATGCTAAGTATTGATCCAAGATAGTCTTATTTATATTTAGACGATCGAAATTTGATGATTGTTGTATTGAGATTAAGACAATTTAAATCACTAAAACACAAGATTAAGATAATACAAATGATAGAAGTATCAAGATAATGAAATGGATTTCCGAGTTAAGGTTTCGATTAATAATCCTCTTGTTATCCGGTTTAATCAAGCCACGTTATTATCAATATTCCTATAAGACGATCACAAAGCTATTTTATCCTCTCTCGAGATGCATATAAAACGTAGATTGAAATACTTATGCTAGAATCTCTACTCAACATGAAGCATTCAACTCCCAAAAGTTTAAAAGATCAAATGTCCTCACAAATATTTACAAACCTCTCGATTCATGCAAATATTTGTGTCGAGTATTGATAGGTGTGAGTTTTGCATGTATTTTAGGGAATATTTATGGCTATAATTGTTTATAAACATGCAATAACGTGTATGAAATGGTATATATTCGCTCTTTGTGGGAAAGATATTACGCTTTGCTCGTTTTGTAGGAATTTAACGATATTTGGAGTGATTTTGTGACAAATACGAGCATTGCAACCTAGAGTCATCAAGAATCGAGCGATTACACCCAATTGGAAGCCAACTATATGGATTCTAGAGTCATAGTGATGAGTCGTGTGTCAAAAAAATAATGGATGATCAAACAACAAGGAGATTTATCTCAAGGAACATCCAAACGCGTATGGAATTTCCAAAGACTGGCGGGTTTAGTATTTTGGCCATAACTCTCTCTACAAAATTGATATTAAGGTGATTCAAGTGGCTATGGAAAGCTAAAAGAGAGGGCTACAACTCTTATGAAGACTCCGCAAACAAATTTGGACGTTTGGGTGGCGCACGGTTAACCCGTGCGTTAACGCACGACCCGTGCGCCCTCTGACCGGATGTTTTCTACGGGATGGCGCACGGGTAGCCCGTGCGTGGACACACGACCCGTGCACCCTACGAGACTGGATATTTTCCTACGGCTTTGAGCACGGGTGACCCGTGCGTGGGCGCACGACCGTGCGTGCTTGCGAAAAACTTCAAAAATGACAAAGAAATTGACTAGACTTCAAAAAAGGGTATAAATACCACTTCTTGGGGCGCACACCAGGAGGAAAGGTCCGGAAAGGACCCAAGAACACAAGAAATAGCTCAACTTCATCAAGGAAGAATCAAGAGAAGAATCGGGTCGAATCGGAGCTTGAGGATTGAAGATAAATCGAGAGATTATCCATTTCCTAAGTTTTCTCATTCTTTGTGGTTTAATCTTTCATTTTAGCTTGTCATGAATATGAACAATTTGTCTATGAGTTGTTTATTTTTAATGAGTAGCTAAACTTCTTGTGATTTCCGGGTTTTGGAAGTAGATTAATTGAACTCTTGTTGAATGTTTTAATCTTAGTTGAAGTTATTGTCTTGAAGTCTATTTGAGTACTTTGAGCTTATTCTTGTTTTATCACTTGACCAATGATTTAACATGTTTGATATATTGATTCATAATTCGAGAGATGAGTTTCAATATTAGATCTTGAGTACTTGACACGAATATTTGCATGAATCGAGAGGTTTGTAGATTTTTGTGAGGACATTTGATCTTTTGTGCATTTGGGAGTTGTGTATCTTATGTTGAGTAGAGATGCTAGCATAGATATTTCAATCTACACTTTATATACATCTCGAGAGGAGGATAAAATATCGTTGTGATCGTCTTATAGGTGTATTGATAATAACTTTGGCTTTGATTAAATCGGACAACAAGAGGAATATTAATTGAAACTATAATCCCAGAATCCATTTCATTCTCTTGATAATTCCATTATTCTTAGTATCTTGTATTCTTGTGGTTATTCTTGTCTTTACCTCCACAACAATCATCCATTTCGATCGTCTAAATAAAAATAAGTCTATTTTGGTTCAATACTTAGCGCATAAATTTATTAGTCTCCGTGGATACGACCTTGCTTACCCTATTCTATAAACTACACCGTACACTTGCGGTGAAGCTAAAAATAAGGCGAACAAGTTTTTGGCGCCGTTGCCGGGGACTAATACAATTTTTTGTGCTAATATTGCGATAGATAGAATTATTCTTAATTTAGACATTTTTTTTTTATTTTATTTCATTTTTCTTTTGTAAGTTCTACCTCTACAATGTTTGATTTGTTTCTTTGAGTTGGTATAGGTAGTGCACGAACACCTGCTCGGATGGAGAATGCCAATTATTTCAATAACTGGAATTCTTACAGTTATTGGAATAATCCTACTCCTACGTACTATTATCCAAATTGGGGGAATTACGAAGATTTTTCATATGCTCACACGGAGAATGTGACTCCAACACCATCAAGCTTCAATGTAACGAATGGGTTTACAAATGCAAAGGCAAAACCATCTTTAGAAGAAACCCTCATTTCATTCATGAATCAAACGACTTCATTTATAAGTGAGACAAGGAACCGCTCGATGCACAAGAGGCTAGGATGGACATGATGGAGTTGCAATTGGCGATTCGATAAAAATCTTGAGACTCAAATGGGCCAATTAGTTACAATTGTTAGTGAGCAATACCAAAAGAGCCAATTTTCAAGCACCACCGAAGCCAACTCGAAGGAACAATGTAGTGACATTCATCAAATGAGTGGTACGAATACGAGGAGCCACGTCAAATTAAATCGGGGAGTATTTCTATCTCTCACTCAATTGAAGATCCTCATATTGATAAAAATATGTGCACTCTGATGTAAGCTTCACTACGGATGTATCAAATTTTAAGAAGCATACACTTGAAGGAACAATGTTTGAAAATGGTGATCAATTCACATGTTCTACAGACTTCATGATATTTAATGTGAGTAAAGATAGAAATATCCTTACTATGATTGATAAACCATTTTTCATCATTAGGAGCACATTTCTTGATTTCCAAAAGACCATCAACATTGTGATCCTTAATCATCCACATCTTACATACACTGAAGGATCACCTATATTGTTGGAAAATACGAAGGCGTGGCATGATCGACACTTGTTTTTGGATCCCGGTTGAGTAAAACAAAAGTCCGGCTAAAGACTTTAAATTTAGCGCTTGTTGGGAGGCAACCCAACGGTTTGTGGTGTGATTTTTATTTTTGTTTGTTTTCTTCTTTAAAAAAAAAAAAAAAAAGGGAGAAATTACCTGATTTTACTTCGCAGCCACGCACGGGCAGGGCGTGCATGAACGCACGACCCGTGCGTGATTGAGGAATTGGAGATGTTGCTACGGCACCACGCACGGGCAGCCCGTGTGCAAGGCGCATGACCCGTCGTCCTTGGTGAGATAATATTAAGGTACAAAATTTGAAGTGATGGTTGAAGGAAGAAGTCCTAGCGATATGAGGAGATGCCAAGGAGGGCCACCACCCGCACAATGAATCAGGTAAATCCACACATTTTATATTGGAAATCTATCTTCTCTTTACGTGCGATATAATTTCATTTAAGTTTGGGGGGAGAGATAGTTATTTTGATATGAAATGTGTGGATTAAAAAAATTGCATTTTTGTGTGTTTTCATATAGTTGCATGTAGAGCATTTTAGGTTGCATTGCATTAGAAGCACGTTCTGACTTTTAGCACGTTTATTGCTTTAATAGAGTTTAGAGAGTGAGTTGACCAATATTGAGATTCTCGTGCTCTATTTTGAAAATTTTGTATTGTTTGGATTGGGTGTTGAGTACGAGTTGATTGAGCCATGAATAGATGATATTAGGCATGTGGATATTGAGAACATGGTTTGATGCTTTGAATTACGTATTTGCAAGCACTCGCGAGCTTTTGAGCCTTTACGCTTTCGTCATATGCGTCTTGTTGATTGATTTGAGTGTATCATTCATGTTGTTAGAATTCTAGAACTTGCTCACGGTATCTCTGTCAAGGTCACATGTTGTATGCGAATTGTGAAAATGATCAAAGGCCATTTTTGTTAGCCCTTCAAGCCTTTTGCTTACCTAATGATGATATTGAAATCCCTAGTTAGCCAACTTGAGCCTATTGCCTAATTTCTTGATAGCAACAATTCAAGCCTTAACTTGATATATTTGTTACCCTATACTTGAGCGTATAACATTGAGTAAAGGGATTGAATGAGGTTGAATGAGTTGGAATTGAAAAGTTGGATAAATTGGTTGATGGGAACAAAAGGGGAAGAAAGGGAGAAGCAAAGAATGTTGAAAACTCACAAAAGAGTAAAAATAAATAAATAAATAAATAAATAGCTTTATGAATGAGTTTTCTTTGAATGAACTTGGAGGTTAAGAATTGTAATGTGAGGTGATGGTGTTTTACAAAAGAAAGGGGATGGAGATAAGAAGAGTTGGTGAAAATGAGAGAAGAATTTAGTAGCATATTGAGATTTAATGTAGATGATTTATATGTTCATCGGTCTATACGCTCGAGTTTGAGTCACTCTATCCATATTTTCCTACCCTAACCAAAGAGCCTTCATTATAACCAAAAGAAAAAGTCCTTTTTGATTCACAAATTGCATATATTCTAGTGGCGGAGATATGAGACGATTTGCAAGCTTATGGTAATTCTTCAACGTTGAATTGAATTGAGCGTAAACACGTCCTATATTCATGTGAGATGAGTATACACTTGATCTTGAGAGAGGTGATTCAAAGCATTTACCATGATTTATTTGATGTGTGCTCTATGTTAGATGTTTGAGGCTTGGTTGATTCGTTACTTGACACCTACGATAAACAATGCGAATTTTACGGAGTTGTTGTGCGTTGTACTTTTCATTACTCCCAATCATGTGTTGTCTAGTTTTTAAAAGCGTTGGCCGGACGGCCAACATTTAAGTTTGGGGATTTTGATAGGTGTGAGTTTTGCATGTATTTTAGGGAATATTTATGGCTATAATTGTTTATAAACATGCAATAACGTGTATGAAATGGTATATATTCGCTCTTTGTGGGAAAGATATTACGCTTTGCTCGTTTTGTAGGAATTTAACGATATTTGGAGTGATTTTGTGACAAATACGAGCATTGCAACCTAGAATCATCAAGAATCGAGCGATTACACCCAATTGGAAGCCAACTATATGGATTCTAGAGTCATAGTGATGAGTCGTGTGTCAAAAAAATCATGGATGATCAAACAACAAGGAGATTTATCTCAAGGAACATCCAAACGCGTATGGAATTTCCAGCACTGGCAGGGTTTAGTATTTTGGCCATAACTCTCTCTACAAAATTGATATTAAGGTGATTCAAGTGGCTATGGAAAGCTAAAAGAGAGGGCTACAACTCTTATGACGACTCCGCAAACAAATTTGGACGTTTGGGTGGCGCACGGTTAACCCGTGCGTTAACGCACGACCCGTGCGCCCTACAGAGACTGGATGTTTTCTACGGGATGGCGCACGGGTAGCCCGTGCGTGGACACACGACCCGTGCACCCTACAGAGACTGGATATTTTCCTACGGCTTTGAGCACGGGTGACCCGTGCGTGGGCGCACGACCCGTGCGTGCTTGCAGAAAACTTCAAAAATGACAGCAAATTGACCTAGACTTCAAAAAAGGGTATAAATACCACTTCTTGGGGCGCACACCAGGGGAGGAAAGGTCTGGAAAAGACCCAAGAACACAAGAAATAGCTCAACTTCATCAAGGAAGAATCAAGAGAAGAATCGGGTCGAATCGGAGCTTGAGGATTGAAGATAAATCGAGAGATTATCCATTTCCCTAAGTTTTCTCATTCTTTGTGGTTTAATCTTTCATTTTAGCTTGTCATGAATATGAACAATTTGTCTATGAGTTGTTTATTTTTAATGAGTAGCTAAACTTCTTGTGATTTCCGGGTTTTGGAAGTAGATTAATTGAACTCTTGTTGAATGTTTTAATCTTAGTTGAAGTTATTGTCTTGAAGTCTATTTGAGTACTTTGAGCTTATTCTTGTTTTATCACTTGACCAATGATTTAACATGTTTGATATATTGATTCATAATTCGAGAGATGAGTTTCAATATTAGATCTTGAGTACTTGACACGAATATTTGCATGAATCGAGAGGTTTGTAGATTTTTGTGAGGACATTTGATCTTTTGTGCATTTGGGAGTTGTGTATCTTATGTTGAGTAGAGATGCTAGCATAGATATTTCAATCTACACTTTATATACATCTCGAGAGGGAGGATAAAATATCGTTGTGATCGTCTTATAGGTGTATTGATAATAACTTTGGCTTTGATTAAATCGGACAACAAGAGGAATATTAATTGAAACCATAATCCGGGAATCCATTTCATTCTCTTGATAATTCCATTATTCTTAGTATCTTGTATTCTTGTGGTTATTCTTGTCTTTACCTCCACAACAATCATCCAATTTCGATCGTCTAAATAAAAATAAGTCTATTTTGGTTCAATACTTAGCGCATAAATTTATTAGTCTCCGTGGATACGACCTTGCTTACCCTATTCTATAAACTACACCATACACTTGCGGTGAAGCTAAAAATAAGGCGAACAAGTATTCAAGATCTAATATTGAAACTCATCTCTCGAATTATGAATCAATATATTAAACAAGTTAAATCATTGATCAAGTGATAAAACAATAATAAGCTCAAAATACTCAAATAGGCTTCAAGATAAAAACTTCAACTAAGATTAAAACATCCAACAATAGTTCATTAATCTACTTCCAAAACCCGGAAATCTCAAGAGTTTAGCTACACATGATTTCTAAACAACTTATAAACAAAGTGTTCAAAGCCATTACAAATGAAAATGAAAGATTGAAACTAAATGAAAAGTAAGAAAAACTTAGGAACGTCGACAATCTCTCGATATATCTCCGTTCTTCAAGCTCCGATGCAACCCGATTGTCTCCTTGATATCCTCTTCCAAGAGTTGACTCTTATCTTGTGTTGTAGATCCCAAAAATGCCAGAATATCCCCTGTGTGCGCCCCCCAAAAAGCCTTTTTATACCCACCTTCAAGTTTAGGGCATAATGCTGCAGATTATGAGATTCCAGCGCAGACGCACGGGTGGTGCGTCGGAGCACGGGCTACCCGTGCGCCATCCTGGTGAAATCATCCCTTCTCTGTAGAGCGCACGGGTGGTGCGTAGGAGCACGGGCTACTCGTGCGCCATGCAGAGGCTCAAAGTTTCTTTATTCAGGGGTGCACGGGTGGTGCCTGAGGCACGCCCAACCCGTGTGCCCCCTGTCTTTTCCTTAGACGCTCAACTTTCGCTCTTTTTGGCTTCACTTTTCGTATACTCACTCAATTCTCCGTGTTTCCACTTTGCTATCCTCGTATTCGTATTCAATTTGCTTCAAATATCATGAAATTCCTACAAAATAAGCAAAGTGTAATATCTTTTCCACAAGGAGTGAATATGTAACATTTAACGCGAGTATGTGCATGTTTACCCATCATTATAGCCAGAAATACGCCTCAAAATACATGCAAAATTCACACCTATCACTTGTAGCTCAAGTATTATCGTCAACCGAGATCCAAACCCTAAATCTTTCAGTTTATTTGAAGTTTATCTGTTCCTCTCTAACCTAATCTTCAACTTATTAGAAAAATAAAAGTATGTCAATACAAGTTCCACCACACATACAAACTATCCCCACAGTCGCCACCACTTGGGACATATTTCTATGAAGTTCAACAAATAATTCTTTTTTTTTTTAAATGGATATTGTCAATATCAATGTCCACATTCATATATGGACCTTTGGAGGATGATACTAGCATGTGCACTGACTGTTCGTATTTCCATGCTTCGGTAAAGATGTCGATTCAAATCAATTATCAGTAAATACATATTTGATGGGAAAAAATCAATTTGTGGCTATATCTTATTTGATGTTCTTCTTGCTACTCCACCTCCAATTGCACCTCGATTATGAAAACCTGGGACTTACGAATGAGATACAAATACAACAAAGATTTTAATTTAATTTCAATTTTTTAGTTGATGTTATCTGTCAAATTAGGGTTGCAATAAGTATTTGTGCATGCCGAGACTCGTCTATCCACCACCTAAAATTTATGTAGTTTTATTTTGGGTGAATTTGGGGGTATGATTCAATTGGAGTTCGAAAATGGGAAACTTTTAGGGTTTGAGATTGAATTTTGGGAGAATTTGAGAATAAATAGAGAAGAAACTAATTGGTTATGTACTAATAGGGGTGGAAATAGGTCAGATTACCCGACAGGGGCCTACGGTCTGGCCTATTTTATAAATAGGTCAGGTCAAGGCCTTCTTGTAAGCCTATTTATGTAAATAGGCCGGGCCTAGGCTTTTAAAATAGCCTTTCAAGCCTAATAGGCCGGCCTATTTATGGCCTATAAGTATAAAAAATATAATATATTTTATATAGTTTACTAATATTATTTTTTTATAAAATTATTTAATTATTATAATAGATAAAATATATTTTTAAAATAAAAAATATGTTTCGTAGGCTTTTAACAGGCTTTTAATAAAGGCTCGGTAGCCTGGCTTTTAAACGCGCTGCTTGGGTTGAAAAAAGGCCTATTATATTTAATAGGCCAGACTTAGGCCGAAAAAACGTGAATCAAGCCTAGGCCGTCAATGCTTACATGCTATATGCTTGATTTTCTTATCCATAATCTCATAAGATAACGTTTGATCAAGTGCTTCCATATTGTAGAATAATAACAACGAATTTTGTTATCTACTACAATAAAAATATATTTTTTCGTCCATGAAGTTGGTATGCTATAACTTTCGATAATTTTCACGTGGAAATTTATATTTAGATTATTGACCTGACAAAATTTAAATAGAATTTTAGGACCACCACAATAGTTGGTAAACATGACTATGTATTATTCATGACTTATCATCCCAATGTTTAACTCAAAAATCAAATTAGACTGCTCGATTCAACCAGTTCAATCAGGACCAAGTGGTTTAACGGGTCGATCACTACAGCTGTTAATTTCGGCCCGAAAACAAACAAACTTATTTGGCCTGGTCCGTCAAGCCCGAAAAAATCTGACCGGTTCGATTTTTTTAGTGTATTTTCATGGATTGTGAAGGGCTAGACTCAAAAAATAGCGGCTCGGGCACTATTTGGCCCCACGCGGTCCGATTTTTGCTCTAGACCAGTCGTTTCGGGCTGGCCCGACCCGGTAGATTTGATAGCTCTATCGGTCACCCCTTAATTTTTTTTTCTTTGCATGGCCCAAGAGTCTATCAAAACTAATTTTTTTTTCTTTTTTTAAATGTGAATGTAATATTTTAAATTTGATATTTTTTAAATGTAAGTATATGAATTTTTGGCTGCACTAGATAGTTATTTAGCTGGATAATTATATATATTCTTTTATTTTTTTAAATATGTATCACATAATAATTCATGTATTACATTATTATTTGACACAATACAATAAGACATATAATTCATACTATTTATTAGACTAGTTGTACCGATGGTTGAATCAGTCCAGCCGAATAAATTAATCATGAACAAATAGCAAGGCCGGTAAGGCGGTGCCCTCATTGATATGATTTTTAAACATTGTGTCTAATTTTTCACTTTGGCTGATGAGGCAAATTGGCTAAGTAGTAGGGATGACAATGAGACGGATTTGGCCAAACACAGACCAGCTCTGCAAAGGAAATTCTGGACATGAGACCTGACCCGCCTTAGGACTTGCCCCGTATTAGACCCCCAAAAGATGTCTAGTGGGACCCATTTGACCGGTTTAAACCCATCCCAATTGGGTGATTTAATGCGGAGCTGGGTTTTAGCCCGCCCCCATTGTCATCTCTTCTAAGTAGTATGGTAGAGGCCCTAAGACTAGCTAGTATGTCTTAGGCTTGATCCATATTGATGAGTGATGACATGTGAGTTGATTTTCTATTTCTGTGTGTTTTTTTTTTATTGATGAATAAGTGTAGTTTGGGATTATTTATTTTGTTGCTATATATTTTTAGACATCTATATTTTCAACTATAATTTACAAGGGATTTAATTTTAATAAATGTATATTTTTCGTAAAGTTGAAATGTATAACTTGTGACATTTAGATAAAGTTATACTTTCAATTTTAGTACATAAATTATACCATGATTTTGCTTTTAGTACCCAACTTTCTGGTCATATCAATTTTGATATTCATATTTTATTTTTAATTCACATTTCATCAAATGTTCGTCAATTTGCTGCCCATGTGTTTTAATTTTTAATCACTCCATATGTAACAAAAATTGATTTAAAAGTAAAATGTGAGGTAATCGGTTCTAAGTTTTTTCTGATTAATATATTTATTTTGATGCTAAAAAAACATTTATATCCTAATTTAGAGATATATTAAAAAATCCAAATTAGAGTTTTCCCTATAGGTAGAACTCACGATATAAAACTAATTACAATTTACAAATATTTTTTAAGAGTAAATCCCTAGTGTAGCCTAATTCAGATTTAGCATCCATACCTCGCCACGACCAGCATTAAGCATTATTGTTGAGACTTGAGAGTGTCAATTTAGGACTCGACACGCAAAATTCGACACGAACGTAATACAAAGTGTGTATAGGTTCAGGTTTCATGGATTCAGGTCGAAATTGGGCTAAACTCAAATAATCCACTAATTAAACGGGACAAGTTCGGTCAGTCTGTTATAACTCAATTAACCCGTCAAACATGTTATCAATTTAAAAAAAACTAAGTAAATAATGATTGTAAGGAAAAAAAACAAGACATGTCTTTAAAATTTAAATGCTAATACCTCGTAAATATCTATGTTGTTAATATTTTATATGCATTTTTGTATGTTGTCTTCAAAATATGATTAGTATTTTATGTTATTTATGCAATTATGTTATTTTTTTGTATGTTGTGAATTGTGATATTTTTCTATTGATAGTAACAAAGTGATTGATTTAGAAACTAATAAAGGTACACAAAAATAATTTCATCAGATGGGTTACATGGGCCCAACCCGAAAATAGGTCGGGTTCGAGTTCAAGATTCTGACACACATAATTAAACAAAATAGGGTATTATAGAAAAAGAATTACTCAACCCTATCAAAAAAATTTAAGTCCTAATTTATTAGAAATAAGTTTTTGAGGCATCAATGTATAATATCCAAATTATCCTTCCAACTAAAATTTCTCTAATGCCCATACCATATTTAGTCGTGTGTAAACGACTATAGTTTTGTAAAACGACTATAGTCGTTTTGAAAGAACGACTACAATCTTGCAAAACGACTATAGTTGTTTTGATATAACAAATACAGTCTTTTCAAAACAACTCAAGTCGTTTTACAGGAACGACTGTAGTCTTGTTAAATAACGTAGTTGTTTTGTAAATTTGCATCTTTTTTTGTATTGTATATTCATTTTTAATACATTTTTGGCGAAATAGTTTGAAATTAAGTCCAACACAACTTAAATTGTTATGATTTTTATTTAATTTATTCAACTCAATTAAGTGAATACTTAGTAATGGAACTTTTCTCCTAATTCATATAATTTTGAAAGCTTGATTCTATCCTTATATTACATTATAAATTATTATAAGTCGAATATTTAGAAATCTAAACTACAACACTTGGATGTTGTTAGTACGTATAGAACACGATGATTTATAATGTTCATTCCTTTATTTATTATAATGTTAGAGTTAGATTTTCAATATTATTGTAAATCGCATACTTACAATGTAAAATACAGTATATTATATTTATATATAGTTTAAAGTATGTCTTTCAGATAATAATGCAAATTAATTTGAACTAATTATAATTTATAAAAGCGACTATAATCTTGTAAAACGACTCTATCTTTTCGCAAGAATTACTACAATATTTTCAAAATAACTTTAGTTGTTTTACAAAAAATGACTATAGTCTTGTAAAACGACCCTATAAGACAAATACCGGCCAAAACAAAGGCAAAATTACAAATTTAGTCCTGTAATTATAATGGGTTTGCAATTTTAGTCCTGCCAAAAACTCGATTTGCAATTTGCTCCTGTAATTTATAAAATTCTCGCGATTTTGGTCCTCCTATCGCCGAAAATTGAGAAACTTACCGGAAAAGTACACGTGCCCTCCAAGTTGGTCAACACCACTGACGTGGCGTTTATGTGGAATTTTACAATATACCATTTAATTGGAGACTTTTACATGTCATCCTCCACATCATTTAAATGACTAAAAATTGGAGGAAAATACAAAATAAACTAAAAATAAATTAAAGAATATATTTCTCAATTATTAATTAATTTATATATTTCACTTAATGAATTAATTTTGATTAATTATTTTGACACATCTGCCTTCTATTTCCTCCATCAGGACTAAACCCTTTCGAACCCAATGTTCCACCGTTGCCACCACACCACCACCTTGAACCCACGAGTCAGCAGAAATGATATTTAACATTACTCTTTTTAAAACTTTTAAATATTATGATGACAATTAATTATTTAACAAAGATATATGTTAGATTTATTAAAATAATTCATTATGTGTATTTTAATATATCTTGTAAATAACTAACTTTTAAATTTTGTATATTAATTATTTACTGAATTGACAAAAATTCATATTTTAAGTGAATCATATTAATTAAAAATTAATAAAGTCGTTTTTTTTTGTTTTTTTTTTTGAAGTTTATTTTGTGCTAGTTTTAATATTTGACCATTTAAATGACGTGGAGCTGTGGAGTGTAATTTTTTTTAATTATATGGCATAATGTAAAATTCCACATAGGCGTGGTGTTGGCCAGCTTTGAGGGTACATGTGTACTTTTACGGTAAATTTCCCAATTTCTGGCGATAGGAAGACAAAATCGTGAGATTTTTATAAATTGTAGGACCAAATTGCAAATCGCATTTTTGGCAGGACCAAAATTGCAAATCCCTATAGTTACAGGATTGAAATTGCAATTTTGCCCAAAACAAATTTACAAAAACTACTAGAGTCGTCGTTTTACAAGACTGTATTTGTTTTTTTAAACAGTCAGATTCAGATTCAAGATTCAAGATTCTGACATACATAATTAAATCGAACGGGTCAGGGTTGGGACAGTTGGGTGATTCCGATCCACGAACCCGGACCCAGCCCAAATTGACACCCCTAATTATTGCCACATCCACAATCGTCCTCATTTTCCTTCTTCTGTGTAGCCCCAGCCAACCACCACGCCCATCCCCATGCCCAAATTAATACTGTCATTTTTTATTCTTCTCCTTATCTCCAACTCATCACCCACGCTCGCTATATTTGATAATTGTCGTTTCGTTTGTCTATTAATATAACTTTTTGATTCCCTTAACCCAAATTAAAACATTAAAGTATTTACTTCCTCCTCCATTTAGGCATTAGCTACAAAAAAATCATTGGACTAAAATATTAGCAACAATGAATTTGCTAGTTGATTCAGCTCTCATAATTGTTACATCTCTCATACTCTGGTCTCTTACAAAGCTCATCAAATCCAGCAAACAAACTCATTTATTACCACCAGGCCCACGAGGCTTACCAATTGTTGGCTACTTACCCTTTCTACGCAAAGATTTGCACCATCACCTCACTGAATTGTCTCATCAACACGGCCCAATCTTCAAGCTCTGGATCGGGAAAAAACTCTGGATCGTGATAAACTCTCCGTCTCTTCTAAAAGAGGTTTTCCGCGATCAAGACGCCATTTTCGCCAACCGGGACATCACCATCGCAGCACGTATCATGACTTATGGCCTAAACGACATCGCCTGGTCTCCGTATGGTCCCCAGTGGCGCAACCTGAGGAAAGTATTCGCGCGGGAGATGCTAAGCAATAACAATGTTAAAATCACTTACAATCTTCGGAAAGAAGAGGTTCGAAAGGCCATAAGAGAAATCTCTTCCAAAATCGGCACGCCCATTGACATTTGTGAATTGGCTATGCGAATTGATCTGAGTCTCCTAATAAACATGATCTGGGGCGGGAAAATTGAAGCGGAGAGGCGCGACGAAATTTTAGCAGAGTTATTGCCACTGGTTGCTGAGATGCTAGATTTATTGATAAAGCCGAACATCTCTGATTTTTTCCCGGTTTTAGCTAGGTTTGATATTCAAGGAGTTGCAAAAGAGGCAACCACTCTACTGCAAAAGGTTGATGCGATTACAGAAGATACCATTGATGAACGGATGAAGAATGCTTCTGAGAAACCAATTGAGAACGAAGGGCGAACGGATTTTCTGCAAATCCTTGTGGACCTGATGCAGGAGGAGGATAATAAGGCCTCACTTGGCAAACTACAAATAAAAGCGATGTTGATAGTAAGACCATCCCCAGTAGTCTGCACTATTTTGATGCAAAATTTGCATTTCACCTCCACCATTTTGCACTACTTTCTTCACTAAAAAACACTATTCTATACGATTTCTTTATTCATTTAATATTTATTTTCATTGATAAAATATTACATGATTAATTCTATTTAAATCTAAGAGCTAAATCGTAAATCTAAAATAATTTTATGTTTCAGTATTTTGTATGTATTTTATGTAAGATTTTATATTACACATCATATTATATTTTTTAACAAAAATCACAAGTAATTGAATTGGTTTTAATATTATTTCTACTAATTTCAAATCAATAACAATATTTTTTTAGAGAGAATTAAAATTCAAAAAAGCAAAAAAAACTCGCACATGAACTGTAACAATCTCGAAATAGCGCAGAGGAATAGCACTCGAGTTTGACACAATACTGGAGTTGGCCTTAGAAACTCTATTCTTTGCATTATCTCATTGGCTCCAGATTTTTTGTTGCATATTTATATTCTACCGTATGGCTGAATGACAAGTGTCTATAAGATAAATATGTTTTGTTGATTATTTAAATGTACTTTATTTCATGGACACATATCATTGTCAGAATGATGGAATACAATCCTATTCCCATTAAAACTATCTGATTCTTTTATACTAACGACAATATTTCTCTGTCTGGAAAAAACAGAACATTCTAGTAGGTGGGACAGACACTTCATCAACGACAATCGAGTGGGTTATGGCAGATTTATTGTGTCATCCAGAAATAATGGAAAAAGTGCAACATGAATTAAATGAAGTTGTGGGATTAAACAACATAGTAGAAGAGTTCCATATTCCCAAATTGGAGTACTTGGACGCGGTCCTAAAAGAAACGTTACGCGTGCATCCCATAGGACCTTTCTTAACCCCGAGAACTCCAAGCCAGTCTTGCACTGTAGGAGGATACACTATCCCAAAGGACTCTGCTATCTTTGTAAATGCTTGGTCTATTCAAAGGGATCCTCTAGCCTGGGATAATCCATCAGAATTCAGGCCAGAGAGATTTTTAGGAAACAATGGGAAATGGGATTTTAGTGGCAACAATTTCAATTATATTCCATTTGGATCAGGGAGAAGAGTGTGTGCTGGCCTCCCTCTAGCTGAAAGAATGGTGAAATTTATATTAGCCTCACTCTTGCACTCGTTTGAGTGGCGATTACCCGATGGGGAAGAACTCGACATGTCGGATAAGTTATTGACAGCCTTGAGGAAAAGGATACCACTTGCTGCTGTACCTTTTCCAAGGTTATCTTGTTCGGATCTATACGAGTAATTTCATGTTCTAGTACATTGATGTAATAAGTGCTTATATGGAGAATCTACTTCATCTTGCATAAACTTTGGAATAAGGCTTTATCAAGTTTCCATCATGGAACTCTGTAATTTTCTTCTGGATCAACTTTTAAGTGAAAATCACCTAATATGTATGGGTCTTACAAATTTGGTTATTTTCATTTAATATATATGTACAAGTCTTATTATAGTATGCCCGACTAAAGTCATTGATAAAGGTTGTTTGGCAGTGTTTTCCTTGTCCCGACTTTAATATGTTGCTGACCCGGAAACCCAAGACAATATATATATATATATATATATATATATTTTTTTTTCTTCAGCATCCCAAAGGAAAATATGTAGATACAAGTAATAAGATGCCAGGAAATAAAAATAAAATAAAATAAGTACATATTTGAAGGCATTACACAGCCAGACGCCCTCAGAACCCGTTTCATTAACAACGCATGCATGAAGGCATTTGGCCACTAACGACTTCTTATAATATATACAATTATATATACATATAGAGAGAGAGAGAGACGTTAAGTTATTAAATAATCTTAGGTTTAGTGATAATGTGTTTAGAAAATTTGCAATTTTAATTTTGTTGTATAAAATACACAGAGCCAGTCCTAGGTTTCGAATGGCCTGAAGCGGAAAAAAGAGAGGAGGTTCTTGTGTGCTACATAAAAAAAAACTAAAATAATAAAATCAAGTACTTTTATTGATTTAACATATAAAATAAGATATATAATAACAAAAATATCATACTCCAACTTTAATATTTTGATCTTATTAAAATAAATTGCAAAAAAGATACTAGTTAAATATAAATTACGATAGGGAAAAGATAAAAAAACTATATACAAATTAACTAAGAAAAACTGATCTTGCATATTTAAATTCTTCAATTCTTTTTTTTTTCTTTTGGTTTTGCAAAAAGAAAATATTTTTGGCAAATATCATTATATCAATGCTATGGCAGAAAGAAAAATTACTTGATCTTTGCTTTATTGTCTTGAATCGAACTCGACACCTTGAAGTACAAAAAAATAATACAACCACTTCTCTGCCAACTTTTTATTTTGCTAGTTATTTTAGCCTTGTGTCCATATATATAATATATATAACATATATTTAAAAAAAGAACTCCGGGGCCCTTGCCGGAAGGGCCCCGAGCGGTGGTACTATTTGCGCCGTTCCAGGGCCGCCACTGAAAATACAAAAATATTTTTTTTTCAAAATAAATAAATACATTGTCATGGTTCATGGTTCCAACGTGTACCCAAACAACCGGTCCCACGATTCTTCCGGTCCAAAGCCAGATCGTAACCGTCCCTTAATGGTTATGATTCCGGTTCCGGTTCCCATTTTTGGGACCCTAAACAATGGTCAGGCCTAGCCCCAATATGTGGGTGGACGGTCTTATAAATGCTACACCTGGTGTATATATACACCGGTGTAGATCTACCGTATACAAGTCACATTTCTTATTGATTAAAAACACTTGTCTTCATCAACATAAGAAATTAAATGAGACACTTGTCAGTCATCCAAATACTGGTGTAGAGTATTACACCAGTATAGCATGGATAATATCACGGGTGGACTATGTGTGTGGAGAAGCGGTGCGGGATGACCACATAACAAATTGATACGTTTTAGCCAAAACACTATAACTCGAGTTATTTTGGACTAGTAGATTCCATGAACATAATAAATGCGGGAAAAAAAAGTCCAATGATGCAAGTTATTGAAAAAGATATATTTTAAAGACCTTGAGGTTAATTATTGAATATATATATATATATATATATATATATATATAGGGATGAGATCCTATGAGACCATAGCTATAGGTAGGAACATGAGACTCAATCCACACCCTTGAACCAAATAAATTGAAAGGCTAGGATTTAATGGCATTTTAGAGTAATTAAAAAATAGTGGGGACCAAATAGGGGTACAATTGGAATGTTAAAATCAGCCAAAATAACTGTCTTCCTAAAATCAAGGAATAGAATCTTACCAAATTCACCATCTTCCATACCAACGTGAAGCATCGTCCAAAAACCAGAAAAAAAAAACCCACGATCACAGCAACTTCTCCTCCCATCGTCCAGATATCAGACTTCAACATCATCTCCTCCCACGATCAAAGCAACGTAGAAAACAAAGAAATCCCACGCTGAAATCGAACCAACAAAATTCTCGTGATCAAAAACACCAAAAAATCCACGTCAACGGGATCGGTTTTGCAATGTCACAGACACATGATACCCCCTCCACAAAACAGTCACAACAAGGTAATATTTGACACAAATTCATCAGAAAAAATATGTGGTTCGAATGCATGTAATGTTGCACAATAAAAAAATTCTCCAAATAATTATGTACCTATAGCTTTGGAATTATGTGCATATAGCTTTGTAATTCTGTGCATATAGCTTTGTAATTATGTGCATATAGCTTTGGAATTTTGTGCATATAGCTTTGGAATTATGTGCATATAGCTTTATAATTCTGTGCATATAGCTTTGTAATTCTGTGCATATAGCTTTGCAAATATGTAACTCGTGTATATTATATGCTTAGAGCATGTGTGTTTAGTTCGTATTAGTGATATCCGTGTATAGTGTTTCGAATTTGTGTATTTATTATGAAAATATGTATCACATATAATGTAACACATATAGCTTCTGTACATATGTGTGTTTAGTTAGTATTAATGAAATGTGTATATAGTGTCTCGAATCTGTGTATTTATTGGTAAAAATGTGTAACACCTATAATATATCCAAAATAGCTTCTGTAAGTATGGATTTACACAATACCTTTAAAATCAAAAATAGAATTTAATTTGTTGTTTTAATATCAAAATATTGTGTTTTTGCGGATCAAGATCCGAGTTACACTTTCACGTTGGTCGAGGCTCGAAACCTCACCGGATCAACTAAATATTGGATCCCGGAGGTTGAACAAGAAAAAATCCCTCGTGCCAACATGCATTTCCGTACATTAGAGGTAGGAATACAATTTTATAAGGATTATGGTTTGTGTAGTGGCTTCGACGTTAGAAGAAGCACTACGAAGAAATTCAAGAACGAGGATATTCGCGTGCAATACGTGGTTTGCAATAGAGAGGGCTACAAGAACTCTAAAAAACCCATACCTGGTGAGGCATCTGAGCATGACGACAACATCCCAAAACAGGGGACACGAAAGAGAGCCTCGAACCGAGTTGGGTGCAACGCACGCTGTATTTTTGAATACACTAGCGCCGGTTCATATAAGGTAAAGACGTTTGAGGAAAGACACACTCATCCGATGACAATTGATAAACACAAGCAATTCTTGAAGGTGAATAGGAACCTAAACTTCTGCACCAACAATTTATCATAAATTGCACACGGCAAACATTGGGAGTGCAAAACAACACGAGCTTTATAGAGAAATGGTCAAGCGGTTATTCACGGGTTTAGGCGCTCAAAATTGATTTTAAAAATTTCAAACGAGACCGAAAGCATACATATGCGGTGCGATGCACAATTGGTGATAGACAAATTCCTTAGGCAAAAAGAGGCAAATCCGGAATGGTATTCGATTATGACGTTGATCAAGATGAACAACTAACGCGACTCTTTTAGGCGGAACGGCGGCTATAATGAACTATGCCGCATTTGGCGATGTGATATCATTTGATGCTACGTACAATACCAACCGGTAATATAATTCATCGCACTAATTTATCTTGCATATTTGTGATTACAATAGTTTACATTTATCCTTATATACCTCGTCCATTTAGTTACATAAATGCGGGTAACATGTTATTTTATTACGATGGTGTTATACATATTCGAGGTTAATATGTGTACATAATAATGTAATTGTGTACACTTATACTCATAAAAATGTTTAGATAGTTATTGAAATCTGTATACTCAAAATAGATTTCATACATGTGTATATAATAATGTAATTGTGTACACTTATACTCTTAAAAATGTTTACATAGTTATTAAAACATGTGTACTAATAATAAATTTCATACGCAGGTATAAGATGGTGTTCGCTCCATTCACCGGGGTAGATAACCATCGTAGGTGTGTAACTTTTGCACCGGCCTTATTTTGAGAGAGGATGAGGAGTCTTATACGTGGTTGTTCGACAATTCTTAGATGTTTGTTGCTAAGGAACCATATTATATAGTAACAGACCAAGACCCGGCCATGAAGAATGCCATCAAATCCGTCTTCAAGACAGCAAAACATAGGTTGTGTATGTGGCACATAATGGAGAAAGTTAGTGTCAAAGCCGGCCCCAACCTGTTCAAAGATAAAATTTTCATCAATCGGTTTAAATCAATAGTGTGGGATAACTACATTACAATAGCTGAATTTGAAGAACAGTGGCACGAAATTATGGGTGACTTCAATCTAGCATCACACCCATGGTTCACGGTTATGTATGATATACGACAGAGCTGGATTCCCGCATATTTTAGAGACGTGCCCATGAGTGGACTTAAAACTACGTCACTCTCGTAAAGCACAAATAGTCAAGTTTGGTAATTTTACAAATCCCCAATCAAACTTGGTGGAATTTGTAATGCATTTCGAGAGCGCAATGGAATCCCAACGACATTCTAGTGATAAGTTGAATAATCAGTGCCAAACCTCCCTTCCGGGATTGCCGACACCATTGAAAATTGAAAAGCATGCTTCTTTAGTATACACGCACGCCATATTTTATGAAGTGAGCAAGGAAATTAAAGAAGCGTGTTACCATTGCTCAGTTATACAGATCAATGACAATACAAACGAGATCTCGTACACAATAAAGGAAGAAAGTGGGGTGTTTCAAGTAACAAAGTGCAAGGTAGATGCATCAACCAAATGTAGTTGCAAATTGTTCGAACAGATGCGACTCCTGTGTCGACATATATTTGTAATACTCAAGGATTGCGATGAAATTCCAGCTACATATTTGGCAGCACGTTGGATGAAAGCAACCTCGTATAATTCTTTAGCTAAGAATGGGCACATGTACCAATTTCCGGGAGGGATAGAGGCTGCAAGAACACTAAACACCCTGTGGGCGGATTTTCACAGCTGCATCGGTCTTGCGCAAGGGGATATTGGGAAATTGTCAAGTCTATCTCGTATCATATCGAACGAGAAAGCTAAGCTATTAGAGGAACAACACGAAACTACAATGCCTAGCAAACAATCGAGAATGGAAACCTATTGCGGCTCAACCTCACAATTAAACATTTCCGTGCTACCGCCAAAACAAGCCAAGAACAAAGGAAGTGGTAGTCATCTGAAAAGCAGGATCCAAAGCCAAAGAAAAAAAGCCATAAAAGCAAGCACAAAACTGAAAAGAAAATGTGGGACATGCGGTAAGGTTGCAACACATAACAAAGAGGACATGCCCGACCCGCACAAGCACCCCCGAGGCAATTTATGATTTGTTTACATAATTCAACATAAACATACAATATCTGAAACTATTTACACATTATCGTGTATTAAACACACATCGTTCTTCAATGACAACATCAAGATCAATAAACGTATGTTTTGGAATTATGTGTTTAAAGATGTAGAATTATGTGATTTTAGTTATGTAATCATGTTTTTTAGTAATAGCATGTTGTTTTTTGTTATTTTGTGCAAGCATGTATATTTGGTTTGGAGTTATGTGTTTTTAGATGTGGAATTATGTGTTTTTAGTTTTTCAATAATGTTTGTTTAGTAATAGCATATTGTTTTTTGTTATTTAGTGCAAGTATATTTTGGTTTGGGATTATGTGTATTTAGATGTAGAATTATGTGTTTTTAGTTTCACAATAATGTTTGTTTAGTAATAGCACGTTTTTTTTGTTTTTTGTGCAAGCATGTGTACTTGTTTTGGGAACATGTGTATTTAGCAATAGAATAATGTGTGTTTAGTTATATAATAATGTGTATACGATTTTGGGTTAGGGGATACTTAACTGTACATAATTTTGTGCGTAAGACATACAATGTAATAACTACAATACAAAATAACGTTGTATAACAACATTCCGACCATATGTACGTGAAAATGCAAATTTACATTGATTAAAGAGAAAACACCCCACGCCCGAACCATTCATATCCACAATTCAAGACCATCTAAGTCATATGCAAAATGGCTCCCAAAGACAAAAACACCAATGATAGTAACCTAACTATACAAAAATGTTGAGCACGGTTCTGCATACTACATTGTCTATTTAAAACAAAACTACAATACGATCTTCCCCGTCCCGTAACTTTCTCGGCTTTTTCCAAACATCTATCCTTTTGCTCATTGCTATGGTGTAGGATTATTGCAAGTACTTCGTGCGTAAGTTAGACAAATTGGGACGCATTACTCTTCTCCAAACCACAATCCCATCCTCTTGGTGCCACCGCCCATGTAGCTCTCCATATGCCTCATGGCATATATACCACAATCAACTTTGTTTGTGGTATCTCTCCCCAAGGCATGCATAGTCTACACGGGGAGAACTTCCGGATAACACTAGCCATTTGCGGGCAGCCTTTAGTCTCAAAGTAGTTTGCAAACATCCGAACCTGCACAATATACCATGGAAAACAAATTCAACAACTAAGACACATAATTCTACAACTAAAACACATAATTCCATGACAGTATGCTATCCAAGGCATATAGATGCTGAGTAAAACAAAATTATTTACCAAAAACATACAACTAACTATCCATTAGCATAAACCATATACCCAATATTATATAACTAAACACACAGAATTCTATAACTAAACACACAGAATTCTATAGCTAGGTTCACATGATCCCAAATCAAATATACCTACTCACACAGAATCCTATAGCTAAACACACAAAATATAATAGCTAAACACACAGACTTCTATATCTAAGTTCACATCATCCAAAAGGGGAACTGAGCAAGGAAATGCAACACATAAACCATAAACACATCATTATATACCTAAACAAACAGAATTCTATATCTAAGTCCACATTATTCCAAATCAAATATTCCTACACACACAGAATTCTATAACTAACCACACATAATTTCATAGCTAAATACACAAAATTCTATATCTAAGTTCACATCATCCAACAGGGCAAACTAAGCAAGGAAATGCAACACAAAAACCAAAAAAAAAGCTCACCAACTTGTCCGACAAGTCTCCATATTTCTCCCGATCGCTTCCACCGGCTGCATTTGTTTGTCGATAATATGGCGGTGAAACCTCTTGACATCAAAGGTCACCGTAAAGATGTGCTCGCTCTTACAAATCGAAGAAAAAATCGAAACACGCTATACATTAGGGTCTTGTAATTAATGAAAAGATTTGAAAAAATAATGAGATTAATTACCATTGCTTACCATGTCAAAGTTGTTCAATTTATCGGAGCTCGGTCACCGAACTCGTGTCGAGTCTTTGCACAAATGACTGATACACAGTGTTCTCATCTAAGCCATCCCCCGGACTAACGATCGTGAACAACTACAACACATATACACAAATATAAAAAAAATAAAACACGGATTTTAAGACTTGAAACACCAAAGAAAACTGAAAACAAGAAAATAAAAATAGGATAAACATACCGTCAAAAAACAAGAAGCAAAAAAAAATGCTTCGCGAATCGCTACTCCTCAGTCCCTCCATACCATTCAACATCCATGCCCAAAGGTCCAAAATAGAAACATTAATGTAACCTCCGGGACGCATAGTCTCCATAATTTCCCTCGACAAAAGTTTGTCACCGGCGTTAAATACGATGTCATCTCTATATGGAAAAAAAACAATTACAGCGTAGATAAAACAAATGAAGCTAATTACTTATCTAGTAAACGAGTCCTTACTTGTTCGACCCAGGATTTTCAAAAAGCCATTTCGCAATCATGTTCTCATTTTGATTTGGCTTCGAGCGACGCCGATCCTGTCTAGTCACAAATGGCGAAGACAAGACTGCACTTTGCTTTGTCTTCCTAGTAGCTCTATGGGAAAAAACCTTCTTAGATCTTTCTAAGGCAATATCGCGCTGCCCCTTGACCTCCCTAAAGCCACTAGGTTTCACGCCACCACCAATCTCAGAATCTTCCACCTATAAACCAAAAATATATAAAAATAAAGCTACTTATACACAAAATAAAACTACCTATACATAATGTAACTAACTAAACATAAAACAGAACTAAATAAACATAATTACAACCCTAAATGCACATAATATTTTACTAATTTAAACATACAAAGAGTGGTTTTTCGATCCCGCTTGCATCGCACCCCACAACATTCATTTCCAGAACCTGCAGAGCATACAATAGTGTGAACTAAAAAAATACTTAAAAGCAAAACTGATAAATCATACTATATAAGTAATGCAAACATATATAATACCCCAACCTCCACGCTTGCCATACCACCATCTCGCACATCTCCTCTTTCGTTGACACTCTTCTCATAGTGCCGAGACGTGTCAAGAATGTCCTCCCATCTACCGACATTGGTATCTTGAGTCAAGCCAATAGAAAAGCTTGGTGCCTCATCACACCATTTCTTGAATTCATCTCTCTTCAGAAATGCACTTTCAATTGCCTCAATTGCAGCAATATTCTCCGCCTTGCTCCAAAAGGCTTCATTATGTTGACTTTCAGTCCCTTCCATACCATCGTCCGAACGACGAACCCCACCCGGTAATGCAGTTGAGCATAAGAAACCTTTCGCAACGTTTCCCAACCATGGCAAATTCGCATCCTCGACCAAGTCCTTTGGAGCAGATCAAGAATAGATATAATCTCGACAACATCGGAGGTCAAACATTTTAATCATCAAGTAATCGACCAAGAATCCCCGCACATCAAAAATATGTGTATAAAATCGGTGAGTGTATATGCACGTAATCACTAACCCGAATGTACATAATTATAATATACATAATTTAAACACTAATTATACATATTTCAAACACTAAATGCACATAATATAAACTTGAATACACATAATCACTAACATGAGTGTACATAAATAGAATACACATAATTTGGCCACTAATTACACATATTTGAAACACTAAATGCACATAATATAAAACTAACTACACATAATTACTGAATACACCAAATCACTAACCTGAATGTACATAATTAGAATACACATATTTAAACACTAATGGCACATATTTGAAACACTAAATGCACATAATATACACCTAAATGCACATAGTCACTAACCTGAATGTGCATAAATAGGATATACATAATTTAACACTAATTACACATATTTGAAACACTAAATGCACATAATTCTAAAACTAAAAACACAAAATTATCTTCCAGAATGCACATAACATAAAACTAAGATACACATGCAGATGAACAACCTTCGCATCGGCCCGGGATGACGAGGTCCCCTGACTGTAGCATCCTTCTCCTTCCAAGCCAAATTCACCATGCGCTCGCCAGTGCTTCCCCATCAAACGGGGCTCGATAAGCCCCTTCCCAAACCCACCAAGGTCGATTTCCTTGTTGTTCCTTTCCTTTAGTTTGTCCCCGCTCCAAGCCGACACGATGGGGACCGTCCTGGAACACTACGCCTCACGCACTTAACTCTGTCAACGTAAAATACCTGTGCAATTACATAGATTACATCAAAAAGAACATACTCCAAAAAATCAAAAACAAAAAAATTATGGGAAATAATACCGCCAAAAATAGCAAGGGCCCATTAAATTCAAATGTTATCTTCCTCCGACACAGGCAACTCTCTTTTTCAACCAATGTAGTAAGTGTATGCTCACACCATGCTAAGTTCCTAACATTTCTCGACGTCTACAAGGCTTTTAAGCAAGTGGGAATACACGTATGCGCTTGAAAAATTACCAATGATAAGGTACTCGACCAATATCAAGAATGACCTTCTAAACCAATCACCGCCATCCACAAAACTCAAGATTTTATCACCACTTGCTTCTGTTACCTTGTAATCCTCCCTACCGAACATAGCAGGGCCATCCAGTGTACAAATCGCAAGTCTCCGATTTTGTTTTCTTCACTATTGGCTGCCCCATTGGGGAACCCCAATACTCTCGCACATCATTCGGTTCAATGCGAATGCGCCTCATACTATCCAACAACAACTCCGAGCTAGCCGGGTTAAAATTTGCAACTAGCCAATACATTAGCCGAGATGGGAAGTCAACAATTGAAAGGAAAGCAGACTTCCAAATCCCATATCAACAATGGCATCAACTGAGCCGGGAAAGATTTACAAGCGCATTCACCAACACCCCGGGTTCGACCTGGTCGATAATGTTGTATATAAATTCTTTTTCCTCTTCCCCACCATCGCTTTCGTCCCCACTCCCCGCACCCTTTTCCCCTTGTTTTTTTCCATTTAGTTGGTAAAACAAGACCTACATAAAAATAGAACCAATTATTTACCAAAACATACAACTAATCAGTATTGTATAACTAAACACACAGAATTATATAGCTACACACACGTAATTCTATAGCTAAGTTCACATGATTCCAAATCAAATATACCAACTCACACGTAATTTTATAACTAAACACACGAATTCTATAGCTAAACACACAGAATTCTATATCTAAGTTCACATCATCCAAAAGGGAAACGAAAGCAGGAAATGCAACACATAAACCATAACCACATTATTATATACCTACACACACAGAATTCTATATCTAAGTTCACATGATTCCAAATCAAATATACATGCCCCCACCAATTAAATCTCATTCAACAATCCTCCAAAATTAAAACCCACATAAAATAGAACACACAGAACTCTATAGCTAAACACACATTTATATCCGAGTTCACATGATTCCGAATCAAATATACCTGCACACACAGAATTCTAAAACTAAACACACAGACTTCTATAGCTAAATACACAGAATTCTATATCTAATTCCACATCATCCAAGAGGGCAAACTGAGCAGGAAATGCAACACATAAGCCATAAACACATTATTATATATTTAAACACACAGAATTCTAAATCTAAGTTCACATGATTCAAAACACTAATTACAGCGATGAATATGTCTATTCCAGCGAATTCGAGAATTAGGAGACTGGCGATGGGTTGAAGCAGATGATGAGAGAAAGGATCGGTGTCATGATGGAGAAGTGGAGAAAATCGCGGGATATGAATAAGAAACGATAGACTTACCAAATTCAAAAATTAGGGATTTACAATTATATCCTTGGAATAAAAAGACAGATTACTTTCCTACCCTTGTTTGCCACTACCATGACTAAAATAGATGGGTAAAATCTGGGCCATTAGATATTAAATCAAAAGGTGTAGATGTGGTCTCATGTTCTTACCTAAAGACCCTGGTCTCATTTGATCATATCCATATATATATATATATATATATATATATATATATAGGAATACGATCAAATGAGACCACATAATTAAAATGAGACAGTGTGGACTAATCCTGGCCACACATCTCAAATTCTAGATGATTGGGATTTTTGCAATTTAATAATTATTTTTGATTTATTTTAAATCTAAAAAGGGCAGATTAGTCATCTTCTTATTAGTGTTTCACCCTAATTATGTGGTCCCCAAATCCCATTCACCCCTTAGCCCATCAGATTCATATCCGGTGCCATTTCCGACACGCTCCACACCTTCACCGATTTATCAAGACTCCCACTATAAACCATCCACTTCTTATTTCCTCGCGCCCCCCGAATCTGTGTCCTTCTCCACCGCCAAGCACTTAACCGCCCGATGTGCCCCTGGCCAAGACCGGAGACACGTCTCGCACCGCCCCTTCCTCCTCCACACACGCATATCGTCTTATCTCAGAGAGCCGCTGAAAACCAAATTCCCCGCCGCCGCGAGACAGAGCACCGCCAGCTTATGCCCTTTCCGGTGGTGACACGCGCGGGGCCCAGCTCCACCAACTATATATTCGCCTTTTCCCATTTTCTCTTCTCGCATACTATTCTCACTTCTATAAGAATTGGCCGATAAGCTCTACCAAGTTCCTTGAAGAGGTAATAACAACACAAACCTTGTTCTATTGTTTTTCTTTTGATCTATTATGTGAAATAAATTCCATGTTTGCACAAATTCTTCTTGTGTTAATCCAAATACCTAAGTGGATTTACGGGTTTGTTTTTTTAATTTATTTATTTTCTCTTTTCCGACTTTGATATTGATTGGTGATTTATGTGTTGGGATTTTCTTGATTTCAATGTTTGGTGCAGTTTGGTTTGGGATTTTCTTTGTGCTCGTTGAGAGCCGGCTAGCGGGGTTCTCACGATCAAAATTTGAGATCGGTTCGCTTTTGGAGTTGATCTGAGGCACGAGTGTCGGTTGGTTTTGGCTTTGGCGAAGAATCCGATGGTGGATAACTTTGATTTGAGCTCGATTCGAATGGTGTTGTCAGGGGCGACGCTCCTGGGGAAGGAACTCGAAGCGGCGCTACTCAGCCGTGTGCCACGGGTGGTGTTTGGACTAATCCTGGGTTTTTCGATGTGTACTTAGATGTATTTTACTATGTAATTAGTTAATATTTGATGTATGTATTTATATGTATTTTGATGCTTATTTAGGAGATTTCGTTGTATACTTAGATGTTTTTCGATGTATACTTAGATGTGTTTTGTTGTATAAATAGTTAAATTTTGATGTATATATTTATGTTGCAGTATACTTATGTTTTTTGTTGTATATTTATATGTGATTTATTGTATATTTGTATGTCTTTTGTTGTATACTTATATGTTTGTTTGACAATTGCAATATGCAGTGAAATTATGTTAGATATACAGCAAAATAGTGTTAAGTATACATAAAATATATGTTAAATATACATCACTAATGGGCGTGATTTTCTCTTTCTCTATAATTGATTTACTTAATCCACGGTCCCCACATATTTTTGTTTGACCATTTTAATATGCAGTAAAATAATTTAAGCATACATCAAAATAGTGTTAAGTGTACATCAAATATATGCTAAATATACAACATAATAATGAGTGTGATTTTTTCTCTCTCTATAATTGATTTACTTAATCCACGGTCCCCACATGTTAATGAGCGTGATTCTCTCTCTATATATATAACTGATTCCTTGATTCACGGTCCCCACATATTTTTGTTTGACCATTTTAATATGCAAAGAAAATTATGCTAAACATACAAGAAAAAAAATAGTGTTAAGTATACATCAAATATATGATAAGTGTACAACATACTGCATGATTAAGCGAAGCACTTGCGCGATTTTCTCTCTCTCCGGCGATTTTCTCGGATTTTCTCTCTCCCCACGTGATTTTCTCTCTCCTAATAACTGATTCCATATTTGGATGGTCCCCACTTGTTTAATTTGACAACTATACCCTTGTTTTGCATTAATTAAATATTTAATGTAATTTTAACCCCTATTTATCTTAGTCATTGATGTAGATAATGGAGGGTTGAGATCAGTCCACACTGTCTCATTATAATATGTGGTCTCATTATAATTTCCAAAAGCAACATCCCATTTTCATAACTAAATATACATTATATTGAACCTATTTATGCAAAGGTGTAGTATAACTACATACGCAAAGACGTTATATTCAATTATGTCTTGTTTTCATAAAACAAAGCAACAAAATAACTAAATATGCATTATTTGATGTCTAATTATGCAGTAGAAGAACCCTAACTATGCTGTAAAATAAAAATATTTGGAAAGAAAACAGGTTCCTTAAATTCCGCCACAAAATCCGACAATGTCTATTTCAGCCCTTAAAATCCGCTGGGACCACTAATTTGAACCATAAAATCCGCTGGGACCACTAATTTGAATTACAAAATTACAATTATACCCTTAAAATCAGCAAAATTAGGAAATAATTAAAAAAACTGAATTAATCACATCCCTTCATTTTTTAAGATCAATGGGTAAGATGAGTCCACACTGTCTCACCTAGGGAGTGTGGTCTCATTTGAACCAAATCCTATATATATATATATATATATATATATATTACAATATTACGTTCTTCTTATTCTCAAACTATGATAATTCCACTACTACAATTTAGTTTGACTATATTAGGAAAATGATTGATGAAATAACAACTAGCTAGGTTCCTTTGCAATTAATTCCACTACTCACACAAGTTTTTGTGTAAATACTAATATGCCATGTTTGTCAATGCTTACCAGCTATAAGCTTGATATTATTATTCATAATCTCAGAAGATAACGTTTGACCTGCTTCCAAATTGACCAAAAATTATCTACTATGTCAAAATTATATTTGTCAATAAATTATAAAGTTGGTAGGCTATAACTTTCGATCATTTTCACGTGAAACTTTATAATTAGATCATTGACTTGACAAAATTAAATTATAATCTTAGGACCACCACAATAGCCGGTAAAAATGAATGGACATATATTATTGAATTTCCAGTCCCGGCCCTGTTTCAAAAATCGAACTAGCCGATTCAACCGTTTCAATCAGAAAACAGAGGTTTGACCGATCCAATGACCCTTAAAAACCTTTCTTTCTTTCTTTCTTTCTTTTTTTTTTTTTGCGGTTGCATTGGCTAAAATCTGTTGAACCGATCAAATCGGATTTTATTGTTTTTTATAATTTTTAATTGAAATTTGATATTTTATTACTTTTATGTAATTTGTTAATGTTTGAATTTCATCAAACATTATATTTCGATTTTTATTCTTCCGTTTCAGTTTTTGTCGATTAATATTGTCGCTTTCTTTCTACGAGTTATGTTAGAAGTTTTAATTCGATTTTCTCTTTTTTACTAACTCCTTAGAAGTTTATGAAAGTGGGTGGTTTCTTTCCTTAAATCTTGCGGTAGTTTCTCTTTTTTTCTTGCAGGAAGTTATTCAAGTGATGGCTATTTAAGGATCGAAACCAAGAAATTTCGTTGATGATTTTATGAGAGTTGGGAGTTCATCCTTCAAAGATTTTCATATCGAAATTCTCGCGAAGCTCAATGATACTTAAATGTTGGCAACATTGTTGGCATCATTTTTAGAACTCGAGTTTTGAGTGTTTTTGTGAGATAGATTTAGTGTATATTGAGTGTTTGGAGTGCACTAAATAGATTCTCACATTTTGTAAAGGAGTGTTGTTACTTTCGGAGACACAAGGGGAGTTGTTCTTCTAGTTTCCTTATTTACTTTGTAATTTTGTAAGTTGTAAACAACATTACCTTTTGTATAATTTTTGTTCTAATGAACACAAATGACAAGTATTTTATACTTGTACAAAATTTTTAATCTCTTGTGTTTTATATCTCATTCTGTCTTTATTTCATGATTATGAAATTGTGTGTTAGGAATTTTATTGTTTAGATTTTGATGAATGCCATGTAAAACTTAGAATAGAAAGTTGGCACCCCAATTTCTTGTTGTAAAATGCATTGTAACGATAGAGTCGGCCAAGCCGAGTTAAGTCACCGCCCTAACATGCAAGAAGACAATCAAGACTTGAAGGAAGACTCACATTGCGAGACAAAAGTATGGCAAAGAAGAGTAGACAGAACTCTCTTCGGAGAAGCGGTGAGATGCACTGAGTGGAGCATCACCAAGTCAACTCAAGAGAAGCCAAGTCTCAAGTTGAAGTGACAAGAGTCATCCAATGATTGGAAGGCGACTCTAAGTCACCTGGGGAAAGCAAGGAAATGCAATCAAGTCGAGATAATCAGAAAAGAATCGTTGCAGAGTAAATCAAGAGATTTACTTAAACAAGTAATATCTCCATACCACCTTTCTCGAGTGCTCGGTCGTGCGTGCAAAAGGAATGAACCAATGGGAAGCACTACACCGTGTGTCGAACTCGAAAAGGTGAAAGAACAATTCATACGAGGAAATGGAAATTCCAAGAATCGCAAACAAGACAAGCCAACGACGCAAAGTGACTTTCAAAAATAAGCTATCTCTTCAACGGGCAAATTTTTGAAAGTTCACTATAAAAGGCCGAGGAGTTTGTTTGAGAAGAAGACACACATGTGAGATATACAAGCATATTAGAAAAAGCGAAATATTCTCAATCCTCAAGCCTACATTACTGAAGTACATCAATCCAACACTCACCGTGAATGAAAGAGAACTTCAATCGAGTTGAAGAGGAAACTTTTAAAAAAAAAAAAAAAGGGTCTACATTCCGGGAAGGATTGTAGAAAGGTTCAAGGTTGAACCAAGTCTTAAGCTTTTGGAGGGCTTCGTGATCAAATCCAAAGAGCTTGAGAAAGTGAGTTGTAGTAACAAAGCAAATACCGCCTATGAAGAAGCCGAGTCGCATTTAAGCCACCGAGTGATCAAGACGTCTCAGATCGAGTCCCTAAGGATCAAGTCGGCCGTTGTGATCAAGACTTGTATCTGGGACTTACCACTTAGTAAACTGATCATTACTTAGTGGATTCCTCCGGGAGTTGGAGAAGAGAGGAGTAGAAGAATTACCCCATCTTCGAACCTCTATAAAAATTTTTATTGTGTCATTTACTTTTCAAAGACTTTAATTCTTGCATTTTTAACTACTTATATCTCACGATAAATTTGCTATCCACGATAATTTATAAGTACTAAATCAAGCTCTAAAATCTTGCTTAATCAAACTTAAGGGTGTTAAGTCTTCCGCCGAAAACAAAACCACAAATGAGTCAAATTATAGTCAACAATGAGTTACTCCATCAACACCTCCGAGTCTTGAGAGATTAACTCTCTGAGTGACTAATTCGACTGTCTACCAAGGACACAACTGTGTAGAATCAACTCTGTATATTTAAAAGGACTAAATCGAAAACTTGGTAAGGTTTATTCAACCCCCCTTCTAAACCTTACACTTACACCCCTTGGGACCTACAAGTGGTATCGGAGCGGTTGGTTCATTGAACCCTCCGCACTTCTTGAACTAGATCTCCAAACTTTTCAAAGTCTGCTTTAGTAATTAAGTTTTCAAAACTCTTCTTATCATCAAAAATTATTATCATGGAAGCAAATTTGACACGCATCCCTATGTTCACTATCGAAGAATTTGATGATTGGAAAATACGTATGCGAGCTCATCTATCGATTACACGATGAGATGTGGATAGTGATAGAAGATGGGCCTCTGCAAATATTAAAGGTGAACACAAATAGTACGAAGAGTTGCGGGTGAAGGAGAAGAAGATGATTCTCCCAGAGACCACTCGGTTGAAAAACCAAGAACCGAGTGGACAAATGATGACAGAAAAGATACAACCTGGACAATGTAGCGAATGACATCCTTTACAAAACCTTGGACAAAGCCATGTTCAATAAAGTCAAATCATGCAAAACGGCTAAGGAAATGCAGGATAAGTGACATTGATTTGTGAAGGCTCGAGCAAATCAAAGAAAACAAATTATCGGTGTCGTACTGAAATTTGAAAACTTCAAAATGGTCTCGGGAGAGAACCTGGATCAACTGGATGCTCGGTTCCGGAAATCACAAATGAGCTATCTCACTTGGAAAGGAATATACACGAGAAGAAATGTGTATGAAGATCCTAAAAAGTCTTCCAAATTGAATGGGAAATGAAGGTCATGGCACTGAGACATTCCATGGACCTATCAAAGACATCCAACCATGAGTTATTCTCGGACCTCAAAGCCTACGAGTTTGAGTGAGAAGAAAAGACCAGGAAGAGACAACACCCAAAACAACTCTCTAATTGTTAAAGATGGGAAGAGAGTCGAGGTAAAAGAAGTCATTGACCCGGAAAGAAAAATAATGATGGTTAAAAGGTTCAACAAGTTTTTCAATAAGAACTACAAGAGAGAAAGGGTGAATCTTCCGGAAGACACTCGGCTCCCTCCAAATCAAGGGAAGACAAAGCCAACCAAGAGAACAGATCATCAAAAAGTTGAGTATCAAAGGGTGATAACTCAAGAATGGAAAGAGTCGATCAAAAAGTCAATATCTATGTTGGAACTCGTAGACAACCAGGTCACTATGCCATTGATTGCTCATATCCTGTAGTCAACAAGTATGAGGGATGAAGAAGAAAGAAAGATCTTGAGAGAAAGAAGACAAGAAAAGAAAAAAAGGCAATGATGGCTGCAGAGATCACCGAGACAAATCAAGTCAAGAGACAAATTGATTCGAGAGCGGAAGGTGACTACTCAAGTGACTCAAGAAGAAGCCCCGATTTGCTTGATGGCCAAGGAACAAGATCAACGACCAAGAAGATGAGGTACAATCTAACTCATCAAACTCGGACACACCAGATAGTGATCGACACACACACACTTCATCACCCACCCATCTTTATGATTCATTAGGCAAAATGATGAAAGATTTTGAACACATTAAATCCTCACACACACTATTGAATGAGGAAAACACTACTCAAAAGTCAAAACTCAAAGGCGACTAAGGAGCCGAGTACTCTAAGTCAAATAGGCCGATGAGAATAAAAGTTTAAAGGCCGAAAATGCTAAATTAATAGCGAAATTGTCTGCTATAGAAAAGAGGAGAATGACCTCAAGAATGTTATTTAGCTTCATTCACTAAGACATCTAAATCATTGGATGATCTTATTATGAGTCAAAGACAATGTGGAGACAAGACAGGCTTAGGATTTAATTCCTCCGTGCTATGTCAAACCTCAAGAGTAATTTTGGAAAAAGGATCTTCAAGTCATGAAGAGTCCGAAAAATCCAAAACTCTAAATGTTGCACACACATTCACTCCAAAGCACAATAATAAGCAAACTGCGCCTTGGTTATAAAGGAAAAGGAAAATGACCCGGTTGAGTGCGCCTGAAAGGACAACCGAGAAAAGATTCACCCGAGTCCTCAAAAACTCCAAACAAAAATACTCTGTAAAGAAGAAGCGAGCTACCAAAAACCCTTAAAAAATCCATAAAAGAAATACAAATGATGGGAATGGTAGAAAATATCCAAGCCAAGTGATTGGAATAATGTGAACCATCAACATAGACTTATGGATTATAAGCCCAAATGGCAAAGGCCTAGAACTCAAAAAGGCCATTCCAAAAGTATAAGAGCTTTCATCAAAGACACATATGCACCTAGGCACTACACTCAAAAACACCACAATTACCCAAAGAAGGCAATTGCTAAAACACATATGCATACAGACAAAAGAGAGAGTATGAACCTGGAATTCCCAAGCAATTTGCCAGGATTAATTATGATTATGGCACGATAGATGGCAACCTCTTGAGTCAAATCATTTGGCTATAGGTTGGTTGGATCATCTTATAATTCTAACCCCTCAGGACCTGCATAAGTATGGGTACCTAAAACTTAATTTCCTTGATTGCGTGTTCAAGGAACAACCGAGTGCCAAGGAACCTGGTACATGGATAGTGGTTCCCGGACATATGACAGAAATAAGAGAAATCTGTCAAAATTCAAGGAAGTTAAAGGAGCAAAAGTCATATTTGGAGGAAATGAAGCTCCTGGTGAAATAAGAGGCATTGGATCCATCAAGAGGAATGGATTAGAAATCACGATGTTGCATATGTTGAAGGACTAAACTTCAATTTACTAAGCATCATCAACTCTGTGACAAGGGCTACAATGTTGGATTCAACATGGGTATATGCCAAATCAAAAATATTGAATCAAATGAAGTTGTCTTTGCAAGGATGTAGACGAGAAGAATATGTATGTCGTGGATTGGTCAACTCGCAACACCCAAAGACTCTACTAGCAAAGTGTACAAACAATCAAGTTGGCTATGGCACAAAAAAAGCCGAGTCACCCGAATTTCAAAACGATTAACAAGGCGACAAGAAGTCATCTTGTGGAAGGACTTCTAGACTCAAAATACAAAAAGGAGAGTATATGTGACGCATGTCGAAGGAAAAAAATCAAGTCGTCATTCAAAGAAAAGACATGCCCAACCTCAACAAGAATATTGCATGCAGACCGCTATATGGATCTATTTGGCCCATGGAACCTGCCAAAGATAAGTGGAAAGAAATACACCTTGGTGGTAGTAGATGACTACTCAAGATATACATGGATAATATTCATGTGTAAGAAGAAAGAAACTCTACAAAAACTACCACAAATGATGAAGAGGATTCAAAACGAGAAGAGTCAAACCATTATCAAAATAAGATCGACAGAGAACTCGAGTTTGTCAATGGAATAATAACTCGATGTGCATTGAAAATGGTATTGGTCATGAACTATCAAGCAAGGACTCCACAAACAGAAATGGAGTTGCGAAAGAAGAAATAGAACCCTCAAAGAAGCGGAAGGACCATGTTAGTCAAACAGAGTTACCAAAAAGATTTTGGGTGAATCAATCAACACACTTACACTCAAAACAGTGTATGATAAATAGACATCCGACAAAGACTCCTATGAGATCCGGATCGAAGAAAACCAAATGTTGCATATTTCAGAATATTTGGATGCAAATGCTTCATTCACAACAATGGCAAAGACAATCTAAAGGCTTTTGATGCTAAAGTTTCGATGAAGGTATCTTCTTAGATACTCACCGGTGAAAGCAAAGCCTACGTAATACTCAACAAAAGGACTTTGGTTGCGAAAAAATCCATTCATGTGGTATTCGATGAGCCAAATATGAATGGAGAAGACATTGAAGAGTCACCGATAAGCGGAATCATCCAACCATACGGAAGAGTCCCTATCTTTGGTTCAAGAAATATCAATTGAGAAGAAGATGAGATAGTGAATCTCAAAAACAATGGAAAATTTGCGGTGACTACGAGAGAGCGACCCAAAGAACACAAATGTAAGTCGATCAATCCAGCTAACTTACTCCAACTCGATGTAAGATGGCCGAGAGACCATCCACCGAACTTGTCATTGGAGATATAAGAGAAGGTGTCAAAACAAGATCCGAACTCAACAAGAAGCCATGTTCACATGCTTCATCTCACAAATAGAGCCCAAAGATGTGTCACAAGCATTGGACGACACACATTGGATTCAAGCTATGCAAGAAGAGTGAATCGGTTTGAGAGAAATAAAGTATGGGAATTAGTGCAAAGACCCATACATCAAAATGTTATTGGAACCAAATGGGTGTTCGTAAATAAGATGAACGATGAAGGTTACGTGGTAAGAAACAAAGCAAGACTAGTGGCCAAAGGATATTGCCAAGAAGAAGGGATAGATTTTGATGAAACATTTGCCCTCGTAGCAAGATTGGAAGCTATAAGGATGTTTCTTGCCTATGCACTCACAAGAATTTCATTGTATATCGATGGATGTAAAAAGTGCATTCCTAAATGGTTTATTGGAAGAAGAAGTGTATGTTGAACAACCTCCAGGATTTGAGCGTAAGACTCTTGGAGATAAGGTATACAAACTCAAGAAAGCCCTGTATGGATTGAAACAGGCACCCGTGAGCATGGTATGATACGTTGTCACAATTCCTAACGAAAATGGATTCACAAAAGGAAAAGTAGATAGAACACTTTTCGTAATTCAAGACAAAAAGAGTATCTTTGCTTGTTCAAATATATGTGGATGACATCATTTTTGGATCCACTAACAAAGAGTCTGTGTGAAAAGTTCTCAAACCTCATGCAAAGTAAATTTGAAATGAGCATGATGGGAGAGGCGACATTCTTCCTGGACTCCAAGTGAAAAGGATGAAGGATGGAACCTTCATAAGTCAAACAAAATACACCGAGATTTAATGAAGAAGTTTGGTATGGAGGAGAAGTCTTCGTAAAAATACCAATGAACACATCACCAAAATGGACATGGATGCGGATGGTAAGCTCAGAGATCAAACAAGATCTGAGCACTTATTGGATTATTGCTCTATCTCACAAAGAAGCCAGCGGACATCACCTTTCTTTGTAGGTGTATGTGCAAGATTTCAATCTGCTCCAAAAGAGAGCCATATGACAAAGAATGACTAAGAGAATATTGAGATACTTGAAAGGAAGCCAAGTAGGGCTATGGTATCCAAAGGAAGGTGGATTCAAGCTAATTGGCTATTCGATTCTCGACTATCTTTGGATGCAGAGTGGACAGGAAGAGCACTTCAGCACATGTCAAATGCTAGGAAACAGTGATTTCCTGGTTTAGCAAGAAGCAAAACTCAATAGCCACCTCTACAAATGAGTGCGAGAATACATAGGCTGGGGCAAACAAGTTGCTGCCAAGTCCTATGGATGAGACAAAGAAATGAGAGACTATGAAGTTGAAGAAAAGAAATTCCAATCATGTGTGATAACACAAGTGCAATTGCAATCACTCAAAATCTCGTGTTACACTCAAGAACAAAACATATTGATGTCGGATATCACTTCATAAGAGATCATGTTGAAAAGAAGGACATCATCCTGGAATATATCTCAATTGATAAACAACTAGTGACATCTTCACAAAACCACTATGTGAGTCAAGGTTTGAAGAACTCAAGCATGAGTTAGGGCTAATTGAGTGGAAATGACACTCAGGACGAATCAAAGAAGAGAAATAGAACAGAAAAGGGTGAAAAAGAGCGGAAAACAAAATCACCAAGAATCACCAGATCGGAAAGTCAAATACACCAAGTCACCGATAGCCGAGTCACTAAGAGAATCGTGAGAGAAGTAGAGTTAAATCGGCTAAGGGATAAGTTTGAATAACTTATGAGCAAAGTGACAAAAACGCAATGTTTTGACTAAGCGGGAATGTTTTAAGGAATACGTCGGATAATGATGATGTGTACAGACATAAAGTTGCACACCAAGCTTATGATTGGATATAAATGCTTTGCCGCATTAAATACGAGACATGAAATGCTCAATAGGCGTCACGAAAATCCAAGCCGTTGATTTCGATCACATTTCAAAAACCACCCGCACGTCATTTCATAAACCATATTTAAACCATTTTCGCCCGTTTCTCTCTCACACTTCTAAAACCGTTCATCTATTTCTCTCAAAAGCAAAGGCAAAATACTCTCGAAACCCTATCTATCTTCAAATCATTTTCTCGAGTTTTTCCTTCATAATAATCTGAGAAATGGCACCAACTTATGACTTTACCAAGTTAGGAAAGCGGATCCACACCGGTTCTCTACGGTGGATTTCGACGGAATGATGAAACAGGGTCCGACGACACCCTGGTGAAGAAAATTGCTTTGAGAAGTTGGAAACGTCCCGGACTAAAACCGTTTCTAACATTAGAATATCCGATGACCTATGTGGAGGAGGTCGCACAATTCTCGTGAATGCTGAAATTCACGATGAAGGAATCAAGTCATCCTGCTCACGGAAAGCGGTGACTATCTCTCGCCAAGATTTGGTGAATATTGCTCACTACCGCCAGGTAAGGAGCATCCGAGATTAAAGAAGCCGATGTAAACTTGGTGACGCATGGAAAGAAATAGCCAAGTCCGACTTTGCTTTGATAAAATAATATACACACAAAACAAGAGATCGCTGAAGGAGGATTATCACAAGTTGTTGGACATAGTTGCCAAATGTATCGACATCAAATTTGGACTTTGACCAATCACAAAGGCAAAGCGATTGTAATGGCCGCAATCATCGAAGAAAAGAAGATAAATCAATGAGTTTATCTACACAGACTGCCCGAACGTGGGGAACAAGTCCTTCAAGAAGATGGCTCATTTGGAGGATCCCAGGATATGGCCTAGTGATTGGCCGGCTATTGGAGGTGAAAGGAGTCCTCTTAGACATGGGAAGGCATTCCATGTTAACAAGAGGATGTTGAGCAAACCTCTCGGCGCTCGTAAGAGAGCCTACGCCAAGAGAGCTAACACTAGTGAGGGGGAATCACCACCCTGAAGATACAGATTGTTTCCTCTCCACCCAAGAAGAAAGCCGTCTCGCACAAGAAAAAGATCGCGCCCCTGCAAAGAAAGAAAACCAAACATGCTCCCCTTGCCGCAGCCAGAGTCACCCGCCTCGCCAGCAGTGTCCCCCGCCCGCAGCAGCGGCCGAGAATGACTCGCAAATACCTTCTCCGATCGTCAAAAAGAGAGAACCGACAAGCCAAGACGGCCCTCCCTCGAAACAAACACCAAGACGCCCCAAGACAAGACTCGTGAGGCCACCATCTCTCGAACCGAAATTCCCGGTACAAACCAGGAGACGAAGAAGAATTATCAAGCGCTCCGAGTGGAGAAACCAAATGAGTCACCACTCGGCTAGAAAGCAGAATCTGGAGATCTGGCTGGAGAAGTAGAGTCTCCGGATGTAATTGATGAAATGTACCCAAGTCTCTTTGAAGGCGATTAGCGAGGCAACTCAAGACACAACAGTAGCTCACACAAACAAACACAAGAAGAACCTACCGGAGCGGATAGTGATGTGATGATCCTATCCCCACCTTACCCGGACATCCAAAATCGTCGTGTGAGTGGAGGAAATGGAAGTTGAGTAAGTCGAGGGAACAGTTCCAACGACTCGAGTTTATAGAAGAAGAAGAGAACTACTAAATTTCCTTGGATTAACTCATGTGCTCTGCTCGGATGAAGACAACCGCACGGACATCCTGCAGATCTATAAGGACAAGGAGAGAGAAAAGCAAGTCAAGAAGCCGAAGCACGAGAGAAGGCAAGCATCCGCCCTATCTCCAAAGACTACGTAACACACACATCCTCTCCTTGATGTCTTCTCGATGTGATGAGAGAACCTGGAGAATCTTCGCTGCTACTGAAAGAATTGCAAATGCAGCAAGCATTGCACGAGTCCGAATCCTTCACGAGCAAAGATTGATGGAGGGACCAGGAGAGTCCTCCGAACACAAATGAAATCGATCCAATGGGAGTGGTTCAAAGAAATAGCCAATGTTGTTGCTGCCACCACTTTCCCAACTCACTCGGAAGAAGCGATAAGGGACTTGGCGATGAAACCGGGATAATGGGGACCCCAAGAGAGCCAACCCCTATTGAAGGTGTGTTACCACCGCCCCAACGGCTGAACATTCAAAAGAAACAAACAGCCGGGAGTTTGGAGACGAGTGACCCCATTCCAAGTCACTCACCGGAGCGCCCGGTGGGGAAGCTCCTCTCCACCGCAAGGTCGGAGGATGCTTTGCGGTGACTCTACAACGAAGCAAGGAGGCGAATGAGAGAAATTACAAACACAAGAAGAAAACAAGAAGTCGCCATCAACGGCTCGAGGCATTGAGACTGCCTCCGAGGTGCCAACCGCTCCCCAGCTAATGACGCTGGCGATGCGGCGAGGCACAGAGGGAATGCCCGGGAGTTAACACTGGGCGATGAAAGTGCAATCCATGGGGTTGAGACTCCAATGGATGCCACCGTAGAAGACCCTAAGACAGTGACACATTGTCGAAAGGAGGACCAAGCCTCGCTGCAGCTTGAGACTCGCTGGAGGTATCAAGGCCCACGGAGGTTGAGACTTCCCGGGGTAAAGAAGTTGTAGTAGAGAACATCCCTCCCGCTATCATCAATACATCCGAGAAGGAGATAAGCGCACTTCATGATTCCCAGGACAATCCGATGTCACTTTTCTGGGATCGGAAGGCGAAGAAGAAGCCGAGTCATCGCCCATGACAAATCCAAAAGACTCACCATGGATGTTCCAAGCACGAGCAAGTCTCGATCCCAAGACTACTCGTAAACTTTTTTAACTTTGATGATGAGCCACCAATGGAAATCTCATCATCGTCGATGACGCTCGATAAGGCCGAGGACCAGATCTCATCGAAATGGAAAAATCACCGTGAGACCAATGAAGTCATTAAGCCATCCGAGGCTCGGCAAGCCGGGTCTACTTCACAACAAAACCCACCAACCGAGACCATCATGCGCAGGCCCCTCACGCTGCAGCTAGGTCGATTCCTCAAAGAACTCCACGCGCACCGCTCATCATCGAACAAATCCCGGTGGCGGTGATGAATCTTTCATAGAATCCTTTCCTTTTTCTCCGGAGGTACCCGACCTCCATGAAGAATCGAGAGAATGAGCGCGCACGCTATCACAGACCAGCTCCGTTTTCTCTTGAGCACCATCGTTCGAGCCATGACTTTGATGTCTTTGTATGGCCATCACCGCAATGTGAAGAATCAGTGAAGTTCGAGAAGTGTTCAAGGCACTCTTTGCCGAGTTGAACGGATGGAGAGGCATCAGGCCTCTTTGGACATGCGGCCGACAACAGAGATGCCAACCTACGTACCCGACTTGAGAGGCATCACAATCGAGGATAAGGGAATGGTGGCAACAAGAAGAAAACAATGCGTGTGGAACAAGTCGATTCTTCAGAAACTGTTTAACAAGTTCTTTGGTATGGAGAGTCAAAAATGCCGATGCAAAAACGAAGGCGAGAGAACATATTGAGCATATGCATAAAGCTCACACCGCCGAGATAAAGTCAGCTGCGTGAGCAAAATACAAATGATCTACAACGTTTGGAAGAACACATGACTAGAAAATTCACCTTCTCATGGCCGAGATGAAGCGATTTCACCGAATCCAACGCTACTCGATCCGAATTCCGTCTTTGCATACAACGCAGCGACTGTGCAAACTCAACCATCGAAGACTTTCGACTTCATGCTTGCCAAAGATGTTCCTGGGTTCCTCTATCCTTTGATGATGCCAAAAAGGGGGAAGAGGAATACCTTAAAGCGCTAAAATCCCGAGGCGAGAAGAAAGGAGCGGTGAGAAGGGAAAATCACCGGGAAGTCTTGAAACGAAAGAAAGGAAAGCTTGTTGAGGGGGAAGGGTCGGCCGGATGTGACATTGATGATTGCACAAACCCCCAACAAGGTCCATCACAAACCGACATTATAAGCATCAAACTCCCTATGACTCGCCACTCCAACACTCTGCTATATCCATGGCCGATAAGAGAAAAACTATTGAAGCGAGGGATGAAGGAAGTGGAAGGTAGAATGGATGCCCGAGTTATGAACATCTTGAAAGAACATGGAGGCATTCCAAAGAGACAGAGATACTTATGCCATCTCGGATGTCGAGACAGAGCCACGATCAGTTGATGAATTTAAAACGCTCGAATCTGAGGGATACTTTGCAAATATGTCTATGGCTCAAGCTTGGGACTTGTATCGAAAAGGGTCTCACGTTGTGTGAAGAAGGCGACAGCAGACTACGATCCTCACGGGGCATCGGCCGGTCACTCTGCTGCCATTCAAATGGAAAGAAGAAGACCCCAAGACAAAGATACGCCCAGGTAGAGGAAGAAGCAGTAGTGGAGGAAGAAGCTTCAGACCTAGGCCTCTGCCCAAAAACATCGAATATGTGGATCCAGGAAAGAAAGGAGGGATCTACTGGGCTGGGCTTGACCAAGTAGCGAATTTGCGAGTGGCGAAAACTAACGCTGAGTATGCAAAAAGAATAGAAGAAGAAAACAAGAGACAAACTCAGCTATGGGAGGAGAGACAGGAAAGAATAAGAAGAGATGAAGCTGCCAGGAAGGCATATGAGAAGAAAAAGAAAGCGGTTGACGCACGCGAGAAGAAGAGAAGAAGAGAAGAAGATGTTGATCAAGATGAGAGAAGGAGACAGCGAAGAAGATGAAGTGTTGCTGTCTACCCCTTCGTGTATTTTTTTGTAAATACATACAATGTAAGTCTTCTGTAATAAAACTATAAATTCTTTATTTTTTGTTGAAGACAAATATGTGCTCTGATACACCTTGTAAACAGTTGTGTAAAAGAACAAGAATGATATGATCAATAAACGGATCTATTCTGCGCATACATTCTATGTCAATACACTATCTGTATGTATCTTTGTTATTTGCATTTTTGAATGGTTTAAGTTTTGGCATCATCAAAAAGGGGGAAATTGTTAGGAATTTTATTGTTTAGATTTTGATGAATGCCATGTAAAACTTAGAATAGAAAGTTGGCACCCCAATTTCTTGTTGTAAAATGCATTGTAACGATAGAGTGGCCAAGTCGAGTTAAGTCACCGCGCCCTAACATGCAAGAAGACAATCAAGACTTGAAGGAAGACTCATTGCGAGACAAATGAGTATGGCAAAGAAGAGTAGACAGGGAACTCTTCGGAGAAGCGGTGAGATGCACTGAGTGGAGCATCGATCAAGTCAACTCAAGAGAAGCTAAGTCTCAAGTTGAAGTGACAAGAGTCATCCATGATTGGAAGGCGACTCTAAGTCACCTGGGGAAAGCAAGGAAATGCAAATAAGTCGAGATAATCGTAAAAAGAACCGTTGCCGTAAATCAAGAGATTTACTTAAACAAGTAATATCTCCATACCACCTTTCTCGAGTGCTCGGTCCCGGAGCGTGCAAAAGGAATGAACCAATGGGAAGCACTACACCGTGTCGAACTCTGAAAAGGTGAAAGAACAATTCATACGAGGAAATGACAATTCCAAGAATCGCAACAAGACAAGCCAACGACTGCAAAGTGACTTTCAAAAATAAGCCTATCTCTTCAACGGGCAAATTTTTGAAAGTTCACTATAAAAGGCTGAGGAGTTTGTTTGAGAAGAAGACACACATGTGAGATATACAAGCATATTAGAAAAACTGAAATATTCTCAATCCTCAAGCCTACATTACGAAGTACATCAATCCAACACTCACCTGTGAAGGAAAGAGAACTTCAATCAGTTGAAGAGGAAACTTTTAAAAAAAAAAGGGGTCTACATTCCAGGAAGGATTGTAGAAAGGTTCAAGGTTGAACCAAGTCTTAAGCTTTTGGAGGGCTTCGTAATCAAATCCAAAGAGCTTGAGAAAGTGAGTTATAGTAACAAAGGCACGCCTGTGAAGAAAGCCGAGTCGTCACGAGAAGCCACCGAGTGATCAAGGCGTCTCGATCGAGTCCCTAAGGATCAAGTCGGCTTTGTGATCAAGACTTGTATCGGGTCTGTTACCACTTCGTAAACCGATCATTACTTAGTGGATTCCTCCAGGAGTTGGAGAAGAGAGGAGTAGTAGAATTACCCCATCTTCGAACCTCTATAAAAATTTTTATTGTGTCATTTACTTTTCAGCACTTTAATTCTTGCATTTTTAACTACTTATATCTGCTGATAAATTTGCTATCCACCTAATAATTTATAAGTACTAAATCAAGCTCTAAAATCTTGCTTAATCAAACTTAAGGGTGTTAAGTCTTCCAATAAAACAAAACCACGGTTGAGTCAAATTATAGTCAACAATGAGTTACTCCATCAATGTACTCAATTTGAGTCTCATTGAGAGATTAACTCTCTTGAGTGACTAATTCGATCTGCTATCAAGGACACAACTGTGTAGAATCAACTCGTATATTTAAAAGGACTAAATCGAAAACTTGGTAAGGTTTATTCAACCCCCCCTTCTAAACCTTACACTTACACCCCTTGGGACCTACATTGTGTTTTAATTAAAAGTCTTTCGCTGTGTTTTTATAAAGTGTTGGCATCACTTTTGACTGCACACTGCATTTTCATTAGAATTGGACCCTTCAATTTTTTCAATTGGCATCAAGAGCCTTCACTAGACGATACTTAGTGTGATCCTATGTTTTGCAGTGTTTTTATGATGGAGATTCAGAGTAGTTCCATGGTTCGACCTCCAGTTTTGGATGGGACGAATTACTCGTACTGGAAAGTAAAGATGAGGGCGTTCATTAAGTCCATTGATGAACGAGCATGGAGAGTTGTCCTCACTGGTTGGACACCACCAAGAATTATTGATGCTGATGGTGATACTGTGATCAAACCAGAAATTGAATGGCTGAATGATGAAATTCAAATTGCTAGCTTTAATTCTAAAGCTTTAAATGCCATTTTCAGTGCTGTGGATCTTTCTTTGTTCAAAATAATTTCAAATTGTGTTTCTGCAAAAGATGCTTGGGATGCGTTGCAGTTACATTGTGAAGTAACACATGGAGTTAGAAGAACAAAATTGAGATTACTTGCCAACAGATTTGAGAATCTTCGAATGGAAGAGGATGAAACCATTGCATCCTACAATGCAAAAATCTGTGACATTGCTAATGAGGCTCAATCTCTTGGAGACCCTATTAGCAATGAAAGATTGGTAAGTAAGGTAATGAGGTCTCTTCCTGAGAGATTTAATGTTAAGATTTATACTATTGAAGAAACCAAAAACACTGATACTCTTAGACTTGATGAACTCATTGGAATGCTACAAACTTTTGAGTTAAATTTGGCTCAACAAAAAGAACATCAAGTTAAAGATAAAGGCAAAAGTATTGCTTTTACATCTGAAACTGATGTTGGTTTTTGTGATAATGAGAATGAATCTGATTTTACAATAGAAAATCTTATTAAAGATTTGCATAATGTTGATTTAAATGAAGATTCAATTGCATTGTTAACTAGAAGGTTTAATAATTTTCTCAGAAAAACAAACAGGAAAAATGATTCTACACCTTCTGGTAATAACAGAGATTTCAAGTCTAAGAGACAGGTTCCTGGAAATTCTTCAAACTTTCCTAAAAAATTTGAATCTAATCAAGAAAATAATACTTTCAAACCCAAAAATCTTGATTCGATTCAATGTCGTGCTTGGAAAGGATTTGGGCATTATGCAAATCAATGTGCAAACACTCTTAGGGAAAGAGGTATGAATCTAATGTGTCTCTTAGTGATGAAGAGTCCAAGAGATCAAAATGGAAGAAGATGATAGTTGCAAAGGTCTGATGACCATTTTGGAGAAAGAACAGGTAATTTCTGAAGGTTTGAAAAATGATGCTGCAGGTGTTACATCATTTCAGACATCACAGAACAGGTACAGTGAGTCTGTGTATGATTTTGTTGATCATTTCAGATCTGCTCTTTGTTTGTCACCTGGAAAACTTGAGGATTTGTGTCAAGATGATTTAAAACTCAGGTTTGATGATGTTATAAAAGAAAATGATGTTTTGAGAGAGTCTGTGACTAGACTAGAAGTTATGTTAACCAAAAAGGACAAGGAACTTGAAATGATTAAATCGAACTTAATGGTCTCAAAAAGACCGTGAGTAATTTTGATTCAAGTTCACTGTCATTGATGACATATTTACAAGGCTAGATTTGATAAAACTGGATTAGGTTTTTCTAAACCTAACAAAACTGACTCTTGTCAAAAGTCAAAACTTTCTTTAAAACAAGGTGGCATTGGTAAGAACAATAAATCTTTTCTCAAAAGCAACTTCAAGAAGTCTGAGAGTGTCTTGAAAAGAAAATTTGTCTGTCATTATTGTTCTAAACCTGGGCATATCAAACCGTTTTGTTTTAAGCTGAAGAAAGACAAAGCCTCAGGTAAAATGATGTCAGAAATGATGTCCAACATCATTGAAGACACTTTCAATACTGCAAAGAATTCTTCTGATAATGTGGTTTGTTCTGATGATCAATCATGTCTTGTTGTGTATACTTCACTTAGATCTAATGTTGAAGGAACATGGTATTTTGATAGTGGTTGCTCAAGACATATGACTGGTACTCGTAATTATTTGACGGATTATGAATCAGTAGTGAATGGTGGTAAAGTTCAATTTGGTGGTGGTGTCAAAGGTCAGATTGTAGGAAAAGGAACTCTTCATGTAAAGGGACTTCCTTGTCTGAAAAATGTGTTGCATGTGAAAGGGCTTTTTGCAAATTTGATCAGCATTAGTCAATTGTGTGATGATAATTTGCATGTGAAATTTGATAGAGATTCATGTTCTGTTTTTAATGGTAACAATACTTGTGTCATGATGTACAAGAAGATCCGTGGGATAATTGTTACATGGTTGAACTGAATCAAGTTTGTAATCATCTTTGAGATCGATGATTGTATGTTGTGGCATCAAAAACTTGGACATGTTAATTTTAGAAACATGTTTAAGTTGATCAACTTGGAAGTTGTGAGAGGTATTCCTAAACTTCAAGTGAAAGGTAAAGTAACACAAGTTTGTGGACCATGTCAAAAAGGTAAACAAACAAGAGTTCCACATCATGTGTTACAACATTTTAGTACTTCTCGATGTTTTGAATTGCTTCATATGGATTTAATGGGACCTGTAGAAGTGGATAGTTTGGGAGGAAAGAAATATTCCTTTGTTTGTGTAGATGATTTATCAAGATATTCATGGGTCGAATTTTTAAAAGATAAGTCAGAAACTTTTGAAGTGTTTAAAAAATTATACTTGAGAATTTGCAACATGCATGGTTCTAACATTGCACGAATTAGATCTGATCATGGGAGAGAGTTTGAAAATTCTTCTTTTTCTAATTTTTGCAATGAAAAGGGCATCTTTCATGAGTTTTCACTCCCATTACTCCTCAACGAATGGGATTCTTTGAAAGAAAAAATAGAACCTTGCAAGAAATGGCAAGAGTAATGTTGTTTTCTAAAAACATTTCAAAGAGATTTTGGGCGAGAGGCTTTGAATACCGCTTGTCATATTTCAAACCGTGTTCACTTGAGACCGGTACTACTATGACAAGTTATGAGATTTTGAAAGGAAAAAGCCTAATCTCAAGTACTTTCATGTTTTTGGTACTGTGTGTGTTATATTTTAAATGATCGAGAATATCTTGGTAAATTTGATGCAAAAAGTGATAAAGGAATGTTTCTTGGATATTCCAAGAATAGTCATGTATATAGGATTTATAATCTTAGGACTAGGACTATTCAAGAATCGTGAATGTTGTATTTGATGATCATACGGTTTTGAAAACAAGGATGATGAGGAGGATATAGCTCGTGTGCGGAGTAGCACAAGGACAAGCGGTGACATCTTTGTACAAAATGATGCGAGAAATGATGCATCATCTTCAAAGATCATCGACCCAAACTACAGAGGGAACTCAAGTTGTGAATGAGTCGGACTTTCCAGGAAGGTGATGATAATCTTGATCTTTGTCGAGAGGAATCCATCCAGAAAGTTCAAAAAATCATCCAAAGTGACTCGGTAATTGGTGAAGTGACAGATCAGTCGTAACTGTAGGTAAAGAAAATGTGAATTATAGAGAAATGGTGAGACCTTCCTATCTATCATCTCAGTGTGTCTTATGGTTAATTCAACATGCTTTGTATCCTTAATTGAACCTAAAAATGTGTTTGAAGCTTTAAAAGATGAATTTTGGATTGAAGCCATGCATGAAGAATTAAACCAATTTGTTCGTAATGATGTTTGGGATCTTGTTCCTAAGCCGATAATGTTAACATCATCGGTACTAAATGGATTTTTAAGAATAAGAGTGATGAGAATGGTAACATTATCGAACAAGGCAAGATTGGTTGCTCGGGGATATACTCGGGTTGAGGTATAGACTATGATGAGACATTTGCTCCAGCCGGCCAGGCTTGAATCAATCGGACTTGATATGTGTTGCTTGCTTTCTGAATTTTAAACTTTTTCAAATGGACATTAAAAGTGCTTTTTTGAATGGATTTCTTAATGAAGAAGTTTTTGTTGAACAACCAAAAGGCTTTCAAGATCCTCATAAACCAAACCATGTTTTTAAACTTAAGAAAGCTTTATACGGTTTGAAACAAGCTCCAAGAGCTTGGTATGAAAGGCTTCTTGAATTTCTTGTACATGTTGGTTTTCAAAGAGGAAGTGTTGACAAAACGCTGTTTATTAAAAGGAAAAACAACACTTGGTCATTGCACAAGTGTATGTTGATGATATAGTCTTTGGTTCAACAAGTGATTTTTTAAAGGATGAGTTTGTCAAGTCTATGTCATCTACCTTTGAAATGAGTCTTGTTGGTGAGCTGAATTTTTTTCTTGGTTTACAAATTAAACAGATGCCTGATGGTATTTTTGTTTCTCAGTGCAAATATGCAAAAAACTTGGTGAAAAAATTCAGTTTAGAAAGCAGCAAACACACGAGAACTCCAATGAGTTCAAGCATGAAATTGTCTAGAGACAGTGATGGCATCATTGTCGATCCCACTTTATACAGGAGTATGATTACCTTACAGCTAGTCGTCCAGACTTGATGTTTAGTGTATGTTTGTGTGCTCGATACCAAGCAGAACCTAAGGTTACTCACCTTAATGCTGTAAAGAGGATTATAAGATATGTGAGTGGTACAATAGATCTAGGTATCTGGTATACTAAGGACACTAACATGAACTTAGTAGGGTATAGTGATTCGGACTGGGCTGGGGATCTGGATGATAGAAAAAGTACCTCTGGAGGTTGTTTTTATCTTGGCAATAATCTTGTTTAAGTGGTTCAAGGAAGCAAAGCGTATGTCATTATCTGGTGAATCCGAATATGTTCTTCTTTGGTGCATGTTGTTCTCAATTGATGTGGATGAAACAAATCTTTGAATGATTATGGTTTTAATAGTGAAATTTTAACCATGTCTTTGTGACAATCTGAGTCTGCAATCGATATTTCTAAAAATCCTGTTCAACACTCACGAACAAAGCACATTGACATCCAAAGATCATTTTATAAGAGATTTGGTTGAGAAAAGGTTGGTTTGTATCAAACATATTGCCACCGAACATCAATTAGGCGATATTTTTACCAAATCCTTGGATTTTGAGAGGTTTTTCTTGCCTAAGGAAATCTCTTGGGTTATGTGTCCTTTAATCTGTGATGTTTCATGTGTTGCATCACATGTGACACATCTTGATTATGTATATATTTTTTTCTTTTCGATTTGTAACATGTATTCTTGAGATTTTACTCTTGATCTATCATTTCTTCTAATTTACTCGTGGCTCTTATTCTAAAAGAAGTCAAATGAAACAAGATTTATTTTGGTCTTGCTTTTTGGGCATTTTTGTACTTTTTGGCTCATAGAACTTGATATTCTCGTGAGCTATATACCCGACTTTCATAAGTCTTTATGTACTATGGTTATGCCTTTGATCTTGTTAAGCAAGAAAAGAAAAATCTGTTTCTGACATGAAAATTTTTGCTGTTACAGAATGATCTTGTAAATGATGGCATCATTGTACATATCATCTCATAATACTGCTGTTATTTTTTTATATGTATATATATTTTTTCGTTTTTCTTTGTTTTATTTAAAAAAAAATTTTTTACACTAACTGATGTTGTGGTGGTTTGAGCAGTTTTAACCTTTCTTTTCTCACCATGTTTCTGAGACAGTTTTTTTTAAAAAAAAACTGATGGGTTAGTGGGTTTAGTGAGTTATTTAACTGCACTTAGTGGGACTTTATATGGTTATTTCATAAATCACTTTAAATACCATATGTTCAAGTGTTTGTTTGTTCCACTGTTCAGTATTTTTATTTCGGGTTCCATATATTTTATCTCGTTTTTAATTATGGAAGACGAACACATTGCTGAACTTCTCACAAAATTAAAAGAGGGTGCACCCCCTAATGTGTCTAATCCATCTAACCTCATTTCTCAGAATCCTTTATCTACTCAAAACCCTTCTCCTCAAAAACTTTCGACTCCAATCTCAGGTATTTCTAATCCTCTCATGGCTGAGTATGATCCTCAGGATATTAGATCAGAGTGGGCACAAGCAACCAACAAGGGATCATCGTCCGGCATAGGTGTAGAACGAGAAGAAGTTGCAAGACACCTCAATTTGATCCACCAATGGCGGACCCATCTTCACCAAATCTTTGAACAAGAAGAAATTTTGGGAGAAATTGTACCTATATCCGAAGCACCTCAACCTCTGGGTTTTGAAATCCCGGAGAAGTAGGCAATCCCGTCGATGTGGAAAACCCTCCAAACATGCAAGATTTCGAGAAGTTTTGGGCCATTAATTCCTCCTCGACTCGATATTCACGAAGAAGAAAGGGTTTGACACCCATACTTGCGGGTGATGCACGACCGAGGAAGAAATCAAAAGGTTCAAGCTCTACGGGGATTCTAGTGAAAAGGTTGAAGGTTCTGTTGAAACTCACGCGATCTACTACAATACCCATGGATTTTCAAGCACAGACTCCAGAGCAAGAGGTTCGTAAATCACCACCAAAGGACACAAATGATGGAAATGATGATGCCAACATCGTGGCATCATCGAAATCGACCATCGAAACAGAGGTTCCTTTTTCAAAGAAAATGATCGGCAAAAATGATCGCCCATCATGGCATCATCTCAAATTCTTGGTCAATCCTCGGACATTCTTCTTCCTTCTAGTCATGCTCACCATCCAACACAATCGAACCCGATTGTGGAAGAAGATACAGAGACCGATGAAGAGACTTTGCTTGCTTGGGCGAACGAAGAACAAAGTCAGTTGGAGAATCCTCAAGCAAATGTGAATATCCCGTCTTCACATCCTTCTTCCCCAAGACTGCGAAATGGCCGCTGAATTTGCGAAGCAAGGGCTATACCCACGACTCGTATTGATCCCTCAAAGTCTTATTCTAGGGATTTTATTTCTGTGGATGCTTTTAAAAACTGGAAGTCTTATCTTAAGCAGAGGGTTTTTCAAGATAAAAAAATTCATATGCAAGAATTTGAGTCAAATAATATGATTGGTTATCTGAAAGAGAGACAACTCTTTGGCTCTGTTACATATGCTAGACCGTATGTTGAAAGAGTTGTTAATGAATTTTATTGCAATCTTTTATTGGATTCTTTTAACCCAAATTCTGCTAAGTTTGGAGAGGTGTTTTTGAGGAAAAAGGTCTACCATTTTACTTCTCAACTTGTGAATGAATTTTTGGGAACTGAGGATGTTATAGAAGATGAACAGGAGGTTACAGATGGAATGGTCATACAGGAACTAACTGCCAATCATAAAAGCGAGTGGCGAACCCTAAAAGAAACTATACTCACCGGATATCATCCAGTATCTTTTCGCACAAGATAGCAATTGCAAATTGGTTGCCAACAACTAATAATGCTGCAGTTACAAAAGAACAGGCTTACTTCTTGTACAGGATTGGAATGAAACATAAAATAAATTTTGGCTCCCGTATTTGTGCAATCATATCTTCATATGCTGAGAGAGTTTTGGAGATTGGTCTTCCTTTTCCATCTCTTATATACTCCATTTTGGAGTCCCAAGGTTTTGCTAAGAAAAAGACGGAAAAATTGATCCATATCAAATCTCTTATCCGAATCAAACCTCCTCTTCTCAAAGGTGAAAGGCATGTGGATTTGCCTCTGAGGTCTGATGAAGATATTGCAGCACCTAGTTCTCCTTCTCAAATTGCTGATCCAGTTTTGGCTTATTTGATCAAACAAGAGAAGTATGCTACTTCTCAAATTGAGTACTGGATTAAACAAAGAGATGAACTGAAGAGGCTGATTTCAGGACAAAAATGGGGAGTAAGTGGCTCAAAATCTGTGGCTGATGATGAAGGTTCTTCTGATGAAGAAGATGGTGGTAATGATGCTGAAAATGTTGGTAACATCTGAGCATCATTTGTTTGGGTACTTGTTTTTGTTTGATACTATGTTTTCAGTTAGTGTGGTTCTCAGTTAGTGTGTTTCTCTCTTGTTGTTTCTGATGATAGTTAAAGTAGTTTTGGTATTTTGTCTATAGTATGTTCTGATTAGGTTGTTTGCTTTGGGTTGTAAATATGTCTTGTTAATATATTAATTTTCCTTCATAGTATTTCTGTGTGATTAACATGCATTTTGAGTTCGGGGAGATCTCTTGATTGATCCTTGAAGTCGGGGAGAATATTAACTCGTGTTTTTTTGCAAAGGTTTTGTCGAAAATGCAAGAAAGGGGAGATTGTTAATGTTTGAATTTCATCAAACATTATATTTCGATTTTATTCTTTCGATTTCGGGTTTTGTCGATTAATATTGTCGGTTTCTTTCTCACAGGAGTTATGTTAGAAGTTTTAATTGGTTTTACTGTCTTTACTAACTCCTTAGAAGTTTATGGAAGTGGTGGTTTCTTTCCTTAAATCTTGCGGGTAGTTTCTCTTCTATTTTCTTGCGGGAAGTTATTCAAGTGATGGCTATTTAAGGATCGAAAACCAAATTTCATTGACAGATTTTATGAGAGTTGGGAGTTCATCCTTGACATTTTCATATCGAAATGTGGAAGCTCAATGATACCGAAAATGTTGGCAACATTGTTGACATCATTTTTAGAACTCGAGTTTTGAGTGTTTTTGTGAGATAGATTTAGTGTATATTGAGTGTTTGGAGTGCACTAAATAGATTCTCACATTTTGTAAAGGAGTGTTGTTACTTTCGGAGACACAAGGGGAGTTGTTCTTCTAGTTTCCTTATTTACTTTGTAATTTTGTAAGTTGTAAACAACATTACCTTTTGTATAATTTTTGTTCTAATGAACACAGTACAAGTATTTTATACTTGTACAAAATTTTTAATCTCTTGTGTTTTATATCTCATTCTGTCTTTATTTCATGATTATGAAATTGTGTTTTAATTAAAAGTCTTTCGCTGTGTTTTTATAAAGTGTTGGCATCACTTTTGACTGCACACTGCATTTTCATTAGAATTGGACCCTTCAATTTTTTCATAATTGTTTTTATTTTTGACTATGTTAGATATATATTCTCTTAGTTGGTTTTTTATATATAACTTTTATTTTTTAAAAACATATCCTATAATAATTAATTAACGCATTACATTATATATTATGTTGTGTATTAATATTCATTAAACTGGTTGGACCAAAAAATAAATCGATCTGGCCGATTGAATCGTAAACCATTAGTAAGATCGGTTTCCACAATGATCCAATTTTTATAACAAAAACATAGTGTTGACCAATTTAAGAAGATTTGAATTTTGGAGGAAATTGAAGAATTACCCATGGCGTAGCTATTAATTAGGAGAAAACTGTAATGCGGCGTGAGTTCCACTTAGGCTGTTAAAAAAAATGATATATGTAAAGTATAATATACATTCAAAAAATAAGATTTTTTCCAATAATACATATAAAATATTATTCACAAAAAAATTCGAAAAGCAAATATTAATAAGTTACTACACATAAAAAACGTTCAATACAAAACATCCATCACTAGACAAATTTTACAAGAGATAATAAATATATATTTTTTGTAAAGTTGAGATGTATGTATAATTTGCAGTGTTCTAAAAAATGCTAGACGCTAATCGGGTGGCAGAATGGAGCCTAGCGCCTAGGCGGAGCTTGGGCGGAGTTAGGCGGGGCCTAATTAAAAAAATAATATAGGCGGACAATGGGGCCTAGCGCCTAGGCGAGGACTAATCGGGGTTAGGTGGAGATTTTTAGAACAATGATAATTTGTAACATTTATATAAATTAAATTCTTTATTAACTATATAACAATGCCTCGTCCAGACCAACTCGGCGCCATATCATCATCACCAACGTGACCATTTCTGTAGTTTAGTTTTCCTATTGATATAATTTATGTTGATGGGCATATCATGTAGTTTATAAGTTATTTGACAGAAAACCTACACACAAAAAATTGGAGTAGAATTGTTTTTGGCAACAATGGATTTGCTAGTTAATTCAGCTCTCCCAATATCAGCTCTCGTACTTGCAATATCCATTCTATGGTCCCTTATGAAGCTAATAAAATCCAACAGAAAAACTCCTTTATTGCCACCAGGTCAACGAGGGTTACCAATTGTTGGTTACTTACCGTTTCTCCGCAAAGATTTGCACCATCAGCTCACTGAATTGTCTCATCAACACGGTCCGATTTTCAAGCTCTGGCTCGGAAACAAACTGTGGATCGTGATAAGCTCCCCGTCTCTCATAAAAGAGGTTCTTCGTGATCAAGACACAATTTTCGTCAACCGGGACATCACCGTTGCAGCACGTATCGCCACGTATGGTCTCAACGACATCGGTTGGTCTCCATATGGCTCTCAGTGGCGCAATCTCAGGAAAATATTTGCGCGGGAGATGCTAAGCAATGCCAACCTTAAGGCCACTTACAATCTTCGTAAAGATGAGGTTAGAAAGGCTGTTAGAGAAATCTATTCCAAAATCGGCACGCCCATCGATATTTGTGAATTGACTATGCAAATTGATATAAGTCTCCTAATAAACTTGATCGGGGTGGAAAAATTGAAGCCGAAAAGCGACGAGTTTTAGCGGGGTTATTACCACTTTGGTTCTTGAGTTGGTAGATGTATTGATAAAGCCTAACATCTCGATTTTTCCCGATTTTAGCCAGGTTTGATATTCAAGGAGTTGCAAAAGAAGCAACCACTCTTACGCAAAGGGTGATGAAATTATAGAAGATCTTGTGAATGAACGGATGAGAAATCATTCTCAAAACACACTTAAAACGAAGAAGAGCGAACGGATTTTCTACAAATTCTTGTGGACTTGATGCAGGAGGAAGATAATAAGGCATCACTTGGCAAAGTACAACTAAAAGCATTGTTGCTAGTAAGTAAACTATCTGATTTCTTCCACTATTTCATTAGTGTATGCAAAATCTTTGGGTTTTTGAAGAATTGATCATGTAATGAACAATTGAGATTCCTAAGTTAAAAGAAAATATTTGGTGAGTAAGTTGTTAAACTACTTTATTCATTTGTAGAAGTCAAACTAGAAGTTGAATCAGAAATCTAAAACACATTTTCCCGTATTTTTAGATTTTGATTATATTATGCATGCAGAAAAAAAAGTTGACATTTGAAATTAAAACAATAAAAATTACTTATTTTTTCCAGTCTAAAGCTGACAATCACTTTCTGAATTGTCTGCTAATGCTACTACATCTATATGAGCTCTTAATCATATAACATTTCTATTTCCTGGAAAACCAGGACATTCTAGCTGCTGGGACAGACACTGCAGCAACGACAATCGAATGGGTTATGGCAGATTTATTGTGCCATCCAAAAGTAATGGACAAAGTTCAACAAGAATTAAATGAAGTTGTGGGATTGAACAACATAGTAGAAGAGTTCCATATTCCCATATTGGAATACTTGAACGCTGTTCTAAAAGAAACATTACGCCTGCGTCCCATAGGACCATTCTTAAACCCAAGAAGTCCAAGTCAGTCTTGCATTGTAGGAGGATACACTATCCCAAAAGACTCTGTTGTCTTTGTAAATGTTTGGTATGTTCAAAGGGATCCTCTGGCCTGGGATAATCCATTAGAATTTAGGCCAGAGAGATTTTTAGGCAACAATGGGAAATGGGATTTTAACGGCAATAATTTCAATTATATCCCATTTGGATCTGGGAGAAGGATTTGTGCTGGCCTCCCACTTGCTGAAATAATGGTGAGATATATCTTGGCCTCACTCTTGCACTCGTTTCAATGGCGATTACCTGATGGGGAAAAACTCGACATGTCGGATAAGTTATTTATGACTTTGAGAAAGCGCATACCACTTAGTGCTATTCCTGCTCCAAGGTTGTCTAATTCTGATATGTACGAGTAATTTTATGTTAAAGTACATTGATGTAATAAGTGCTTATGTGGAGAATCTACTTTATCTTGCATAAACTTTGGAATAAGGCTCTATCAAGTTTTCATCATAGAACTCTGTAATTTCTGTTGTTTTACTTTTAAGTTTGTTTTCGAAGTTCATTTTATGCGTCCCACAAAAGAAGTAAAGGAAGTGAAGCTCTCTGATCAGTTTTCTGGAGGAAAAATATTTTCTGAATAAACTTTCTACTAAAAATCACCTAGTATGTATACCAACACTTGTAGATATTAGGTAGTTTTCACTTCATATATACCTTGTTGTTTTTGTTTTTGCTTTTTGCGGGCCTAGACGGGGGGGGGGGGGTGGTGGTGGTTTGGCATAGATGATAGATCCCTACCAATTGATACTCAATTCCAATTTTATATTAAGTTCTTGTTTTCAGTTCAGCTTATAAATTTAAATTTAAATATACATTTATTAAAAAGTATATATAAGTAAATATTTAAATTAATAAATATATAGAAGTAAATATATATATATGTGTGTATTACACATGTATTCAAAATATGTATGTAAATATATAAGAATATGTATATATATACAAACTTATAAACATATATATAGAGTTTTTTTGTGATTGTGTAAAAATAAAACACAAATATATTTGTATTTATATAAAGAAATATACCCATAATACTATAATACACATATATAAATATATATTTAAAGATGAAAATTTAAAAATATTTAAGTAAGATGTATTAATCAACAAAATTTCGAAAACATATTCATACAAATTCTTTATATGTATACACATGTCATAAAAATCAAGTTGAAATTGTTCGTCGTGGGGTGACATGTATAGTGGATGGTGGGTTCTTGAGGCTGAATGTTCAAATTCGAATCCCACATCTATAGTTTTTGGTCAAGTCTCTCGCACTGCTAGTGCAACTACTTGGGTAGCCTGATTTGTATGTTATTATGTTAAACTTAATAGTTTATCCATTACATACTAGAAGATAATAACTGCAACCCATTATTAGAAAAAGGGTTAATTACAAAACGTACCCTGAAGGTTTAACTTAATTACAAAAAAACTCAGCTAACTTTCAAAATTACAAAAAAATACCTTGGAAGTTTTATTTTGTCTAACACTTACCACCCTCATAACCAAATTTTTTTTTCAAAATCCCCTCTCATAGTAATAAATGTTACAGTCTACCCCTTAATTTTAGCACTCAATCAAACCTCAGAGTATTTTTTGTAATTTTGAAAGTTAGCTAGATTTTTTTGTAATTAGGCCAAAACCTCAAGGGTACTTTTTTGTAATTATCCCAAAAAAAATCAAATTAGAGAGCAAGTTGAATTGTTGAACCTGACAATATGACGTATGCCCACCTAATAATGTCTTAAGACCATCCCTAGCACTCTTCACTACTTTAGTGTAGAGTTTGCACTACTTTGGCGCAAAATCTGCATTTTATCTCTAGCACTTTGCATTATTTTCTGCACTAAAAAAGAATATTCCATTAGATTCTTTCTACTTTTTTATTTTTATTTTAATTTTACTATTTTATAATTGACAAAAATATTATATAACTAATTTTATTTAAGATAATATTTATTGAATTTTTTAACTTCAAAATTAATCAAATTGAAAAAATAGAATATAATATAATATTAATTTTAGTATTATTTTTAAAAGTAAACAAATTTAAAAAAATTTAAATTTAATGAAATTAATATAACATTAATTTTAGTATTATTTTGTATTAGATTGACTGGAAATATAATATTATTGATAATAACATTTAATGTTAAAATAAAGCTATAACAAATTAAATAACAAAAAAAAAAAAAGGAAAAAGTAGCGTTGCTACAGTACCACGTCAAAAATGGCGTGGTACTGTAGCAAACGCCAAAATACAGCAATAATTGGCGCAACGTTGGAGGCCTCCTAATTGGCGCTGACATTAATTTGATGCAGGGCTGGAGAAGCTCTAACCCGTTTGCCAATTTTTTTTTAAAAAAAAACTAAACAAATAATTGATTGTAAGAAAAAATAAATAACAAGACATATCTTTAAAACTTAAATTGTAAAACCATCTTAATATGTATGTTGTTATTATTTTGTATGTCTCATTGTATGTTGTGAATTGTGATATTTTTTTATTGATACTGACATAGTGATTAATGTAACAAAATATATCTATTCACTTGAAATTCACTTGAAACTTTTAAATGTACATAAAAATAATTTTATTAGACGAGTTAAACGGGTCGGGTTTGAGTTACATGTGAAATACACAGGTCGGGTTCGGGTTCAAGATTCTGAGACAAATAATTGAATAGAACAAATCAGAGTTGAGTGATTCTGACACACGAACCGAGACCCAACCCAAATTGACACTCCTAATCATTGTCGCTTCCATAGCCACCCTCATTTTTCTTTTTCTGATCCGTAGCCCCAACCCACCACCACGTCGATCCACACCCCAATGTGAAATAAGCAGATTGGGCTCGGGTTCAAGATTCTGGCGCAAATAATTGAATAGAACGGATCCGAGTTGGATGATTCTAACCCACAAACCCGGACCCAACCCAAATTGACACCCCTGATTATTGTCGCCTCCATAGCCGTCCTCATTTTACTTCTTCTTCGTGGCCCCAACCCACCTACCCCCATCTAGGGGTGGCTACGATTCAAACGCGATTCCGGTTTCAAAACTAGGTTACGGTTCCTTATTTTGGAGGAACCGACCAGCCCGGTTCGTCGTTGAACCTTCCTCTCTGATTCGATTCGGTTAAGTTTTAACCGGAACCGTTTATTTATCTTTTGATAATTTTTAAATTTCTTAAAATAATTTATCAGTTTCAGTTTAAAAAAAGGAAAATAAAGAAAAAAACTTGGACTTAATATTCAATAAAGTTTTATACTTAATATTAATAATAATATTAAACTATCTATATATACTATTAGAGTATAGAAGAATCAAATTTCACGTAGTTCGCATACAACATTTGGTCTAAAACATGTCTCGTGTATTTATGAAAATAAAACATCATAATAAACATTTAACATTTCTTCTAACATGTATTTACCAAAACAAGATTGTTGGTTTTAACCTTAAAATAAACGTTCCATCACGGTTCCATCGCGGTTCCACCTACGGTTCTAACCGATGGTTAAAACCACCAGTTTCACGGTTTTTAAGACCTAGGAACCGTTGACCACGGTTACGGTTTATAAACCGTTGACCACAGTTCCGATTCTGATTTGGACCCGTTTTCGGTTCTATTTGGCAACCCCTACCCCCATCCCCACAGCCGCCAGACTTTTTTTTTCTTCTTCTCATCAATACAACGCATCAATTGTCGTTTCGTTTGTCTATTAATATAACTTCTTGATTCGCATCTGAAGAAGAGGGGTCACATAACCCAAATTAAAACCATTAAACTATTTACTTCCTCCTCCATTTAGGCATTAGCAACAAAAAAACATTGGACTAAAATATTAGCAACAATGAGTTTGCTAGTTTATTCAGCTCTCCTAATTGTTACATCTCTCATACTCTAGTCTCTTACAAAGCTCATCAAATCCAGCAAAAAAACTCATTTATTGCCACCAGGCCCACGAGGCTTACCAATTGTTGGCTACTTACCATTTCTACGCAAAGATTTGCACCATCAGCTCACTGAATTGTCTCATCCACACGGCCCAATCTACAAGCTCTGGCTCGGCAACAAACTCTGGATCGTGATAAGCTCCCCCTCTCTTCTAAAAGAGGTTTTCCACGATCAAGACACCGTTTTCGCCAACCGGGACATAACCATAGCAGCACGTATCAGCACTTACGGTCTAAACGACATCGCCTGGTCTCCGTTTGGCTCTCAGTGGCGCAACCTGAGGAAAATTTTCGCACGCGAGATGCTAAGCAATACCAACATTAAGGCCACTTACAATCTTCGGAAAGATGAGGTCAGAAAGGCCGTAGAGAAGTCTATTCCAAAATCGGCGCACCCGTTGATATTTGTGAATTGGCTGTGCGGATTGATCTGAGTCTCCTAATAAACATGATCTGGGGCGGGAAAATCGAAGCGGAGAGGCGCGACAGGATTTTAGCAGAGTTATTGCCGGTGATTGCTGGGCTGGTAGATGTATTGATAAAAGCCTCTCTGATTTTTTCCCGGTTTTAGCCAGGTTTGATATTCAAGGAGTTGCAAAAGAAATGACTGCTCTACTACGAAGGGTTGATGCAATTACAGAACATACCATCGATGAACGGATGAAAAAACAACAACTTAAGAACCAAGGGCAAATGGATTTTCTGCAAATCCTTGTGGACCTCATGCAGGGGGAGGATAATAAGGCATCACTTGGCAAACTATAAAGAAAAGCAATGTTGATAGTAAGCAACTATTTTCTTTGCACTTTCTCATCGGCTCCAGATTTTCTGTTCCATTTTTTTTATTTCACTTCATTTGTATTCCACTGTGTCATTCATTTGAATGATTGAACACGTGGAATAGAATAATGGGACACATTCCATCAACTTGTGCCACTACAGTTATCTGATTATTTTTTACTAACAACATTTCTATTCCTTGGAAAACAGAACATTCTAGTAGGTGGGACGGACACTTCATCAACGACAATCGAATGGGTCATGGGAGATTTACTGTGCCATCCTAAAGTGATGGAAAAAGTGCAACAAGAATTAAATGAAGTTGTGGGATTGAACAACATAGTACGAGAGTTCCATATTCCCAAATTGGAGTACTTGGATGCGGTTCTAAAAGAAACATTACGCGTACATCCGATAGGTCCTTTCTTAATCCCAAGAACTCCAAGCCAATCCTGCAATGTCGGAGGGTACACTATCCCGAAAGATTCTGATATCTATGTAAATGTTTGGTCTGAAAAGGGATCATCTGGCATGGGATAATCCATCAGAATTCAGGCCAGAGAGATTTTTAGTGGCAACAATTTCAGTTATATTCCATTCGGATCCGGAAGAAGGGTGTGTGCTGGCCTCCCTCTAGCTGAAAGAATGGTGAAATTTATACTAGCCTCACTCTTGCACTCGTTTGAGTGGCGATTACCCGACGGGGAAAAACTAGACATGTCGGATAAGTTGTTGACGGCCTTGAGGAAAAGGATACCACTTGCTGTTGTACCTTTTCCAAGGTTATCTCGTTCGGATCTGTACGAGTAATTTCATGTTCTAGTACATTGATGTAATAAGTGCTTATATGGAGAATTTACTTCATATTGCATAAACTTAGATATTACGCTCCATCAAGTTTCTGTTGGAATTGGTCTTTGAGAAATTGGGTGTTGACCCGATTTTGACCAATTAATTAAGTGGTTTCCATTTGTGAAAAATGGAATTATATTATTTGTAAAAATTCTAATAAGAGAGTAGATGAGAATAGCATTTGGAATTTCTCAAAACCGATTCCGGGTGAATGAGAAATTAATGCTAGAAGTTAGCCACTTAATACAAATAAATGGTATGGAAAATGGAAAATGTGGGGGAGGAGAGATGCTCCATCCCACATAGGAAAAAGGAGATAAAGTTGCACACTTTATTTATCCCAAGTTGGACAAATGGGTTTGGGCCCTTGGGGGCACCCAAGTTTTTAAAGGGGAGAGGACCTACATGCTTGTAGGTTTGGTCAAAGCATACGCGCGCGCGCCGCCGCTCGCCGGCCCGGGTCGTGGGTCTGGGTCTGGGCTTGGGCTTGGGCTTCAAGGCCCTTACCTTTAAAAATTAAATATTTAATTAAATAGATTTAATTAATTTTCGTAATTAATTAAAAGAGTTCAACTGGGAAATGTTTCACCAAAATTTACCCAACAATCGCAAGACGAAAAACATTGCGTTTCTGTTGAAGACAATGGCATCCATTTCGATCTCGTTCACACCCATGGCTGCTGCTCCCGCTCACGGCGAAAAGCCGCCCAAGTTTTCTGGTGCCAACTTCAAACGTTGGCAACAAAATATGTTGTTCTACCTCACTACTTTGGGGTTGTCTCGTTTCGTGAAGGAGGAACCCCCTGCCGTTGGTGATGAAGAATTCGACAATGAACGGAGAATCGCTGTGGATGTTTGGCATAACAGTGATTTCCTGTGTCGGAATTATATTTTGAACGGACTAGACGATACCTTGTACAACGTCTATAATTCGTTTAAAACGTCCAAAGAGTTGTGGGACTCTTTGGAAAAGAAATATAAAACAGAAGATGCCGGTGCAAAAAAATTTGTAGTCGGTAAATTTCTGGATTATAAGATGATTGACACCAAGACGGTGATTAGCCAAGTGCAAGAAATTCATATCATACTTCACGACTTAGTGTCTGAAGGGATGATACTGAATGAGTCATTTCAAGTGGCTGCAATCATCGAAAAATTACCGCCTTCGTGGAAAGATTTTAAGAACTACCTCAAGCACAAGCGGAAGGAATTGGGGCTTGAGGATTTGATAGTTCGACTTCGGATTGAGGAAGACAACCGGGATTCCGAATGGAAATCGGCAAATGTGGGGTATGATCATACTTTGTGGAACACCGGTGGAGTTTCATTGCATTTTTAAAAATGTGAGAAGGTGTTGCCAAAAGTGTTGTAAACACCAAAACCACATTTACATGAGGTGTTCTCGAAAGTGTTGTAACACTGAGCGAGGCAAATCGTAACAAGTTGAATATGAAGTCTTACTAGAGATGTGATAACATCAAAGTTACACACCTTGTAAAAGATGGAGTTGTTGGAACTAAGATCTGAAATCTGGTAGAACGAGATTCTAACTGGATCGTTGGGATAATGTTCTAACAAAATGGCCGAGAGCCATGAAAGTTCTGGATAACTTTGTCTTAAACAAAGATACCGGAAGTTGAAAGGGGAGCTTGACTTTTAAGCAACCCACATAAAGGAGATTGCCTTGAAATGTGGGGGTGCTTTGGAAAAAGTAGAAGCACCAATGAAATAAATTCAGCATTTATGATATAAGTGATGGCACGATCATTAAAATCATGAAATGTTGTATTTATTAAAGGTGTCCTTTCGTGCAAAGGAAAGAGGTAAGTCTAGACGTTTTTGTCGTAGACACAATACCAATAAACAGTTGATGTCGAATGGGGTTATTTCGGTTGACTACGTAAAGTCAAAGAAAAACCTTGCGGATCCGCTTACAAAAGGCATAAATCGAGATCAGCTGTATAAACTGTTAAGGGGAATGGGTTTAAAATCCACAACTTAAAGAATGTTCATAGTCAGAACCCAACCTTGTGAATTGGAGATCCCAAGACCTTGGTTCAATGGGACAACTAAGTTATGAATGTTCAGCTGAACACTTGGAAAATGTGTTAGCTCATTCTCGATACATCCAAGTGTATTTAAACCTGTTGAATGTGGTGAGGTTAAGTTTAAGACTTTTAATGATTCCTATCTTAGAAAGGTGGAGTATTGCGGATACTCTTCAATAGGAGATCACCTATATAAGTGAGAAGTAATGGCGGCTTGAAAGAAACACTTATGAATCTAAGATATGGTCGGGGGCGAAATGGACACAACGTGAGAACAACAAGTGTTAGAGTTTTTATTGTGTAAAATCTTGTTGTCTTGGTTTTACACAAACGGTTTGAATAGTTCAAGAAATCGCGTCACTAAACAACTAGTAAATCCGATAATACCTTACTAAGGAAGGTTCAAAGCCACAAGCTACCTATCCTGATGCAATAACGATTCACCGAGACTTTCAAGCGAATCTGCATACACGCATTCATTAATTTCATTCATGTGGGGGATTGTTGGAATTGGTCTTTGAGAAATTGGGTGTTGACCCGATTTTGACCAATTAATTAAGTGGTTTCCATTTGTGAAAAATGGAATTAAATTATTTGTAAAAATTCTACTAAAAGAGTAGATGAGAATAGCATTTGGAATTTCTCAAAACCGATTAGGGTGAATGAGAAATTAATGCTTTAAAGTTAGCCACTTAAAACAAATAAATGGTATGGAAAATGGAAAATGTGGGGGAGGAGAGATGCTCCATCCCACATAGGAAAAAGGAGATAAATTTGCACACTTTATTTATCCCAAGTTGGACAAATGGGTTTGGGCCCCTGGGGCACCCAAGTTTTTAAAGGGAGAGGACCTACATCTTGTAGGTTTGGTCACAGCACACGCGCCGCCGCCGCCGCCGCCGCCGGCCGGCCGGGTCGTGGGTCTGGGCTTGGGCTTGGGCTTCAAGGCCCATATTATTTATTAAATATTTAATTAATTTTTTGTAATTAATTAAATAGATTTAATTAATTTTCGTAATTAATTAAAAGGGTTCAACTGGGAAATGTTTCGGCCCACAGCGCATGGGCAGGAGCACGGCCCGTGCGGTCGGGTCGTGCTACTTGCCGAGAGTCTGTGCCTACACGCACGGGCAGGAGCACGCCCGTGCGTCTGGGTCGTGCGCCATGTCGAACGTTGGAGCACTCGCGCACGGGCAGGAGCACGCCCGTGCGTCGTCGTGCTCCTGCTGCGCAGTGCGTCTGCATTCGATTAAAAAAGTGTCTTTTCGAGCCAAAAGACATGTTCTTTTCATACGGGCGTCTGAGGATTATAAAAGTCGATCCCTGGTGACTGAAATACAAACGAAATACACGAAAATTAATCAGAAAATATAAAGTACACAAACACTTTGTTTGTTCGCGCTAACCGGAACTGTTAAAGTCGGTTGTATCTTAGAGGCGAGCGCGGGAACCGTAAGCACTAGTATACGGGGCGTTTTTGTCTTGCGGAGACAGAATCGAATTCTGGCTTCGACTTAAACTATACACAATCCCAGCCATTTTCTAAAAACAGAAACATTTCACCAAAATTTACCCAACAGTTTCCAACACGTAACTGTGTAATTTTCTTCTCGATCAACTTTCAAGTGAAAATCACCTAATATGTATGGGTCTTACAAAATTTGGTTATTTTCATTTAATATATATATACAAGTCTTATTATAGTATGCCCGACTAAAGTCTGTTTGGCAGTGTATTTCTTTTTCCGGACTTTAATATGTTGCTGACCCGAAAACCCAAGACAATATATTTTTTTCTTGAGCATCCCAAGGCAAAATATGTCGATACAAGTTATAAGATGCTAGAAGTATATAAAAAATAAAAAGAACATATGTGAAGGCATTACAGAGCCCGATGGATGACGCCCTCAGAAGTCGTTTCATTGAGAAAACGCCGTGAAGGCGTTTGGCCACCGACGACTTCTTATAATATATACATAGAGAGAGACTAAGTTATTAGATAATTTCAAGTTTACACTACTAGATTGTAGCTCAATGGTATCACTAATCCTTTATAGGGGTATTAACCAGGGTCCGAACTTTATATCGTTCAGTTTCTTTGAAATTTATCTCACCCCCTCCAACCAGTACTCCCAACTTATTTAAAAAAATTAATTTCAAGTTTACTAATAGATAAAGACTCATATAGGACCGTCTCATGGGTCGCATTTCGTGTGACGTAATCCCCCATTACCCGTCGTCTAGTCAAAAAGCCCAGTAGTAGTTTTGTAAATATTAGGATAATATACAGATATGACAATATTTAAAAACTATTAGTTATTTTCTCGAAAAATATCACTTTCACTTTGACAAGTATACGTTTTCAAAATAATTTTTTTGGGGCAATGGGAAGGTTATGGGTGACATAGCATCATTATGGGTGGTGGCACTTTTGTAATATTAGATGGTGGTACGGTATCACTTTATAATCGATAAGTATTATTTTTTATTAAAAAAGTATCACTATTTACTCTCAAAAGTAGCATTTTTCAAAGCAACAAAACTGATATTATTTATTTATTTACCTGAAAAGCGATATACAACATTGTTTAAAAGTCGTATCACTTTTTATTACAAAAGTATCACTTTTACTTTTCAAGTATACGTTTTTAAAATAACAAAACTAATATAATTTACATATACATTTTTAAGTATCATTTTTTTAATTAAAAAAAATATCAATTTTACTCTAAATATATATATTTTTAATGTAACAAAACTGATATTAATAGTCATTGAAAAGTATTAGTTTTTCCCATTAAAAGTATTAGTAGTTCCCTTTTAGGTACTTGAATATTGCCTAGCTGCTCGGGTTCCACTAAAAAATATTAATAATTTTTTCCCAAACTCCATAACCTAATTCCTAATGTCTTTGACATCTTCTCATGTTTCTAAATCATTTCTCCTCGTACTTCCTCATCGTCATTCACACACGCACACTCACATATATATAACTTAGCAAACCCAGCCCCCAGGGGCATAGCCAAATGGTAAGGGCTAAGGTGATGTGGGGTGAATTCCTCCGGCGACGCAGGTTCGAATCCCGTGTGGAGCAGATTTTCACTGAAATATTGTGGGGGTCTATTCTGGGAGGCGAATCCTGTTGGCTCTCTCCTTTAGAAACCTGCCACTTGGGCACATCCCTCGATTTACATCCTGCTGGGTCAAGGGGCCTATGACACTAGCAGGTCCAGGATTAGTCAGGTGTAAAAACCTGGATATCTGGATTATCAAAAAAAAAAAAAACTTAGCAAACCCAAGAAATTCATCTTGATTGTATATTTTTTGATTAATTTCGTTTCACCAATGGATCGGTCTCCATGTTGTGATAAGATTGGATTGAAGAAAGGAACATGGACACTTGAAGAAGATTGGGTTGAAGAAACAAATATCAATGATAGAAAAATCCTAGACACCCCAGCACCCAGGGGTGTAGTTAGCCCGCATGAGTACCCCTAACTACGCCCGAATGAGTACCCCAGCACTCATAGAAAAAATAGGACAAAAAAAAAATTGGGGTGCACGGGGCGGGGGGCCCCCCTTAGCGCCGCCTGTCGGCTCTCTCTTCTTCTCGGTTTAAGTCCACTTTGGAACTTAGAATGACTAATCTTCTCCTCAAATAATAGTTGTCATTTGTTATTAAATCGAAAACAACAAAAAGATACCAGATAACTCAATAAGGTCATATCCATGGAGAATTCCACTTTATCACTAACCTGACAACTTTTTATAAACTGTTCTCAACGTTTTTTCTTTTTTTTTTTTTTTGTTAGATTTGGCAGGCCAGAGTAGGGTATGGATCCGGGTACGGGTTAGAAGGATCCGTCTCACGGGTTATAGATTCGTGAGACGGTCCTATAAGAGGCCTACTCTTAGTAACATTGTGTTAGAAAATTAGCAATTTTAATTTTGTAGTATGAAATACAAAAAAAAAAATCCAAATAAATAAATACATTGTCGCGGTTCATGGTTCCAATTTTTTCCTAAACAATTGATCACCTGCGGTTGAATCAAAGCGGATCGCAACCGTTCGTTAACGATTCTGATTAAGTTACGATCCGATTCCCCATATTTGGGAACCGAAACAATGGTCAGATCTAGCCCCCAACATGCGGGTGGACGGTCTTATAGATGCTACACTTTGTGTATATATACATTTGGTGTAGATCTACTGTATACAAGTCTCATTTCTTATTGATTAAAACATTTATCGTTCATCCATATAAGAAGTGGGAGACTTGTCATTCATCCAAACACTAAGTGCACTACACCAGTATAGCATAGATAATACAATGGGTGAACTATATGTGCGGAGAAGCGGTGCGGGATGACCACATAACAAATTGATACTTTTTAGCCAAAACAATATTAGTCGAGTTATTTTGGACTATTAGAGATTCCATGAACTCAATAAATGCGGGAAAAAAAATCGAATGATGCAAGTTATTGAAAAAGATTCTAAAGACTTGAAGTTATTGAATATATATATTACAATTGCGTTCTTCTTATTCTCCAAACTGTGATAATTCCACTATTAATTACAATTTAGTTGACTATATTTAGGAAAATGATTGATGAAACAACAACTAGCTAGATTCCTTTGCAATTAATTATTAGAAGTACTTGATCAGTACTAAATATGCCATGTTTGTCCCGACCAACTCGGCGCCTTATCATCATCACCAACGTGACCATTTTTGTAGTTTAGTTTTTCAGTTGATATAATTTATGTTGATGGGCATATCATGAAGACTATAAATGCCAGGGTTATTTGTGAGAAAAAACTAAAACACACAAACAAAACTTGGAGTGGAAATTTCTTTGGCAACGATGGATTTGCTAGTTAATTTAGCTCTCATACTTACAATATCCATTCTCTGGTCCCTTATGAAGCTAATCAAATCCAACGAGAAAAACACCTCTGTTGCCACCAGGCCCACGAGGCTTCCCAATTGTGGGCTACTTGCCTTTCTCCGCAAAGATTTGCACCATCGGCTCACCGAATTGTCTCTCATCAACACGGCCCAATCTACAAGCTCGGATCGGGAAAAACTGCGGATCGTGGTAAACTCACCGTCTCTCATAAAAGAGGTTCTCCGCGATCAAGACGCCATTTTCGCCAACCGGACATCACCGTTTCGCGACACGTATCGCCACTTACGGTCTCAACGACATCGGTTGGGCTCCATATGGCTCTCGGTGGCGCAATCTGAGGAAAATATTTGCACGGGAGATTCTAAGCAATACCAACATTAAGGCCACTTACAATCTTCGGAAAGATGAAGTTAGAAAGGCTATAAGAGAACTCTATTCCAAAATCGGCACACCCGTTGACATTTGTGAATTGGCTTTACGAATTGATATGAGTCTCCTGATAAACTTGATCTGGGGAGGCAAAATTGAAGCGGAAAGGCGCGACAAGATTCTAGCAGGCTTGTTGCCGGTGGTCGCGGATATGTTAGATATAATGATGAAGCCTAACATCTCTGATATTTTCCCTGTTTTAGCCAGGTTTGATATTCAAGGAGTTGCAAAAGAAGCCACCACTCTTCTTCAAAGGTTTGAAGAAATTATAGGAGGTACCATCGATGAACGGATGAAGAATACATCTGAGAAACTGACTAAGAACGAAGGGCGAATGGATTTTCTGCAAATCCTTGTGGATCTCATGCGGGAGGATAACAAGTCATCACTTGGCAAAATACAAATAAAAGCAATGTTAATAGTAAGCTATTTGATTTCTTCCACTATTTGCGAACTCTTTGGAAAAACTTCGCTTTTAGAATAATTAATCAACAAAGTGACAAACGCTAAAAGTATTTGAAAATCGAGAGTTGGATATTTATAAATAGAAACTCCATCCATGTTACTCTAGCTATTTGATTTTTCATGTAACAAAGTGATGGAAAAAGTTCAACATTATGGCGATTTAACGTGTCACAACATTTCTATTTCTGAAAAAACAGGACATTCTAGTTGGGGGGGACAAACACTTCATCGGCGACAATCGAATGGGTTATGGCAGATTTAGTGTGTTATCCAAAAGTAATGGAAAAAGTTCAACAAGAATTAAATGAAGTTGTTGGATTGAACAACATAGTAGAAGAGTTCCATATTCCCAAATTGGAATACTTGAACGCATTCTAAAAGAAACATTGCGCGTGCATCCCGTAGGACCATTCTTACACCCAAGAAGTCAAGTCGGTCTTGCCTTTGTAGGAGGATACACTATCCCAAAAGACTCTGTTGTCTTTGTAAATGTTTGAGTCTGTTCAAAGGGATCCTCTAGCACAGGATAATCCATCGAGTTCGAGGCGAGAGAGATTTTAGGCAACAATGCGAAATGGGATTCTATTGGCAACAATTTCAATTATATCCCATTTGGATCCGGGAGAAGGGCTTGTCTTTGGCCTCCCACTAGCTTTGAAATGATGGTGAAATATATCTTAGCCTCACTCTTGCACTCGTTCGAGTGGCGATTACCCGATGGGAAAAACTCGACATGTCGGATAAGATGTTAATGGCTTTGAGAAAATGCATACCACTTAGTGTTGTTCTGCTCCAAGGTTGTCTAGTTACGATATGTATGAGTAATTAGATGTTCTAGTATATTGGTGTAATAAGTGCTTATATGGAGGATCTACTCCATCTTGCACAAACTTTGGAATAAGGCCGTATCAAGTTTCCATCATGGAACTGTTGTTTTTTTTTTAAGTTTGTTTTCAAAGTTCATTTTTGCATCCCACAAAAGAAATAAAGGAAATGAAGCTCTCTCATCGGTTTTCTAGTGGAAAATTGTTTTTGAATCAACTTTCTCTTGAAAATCACCTAATATGTAGACTAAGACTTGTAGATAATAGGTAGTGTTAGATGACGATTTGTTGTGGCGATTTAATCTGTTATGGTAATTCTGGTTTATTCTGATTACTGTTAGTTTGTTAGAGTCTAATCATCACATGATTATTAGCTCTATAAATACTGATCATCCGTGTCTTTTACATTCAAGTTTCAAATAATAAATCTCTTCTTCTATCAGTGTTATGATGTCTCTTTATATATTTTAACATGGTATCAGCTAACTCGATCCTCAATGGCCATGGCTGAATCAACATCTCGTTTTCCCCAATTACATTCTCACATCCGATCTCTTCCAAGCTCCCGGCTTCCAATTTCATTGTATGGCGCAAGCAAGCTCTTTCGACATTGCGTGGGCATCGATTGCAACATTTTCTCAGCTCCATTACTTCCTGGCATCATTGATTGCCTTATTTTTAGCTTCACCGCAAGTGTACAGTGTAGTTTATAGAATATGGTACGTAAGTAAGGTCGTATCCACGGAGACTAATAAATTTATGCGCTAAGTATTGAACTAAAATAGTCTTATTTTTATTTAGACGATCAAGATTGGATGATTGTTTTGAGATTAAGACAAGATAGACTACAAAAATACAAGGCAAGAGTAATAATAGTGATGAAAATATCAAGAGAATAAAATAGATTCCCGGGTTATGATTTCGATTAATATCTCTCTTATTGTCTGATTTAATTAAAGCCGAAGTTATTATCAATATTCATATAAGACGATTACAAAGGTATTTTATCCTCCCTCTCGAGATGTATATAAAACGTAGATTGAAATATCTATGCTAGCATCTCTACTCAACAATAGATATACAACTCCCAAATGCACAAAAGATCATAAATCCTCACAAATATCACAAACCTCTCGATTATGCAAATATTCATGTCAAGTACTCAAGATCTAATATTGAAACTCATCTCTCAAATTATGAATCAATATATCAAACATGTTGAATCATTGGACAAGTGATAAAGCAAGAATAAGCATAAAGTACTCAAATAGGCTTCAAGACAATAACTTCAACTAAGATTAAAATATCCAACAAGAGTTCAATTAATCTACTTCCAAAACCTGGAAATCACAATAAGATTAGCTACACATGATGTTCAAACAACTCATAGACAAATTGTTCAATGTCATACTAAGCTCAAATGAAAGATTGAAATACAAAAAGAAGCAAGAAAAACTTAGGATAGTCGATAATCTCTCGATATATCTTCAATCCTCAAGCTCCGATGTAACCTAATTCTTCCCTTGATTCCTCATTGCAAGATTAGAGTGTTGTCTTGTGTTCTAAGTCCAAAAATGTCAGAATATCCCCTTGGTGTGCGCCCTGAAAAGTCTTTTTATACCTTTTAGAAAATCTAGGGCAAAATGTTGTCAGCTTGTGACATTCCAGCACAGACGCATGGGTCGTGCGCCTCATGCACGGTCTACCCGTGTGTTATCCTATTGACATTTCCTTACTTTTTACCAACCACGCACAGGTCGTGCGTCCCACGCACGGGTTACCCGTGCTCGAAGCCGTAGACATGCTCAAAATCTTCAAGTGCGCACGGGTCGTGCATTCACGCACGGGTTACCCGTGCGCCATACTGTTGACTCAACCTTCTTTGCCCAGGGATGCACAGGTCATGTCTATGCGTGCGCCCTACCCGTGCATGCCCTGTTTTTGCCTAATTTATCCAACTTATTCTTATTTTGGCTTCTAATCCCGTATGTTCACTCGATTCTTGGTGTTTCTACTTTGCGATGCTCGTATTTGTCACCAAATTGCTTCAAATATCATTAAATTCCTACAAAAACAAGCAAAACGTAATATCTTTCCCACAAAGAGTGAATATAAACCATTTCATATGAGTTATTGCATGTCTAAACACAATTTTAGTCATAAATATGCCCCAAAATACATGCAAAAACTCACACCTATCAATCATCAATCCAACTTATCTTGACTCGGAACTACAAGATCAATTGATATTTTCCTGGATATTTGCTTCGATTGGCGATGAACTTCTTTCTTGGCTTGTTGGTTGTGATTCTTCGTATCAGGTTTGGTCCACTATGGAATCTTATTTTACTTCTCAAGTCAGAGCAAAAGTAGGTCAATACAAAGATCAGTTACACAATCAGAAGAAAGGTGCTCTCTCTTTTAATGACTATTTGCTGAAAATTCATCAATGTGTTGATCTCATTGCTCTAGTTGGTTGTCCTTTCTCTGATAAGGAACATATTGATGCTATTTTTGATGGTTTGCCCCCTAAGTATGATTCTTTTATCTTGGTTGTGAACACTCATCTGGATCTGTATACATTGGCTGATATTGAGGGCCTCTTACTTGCTCAGGAAGCTTGAATTGAAAAGTCGATCAAGTCTTTGGATAATGCTATGGGTAATGTAGATGTTTCTTCTCAGTCCTATGCTCCTAACAACTCAGTTTCTCACACTCAGGGATCTGAATCATACAACAATCAACACAATATTGGTTTTCAACCTCGATGAAGAGGAGGTTTTAGAGGAAATCGTGGTTTTAGAGGAGGTCGTGGTGGTAGAAACAGATTTTTCTCTAATAAACCTATTTGTCAGCTTTGTGGTCTCTCTAATCACCTTGCATTACAATGCTACTACATATTTGATCAATCATTTCAAGGACCTTCTCAGTTGCGTCCTTCATCTAATTTTCATGCCAATATTGCTAATTTGTCCCAGAATTCTACTCCTATGGCACCTGAACCTAGTTTTTCTCCTGTTATTGGTCCTTCTTCAATGGTGTCTGCTCCTGATAGGGTTTGGTATCCTGGGGCTACTAATCATTTAACTGCAGATTCGTATAATTTGATGGCCAAATTACCTTATCATGGGGGCCTCCCTATATCTAATATTGGTTCTACCACTTTTTCTTCCACTTTTATTCCCAATAGAACTCTTAATCTACTTCATGTTCCTCAAATAACCAAAAATTTATTTATGTCTCTAAACTCTCTCAAGACAATCAAGTAATGTTTGAATTCTATCCTACTACTTATTTTGTCAAGGATCTTCTCACCAAGGATATCCTGTTGCAAGGACACCTTAAGTATGGCCTCTATGTCTTCCCATCCAGGTCACCACAGTCTGCAGTTCAGTATCCATTCATCCCACCTTCCCTTGTTTCTGTACCAAATATTTTTTGTAATGTTCATTCTATCTTAGCTTTCCATAGCCATTTGAATCATATCAATATCAATTTTGTAGAGAGAGTTATGGCCAAAATACAAAACGCTGCCAGTGATGGAAATTTCAGACGCGTTTGGACGTTTCTTCAAATCAATCTCTCGTTGTTTGCTCGTTTGTACTTGTTTTGATACACGATTCATTACTATGACTATAAACTCAATATAATTGGCTCTCAACATGGCTTGGCTACTCAAATGACTCAAAATAATAAAAAACAACACAAAACTCAAGTCTAGGAAGCCCAAATCAATGGTATAAAACCAAGTGAATAGTGGCATTCTAGACTTTGCCACCCTAGTGATTCTATTGTTCATCAAGTACTGAAAACTTGTAATCTTCCAAGCATTAATAAAATCTCTATTCAGTTTGTCAAGCTTGTTGTGTTGGGAAGCTACACAAATCTCCATTTCCTGATTCCACCATAATATACATAGCACCACTTCAACTTGTACATACAGACCTCTGGGGCTCTTCTCTTGTTCCCTCTTCAAGTGGTTATAGATACTACATCAGTTTTGTTGATAGTTTTTCTAGATTCACCTGGATATTTCTTCCCAGAGATAAATCTGAAGCCTTTGCAGCATTTAAAACTTTCAAAACACAAGAAGAAATCAACTCAATTGCTCTCTTAAAATGCTTCAATTTGACTGGGGAGGAGAATTCAGAGCCTTTTCCTTTTCTTATTGGACATGGTTATTGGACATGGGGTGCTTCACAGGGTCTCTTGTCCACATACACATGAACAAAATGGCTTGGTTGAAAGAAAACATCAACACATAGTTGAAAATGGCCTTACACTGCTTGCAAAGGCCTCATTACCTCTAAAATATTGGGATGAGGCTTTTAGAACATCTGTCTATCTCATTAATAGACTACCTTCTTCAGTGCTTCACTTCAAATCTCACTTTCAAATTCTTTTTCATTCCACACCTCAATATTATCACCTCAAAACATTTGGTTTCTTGTGTTTTCCTTACCTTGACCCTATAACTCACATAAATATGCATATAAGTCATCACCCTGCACATTTATTGGTTATAGCCTCAATCACAAAGGCTACAAATTCTTGGACTCTAGTGGCAGGATTTACATCTCAAGGGATGTGGTTTTTTGATGAAACCATTTTCCCCACCTCGCTTTTCCTCAGGTGTTTCCCCTGTCTTTCCCTCTCCTTCCTTCTGCATTCCCCCTTTAACATGTCCTTCCTTCATCCATTCCATCTCATCCTCCTTCCTCTGAGTCCTCTCTCTCCACACCTTCCTCACCTTCAGCAGGCCCTTCCCCTCTCTCTCAGCCTTGTTCTAATGCTCATAATATGGTCACAAGTTCTAAAAATGGGATTTTTAAGCCTAAGGCTTATGCTGCAGTCACTGAGCCTGTTACAGTGGCAGAGGCTCTTCTCGATGAGAAATGGAAACAGGCTATGCATGATGAGTATCTTGCTCTCATGAGGAACAACACCTGGTCCCTTGTTTCTTTGCCTTCTGGGAGAACCCCTATTGGTTGCAAGTGGGTTTTTAGACTCAAAGAAAATCCTAATGGTATTATAAACAAGTACAGGGCTCGTTTGGTTGCTAAGGATTTTCATCAAGTTGATGCATACATGTAAACATGAATTTGTTTATTTGTTTGCTTAGAGGGCATTTGGCTAAGCTTATATAAAAGATCTCATAAGCTCCTACATCTCATAAGTTATTTTTAGAGCTTATAAAATATTATATCTTATTTTAAAAATAAGTTATTGAAGTGTTTGGATATAATAAGATAGTGTAGTTTTTAAGATGTTAGTAATGGCAAATTGTAATTAAAATAGTCAAAAATAAAAATGGTTGTTGAAATAAGATCTTATTTTGAAAAAAGTTGGGGTTCCCTACTTTTTTTAAAAACAGCTTATATGCTTCCGACATCTTATTTTGGGAGCTTATAAGATCATTTTCTAAAAAAATAACCAAATAAATTAAAAACAACTTATAAGCTCTCAAACATCTTATAAGATGTTTTGAAGATAAGTTTATAAGCTCAACAAAACACCCTCTAAGTTGTTGCAAGTCTGTTTTTGGATCATACTAGTTTGACTTCTTTTTTTTTTCCTTTTTGGGTTGGGTTATGTATTGTTGGGTATCCGTCTAACGAATTAGATCATTAGATCGTCTAACGAGAGATCACATCCAATAAAAATACAACTTTATTCTTGTCGAAAGAACACACAATAAAACTAAATTATTTTTTTGATAATCCAGATATCCAGGTTTGCATCTGACTAATCCTGGACCTGCTTGTGCCAGGGGCCGCTTGACCTAGCAGGATGTAAATCGAGGGTTGTGCCCAGGCGGCAAGTTTCTAAGGGAGTGTTCGCCTTATTTTTAGCTTCACCGCAAGTGTACATTGTACGTTATAGAATAGGGTAGCAAGGTCGTATCCACGGAGACTAATAAATTTATGCGCTAAGTATTGAACCAAAATAGACTTATTTTAATTTAGACGATCGAAATTTGATGATTGTTATATTGAGATCAAGACAATTTGAATCACTAAAACACAAGATTAAGATAATACAAATGATAGATGTATCAAGATAATGAAATGGATTTCCGAGTTAAGGTTTCGATTAATAATCCTCTTGTTGTCCGGTTTAATCAAGCCACGTTATTATCACTATTCCTATAAGACGATCACAAATCTATTTTATCCTCCCTCTCGAGATGCATATAAAACGTAGATTGGAATACTTATGCTAGCATCTCTACTCAACATGAAGCATTCAATTCCCAAAAGTTTAAAAGATCAAATGTCCTCACAAATGTTTACAAACCTCTCGATTCATGCAAATATTTATGTCGAGTATTCAAGATCTAATATTGAAACTCATCTCTCGAATTATGAATCAATATATCAAACAAGTTAAATCATTGATCAAGTGATAAAACAAGAATAAGCTCAAAATACTCAAATAGGCTTCAAGATAATAACTTCAACTAAGATTAAAACATCCAATAAGAGTTCATTAATCTACTTCCAAAACCCGGAAATCTCTGGAGTTTAGCTACACATGATTAAACAATTTATAGACAAATTGTTCATATTCATGACAAGCTAAAATGAAAGATTAAAACACAAAGAATGAGAAAACTTAGGGAAATGGATAATCTCTCGATTTATCTTCAATCCTCAAGCTCTGATTCGACCCGATTCTTCTCTTGATTCTTCCTTGATGAAGTTGAGCTATTTCTTGTGTTCTTGTGTTCTTGGGTCTTTTCCTGACCTTTCCTCCTCTGGTGTGCGCCCCAAAAGTGGTATTTATACCCTTTTAGAAGCTTAGGTCAATTTGTTGTCATTTTTGGAGTTTTCTGCAAGAACGCACGGGTCGTGCGCCCACGCACGGGCTACCCATGCGCCATCCCATAGAAAACATCCGATCTGCAGTAGGGCGCATGGTCGTGCGTCCACGCACGGGTTACCCGTGCGACACCCAAACGTCCAAATTTGTTTGCGGGGTCTTCATAAGAGTTGTAGCCCTCTCTTTTAGCTTTCCATAGCCACTTGAATCAGCGCAATATCAATTTTGTAGAGAGAGTTATGACCAAAATACTAAACCACCGCCCGATCTTTGGAAATTCCATACGCGTTTGGATGTTCCTTGAGATAAATCTCCTTGTTGTTTGATAATCCATGCTTCTTTTGCCACACGACTCATCACTATGACTCTAGACTCCATATAGTTGGCTTCCAATTGGGTGTAATTGCTCGATTCTTGATGATTCTAGGTAGCAATGCTCGTATTTGTCACAAAATCACTCCAAATATCATTAAATTCCTACAAAACAAGCAAGCGTAATATATTTTCCACAAAGAGCGAATATATACCATTTCATACACGTTATTGCATGTTTATAAACAATTATAGCCATAAATATGCCCTAAAATACATGCAAAACTCACACTCAACAGGGAGAGAGCCCATAGGATTCGCCTCCCGGGACAGACTCCCACAATATTTCAGTGAAAGTCTGCTCCACACGGGATTCAAATTTGCGTCGCCGAAGAAATGCTCCCCACATCACCTTAGTCCTTACCACTCGACTATGCCTCTGGGGGCCACAATAAAACTAATTAGTTACATGCAAAGATGCTTTTTTAGAAAAGAAAAAAGGCTAATATATATAGATTCCTCGGATCTGATTTACCATCTATGCTTCGGCCTGACCAACTCGACGCCTTGTCACACCTACCTTCTCATTATAGTAGTTTAGTCTGTCTATTATTATAATTTATGTTGATGGGCATCTCATGAATGATATATTATATATAGGTGTTATTGAACACACAACTTAAACATACAAAGAAAATTTGGAGTAGAAAAAAAATTGGCAACAATGAATTTGCTAGTAGATTCAGCTCTCCTAATATCAGCTCTCATACTTACATTATCCATCCTCTGTTACTCCCTTAGAAACCTGATCAAATCAAGCAGTAACACACCACCAGGCCCTCTAGCGTTACTGTTGGATATCTATCTACCTCTAAAGATTGATACACAAAGTACCAAGTACAAATACAGACTCAATAAGAAGCCTATTATACAGATTAAAACTCTAGACACTTTTGAGAAATTAAAGTACAAGAGATATCTGAAAAATTACAATGAAACAGAAAAATTAACACAAGGCAAAAAATGTAAGGGATAAAACCCTAGAATCGAAATATAGTAGAGATTTCGGCTTAGGACCAGTTTTCCCAAAAACCACCACGGTAAGTCACCAAAGAAATCCGCAGAACCACAAGAACAGAGGCGGACCACAAAGCCTTGCCCTAAACCTCACAAAGAACCCGGATCCTCACCCAGAGACCCGAGGAAAAGACTCGAATCACCAAACCCTAGTTCTTCCCGAAAACCCTAGTTTTGACCCCAACCAGATTCGTACAAAGGATGTGAACTAGTGAAGAAGAAGACACTCAATGTGTCAAAACACTCAAGATTTCACGAAACTCCGATGAGAGATCGGATTTCACGAGAGAAGAAACCCCAGGAAGATTTGAGAGAGTGAAGAGCGAGAGAGAGATGAGAGAGAGAGTGGGAAAGCAGAATGAGTATTAGGGTTCGGATAGAACCTTTTAATAGTCGGATGAACGGCCACGATCAAGGGTAATATCCAACGGCTCAAATTGCACAAAGGGGATCCGGACTATTAAACGGGTTGACAATAACCCAACACACAACCCGGGTATCTCAATGGGATTGGGAATGGGCTTGGAGGCTTTGGGCTGCATTTGGGCCAACCCGTTAAAAACAAATGGGCCAATTACACAACAATCTCCACTTTGGCTCATTGGATTTCATTAGATAAACCAGGAAAATTTAAACGGTCATCATCATCGCCGAGTGCCTACCCGGCCTGACCAAGTAGGACTTTACTATAATAAGCAATCGAGCCCATTATAGTACCAAAGAAACACTTAAGTAAGTGGTTTTAAGTGTCGACTTAAACAAGCACAAGCAAGTTTTAGTCCAACTGATTTTGGACTCACAAGCAAACACACAAGAAACCCGCAAGCCCAGGGTAATCACCAAAGGACGGCTAGTCTCCAAAGTGTCAAATTTAGAATTTTCAAACAAGTTTTAAACTTTGATAAGGGTAGACACTTAGTACCCATATCAGCGGGGTTGTATTCGATGCCACTTTTTCAAGACAGATAAGTTCTTTAGAAACAATATCCCTTATAAAATGAAATCTAACATCAATATGTTTTGTTCTAAAACATGAAAAAATGGATTCTTACAAAGTGAATACCCAGTTGGGAGTCGAAAAATACAACAACATTTTGTTTTAGAAAACCAATTTCGAAATAAGACCTTTAAGCCACAAAGCTTCTTTTAAAGCCTCGATATGACAACATACTCGACTCTTTTGTAGTAGAAAGGGCCACAAAGTGTAAACACATAAGAAGTTGTTGATTTTACGTTATCTTTATCATTTGCATAGTTGGAATCCACATATCCTTTTAAAACAACACCATTTTCACACTTAGAAAATTTAAGGCAATAATCGATTGAATGTCTAAGATATCTCAATAACCACTTCAAAGCATTCGAATGCACCAAACCAGGATTAGACATAAATCTACTAAGGCGAGAAACAACATAGGCAATATCCGGTCTAAATCGACCATTAAATACATAATGATCGAATGGCATTAGCATAGGGAATGTTTTGCATAGAAGAGATTTCAAGATCGGTTTTAGGGACCGATCCCTACTTAACACAAAGTGAGCGGCAAAGAGTACATTCACAGATTTTGCATTACTCATAGAGAATTTTTGTAAAATTTTCTCAACATATGAAGATTGATGAAGATAGAGCACGAGTTATTTCTATCCCTATCAATATTCATACCAAGTATTTTCTTAGCATCACCTAAGAATTTCATGTCAAATTTAGCACTTAAGCGAGTTTTAACATGGTCAATAGCCTTAATGCATGGTCGATCAAAAGCATATCATCCACATAGATCGGCAAAGAAAACAGGAGACATAGCATCAAGTTTGAAATACGAGGCAATGGTCAAATTGGCTTCTCTGACTTTCAAATCAAGCATGCACTTTGATCAAATTTTTTATTCCACTTTGTCTAGGTGATTGCTTTAAACCATACAAAGACTTTTTCAACGTAGACATACATGGTTGGGTTTGGATTTGTCTTCAAAACCCTCGAGTTGTTTCATAAAAATTTGCTCTTCCAAATCACCATGTAAAAAGCGGTTTTAACATCAAGTTGTTTTAGTTCCCAGTCAAACGAGCCACTAAAGCTAGCATAATTCTCACCGATTACAAACTTCACAACAGTGCAAAAATCTCGATGTAATCAATGCCTTCTTTCTACGAGTAAAACCTTTTTGCAACTAATCTAGCTTTGTATCTAACACCTTCATTTTCTTGTTTGATTTTAAATAACCATTTACAATCAACAATGGAACAATTAACGAGTTTTGGGACAAGTTCCCGTGTTATTCACATACAAATATGTCATTTCATCTTGCATAGCACTCAGCCATTTCACAGAATTCACTGAATTCACAGCATCAATATAGGTTTTAGGCTCAGAATTTTCAATTGATTCAAACACAGAGAACACATAAGAAGTTAAGTGAAAATCAACAAACTTATTAGGGATTCTTATGTTCCTTCTTGTTCTATCTCTTGTTAACACATAATCATTCAAGTTATCATTTTCAGCATGCTCATGATTCAATTCAGTGTCAACTAGAGGAAATTCATCATGCTCATTATCATTCAATTCAGCATTATCATTCTCAATCTCATTGTGCACATCATTAGCATTCACAGGATCATGCTCAGCATCAATCATATCAGAGTTATCATTCACAGAGATAGAAGGCACATTGGAAAGCTCCACCTTATTAGGAGTAGTGGAGTTTTGAGTTTCAGAAACATTTTTAGAAACATCAAGGCAGGGGAACTCATTTTCATTAAAAACCACATCCTCCTTAATCAACACTTTAAAACCATTTTCAGATTTAGACCACAATCTGTACCCTTTAACCCCATCAGGGTATCCCAAAAAAACACATTTTAAAGATCTTGGATCAAGTTTGTCAACCTTTTGGTGGACAAAGGCTGAGCAGCCAAAAATTTTTAAATTTGAAAAATCCACAGGTTTACCAGACCAAACTTGTTCAGGGTATTTACCTTTCAAAGGTACATATGGTGATCTATTAATCACATAAGCAGTTGTATGAACAGCTTCACCCCAGAACTTTTTGGAAAGTCCAGATGTACTTAACATACTTCTCACCCTTTCCAAAAGAGTTCTATTCATCCTCTCAGCAACACCATTTTGCTGAGGGGTGTAAGGCACAGACTTGTGTCTTACAATGCCTGAATCAACACAAAGTTGATCAATGAGTTGGTTACAAAATTCCAACCCATTATCAGTTCTCAAATACTTGATTTTCTTTCGATCCGATTTTCTATCAAGGTTTTCCAATTTTGAAGTTTTCAAAAACATCGACTTGTTTTTCATAAGAAATACAAACACTTTTCTTGAAAAGTCATCAATCACGAGATAGAAAATACCTATTCCCACCATGTGTAGGAACAACAGCGGGCCCCAAACATCGGCATGTAAGTATTCAAGAATGTCGATGCATGAAGATTGTTTAGGATAAGATGAAGTAGGAAACCGACTCTTTGTTGTTTACCATAAATGCATGAGTCACGAAGGGAACACAAGTAAGTTTATCATTTCCAAAACATCCTTCTTTATGCAACAATTCAAGACCTTTAGAACTTATATGACCAAGCCTTTTATGCCGGAGTTTAGTTTTATCAATCACGAGTTCACATTGGTCATAGAGTTCACATTGTTCAAATTTAGCATGCAAGAGAGACTCGGCATTATAAACATACGAGGTTCCTTTTCTTTTCGGCTTTAGCAATAATAAGGGAACCTTTCATGATTTTCATCAAACCCTTACCCCATCTTCCCTCATAACCATCATGCTCAAGCATAGTACGGAGATCAATTTGTTAGACGGATCGGGAACATGCCTTACATCATTTAGAGTCAAAACAAAACCAGAATCAAGTTTCAAACACACAGTACCAACACCAATCACTTGACATTTCTTATCATTTGCCATAGAAAGCAGATCCATTTTGCCGCGAAGCATATGAGGCAAATAAGTGTTTAAAAGGTGTCATGTGAAATGTGCAAAGCGTAATCAATAAGCGATCATTTTCACTTTGAAAGAATTTGAAGGCACAACATTCACGAATCATGCACTTCATGCACCATAAACACATCACCCATGTGATCATTACCGATTGTCAAGTTCCTGAGAATCATTGGTTTGGTTCTTGTTATTCGATTATTGTTTTGGTTATTGTTCTGATTATTCCTGGGTTTAGTACACTCTTTTATGTAATGGCCATGTTCACTTCACGTTATAACACTTTCTATTGTTTTTAGGTCTATAACTGGACCTCCTCCGCTTTTACTCCTCTTTCTACTAGAGTTTACGTTTGTTGTTATTCCCATTCCTCCTATTAAGGTCTACCCCGACATGCATAACCTTCCTGACCCCTGTTCATTCCCCTGGATATTTTCAGATCTAATTTCTTACTCTTAAGGCCATTAATCACAAAGTATCAAGGGTAATAGAGTCTCTGCCATACTTAATGGCGGATTTCATCGGCATAAGAATCGAGGATGGCATTCGAAGAACACAATAGGAGTATAATCATCAATGTTTTTATCACCGATAAGTTTGATATCTTGTATCAATTTTGTGAAAACATCCAAGTTCTCATCCATATCCTTAGTCAAGTCAAGTTTGAATCTAAAAACTTTTCAAGTAGAAAGAGTTTTGAGGGTAAAGAAGTTTCGGTGTAAAGTTCTTGCAATTTTTCCCAGAGGGCTTTGGCGGAGGTTAACTTGCCAACTTTTCTCAAAACAAATCAGACAGTTAAGGATAATGGATGAGTAAGCAAATTCATCAAGTTGATTTTATTTCAAAGATCTTTATCGAGTACTTTTGATCAATAGCTTTAAAACATTTACTGCTGAATTAAAATCCCCTTCTTTTTGTTGCCAAATAGAAAAATCACTTTTCCCATTAAAGGGTTCCAAATGATAACCAGATGCACAAAATTATATTCACGAGATAAAGCCACGAGAGGATATCACAAGAATATAGCACAAAAGCGGTATTACAACTATCAAATAACACAATGAAGCAACGGATAAGTGGACCACCGGAGTCCAATGACAACGAGAAAAATAAGGGGCAAATAAAGGACCACACAGTCAATCTTGATCAAGATAAGCAAGAAAAGGCACACAGACCACACGAGTCCAACGGAACCAATATCAGAGAAAGTAAAGCTAGGTGGATTCCTTCGCACCTCGGGATTCCACCGCACTCAAGGCACGAGGTCAAGAGGCTAATGCTCGGGTTTCCTAAACTAAGTACTAAACTGAAAGTAAATGAGAGAGAAGAGGGTTGAGAATCTTACAACCAGGAGCCGATCCTGGTTCTCACCACAACCAAATTCACCAGGAGCCAACAAATCACCAAGAAGCTCAAGAACCGAAGCACCAACCCACCACGAGGCGGATAGGTGCTCGATACCATTTATTGGGTATCTATCTACCTCTAAAGATTGATACACAAAGTACCAAATACAAATACGGACTCAATAAGAAGCCTATTATACAGATTAAAACTCTAGACACTTTTGAGAAATTAAAGTACAAGAGATATACAGAAAATTACAATGAAACAGAAAAATTAACACAAGGCAAAAAATGTAAGGGATAAAACCCTAGAACTGAAATATAGTAGAGATTTCGGCTCAGGACCAGTTTTCCCAAAAACCACCACGGTAAGTCACCGAGAGAAATCCGCGAGAACCCACGAATGGAGGCGGGCCACAAAGCCTTGCCCTAAACCTCACAAAGAACCCAAATCCTCACCCAGAGACCCGAGGAAAAGACTCGAATCACCAAACCCTAGTTCCTCCCAGAAACCCTAGTTTTGACCCCAACCAGTTCGTACACAAAGGATGTGAACTAGTGAAGAAGAAGACACTCAGTATGTCAAAACACTCAAGATTTCACAGAAACTCCGATGAGAGATCGGATTTCACAGAGAAGGAAACCCCAGGAAGATTCGAGAGAGTGAAGAGCGAGAGAGAGAGATGAGAGAGAGTGGGAAAGCACAGAATGAGTATTAGGGTTCGGATAGAACCTTTTAATAGTCCAGATGAACGGCCACGATCAAGGGGTAATATCCAACGGCTCAGATTGCACAAAGGGGATCCGCGGACTATTAAACGGGTTCAACAACCCGAACACACAACCCGGGTATCTCAATGGGATTGGGAATGGGCTTGGAGGCTTTGGGCTGCATTTGGGCCAACCCATTAAAAAACAAATTGGCCAATTACACAACAGTTACCAATTGTTGGCTACTTACCGTTTCTTCGCAAAGATTTGCACCATCACCTCACCAAATTGGGTGCTCAATACGGCCCAATTTTCAAGCTCTCGCTCGGCAACAAACTTTGGATCGTGATAAGCTCATCGTCTCTTCTAAAAGAGCTTTTCCGTGATCATGACACCATTTTCGCCAACTGGGACACAACCGTTGCACCACGTATCACATGTTATGATCGCGACGACATGGGTTGGGCTCCATATGGCCCTCAGTGGCGCAATCTGAGGAAAATATTCGCACGGGAGATGCTAAGCCATACCAATATTAAGGCCACCTACAATCTTCGGAAAGATGAGGTTAGGAAGGCTGTAAGAGAAATCTATTCCAAAATCGGCACACCCATTGACATTTCTGTATTGGCTTTGCAAATTGATCTCGGACTCATAATAAACTTGATCTGGGGCAACAAATTTCAACCGGAGAGGCTCGACAAGATTTAAGCAGGCCTAATGTCGGTGATTGCAGGGTTGCTAGATTTATTGATAAAGCCTAACATCTCTGATTTTTTCCCTGTTTTAGCCAGGTTTGATATTCAAGGAATTGAGAAAGAATCCACTACTCTACATCGAAGGGTTGATGAAATTATAGAAGATATTATCGGTGAACGGATGAAAAATCCGTATGCAAAAACACTTAAGAACGAAGGCGCGCGAACGGATTTCTTGCAAATCCTTGTGGACTTGATGCAGGAGGAGGATAATAAGACATCACTTGGCAAAATACAAATAAAAGGGATGTTAATAGTAAGTACTCTATCCGATTTCTTCCACAATTTCAAAAAAATATTGTGTTTAAAAGAATTGATTTATTGTAGTAAAAGTTAAAACTGTGGAGGATAATAATAAGTTGGCATTGTTTTCAAATACAAGGTAAAAGTTGAAAAAGTTAACAAAAAAATGTTTGGTGAATAGTACTTTATTCGTTCGTAATAAAAGTCAAACCAGAAGTAGAATCAGAAATCTAAAAGCTTATCACAATCACTTTTTTTAAGTGTAAGCAATAATGCTACTACAAGTCTACATCTATGTGATTAATTTCTTCATCACACAACATTTCAATTTCGTGAAAAAACAGGACATGCTAATTGCTGGGACAGACACTTCAGCAACAACGATCGAATGGGTTATGGCAGAGCTATTGAACCATCCAGAAGTGATGGAAAGAGTGCAACAGGAATTAAATGAAGTTGTGGGATTGAACAACATAGTAGAAGAGTTCCATATTCCTAAATTGGAGTACTTGGATGCGGTTTTAAAAGAAACGTTACGCGTACATCCCATAGCACCCTTCTTAACCCCAAGAACTCCAAGCCAATCTTGCACTGTAGGAGGATACACAATCCCGAAGGATTCCACTATCCTTGTAAATGTTTGGTCTGTTCAAAGGGATCCTCTAGCTTGGGATAATCCATTAGAATTCAGGCCAGAGAGATTTTTAGGCAACAATGGGAAATGAGATTTTAGTGGCAACAATTTCAATTATATCCCATTTGGATCGGGGAGAAGGATCTGTGTTGGCCTCCCACTAGCTGAAATAATGGTGAGATATATTTTAGCCTCACTTTTGCACTCGTTTGAGTGGCGAATACCCGAAGGGGAAAAACTCGATATATCGGATAAGTTGTTGACGACTTTGAGGAGACGCATTCCACTTGCTGTTGTTCCTATTCCAAGATTATCTCGTTCAGATCTGTACGCATATCGGATAAGTTTTAGTCACTTTATCCATATTTTCCTACCTTAACCAAAGAGCCTTCGTTACAACCATAAGCAAAGTCCTTTCTGATTTGTGAATTGCATACAATCGAGTGGCGGAGATGTGAGACGATTTGCAAGCATATGGTAATTCTTCAACATTGATATGACTTGAGCGAATACACGTCCCTTATTATCCTAGTGAGTAGAGTATACACTTTATCTATGAGAGGCGTGATTTGAAGTATTTGCCATGATTTTGATAGACTTGTGCTCCGTGTTAGATATTTGAAACTTGGTTGGTATGTGCTTGATGTCTATGGATAAACGACATGAATTGTGATGCGATGTTCTTGAGTTGCTCTTCTTTACCCCATTTGTGTTGTCTTGTTTATAAAGTGTTGACCGGGACTGTCAACAGTTTAAGTTTGGGGGTTTGTTGGCATGTATTTTACATGTATTTTGGGCTTAATTTTGGCTAGAATGTGTGCATATGCATGCATTACATGATTAAATAGGGCTTTATTCTTATTTTGTGGAAAATGATTACATTTTGCTCGTTTTGTTGGAATTTATTGATAATTGTAGCATTTTGGCAACAATTCGGGGCATTGCGATGAAGAACCGCCAATGATTGATATAATGTACGAAGTTTGGAGTTGAATCGGGAAGAAGTCAGACGAACCGGGCAAGAAACAACAGAAAACGAGTTGATATCAAGTATAACAGGTACGCACAGGCAGGGCGTGCGCCCCTGGCACGGCCCGTGCGCCTACTCAAGATCAAGTCTCAAAGTTTGACTACTAGCATGGGCTGGTCGTGCTATATAGCATGGCCCATGCTCCCTTCAGTGGTTTGGACAATTCCTGCGGCACCCAGCACGGTCTGGGCGTGCCCTAGCACATGGCCCGTGCGCCTCTGCGGGAAAAACAGAGTCTGATCACTAGTTTTGAACTAGGTTTCGACCCAAATGAAGTACAAATAGAAACGGGGCGGCCACAAACAAAGGGATGCTGATTTTTACCCTAGAAAGCAGAGAAAATAGCAATTTTTCACCGGAGATTCGGAGAGATCGATCAAGATCGCAACCACAACTTCGAGGATTGAAGATAGATTGAGAGATCGTCATCATCCCCGGGTTCACTCACTCCATAGTATTTTTGTCACTCGATTAGTAGACATGAACATGGATAATTTGTCTATGAATTATTTTTTTTCTATGTCTGGCTAAACACTTTGTGATTCTTGGGTTTGGGAGTATGTTAATGGATAATTTTATTTGATGATTAATTACAATTGAAGTTAATGTTTTCCAACCCAATTCAAGTATTTTGCTTTAATTCTTGTTTTATCAAAACGCGTTTGGTTTAACTTGTCTGATGTATTGATTCATAATTCTAACCGATGAGTTTCAACAATAGATCTATGAGTACTTGACATGAATATCTTGCATGATTGAGAAGTCTGTGAATATTCGTGAGGCTTTATAATATTTTGAACGTTTGGGAGTTGGATATCTCATGTTGACTAGAGATGCTAGCATAGATATTCCAATCAACGTTTTTACATGCATCTCGAGAAAGAGGGTAAATTACTTTTGTTATCGGTCTATAGGGAAGAATACGTTTAACTTTGGTTTAATTAATCTGAGAATAAAGGGGGATATTAACTGAAACCATAACCAGAATCCATTCATCTTCTTGATCTTTCAATCACTTTTTACTTTGTTTCTTTTAGGATAAATTTCTGCTTTAGTTTATAAAACCAATCCTTCAACTTTTGATAGTCTAGATAAAAATAAGGCTATTACAATCCAGTACTTAGTACATTAATTTATTAGTCCCTGTGGATTTGACCTTGTTAACCCTATTCTATAAACTGCACCATACACTTGCGGTGAAGCTAAAAAGGCGCTCAAATCAAAATTGCATGCCGTTTGGAGAATTCAACATGCTTGGCGATTGGTATCACTAGGTAAGGGTTATTAACTAAAATTTAATGATATAGCTCACCATAATTGTGCTTTCGTTAAAGCTTCATGGAATTTGAATCCGAGTATAATTCACATTGCTAATTGGATCCCAAATTTCAATCCTTATAAAATTAATACTTCTATGACACAAGTTTAGGTTTTAGATTTATGAACTAAGCATCGAGTGTTGGCATCCCTCTTTGATTACGAAGATTGCAAGCGCGATAGGTACTCTGATCCAAATTGATGGTCGTTAGTTGTTCGGGGTGGTGGGACATTTTGTTCGAGTATTAGTTGAACTTGATTTGAATAAATCTTCTCAGGAATTTATTATGGTTGAAAGGGTGGGACATTGCTCTGTTTTTTTTATCAGTTATGAGAATTTGCCCGATTTTTACGTTAATTGTCGGATTGTTGGGCATCATATTACGAGGCGACAAAAAAGTTGACATTATTCAAACTGATAAAAGCCCAGTTTGTGGATGATCGTCCATTAGGAGTTAGGACTAGATGTGGCAATTCGGGTCATTAGGTTGGTTTCGTATTTGGTTTCGGGTTGGTTTCGGGTTATACTTAAAATACATTGAAAGTTAATGAAAATATAAAATTACTATGTTTTGGACAAATTGAAAACATCGTGTTAGGTCGTGTCGGATTATTGTGCGCGTCAGGAATTGTCACCCCTAATTAGGACGGGAAATCGTGGTAGGATTCCAGCTAACAAGGGTAAGGAAATAGTTTCAGAAACTTGGGTTCAAGTTAAGTCCCGGAAATCCCATTCTACGGAGAAGAGTATTGGCCCTAAGTTAAAAGAAAATATTTGGTGAGTAAGTTGTTAAACTACTTTATTCATTTATAAAAGTCAAACTAGAAATTGAATCAGAAATCTAAAAATATTTTCACGTACTTTTAGATTTTGATTATATTATGCATGCAGAAAAAAAGTTGACATTTGAAATTAAAACAATAAAAATTACTTATTTTTTCCAGTCTAAAGCTGACAATCACTTTCGAATTGTCTGCTAATGCTACTACATCTATATGAGCTCTTAATCATATAACATTTCTATTTCCTGGAGAACAGGACATTCTAGTTTCTTTGGGGCCATAACAACTGCGGAACAACAATCGAATGGGTTATGGCGATTTATTGTGCCATCCAAAAGTGATGGACAAAGTTCAACAAGAATTAAATGAAGTTGTGGGATTGAACAACATAGTAGAAGAGTTCCATATTCCCAAATTGGAATACTTGAATGCGGTTCTAAAAGAAACACTACGCGTCGTCCCATAGGACCATTCTTAAACCCAAGAAGTCCAAGCCGATCTTGCCTTTGTAGGAGGATACACTATCCCAAAAGACTCTGTTGTCTTTGTAAATGTTTGGTTTGTTCAAAGGGATCCTCGGGCATGGGATAATCCATCGAGTTCGTGCCGAGAGAGATTTTTAGGCAACAATGGGAAATGGGATTTTAGTGGCAACAATTTCAATTATATCCCATTTGGATCTGGGAGAAGGATCTGTGCGGGCCTCCCACTAGCTGAAATAATGGTGAGATATATCTTAGCCTCACTCTTGCACTCGTTCGAGTGGCGATTACCCGATGGGGAAAAACTCGACATGTCGGATAAGTTATTTATGACTTTGAGAAAACGCATACCACTTAGTGCTATTCCTGCACCAAGGTTGTCTAGTTCTGATCTGTACAAGTAATTTCATGTTCTAGTTCATTGGTATAATAAGTGCTTATATGGAGAATCTACTTCATCTTGCATAAACTTTGGAATAAGGCTGTATCAAGTTTCCATCATGGAACTCTGTAATTTTCTTCCCGATCAACTTTCAAGTGAAAATCACCTAATATGTATTGCCATATTGGTCTTACAAATTTGGTTATTTTCATTTAATATGTACAAGTCTTATTATAGTTTGCTGTTTGCCCGACTAAAGTCATTGGTAAAAGTTGTTTGGCAGTGTTTTTCTTTTTTCGGACTTTAATATGTTGCTGACCCAAGACAATATATTTTTTTTCTTGAGCATCCCAAGGCAAAATATGTCGATACAAATTATATAAGATGCTAGGAAATAAAAAATAAAAAGAACATATTTGAAGGCATTACAGAGCCCGATGGATGACGCCCTCAGAAGTCGTTTCATTGAGAAAACGCCATGAAGGCGTTTGGCCACTGACGACTTCTTATAATATATACATAGAGCAGGGCCGTGTCAAGAAAATATGGGGCCTGAGATAAAATTTTAGAAGGGGCCTAAGCAAGAAAAAACATTATTTGAAAAAACTTTAGAGATTTATTTATCTTTCTTATTTTTCAGATGTAAAATCACGTATAAAAGTTTTACACTCAAGATGCTCTAACATACAATTTTCAAAAGCAGACATAGTTGATTTTAAATAAAAAATTAAGAGCAAGTCTCTTGTGAGACGGTCTCACGGATCTAAATTCGTGAGACGGACCTCCTAAGGGCTCCGTCTTGAGAACATGAACCATGAAAATAAATTTAAAAATAATAATGAACCATGAAGAAACAAAAATAAACCCTAAAAACATGAACCATAAAGAAAAAACCCGAAAACCAAAAATAAACCCAAAAAATAAAAAATAAACCCTAAAAAAAACTAAAAATCCTAAAAACCCAAATCAATTAAAAATAAACCCAAGAAACAAAATAAACCCTAAATAAACAAATATAAACCCTAAGAAAAATAAAATCTGAAAAAAAAACCTTTAAAACTTTGCGTAAGGGCTCAGTCTCACGGATCTAAATCCGTGAGACCGTCTCACGCAAGTTTTTGCCAAAAATTAAATATTAATTTTGGAAAATATTTTTTCAGCAGAATCAACTGTCACATGTATGGTTAATAATATTCTATATATTATATATGTATTTGGAAAGAAAACTAACTTGTTTGTGTAATTTAGCACCTCAATTAGGGTATTACTCTCTCTGTTCAAAGTTTCTTTTAATACTCTTAATATAATCAAATAAAAGAAAAATTAAATTAATATATAAAAGAGATGGAAAGATAAAACCTGAGAAAATCATGTGTCTTTTTCTCTTCCGTGGCTAGTTGTTAAAAGTTTATTATGTAAAATTTTGAATATCAATAGAGATACTACTAATAACATTGTAGAGATGTTGTCAAGAAGTTGAGCTAAATAGATTATTTATGATAAAGTCATGCTCCTAGACTTATATAAATTCAATTGAACGTGTATATGATAATCAAACACTAACTAATTTTATCCAATAAATAAGAATTGCAATAATTACATTTTTTTCGTTTACAAAGTAATTAAAGAAACTAATCATCTCATATTTTCGAGGCACTTAATTTCTCCACTATTACACTTTGTAATCTTTAAATCTCATTAAAAAGACAAATCTTTAAATCTCGTTAGTAATGCACACAATATTCAAATTTTAGAAACAAAAATAATTATCTTCTTATATATATTATGTATCAAATTAGGGGCCTCAAAATAATCGGAGGCCTGAGGCAATTTCCTCAATTGCCTCCACTATGGCCACGACCCTGACATAGAGATAGAGGTTAAGTTATTAAATAATTTCAAGTTTACACCACTAGCTTGTAGCTCAACTGGTATCACTAATCCTTTATAAGGGTGTTAACCAGGGTTCGAACCATGTATCTTTCAATTTCTTTGAAATTTATCTCCTCCCCTCCAACCAGTACTCCCAACTTATTTAAAAAAAAATAATTTCAAGTTTACTAATAGACAAAGACTCATATAGGACCGTCTCATGGGTCGCATGGGTCGCATTTCATGAGACGTATCCCCCATTACCCGTCGTCTAGTCAAAAAGCCCAGTGGTAGTTTTGTAAATATCAGGCTAATATACAGATATGACAATATTTAAAAAGTATTAATTTTTTTTCTCGAAAAGTATCATTTTTACTTTGACAAGTATACGGTTTCAAAGTAATTTTTTGGGGGCAATGGGAAGGTTGTGGGTGACATATATAGTATCATTAGAAGCAACGACACTTTTATAATATTAGATGGTGGTACGGTATCACTTTATAATCGATAAGTATCATTTTTTATTAAAAAAGTATCACTATTTACTCTCAAAAGTATCACTTTTCAAAGCAATAAAACGGATATTATTTATTTATTTACTTGAAAAGCGATATACAACATTGTTGAAAAGTCGTGTCACTTTTTATTACAAAAGTATCACTTTTACTTTTCAAAGTGTACGTTTTCAAAATAACAAAACTAATATAATTTACATGTACAAAACCTTGTTTAAGTGTCATTTTTTTATTAAAAAAGTATCAATTTTACTCTTAAAAAGTTTCAATTTTACTCTAAAAATATATGTTTTTAATGTTACAAAAGCGATATTAATAGTCCTTGAAAAGTATTAGTTTTCACATGAAAAGTATTAGTAGTTCCACTAAAAAGTATTAGTAATTTTTTCCCAAATTCCATAACCTAATTCCTAATGTCTTTGGCATCTTCTCATGTTTCTAAATCATTTCTCCCCGTAATTCCTCACAGTCATTCACACACGCACACTCACACACACACACATATATATATATATATATAGGGATAATTACAAAAAACTCCCTGAGGTTTGGGCCAATTACAAAAAAACTAGAGAATTTTGAAAATCACAAAAAGCCCCTTGAAGTTTGATTAGTCTTACATTTTTTTCCTTTATAAGCAAACACATTTCAAAAATCACCCTGATATTTCTAAAAAGATTACAGATACCGCCTTAAATTTAACACATAATTAAATTTGAGGGAGCTTTTTGTAAAATTGTAATTAGTCCAAACCTCAGGGGGTCTTTTGTAATTATCCCATATATATATATATATATATAACTTAGCAAAACCAAGAAATTCATCTTGATTGTATTTTTTTTGATTAATTTCGTTTCACCAATGGATCAGTCTCCATGTTGTGACAAGATTGGATTGAAGAAAGGAACATGGACACGTGAAGAAACAAATATCAATGATAGAAAAATCCTAGACACCCGAGCACCCAGGGGGTAGCTAGCCCGCATGAGTACCCCTAGTTACGCCCGCATGAGTACCCCAGCACTATTAGAGAAAACGGGACAAAGAAAAATTTGGGGTGCGCGGGGCCCGGGTGGCTCCCTCTTAGATACGCCCCTGTCAGTACCTCTACTTCACCGCCGCCGCTCGTCGAAGTCCTCGTCAATACATGTATATCTGTTGTATTTGCAGTATTTCTTCTCCCAGTTTAAGTCCACTTTGGAACTTAGAATGACTAATCTTCTCCTCAAATAATAGTTGTCATTTGTTATTAAATCGAAAACAACAAAAAGACACCAGATAACTCAACAAGGTCATATCCATGGAGAATTCCACTTTATCACTAACCTGGCAACTTTTTATAAACTGTTCTCAACGTTTTTTCTTTTTTTTTTTTGTTAGATTTGGCAGGGCCAGAGTAGGGTATGGATCCGGGTACGGGTTAGAAGGATCCGTCTCACGGGTTATAGATTCGTGAGACGGTCCTATAAGAGGCCTACTCTTAGTAACATTGTGTTAGAAAATTAGCAATTTTAATTTTGTAGTATGAAATACAAAAAAAAAATTCCAAATAAATAAATACATTGTCGCGGTTCATGGTTCCAATTTTTTCCTAAACAACTGATCACATGGCTCAGATCCAAAGCCGGATCGCAACCGTTCGTTGACAGTTACAGTTCTGGTTCTGGATCCGATTCCCCATATTTGGGAACCGAAACAATGGTCAGATCTAGCCCCCAACATGCGGGTGGACGGTCTTACAGATGCTACACTTTGTGTATATATACATTTGGTGTAGATCTACTGTATACAAGTCTCATTTCTTATTGATTAAAACATTTATCGTTCATCCATATAAGAAGTGGGAGACTTGTCAATCATACAAAAACACCAAGTGTACTACACCGGTATAGCATAGATAATACAATGGGTGAACTATATGTGCGGAAAAGCGGTGCGGGATGACCACATAACAAATTGATACTTTTTAGCCAAAACACCATTAGTCGAGTTGTTTTGGATTATTAGAGATTCCATGAACTCAAAACAAAATCGAATGATGCCAGTTATTGAAAAAGATTCTAAAGACTTGAAGTTATTGAATATATATATTACAATTACGTTCTTCTTATTCTCCAAACTGTGATAATTCCACTATTAATTACAATTTAGTTGACTATATTTAGGAAAATGATTGATGAAATAACAACTAGCTAGATTCCTTTGCAATTAATTATTAGAAGTACTTGATCAGTACTAAATATGCCATGTTTGTCCCGACCAACTCGGCGCCTTATCATCATCACCAACGTGACCATTTGTGTAGTTTAGTTTTTCTGTTGATATAGTTTATGTTGATGGGCATATCATGAAGACTATAAAGGCCAGTTATTTGACAGAAAACTAAAACATACAAAGAAAACTTGGATTGGAAATTTCTTTGGCAACAATGGATTTGCTAGTTAATTTAGCTCTCATACTTACAATATCCATTCTCTGGTCCCTTATGAAGCTAATCAAATCCAACAGAAAAACACCTTTGTTGCCACCAGGCCCACGAGGCTTCCCAATTGTGGGCTACTTGCCCTTTCTCCGCAAAGATTTGCACCATCAGCTCACTGAATTGTCTCATCAACACGGCCCAATGTACAAGCTCTGGATCGGGAACAAACTCTGGATCGTGGTAAACTCACCGTCTCTCATAAAAGAGGTTCTCCGCGATCAAGACGCCATTTTCGCCAACCGGGACATAACCGTTGCAGCACGTATCGCCACTTACGGTCTCAACGACATCGGTTGGGCTCCATATGGCTCTCAGTGGCGCAATCTGAGGAAAATATTTGCACGGGAGATTCTAAGCAATACCAACATTAAGGCCACTTACAATCTTCGGAAAGATGAAGTTAGCAAGGCTATAAGAGAACTCTATTCCAAAATCAGCACACCCGTTGACATTTGTGAATTGGCTTTACGAATTGATATAAGTCTCCTGATAAACTTGATCTGGGGTGGCAAAATTGAAGTGGAAAAGCGCGACAAGATTCTAGCAGGCTTGTTGCCGGTGGTCGCGGATATGTTAGATATAATGATGAAGCCTAACATCTCTGATATTTTCCCTGTTTTAGCCAGGTTTGATATTCAAGGAGTTGCAAAAGAAGCCACCACTCTTCTTCAAAGGTTTGAAGAAATTATAGGAGGTACCATCGATGAACGGATAAAGAATACATCTGAGAAACTGACTAAGAACGAAGCGCGAACGGATTTTCTGAAAATCCTTGTGGATCTCATGCAGGAGGAGGATAACAAGTCATCACTTGGCAAAATACAAATAAAAGCAATGTTAATAGTAAGCTATTTGATTTCTTCCACTATTTGCGAACTCTTTGGAAAAACTTCTGCTTTTAGAATAATTAATCAACAGTGACAAACGCTAAAAGTATTTGAAAATCAGAAGTTGACAGTATTTATAAATAGAAACTCCATCCATGTTACTCTAGCTATATGATTTTTCCTGTAACAAAGTGATGGAAAAAGTTCAACATTATGGCAGATTTAACGTGTCACAACATTTCTATTTCCTGAAAAACAGGACATTCTAGTTGGGGGGACAAACACTTCATCGACGACAATCGAATGGGTTATGGCAGATTTAGTGTGTTATCCAAAAGTGATGGAAAAAGTTCAACAAGAATTAAATGAAGTTGTTGGATTGAACAACATAGTAGAAGAGTTCCATATTCCCAAATTGGAATACTTGAACGCAGTTCTAAAAGAAACATTGCGCGTGCATCCCGTAGGACCATTCTTACACCCAAGAAGTCCAAGTCAGTCTTGCACTGTAGGAGGATACACTATCCCAAAAGACTCTGTTGTCTTTGTAAATGTTTGGTCTGTTCAAAGGGATCCTCAAGCCTGGGATAATCCATCAGAGTTCAGGCCAGAGAGATTTTTAGGCAACAATGCGAAATGGGATTTTATTGGCAACAATTTCAATTATATCCCATTTGGATCTGGGAGAAGGGCTTGTGCTGGCCTCCCACTAGCTGAAATGATGGTGAAATATATCTTAGCCTCACTCTTGCACTCGTTCGAGTGGCGATTACCCGATGGGGAAAAACTCGACATGTCAGATAAGATGTTAATCGCTTTGAGAAAATGCATACCACTTAGTGTTGTTCCTGCTCCAAGGTTGTCTAGTTCCGATATGTATGAGTAATTAGATGTTCTAGTATATTGGTGTAATAAGTGCTTATATGGAGGATCTACTCCATCTTGCACAAACTTTGGAATAAGGCTGTATCAAGTTTCCATCATGGAACTGTTGTTTTACTTTTAAGTTTGTTTTCAAAGTTCATTTTTTGCATCCCACAAAAGAAATAAAGGAAATGAAGCTCTCTCATCAGTTTTCTAGTGGAAAATTGTTTTTTGAATCAACTTTCTACTGAAAATCACCTAATATGTAGACTAAGACTTGTAGATAATAGGTAGTGTTAGATGACATTTCTTTGTGGCGCTTTAATCTGTTATGGTAGTTACTGATTTATTCTGATTAACATTAGTTTGTTAGAGTCCTAACTGTCACAGTTATTAGCTCTATAAATACAGATCATCCGTGTACTGTTTCATTCAAGTTTCAAATAATAAATCTCTTCTTCTATCAGTGTTATGATGTCTCTTTATATATTTTAACATGGTATCAGCCTAACTCGATCCTCAATGGCCATGGCTGAATCAACATCTCGTTTTCCCCCAATTACATTCTCACATCCGATCTCTTCCAAGCTCCCCGCTTCCAATTTCATTGTATGGCGCAAGCAAGCTCTTTCGACATTGCGTGGGCATCGATTGCAACATTTTCTCAAATTACATTTTCCTGGCATCATTGATTGCCTTATTTTTAGCTTCACCGCAAGTGTACGGTGTAGTTTATAGAATATGGTACGTAAGTAAGGTCGTATCCACGGAGACTAATAAATTTATGCGCTAAGTATTGAACCAAAATAGTCTTATTTTTATTTAGACGATCAAGATTGGATGATTGTTTTGAGATTAAGACAAGATAGACTACAAAAATACAAGGCAAGAGTAATAATAGTGATGAAAATATCAAGAGAATAAAATAGATTCCCGGGTTATGGTTTCGATTAATATCTCTCTTATTGTCTTATTTAATTAAAGCCGAAGTTATTATCAATATTCATATAAGACGATCACAAAGGTATTTTATCCTCCCTCTCGAGATGTATATAAAATGTAGATTGAAATATCTATGCTAGCATCTCTACTCAACAATAGATATACAACTCCCAAATGCACAAAAGATCATAAATCCTCACAAATATCACAAACCTCTTGATTATGCAAATATTCATGTCAAGTACTCAAGATCTAATATTGAAACTCATCTCTCAAATTATGAATCAATATATCAAACATGTTGAATCATTGGCCAAGTGATAAAACAAGAATAAGCATAAAGTACTCAAATAGGCTTCAAGACAATAACTTCAACTAAGATTAAAATATCCAATAAGAGTTCAATTAATCTACTTCCAAAACCTGGAAATCACAATAAGATTAGCTACACATGATGTTCAAACAACTCATAGACAAATTGTTCAATGTCATACTAAGCTCAAATGAAAGATTGAAATACAAAAAGAAGCAAGAAAAACTTAGGATAGTCGATAATCTCTCGATATATCTTCAATCCTCAAGCTCCGATGTAACCTAATTCTTCCCTTGATTCCTCATTGCAAGATTAGAGTGTTGTCTTGTGTTCTAAGTCCAAAAATGTCAGAATATCCCCTTGGTGTGCGCCCTGAAAAGTCTTTTTATACCTTTTAGAAAATCTAGGGCAAAATGTTGTCAGCTTGTGACATTCCAGCACAGACGCACAGGTCGTGCGCCTCATGCACGGTCTACCCGTGTGTTATCCCATAGACATTTCCTTACTTTTTACCAACCACGCACAGGTCGTGCGTCCCACGCACGGGTTACCCGTGCTCGAAGCCGTAGACATGCTCAAAATCTTCAGGTGCGCATGGGTCGTGCATTCACGCACGGGTTACCCGTGCGCCATACTATTGACTCAGCCTTCTTTGCCCAGGGATGCACAAGTCATGTCTATGTGTGCGCCCTACCCGTGCATGCCCTGTTTTTGCCTAATTTATCCAACTTATTCTTATTTTGGCTTCTAATCCCGTATGTTCACTCGATTCTTGGTGTTTCTACTTCGCGATGCTCGTATTTGTCACCAAATTGCTTCAAATATCATTAAATTCCTACAAAACAAGCAAAACGTAATATCTTTCCCACAAAGAGTGAATATAAACCATTTCATATGAGTTATTGCATGTCTAAACACAATTTTAGTCATAAATATGCCCCAATATACATGCAAAAACTCACACCTATCAATCATCAATCCAACTTATCTTGACTCGGAACTACAAGATCAATTGATATTTTCCTGGATATTTGCTTCGATTGGCGATGAACTTCTTTCTTGGCTTGTTGGTTGTGATTCTTCGTATCAGGTTTGGTCCACTATGGAATCTTATTTTACTTCTCAAGTCAGAGCAAAAGTAGGTCAATACAAAGATCAGTTACACAATCAGAAGAAAGGTGCTCTCTCTTTTAATGACTATTTGCTGAAAATTCATCAATGTGTTGATCTCATTGCTCTAGTTGGTTGTCCTTTCTCTGATAAGGAACATATTGATGCTATTTTTGATGGTTTGCCCCCTAAGTATGATTCTTTTATCTTGGTTGTGAACACTCGTCTGGATCTGTATACATTGGCTGATATTGAGGGCCTCTTACTTGCTTAGGAAGCTTGAATTGAAAAGTCGATCAAGTCTTTGGATAATGCTATGGGTAATGTAGATGTTTCTTCTTAGTCCTATGTTCCTAACAACTCAGTTTCTCACACTCAGGGATCTGAATCATACAACAATCAACACAATATTGGTTTTCAACCTCAATGAAGAGGAGGTTTTAGAGGAAATCGTGGTTTTAGAGGAGGTCGTGGTGGTAGAAAGAGATTTTTCTCTAATAAACCTATTTGTCAGCTTTGTGGTCTGTCTAATCACCTTGCATTACAGTGCTACTACATATTTGATCAATCATTTCAAGGACCTTCTCAGCTGCGTCCTTCATCTAATTTTCATGCCAATATTGCTAATTTGTCCCAGAATTCTACTCCTATGGCACATGGACCTAGTTTTTCTCCTGTTACTGGTCCTTCTTCAATGGTGTCTGCTCCTGATAGTGTTTGGTATCCTGGGGCTACTAATCATTTAACTGCAGATTCGTATAATTTGATGGCCAAGTTACCTTATCATGGGGGCCTCCCTATCTCTAATATTGGTTCTACCACTTTTTCTTCCACTTTTATTCCCAATAGAACTCTTAATCTACTTCATGTTCCTCAAATAACCAAAAATTTATTTATGTCTCTAAATTCTCTCAAGACAATCAAGTAATGTTTGAATTCTATCCTACTACTTATTTTGTCAATGATCTTCTCACCAAGGATATCCTGTTGCAAGGACACCTTAAGGATGGCCTCTATGACTTCCCATCCAGGTCACCACAGTCTGCACTTCAGTATCCATTCATCCCACCTTCCCTTGTTTCTGTACCAAATATTTCTTGTAATGTTCATTCTATTGTTGCTTCCTTTGATGTGTGGCATTCTAGACTTTGCCACCCTAGTGATTCTATTGTTCATCAAGTACTGAAAACTTGTAATCTTCCAAGCATTAATAAAATCTCTATTCAGTTTGTCAAGCTTGTTGTGTTGGGAAGCTACACAAATCTCCATTTCCTGATTCCACCATAATATACATAGCACCACTTCAACTTGTACATACAGACCTCTGGGGCTCTTCTCTTGTTCCCTCTTCAAGTGGTTATAGATACTACATCAGTTTTGTTGATAGTTTTTCTAGATTCACCTGGATATTTCTTCCCAGAGATAAATCTAAAGCCTTTGCAGCATTTAAAACTTTCAAAACACAAGAAGAAATCAACTCAATTGCTCTCTTAAAATGCTTCAATCTGACTGGGGAGGAGAATTCAGAGCCTTTTCCTTTTCTTATTGGACATGGGGTGCTTCACAGGGTCTCTTGTCCACATACACATGAACAAAATGGCTTGGTTGAAAGAAAACATCAACACATAGTTGAAAATGGCCTTACACTGCTTGCAAAGGCCTCATTACCTCTAAAATATTGGGATGAGGCTTTTAGAACATCTGTCTATCTCATTAATAGACTACCTTCTTCAGTGCTTCACTTCAAATCTCACTTTCAAATTCCTTTTCATTCCACACCTCAATATTATCACCTCAAAACATTTGGTTTCTTGTGTTTTCCTTACCTTAACCCTATAACTCACATAAATATGCATATAAGTCATCACCCTGCACATTTATTGGTTATAGCCTCAATCACAAAGGCTACAAATTCTTGGACTCTAGTGGCAGGATTTACATCTCAAGGGATGTGGTTTTTTGATGAAACCATTTTCCCCTTTTCTGCCTTTTCCTCAGGTGTTTCCCCTGTCTTTCCCTCTCATTCCTTCTGCATTCCCCCTTTAACATGTCCTTCCTTCATCCATTCCATCTTATCCTCCTTCCTCTGAGTCCTCTCTCTCCACACCTTCATCACCTTCAAAGAGTTCCTTCCCCTCTCTCTCTCTCAGCCTTGTTCTAATGCTCATAATATGGTCACAAGTTCTAAAAATGGGATTTTTAAGCCTAAGGCTTATGCTGCAGTCACTGAGCCTGTTACAATGGCAGAGGCTCTTCTCGATGAGAAATGGAAACAGGCTATGCATGATGAGTATCTTGCTCTCATGAGGAACAACACCTGGTCCCTTGTTTTTTTGCCTTCTGGGATAACCCCCATTGGTTGCAAGTGGGTTTTTAGACTCAAAGAAAATCCTAATGGTATTATAAACAAGTCATGAGGCTCGTTTGGTTGCTAAGGATTTTCATCAAGTTGATGCATACATGTAAACATGAATTTGTTTATTTGTTTGCTTAGAGGGCATTTGGCTAAGCTTATATAAAAGATCTCATAAGCTCCTACATCTCATAAGTTATTTTTAGAGCTTATAAAATATTATATCTTATTTTAAAAATAAGTTATTGAAGTGTTTGGATATAATAAGATAGTGTAGTTTTTAAGATGTTAGTAATGGCAAATTGTAATTAAAATAGTCAAAAATAAAAGTGGTTGTTGAAATAAGATCTTATTTTGAAAAAAGTTGGGGTTCCCTACTTTTTTTAAAAACAGCTTATATGCTTCCGACATCTTATTTTGGGAGCTTATAAGATCATTTTCTAAAAAAATAACCAAATAAATTAAAAACAACTTATAATCTCTCAAACATCTTATAAGATGTTTTGAAGATGAGTTTATAAGCTCAGCAAAACACCCTCTAAGTTGTTGCAAGTCTGTTTTTGGATCATACTAGTTTGACTTTTTTTTTTTCCTTTTTGGGTTGGGTTATGTATTGTTGGGTATCCGTCTAACGAATTAGATCTGTTAGATCGTCTAACAGGAGATCACATCCAATAAAAATACAACTTTGTTACTGTCAAGAAAGAACACACAATAAAACTAAATTTTTTTTTTTGATAATCCAGATATCCAGGTTTGCATCTGACTAATCCTGGACCTGCTTGTGCCAGGGGCCGCTTGACCTAGCAGGATGTAAATCGAGGGTTGTGCCCGGGCGGCTGGTTTCTAAGGGAGTTTCGCCTTATTTTTAGCTTCACCGCAAGTGTACAGTGTACGTTATAGAATAGGGTAGCAAGGTCATATCCACAGAGACTAATAAATTTATGCGCTAAGTATTGAACCAAAATAGACTTATTTTTATTTAGACGATCGAAATTTGATGATTGTTATATTGAGATCAAGACAATTTGAATCACTAAAACACAAGATTAAGATAATACAAATGATAGAAGTATCAAGATAATGAAATGGATTTCCGAGTTAAGGTTTCGATTAATAACCCTCTTGTTGTCCGGTTTAATCAAGCCACGTTATTATCACTATTCCTATAAGACTATCACAAAGCTATTTTATCCTCACTCTCGAGATGCATATAAAACGTAGATTGGAATACTTATGCTAGCATCTCTACTCAACATGAAGCATTCAATTCCCAAAAGTTTAAAAGATCAAATGTCCTCACAAATGTTTACAAACCTCTCGATTCATGCAAATATTTGTGTCGAGTATTCAAGATCTAATATTGAAACTCGTCTCTCGAATTATGAATCAATATATCAAACAAGTTAAATCATTGATCAAGTGATAAAACAAGAATAAGCTCAAAATACTCAAATAGGCTTCAAGATAATAACTTCAACTGAGATTAAAACATCCAATAAGAGTTCATTAATCTACTTCCAAAACCCGGAAATCTCTAGAGTTTAGCTACACATGATTAAACAACTTATAGACAAATTGTTCATATTCATGACAAGCTAAAATGAAAGATTAAAATACAAAGAATGAGAAAACTTAGGGAAATGGATAATCTCTCGATTTATCTTCAATCCTCAAGCTCCAATTCGACCCGATTCTTTTCTTGATTCTTCCTTGATGAAGTTGAGCTATTTCTTGTGTTCTTTTGTCTTTTCCTGACCTTTCCTCCTCTGGTGTGCGCCCCAAAAAGTGGTATTTATACCCTTTTAGAAGCCTAGGTCAATTTGCTGTCATTTTTGGAGTTTTCTGCAAGAACACACGGGTCGTGCTCCCACGCACGGGCTACCCGTGCGCCATCCCGTAGAAAACATCAAGTCTCTGTAGGGCGCATGGGTCATGCGTCCACGCACGGGTTACCCGTGCGCCACCCAAACGTCCAAATTTGCTTGCGGGGTCTTCATAAGAGTTGTAGCCCTCTCTTTTAGCTTTCCATAGCCACTTGAATCAGCTCAATATCAATTTTGTAGAGAGAGTTATGACCAAAATACTAAACCCTGCCAGTGTTGGAAATTCCATACGCGTTTGGATGTTCCTTGAGATAAATCTCCTTGTTGTTTGATAATCCATGCTTCTTTTGCCACACGACTCATCACTATGACTCTAGACTCCATATAGTTGGCTTCCAATTGGGTGTAATCGCTCGATTCTTGATGATTCTAGGTAGCAATGCTCGTATTTGTCACAAAATCACTCCAAATATCGTTAAATTCCTACAAAACAAGCAAGCGTAATATCTTTTCCACAAAGAGCGAATATATACCATTTCATACACGTTATTGCATGTTTATAAACAATTATAGCCATAAATATGCCCTAAAATACATGCAAAACTCACACTCAACAGGGAGAGAGCCCATAGGATTCGCCTCCCGGGACAGACTCCCACAATATTTCAGTGAAAGTCTGCTCCACACGGAATTCAAATTTGCGTCGCCGAAGGAATGTTCCCCACATCACCTTAGTCCTTACCACTCGACTATGCCTCTGGGGGCCACAATAAAACTAATTAGTTACATGCAAAGATGCTTTTTAGCAAAAAAAAAAGGCTAATATATATAGATTCCTCGGATCTGATTTACCATCTATGCTTCTACTGACCAACTCGGCGCCTTGTCACACCTACCTGCTCATTATAGTAGTTTAGTCTGTCTATTATTATAATTTATGTTGATGGGCATCTCATGAATGATATATTATATATAGGTGTTATTGAACACACAACTTAAACATACAAAGAAAATTTGGAGTAGAAAAAAAAATTGGCAACAATGAATTTGCTAGTAGATTCAGCTCTCCTAATATCAGCTCTCATACTTACATTATCCATCCTCTGTTACTCCCTTAGAAACCTGATCAAATCAAGCAGTAACACACCACCAGGCCCTCTAGCGTTACCAATTGTTGGCTACTTACCGTTTCTTCGCAAAGATTTGCACCATCACCTCACCGAATTGGGTGCTCAATATGGCCCAATTTTCAAGCTCTCGCTCGGCAACAAACTTTGGATCGTGATAAGCTCACCGTCTCTTCTAAAAGAGGTTTTCCGTGATCATGACACCATTTTCGCCAACCGGGACACAACCGTTGCAGCACGTATCACGTTTTATGATCACGACGACATGGGTTGGGCTCCATATGGCCCTCAGTGGCGCAATCTGAGGAAAATATTCGCACGGGAGATGCTAAGCCATACCAATATTAAGGCCACTAACAATCTTCGGAAAGATGAGGTCAGAAAGGCCGTAAGAGAAATCTATTCCAAAATCGGCACACCCATTGACATTTCAGTATTGGCTTTGCAAATTGATCTCGGTCTCATAATAAACTTGATCTGGGGCGGCAAAGTTCAACCGGAGAGGCTCGACAAGATTTTAGCAGGCCTAATGCCGGTGATTGCAGAGTTGCTGGATTTATTGATAAAGCCAAACATCTCTGATTTTTTCCCTGTTTTAGCCAGGTTTGATATTCAAGGAATTGCAAAAGAAGCCACTACTCTACATCAAAGGGTTGATGAAATTATACAAGATACTATCGATGAACGGATGAAGAATACATCTGAGAAACCGGTTAAGAACGAAGGCGGGCGCACAGATTTCTTGCAAATCCTTGTGGACTTGATGCAGGAGGAAGATAATAAGGCATCACTTGGCAAAATACAAATAAAAGGGATGTTAATAGTAAGTACTCTATCCGATTTCTTCCACAATTTCAAAAAAATATTGTGTTTAAAAGAATTGATTTATTGTAGTAAAAGTTAAAACTGTGGAGGATAATAAGTTGGCATTGTTTTCAAATACAAGGTAAAAGTTGAAAAAGTTAACAAAAAAATGTTTGGTGAATAGTACTTCGTTCGTTTGTAATAAAAGTCAAACCAGAAGTAGAATCAGAAATCTAAAAGCTTATCACAATCAATTTTTTTAAGCGTAAGTAATAATGCTACTACAAGTCTACATCTATGTGATTAATTTCTTCATCACACAACATTTCTATTTCGTGAAAAAACAGGACATGCTAATTGCTGGGACAGACACTTCAGCAACGACGATCGAATGGGTTATGGCAGAGCTATTGAACCATCCAGAAGTGATGGAAAAAGTGCAGCAGGAATTAAATGAAGTTGTGGGATTGAACAACATAGTAGAAGAGTTCCATATTCCTAAATTGGAGTACTTGGATGCGGTTTTAAAAGAAACGTTACGCGTACATCCCATTGCACCCTTCTTAACCCCAAGAACTCCGAGTCAATCTCCCACTGTTGGAGGATACACAATCCCGAAGGATTCCACTATCCTTGTAAATGTTTGGTCTGTCCAAAGGGATCCTCTCACTTGGGGTAATCCATTAGAATTTAGGCCAGGGAGATTTTTAGGCAACAATGGGAAATGAGATTTTAGTGGCAACAATTTCAATTATATCCCATTTGGATCGGGGAGAAGGATCTGTGCTGGCCTCCCACTAGCTGAAATAATGGTGAGATATATTTTAGCCTCACTTTTGCACTCGTTTGAGTGGCGAATACCCGAAGGGGAAAAACTCGATATATCGGATAAGTTGTTGACGGCTTTGAGGAAACGCATTCCACTTGCTGCTGTTCCTGTTCCGAGATTATCTCGTTCAGATCTGTACGAGTAATTTGTTGTTTCTTACATGGAGAATCTACTTCATAGATATAACGCTCTATATATCAAGTTTCCAACATGTAACTCTGTAATTTTGTATCTCCATTTATTGTTGTAATTGAGGTTTGTTCTCAAAATTCTTTTGATGCATCCCACAAAAGCAATATGGAAAGCGAAACGTTTTCTTCTGGAACAATTTTCTTGTGAAAATCACCTAATATGTATGGGTCTTACAAATTTGGTTATTTTCATTTAAAATCTACAAGCTAGTCTTATTTTTTTATCCCAATACTTTCAAAGACTTCTTTTTTAAAATAAGATATGTTTTCTAAGTTGTTAAACAACTTACAAATACTTTTAAAAGTTTACTTGGCTAGTCTGATTTGCAGGCTATTACGTTAAGGATATTGGTAACTGATAGTATGCCCGACTCAAGTCATTGATAAAAGTTGTTCAGGTAGTGTTTTTTTTGTCCGGACTTTAATATGTTTAGGGATGGCAATTTTGATCTGGGTATTTACTCCCACCCACGGATACCCGATCCGACTCGTCTCTTTGCATCCCTAAATTTGTTGTTGACCCTGAAAACCAAGACAATATATTTTTTTTTAATTTCTTGAGCATCCCAGGCAAAATATGTCGATACAAATTTATAAGATGCCAGGAAATAAAAAAATAAAAAGAACATATTTGAAGGCATCACAGGGCCTGATGCCCTAAGTATTAAAAAAATGCCATGAAGGCGTTTGGCACTGACGACTTCTTACAATATATACATAGAGAGAGTCAGAGAGACGTTCAATAATTAAAGGCTTAATTGCAAAATGAGGAAACTAACTACCACAAAGTGACAAAGAATGACACTAAGTTTGTGGGCTTTCAATTTAGGACAATAACTTTAAAATTTTGGCGAATTGAGAACAAATTGAGCTTGAATTGGGCAATTGCCATGTGGACCTTAATTTTGTGCATGAACTGCCCAAATTTAGGCTAATTACTTATGTCCCGTAAATAAGTCTAAAATTATTTTAAAAATTTACAAAAAAATCTGAAGATTATAAACCAATTTAAAAATATAAAAATTAATAAGAGCCAGCAAAATATTAAAATAAATGTGATAGTTATTTTAAGAATTTACAAATCAGGGATTAAAATATAAATAAACGAAATAAATCTGGAAATACAAAAATAAAATTTTAAAAATATTAAATAAATATTAAAATAAATAAATGAAATCTATAAATGTGAAATAAAAATTTAAAAAGTTATCTCTATATAAAATAAATACCGAATAAATCTTGAAATTATTTGAATAAAGACAAGAACAATCAATATAAAATCTAAACATTATTAGTAAATCTATTGTTTTTTAATTATGTAAACATTATTTAAAGTAATTTCAAATTATAACTAATATTTGAAAAATACTTAAAGAAATAAAAAAATTATATGTAGCTAAAATATATTTTTTGGTACAATTAATTTTAGATTAAATTAAGTATTTTAAAATTTTAATTTGTAATTTTAAATTATTTTAATTAATGTTTAAATTCTTAAATAAATTTTAGATTCAATAATAATATTTATTTACATTTATTCAAAGTATTTCATAATTTATTCGGTAATTTTTTTATATAATAAATATTTTTTTAAATCTTATTTCACATTTTCAAATTTCATTTTGATATTTTTGAATTATTAAATATTTTTTATAATTTTATTTTTTTCACTTTTTGCTAGATTTATTTTTTATATTTTCATTTTAATTATTAATTTGTACACTTAAAATAATTATTGAATTTATTTTCATATATTTAGACTCAACTTGTTAATTTGTAAACTAATTTTAAAATTTTTAGATACATTTTGTAAATTTTTAAAATAAATTTTGAAGTTATTTACGTGACATAGACCAAATTGGGCAATTCGGGCTCAAAATTGAGGTTCCCATGGCAATTAGTCTGAATAGGACAATTAAGGCTCAATTTATGCCCAGTTCGCCAAAATTTTAAAGTTACTTTCCTAAATTGAAAGCCCGCAAAATTATTGTCCTTTTTTGATATTGGAATATAGTTAGTGTTTCCATTTTGCAATTAAGTCATAATAAAATTATTAAATAATTTTAAGTTTGGTAATGTTGTATTAGAAAATTTGCAATTTTAATTTTGTTGTATAAAATACAAAATATTTTTTTCCAAAATAAATAAATACATTACCGTCGTTCATGGTTCCAACTTGTTCCCAAACAACCGGTCACACAATTCCGATCCAAACACAGATCGTAACCACCCCTTGACGGTTACAGTTCTTGTTTTGGATCTGATTCCCATTACAGAGAACTGAAACAATGGTCAGGCCTAGCCCCCAGCATTTGGGTGGACGGTCTTATAGATGCTACACGCTGTAAGTCCAAGCGGCTACGATAATCTAGAGGGGGGTGAATAGATTATCTCCATCTTTTCGATTATGCCCTCTTTTTGAACCGAATGCTCAAAGACAAATATAAAGGTGCGGAAAGTAAACAACACGCGTCGATTTATAGTAGTTCAACCCACCTGGGCCTAATCTACTACCACCCCAAAGATATCCGGGATGGATTTCAAAGAAAAAGAATTTTATTAATTACCAAAATTAATACAAATTCAACTTACAACACCTTGAAGAGCACCACACTCTTCTTCAACAACACCTTTGGAGATTACCACAATCTCCCTTTAAAGATTACCACAATCTTCCTTCAACGGCACCTTGTGAAGATTACCATAATCTTCAACCTTGAAGAATACCAAATTATTCAACACCTCAATAAGAAGATCACCACAATCTTCTTTTTTTATCACCTAGATCATCCAAGTGTGTTCTTACCACAAGAACACTCACAAGATATCTTGTGTTTGAATGATAACCAAAAATCAATATTACAACTCAATAATGAATAATACAATTTGAGTGCAAGTGTAATCAAGAATAGCCTAGACCTCAAGGATGTGAAAGTGAATAGCTAGGCAAATTACAACAAGAAATAAGACAATGTAAGAACAAGTGTATTCTTGAGTGTATCTTGTTGTGTTGTAGTTTTCTCTCATATTGTTGTGCTTCAAATCTTCCTCTATTTATAGAAGATGATTGATACTTGATAGGCTCCTCTTGGAATCGATATCTACAAAAATTGCAATTAAAATCAAGATTATAGCTATTAGAAATCAATCCCACAATTTAGGGAAAAGTTGTCTCACGCACAACGGCTAGAATTTTGTTGTCAAAGCATAGAGGCACGACGTCGGTCGCACAAATAGACGCTTGAAAAAGAGAATACACATTTACACAGGGCGGCCGGCCGACGCCTACCTCGACCGGCCGACGCCGACTCCAACCGTCGCACAAACTACAAAAACGAAGAACAGAGTTCTGCTTCAATCTTAGCTCCCAGTACCGGCCGACAGGGGTCGACGCCACGGCCGACGCCCTGGTCGACCGGCCAACCTGCCATTTTCCTATCCGTCTCATTTGTTGTTTCCAAATTCATCTTCAGGTACGGGTTGCCCTATACGGCCACCGGTTGACCTCAGAACAAAAGTGTTATCCAATTTTATATCAAAAATAAACTTCAAGAAATACTCCGAAAAATAGTGAAAATATTTTAGACCGATCGGGAGTATTAGGACAATATTTAGAAACATTGTTTTGGTGTAAAAATACATTAACAAAAAGTGTTGTCCAATTTTGTCGAAAATAAAACTTGAAGAAATACTCCGGAAAATATTAAAATCATTTTAAATCATTTAGGAGTATTTGGACAACCTTTAAAACCATTGTTTTGGTGTAAAATCAAAATCATCAAAATCAAGATAAAACCATTTATCAAACAATCTCCCCCTTTTTGATGATTACAAACCGAAACAATTTTAACGAGGTCGATTTTGAAAACAAAATAATTTTACCGGTTAAAGAGAACTATCCGTTGTGAGCGACAACATTCCATGCAATAAAAAGACAAGGATGAGAGTAGAGATATTCAAACACATATAGCAAATGCTCCCCCTATCAACATGCACCACAAGAGTTATATAGAAGCAACTTAAACATAAGCTAGAATATTAGCTTTTCGATATTGAGCTTAAGTATCAATAACTTAAAAGCTCCCCCTGTCAAAGAGACATCATTAGAAACATATATAAGTCCATACTACAACCAATGGACCAAGAGTCATACACAACTTATGGCTTTAGGAAGCCATAACTTATAGCTTCTTTTCGTTTGAGCTTATCTTAGCTTCTTTGAGCTAAAAAGCTCATAACCTGTTAGCACGATAAATACATCATATATTCATATCAAAGTGCGCAACTAAACCGATGTATCGAGCTATTTGAACATTGAAGCTTATAAACCAAATAGGAGGGAAGAGTCGAATCATACGACTTGTAGAAGCTTATGAAAGAACATTGATAAGCAAAACATGATCTCTAAAAATATATAAGACTTTTGAAATCGAGAGAATCATGTAGGTGATGAATTTTTCATTGAAACGCTTTTATCAAACACTTTCGTGGGCGTCAAAAATTGAAAAAGATATATATAGCCCTTGTAAATGAAATCAAGCCAAGTTTTTCATCACCAAATACAATTTAACAAATATCAATCATCAACAATCAATAATCTCATTACAAAATATATGAATTGCATCAAGAAAGATACATATAAGCCACAAACTCAAGGGGTTCAACCCAATTGAGCTAAAGAGAGTGAAATTCTTACCATTCAATCGGTAAAGATGAGCATTGATGATGATAATCGAGCTAGATAATCCCCAAACTATGTAATTCATACAACAAAACACATTTGAAGTGAAATGTGTGCAAATGACAAAGGGGACGAAATAGAGAAGAAAAATGCCAAAATGCCAAATTGAAACAAAAGCAATATATCCGAAAACTAAGCAGGCGACTCTGTTGAGGTCAGGGGCGACTTACGGAGGCTAGGGCGACCGGTCAACCTCACTTTCCTTCACCACTGCTTCTTTCTTTTTGCAAAATTCAAGTTTGAACCAAAATTCAATTTTTCGCCCCTAAGTTTTAAAAACGCAAAATACAAACGTATACCTCATTCAATATATATTATGTCATAATCAAGCTCAAATGAGGTAAAATACTCGTGCGTTAATGATTAAAGAGTCCGCGAGTTATCCTTGAGACTAATTAAACACATCTCAAGTTTTTGTTAAAAACTCAATCCTTTTTTAAAAGAATATCGAATCTCAATATGTTTAGTTCGATTATGATGAACTATATTTGAATAATTTTCACCGGACTTGTTATCCCAAAAAAAATAAGAACGCTTTAAAGCTTTTGGATACACAAGTCATACGAAGAAGTGCCTTTTTCAAATATTTGAAAATTTCTTTTAACGGCACTTTAATGAGATTCGTTGGGATAGTTTTTGAGGTCGAGCAAATAGACATAAGGCATATAGAATGTCGAGTCTATTGGAATAATACAAGAAACATACCTCGAATTTGTTTATCAACCGACATGCCTTTCTCAACCTTTGTCAATCTCTTCATTGGTAGCCATAGAGGTTGAGATGATTCTTCCTTCTTCAATGCCTAACTCCTTCAAGAGTTCTTTTGAAATGTAACCATCTACTTGGCATTGAATGATTTGAAGTCCAAGCAAGAAATTGAGCTCCCCCATTATGCTCATCTCAAGCTCACCTAGTATCAACTTAGAAAGACATCTTGCACAAATATTCATTAGTAACACCATAAATATTATCAATATAAATTTGCACAAGTAAACAACCTTGCCTTTTTCAAAACAAGAAGTGTAGTATCAACTTTACCTTTTGTAAAATCATTTTGCAAAAATAGCTAAGTCTATCAAATCATATACGGGATACTCAACCGTACAAGACCTTTTATAAAAATCATTTGGCCTAAAATTTTAAACTCCGATAGACTTCTATTTGAATGAAACCATTTAGAAAATTGGATTTAACATCCATTTGGTAAAGCTTGAAATTTTCTTAAAACAAGAATGGGCAAGTAAAGTGCAAATATTACATCAAAATCAATACCTTCTTCTTGAAAATACCTTCGAGCTACTAACCTTGCCTTAATTCGACCAATGTTGCCTTGGTCATCGAGTTTGTTCCGGAATACCCTTTTTGTCTTCTTCATTACTATCATCATAGGGCATCCAATTGATCTAAGGTGTTCATAATAGAACATTTACATCCAAATATTTTGAGGTAGCAATATTTGGAGTACTTCATTTCTCATCTACACAACTTGACAAACTCATTAACGGCATCGCTTATATAAGCAAGAGAAAAAATAGCCCAAGTGTAAAAACATGCCTCAATCATCAATCACAAAATATCTTGCATAAGAGCATAGTAGAAATAGACACTATATATATAGACCATGAAGCAAGAAACACATACTATGCATTTAGAATATCATCAAGAGTCTAATAAATCATGCAAGTTTAAATAAGCTTAAGAAAGCTATAAAAGGTCTCGTTTGAAATTTGAAAATCCGATAGCATATAGTTGAGACCTCATTTAAAAGAAATATTTGAACAAGAGTTGACAAAGCAAATATGTGCAATCAAATATCGAATAGTGCCTCTAAAAATCCTCTTAATGGCACTTGTATGAAATATTATGAAAAACAAGCACATAGGCACATGGCAATACATATATCGAGTCTATAAGAGTAAGAATAACACAAGTAAACGTACCTCGATAATTTATGCCTTTCTTGACAAATAATGACATAAATGGCCATTTGTGAAAATATGTAAATCCTACACAATTCTTAAAACAAATCTAGCACAAATCATAATGATAAAAATATAGGCTAAGAGATATCACAAGTAAGCTCATATAATACACTTTAGTCTACAAAAATGCACAAGAGTTTTAAAAACATCATATAAGGTCTTCTTTTTCAAAAATATTTTAAAAGCACAAATATATATTGAAGACCTTAATTAAAAAAATAAATACTTGAAAACTCATTTTGCAATTAAGACACAAATAAAAACATGCATAATAACAAAATAAAATGCATATTTAACTAGTGAGATACGGGTTACCAATTACGCCATTTCAGCCGGGTTGTGTCGTTCCCATTGTTGATGATATCTTCCCTCGAGAAGTCACTTTGTTGATGATGACTTTTTGATTACTATATTTTCAAGGTTTGTTGCCTTCCCATTGTTGAAAGTCTTTTCTTCTTTGAAAATCATCTTATTGATGATGTCTTTGCCATTTCAAGATTGTGTTCTTCCCATTTTTGATTATATCCTCTTCTTGAAAATTGACTTTGTTGAAAATGTTTTCTCCTTCTTTGATCAAATGAGATGTTCATTTGATGTTTCCTTGGCGGCATGAATTTTCTTCGATTATTAATCCGGGTATCTAATAAAACATTATTTTGTGGTACCCTTAAGTTGCTTGGTCCTTTAAAATTAGCTTTGAGTCTTTTAGGTCTCCAACAATAATTAGAGCTATTTCTAGCCCGACAAGTATTTACCGTATGACCCTTTTTACCGCAATAAAAGCAAGTAATAATTATAGGAGCATAATGACCAACATGCTTAGAGACTTGATTCTTTTTCATATGATTGACAACATTAAACTTATGATCAAGTTCTAGTTTCAATTATCACAACAATCAATAATTTTATCCGCTAAGTTGATTTAGATAAATCATTTTTCAAGCAATATATATCCTCAACAAGAGTACTATTTTCTTTCTCAAGGTTTCTAACCTTATCAAGAGTGGTGGTGTGAGCACATGATAGTGATTCATAGGAAGTAAACAAACTATCCTTATCATTTTTCAAAACAATGAATTCTTTTTTCAAATTTTTGTATTTAACAAGTAAGTTTTGGAATTCATCTTGTAGCTCATCATAATCATTTTGCAAATCACTATATTCATTTTGCAATTCATTGTCATAAGAAGTAGAGGGTTTAGAACTTACCTCGTTTTCTTCTTCGATGCCCATGAGGCATTGTTCAACTTGTTCATCATGGGAGGTTGTAGAAGGCTTATCCCATGATGTTGTATCCATTTGTGAAGTAGATGCTTTTGAGTTGCTCCTTTCATTTGCATATACTTCATAGATGGCTTCTAATTTTTGCCATACTTCATGTGCCGATCGAATACCTACAACATGATCAAATTCCAAAGTGGTAAGTGAACAATGTAAAATATTAAGAGCTTTGCCATTTAAAGAGATGATTTTCTTCTCTTCATCATTGAGCTTTTTGAAGCCTTTTGAGGTGTGTGGTGTATCTTTCATCGGAATGGATTCTCCATTAATGACGGTGTTCCAAATGTCGAACCCGCAACCTTGTAAATAGCATTCCATTCTTTCTTTCCAAAAATTAAATTTTTTGGAGTCAAATAGTGGTGGCTTGGTGGTGGAGGTGCCGGTAAGGTGAACTCCGTTCGTAGCCGACAATCGTTCCTCTTCACTCGCGATGTAAAACGAGCTTGCCAAAGAGTTTGGCTTTGATACCACTTGTAAGTCCAAGCGGCTACGATAATCTAGAGGGGGGTGAATAGATTATCTCCATCTTTTCGATTATGCCCTCTTTTTGAACCGAATGCTCAAAGACAAATATAAAGGTGCGAAAAGTAAACAACACGCGTCGATTTATAGTAGTTCAACCCACCTAGGGCCTAATCTACTACCACCCCAGTATATCCGGGATGGATTTCAAAAAGAAAAAAGAATTTTATTAATTACCAAAATTAATACAAATTCTACTTACAACACCTTGAAGAGCACCACACTCTTCTTCAACAACACCTTTGGAGATTACCACAATCTCCCTTTGAAGATTACCACAATCTTCCTTCAATGGCACCTTGTGAAGATTACCACAATCTTCAACCTTGAAGAATACCAAATTCTTCAACACCTCAATAAGAAGATCACCACAATCTTCTTGCACCTATCACCTAGATCATCCAAGTGTGTTATTACCACAAGAACACTCACATGGATATCTTGTGTTTGAATGATAACCAAAAATCAAGATTACAACTCAATAATGAATAATACAATTTGAGTGCAAGTGTAATCAAGAATAGCCTAGACCTCAAGGATGTGAAAGTGAATAGCTAGGCAAATTACAACAAGAAATAAGACAATGTAAGAACAAGTGTATTCTTGAGTGTATCTTGTTGTGTTGTAGTTTTCTCTCATATTGTTGTGCTTCAAATCTTCCTCTATTTATAGGATATGATTGATACTTGATAGCTCCTCTTGAATCGATATCTACAAAACAATTGCAATTAAATCAAAATTATAGTCGTTAGAAATCAATCCCACAATTTAGGAATAAATTGCTTCGGCTCCCACAACGGTTAGAATTTTGTCATTGAAAGCATGAGGCGACCGGCCGCGCACAAATAGACGTTTGAAAAAGAGAATACACATTTACACAGGCGACGGCCGACGCGTCTACCTCGACCGGCGACGCCGACTCCAACCGGTCGCACAAACTACAAAAACGAAGAGCATGAGTTCTGTTTCAATCTTAGGCTCCCGTGCACGGCCGACAGGGGTCGACCGGCGACGCCCTGGTCGACGACGGCCGACCGCCATTTTCCTATCCGTCTCATTTGTTGTTTCCAAATTCATCTTCAGGTACGGGTTGCCCTATACGGCGACCGGTTGACCTCAAAACAAAAGTGTTATCCAATTTTATATCAAAAATAAACTTCAAGAAATACTCCGAAAAATAGTGAAAATATTTTAGACCAATCGGGAGTATTAGGACAACATTTAGAAACATTGTTTTGGTGTAAAAATACATTAACAAAAAGTGTTGTCCAATTTTGTCGAAAATAAAACTTGAAGAAATACTCCGGAAAATATTAAAATTATTTTAAATCATTTAGAGTATTTGGACAACCTTTAAAACCATTGTTTTGGTGTAAAATCAAAATCATCAAAATCAAGATAAAACCATTTATCAAACACACGCCAGAGATCTACCGCATGCAAGAATGCGAAATAGAAGAAGTGGGACACTTATTATTTATCTAAACACCAAGTTTACCACATCTAGTGTAGCATGGATAAATACAATGGGTGGACTATGTGTGCGAGGTCGAGGCTTCAAAGTGGGTCACCACATAACAAATTAATACTTTTAGCTAAACACTATTAGTCGAGTTATTTTGGACTAATAGATTCCATTGAACTCAATAAATAAACAACAACAAGAACAACAAACTAAGTTTTTAATCCCACTACGTGGGGTCGGCTATACGGATCATATCGCGCCATCGTTACTTTCTCATAAGCCATATTTTCGCTTATTTCTAGGTATAACATGTCATGTTTAATAGCTTCTTTTTCCAAGTCTTTTTAGGCCTACCTCTTCCTCTTTTTGATTTGTGTGAGTGATTCTCTACCTTCTAAACGTCGCACAGGTGCATCTAAAGGTCTCCTATAAACATGTCCAAACCATCTTAATCGTGTTTCTCTAATTTTCTCGTCTATTGGTGCTACTCCCACTTTGTTTCTAATGTGTTCATTTCTTATTCTATCTAATCTAGTGTGTCCGCACATCTATCTTAGCATTCTCATCTCTGCTACCCTCATTTTTTGTTCGTGTTCATATTTAGTCGCCCAACATTCTGCTCCATAAAGCATTGCGGGCCTTATGGCCGTTTTATAAACCATTGAACTCAATAAATGCAGGGGAAAAAATCAAGTGATGCAAGTTATTGGAAAAGGTTTTCAAGACTGGAAGTTATTTATATTAGAAAAATGATGTGACGGAACTTTTTAGGGTTTTAAGAAAATATGCTCTCATCTCTCTTCTCCCAAACTTTCATGGTCGGCGCATCTTGATCTTCTTAATGGAGCTAGATTTTTCTCTTTTAATTTCCCTAAAATTAGGAAAGGGATAAATATTGTTAACACCCCCAACTATACAGGTTTTTACACTTTGCCACCGTAACTTTAAAACGATACGCTTTTAACTGAACTATACAAAATTTTGCACTTTGGTTAAAATTCCAAATTTACCCCTGGACTTATGAAAGTCGAATTGCGCTTTACCCTCTAAACTTTAAAGTTGTTGCACTTTGCAACCTGGGACGATAAATTTCATTGCATTTTTCTAAATTACTCCCAAGGTCTTGCGACCTAAAATGGTATCGAGCCTAGGTTTATTAAGAACTTTTAGTTAAATTTATTATATTTATGTAATTAACAATTGGTGAGGAGAATTTTACTCCGAGATTATGGATCCTGGACGATGTCCGAGATGTACCCTTACAGACATATCGTCAAATATTGACGATGTATGCACAAGAACACCTTGACCAGGTTTCATATCGGGAATACCAACATGAAGAAAAGCAATGGCAGAGCCAACGGGAAACCTTAAGGCAATGCAAAATGCGAAAGCAGAATATTATAGCGCTCCGATGCTTAACCGCACTTATATGTTCACTTGATGAACCTTCAAGAAACGGATCATGAAAATTCCCATCGAACAATGATTCCGATGGAGTACCCGAGTGGAACGAGATACTTCCGATAAATCTAAGATTTCCAAGATCTTAGAGAAATCCAAGACGGTGCGTAATTATGGCAACCGCCATATTCATCTACCAAGACAAGTTCATCGATCCAACTGATGGAGACGATGGTGAAATATCGTAAGAAACTCTTGAACTCCTTTATGATATTCAAACGAGTCAAGAACCTGGAGGACAGCAGAGTTCATCCTAGGAAGGAAACGTATTGATTTTGGGACGGTACACTATTTACACCAAAAGGGGAAACCAACCGGTTATACGAAAGATGACAGATGAGGAAAACTCATTGCTCTAATCAAAGGAAAATCCATCAAAAATTAAAAGATGGATATGGAAAAGATGAATCTTAAAGATCTACACGACTCCAGCGTAATCCTTCGCGAGATTAGGTATTGTAGATTTAAAGATGAACGCAGTGAGGAATCGCCTTTGGTTACCTATGACCCACAAGGTAGACCAATTCCTCCACCACCGCCACCAGCTTAATCCTAACGTCGAAGAAAGTATGGGTTCACATCATGGAGCTCGGGATGAAAGGATGCCATATGCAGAGATTTCACGACCGGGAGTGATCCACTTTCAGGACGGGAGGTCGAAACCCTCTTGTGGGAACTGACAACCTACCTAAGGCCGAATGTTTATCGACGCCTTATGGAAGATCGCACCTTGACCCAATACATCCGTATGGGTTGATGTTAAATCGACATCCTGCATTTTAAAAACAGAGAAGTTCTCATTGATGAATGGGCTTGCTTATGAGAATTTCAGCAGAACCCTCGATCTTACAAAGGATTCTTTCATTTTACTCCTTGAAATGAGTCTTGAAGGATCGGTGAAGATTGCTCGGGATATGACCGATGCTAGTACGAAAAGTTCGGCCACATCGTGGGAATCACTTAAAGGAATTGTCGATGGTATGGCAAAACTATTCAAAATCCAATTCATCGCACGGGTTATTTCGAGGATTAGAGGATGAAAAAAGAAAGAAATATAAGCAAGCCCTCTACACTGAAGTTACTAGATATTTGTCATATAGACGAATATATCAAGTTGTTCACCGAATACAGTGAAAATCCAAGATTGAGGAAAAAGAAGCCGCACACCGTTTCTTTGCCAAAATTCCGAGTCCCCGGAGAGAAATGCTTATCGTGAATACAAGGGTGGAGTCAAGAGAAATCGTGGGCTTAAAAATGTCTTTCCTAAAGGCCAAGTTATCTCAATGGTGCTATCAAGCGACTCCGCACAAGAATTACAAGAGATTAAGAGGAATTAACAAAGCGCTTCCTCTATGTTGCATAGATAATGACATCCCAACAAAGGGTGGGAGGTCAACCAAGGCGGCACAAAAGAAGAATGAGCGAAGCCATCCATACCGCCGAGAAGCAAAGAAGAAAAGCGGTCTTCATGGAGACCTGTAAGGTTCTCGTCAAAACAAAAGCCCGGTTATAAATCGTGGCAAAGACCAAAGACTAAGCAGAGTAGAGCCTCATCATCGTGTTCTAATCAAGGAAGTGCCACAGAAATCCGAAGAAGAACTTTCAGCGTGCTCACACCAGAGCTAATGAAAGTTTCAAAGATTGTAATTGCCGGACATGCGAGCCGTAGGGCATATCTCAACGGATTTCCCGTATAATCAAAAAACGAGGAGTCGACAACGAGGCCACACCGTAAATCGAAGAAGTCGTCTATTATCGTGGATTTAATACAGTGTATCAATTTGAGGATATTCCTTCGTATGAGAGCATCTATGAAGAAGAGATCTATTCTCGACGATGGAAGTGACTCCACTCGTAATCGAGTGAAGAAGAAATTCTTCAAAGAAAAAACAAAGGAGGATATGTCGATTCCTCTCTCACACGACGGCTTTCTCATAAAACCCTTATGAGAATCATGAAGGAAGATCCAAAGCTTCAAGTCTATGATGGATTTACAATCGGAGCTATGGAAAAGGCATTGATAAGATTGGGTTTCGTGAATGTAAAACACCAAATTATTCACAGGGTAACAACCGGAGAATTAGCCATTCCGACGGAGTTTACCTAAATGATCGAGATGCGCTTGGTCCCTATTAGAGAAATACAGAGATCAAAAGCGAGTTAAAAGAGAAGTTGCAAATACACTCTCATGGATTCACATTGGAGCCATAAGAGTCATTATTAAGGCAACATTCAAGGAAGGAATAGATTCGCCACTCAATCTTGCTATTTTTGACAAGCGAATCTCACATCTCAAGGATTCATGCCTTGGAGCGGTTACAGAAATTTGTCGTGAAATTAGCATTTAATGTCTATCCTAGAATTGCATACAATTTGGGAGATCGAGACTTCAAGAGAGTCATAACCCTTCATCAAGATTTCAAAAGAGTTGATTTGATGAAAGAAGGAAACACCTTACTCGATCACGCATAAGATTTCTATGCTCTCTCGAATACCCATCATTCAAGTATTCTTGAGAAAGGAATTTATTGAAGTCCCAAGAATCTTTGAGGACTTCGCCAGGGTGGTGTTACTGTAAATCATTGAATCTCCAACTATTAAGGAGATTGATATGATAATTCAAGATCAACCAGCTTCAACAAAAGCCGAGTCTCGTAGTTGAGCCTGAAGGATGTCTTTCCAAAGAAGATGAATGGTGAGTAGCAGCCGTGGGAAGAAAGGAGACCAAGATGGGATTCAACAAGCATCCCGATGTTTTTAAAACAAAAAAGAAGAGAGTCGAAATGTCCGTATGATGGCGAGAGGTTGAAGTAATATTCGACATCACTCAAAAGGATAACATTTTTCCTTGTGATGTTCTATATTATCTCCAACAACCAATCGTTGAAGGTATCAAGGAATCCTCAAGATAGAGAAATTGAGCTTACTATCACAGAGTTGCAAAGATCCTGCAACAATTAATACCGGGAATTGAATTTCTTGAGGAACATAAACCTTGGGAAAGATTACAAGACGGAATGGAGTTCACAAAGCTAATAAAAGATACGTAATCGATGACCACTAGTCCATTCTCCATATACATTTCTATCGGCATGTTATATGTCAATACAAGGCCGAGTATTTCGCGCCTATATTGATTCAAAGCCGGAATATGTACTCGCAGTTTAGATGTTTTTCCTAAAGAAATTGGAGAAGATTTACTACCTATTGCAGAAAGAGATTTCTCTAAAAGGATTCTTATCCTTAACAGGAATTAAACAAGCGTAAATAATGATCGGAGGAGCGGCAAGACTTACATGGTACAAAGTAAAGACGCCACCAATCTATTTCCATGATACAAAAAGCCGATATTTTGCTAGGAAACAATTTCCCGCAAACATTCAAGCGGTTCACACAAGAGAACGAGACGAGAAGACTTATTTTCACAACCTTATGTGATCATAAGATTATTGTCCGTGAGATCGCGGAAGCATTTTACGTAAAAATGCCCATTAATTTTCGCAGCAAGCGTGGTGATGAAGCCAAACTTCGCAATCCAAAAATGGCGGATCGAAGGAAATCCTATAGACAATTTGGTTCCATTCAAAAGGATCAAGATATGGGATAATAACTTGTATTCATTCGTAGTACAAGGAGAAGAGCGAGTAACTCCGCCATTGCGTAATTATGGATGAGTCTAATGGAGAATCCACAAAGTGATGTACCATAGAAGAACAAATATCACTCAAGATATCAAGAAGAAGATCCAAAGGAATTACAATGAAGATCCTTTGGCTTGGTGGATAAGAACGAGCTTAAAGCTTCCTTAAAGGTTAAACCTGGAAAGGAGTACGAGTTCGTAAGATTCAAACCAATCCTTATGAATCGTAAGATCGTGAGGATATGCAGAAGATACTTAAGGAACATCTTGACCTTAAGTTAATTTCACCAGAGTTTCTCCATACAAAGAGTCCAGATTCTTAGTCGAAACCATGGAGAAATCAAAAGAGGAAAGTTAAGACTTGTTATTAATTACAAAGGAATTAATAACATTTTGGAGTTCGACGATACTATATCCCAAGCCAGAGAACATCCGTTAATTGTATCAAAGGTGCCAAGATATTCTCAAAGTTCGATTGCAAGTCCGGATTCTACCGATTAAGATGGAGGAAGAAAGTAAGAAGTTTACAGCCTTTCTCTACACCACAGGACACTATATTTGGAACGTGATGCCTATGGGATTGCTAACGCACCCCGGATATATCAAAGAAAGATGGATAATCTTTTCAAAGATTATTTCGCCATGTTCGTATATATCGACGACATTCTAATCGCATCAAAGAACATGAAGGAGCATCTCAAGCATTTGGAAATATTTTCGATGTTTGTCACGAAGAAGGATTAGTGCTTTAAAAGAAGGCGTAATCGCAACAAGACAGATTGAATTCCTCGAATTGAAATCGATGAATCGGGAATTATTCTACGAATCATATTGTGGAAAAATACAGGATTTCCGATATACACCGAAAGACAAGAAGCAAATTTTCAGAGTTTTCTTGAGTTGTTAATTTTGGCTGAATGTTTATCAACAATCTAGCATACTACGGGAAGGTGTTTAGCCCATTACTTAAAAAAAGATGCAGATTCAAATGGGAAGATGAACATCAAGAATTAAGCAACTTAAAGAAGTTTGTAAAAAGCTTCCAAAACTTGCGATTCCCCAAGACGAGGATGAACTGTTCTTTACACGATGCTAGTGATGATTGGTGGGCGGCAGCTCTTACTAAGGTCACACCAAATGAAGAAGTGCCATGCAGATATTGCGCCGTTTATTCACACCCAAAGAAGCAAACAGATGGCATATCAACGAAAGAATTCTTTGCAAATGTAAAGGCTTTTAAAAATGGCCTCTATTTTTACTCAAGCTAAAAGTTTACTTTAAAAATTGATAATTCAAGTGTCAAGGCTTTTCAAAAACAAAATTGAATCAAAACCGAGAAAGGCTCGATTACTTAGATGGCAAGCTGAATGTCAATATTATGATTATGATATTGTCATTATAAAATCTCATGAAAATATTCTTGCATTTCTTGACACGAGATGGAAGGACGCTCTCGACGAAGTCCTTAAACGAGTAAGACATCTCGGGAAAACCTGGAGAGTCTAGAACGAGATTTTGGGACGCTATGTCTCAATGCGTGTTTTTGCCGGACGATTTCAACAGCCGACCGTAAACTGCTTTCTAGTCAAATACGAGCATGCCGATTCGCTCAAGACAATTGTTCTTAAGATCGCAAGGGCCTCTCTTCCAGCCGCATCTCCTACTGCAAAAAGGGGCCGAGAGAGTACGGGGCTCTAACCCGGAGGTTATGGATTCAAGTACCATAATCACAAGTGTTGCGGTGATACATCCTCGAGGGTGTACAAATCAGAATTAATGTTGAAACTCCTGTCACAACCCGAGTCTTCAAGTCAACCCAAAGACCTCTGGGGTAAAAGAGGAGAGTTGAATCTTAGGCCACGCATGACAGCAAATCTAAGGTTCAAACGACGAATAAGATTTCTCCTATGCAGGTATATCGGCAATGGGAGAAACTAGTCACAAGACAAGGTATTAACCCGCAGAAAACAATGGTTGATGTCTCAGAAAGTATCCTAGAGTTTGGATGAAACCAGAAGTCATCCAAATGAAGTACAGAATGGTATACTTTTGGAGCTTTAGCTTCAATTTATACCGTGTCACCAGATTCCCAGAAATTTCAAAATTACCGAAACGGATTGGGGAAGCAATTTAGACTTGGGCCAATAATCCACACTTGGCCGAGGTGATATTTTGAACTCGTATTTTATCAAATTGCCCCCAACCAAATGAAGAAAGGCTTTAATGAAGCTTTTCATTTCATCAAGCTAAGAAGACGATGGAAATGCTTTAAAATACATTAAGGCAAACTTCACCCTAAGAAGGACCAGTGTTAGTAGGAGCATTTTCTCAAGACGAAGCTTCTACCGCATTTGAGCATGGGGTCTTTGGGTTTGTCTAATCAAATGGACAAAGTCAAATATCCATTCAAGTTCTTCCGAATTTGACGAACGGATCTTTCCTTTTGAATTCGATGACGGATCAACCACAGGGGTTTGCAAGAACTCTTCAAAACCAAAAGAAGAATTCTCTGGGAAAACAAGATTCCTAAAGCAAAGAAACTTACCGAAATTCTCAGTAATATGGCACATGTTGGTCGATGGATCGACCGGATCGCACAAGATGCCCCGAACAGAGGAACCCGAGTTTGGGAAAGGTTTTCGACCCAAACCCGACCGACAAGACCAGTAAACGAAAGGACAAGGGCCTGGGCCACAAAACGCGTTTTCCTGGGGACCACGCAAACCAACTTTTTAGAAGATTCCCCGACAACTTTCACATGGGCCGAGTCACGCGGAAGAAAAAGAAAACCAAATGGCGAGGCAATACGCAGATATGACGTAGTTAGACGCCATAAGATCGACGAAGATTTGGAGTCCGCCTTTCAAGTCCGGACTTACATCTATAAAAGGCGAGATTTGGATAAGCCGAGAGATCGAACATTTTCCTTAGTTTTCTTATAATAAATTCCGAGAGAAAATTTGTAATATTTTGAGTGTTTTAGTTTTTAAGTTTTTATGTATTTCCGAGTGCAAGCCTCATCCATGAGAGGCTAAACCAAGATTCTCCTCCCAAAAGGAGATTACTAATGTAATAAATATTTCTATAAGTTCTTAATAAAAAGAGGCTTTCTCGCTTCAACATGTGTTCATAATGTTCTATTAATTCATCCCCTTTAAAGAATTACTTTTACGCCTTGGAGTAGAAACGAACCAAGGCCGTGGCCGAGCTGAGTTTTACAAGGAGTCGGATAACTTGCAGATCATCTTCCCCGAGGTGAGGTTGAACAAAGGAGGAGCTGTCGTCAAACGATCCGGGGCGTAATTTTCCGATCGGTGGCTTTGCGAACCACTTAACCCTTGGTCTTTGTTTGGCCAAAAGAGGTATGAATTTTAGGATTTATTAATTTTACGGAAGCATGTTGGGCCCGATTTGGTCGTAATGGACTATTTTCATTTTCATTTAAAGACCCAATTTGTATACGGATAAATACTTGAAATAAGATCTTGATAAGATGTCTTGTTGAGTTTATAGTCGAAAACCCGACATGATCCATTTAAAACCTCCGAATAGAGACTGGATCTAAGTAGGTGTAACAATGCCACGAACAAAACAAGTTACGTAAATATCGGGTTCTTATTTCTAAAAATCCGAAAAACAAATTGATTATGGAGTGAAAATTTTATGATTATTGTAGAATGCAATATATTTATCCTTATGGAACAATCACTCAAATTAGAGTTTAAAGGGATAACTAGAACTATTGTTTTTAAAGAATACATGCCTAGGGGTAAAATGGTCCAAAGGTTGCAAAAGGTAACTGTTTTCATAATTCGGGGTGCAAAGTGTTACGAATCAAAGTTTAGGTTGTGAAGTATAAAAAGGGGTAAAGTTGGGGTGGCAAATAATAATTATCTCATTAGGAAATCTCATAATTTTTCTATCCTTGCTCCTAGAGTTTTTTTTACCAAGAATTTCCCCAAACTCTAATTATGCTACGCACAAGAATGGCACAAGCTTCAAACAAGAAGAACATCAAACGGTTTCTTTTACTATCTCTCTTCATACTACTTCACAAACGTTTCAAACCGTTGCAAGAATTGATCAAGAAAATCAAGATTTGTTGCATTCCATATGATTTTCTCAAGTTTTGGATCATCTTGTTGATCACACTTCCAATATTCTCAAGCCAAGAACGGATCCAAATTTTTAAGAAATGGACTGTGAATAAATCTTATGCAAAAAAGTTGCATTCTGGGGGGTTATAATTCAAGTTAAAAAAAATGATATTTTTATTCTGGAATGACGGATGAAGGGATTTATCATAAACATACAACGGATTTATGGGATTCATTAATCGAACGACTCCTACTTCCAAAAGGGGCAAAGTCGTGCACGTTGGATGCGCTCAAATCAAAATTGCATGCCGTTTGGAGAATTCAACATGCTTGGCGATTGGTATCACTAGGTAAGGGTTATTAACTAATATTTAATGATATAGCTCACCATAATTGTGCTTTCGTTAAAGCCTCATGGAATTTGAATCCGAGTATAATTCACATAACTAATTGGATTCCAGATTTCAATCCTTATAAAATTAATACTTCTATGGCACAAGTTTAGGTGTAGATTTATGAACTAAGCATCGAGTATTGACATCCCTCTTTGATTACGAAGATTGTAAGTGCGATAGGTACTCTGATCCAAATTGATGGTCGTTAGTTGTCCGGGGAGGTGGGACATTTTGTTCGAGTGTTAGTTGAACTTAATTTGAATAAATCTCCTCAGGAATTTATTATGGTTGAAACTTGAAAGGGTGGGACATTGCTCTGTTTTTTCGATCAGTTATGAAAATTTGCCCGATTTTTGCGTTAATTGTCGGATTGTTGGGCATCGTATTAGAAGGCGACAAAAAAGTTGACATTATTCAAACTGATAGAAGCCCAGTTTGTGGATGATCGTCCATTAGGACTAGATGTGGCAATTCGGGTCATTAGGTCGATTTCGTGTTTGGTTTCGGGTTGATTTTGGGTTATACTCAAAAAACATTGAAAGTTAATTAAAATATAAAATTACTATATTTTGGACAAATTGGTAACATCGTGTCAGGTCGTGTTGGGTTATCGTGTCACGTCAGGAATTATCACCCCTAATTAGGGCGGGAAATCGTGGTAGTATTCCAGCTAACAAGGGTAAGGAAATAGTTTCGGAAACTTGGGTTCAAGTTAAGCCCCGAAAATCCCATTCTATAGAGTATTGGCCCTAAGGAGGGTGGACCATCCACTTCGGGTATTCAAACACAGAATTCTTTTAACATGTTGGGTGATTCATCGGAGGATTTGCATGGAGAGAATGACACGTCCATGCAGATGTGGGCCTCAAAGGTTTGAATGTCAATCCTGATAGGACTATGGTTCTTTATCAATTACCATAATGGAGTTCGGTTATTGTTCATGAGGACATGATGATTGTACCAAATTTAGATAAAATTAAAAGAGTCAAGCGGATCTCCACACTGCCATGGAAGTTGTATCTAGAAGTCGTCCATTTAATGATTGTGTCCTTAGCTCTAATGATCAAACAGAGGGTTTCAAAGCAATGGTTGCATCAGAATGGAAGCGTTGGTTTGATATGATGGATGAAGAATAACAAGATCAATCAAAAGCTTTAAATACCAAGCTAGGTGTAAAACCCAGCTGAAAGCTCACATGAAATAACAACTCACTTAGCAAATGAAACATCACACTCAGCTGCACACTGAGCTGCTTTCAAGAATCAGTTACCATTCAGTTAGTTTGTTAGTTTGTTTAGTTTGTAAGGCAAAATATCCAAGTGTATTTTCTTCTATAAATTGATAGCTTCACAGTGTAATTATTATTCATTCAGTTTAATATCAATAAAATACAGTTCTAATTTTCATCTTTCTATGAGAAATATTAGTTCTTTACATGGTATCATAGCAAGATTAGTTGCTAAAGGCTATATCCAAGAATAGGGATTGAACTATTTTGATACTTTCTCACATATTGCAAAGATCACTACTGTCAGGTTAGTACTTACAGTTGCAGTAGCAAAGGGGTGGTTTTTTCATCAGTTTGGATGTCAACAATGCTTTTTTGCACGGAGATTTGGATGAAGAACTTTATATGACTCCTTCACCTGGTTATCTCAAAGACACTAACACAAGGGTGTGCAAATTGACCAAGAGTTTGTAGGGTTAAAACAAGCTTCTAGACAATTAGTGGTTTCACAAGCATATCTCTTACCTTCTTAATTTTGGTTTTTAGCAATCTAGGTCTGACAGTTCATTCTTCATAAAATATTCATATAGGTCCATTATTGTTTTATTTGTCTATGTAGATGATATTATATTAGATGAAAATAGTCTAAAAGATATCGAGGACATTAAAACTCATCTGGATAATATGTTCACAATTAAAGATCTTGGCGCATTAAGTATATTCTGGGAATTGTGGTAAAGACGATCAGAAAAAGGCATTGATGTTTGTCAAAGGAAGTTTGCTTTAGATATATTATCTGAAATAAGGTACTTAGGCTGTAAGCCTTGCTCTACTCCCATGGATCCCAATTTAGATCTTACAGCCACAGATAAGACTCCTCTTACAGATTATCTCAAAAAAAAGACTCCTCTTACAGATAACTCTTTATACAAAAGATTAGTGGGGAGATTATTATATCTTACTATTACTAGACCTGAATTATCATATAGTATACAATATTAATCCAACTCAATCTCATTTGCCAGCTGCTCATAGAGTCTTGAGACACATCAAAGCAAATCCAGGGAAAGATCTATTCTATCCATCAAGTTCATCTTTACAACTCAAAAGTTTCAGTGGTGCAGACTGGGCTAAGTGTCCTGAAACAAAAAGAAGTGTAAGTGGTTTTGTTGTTTACCTGGGAAATTCTCTTATATCTTGGAAAGCCAATAAATAACCCATTGTAAGTAGATCATCTCTAGAAGCAGAATACAGGGTAATTGCATTCACCACTTGTGAGATACATACACTACCTCCTTCAACACCTACAGATTCCCCAAGATCATCCAGCAACAATATACATTGACTGTCGATATGCCTATTGCATATCACAGAATTCTTGCCATCATGAGAGAACAAAACATATTTAGATTGATTGTCATTTTGTGAGGAAAATGATTCAAGTTGGACTCATCAAAATCATCTGCATTCCCTCAATCCACCAAATTGTAGATATTTTCACAAAATCCCTTCCACCTGCCTTATTCAAATACTTCACATCCAAGTTAGGCATGATTGATATCCATGTCTCACTTGAGGGGGTGAGTGTAAAAAACTAAGCTGAAAGCTCAGCTGAAACAACAACTCACTCAGCAAATGAAACATCACACTCAGCTGCTTTCAAGAATAGTAAGCATTCAGTTAGTTTGTTAGGCAAAATATCCAAGCGTATTTTCTTCTATAAATTGATAACTTCACAATGTAATTATTCATTCAGTTTAATATCAATAAAACGCAGTTCTTATTTTCATCTTTGTATGAGAAATATTAGTTCTTTACACTAGGCGACTCATCAACTACTCCACTAGCTTGTCATTCACTTATGTGTTGGCTCAGGAGATATGAAGGCTCTGGAAGTTGTGGCTCGAGGATCCTGGCCCGACATTCCAAAAGCTACATCAGACTATCAAGACGATACTCCAGCACTTGCAAAAAAAACAAATGACAAGATCACTCGAAAATCTTTGAGACATAAACGCCCTATTTAAATTGCGTCTTTAAGTTATTCTATTATTTTTTTCCTAAAGTTTTGCATTGTTTTTCCTTTGCTACCTGATCGACCGGCTTGTGATCAGGGCTTGTGATCATGACCTTTTCCTTTTTTATTATATATTTCCATTTATTTAAAAAAAATATATATTACTATTACGTTCTTATTCTCCAAATTAATTAATTGTGATAGTTCCACTATTACAATTTAGTTTGTCTATACTTAGGAAAATGATTGATTAAATAACAACTAGCTAGATTAATCCTTTGCACTTTGATGACACCCGAGCCGAGCTGGAAGAAATTAATCCACATCATCAGTCCAACACACATCCTGTAAGTCCAAGCGGCTACGATAATCTAGAGGGGGGGTGAATAGATTATCTCCATCTTTTTAATTTCGCCCTCTTTTTACAATCGAATGCTCAAAGAAAATAATAAAGGTGCGGAATGTAAACAACACACGCCGATTTAAAGAGGTTCAACCCACCTAGGGCCTAATCCTCTACCACCCCAAGATATCCGGATGGATTTCAAAGAAAAGAATTTTATTAATTACCAAAATTAATACAAATTCAACTTACAACACCTTGAAGAGCACCTCACTCTTCTTCAACACCACCTTTGGAGATTACCACAATCTCACTTTGAAGATTACCACAATCTTCGACGACGCACCTTGTGAAGATTACCACAATCTTCAACCTTGAAGAATACCAAATCCTTCAACACCTCAATAAGAAGATCACCACAATCTTCTTGCACCTATCACCTAGATCATCCAAGTGTGTTCTTACCACAAGAACACTCACAAGGATATCTTGTGTTTGAATGATAGCCGAAAATCAAGATTACAACTCAATAATGAATATTACAATTTGAGTGCAAGGTGTAATCAAGAATAGCCTAGACCTCAAAGATGTGAAAGTGATAAGCTAGGAAAATTTTACAACAAGAATAATAACAATGAAAGACCAAATGTTTGCTTGAAGTGTATCTTGTTGTGTTGTATCACAATTGTTGTATAGGTTGCTCCAAAACTTCCTCTATTTATAGGAGATGTTTGATCAAGCATAGGCTCCTCTTGGGGATTGAAAATCTACAGAAAAATACAATTAAAATCAAGAATATAGTCTGTTAGAAATCAATCCCACAATTTAAGGAAATGTGTCTCATTGTCAAACGGTCGAAATTTGTCATTAAAAGATAGATGCACGTCGGCGCACGAAATAGACGTTAGAAGAATACACAAAGAAAATAACACGCAGGCGGCCGACGATACCTCGACGGCCGACCATCACCCCAACCGTCCCCCTCATGGATTTTGCAAAGATCAAGTGTTTTGTTTCGAAACACACTTGCAGCACCTGGCCGCACTGGCGACGGCCGTCGTCCCGACGGCCGACGCCTGCGGCACGGGCCGACTTGCCCTTTTACACTCCAGCTCAACTTTTGGGTTCAACGTACTCTTCAGTGCGGGTTGCCCAATAGTGGCGACGGTTGGCCTCAAAACCAAAGTGTTGTCCAATATTTAATCGAAGATAAACAACAAGAAATACTCCAAAAAATAGTAAAAACATTTTAGACCGATCGGGAGTATTAGGACAACATTTAGAAACATCGTTTGAGAGTGAAAACCCAATAACGTAAAATCATTAAAAGCGTTGTCCAATTTAGACGAAAATAAACTTGAAGAAATACTCCGGAAAATATTAAAACCATTTTAAATCATTTAGGAGTATTTGGACAACAATAAAAAACATTGTTTTGGTGCAAAACAAAATCATCAAAATTAAGATAAAAACATGTATCAAACAATCTCCCCTTTTTGATGATTACAAACCAAAACAATTTTAACACAAACTAAGAGAGCAATGATTTTCCGAAAAATATTTGACCGTTTGGAAGCAACCAAAATTTCCAAAAATATTAAAGCAACCAAGTAGGGAGTAGATATTTTCAATAATAAGCACAAGCTCCCCCTATCAACAAGCATATCAAGAATAATGTAAAAGCAATTTTCCATAAGCTAAAAGCTTTTAGCTTTTACAATTTGTTCAAGAGCTTATAAGCTCCCCTGTCACAAAACATCATTATATAAGTCCATCAAGCAACAATTGGACTAAAAATAAATCACAACTTATGGCTTTTATGAGCCATAGCTTATAGCTTTTATTTCGAGCTTTTATTAGCTTATAAGCTCCCCTGTCACAAAACATCATTATATAAGTCCATCAAGCAACAATTGGACTAAAAATAAATCACAACTTATGGCTTTTATGAGCCATAGCTTATAGCTTTTATTTCGAGCTTTTATTAGCTTCTTTGAGCTAACGAGCCATTTTCTTGTTTCTCCCCTTTGGAATCATCAAAAAGAATGTTAGGATGATAAAAACATCATACAAGTATATCAAAGTGCGCCAAAGAGACAATTTATCAACCATTCGAGGAGATAAGCTTATAATCCGAAAAAAATGGGAGAAATGTATCATTTGATATCCATAAGCTCGTTTAAGTGTCAAGACATGATCTCAATGAGTATATAAGACATATGAAAGCATAAGAGTAAAAGTCGAACAATTCATTGCGACAATTCATCGAACACCTTGAGTGCATAAAAAATAAAAGAGGTTGTATATAGTCCTTGTAAAAGGTTCAAGCCAAAAATTATCATATCAACAATCAACCTCATTCCAAAGCTCAATAAGATCATATGCAACATACGCAACATTTGTTCATCAAATAAGAAGCTCAAAGTAGATTCTCAAGGGTTCAACCCAATTGAGATAAGCTAAGAAGGATCAAGGCATTACAAATGCCAAAAATTAGAGCAATCATCAAGTAATATAAGTCATGCCTTAAACAATACATGTATGATATATCAAATGTCCCAATGCATATGCAACTAAGCATAATGATCAAAGCATTTAAAAGAAGCACGTTTACCATCAAGTACTTCATACCAATTATCAAACAATGCTTAAATTAGAGTATTTTTACCATCAAATACTCTATCAATATCATGAACACCCACAAGTCATTATCAACTTGCAATATTAACCCTTTTAAGAAAAACAAGCAAATATCATTAGTACAAATGAGTTTTACGAAAGTTCATAAAAGTACAAAGCAACTTAAATGAAAATGCTAGAAAGTAAAGGGGTGGGGTAACATCATTCCTCATCCGAGGAGAAGCAAGATCCGGGAATTAAGTCCTTGATGAATTTCTTTAACTTGCCGATAGAATTTTGCATTTTGGAGGTCTTTTGCTCCAAAGCCTCATACCTCGTCTCATGAAAAGCCCTCATCTCATCAAATTCGGCTTGAGTATACCTCCTAGGCGGTTGAGCACCGTATTACCCTCCGATTGCTCGTTTCGCCTCTTCCGCCAATCTTGCGGCCTCGATGTCATCAAAGAAGTCATTAGGATCGGAGACTCTTGACCTCTTCCTCTCGTCATTTTGGTTGGTCGGATTTCCATGTTCTTGCGCATAGTGACCATTTGGGCGATGTTATCAATGTCAAAGTCGTTTTGAAATACCTCCGAGTTACACTCCGACGAAGGTAGTCCCGATTGAATAAGAAGTTTACAAATCCAATTTCCCATAACCAACTTCTTATTACCTTGAGTAATGGACTCGATTAGACATTGAATAAGTATGGCACCAAAGTTAAGTGTTCCTCCTAAAGAATCTTATAAGTCAAAAATAATCCATATTGCTAGGCATCTTTCCCGACTTACCACAAATGCAATATGCGACAATGACCGATAAAATACGATGCTCAAGTGTCATTGCCAACAAAGAATACTTTGGCCATACTCCCAAATACGTCTTAACTTCTTTCATCGACACCCCCAACATTTCATCATTCCAAGTCCCACAAGAGAAATAATCCCAACCACCTTCTCTAACATGTAAAAGCCGCAAATATCATTGGGAGTCCATCTAAAATGACGACCCTTTATAAGCGAATTAACGGCAATCGGCTTTCTTTCATTATCATATTCGACCCACATATCGCATAAAAGAGTTGGATAATATCATCATCATACAACACATAAGCATGCTCCCATAAATACATCCAACCTTGCTCCTCAAAAATCCTCTTATAGTAGGATACTCATTTGTAAATGAACTAAAACGACACATTTTAGTCCGAGCAATAGATTTACCTCCCATCCCCGAATCCTCATAGTACCATTCCGCATACTTATTGATGAAATTAATAGCATTGCGGGAATTAGAGCTTGAGTAACAAAAGATTTTTTACCTTTCGCCCAACGGCAATTTTCGAGTGAAATTGTTCCGCGAGCTCGGTGATTTGGGCCCGAGAGAGAATGGGATTTTGAACATCATCACCTTCTTGAGCCACGTTTCTTTGAGCGGCTCGAATATCCCTTTGTTCGGCTTCGTCTCGCCGATTTCTCGAAGTACCCTCTCCACCCTTTCTTCTCTTAGAAGTGGGATTTTGATCGGTGGAATTTCTAGGAGGAGCCATATATGTAAGATTCTCGATAGTTTAAGAAACTTTGATGACGAAATAGCCAATGAAGGTGAGATATATATCCTACACAATTCTTAGACAAAATTTGCACAAAAACACAAGTGTAGGCAAGTAATATCAAGAAAAGAGCTTATGCTATAAAAATACATAAGAGATAATAAACCACAAAAAGTTTAATTAAATGCACAAGAGTTTTAAAAACATTATATAAGGTCTTTTTTTCACAAATACTTTAAAAGCACAAATATATATTGAAGACCTCAATTTTAAAAAACTAAATACTTGAAAACTCATTTTGCAATTAACACAAAAATGAAAACAAATCATAAAATAAAATGCATATTTAAATGGGGAGATACGGTTTACCAATTACTCCGTTTCCATGGGTTGTGTCTTTCCCATTGTTGATGATATCTTCCCCTTGAGAAGTCACTTTGTTGATGATGGCCCTTTTGATTACTCCATTTCCAAGGTTTGTTGCCTTCCTTTGTTGAGAGTCTCTTCTTCTTTGAAAATCATCTTGTTGATGATGTCTTTGCCATTTCCAAGGATTATGTTTTTCCCAATTTTGATTATATCCTCTTCTTGAAAATTGGCTTTGTCGAAAATAGTTTCTCCTTCTTTGATCAAATGAAACGGTCATTTGATGTCTTCTTGGCGGTATGAATTTTCTTCGATCATTATTTCACGTACCTAATAACACATTATTTTGTGGTACCCTTATGTGTTTGGTTCCTTTAGGATTAGTCTTGAGACTTTTAGGTCTCCAACAATAATTAGAGCTATTTCTAGCCCGACAAGTGTTTACCGTATGACCCTTTTTACCGCAATAAAAGCATGTAATAATTCTAGGAGCATAATGACCAACATGCTTATAGACTTGATTCCTTTTCATATGATTAACAACATTAGGCTTATGATCAAGTCCTTGTTTCATTTTATCACAATTATGAACATCAACAATATTAGGCATTTTGTTGGTACTTAAGTTGATTTTAATAAATCCTTTTTCATGCCTTCAATATTCTCAACAAGAGTACTATTTTCTATTTCAAGGTTTCTAACCTTATCAAGAGTGGTGGTGTGAGCACATGATAGTGATTCATAGGAAGTAAATAAACTATCCTTATCATTTTTCAAAATATTGAATTCCTTTTTCAAATTTTTGTACTTAACAAGCAAGCTTTGAATTCATCTTGAAGATCATCAAAATCATTTTGCAAATCACTATAATCATTTTGAATAACAATATCATAAGAAGTAGAGGCTTAAGACATACCTCATTTTCTTCTTCAATGCCCATAAAGCAATGTTCAACTTCTTCATAGTTGGAAGTTGTAAGAGGCTTGTTCCTTAGATTTGACATTGTATCCCTTTGAGAAGTAGATGCTTTTGTTTGACTCCTTTCATTTGCAAATACTCCATAGATGGCTTCTAATTTTTGCCATACTTCATGTGCCGATGGAATTCCTATAATATGTTCATATTCCAAATTAGTAAATGAACAATACAAAATATTAAGAGCTTTACCATTTAAGGAGATGAATTTCTTCTCTTCATCATTGAGCTCTTTGGTGTGTGGTGTATCTTTCATCTAATGGACTCTCCATTTATGACGGTGTTCCAAATGTTGAACCCGCAACCTTGTAAATAACATTCCATTCTTTCTTTCCAAAAAATAATTTTTTTGGAATCAAATAGTGGTGGCTTGGTGGTGGAGGTGCCGGATAGATGAGCTTCATTCGTAGCCGACGATCGTTCCTCTTCACCCGCGATGTGAAACGAGCTTGCCAAAGAGTTTGGCTTTGATACCACTTGTAAGTCAAGCGCTACGATAATCTGAGGGGGTGAATAGATTATCTCCATCTTTTTAATTTCGCCCTCTTTTTACAATCGAATGCTCAAAGACAATAATAAAGGTGCGGAATGTAAACAACACACGCCGATTTAAAGAGGTTCAACCCACCTAGGGCCTAATCCTCTACCACCCCAAAGATATCCGGGATGGATTTCAAAGAAAAAAAAGAATTTTATTAATTACCAAAATTAATACAAATTCAACTTACAACACCTTGAAGAGCACCTCACTCTTCTTCAACACCACCTTTGGAGATTACCACAATCTCACTTTGAAGATTACCACAATCTTCGACGGCACCTTGTGAAGATTACCACAATCTTCAACCTTGAAGAATACCAAATCCTTCAACACCTCAATAAGAAGATCACCACAATCTTCTTGCACCTATCACCTAGATCATCCAAGTGTGTTCTTACCACAAGAACACTCACAAGGATATCTTGTGTTTGAATGATAGCCGAAAATCAAGATTACAACTCAATAATGAATATTACAATTTGAGTGCAAGGTGTAATCAAGAATAGCCTAGACCTCAAAGATGTGAAAGTGATAAGCTAGGAAAATTTTACAACAAGAATAATAACAATGAAAGACCAAATGTTTGCTTGAAGTGTATCTTGTTGTGTTGTATCACAATTGTTGTATAGGTTGCTCCAAAACTTCCTCTATTTATAGGAGATGTTTGATCAAGCATAGGCTCCTCTTGGGGATTGAAAATCTACAGAAAAATACAATTAAAATCAAGAATATAGCTGTTAGAAATCAATCCCACAATTTAAGGAAATGTGTCTCACGTCAAACGGTCGAAATTTGTCATTAAAGATAGATGCGACGGCCGCATTTAAATAGACGTTAGAAGAATACACAAAGAAAATAACACAGGCGGCCGGCCGACGATACCTCGGCCGACCGGCCGACCATCACCCCAACCGGTCCCCTCGGATTTTGCAAAGATCAAGTGTTACTTTTTAAACACACTTGTGCACCGGCCGCACTGGCGACGGCCGTCTGACGGCCGACGCCAGTGCGACCGGTCGTCTGACGGCCGACGCCTGGCGACCGGCCGACTTGCCCTTTTACACTCCAGGCTCAACTTTTGGGTTCAACGTACTTTCTTGTACGGGTTGCCCAATAGGGCGACTTGGCTGGCAAAACCAAAGTGTTGTCCAATATTTAATCGAAGATAAACAACAAGAAATACTCCAAAAATAGTAAAAACATTTTAGACCGATCGGAAGTATTAGGACAACATTTAGAAACATCGTTTGAGAGTGAAAACCCAATAACGTAAAATCATTAAAAGTGTTGTCCAATTTAGACGAAAATAAACTTGAAGAAATACTCCGGAAAATATTAAAACCATTTTAAATCATTTAGGAGTATTTGGACAACAATAAAAAACATTGTTTTGGTGCAAAACAAAATCATCAAAATTAAGATAAAAACATGTATCAAACACATCCGAGTAGGCGACCTGCGGGTGACGTCAGCAATGATGCACGGCGCCACGTCACGAATTAGGCTCGCCCACTACCGAGCCCAACCGCAACACGGCCGAGCCCCGAGCCCAAATTTCGACGGAAACGCATGCGCGACAGACTCATAAAAATAATCACACGCCCATGCTTAACGCTTTATTGGTATTAGAAACTGCCACATGTCAGAGAATCATCAAGAGAAGTCGACAAGTGGCGAGTTTTGACTGACAGGCACAGTTAGAGAGGGACATGTGTCTTTCTTTAGTTATTTTACTAATTAATGAATAGTTAGTGCAAAGATGACTATTGTAAACCCACTAACTCAAGGGGTATAAAAAGGCTGATAAAGAGAAAGAGAAGGGAGGGAAAAAAAGAGAAAGAGAAGACAACTGTAAGAAAGACCGACCCCAATAATCCGGCTCGGCATTATGCAAAAAAGGCAGAATTAGCCAGAAATAAAATATACGTTACGCACGTTTACAGACAAAATGAGTCAACAATCGAAATGCTCGTTTGATCAAGAGCAACATTTGAACAACCAAACCGCCAGACTACTAATGGCCAAAATATGCTCCAAAAGTAAGCGAGGAGCACTATTTTGTTTCCTTTCGCTCAGCTAATTGCCAACCCAACTTTTGTACAACAAATGAACCAACTCATATCACAAACTCTTGCTACCACAAACTCTCAAGCACCTCCTCCATTCCTTGCAAATACCAACCCACTCAACCCGCAACTAAATGTTAATATTAATCCTCAACTTCCCGGCTTCCTCATGACGGCCCGAGAAGCGATTCGGGTAATGAACAACGGTCCGCCGTGATGAAGAAGATCACCGCGAGAAAATGAGGAAGGCGGCGTCGTGTAGCAGCGTCAGTCACTACCGAGCCAACACGACATCGCCATGCCCACTCGGTGTTCGCCGGACGACCAGAGTTGATCCTTTTCGCCCACTCGATCGATAAGTTCCGCTCGGGTTTCCTGATGAGCGGGAGTAGCTTAGATCAATCAGTCCAAGGCCCTAGCCTATGGCAGAACGGATGTAGAAATACACCATCTCGTCGTCGTTTGAACGAATTGGAAGCGCGGTCCGAGGCGAAGCAGTCTCGAAGACCACCCCAAGCAATGAACCAACAAGTCGTTATGTCGCCGTTTCCCCGAATCCTGGCGACCCCATTACCACCAAAGTTAAAAATCCCCAAGTCGGTCTCTACAACGGGAAACCGATCCGACCACTCACGCCCACAAGTACTTAGCATGGATGGAATCGATCCCCAATGATGCCATCCTCTGCGCAGGCCTTCCCACCGACTGGGCGACCGAGCTCACCGTGGTTTAGACCCTACCACAAGATCCATTCGGGCATGGGGGATTTGGCCTCCGCTTACGACGCATTTCTTAACGCTCCAAAGTCCGAGCCGCACCTAAGGACTCCTTGTGAACATCAAACAAGGGAAGGACGAGCCCTGAAAAGCTATATTTCTCGCTCAACAAGCAAGTTCGAGAGATGGAACCGGTGTCGGATGACGCCATTTTAATCGCGCCATGGCTGGACTTGCCCCTCGAGACTTGGTTTAACTACTCCATCCATGAATCGGGGGCGACCTCGTGCAAGAATTTTTGGTCCGCGCGAACCCCATATTTGCGCGGAAGAAGCCATGGCAAATAACCACCCCGAGCACCGCCGGGCGTGAGAAAGACGGAAGAAAGAACCAGATTGACCGGGGTTGGGATTTAGACCATTCTCGAAAACCCGACCACCGGATTTAGGAGCTCGCCAAGAGGCGAGGGCCGAAGTCGCCGCGCCGAGGAGTACTTTGACCCACACTCCATCGCCCCATATGGAATGAAGTACAGGGTCTGAATTTGTTGCCTCCGGCTCGGCCTTTAAAAATTGAGTGGCAAAATTAGATTTGCGTCGATCTGCGCTATCATAAATCGATAGGTCACGATATCGATGAGTGCCGAGATCTAATTAGGGGAAATTATGCGTGTTGTTCGGCAGGCGGTCTCAAAAGGTACGTTCATGAACTACCGCCCCACCAAGATCGCTCAAGGTGTCAATCTGAACGCGAACCAATCCAGCTCTCCTGCCGCCACCCCGGCCGAAAACCACCAGGGAGGAGATCCTCATGATGTCGAGTGTCACTAATCAATACTAACACAATCGAGGATGACGCTCCAATGAAAAAGAAAAGCCGATGTTAGGCAGTAACCAACGCCGAAAGACAAGTTCGGGTGGCGGAAATCAAGGAAGGCCAACCCACCCCACTTTGTGTTCTCGGATGCGGATGCCGACCAGGTGGTCCATCCTCATTCGACCCTCATTACAACGATTTTAGGTATTCTCGTCCACAGAATTTTGACGACACCGGAAGCTATTCGTCGATCATTTATGTCCGAGCGTTTGAAGATTGAACGTGGACGATAGTTATATCCGTCCATGCAACGATAGCATTATAGGGTTTGGAGGAGGAAGGATAGTCCCGCCGGGAAGTTGATTTGCCCATCCAAATGGGACAAGGGTTCCATAAACGGACCGTCATGACAACATTCAAAATAATCAATGCCGATTCGAGTACAATGCTATCATTGGGAGGCCATTGCTTTATCATATAAAAGCAGCCCGTTTCAATATATCATTTTTGTATAAAATTTCCAACATCCGATGGCGAAGCTATACATAAAGGAATCAAAGGAGTCACGAGAATGCTCTCTTAAACTCCGACCGGTAGAGATTAACGTGGCGGAACAAGGACAAACCAGTGGAACCACACAAGATGATCCCCTGCCCGAGGAGGAGTCCGAGCGAAAAGTGGTGATCGTTCAGGAGGATAATCCAGGTCGTCGGCCGGGAAGGAGCCAATAATGGAAGAAAGCGGCCGGGCAATCGAGAACGAGCCGACCGATGAAGACGAATTGCCCTGCATATCAAAGAGGGGAAGAAGAAAAGAAAACGGCGGAACTAAGAAATGCATTGATACAATCAATGTTGGAAGGCCAAGCGAGGGGCGCCAATGCGTATTGGTCATGATCTCCCGAACCATATCGAACCGAGATGATTGAGTTTTTGGAAAATAATCTTGATGTCTTCGCATGGACTCATGCAAACATGCCCGGAATTGACCCTAAGTATGCATGCCACCGCCTCAATATTGATCTAACATTCCGCCCGGTTGTCCAGAAAAGCGTAAGCTCGGCCCCGACAAACAAGCGAAGACACTTTCGAGGCCGAGGTAAACAAGTTGATAGACAATCGATTCATCCGGAAGCCTTCTATCCCGATGGGTTGCCAATCCGTTTTAGTAAAGAAGAAGCGATGGCGATGGCGCCCGTGCGTGGATTTTACCGACCTTAACAAAGCATGCCCTAAGGATGCTTATCCATTGCCAAATATTGATTATATGGTGGATGCCACTACGGCGGACACCTAATCGATGAGCTTCATGGATGCATACTCGGTTACAACCAAATACGGATGCACCCGGAAGATGAAGAAAATACATCATTCTTCTCTCGCTCGTGGAATCTCTTTATTCAAGATGATGCCCTTCGGATTGAAGAATCTTTGGTGCGACCTATCAAAGGTTAGTAAATAAGATGTTTGAGAAAATGATAGGTCACACTATGGAAGTCTATGTAGATGACATGTTGGTAAAATCATTGTACATATCTCGATCATCCGAACGATCTTAATAAAATGTTCATTTTTGAGAGAGTACAAGATGATGTTAAACCCGAAAAATGTACGTTTGGGGTCGGCTCGGGCAAATTTCTCAGGGTATATGGTCACCAAAGGGGAATTGAAGCCAACCCGATAAAAATAAAAGCCATCATCGATCTAGAACCCCGAACTCGTAAAAAGGGTACAAAGCCTAACAGCCGATTGGCCGCCCTTAACCGATTTGTTTGCGATCCACGGACAAGTGCAAACCTTTCTTTGAAATTATAAAAAAGAGTAAAAATTTCGAGTGGATCGAGCAAGCACAGATCGCGCTTCGAATCCCTCAGCAAGACCTTTCTTCAATTCCTATATTGCAAAAACCAACCCAAGGAGGACTTATATCTCAGCACTGGCGATATCCGAATACGCCATCGCCCGGTGTTAATCGGGTTAGATGGTTCTATTCAACATCCAACTACTACACCCGGCAGCGTTACATGACGCCGAGCTCCGCTATCCACCAATGGAAAAATTGGCTTATTCGCTAGTCATCATCTGGGCGCGGAAACTCCGTCCATATTTTCTAGAGCACAAGGTTATAGTCTTGACAAACTATCCACCAAACAAGTACTACACCGACCCGATACTTCGGTCGGATGATCAAGTGGGCCGTCGAACTCGGTCGCTTTGATATCATATACGAACCACGTCACCGCAATAAAAGGATGTGCTTTAGCCGACTTTGTAGCCGTTTAATTCACACCTTCCATACGATTGGAAGTTATGGAAGACCAAGAATGGAAATTGTTCGTTGACGCTCTTCCACCGCAGTCGAAAGCGGGGGCGGAATCGTGATAATCGATCCAAATGAAAAGTGCTACCGCTTTCGGTCGCACGATTTCGCCTCCCGCAACGAACAACGGTTGAATATGAGGCACTTCGGCGGCTTAGAGATGGCGAAAACTATGGGCCTAAAATAATTATTGGTACACAAAGATTCTCACCGGTCGCTCATCAAATCAACGGCAGAAGATCGAAAAAAGAGCAAACAATTGCACAATATTTGATTTGGTCAAGAAAAGATTATCACACTTTAAGACAAAAGTCTTACATGTGCCCCGAGCCGAGAACATGCAAGCAGATGCCTTAGCTCGCCTCGGCTCCAGTCCAGGGACGGATGCCATCACAGATGTCACTGTCACACAACTGTCCGCCCCGTCACTTGGTGCAAAGAAAATATATACAACTGAAATCGCCGAACAGACTTGGATGACCCCAATCGTTCAATATTTAGAGAAAGGAGTTCAACTCGAAACAAAGTCGAAGCCGAACACTACGAACCCAAGCGGCTCGGTTTACGCTAGTAGATGGCATCCTATACAAACGAGGATAATCCGTCCCACTCCTACGATGTCTTTCCGAGACAGCAGGATGCGGATTATGCACTTCGAGAAGTTCATGAGGGAATATGCGGGAACCACGCCTGGGGGCCGATGTTGGCCTATAAATTAATACGACAAGGATACTATTGGTCATCCCTAAGAAATGACGAATCGACCTCGTCAAAAAATGTGAGAGATGCCAAAGGTTTGCGCCCGAAAGTTAGATATCATCCTGAGCAACTTACCTCCGTATTTAGCCCATGGCCGTTTGCCAAATGGGGGATGGACCTCATCGGACCACTTCCCACCGCAAAGGGGCGTTAAATATGCCATTGTCGCAGGATTATTTCACAAAATGGGCGGCGAGCCTCGCAAAAATAGATGAGAAAAGATTGTGAGCTTTGTATGGAAATCTATTATCCGTAGATTCGGGATACCACGTTCGATTGTTACGATAATGGGAAACAATTCGATAACCGAAGGTTTCGAAATTTTTGTGAAGGTTTCCGCATAAAAAACTATTTCTCAACTCCATACCATCCCCAGTCGAACGGACAAGTTGAGGCCGTTAATAAAATACTCAAGTATACCTCAAAGGCGAGATTGGAGGAGTCTAAAGGTAATTGGCCGGAGGAACTACCCGGTGTACTATGGTCATACAGAACGGCGCATCGAGCGGCCACTGGAGAAATACCTTTTTCTTTAGCTTATGGAGCCGAGGCGGTGATTCCTGTTGAGATTGGAGCCCCTACCTTCAGAATTGCAAATTTTGAAGAAAACTGTAATGAGGTTGCGCTCCGAGCCGAGCTAGACCTGCTCGAAGAAAAAAGGTGCAGTGCCGAGATGAAAAATGCAGTGTATAAACAAAGGAGTGAAAGGTACTATAATTCGAAAGTAAAGAAAAGAAGATTTCAGGTCGGCGATCTTGTGTTGAAAAAGATAACGGGCGTTCAACCCAGCCCATTGAAGCCAACATGGGAGGGCCCATTTCGGGTCAGCCACGTCTTATCTGGTGGGGCGTACCAGCTGTAATATTTGAGTGGAGAAAAATTTATGCATCCATGGAATGTAGCATACCTGAAACGGTATTATCAATAAAGATCTCGGTATATGATCCAGATAGGATTACTTGGAATTATCCTTTCATCTGATATTTCGTGAGCTCTCTAAAGAAAAACGATGTTTTTACTCACCTCAGCTATGTGCCGAGGATAGTAAGAATCGCCTCGGCTTAAGCTGAAGGTCGAGACGTCATCTCAGGTACGTCCTTTCCACGATAAAATAAAGACTCGGTTACGCACCGAGCACAAAATAAAGACTCGGTTACGCACCGAGCACAATACAAAGACTCGGTTACGCACCGAGCACAATACAAAGACTCGGTTACGCAACGAGCACAATACAAAGACTCGGTTACACACCGAGCATAAAATAAAGACTCGATTCATGTTCGAGCACACAATACAAAGACTCGATTCGCACCGAGCACAATACAAAGACTCGATTACGCACCGAGCACAAAATAAAGACTCGGTTACGCACCAAGCACAATACCAAGACTTGGTTACGCATCGAGCACAGATTAATACTTGGTTACGCACCAAGCACAAAATAAAGACTCGATGTACACACCGAGCACGAAACAAAGACTTGGTTTATACACCAAATTTCAAATACAAAATAAAGGTCGGGTTCATATACCGAGTACAAGAATCAATTAAGGCGAGTAAAGCCCCTTATTCGAAAGTCACTGGGAACCGAGCCCCGTGCACTGGGAATACAAAAGGAAAAAGAAGACAGACAACGATCTTTACAAAAGGAAAAGAGCCAAGCATATACAAAAAGCTTGAAACACATACACAGTGAGGAAAATAACAATTCATTTCTACTTCAAAAATATTTACATAAGGAGGCGGAGCCCATTACATCTTGAGGCACGAAGCCAAATTACCTACCTATGGGTACATATGGAAGCATGTAAACGAAAAGAGACAAACGTCAAGACGAGCGGGGCGGAATTTGACGGCACCACTAGAGGCGACTTCTTCCACGTCCGGAGGAGGAGAGCCCCGAGCATTAGGAACCTCGGCAAAGCTCGGCCGAAGAGCATCGAGATCAGGATCTTCCTCAAGCAACAAGATCGCCCGCCTTTAACTAAATCAAGAATTTCTCTCGAGGTGGGTCGCGTGGCCGCAGGTTAACATGAATGCATACTCCTCGAGTCTTTGTAGCTTCAACGGCTGTCTGCGAACTTCCTCGCTTGCCGACGGCGCTTTTCTTTGGCCTCCTGCGCACATCGGCTAGACGCCTCTCCATTTCCTCGGCCCGGCAATGGCAAAGACGTTCCTCGGCGAGCTTAGCCCTTAAGCTCTTCTTCACTCACTGCGGGCAAAATCTCGCTCTGTCTTGGCCCTCGCAGCTTCTCTCTCGAGTTGGCCCGAGCCGTAGCCTCATCCGCTGAGTCTTGACGATTCTTGTACCCCTTGAAGGGTAGCATAGGGATCCCGCAGTCCCCGTGCCGCCTTTCCGGATCAAGCATATTTTTCTCCCACTCACGAGTTCCTCCGATTGCATGCCATAATGTACAGCCCAATCATCCGCCGTACATCCCCATGGCATATCAATTTGTTCTTCAAAGCGCCTCTCGAGCGAGTGCTCGATAACTTTTGTCCAGGCACGAGCCGACACTCATCGCGCCCGACCCGCCTCCTGGTAAAACTCTCCACCGCTCTTCCGGCGTGGCGCGTCGGACAAATTCCACAAACCACCGAGGCGTAGTCCAATCATCCCCGCAATAATCATCTCTCACCCGACTTGGAGAGATGAAGTGACCTTCCCGCCAAGGTCATCCGAGAAAGTTAAGTGGACCTCCCTTCCGGGCCCTGCTCGGAGATGCTCCGACGCCATTTGACCAACCCCTTCCGATCGGCCCGGCTCCTCCATCACAATCCCTCATCTTCTCCTTTGAAGAGGAGGTCTTTCACTCGGCCTCCCGACTCCATCGCAGGATGTTTACCTACCGGATATCTTCTCTCCACCACCGCTTCTCGCAGGCGATCGACAATGCCGAGTTCGCCACGTGGCGTGTTCCTCACGGCGCGAAGGCGTGCACGCAAATCCAAGCCACGCCCTGCACAAAGCAACCACCGTTAGAAGATCAAAAGAAAATAAAAGGACATTTCAAAAGGAAATGTGAAAAATACAAATGTTTACCTCGAACGGCCCACTCTCTGCGCTCGAGTCAGGTATGTCGCCCTACGGGCGCGGATGATCTCGCCACAGACTAGCCGTCACGAGAGACGGCGCAACTCGCTCAGTTCTCGCCGGCTACTCCACTGGAGAATGGGGTCGTACTTCTTCATTATGGGGTCGTACTCCCCTGTAATTAAGTTTCTGTCATGGAACTCTGTTGTTATACTTTTGTGTGTTCCCAAAATCCATTTGATGCATGTAACACCTAATTTGTTTAGTTATTTTAGAAAATGAGTTTATGTCTATTATATTAACCGGTTTAAATATGTTTGTAATATTTATTGGGTTATTTGGATGCTATTTAATTTAGTATAAGTATCACAATATGGAATTTATAGTTAAACAAATAGACTAATGAATAATTATCATGTGTGAAATTCTATAATAATAATACTAATAATGTGGATTTTATTATGTATGAGCTATGTTTAGAATATGTGTTTTATAGCGGGTTTGAGTAAACCTTGTAGCATATTGCATAATAGATTACACGAGTAATAGTATATATATATACATAGTTTTTAAAAAATTAATATATTAGAGGTTGGTATCAGGGCTCCTAAACCGCCCACAATTTAGTTTGGGGCACCTAGTCCGCCATTATTAGTTATTTCGCTCCAGTGGGATTTGGTGGCTAGCTACCCCGGGTACCATTGGAGTTGTGCGCATTGGTACCATGTCTGGGCCCTTATCAGTTAAATATTTATGTAAGTATGTACATTTATTAGAAAATAGATATATCTTGTGCATGTTCATATAAATATTTTTAATTGTTTTGTGAGACATTGTGTTACTTACTAAGCTTTTACTTATAGTTTTATATTCTCATATTGCAGATAAAGACAAGGTTTTACTACAGACACGGAGAATAGCAGGGTTGTGCAGGGCGATAGTGGCGATGGAATCTCGAAAATTAAATTCCGCTAGTATTTTAGTTATATTGAGTTTAGACTTAATTGAAGTATTTTAGTTGCAGTTTGCGTAGACGTTTATAAAAAAAATTACGATCTTTTCTTTATTAACTCGAAGGCTTTATCAGATGACTTTATAACGATTTAAATAGTCATTAAATAATAAATTAATTAACATCCCTTAGGGGGATGTTACAATGCATTCCTCAAAAGCGATATCTTTTCATTTTTTTTTTTTTTTGATCAATGATTCGGGTCAGGTAATTACCTTTGGGCCATGGACTTTTGGGTAACTGGGTTCGAAATCTTGGGGACTTGAAACGGATAAACACACACCAAAGCTAAATTTCCCGGAGTGGTCGCTAAGACTCTCGATCACGCCTAAGTCGGTCGAGTTATGTGAGGTCCGGAGATATAAAAACAGTAAATGTAAAAGTAGTAGGTAAAAATTATAGAGTAAATCCTTACGATTTGTTTACTTTAGCAGGGTATTTAAAGATTTCTCTGGCAAATGTGAGCATTCTAGTTGCGCGAAGGGCATCATCTGGGAGGTAGAATTGTACTAGATTGTTAGGGAAATCAATGTTCTACCTTTTCAGTTTAAGCACATTCCTCCATTCGAGTCGGATATCGAGCTCTAAGCCCAGATTCAAAACCTCAGCGTAGTAGACTTAGTACCACATTGCCTTATCAATCAACTTTCTAGTGAACATCTTTTTCTGGATCAGCTTTGTAGTGAAAGTGACCTAATATGTAAAGACCCCGTACATATTAGGTGATTTTTTCACATAATATGTACAGAACTACACGTCATGACTGTGTTATAAAATTTATCAAATAGTATTATTTCCATAATATAGTAGTGAATGATTGTGTTATTATTATTCAAACTTTTGACTATCTGATTTTTCTTTGCTCGTTTAAAAACTTATTATAATTTTATTTGTGGTTAAGTATTCAATAATGGAATTTATATTTGGCTTGTTAACAAGGGCACCAGTGATGGAGCGTTACCCAAATATATATACATATATGTGTGTCTTTTATTCATAGAGAGAAACAATTAACTACACCATTACATAGATCAAGAGATTAATTAATTACAAGTTATAATTTCGAATTAATACGTCCATATAGATGCAACAAAATTATTATTATTATTATTATTATTATTATTATTATTATAGCAAACTATTACTTTCATAAAACTAGAATTATTTCAACTCAAAATTTCTTATAGATTACAGTGTCTTGTCTCTATATAGACTTGCCTATACATGTGCTAGAAAAATTATACACATTACACTTCCAGTCCAAGAAACTTTTTATACTAATGCTGCTTAGAATTCTTCTAAAAAAGAGTCGTATTGAACTAACCTACCTTTGTATTCAAAGACCAAAAAAAAGGAAAAAGAAAAAAAAAAGAAGAAAAGGACAAAAAAAAATTAAATATATTTTAAACGGACTGGGGCAAAAAGTCATTATCTGGTTTTTGGCTCTAGTTATGAGGTGAGACTTGAGAGAATTAATTTCTATTTTCATTTTTAGATGTAGAATTAATAAAACCAACCTAATATGTCACTCTACGGCTCAAGCAGCATAAATTTAGATATTTGCAGCTCGACGGGCTGGTGCGTTTAAACCAAAAAAATATAGAATTAGTGTCTAAAACGTATAAGGGAGGGCATATTTTGGCGTGAACAGGTTAGTCAAAGCCCATTAGAATTGGCTCACACCTTAACCAATCTAGCACATTTAGCCCAAAACCAAATAGGATTAGGATTAAATTTACAATATTGTCGACTCGTTTAAACTAACCCATTCAGCCAAAGACCGTTTAGCCTAAACTAGAACTAACCTCAAACTGCTAGAACCAACCCATTTAACGTATTTACATCAAATTATATAAAGAGGTCACAAAATAGTTGGGGAGGTCTTATGTTCGGATTTCATCAGAAGTGCGCGCGTGGTGTACTTGTCTACTTTTACAATAATTTATTACAAACTTTTATAGTTGTTCATGATTGATTAAGGGCCTGTTTGTTTATGTTTCCATGGTCCATTTTCAGTTTCTGGAGTTGAAAATAGAATTTTGAGAATTTATTGGTTTTTGTGTGGAAATTGGGATTGTGTTTGGATGAATGAATTGAAATATGTTTTATGTAGGGTTGGAAATGAGATTGTGTTTGGTTTGAGTAGTTTTGAAATATTATTTTATGTATATAATAATTGAAAAGTTGGTAGTAGTGGGGTCCACTTTAATATTTTAATTTGAATATATAATATTATATTTATAAGATTATAGTTGGTGGGTCCCATTAGATAGTTATAATTTAAAAATAGTAATATTTTAAGTAGATAAAGTTAATAATGGTGGGTCTCATATATATAATTGGGTTAAAATATGAAAATAGTGATTGATAAGTAATGATGAGTGATGTAGGGTAGTGTATAGGTTTGAGAATAGAAATTATAGGTTTGAGATGTTGTTTTATGTGAAAAATAGAAAATGAAAATGATGATTTCCATTGGAAATTTTATGAACAAATATGATTTCACTTTTATGTATAGTTGGAAACTGGAAAGAGGTCATTGGAAACATAAACAAACAAGGTATAATTATCCATGATCGAGATTTAGACTACGCCCACACTTGGCCACAATAATCAAAACATGCCAAGCCACCTTTCTTGACATTGGTTTGTAGCACGAATAACTAGAATGATTAGGAAAATAGCATTATTGTGGTATAAAAGCAGTTATTGTAAACCCATCACCCAACCATTTTCTTCTTCAAATCACTCTTTTAAATACCGGACCGTACCGGCCGGTTCAACCGGTTATACCGGATACCGGTGGTCGGTCCGGTATAATAAGACCCTAAAAACCGTTTTTGCGGTTAAACCGGTCAATACCGGTCAAATCGAAACTTACCGGCCAAAAACCGGTTAAATACCGGTTCAACCGGTTTTTGCAATTTTTTTTATTTTTTGTGTTTATACTTTTTTTATAAAAATAAAATTTATAAACTTAATATTTAATATATTTATGTCATTATTTGAAATTTGAGCTAAATATATAGATATTTTCCTTTTAACTATACATATATACAACTTTTCCTTTTATATTTATGAATTACATCCATATTTTATATAATATAATACTAAATATAATTATTTTTTTATTAAAACGATAAAACCGGTAAAATTGACGGTTGAACCGGTCCGACCGGTTGAACCGCTTACCGGTGGCTTGACCGGTTTAATCACCGGTACGGTATTTAAAACACTGCTTCAAATATCCCACCTTTGCAAATTAAAAATGGAGCATCTTTTTGTAGCCACTCTTTCACTCACAATTTTGGCCATATCCATTTTTTGGTACATAAAGGCAATAATATTCAAATCTAACCCCAAAAATCCACCCTTGCCACCAGGCCCTAGAGGCCTCCCAATTGTGGGTTATTTGCCATTCCTTGGCCAAAACCTACAACATCCCTTCGCGGGCTTGGGCCAAAAATACGGCCCAATCTACAAGCTCCGCCTCGGCACCAAGCTCCACGTCGTCATATCCTCCCCGTCCCTCGTCAAGGAAGTCGTCCGCGACCAGGACGCCACGTTCGCCAACCGCGACGTTCACGTGGCGGCCCTGGTCGCGAGCTACGACGCGAACGACCTCGCGTGGGCCCCCAACGACACCCAATGGCGCGGAATGCGGAAAATGTTCGTGCGCGAGATCCTGAGCACCGCGAATCTCGAGGCGTCGTACAACCTACGAAAAGATGAGGTCAGAAGGGCCATCCGACACGTGGGCGCCAAAATCGACACGCGCGTGGGGATTAGCGAACTGATTTTCATGACCGAACTTAATGTCATAATGAGTATGGTGTGGGGTGGCACGCTGGAAAAAGAAGAACAAGAGCGAGTTGGGGCCGAGTTTTGGGCCTTGGTTTCGAGGCTGAATGACCAAATTGGGAGGCCCAATGTTACGGATTTTTTCCCGATGCTTTCTGGGCTTGATATCCAGGGGATAAAGAAAGAGACGGAGAGGCTTGTTAAGTCCATTGACGGGATTTTTGATAGAATAGTCCAAAAACGTAAGACGAAGATGTGTGGGCCCATGGATCTGAGTGAAGGAAGAAAGGATTATTTGCAAATTCTATTGGAACTTAAGGAGAAGGAAGATTCAAAGATGTCTATTTCTGATAGACAATTCAAGGCCTTGTTGCTGGTAAGTTTTGAGTTAGTTTTGGCCTGTTTGTTTGGTTACATTTTCAGAAGGGATTTCTTTAGGGATTGGATATTCACCAAAACACCCCTGAGATTTGAGCTCATTACAAAAAAAATCTAGAGATTTTTAAGAATTACAAAACAACGAGGTTTACGTCTTACACTTCCATTTCATAAGAAAAAAAAAAAAAAAAAAATTCAGAAATACAACAACTACCCCTTAAATTTAACACATAATCATAACTCACTGTATTTTTTTTTTTTTAAATCTCTGGATTTTTTGTAATTAGCGCAAGCCTTAGGAGTGTTTTTCTAATTATCCCATTTCTTTATTGAAACTTCATAAGAAAAAAATTATTTGATTTTATTCTTTGTTAAAAATAATATTTATTTTCAAACCTACTAACATTTCATATCTTTTTATAAACCAATCAAGTTTACTTTCAAATCTACTAACACTTTACATGTTTTTTATATGAAAATTCCATAAAACAAATACAATAGATTTTATTTCAAACTTATACAGTCTATTTTTTTTTACACTTTGCAACTTTTTATTTCAATTAACAACCTAGTCTGTGGATTTCGCACTTCGTAATTAACCTTCCGCCAGCCGATTCACCAAATGGGATCTCCTAATCCAAAAGCGTGTTTTATTTTTTATTTCATTGTATGTTCATACGGTGAAATAGAATACGAAACACGATTCCGAAAGACTGAGTCACATGGCGGATTTATTGGAGTAATGAAAAAAAAACCAGTATAGTTTAACTGTTTAAGTGGTTGGATAAATTCCTCAAAAAAAAAAAAAAAAAAAAAGTGGTTGGATAAAAATAAAAGTTACTTAAGTGTCAAAAAAAGTCAAATTCATTATCTTCAAAAAAAAAATCAACAAACTAATGAATATTACCAATCCTAAAAATGCTGGGACCATGAAAATGAAATCCACAATCAGTATAATTATTGTGGCTCTAAAAAAAAGGATAATTACAAAAATACCCCTGAGATTCGGGCTAATTATGAAAATCTAGAGATTTTTAAAAATTACGAAAAACCTACTGAGGTTTGAGTGTTTCCTTCATAAGCAAAAACATTTCAAGAAAACCAGTTAAGACTAAATCAAATATCAAGGATGTTTTTGTAATTTTTGAAACCCTATGGGTTTTGTTCTAATTAGCCCAAACATCAGGGGAGTTTGTGTAATTATCCCTGAAAAAAAATATAGAGAACCAAACAGTAAACAGAGTAACACAACATTTTCCTATGCAACAACAGAACATAGTAGCCGGCGGGACAGACACCACAACATCCACAGCAGAATGGGCAATGGCGGAGCTCCTAAACAATCCATCCGCCATGGATAAAGTCCAACACGAATTATCCGACGTCGTCGGATTAACCAACTTGGTAGAAGAATCACACATTCCTAAACTCCACTATCTAGAAGCAGTCCTCAAGGAAACAATGCGTTTACACCCCGTCGTGCCCCTCCTGGTCCCGAGGTCCCCGAGCCAGGATTCCACGATCGGGGGATACACGATCCCGAAGGACACTCGGGTTTTCATCGACGTGTGGACCATCCAGAGGGATCCGTCCATTTGGGACGACGCGTCGGGTTTTAAGCCCGACAGGTTTTTGAGCCATGACCCTGGCGGAAAGATGGATTACAGGGGAAACAGTTTTAATTATCTCCCGTTCGGGTCGGGCCGGAGGATCTGCGCCGGCCTGCCCCTGGCGGAGAGGATGCTGATGTACATTTTGGCGTCGCTTTTGCATTCGTTTGATTGGAAATTGGCTGACGGGGAAAAGCTGGACATGTCTGAGAAATTCGGGATTGTTATGAGGAAAAATGTGGCTTTGTTTGCTGTTCCTAGTTCCAGGTTGTCTGATTTGGACTTGTATAAGTAATTTGGTGTAATTTTATTTCTGTAATGTGTAATAAAAGTTTGTATTGTTCCATATGCCCCTTCTCGTATGTAAAATTTTGAATGTAATAAAGTGGCACATGTTCGGATCCACCACATTTAATGGTGGTTGGCCATCCCACTTAATAACCAAACAAAGAAAGCCAAAACTCATATAGATTATAGGACCGTTTTACGGGTCTAATTCCTTAAGACGGATCCTATTGACACGCGGATCCTCTTGATCAGGTCCGTCGGTCAAAGCCACTTGCTCCCTTTTTTCTTCCTTGTTTTCCTTCCTCAGTTAAAGTAACATTTTTATGAGTAAAAGTATCGATTTTTTTAGATAAAGTATCATATTTTTAATATAATAACAAATTATGATTACCTTACAGTGAAGGAAAAATAAATATATACAAGTTAAAGTAACACATTTATGGGTAAAAGTATCATGTTTTAAGAGTAAAAGTATCAGTTTGTTGAAATAAAGTATCACATTTTTTAATATAGTCACATATTATGAATTCAATACAAAGAAAGATGAATAATAAATATGATAGAGTTAAAGTAATATTTTTATAAATAAAAATATTTCTTTTTTGAGATAAAGTACATATTTTTTTAATATAGTCACAAATTATGAATATATTACAATAAAAAATATATATAATAGAGTTAAAATAACACTTTTATACGTTAAAATATCTATTTTTTAAATAAAGTATCATATGTTTTTTTAATATAGTCACAAATTAGGAATGAAGGAAAAAAGAGAAAATAAAAAATATATATGATATAGTTAAAGTAACACTTTTATAAGTAAAAGTATCCATTTTTTGAAATAAAGTATCATGTTTTTTAATACAACACATATTAAGAATATATTACACAAAAATAAATATAACAGAGTTAAGGTAATAGTTTTATGAGTTAAAGTATCTATTTTTTTGAAATAAAGTATCATGTTTTTTGAAATAAATTGGAGAATGAATAAAAAAATAAGAAATGAGAGAAAACATGAGGAAAGAGAAAATTAAGGAGAGAGAGAAAAATATGAAGAAAAAAAAAAGAATGAGGAGAGAGAATGTTGCTGGCGGTGAGAGGGGGGAGGAAAGAGAGTGTGTGAGGGAGGAGAGATAATATGAGGATTCATTTTACGGATAAAGATCCATAAGATGATCTTACAAGAGACTCACTCACAAAGAAAAAGAAGTTGGGTAGTAACCAACTTTGACAATTAGGTTTTTGAAACATTAATTACAATATTTATTTTTTAGGCCACTTTGTGCCTATAAATTGGCTGATTCGGGAGGAGAAAAGAACCATCTAGAGAGAGTGAAGGGAGCCAACATAGATAGATAGGCTAACATCTCTTTTGTGTGAGAGAGTTCTCTTGAATTTTAGGGAGTATTTGTTTCAAAAATAGTGATATAAAGACCACTATAAATATTTGACTGTGTGTCAAAAAATAGTGGGGTTGAGTTTCTCCACATTATGTGAATTTTATGGAAATTTGTGGATTTGTTTTAGGGTATTTTATAGTGTTGAGAGATACACCAAAAGAGAGTATTTTTCCCATTGTTGTAATTAACACAAACTTAGGGCAGTGCACGGGACTTGGAGATTACCGAAACCGAACCGATATTCGGACCAAAAGATCTCTGAAACCGAAAATATATGTTGACTTTTTGACTTTCTCCGAACCGTACCGTACCATGGTACGATCCTGGAGATTTTTCAAACACTCGTACCGAGAACTATACCGAATCACTTTGAACCGAGGACCCGGAGTTAGAACCGATTTTAAAGATTTTATATAAATACATATACATTATTTCTATGTTATTTTTATTTTGATATTGAATTAATTACAAACTATTTGAAATTAAATTGAATATAAAGCATATGAATTTTAAAAAACTTTGATATTAATAATAGAGTAAATCATTTGAAATTGAAATTAGTTAAACTTTGATATAAAGCATATTTCTAAAAAACTTTTTGTTCTTTTTTTTCCAAATTTGTATGTTTTATTTATGGCTAATCTCCGAATCTCCATCCCGACCGAACCGTACCGTCCCATTAGAACCGAATCTCCGTCCCGAACCATCCCGAACTTTCGGTACGATTCGGGACGAAGATTTTTTTCTATGGTTTGGTTCTGAAGATTTATTTTCAGAATATCCGAACTTCGGGACGGTTCTGGAGATTTCCAAATCTCCGACCGTGCACACCCCTACACAAACTTTGGGCAAAAAGCTTGTGCTATTTTGTAATCACTCTTTGTTAGTGGATTTCTTGTGGGTATTTGCCCCGTGGTTTTTCCCCTTATTATTTTGGGATTTTTCAAGTTAAATTTTAGTGTCTTGGCTTATCATTTTATATTATTGGTCTTTATTTTATTTTAGATAATTATTTGTGTGTGCGGTTATTATTTTTAATCGGGGCTCATCCATGCTTCCGAACAAGTGGTATCAGAGTCACTTGATAACTCGGGTAAGGTAGAAAATTGAGATTTGATTTTTCCGGATTGACATTGTTGCAATGGCAAATTCATTCAAGGTGCAACAATTTGACGGCAAAGGGAATTTTATTCTTTGGCAACGAAGAGTGATTACAAAAATGGTAGTATTAAAGACCCACCGTGGGAATTTTAGTCTGGCATTGGCGTTGAAGGGAAAAGGGAAAACCGACAGAAATGAAAGACCCACCGTGGGAAGATAATTAGAGAGTCATTAAAGAAAGGTGCAGAAAATAATTCAAGAGCAGGTAGTATTTACCAGGTTCAGGGTCTTAGACTAAGTGTTGGCATCACAGTCTGAAACACCTAAAACTTGGTTCCTCCACAATTCCAAGTTCCGGTTTAACCAAAATCATTTCTTTTTTTTTTTTTTTTGCTAATTTTTTTTAAAAAAACAATTTATCAAATTTAGTTAAAAAAAAAAGGGAAAAGAAAAAATATAAAAAGAATTGGACTTAATATTCATAATAATATTAAGTTCTGGACTAAATATTAATAATAATATTACGTTGTCTATGTATTGTCTTAAGGTATGGAGGAATCAAGATTCATGTGGCTCGCTTACAACAATTAGTTTAAGATGTGTCGTAAATATATAACTCCATAATTAATATTTAATATTTCTTTTAGCATGTTTTTACCCCCAAAAAATAAAAATAATTGATTTTGACCTTGAAATCAGTGGTTTTAACCTTGAAATCAGTGGTTTTAACAACCGGTCCCACTGATTGTTCGAACCAACAGATTAAAAACCCTGGTTCTACGATTTTTGAGACCAAAGAATCAAACTTAACCGGCCCACACTTCCAATTCGTTTAAAAATATATGTTTGAAAAACATAGTTATTTTTCATTTTCACAAAATAGAAGTGGTCAATTTATCCTATTACCACATGTTTTTAATTAAACAATAGCAATTAAAACTGACAGTCATACCTTCGTGTATTCTCTAATAATAAGGTACTTGGTCATCTTTCATAAAATTAATGTAGTACTTAATTCGGTACCCAATCACGTATCTTTATACTGAGTTATGTACCGTTCCCCATTTGGGGAAAAGAGGCAAAGCTGAAAAATATATTTGCTACGGTAGAAAGGCCAAAAACCGACGAACTCTAAAAACAAATAAGTTTCGAAACGAAAAATTGAACAATCACAACAAAAAATACCCCCTCTATAAACATTTTCAAGAAGGTTGTTGGGGGGCCATAATTGCATCTCTATCAACAAAATCCCAAATTCCTTACCTTATTTTCTTGTCTCTTTCTAGATGACTCCCACAATTAATGCTTCATAAATATATTCTCACTGCCAGAAATGAAACAGGCATCCATGGCCTCAAAAACAGCATCCCAACAAAATCCTCAAACTAATGCTGACATATTTCATTCACCACGTGCCCAAAAACAGCCATCAATTCCCTGTATACAATGGCGTAGCGAGGGTGGACCGATACACGAAATTGGGTGTCCCAGATACATTTTTCCAATATAAATCTCCAATGTCACACATTTCTTTGCTACAATTGAGCAACAGAAAAAAAAATGGAACAGATATTTCTTGCAATTCTCAGTTTCATATTTCTTCCCATTTCAATCTTTTCATATTTATGGATTTCCAAGAAATGGAGTAAAAAAACACCTCCACTCCCTCCAGGCCCGCTAGACCTGCCAATACTCGGGTTCTTACCCTTCCTAACCCAAAACCTCCACATCCAGTTAACCGACCTGGCCCGTAAACATGGCCCGATCTACAAGCTCCGCCTTGGCACCAAGCTCTGTATCGTCGTCACCTCGCCGGCCCTGATAAAACAGGTCGTCCGCGATCACGACCCTGTTTTCGCGAACCACGACCCGACCATAGCCGGATTAGTTGCCACGGCCGGCGGCCTGGACATCGTTAACTCCCCGTACGGACCGTATTGGCGCCACCTACGAAAACTATTCGTGCGGGAGATGATGAGCAACAACAATCTAGAAGCTTCTTATTTTCTCCGAAAGAACGAGGTCAGAAAGGCTGTGAGAAAATTGTGCGGCCAGGTCGGGACGGGGATCGATATCGGTGAGCTGATTTTCGTGACGGAGGTATTGTTGGAAATTTTGAAGAAAATTATTATTTTCAATTTGACTTTATCAATAGTAAAGGACAAATTTTTATTTGACCTTATTAACAGTAAGGGGCAAATTTTAATTTGACCTTAGTAATAGTAAAGGTTAAGTTTTTTTTTTTGTGGTGAAAGATCATATTTTTCTATAAATATGGCTTGATTCTCACGTTTGAAAAACAACAAAAACTCATGAGAATTTCCATCTCTCTCCTAAAGGTCTTGCAATTTAATTTTTGGTGATAGTTTTCAGGCATAATTTTCAGTTTGCCGGAATATGTAATCTTTTCTCGTTTTATCCTAGGAAACAGACGTCCAGAATAGGGGACGAAATTGTTTTAAGGATAGTGTGTTGAACACACGATTTGAGCTATTTTTACTTTGCTTGCTTTGCAAATTTTACGATTCGGGTTTTTCGATTCTTATAAATAATACTAGAAGAAACACTACTGTTTTTCCTACAGGTGAACGTGGTGCTGAGCCTGCTGTGGGGCGGGACGATCGAGGGCGAAAAGCGGGACCGGATCGGGGCGGAGTTTCGGGAGAAGGTGGGGAAATTTGTGGAGCTGTTGGGGCGGCCTAATTTGTCTGATGTTTTCCCTGTTTTGGCCAGGTTTGATTTGCAGGGGATTGTCAAGGAAATGAAAGGTGTTTTGCCTAGTGTGGATGAGATTCTTGATTCTGTTATAAATGAACGGTTGAAGATCATGGATGATTCTGGAGAGTTGTGGAGTGGGAAAAGAGGAAAGGATTTTGTGCAGATTTTGTTGGATCTTAAGGAGAAGAATGTTGGTGAGGAATCAATGGATCTTACTCAGATAAAGGCCTTGTTGATGGTAATAGTTTTATTTACATAGTCCCATTTATTTCACAAGTTTCTCCAAGTTTTAGTCTTAATGGTGCAAGCATGTGTGTTCTTGAATTTAAGGGTGATAATATTTGACATGTTAGGAATCTGACATGTTATAAGCGGGTAAGATTGTAGGGTTGGTTGGTTCAGGTCATAATTTAGTTTGACCTGACACGAGAATATAGAGGTTGAATTTGGGTCAATCTGAAATGGATCTATTAAACCCTTTTGATCCACTTGTATTGTTATTGTGTTGCTTTTTCTTATATTTATTTATTAAATTGAATACGATGTTAGTATGACTATTGAATTTTAGAAAATTGTTCAATGTATTTTAATATGATTTTAAGTTTTAAAATTAATCTACACAATTCTAGGAATGACAATTTCAGCCCAATCTTTGTTGACCCGCCCTGGCCCGACCCCATTTGGGTCATCTGGCCCCATGACCCGCGTCCAGGTGGGCGGGGCGGGTTTGGGTATCTCTTTCGCCCTCTCCCCCCTCCAATCTAGAATATTTATTTTTTAATATATTTAATATATATTTTGTATATAGAATATATTATAATATAATGTATATATATATTCTTATACCATATCTATCATTTATAAATTGATAATGACAACTTTTGATAAATTTTATAAATATATATTTTTTCATTGTTTTCAATTTTTTTATATTTAATTTTATTTTTACTGGGTCAGAACGGTCGACCCGTCCCGCGACCCATTGTCATCCCTACACAATCCTTATAACCTTTATAAATAGATTGATTATTCAGTTCTTCAATATATACAAGTCATTTCGGATTGAGTTGGGTTTAAACACATCGATTCAAGCCAACAAATATCCTGTGAATCTCGTGTTTCAACCCGACCCGCAAATCCGAACTCCACCTGAATTCACCCCTGCTCAAATCGGATCAATGAAACAGTTCCCATTCCCTTTATTATGACAATCTTTGCATATCTTATCCAACACAACAACAAATTCACCATAGGTGTCCCATTAACCCAATTGTCTAATAGTAACACTTCCATTAGCCTATTTTGTGACAATTCTTGGCTGATTTTATGATTTTATCTAACACATGAACAAATTCTCCACACAACAGGATATCGTTATAGGCGGGACCGACACCACAGCAACGACAGTCGAATGGGTTATGGCCGAAATCCTCAACAACCCACAAGCAATGAAAAGGGCACAACAAGAACTAACAGACGTCGTCGACCTAAACAACATAGTCGAAGAATCCCACATGACCAAACTCAAGTATCTAGAGGCCGTCGTTAAGGAAACGTTCCGATTACATCCTCCGTTACCCCTACTAATCCCCAGGCTACCGAGCCAATCCACCGTTATCGGTGGATACACGATCCCGAAGAATTCCAGAGTTTTATTAAATGTTTGGGCAAATTATAAAGATCCAAATGTTTGGGAAAATCCATCAGAATTCCAGCCCGACAGGTTTCTGAATGAAGGCTCTGGCAATTGGGACTACATGGGAAACAATTTTCACTATCTTCCGTTTGGATCGGGACGAAGGGTTTGTCCTGGCCTTCCCCTGGCCGAGAGAATGGTAATGTATTTGCTGGCTACGCTACTGCATTCGTTCGACTGGAAGTTGCCGGAGGGGGAGAAGCTCGATTTATCGGAGAAGTTTGGGATTGTTATGAAGAAAAGTACACCTCTTTTTGCTGTTCCTTCTCAGAGGTTGCCTGATTTAAGCATGTATGAGTGATCATAGAGTGTGTTTTATGATTGGCAATTTGCATTATTTAGTAGTTCTTGAATTTCTGAAGTATTTGGATCTAGGAACGGATTTGGTGGCCTTGCAACAAATTATTTGCTCTTGGTTTTATCGATCGTGTTTTTGAAGCGTTTTTTGCTTATGAAAGGGGAAAATGTAAAACGAAATCAAACTATAAGGGTTTCTTTGTAATTTTAAAAAATATCTGGAGCTTTTTGTAATTAGCCCGAATCTCAGAGGTGTTTTCGTAATTATCCCTTGAAACTCCTAAACAGTTCTCATTTATCAATTTAATGAAGGGATAATTACAAAAACACCCCTGAGGTTTGGTCTAATTACAGAAAACCCCATACATGTTTCAAAATTACAAAAAAAAAAAAAAAAAAACTCGAGTTTGATTTTTTCTTAAATTTAAAGAGGGAACTATAATATTTTTATAAATGTCGATAGGGGGGGTTTGTAATGTTTGCTTTTGAGTTTTGAAGGGAAAAATGTTAGACATAATCAAACCTCAAGAGTTTTTTTGCAATTTTCAAAAATCTCTAGTTTTTTTGTAATTAGCCCGAACCTTAGGGAATTTTTTGTAAGTATCCCTTAGGTGAAATTGAAACATTAATCCCTCTTGGGTTAGGTCACGGACCTCTCATTCTATTCATTTAGATCTATTTATATATAAATCTATTTCTCAGTTATGTTCCCAAAATGTAACCAAATAGCTTTTTACTATTCAACAGTTCAAAAGGCACCTAAAGAGTAAAAACGAGACTCTAATACATGCTTATTACGTGGGGATCGAGTGTTTGATTTCCAAATTCAGATAGGCTAATACTATATACAACATTAATGCAAACTCCAAATCCTTCAACATTTGCCTATGGTCAGATCAAGCTGAAGCATCAGCCTTGCAAATTGGCAGATCATTCTCAACATTTGGAGGTATCTTAAGAATGGGATTGCTCTCAAAGAAGTTCACCGGCTTCAGATCGAAACTAGACGACACGGTCGGCATGATGGGAAAATCTTCTTGACATGGAATGTGATGGAATCCCAACGTGTACCACACCACGATATCCTTGTTCTCTATCGGTCGATCCCTGAAAGAAGAATTCGTTCGAACAATAAGAAGAAAATGAACGAAAATGATCTAAGAGATACAAGTACCGCCTGAGATATGTTTCTATTTACAAATTGCACTATATTGAGGGAGATTTTGTAAAACAAATAGAAACCTCAAGGAGGTATTTGTAATTTAAAAGATAACTGGGTTCTTTTGTAATTAACTTAAACCTCAATGGTCCGTTTCATAATGGATTCAGATTTTCTGTTCCACTTCGTATTTCATTACGGATGAATGACATATGTAAATTTATTAAAATAAGGGATAATTACAAAAAGACCCCTAAGGTTTGGGTTAATTACAAAAAAACCCAGACATATTTCAAAATTACAAAAAAAAAAAAAACCTTCAGGTTTCGTTTTGTCGTAAACTTAAGGGGGTAACTGTAATATTTTTTGAAATGTTTTTGAAAATCACCGGGAAAAATCTAAGACGGAATCAAACCTCAAGGGTTTTTTTTTTTGTAATTTTCAAAAAACTCTGGGTTGTTTTGTAATTAGCCCAAACTTTAGGGGTGTTTTTGTAATTATCCCTTAAAATAATCAACAATCCATATTTATACAAATGACAAGTGTTATTCATCAATTAAGTGGAACAGGAAATCTGGTCTGTATGTAATATATCCCAACAAGAATTGCAATTTGTTACCTGTTAGACCATACTTCCAGAGTATCTTCACCATGACTCTGGTACACAAACAAGCCACCGGCCCATTGCTCGGTCTTATTATAAGGCGTAACCCAAATCTGGTTATTCGTAAAAGCCCCTCGTTTTTGTGGAGGATCGTTTGGATCGAGCAAATTAGCGGCCGTGCCACCAGGCACCACCTTATATCCGACAGGGTTGCCCACCCTCGTTTTCTTCGTAGGATTGACGACGTGGAATTCGGATGGATCGGATAGTTTGAGCTTAATTTGCGCGTCCTTTTCGGTCTTGGCCACGTTTCTCACCGCTTTCAAGTAGCTCATTCTAGGGGACTCGTTGGGTTCGGTGTATTCCCTTTGGAGATTGACTTTAACGAACGAATTATCTGAACCGTCGACATCCATGTCGAGGTAGAATGTGATGTAGTGGTCGTGGATCACACCGATGACGTTTTCGGACAAGAGGGTTCCGTATAGGTTTTCTTGATTGTTAACTTGGTTGGTGTTGGAATAAGGTGTGCCTTTCACCATCAGTATTCCACTTAGGCCAACCTTGTAAAGTAAATGAACAATCAATAATACTTTTATACACTATGATACAAAATTGGTGGACAATTATTTAAAAGAACTTCCATAAGTTGCTAAAAAGCTGTGGATAATTCTCAAATTCAAACAGAAATAAGTGATGGAAGAAAGCATAATAACTTTAACCAAAAAAGCAATAACTTTTATGTATGAGGTCTATGTTCAAACAGGGCCCTGATTGTGAGAGACAAATAACATTAATGGTCAAGTGCTTCAATAACTTCTAATATTAATTGAGCTCAAAAGATCTTAGTTGTACAGAGTAAGGGAGTGTTTGCAATCACTTAAGCTTTTGGTTGGAAAAAAAAAATAGTTTTAAATGTTTCAAATGTCAACTTTTGATTCTAATTTTGTATAATATAGGGAGTGTTTGCAATTACTAAAAAAATGTTTCGCGATTTTTGGCTGAAAAAATCACTTTTTATTGTTTGCAAATGTCAACTTTTGCTTCTGATTCTGCTTCATTTTATCAGAATCTAAAAGCAGAGATCTAAAGATTTCTGATTCTGCTTTTGATTTAACTTTTACAAACAAATGAGTATTTTTGCATTTTTTTCACCAAACACTCCTTTAACACTTTTACAACTTTCTCACCGAAGTCCGAACACTCTCTATAAAAACTCTTACTTAGGATTTCATTTTGAAATATGTAAAATCACTCTTACAACTTATTCATCAAACACTCTCTATAAACTTAATCAATTTACGTTCATATTAGGGATGGCAATGGGTAGGATTCGGGTAGGATTCTATATCCTCCATCCCCATACTCATTTATTATACTCATACCCATACCCATCGGGTATTCTGTTTTCATACCCATCCCCATACCCATCGGATGATCGGGTATTCATACCCTACCCATACCCTCTTACCACTTACAATTGTATTTTTTTCAAATTTAAGTTATTTCTTTTTTTAAAGAGAAATTTGAGTTATTTAAATAAGATATTGATATTTACTAAATTCTTAAGGAAACAATAAGGAAAAAAGAATACAAATAAGAATTAGCGAACTAAATATTATAAAAATATAGTAAAATATTAAAAAGGATTAAACAAAAGTGTTAGTGGGTTTGTAGATTTTGGTTGAGACTTGGGGAAAAAATCTTTTTCTTTAAATATAAATAAATAGAGTTGTATAAATAAAAAAAATATATGTAAAATATTATAAATAAATATATATGTAGATATATTATATATATAATATTATTATTTAATCGGGTATCGGGTAGGGTATGGGTAGGATGTACCTAGACCCACCTCCATACCCATACCCACGTACCCATTTATTTAATCGGGTACAAAACTACCCTCCATACCCTCCTCCGTTAGGGTCGGGTATCGAATCCTCCGTCGGGTTCGGAGGAAATTGCCATCCCTAGTTCATATTCGCAAATACTACCAATTTCTGATTTACAATTACTTTTCATTTCTCTACAATAAATCACTTCTTTTAAAATCAGAAGTTTTTGCAAACGCTCCCTAAGTACGACATTATTTCTTCTTAGCCCCTAAGATAATTACTCATTTAAAGCTCTTCATTTATTTGTCTAATTTTGGATAGCAACTTAACACATATCCAACCATCAAATAATTCCCACTTGATAAAAAAGTGAACTTGTCCAAGTCAAGTAAAAGTATCTTCATCATGGGCCATTCCTATTGGCAAAAAATGAATCTTCTTTGGCAACTTATGACAAAATGCAAGATGACAGAGTATATTGATAGAGAAAGCCAACTTTAGAAAAAAGAATTAACACTTACCTTGATTCTAATTAGCCCATCTGTTTGGAACTCCCAATCTACAATGTAATCATAGTTGGCAACTGATGCTGCCATCCTAACCACTAGTGTCACTTTTGGCCTCACTTCTCGGATCTGCCATTAATGAATTCAAATTTAACAAACCAGAATTTATTAATTCTTTCTTGAAATTCCTCAGTCCAACAATTGACATTCATTTAACATAGGATTTACATTAAAAGAGAGGCACAAAATTAATTATACTCCATCCGTCCCAAAGAGATAGATCATCTTTCCTTTTTCGTCCGTTCCAGATTATAGACTTGTGTCCTCATTGAGAGTATTAATTATCCAACAATAAACTAAATTACCCATATTTAATTCACTTTGTTTTTAAGAAATTTCATTTTTTTCAAGATAGTTGGAGTACTACATTATAATGATATACCACCATTTAATGCAAGTGTAGGAAAAAATTATAATCCCAATTATATTTATTATGTTTTCTTAATCTATATGAATTGTTCTACTTACTTATCTTTATAGGACGGAGGGAGTAGAACGTACCAGGGCTCATTACACAAAATTTGTTATCTTGAAGTACTATGTTATCACTTTATAACCCAATTTCTCCAGCTTGGAAAAATTAAAAACAAAGTTTGAAAGCTAAATTATAAAAACTACTGAGGTTTTGTGTAATTACAATAAAATCCAGAAATCTGTCAAAATTACAAATATATTTAAAAACTACGAAAATCCCTTATGTCATATTTTCTTAACAAATATCCCCTATTGAAGGCGTAAGCCATAAAATAGAAACATATATGAAGTGGGTATTTATAAATTTAAAAGATACCCAAATTTTGTGGCGATTCGATTTCTACCATTTTCGTGTTTAGCTAAAAGAACCAAAATAAAAGATAAAAATTAGCGATAATTACAAAATATCTTTGAGGTTTGACCTAATTACAAAAAAAAACCTTAATTTTAAAAATTACAAAAAGTACCCACAAGATTTGATTCAGTGCTAAAATTAAGGGATTGTCTGTAATATTCCTTGAAATGTTGTTTGCTTATGAATAGGGTAAATATTAGACAAAATAAAACCTCATGCGTATTTTTTTAAATTTTGAAAGTTAGTTGGATCGTTTTGTAATTAGTAGTTAACTAAAAATTATAATACCTCCATCCCTGTGATTGGGCTTTCGGAGTGTCTCCATCCGATCTCGCCACCATAGCTCTCGAACACACAAACCATATTCGATCAACGCGTCTGGCGTCCCATCGGCCGCCGCAAACACGCCATCCATATAATACGCATTCCTCGGACAATCATTAAGCGGGTCAAGTGGCATCGCCTGCAAACCGAACCCATACTCCCCTGCATCCATATACGTCTTAAAATACCACGCATCCGTGGGATCCATGTACGGCACAAACAACTCCGACGTGAGCCCCTTGTACATCACATTCCTCATCTCACCGCTCCCCGGGTCACGAACCATGACCCGGGAAACGATCACACCGGCTCTCGGGTCGGGTTTGAGGTGGAATTCCCAATTTGCCCACTTGACCAAATGATCATCTTCTATAGTGAAACTTGGGCCTTTTGGCTGCTCTATGGATATGGGATTGATTAGCCTTTGGTAGGAATTTTGGGCTGCAAAACGGTAATCTGTGTTGGCAGCATTTGGTATTGGTATGTGTTTGCCTTTATCAGTGATTTGTACAACTTCTTTTGTGTCCAAATCTACAAGAACTGTTAGGCCTTCAATTGGTCTCATGTAGAAATTGGCAGTGTCTTTCAAGGAGTAGCATTGGACTTTGATCAACCTTCTCTTCTCCTCACTTTTGCCTAGTAATTAATTAATTAAAACCAAGAAACCAAATTATACCTTAATTTATTAGCAAAATTTTTAGGGATTAATTACAAAAACACCCCTAAAGTTTGGGCTAATTACAAAAAAACCCAGAGTTCTTTGAAAATTACAAAAAATTCCTTGTCTTACATTTTTCCCAAAAACATTTCAAAAAAAACCTGATATTTACAAAAATATTACATTTACCACCCTAAAATTTAAGACAAAACGAAACACGAAGGAGTTTTTTGTAATTTTGAAACATGTTCTGGATTTTTTTGTAATTAACCCATACTCAGAGGTGTTTTTGTAATTATCCCTAATTTTTAAATGTACCTATAAATATAGAATACATATTACACATTCTTTGAATGTATACAACTTTTAAAGTTGTAATAAGTAGATCTTAGTATAAGGTTAATACATCAAACATCATATTAAATGAATGGCTTAAATGCAAAATTGGTTCATAAGTTATAGGAACATTTTAGGACTTTTATTTGTTCACTTGCAAAATACGAATTTAATTTAAAAATCCGGCACATTAAGGACAAAAATCGCCGGAAATTCAGAAATTGTCCGGAATTTGATGACATGCCATTACATCATCAACTAATTGGGGATTTTCAATTTTCTTTGTTTCTCATTTGGATTATTTACTAACATGACAAGCTACAAATCAATTACTTCAATATTTCAAAAACTATTTACACTACAAAGCAAATTCACTTTACCGACAAAATTTACCGACATAAATAATTTTGTTACAGTTACCTACATAATAAAAAATATTATTTTTTCTCAAATTATACCGAGACAAATCATCGACAGTTTTAAAATTTAATAACAGAAATATCGTAGATATTTACCAAACCATCCAGTTGAAATGGGCAAGCAAGCAAGGTCCCCCAAATCCACTCCGCGCTCCACCACCGTCCGATTGAAATCCGCGCTCGCCAGTGGGGCCCACGTCACCGACGTCATGTCCTCCACCGTCATAGTCGGGTAACCCGACAAATCACCCGTCTCATGGCGGGCCACCTCGCCGGAACCCAAGTCCACCGTCAGCACGTGCGACACCCCTCCCGCACGTGCCACGACGGCGGCCTTCCTCGGCGGCAGTGGGTCCCCCTTCTTCCATTCCAGCACCGCCTTCTTCTCCGGCTCCTCGAGGACCACGGAGTGGAGCGCGTAGGCTATGTTCTCGAAAAGATCGTATTTTTGGATGATTTTTCGGACCTTGTTGAGCTCCGCGACGGTGAGAGGGTCCAGGGGGTGGCGGGGGACGTCGGCGGAGTGGCGGCGGCGCGTGGGGTTGGTGGGTTTTCGGAGAAAATCGGGTTTCTTGGATAAAAAACGGTTCTTGGAGGTGCACAGGACAGGGGAGTAGGCGGCGCAGTCTAGCGGGTCCGCCGTGTTGGACGGCGGGGATGGGAGGTCGGAGAAAGTTAGGAGTATGAGTAAGACTGTGAAGAAGAGGAATAAGGTGTAGCGGAGGAGATTTTTTCCTTCCATTTTCTATGTGTGTGTTTTTACACTGTGGAGTGTGTGTGTGTGTTGAGGTTACTGATACAGGGGAGCTTTGAGGGAAGATAAATATAGAGATCGTTTAGTGTAATTATGTGAACTTTATAATTAGTTACTTGGGATAATTACAAAAGACCCCCTGAGGTTTGGGCTAATTACCCAAAAACCCATAGATGTTCTAAAATTACAAAATCACCCCTCAAGTTTGATTGTGTCTTAAATTTAAAGGGGTAACTATAATATTTGTAGAAATGTCAAGGGGCTTTTTGTAATGGTTTTTGCTTGTGAAGGAGAAAATATAAGACGGAATCAAACCTCAAAAGTCTTTTTGCAATTTTAATAAACCTTTGGGTTTTTTTTGCAATTAGCCCAAATCTCAGGGGTCTTTTTGTAATTATCCCTTAGTTACTTTGTTGTGAACTCATGGGATTAATTTGGTTCATTTAATTTAAATTTAGAGCTAAGAAGGCTCTACCCCGCCTCGAGAATTTCGTGGAGAAGGTGAATCGCGGTACAAATTAGGGTTCGGAGTTGCTATAGACTGAGTCACCGCGCAAGAAATTCTCCTTCAATCTGTTACTAGGTGGATTTGAACCTGCATGTTGCGGGTATCAACGAAACGAACATTACATATCACTCACTGCGTCTTTTACCAATCGAAATGCATGCCTGTCAGAGACGACAACTCTTCTTAATACAGTAGATTCTAGATAAGAGTTAAAAAGGTTAATTTGAAGGAAAAGTTACTTTTGGAAACAAGATATTATTTCAAACATTCCAAAAGTAAGGAAGAGCAATCAATTTAGAATACTCTTTATGAAACTTGGATATGGGCAAATTAAGTATAAATTACTAGAATTACTTACATTAAAATGTTTAGGGAAAAGAATAAAGAAGAAAATTCTTATAAAAAAAGAGTATGGACTGATTTGGCTTAAATAATAATGGTTTACTTTGCCTTGCCTTAAAAACCAAAAACGAATAAATATGGAAATAAAAAGAAATGTCTTTGGTTGAACATGTGGCATTGGGCTTGTCCAATGCATTTTCCCTCACTAATGTGATTTGCATGCTAATATGTGTAATGTGCCAGAAGAGGGTTTATCCAATGCACATGCGGAGATAAAGGGGTCATACTAGGCCATAGCCCATGCGTGTCGATTGCGCTGTCAATATAAATAGTTATAGTTAATATGATTTCTTTTAGCTTTTAATTGGCTCGCCCCACTTTCATATGTTAGTTCTGTCATTGCCAATGCATACTAGAAAGGTAGTAGCTGCATATTCCCAGGGGCGTATGCTCCCTATGACATCCAAAATTTTTGAAAATCAATAGTTTTTATGTATATTTTATTTTAAAATATTAATTTTTAGTATTAAATATTTATTTTTTATTGATTTAGCCCCCCAACACTACACGTCTAGCTCCGCCCCTGCATATTCCCATTGTCAAATATATATATATATATATATATATATATATATATATATATATATAAGGCCTATAAATAATTAATAATTTTGTCATTTGATAAGATATTTCATATTTGTTAATTATTTAAATATTTAAGGAACAATATGTGAACCAGTATTTGGATTGTGACTTGAGCGGATGTCACGTAGATTGCAAAAATAACAAATATGTTATCATCATCAAAGCGGAAAAAGTGAAAAGATATTTCTTATTATCATTTATAAAAGGTTGCAATTTAATGGGGAAAGCTCATATCACATTATCACCCAAAGATTTGAGGCTTCTATGGCGAAAATGGGGCCAAAATTTTTCTTAGCCCATTTTTTGTGAGGGAAAAAATTATATGTTTTTTTAAGAGGAAAAAATAGTTAGGCTTACGGAAAAAAATTGGTTTAGTCGGCTAGCTACGCCCTTGATTCCAGCGGTAAGAAACTCATTCACTGAATGGATTGGTAAATACTAAATCGAATAATTTCCAGAGTGTCATGTTCTAGCATTTCAGTTCGGGTTTGTACATGCGTGAAACTTTAAATTTTTTAATTATTTATTAATAAACAAAATAAACAGGTATATACAAATTTAAAGATAAGACTTATTAAATATTGTAAAAATAATTAAATGTACTGCTCAATTGTTTGGGGAGGTTCGATTTTAATTTTAGAATTTTTGTGAAAGATAATTAAAAATGTCTATTGTGTGAAAATATGGTGGATTTTAATTTATATTTAGTTTAGTTTTGAGAAATTCCAATTGAGATATATTTTGTATAATTAGAAGTGTCAGATTAATTACTATTTTATATTAATATATAGTATATTAAGATTAATATAATGATTGAATATGAATATGTATATTTTTATTAATAAAAATATTTAAATATATATGAAACAGTTGAAATTGAATATTTGATTTAATAAAGTTTCAAAGCTGATGAAATCAAGATTAAAAAATTATTAGCCCAACACTTTGTCTAACTCATCTCGAACAAGAAGAAGATGCTCGAATTGCCGATGCACTCCTTCACGTGACATCTCAACGTGAGTACAAATTAAGATCCAGATCTTATATTTTATTATCATGTCATTATTTAGAAGGAAAAATAAAAAAATGAAAAAAATGAAAAAATAAAAAACATTGAATATCCTTGTACGTGCAAATATGTCGCCTATATCCATATATTGATTAGATTTATAAATAATGGATAATAATTTATTTTTGTTATCACAAAAACTCATGTCGCCGCAATCGCCTAACGGTCCGACTTGTTAAACGGATCGACCCGCGCAGATCCTAAAAGGTGGCATTTTTGTAATATTAGCGGTGGTGTTTTAGTAGTTTTCGGAGATCGGATTAATAAATCATTTCCAAATGTATTAGTCGTCCTTCTAAAAAGTATTAACAATTCTTTTGAAATTTATTAGTAGTTCCCTAAAGAGTTTTTTAGTATTTCTCCTAAATATACTCCTGAAATGTATTAGCAATCCCACAAAAAAGTATTAGTAGTTCCTCGAAAAAGTATTAGTAGTTCCTTGAAATAAATTAAATTTTTTCTCCCGAAATGTATTAACAGTCATTCTGAAAAAGTATTAGTCGTCCTTCTAAAAAGTATTAGCAGTTCTTCTGAAATGTATTAGTAGTTCCCCTGAATATAATTAAATTTTTATCCCAAAATGTATTAACAGTCTTTCTGAAAAGTATTAGCAGTTCTTTTGAAATGTATTAGTAATTCTCTGAAGAGTTTTTTATGTATTTCTCCTGAATATACTACCGAAATGTATTAGCCGTCCTTCTAAAAAGTATTAGCAGTTCTTCTGAAATATATTAGTAGTTTCCCTGAATATAATTAAAATTTTCTCCCGAAATGTATTAATAGTCCTTCTGAAAAGTATTAGTCGTTCTTCTAAAAAGTATTAGCAGTTCTTCTGAAATGTATTAGTAGTTCCCCTGAATATAATTAAATTTTTCTCCCAAAATGTATTAACAATTCTTCTGAAATGTATTAGTCGTCATTCTAAAAAGTATTAGCACTTTTTCTGAAATGTATTAGTAGTCTTACCAAAAGTATTAGTATCCACTTAAAAAGTATTAGTAGTGTCTCCAAAAAGTATTAACAGTCCCTGTAATTTCTCCACTTCCTTCCCAAGTATCACAACAAAACCCTAATCCACTTCCTCTCTTTCGTCTCCCTCTTCACTCTACGGCCACCTCGTGTCACTACGCACCACCACAACCACGATTATTCAGAATACGATGAGAAAATATGTGAATTAATCCATAGAAACTGTGAATTGAAAGGTGGTAAGAAAAAGGGAAGGAGAAGAAGGTGAAAAGGGGAAGTTGAGAAATGTGTGAATTAGTTCCACCATGGTTGGACTTGCAAATTGCTTTTGTCTTGGGGTGAAGTCTGACGAGGGCAATCAACAAATTAATAAATTTGATGGGATGAGATTTACAGAATGTAGAGATAGTTATACATACACAAGTATGAATGGGGGGAGTATTGGCGGCATGGCTACGTGAAGAGAAGGGACCCATATTTCAGATTTACAGAACACAATTTTTGGTTTGGATGGGTATGGGTCGGGTTGATTATTGGGGATCCGTCTAACGAATTAAATCCGTTAGACCGTCTGACAGGAGACTTTCTCTTTTGTTATTTATTTACTTATTATCCGTACATCCACTATATCTATCTTATTCATTATCGTGCAAGTGCTCAAATGCCTCGTCTTTCAACATTTTCTTTGTTTTAATGCTAAAGTTGAATAATCTATAACAAAAGCATTTGAAGTGGGTAAAAACTAAGTGCATGTTTGGGAGCACTTTTGAAATTGACTTTTAGATCTAAAAGTCAATTTCAATAATAATTCATGTTTGGTGGTTAATTTAGAATGGACTTTTGGATAAGTCACTCCTCCAAAAAGTCCATTCTAGAGAAGTGAAAATGGGTGGCTTTTTGAAAAGTCCATTTTCTAAATGGATTTTTCCATAAATGCTCCCAAACAAGCACTAAAACATAAACCACCTCTTACTAGGTTATGTGGTATTTGTCCTCATCAATTAGAGGTAGAACTATCAAAATAGCAATTGGATCACAACCGGATTTATTCCTTTGACTTGACAGGCAATAGTGTAGCCAAGAATAAAACGGGAGTGGGCCGATACACGAACTTGGGGTACGTCAGATAAAAAATTAAAAGAAAAATATATAATTAAATAAAAAAAATTTAAAAGAAATTACATAGAAATTTTTATAAAAAAAATAGAGGGGGTCGGGGGCCGAGTTGCCCTCCCTACCTACGCCCAGTGGCGTAGCTACCTTAGGACGAGTGCGATCGGCGAACTACACTCAAATTCGGACTGATCCTGTTAAATTTGATTTGTAAAATTCAATTGAAAGTTTAGTTCATATTTAAAAAAAAATTGAGCTAAAATTTAAAAAGGTCATTAAACCTTCTTGACCCAAAAAAATTAAGAATTATCTGGCCTAATTAAGGTATATGAGTGGATGAATGATTATCGTGTTTGTTATATAGAGAAATGATACAATATGTTTATAGATAAACTATGATTATCAATTATTATTTAATTACAATAATATTTAATTAGACACTAGAGTCCAATGTCGAAATTAATATAATATTAAAGTGGGATGCATCTTTTGTCTGGACTTGAACAAGAAGGCTTTATATTATAATTTTTTTGAATGGTTTTATCTTGATATTGAAATTATTGAGAGATCTCTAATTATTATATCACTTGCATCTGAAAATGGGCCATGTGATTCCAAGATTGAGACGTCTTACACGGTCGATGAAAAGTGGATGTATACAAGAAAATAAAATATGAGTAGTGAAAGTAGAAATTAAGTAATAAAATATGAGTAGTGAAAGTAGAAATTAAGTAGTAACTCTCATTTGACAAATCTCACGGAAAAATTAATGAACGAACAGAGCCGTCTTAGGGGCGGCCAAGATGGCGTCGCCACACAGGATCCCCGTCTGGCAAAGGCCCCCGAGCCCCGAATTTTATTTAATTAATTTAATAGTTTGATATATATGTATATGTAAAATAAAGATTACAAGTTTTCACATAAAGAACTCTTGGACATAGTGGGTTGTGTCCTCTTTCTCATTCTTGAGGTCACGGGTTGGATCCTTTAGATATACAAAGTTTTGTTTTATTATTTTCTTACCTAAGCAAACCAAAATGTAAAGTAAAATGAATTTTCAATTAAATAATTATTAGGTGTAGTGGTTTGTGCTTTCTCTTGTAAAACTGAGGTTGAGTGCTCGACCCTCTACAAATACAAATTTCTTTTTTTTACAGGGGAAAAATCAGTTTCAAAATCAAGGAGATATGTATATATTGATATTTTTCCCCTTTAAATTTATGATGTAATGATATTAAAGTATCTTTTTTGTAGTAGAAAGTCGAAATGGAAATATAATTCGCATTATTTTATTTTTATTAATTTTTTTTAAAATTTTATATGAATATAAAGGGCTCCCTTTTCATTTCGCACCAGGCCTCTTAAATTATAGGAACGGCCCTGTGAACGAATCTAATAAAGTTTACAAATCAAAATAAGTTAGATTAAAATTTAATTTGGTCACCTAATATGGGTCATATAGGATCTGTCTTACGTAATTAAATCTGTAAAACTGTCTCATACGAGTTTTTGTCATTTAATTTTGCATCCATAATATTTATTGGTCAAAATTAAAAGTAAAACTTGTACATATTAAGGTCTTCTAACATTGCATGTCTTTTCAAGTAAAAGGAACCGGATATTACCTTTATTTCAAATATGATTATACAAAAACTTACTGTAAACATTTTTAACATTATAAATATTAAAACACGAAATAATGTGATGTGTTAAGATTATATTAAACTGTTTCAAGAAAAAAATAGTATTTTAATTCATATTTCTCTAAATAGATTAAAAATAGTATCTTGATGGTAAAAACGATACTATTTATTTGGTTGGTTTAATGGGATAAAGGATAGAAAATAAATGGTTGAGAATAGTGTGTCCATGCCATTCCATTTGATACTTGATAGAGGTTAAAAATGGGCTTCATACACAACAGAGAATATTATGCATTGTCTGGATGTGGACATATAGATTTTATGAAACAGTAGTTTTTTTTTTAGAATTCTCGTTAAACCAAAATGTTTTTTAGCCATCTTTTTCAAACACATTTTTTTAGCTATTTTGAGTGTGAAAAACCCAATTTGCTCTTGAGTCAATTTACTTACACCCAAAGACACTGTAGTGTCGATTACTATAGATCGACACTATAGTGTCGAAGCATCTCGACTTGACATCAGAGCATCGAGTTACAAATGACTCGACATGTAAGATGTCATCAGAAGCGTCGAGTTCATCAGAATCGACATCAGTAGCTTGTCGAGTTAGTTTAGCTCGACATCGAGTTACAGTTACTCGTCATCCAGTTCTCTCACTTATTATAACTCAGTTATTTTGTTTTTCTCCAAAAAAACTTTGAATTCAAATAACTTTTTCGTTTTAAATTCATTTTGCATGTATAATATATCAAATTAATCATCTTTCCGATATCTATAATTCAACACCAATATTGCATATTTAAAAACGAAAAATAGAGATTTTATTTTTTAATAAAAAAACTTGAAAGAAAGAGTAAGAGGTTACATAGAGATAAGTGAAAGAGAGGGAAATAATCTAAATATCAAACATACATGCTAGAAGGGTATGAATGTCATTTTACACCCCAAAATGGCTAAAAGATGGCTATTTTTCATCTTTACATTTTGGAAATGGCTATTTTAATATAAAATTATGAAAACTTGAATTTGCATATATATAATATATATAATTTTATATATTTATGTATGTTTTTATAATTATACTTTTGTATACATATCATAATAAGGTGTCTTTTAATACTAAAACAAATAATAAAAAATATTTCTATCTATTAGAACATCTAGCTCAAACGACATTTTAATGATCAATGTATATGCGGTCATTGGGTAAACAACTAAAATGCTTCTTGTTTTTGCAAAAAAAAGAGTTCCAACGTTTCCAAAACAACGCTTCACTGTGGATCCCATATTACCCCCATAAATTGCAGCACAAAAATGAGAGATTTAATTTGGATACTTCTAATGCAGAGTGCCCAGCCGGGCCAGCCCAGTTTATCAGATCACCTTTTGAATGCCGAATCGCGAAATACTGCCCTTTAGGCGAGCGAAGTTCTCGGTTTTACTGTTTCTGGAAACTTCCATCCCTCCCTCAACCCCTCCGACTTTGATTTGTTTTTCAATCCTGATCATTTTACTAACAGGACATTTTTTGCTGAAATTTACTAGATAATAAATTCTAATGCACTTATACTATATATCAATATATTCTTTTGGAAATTTTACACCAATCAAATGATAACCATAAATTATTACACCATCACAAGGTAGTGGTCGGACAAAGTCAGACCTAATCAGGAAAATTAATTCACAACAAATTAAATCAGACATCACTTTCTGCAAAATATCTTAGATAATCATGTAGACAACTCAAAATTTTCTGCTTTCCAATTTTATTCAGTTAAAGCTTATATATTACAATGCAAAACTCAATAGATTATAAAACAATTCTAACGTGGAAACCATAGTTTCAATTCTTTCCCCTGTAGAGAAATACAATGCTGCTGTAAATTAATCTTGAACTAACTAAAAATTACAAGTGCCTTGTTCAGACATGGACATTGAAGAAACAAATCTAACTACATTTATCCTCTCATTTTCAGATCAAAGATCCGAACCTTTGTCCAATCCAAGAACCAAAACATCCGATAACTCGTTCGACCGTGTCATCGAAGGATTTAAATCCCCAAGCCTGAAACAAAACTATATATATGTTCTCAAGCTGAAGCAGCAGCTTTGCAAACTGGTAGCTCATTTTCGACATACGGCGCAATCCTCAGCACAGGATTTCTCTCGAAGAAATTAACCGGTTTCAAGTCGAAACCCGACGAGATTGTGGGCATGATAGGGAAATCCTCTTGGCAAGGTACATGATGGAATCCCATTGTGTACCATAACACGATATCTTTGTTCTCAATAGGTCGATCCCTGTAAAATGTGTTAGCAAACAGTTATTAAACTACTGCTGATGTTTAATTCGTCTAATTACAAACAAGTCTAGTTATCTTTTCAAATTACAAATACCCCTGAGATTTGAGCATGTTTTACAAATCTTCCTAATAGGGGGGGAAGTTTGCATAATAGGAACAAATGTTAAGGGGTTATTTGCAAATTTGAAAGATGACTTAGGCTGAACCTCAACGGCCTTAAAGGTAATACTAGCAAGGTAAAATTGCAAAATTAGTTCGGACTGAGCAAAAAAAAACCTATAAAACTACGTTTTGCAAAAATATCCGGTAACTATATAAATATCTCAAGTATTGTCCTGCAAAATACACACTTTGCAAAATAGTCATATAAACTAGGGATAATTACATAAAAACCTCTGAGGTTTGGACTAATTACAAAAAAAAAAAACTTAACTTTTTGAAAACTACAAAAAAAGCCCTTATTGTTTGATTCTGCTTATATCTTCTCGCCTTCATAAGCAAAAAAATATTTCAAAAAACTATCCTGATATTTGTAGAAATATTACAGTTAACCCCTTAAATTTAAGACAATTGAACCTGAGGGGGCTTTTTGTAATTTTTGAAACATCTCTAGATTTTTTTGTAATAAGCTCAAACCTTGGGGGTGTTTTTGTAATTATCCCTATAAAACTATATGAAAATTTTAATTTTGGTTTCAATTTCATTAAAACTTAAGATCTACATGAAAACAAAATTGAGATTTCATATAATTACAAGTCAATTTTGCAAACCATGTATTTCGAAAGACCAAAATCGAGAGTTTTGCAAAACCTGTTTTTTATAAAATCTTTTGTGCTACAGTCCTATAGTTACACGACCAATTTTGCCTACAAGAAATTGTCCCTTACAGTCACAAACAAATTGGACAAGAATGTTTACCTGTCAGACCATACTTGAAGTGTATCTTCACCATGGCTCTGGTATGCGAACAACCCACCGGACCATTGCTCCGACTTGTTATAACGCGTCGCCCAAATCTGGTTATTGGTAAACGCACTTCTCTTCTGTGGAGCATCCTCAGGGTCGAGCAAGCTAGCGGCCGTGCCAGCCGGGATGACCTTATACCCGACAGGGTTGCCCACTTTCGTCCTCTTGTTCGGGTTGATCACGTGGAACTCGGACGGATCGTACAACGACAACTTGATTTGCGCCTCTTTTTCGGTCTTGGCAACGGTCTTGTTAACTTTCATGAAGCTCCTTCTAGGAGACTTTCCGTTGGTGTACTCCCGTTGGAGATGCACGTTCTTTAAGAATTGTCCTCGCCATCGATGTCCATGTCGAGGTAGAAGTTGATGTAGTGGTCGTGGACGACTCCGATTATGTTGTCGGATAAGAGAGTTCCGTAGAGGTTCTCGTTTTCGTTCACTTGGTTCATGTTGACGTAAGAAGTTCCCTTCACGATCACTATGCCGGTAAGTGCAACCTGGAGATAGAATGATCATGACATTAGTAATACTATCGGATTCAGATTACCTATTCCACTTGTTTATTAAAGTACGATGATTGAATGACACGTTTCTCTAAGATCAAATTTTTCGCGAGTAATTGATGACACCATATTACCTATTCAATTTTATTGGATGAATGACACGTTTTTCTACAATATTTTCATCTTCAAATGTGGTGGACTACCATGGCTTTTCTACCAAACAAAAATAGCACTAATGTAAAATTCAGAATGTCACTAACCTTAACATGGATTACTCCATCAGCATGGAACTCCCAATCCACAATATAGTCATAGTTTGCCAACGATGCCACCATTCTTACAACAAGCGAAATCTTCGGCCTCGCCTCTCGAATCTATCAACCAACAAACAAATTTTCAATATAATACCACATCATATAAAGTTCATTGAAATAGTTATTGTCTTTTTGGCAAAAACTAGTGTAAGATGGTCGCACGGTACGACGGATGATATTTTTAGTGCAAAAAGTGATACAATTTCTGAATTAAATGTATTCAGGCAATTTGTCGCACCATACGACCGTCTTATAAGAGACGTGCTGTTGTTTTTTGGGATTAGGATTCCCTGTTGCATTTCTCTAGTTTATATTTTTATTCCATTATATCGGATGAATGACACACATTCAAGATATGATGTCACAGTTGTACACGTGTCATTCATCTAATATATTGAATAGAGAGTATAGCAGTATTTACCATTTGGCCGGTAATTGGGCTCTCGGTGTGTCTCCAGGCAGCATCACCCGCATACCGCTCGAATATGCAAACCATGTTCTCTCTAACATACGGTGTCCCATCAGCAGCCGCGAAAATCGCGTCCATATATTTAGCGTTTCTCGGGCAATCGTTAAGCGGGTCGAGGGACAGGGCCTGGAGCCCGAACCCGTATTCACCAGCATCCATGTAAGTTTTAAAATACCAAGCTTCCTCAGGGTCCATGTACGGGACAAACAGTTCAGATGCAAAACCTTGGTACATCACGTTCCTCAAAACTCCGGTTTCCGGGTCACGGATCCTGGCCCGAGAAACCATGACTCCGGCTCTCGGGTCGGGCTTCACGTGGAATTCCCAATTGGCCCATTTCACCAAATGATCGTCTTCTATGACGAAGTTTGGGCCGTTGGGCTGCTCCATGGATATCGGGTTGGGGAGCTTGATGATCGGGCCGTTTTGGGCCGATAGCCGGTAGTCCGTGCCGGTGCCTTTAGGGATTGGGATGTGTTTGCCTTTGTCGATAATTTCGACAACTTCATTTGTGTCTAAATCTGTGATTACGATGATGCCTTCGATGGGTCTCATGTAGAAGTTTGTAGTGTCCTTTGTGGTGAAGCATTCTAATTTGACTATTCTTCTTCCATCTTCAGCTTTGCCTGATAATTAATTTACAGAAAGAGAAATAAATAAAAGAATAATTCATTTAATTTTGATATATCTTTTTTCCAACATTTTGAATCCATTGATTATTTTGGCACTTGTAGTTATTAGTATTTAATTAATACAAGCAACTATAACTTCTAGCCTACTTATTGCATATTGACTAGTAAAGTCGTCGCATCTGATTACTATTTAGACCATAGCATGTATGATTAAGATTTCGACCAAAACGAGGTTTTGATGTTCTATAAATGTGTAAGCAAACTAGCAAAGAAAACAAATTTGGAAAGTCAATACAAACTTTAATTCGAATATTAATATTTCTGAAGTCCCTAACTTAAGTATTAGACCTAAAAACTAAAATAGGAAAATTTTCATTCCTTTTTTTTTTTAAAGAAAAGGGGAAATTGGGTTTATTTGAGGACACCCAAATGGGTGGCCACCCACCTTTGAATTATCACAGACACATACACACCCAAGGGTCATACACAGTAGCGTAGCCAGGCTTAGGATTTAGGAAGTGCCACCCTTTTGGTGGCCCAGAAGTCAAATTTGGAGGACCATTAACATAATATTACCTAATAAGTGCCCCACCATTATATAAAGCTTTTTATTCACCCACTACCCATACTTTACACTAATACACTCCATAAAGAATTACGCAAAAATCTCTCTCTCTCTAACACTTTCCTCCCCCTTCTCTCTAACCCCAAAAAAAAAACCCAAACCTAATTTCCTACTCCCCTCCCTCCCCACCACACAGCCGCCACCCACACATCCCTCCCCCCTCCCCCTCCCTCCTTCCCCCTCCCCCTCCCCCTCCATGCTTTTCACTGGAGGGCAGACGAAGGCGGTCCTTGATATATTCGGAGGTGACCGATATTTTCGTTCCAGGGGGAAAGTGGGTCGGAGCTCCACGGAGGTGTCTCGGAGCTGAGTAGATGATGGGCTGCAGCAGTTGAGTTGGGTGAGGGAGAGGCAATTTTTTGTATTTTTTTCTCTCGTTTTTAGCTATAGTTGTTGTTTTCTTTTTTTGTTTGTATTTTCTTTTTCTCGGTTGATTTGCGAAACTCGTAGGCGGATCAGATTTTTCTGTTCTGCAGTATGTAGTGGTTGCTCGTGCCCGATTTTAGTTTTTTGGTGTGTTACAGTCTCCTTTAAGGAGTCTTTGAAGTCTCCTACATGAGTGGTTAGTTTGGGGTGGATAGTTTTTAGTCCATGTGAATTTGAATTGGTTTTACCAATTCCCGCTTTAATTTGGTTACCTTAGTTAGTCTTGTCATCGGCTCTTGCCATTTATCGATTGTAGTTGTAATTTTAGTTTTGAGTTGTTATAATAAAATTATATCGTTCGACAAAAAAAAAATAAAGAATTACGCAAAAAGCATATTATAATCAATTAAAACCTCACCAGGCCCACTAGGCCACTAATGACTAATCCATGCTAAAATTTTCAGTCACATATAAATACGAATATAGGACATTAATAGTTCTCAAATAAAATATAGGACATTAATATGATAATGATAGAAATACGATATATTTCAAAATTTTAAGGACTCTTGTTAAAGGTGGAGGTAGGAGACCATTCTAGACCCCGCGCACCAACCCCAATTTTTCAAAAAGAAAAATTTACACTAATTTTGTTTTAAAAAATAATTATAATTTATATAATTTCTTTCCGCCCTTAAACTTGATACTGTGTATACATATATACTTATATATTTTTATATTATTAAAAATATAATAAAAAATAATGTTTCAAATATATCACTAGACAAAAAAAAATACTAAAAAAAATGAACAATAGGATAAATTCTTAATCCGTGTAGATATATCGAAGTATCCGTACTTCTAGTCAGTCACGGTAAAAATCCAGAATCACACAATGGTAAAAAAAAAAAAAACTTACCAAACCATCCAGGGGAGAATGGCAAGCAAGCAACATCCTTCGGATCGACTCCTCTCTCAACAATCGTACGGTTGAAATGTGCGCTCGCGAGTGGGGCCGACATCACCTTCTGCATATCCTCCAGCGTCACTAGCGGAAACCCAGAGATGTGGCTGGTGTCGTGCTCCACAATCTCGCCGCTCTCCACATCCACCGTCAGCAAGTAATTCTTCCCGGCGGCGCGTGCGATTACGGACGCCTTCCGCGGCGGCAGCGTTTCCCCCTTTTTCCACTTCAATACCACCTCCTTGTCCGGATCTTCGAGAACCAGCGAGTGAACAGAGTACACCGATTTATCGAAGAACGATTTGATGACCTTGTGCACCTTGTTAATCTCCTGGATCGTGAGCGGATCTAGGGGGTGGTGGGGGACGTCCGCCGTGTGGTCGTGGCGGAGATTCGCGGCGGTCGGGTGGCGGAGGATGCGGTTTTTGGCGGTGCACCAGGCGGAGTTGGTGGCGCACTCTAGAAGGTCCGATGAGGTGGGGAGTGGATGGGGAAAGTTGAAAATGGTGAAGACCATAACCAATACGACGCTGAAGATGAAGACCAGGCATCGAATGAAATTTTTTCCCTCCATTTTTTTTGTTTCCCCTTTCTGTGTGACTGTGTGTGTAGTGTGTGTATATATAGAAAGTGGTAGGTTGTGTGGCCTGTGGGGTTGTGGGATAATTTGAGTAGGTGGAGGAGGTGTTTGGTTGTGTGGGAATTTGGGAATGAAGTAAAATTGGGGGAGGAGTCCCGGGTGTCAATTCGGGTTATTGAGTCGGATTCTTATTTGATTTAAGATTTGATTTTGTGTTATACTCAAAATAATTAAAAATTAAGTAAAACTTAAAATAATGATGTTTTAGACAAATATTCAATACACAAAAATTTGTGTGAGATGGTTTTATGGATATAATCCATAAGACGGATCCTATATCTAAATAAAATTTCGACTCAAACCTATACATGTGAAAAGAACTCATATTTTTGTATATATTTAGAATCCGTAAAACCTTCTCTATTTAATATTGTATTAGATGTGTTCAGGTTATATTATGTTTTAAGTAACTTTATGTTGGATTCGTGTCAAGTTGGATTGAAGGGATTGGAGGGGGCACATTGTATAATACTTATGTGTAAGAATATAAATGAATTGTTTAATAAGGAAAGAAAAAGAAAATAAGGAAAGAGCAGACATAGGTGGGTAGGTGGAAGGGTAGGTCATATGGGGCTCGTGCTTCACAATTAGTTATTAGTATTGACTAATAGTATAATAGTCTAGTGGCAATTTTGTTTTACTTTTAACGTTAGTGAAATGCGAGAATGTTAAAGCATATTTAATTAGAAAAGTAGGTGAAATGGGAAAGGGGAATGATTCATAAAAGCTTTAAGAGAAATAATTATTGGCCTTCTTGTTGTGGTTTAAACTTTTTTTTTTGAGGGAATAAAACATTTCATTCAATCAGTAGGAAGCCTCCAAATTTGCCACATTACAAATGTGTTCTGGCATGACTCCTATAATAGGGTCCAGATCACTAAAAGAAAATACATATTGGGCTAAAAGGTGTGCAACACCATTACCAATCCTTCTAACACAAGAGATATAAATCAATCAAAATAAAGAAATGATCCTTTATGTCCCCTATGACAGCTTCCCATGTACGAGAGGTCCTGGAGCAGATTCTTTGATCTTCTTATAGATCGTGACATTGTCCGTTTCGAGCTCTATCTTTCTCAGTCCAAGAGTTGTGGTTTAAACTTTAAATCATCATTTTCCACCATAAACATGATAGGGTTGGAAGTGAATAGTGATTATTTGAATTTTATATTGAATGATTCTTTTTATTAGAGAATAATAAAAATATATTTAAAAAATATATTTTGAGATTGTGACTAGTTTGAGATGTTGGCTCTCAACTCCATCATTGCATTCAGGGATTCGGGAGCGAAATGATTGTTAAGACCTACAATGTCTTGTCTTACGCCTCATTAATGAGGTCTAGGGTTTGGTAAGACTTGAGGGATTCGTCGGCGAGGTTTTTTCGACGGAGTTATTAGGCTCATCGTCACCTTAGTGTTGTCAAAGAAGAGGATTATGACGGTGAACCATGTTTGGTAAGTGACCTCTGTCATCTAGATAAACACGATTTTTAGATGAGGAATTTGGACTCGAAAGGTAGCATGGATTTATTGAGTGGAAAGAGCATTGATGACGTCTGCGATAACATTAGAACGAAGAAAAGAAATGTAAGTTTCTTTTCGTGCTGGATAAGCATGGTTTATGTTTCGTTTTAGTTTGCAAGCAATGTCGTCATGGTCGATATATAGGTAGGTTATGTAGTTTGATTGTTGTGGTTATCAATTATAGTTAGTGGTATATAGGTCGGTTTTGTGGTTGACTATTATGTCAACGACCAGGGGCGAACAGTGGAGGTGGACTCTTTCTTCATCTTTTTTCTTTCTTCATTGTGTTTGTTGAGATTGGTTTTGGGGGCTGACTCAGGATTGTTATTGGTTGATGCTAGCAACGAAGGTGGTGCGGACCAATCACATCCACCATCGACCGACAACTTGTCGGAAACACTCAACAACATCTCAACAATCAAAAAATAAAAAAGAAAAAAGAAAAGCAAACCCAGCCACCTCAAACTACCACCACCACACACAATCAGAGACCAGTCACCTCAAACCTAGCCACTTTCACCCACTGCCAGAAGCCATCCCACTAGAATAACTCAATTCCTAGTCATCCTGTCTTCGAAATATAACCCTTGAAAATAGTCCAAAAGCTCACCAGCATAACTATCCCCAAACACGTCAACCCAAAACCCCATTGTCATCCTCGCAAAGCAGACGTCAGGCTTTAAGCCATTCAGCTAGTGTCGATTGGATTGACACGAAAGAGAAAAAAAAAGAAAAGGGAGGTGGGTGAGTCAGATGAGAGAGAGAGAGAGAGAGAGAGAGAGAGATGAAATAGGGACCTCGAGAATAAAGATAGAGGCGTCAAGGGGTATATCACATGGATAAGGGTCGTTTTTTTTTCTTCTTTTTTTTTTAAATAATGAATGAGTATGGAAGCTTCTATTTTGGTCAGGGTATAATGATTATTTGAGTAATATTATTGCAAGGTTTTAAGATGGATGGTATGTTTATAATATTTACCTCTAAATGTGGCATTTTTCCAATAATCCCAAAAAGGATATCTTAATATTGATCAAAGGGTAAAAATAAGAACATTCTCTAAACTTGAGCATGCATATACCTCTAAAACTTATCAAGATAACATTGAACCCCCTAAATCAATATGGAATTTAATATTTGATAAAATTACACTTAATTTTCCACTGTTATATTTTTTGTCCATTAAAATTAAAGTTGGTTGAAATCCTATTAATCAAAAAGTGATCAAAATTTTGCACAAAACATGCCCCTCAAAAACTTCAATCGTGAATAGGTCCCCTGAGTGGACTATCGCTATGTGAAATGGATATTTTTTTTTTTTTTAAGAAGCTATGTTTTTTTTTTTTTATAATCAAAATAACACCCCTGGGGGTGGGGGATTGAGGCGTGATCCCCTACCTGTATATCAAATAATCAAGGGTCATACAATGTCATGCCCATATAAGGCCGGAGAAAATCAAATAACAAGTGATCTATCACTACGATATCTAGAAAGACTATCATAATGAGAATCTAAAAATACAAGGAGAACCAATGATCTATGAAAATCAAGCTCGGATATCCCAAATTGTCCATCCGAATGAGCGCAAGGAGGTGGTGAGAAGCGTGCCCTCATCAACAATATGATCGCCAAGGCGGCCGCTCCCAAAGCCGCTAGGTGATCTGGTCGATTTCCCTCTCTCTGTGTATGTGGGAAATCGAGTGCGGAAGGTCCTCAACATGTTCCGAATGTGAGTCGGTGTATGTTGAACTCCGCCAAGAGCGAGCCACCCGATGTGATCGTGGTGACTACCGCCGCTGCGCCCAACTCGATCCAAATCAAGTGAGAACTGTCGGGCATGCCGCAATCCCATCTCAAGCGCTAGTAGCTCGGCATGGAAGCTAGACACCGCTGGAAGGAATCGTGAAACGCCAACATAAGTCCGCCCAAATGATCCCGTATCAATCCCCCTCCGCCTATCAATGCCTGGATCAAACGAACCATCCGTGTTCGGCCTGATCCGGGAGCCGAGGAGCTCGCCAAATCACCATCATCGTCCTGCGTGGAACCTGTGGTGGAGCACTCCAAAAATCCAACAAGAGGGGGAAGCATCCGGACCAATCGATGGGTTCAGACGCCGACCAAACAAGGATCCGGAGATACCGCTCCACCGCCAAATAATGTGAGATGCCAAGAAAGGAATTTGTCGATGCTTGACACTATTCCTTTCCGTCCGGACATAAAAACCATAAAATCAAGCGAGGAACCAAGAAACTCAAGTGCCTCGTGTGTGATCCGTGTGTGCGGTTCCTCCAAAAAGAAAGGAACAATATCATATCAGTGGTGTGTGGAAGTGTAGTGTCAAACCAAGGAAGAAAGTGATTCCACACGGACCGAACAAAGATTATCATTCATCAAAAAGAGGTGAGGATAGATTCGACCTGAGGAGAAGAGTGTGGATTATTCAAGCAACACCAAAGAACGTGTGGCGAGGAAGTGCCACGTGCACGAAGCTTGATATCCACAGGAAGACGATTACGAAGGAGCGCCAAAGGAATATGGAGATAGTAGGGATAAGAGCATCGTTCCAAATGGCACCGTGCGAAAGGTTACGAGCATTTCTACCCCGGAGAGAATCCCAAGAAGACATAGAGAACCCACCGTGAGAGGTAAGCATCCACCGCATGATATCCTCGGACCCCAGAATCGGAACCCCGGATATATCCTCAATGAGACTCTCGGGAAGCCCACATCCGGAGACCAAGACTGGTGCGATCTATCGCGATCCCACTCACCATCGCGAATAAACCAATCAATCAATCATGTGCCCCAAAGGTCGATCCAAACAATGATCCATAAGCGGCACGTGTCTGCCAAATATCATCCCGAGAAAAGCCGACCCGCTACCACGCTAATAGACCAAAAAATCCGCTCCCGGGCCCGAATACCGATCCGCCTCAAGCGCCTCCACCGATGACTATGATTATGTGTTACAGAGGCTCTGAGGGAGACCGAAGCCCATTGTAACGATTTTGCCGATCAAGAATTGAGCCCACAACGAATGGCCCTCGCGTAACCTCCACCACAACTTGTAATCAAGGCGTCGGCAATATCGTAAAGTCGGCGCAACCCCAAACCGCCCTCGAAAATAGGGTGGCGTATAATATCCCAACCGATCCAATGAGTCTTCTTCATCCCGCATAGGATCCCCAAAAGAATCTAGCCATGATCTGCTCCAATCATGTTGCGGTAAATCGTCTTTGCGGCCGCATGACCAAGAATATGCAACGGGGTGGCCATTAGCGTGCTTCGAATAAGAGCGAGCCTACCACCAAAGGAGAGATGTCGATCGACCACCCCGCAACTCTATCCAACATCCTCAATCACTGGGAGGAAGAGCTCTTTCGTCATTCGCCCCAACAAAGGACACCCAAATAAGTCATCGGCAAGTCATCGCGAACAAAGCCGGTCGGCTCGTGCACCATGTGCTCCCACCCGTCAATGTAACGTGGGGCCAAGAAGAAACTACTCTTCGTACAACCGGTTGCCAGTAGCGAGAATAGTGCTCCAAAAAGTGTCTCAACGTGACCAAACCATCCTCGACGCCCTCGTGAAGATAACCACATCATCGGATAGGCGATCGTCGCCACCTGAAAACCTCGTCGCGTCCGATAAATCATATCTCGGTGTCGGCTAATAGTGAGTCCAATCACCGGGATAAATACTCCGCCGGCAGAACAAACAGAGCGGGAGATAAAGGATCCCCCTGCCGATCCCCGAGTCGAAGGAAAATATCCGGAAGGGATACCATTAACCAGGGCGGAAAGCCACGCGTGCACAATACAAACTGCCAACCATATCAATCCACCGAACGGGGAAGCCCATGTGAATCATAGCTGTATACGGAAATCCCACGCACCCTATCATAAGCTTTAGCCATATCCACTTCATCACCACATTAGGAATATCCGTGCTAAGGTGATATCATGGATAAGTTCTGCGAGAGCAATATGTTATCCGAGATGACACGACCGGGTGTGAAACCACTCGATTCGGCGACACAATCAAAGCGAGAATCGAGACCAACCGCTAGCGTTCATAATCTTCGAGATAATCTTATTCGTCACGTTGCACAAAGCTAATCGGCCGGCAAACTCACCACTTCCGGGTGAGGAACCTTCTTAATGAGAACTAGGATGTAGGCCGTGAACGTGGACGGCATGAGATTACCCGAGAAAAAGTCAACCACCGCATCCTCGACATCCGATCTGACGAAATCCCAACAGTCTTTGAAAGAACAACGATGAGAATCCATCGTGCCCCGAAACACTGGGGACGGATCAATCCCAAACACCGCATCGCGAACCTCCCGAGCCGTCGGCATAAAGACAAAGTCCATCAAGATCAACGGAATCGGGAAGCGGGGAAAGAACTCATCGACAGGAGTCGATACTCAAGTCAAGTCAATAAGATCGAAAGAATCAATCGCCGACTTCCGAATCTCGAATCTGCGTGAACGTCACCCCATCATCGCTCATCGAGTGGATCCTAGCGACACCGCGCTTCGCTTAACAAACCGGTGGAAAAACTTAGTGTTGCGCTCCCCGATCCCACTTAACAAGCAGACTTTAAAGGCGCCAAAAATCCTCCTCCATTTTCAAACGGCTCGTCTTAGCCACACAACGATGTAACTTCGGCCCGATGAGTGGAGACGGATCACTATCATAAATGCGGCTGAGCATCTGAAAGCGACCTCATCGGCCCGGTCTAACCCGATCAAAAACATTACCAAACGTCTGGTGATTCCAAATCTTGAGTCTGCGCTTGACCCTATTCAACTTGTGCTGCAAGCTCCTCATACCAAAACAACCAGTGGGGTGTCCCCATGCTTTCTTGACAACCTGCAAAAAAGTATGGTGACGTATCCACATATGCTTTGAAATCGGAAAGAAGAAACAAGGCACATGCGGTCTGCAAACCGACACGATATGAGTAAAGGAGCATGATCAGAGCGAACACGAGATAAATGCGTAACAACAGAGGAAGTAAACACATCAGCCCAGTGTTCATTGTATAAAGCCCTATCAAGTCTCTCCTGAAGCCCACCTCTAGCCCACGTAAAGATAGACCCCTCACACCCCGCATCAAATAACTCACAATCCGCAATCATATAGGCAAAATCTAGCATCTCATCGGACTGTCGGAAGTGCCACCAATCCTCTCGTGATCATGCAAAAATGTTAAAGTCACCACTAACAAGCCAGGGTAACCCCTCCATACTAATCGCAATCTCACGCAAGGTATCCCACAAAACATATCTAGCTACTTTCTATCACATTTTGCATACACAAAAAAAAGTCAAATAAATAGCCGAGGCAACAAATCGAGATGTCAACCTACGGTCTGTGATTGTGCATGATCAACAAGAATGTCAAAATGCAAGTGAAAAGCGTGACATAATCCAAATATGATTAGAACAATTAGATAAGCCATCATCAAAGCCAAATCTACGACAATAGAAACTAAACTCAGGCAAAGTCATAGGTTCTAAAAGCGCAACAAAAGGCAAATTATGACGAGAAATTAACGCATGCAAATGACGTTGACTACCCGGATTAGCGATACCCCTCACATTCCACGTTAAAAATTTAATCGACATAATTAACTAGTAGAGTGTGAAGAGGATTTAGAAACACCTGATCGATTCCGAAGTCTTTGCCCTTTTTCTCCTATGTGGATAGAACTATGTACCAATTTGCCCGACTTTGAGCTATTTTTCGACGATTTTGGAATCTTGTCGATCACAATTTTTTTTTCTTTTCCAGGCTGTTCAATATTAATAAACTTATTAATATCCCTCGCGTCTTTCAGCAAATGTGCAGTGTTTTCCTCTACAATGGCGTGAACAGGGTTTAAAATTGCTGCAACATTGGGCGGGAGTGATGACTCAGCAGTGTGGGCTTGATCGGTCAAATTGGTTGGGCTGGACGCTGTGCTTCGTCTAGGAGGAGTGCAAGAATTGGACAAGGGCTCATACACTGCAGATGACTCTTGGGCTGGGGAGCTGGAGGAGATTTGGGCCTCATTAAGGCAACACCCTTGGCCCAAATTCTCAGCCCCACACGCATGCTGGCGCAGCGAGACAGAAGAAGCAGTGGAGCGGTTGGAATGGTGGGTTGTGTGGCCCAATTGCCCATTATGGGCTGAATTAAAAAAAGGAGAAGTCAAACCATGTGGGACCAGATTGAGTGGAGCTGTAGGATTGGAAATAATACTTGGGCCCATGTTATTATCTATATTCAATTTGAAAGCCTGTAAATGATTCTCCACCAAATTTGCATGGATAAGAGATGACGTGGCCATATGCAAATATTCTTGGCCATCAAATGAAGCTGCAATATTACTTTTATTTCCCAAAAGTGCCGCCCCACCAATTTCTCCTTCTTCCAATAAATGATTCCCCGTGAAAGCCGCACCATTAATATTAGAAAATGTCTCATTTCCCAAATTTATCTCCTTAGTGGCCTGACAATTCATTTGGGACCCAATAGAATTAAAAACCAAATTTGAAAAAGCTGGTGGACCTAGGAGACAATCCTTAGTGGCATGAGAGACACAAAAATTATGAGCATGCGTCTGTTTATCTGCCACTATGGCTGAGAATGTTTGGGTTGAATCCATGGGAAATTTCGATAACCCATTAACTTTGGGAGGAATAAAATCTCCTTTTTCAATACCATCCAGATCGTCTAGACGCACACTCATCATCCAAGTTGTCTTTATTAGTATTTAAAAAAGTAGAGCACCGTTCTTTGTTGTCCAGGCGTGTTTTTTTGCTCCCATGGGAAATGGATATTTGACATTTTGGATTTAACTTGGAAAGTTTCCGAAGGGCGGCTAGTCATATGTAATAAGTGTATAACCTCCATATAAAAAAATATTTGAATTATGCTAGTGACTACAAATAAAATAATATAAAACTTTTTTTAGGAAAATAATTTATTATAACACTTATTATATTTTTTAATTACTTATATCTCAACTACCACTTAGTGTTCGGAAAGCACGTGCAAGTTGGGGGTTGTTTTTTTATTTCTGAAAATTAAGTGGCAATCTTGTTGGTCTTATACATATGACTTTTCTATGGCAATAGGGCGGTTTATATATCCATGTTCATATTGAAATCAACTCATTCAGAACGAATACAAATTACAAATATAATCAAATGGGTATTAGTTTTATGACATTAAATTTCTTAGGGGTTATTATTTGTAAGTTTTAATAGAATGGGATCGTATGGTGTTCAAATATGCAATAAATATTATATAAAATATAAGAATAAGAATTGGTTACTCCCAAAACACGATCTCTTCTCGCCGATCACCTTCCAAGACTAACTCCTCCGCGAAACCTGCAAAAAGGGGGCCGGAGAGAGAAAACAATGTAACATGATCTCTTCTCTCCGATGCTTAAGTCAGTGGCTTGGAAAAGAAGTAAAGGGCAAGAGCAGAAAACAATATAACAATAGAAAAAAAATGAGATTAGGTTAGAATGGACCTGGGCTTGGGCTTTTTATACCTTAGCTAGGATTAGGCTTCCGTAAAATCCGGGATTCCGTTACGATTTGATGTCAGAGTCATCATTAGGCTAGGATCGGATCTCCTAAAAACCATAATTTTACGCTCTTAAGACCATAACTCTGACCTGTCTCAAATTAAAACACGTCGGACCAGTGTATTAATACAAAGCCCCTTGAAATCTCCTAGGCATCCTCAGGACCCCATACATCTGAGGCTGCCGAGCTAAACTACACCACCTGAGGTCCTTTTAAAACGCAATAGACCGACAACCAATCGCCTTAATCACACGAGGCTTGACAGATCGGCCCGATACAACGAGCCTCACACAGATCAGTTCCATGCGCTAAGCTTCTCATAGGTCGACCCGATAAGCTGGGCCATACTAAATCATTCGTGCTTGGGCCTTAACAGGCCAGCCCAACACAATATGCTTCACCCTTTCGGCCCATTTATGTGCTCCATAGGTCGGCCCAATGCTCATAAGCCTTAACAAATCGACCCAACACTATGAACACTGTCAGATCGACCCAGACCATATTTTACCCTTATCAAGAATACTACTGAATTATAAGGAAATATTGTACAAATAGAAGTCAATGAGAAACTTCTATGATAGCATCGTTTCATCCCAACCCTTGTCATTATTGTTTCCTTTAATATATTATAAAGTCAAATTATTTAATTTTTAAACTAACTTACTCAATAATTTTTCATTTTTTTCCTTATGCTTGAAGTCGTTATATTATTCCCTATCTTAGTTAACGCAAAAACTTATGTGAGACGGCGAAGGTCTGTGAGACCGTGAGACAATGATACTTTTAGCGTAAAAGTGATATTTTTAGTGTCAAAGTGATACTTATCAAAATACACTTAAATATAGTTGAGTTTTGATTTTTAGTGAGAACTATTTGTATAATAAAAATGGTTACGGTTGTGGGATTTATCCGACAAAGACCCATTTGTGCTCCATAAGCTTCAAATAAACAAATATAAATTAGACAACTTTGTAATTGTTGACGTTAATCCAGTGACAACAGATATTATTTACAATAATATAAATTGTATACCGTTTCATAAAGATTTGTCCCACCTATAAAATATTGTTACTTATAGTGTGATACAAAGATTTCTTGGGTTTAGGCCTTGGATTTTTATTTCATGTCGTATGTTGTTATAGATTTTCTAGTAATAGTAATATCAATTATATCATTCACCTCCTCCTTGATACTTACATTTATGGGTAGTTGGAAAAAATATTTAAATACAACGCAAATTGATTAAATTGACTTTCCCAAGATACTTCCTCGAATTTAGTATTTGTCACTAGTGATCAGCTGTCAGCAATTGGATCCAAAATTAGCAATATGTGGGTGAATCCATTTGCACAACTGACCAAATACAGATGCACAACTGACTGTTTCCCAATGGCAAATTAGTCATGCTGTCGTAGTTGCTGAATAAGATATGTTTTATTAGGGCACTCCAATGCCGTGTGTTTTTACACGTATTATTCATCCACATATGAAATACAAAGTGAAATATAGAAAGTGGAGCAAGAGATTTCATCCCCATATCACCCATTTTAACAACATACCTTTATAACCTTTCAAAAAAAAAAAATACCTTTATAAGAACAAACCTCCAGAGCACCGTATATTTTTAGCACAACCGCCATGGAGAGGTCAAGGGTTCGAGTCCCCGGGGCACAATTGTGGAACAATTAATATTGAGGGGAGGCTAGCTGAAACTTAGTTGGAACATACGGCTGGATTGAGAGGAATCCAGTGTTGAGCAATCACTTGGGGGACTATTCCTTCTGCACGGTAGTTGAGGATATTAGAGATCTTAGAGCCATTGTGCATTCTCGTAGTTTACATGGGGACAGTTCCTGAAAGGCCGAGACTATTTCACCAAGGATTAGTCATGTGGGTATGGAACAAAAAAAAAAACACACAACCACCATGGACCCACTATCAATTAACTCATCTTTATTTATATTTTCATTTAAATAAACATAATTTTATTTAATTTCTTACTATGCATCTACAAAAAAAATTAATTAATGTATTTAATTTAATATTGATTTTTATCTTGATATTCTTGATTTAATTATATATATATATTTGAATTCATAATTATACTTAATTAGATATTTGCAGATAGTTTTTATTATTTTTGTAGGAAATATTTCAAGTTTAAGAAATTAATTAAAATTTTAAAGTTAAAAAAACCAAACTGAAAAATCGAAGAAAAAACATAAACAAGCAAACCAAAAAAAGCCAAAAAAAAAAAAAATACATACAATTAATTGTGTGTTCATGCTGAAGAACACAAGTAGTGGTGGGAAGTGGGAATTGGCCCCCGACTTGTTTACAAGTTAAAAACATATATGATATACTCACGATGCATGTGTGTGTTCTTGTGCGTTTTAACACAAGAACATGTATTGGGGCCTTGGGGGTGCCCTTAGTAATTTACATATATTCTAAAATTTGAACAAATGCTTTGAAAAAGTTAAGAGACAAGGCAAAAACACATTTTACTTCATATTTTTCGATCGATGTCACATTCGTTTATTGTCGCATCATACATTTGTTTATTGATTATTCACAAAGTACAATGTTTCCTTTTTTTTTAAAATATATATAAATCCAGATATAGGAATGATAATTTTGGGCTGAACCAATCTGATCCGCCCCAGCCCATGGTGTTTGGGTCACCTAGCCCGATGACTCGCGGTGGGGGCAAGCATGAATATCTCTTCCGCCCTGTTGTATCCGTCTTGCCCCGCCCCGTCTAATATTATATTTTTTAAAAATATATTAATATATATTATATAATTAATATATATGATAATGTATTTCTTATATGTGTACTTAATATTATATCTAACATATTTACATTGATAATTGCATTTTTTATAAATAAAATGTCTTAATAAAATAAAAACACAAGATATAAAAATTATATGCATATAAGTATATTACAAGTTTATAATAATTTATTTTTCTTGTTTTTGTTTCATTTTTATTTGAATTATTGTGCATTTTAAGATGCAATAATATTTTTTATTCTATAATGGATCGACCCGTCCTACCAAACGATCCTTGACGGGTTAGTCTGACCTAGACCGCAGGATAGACGGGGCGGGGCATGGGTCTTCAACTAACCGTCTCGGCCTGCTCCATTATCATCCATGTCCAAAAGCTACATCTTTTGATATAAAAAGAGTGAGAGTATAATCAAATTAAATCTATAATCCACCTACTATTCCACATAATACTACAAGGCTCCAACGAGTTCATTGTTACAAACTTTTTTCCTCCTATTTTTGTGAAATATTGTTTCAAACTTATATTAGGCCAAATTAATTTGTTTATGAAAAGTCCCAATGGTCATACTGATGAGTTGAGGACCACTACACAGTCCGCAGGCTCAGCCAATCAGAATAAATAACAGGGTATGTTTGTAGCCACGTCGATTTTAATCTATTTATTCAATGAAGACAAGAAACATATTGTAAATGGATTAAATACAAGTGAAGTTGACCGTCAAGTGCATTTCAACCAACTATTTTCCATCCATTGGGAAACTTTAAGAAAATAAAGATGTCATATTAACTTGGCAAGAGTGTAATCGGGATTCGAACTTGAGTCGTTCAATTTATTTGGGGCTTCATTTGGATTTATAGATTGGAAGTTATGAATTTAAAATCAATAATTTCAAATTCATTTACCCTTTTTGTTAGATTATTCTACAATCGAAAATCCTTATATACTATTTTTGAGCTATTTTCACGTATGACATTTATTTTTAACTTATTAAACATCTTACCGGTTCGAACTAAATGGGATATGTGTTAGGTAAATGCAGACTTAAGGAATATTTGTAATTTTAAAAGACAATTTGACTTTTCTTATAATTAGACTAAACCTCATAGGTAGTGTATGTAATTATCCCTTGAAAAATCTTTAAAAATCAAATCCAAATCGAGATAGGTCAAAGCATAGTAGTATTTCCATACTAAATTTGGACTCAATTATTAATGAATTCTATTGTGTTTGCACGATTGAGTTAATGCCCACGCATTATAGCTTGGAAAATATAGTCCTTTGCAAAATTTGTCGAGACAGAATGATATAAGAGCGCCGGTTGATTAAATGACTAATCTCTGATATTAAAGCAAAGTAGACTTAATACCTAGTTGCGTGATGATTATGATGGACGACCAAAAACTTTAGACCTAGCCATAGGGTGTAAGTGAATAAATTCTAGCCGAATATAGTATTGTTCAAATTTTTTTAAACTTTATCGAACTTCAAAAATTGTGTTTGAGTTTGATTTGATTATTTCGAGTCGAGTTTGAACGAACTTTAGTGGAGTCAAAAACAAATTGAGCTCGAGTATCTTGATATATTTACACATATTATGTTGTTTTTTTACTAACTGAGTCGAGCTTGAGCCGGACTTTATATTTTATGGAACGAAAAATTGTGTTCAAGTTTGGTTTGATATTTTAACGAACCAAACTCAAACGAGCTTTTAACTATCACTCACTAGTCGAGTATCGAATAGTTTGATTCGATTTTCACCCTACGAACCCATAATAACTAGCATCCAAATATGTTCTAAGTTAGTACCACTCTTGTTTTGTGTTGGATTTGTCTTGCTAGATAATTGGACTCGAATGGTCAAGAAATTGGTATACTGGCCCTAGGCTTGGAGTGCACTATATCGAACGTACAGATTTGCCCATGAGCTGATATTTATGTGTTATTGTCCTTATTTTCAAAAGGGCATGTTGGACTTTTAACTTAATCATCAAATCCAAATCCAAAATCACAATCCTAATCAGAATTTAAAATTTTTAATACTACAATCAAAATAATTTTTTAAATAAAATTGTAATATCTATAAACTGTGTAAATCTATTTTATCCAGTAAATTTTATCTATAAATCACTAGCCCTTTGTAGATGGCAATTATTAGCTCAAGCGGTCTGAAGGTCAAGAACCATGGGCTGAGATATTATCATATGGGCTAGTTGGTCTAGCTTGAGTTGGAAATCCAAATTGGCCCATCTTCTTGTTCAGTCTTAAATACGCTCAAACCTTAGGTTGATAGGCTCCATTTACGTGGTTGGGCCTGTTTCCTGAATTGGTAAAACTCCATATCTGCAGCTTTTAGGAACTAGGGAGGGATTACCTCGACCTATGTCCAAAATTTTAGGATCTTCCACTACATTCTGTTTCCTATAGGATCTAATGACTACTTTCTATTAGAGCTGTCAATGGGTTGGGTTGGGCTGACCCAACTCAAGCATGTCGGGATTTTAGAAAAAATCGGGTCAACTTTATTTTGGTCAGGTCGCGAAAATGAATGGCCTCAGTCGAACCATATGTGGATTTTGTACACAAAAATTATTGAGCTGATCTAAGAGACGTGCTAATCTTGGCCACGAGCCAAGAGGTCGTGCCAAATAGGCCCAAATTTTTTTTGGGCCTAGAATCATGGCCCAGCCCAACTCAAACCTTGAACCGATCGAGGCAGTTCAGGAGTTGAGCTACATTTCACCAGCCTTTCAATACACATCTAAGACCATAAATTTTATATTTTTTTAAATGTATTTATTATATATTATAATATGATATATTAATTAGATTTAAAAAAAAAGCGTGCCCACTAATTACCTAGCATAGAGCATCTCCAACCAACCCTAAAATAGAGGCAGACGCCAATTTGAAGGCAAAAACTCTCTCCATGCCAACGTAACTTCATGCACGAGTGAACAGTTCACTTCTTCATGTAGCGGGCAATTGTTCACACTTCTATTCTTTTTTTCTTTTTACATTTTTGTAAATGTCATATTTTTGTCTGTTTCTCTTAAATTATGTGTAAATTCTTGATGCTTTATTTAAAGTTAATTTCTAATTGTCATGTGATTTCTTTTTGTTCATTAAAATTTTATTTTGATTGTTATATTTGTATTCAATTTCTTATGCATACATATATATTAGAATTTATATAATAAATTACAATATGAGTTATAAAGTAAAATTACTTAAAGTACGAGGTGAATTAAAATACATTTTCATACAATTATATTATATTAAAAAAAACCATAATATGCTAACGGTTGTGGATTAATTCTTAAACAATAGTAGCGCCTGAAATTTTGATTTTTTAAAATCATAATTTAGCGCCAATATTATAAACAATTAATGGTACAATCATAAGCCTTTATCATCATTCTCAATTATACCCAATGACTTCGCTACAGAAATAAAAATTGCCTTAATTAAGGCCAAAAGAAAGGGAAAACCTAAAATTCATAGTGATGCTATTCTATGATTATTATTTTTACAATAACTCAATAAGTTTAAATGTTTAATTTCAGTTATTAGTACTATCCAAATATATTAATGCTCCAGTTTTACACTGGATTTTCTTTTTATTTCGAAATTAATCACAAAATATCAATAAATAATAATGAACAAATAATTACCACCACAAATCATTAATAAATTCCCAATAATTTTGCTTTGGATTTGACTTTTGACTTTTGACTTCTCCCATATACAATATATCTATCCCCTAGACAAAGAAAATCATATATATAATATAGGCTAAATTACAAAGTACGCCTTTAACTATGAAGTGGTGGCAAAACAAGACAATAACTTTTTTAATTCGCAATTTATGATAATATTTTTTTAAAAATAGCATATTGAGGAATAAAATGTTCGTAGATTTCAAATTTCTCCCGAAATCAATTATCAATTTGGGGATTTCATTTTTTCCGATTCTAATTACTAACTGAGCATATGACCTAACAAATTTACGATGACTTTGATGGGAAAAAAAAAGCAGAGATTCAATTTTTTTGGTTTTCTCCAACTTATTTGAGGCTCGATTTTCTTTGAGAGGATGGTAGTTTTATTTATGTTTTTTTTTTCATCCAAGTTATCGTGAATTTGTTAGGTTATATATTCAGTTAGCAGTTAGGATCGAAAAAATAAAATCCCCAAATTGAGAATCGATTCTGAAGAATTTTTGAAATCGGCGGCCAATTTAATCTTCAATCTGCCATTTTCTATAAATTATTGTCATAAATTGCAAGTTAAATAAGTTAATGTCCTATTTTGGCACCATTCAATAGTTATAGGGCATATTTTGCAATTTAACCTAAAATATATATATATATATATATATATATATATAAAAGGACACGTGTAATAAAAAGAGACTGCAAGAAAATAAAAAATCTTCAAATTCACGAAACCTTTTACCAAAACCTAATATAATAATATTTAAAACAATCATTAAGACTTTTTCCAATAATAAAATAATAAATAAATGTCACTTTTTGCTTTCCCACCAGGCGCCAGCTCACCACCACCGTTGTTTCTCCTGCAAAACCCTTTTCTCTTTCCCCCAAATCCCCATAAATCCAACACTGGAAATCTGCTTCACTTTTTTCTGCAATAAAAAAGGGGCCAAATTTCGCAGAAAACCCACTAAAAATCCTCACACTTTTCACTCCAATTTCCCCCAAATAAGCCCAAAAAGAACAAGAAAAAGGAGATTTTTTTTTTTTTGTTTTTTGGTGTTTGATCGGAGCTCCGATGACACAACTGAAGCCGATACTGTCACACTTAGACCCCATCATCCCTTCTTCCACTGGGAAGTTCAAATCGTCGCCATATGCCTTTCACCGCCTCCGTTTTCACCCTAGACTCACTCTTTGGTCCTTCCTCTTCCTCTTTTTCCTGCTCATTTTCTTCTTCTGCTCCCCTCCCGCCGCCTCCTCCGGCGGAAACAAACGCCGCAGCCTCACAAACACCAGCCATTCCGAACGGGCCCGATTAAGCCCGAATTGGCCTGCTAAGGCCCGTAATTCGGCCCGTACACAGTCAAAATCGGGATTCACGGTTCTTGTCACCGGCGCCGCTGGCTTCGTCGGGACCCACGTCGCCGTCGCTCTCAAAAATCGGGGCGATGGCGTGGTCGGCCTCGATAATTTCAACAATTACTACGAATCCGGGCTGAAAAAAGCCCGAAAAAGCCTCCTCGAGCGCCAAGGCGTGTACATCATCGAAGCCGATATAAATGACGGCGATTTGCTGAGTAAGCTGTTTGAGGTCGTGCATTTTACGCACGTAATGCATTTGGCAGCCCAGGCTGGTGTACGGTACGCAATGCAGAATCCCAGTTCTTATATTCATAGTAATGTTAATGGCTTTGTTAGTTTACTTGAAGCCTGCAAAAATGCGAACCCACAGCCTAGTATTGTTTGGGCCTCGTCTAGCTCTGTTTACGGGCTCAATTCTAAAGTACCTTTCTCAGAGAAAGATAGAACTGACCAACCTGCTAGCTTGTATGCAGCTACTAAAAAAGCTGGTGAAGAAATTGCACACACTTATAATCACATTTACGGGCTTTCGATAACCGGGCTGCGATTTTTCACGGTTTATGGGCCGTGGGGACGACCTGATATGGCCTATTATTTCTTTACTAAGGATATACTGAGAGGTAAAGAGATTAAGATTTTTGAAGGGGCTGATCATGCTACTGTTGCTAGAGACTTTACTTACATTGATGATGTGGTAAAGGGCTGTTTGGCGGCTTTAGATACCGCGAAAAAGAGTACAGGGAGTGGGGGGAAGAAAAGGGGTGCTGCTCAATTGAGGATATATAATTTGGGTAATACAAGCCCTGTGCCTGTTGGGAAGCTTGTGAGTATCTTAGAGAAGTTGTTGAAAGTGAAGGCGAGGAAGAAGGTATTGGCAATGCCGAGGAATGGGGATGTTTTGTTCACGCACGCGAATATAAGTTTGGCGAGGAAGGAGCTCGGTTATAAGCCCACTACTGATTTGGAGACTGGGTTGAAGAAGTTTGTGAAGTGGTATCTTAGTTACTACGGTGCGAAAAAGAAGAGTAGTTCTTGGTGAATTTAGAATGATTGTTACGTTTTTATTTCGTTTCAGTTTATGTGCCTATCTCTTATGGTCTTGTTTAACTGTGAGAACGAGTGCACACCTGCGTTTGCTAGGTGATCTATATGTTTATGGACGGGGTAAATAAGTTCTCTTAATTGATCTACCACATTGGTTTTTTTTAGCGATTTTCTTTGTAGGTAGACATTGTATATGAACTAATAATAACGAACGATGTGCTCGTTTATGGACATTTCTTTCTGTGTGTGGTTCTTTTCGCCTATTAGTATGCTGTTGAATTTTAGTATAATTGCTTGAAGTTAGAATTTATTATTTTCGTTTGTGTAAATAGGCAATAATTGTTTTATTCGATAGATTCAGCTGCATTGTTAAGTTCATATATTGTTGTGCACTAGTTAGTTGTCTTGGCTCACTGATGTTTTCATTGTTGGAAAAATACTGTGTTGTTGGCCAAATTGGCACTTTTTGATTGTTTTGTAGCTTGACCCTTTGTAATGTTAGTCATCTAGTTTTGGAAGTACATCTACTTGAGAATGTTGCAGTTCTATTAGCTTTGAATACTGCCAATTTGGTTACCTTTGTTATCATCTAGCCAATGGAACATATAGTTGAAAAACAATGTTAAATTATCCGTAAACGGTCGAAGATTTGTTCGTGCGATCGTTTGGACTTGTGTTGAAGCATAGTAGTTTCTGATCATATTTTCATTATGATCAGGGAATTTTGTGGTGCACGCTAGTGAACCAAGTGAATTAACTGCACCAACAATGTGACTATTAAAAGGTGAAATTCTTGGGTGGACCGATTTTACCGGTTCAAATTTTCTATTCCACTTTCCTATTTCATTTTGCATTCCATTCTCTAGAGATATGATTGATACACGTTCTTGAAATAAAATCACATTTATATAATCAAATGTCCATCTTGTCTTAGGGACACATGTCATTTATTTAAAAAAGTGGAGTAAAAAATGGACTAAAAATTTGAAACCACTTGGGTGTATGGCCTTTCGATCAAACACACACCCATGTGGGTGTGTATGTGTGTTTGATGATCCAAGGTTCATGACCCAATGTGGGTGGGGCGCCTGTGCAAGTATTTTGACTAGTTGTTATGAAACCATGTTAGGCCTAGGCCAAGAGGTAGTGATGACTAGAGTTGCCAATTTTTGTCTGGCCCGAATGGCCCGGTAAAATGGCTGGGATGGGTTGCGCTTTCCTAGACAGGAAATGAGCCGGGTTTTTTGGCCCGACCTATTAGGCCGAAAAATTGGGCCGGCCTGATTAGCCCGATTTTCCATTTGTATCTCCGTGGGCTGGGTTCCAAAAATAATAGTCTGGCTACTGTTTAGCCCCCGGCCCGATTTTTGCTTTGACCGGCGAACCGGCACCGGCCCACCCGGCCCGGCCCGTGTGAGTCTTTTGACTCGCCTTGGCCTGCCGCGTTCGCCCCGTGTTTTTGCTCATGATATTACGCTATTGCAAGTAGAAACAATGATTTAATCCGTTATAATACCACGTTGATCGCACCCAACAGAAACAATGGGTAGTACTTTAGTTTTGGCTGATATAAAGTTTATTCTAGTCCCATATTATGCGTTAAATATGGGCAGAAAAAAACAAAAAACAACAATACGTAATAGCACTAATTAGTTTTGCTTTAATGAAATTTGGACATTTAAAACGCGGTAGCATTAAATGTTTGGTCTAATATGTGACAAATCGAAATCCAATTTTGAAGTCAAAAATGGTTTGAATAATCAACGTGGTAACATTTAATGCCGACTCAAATCTGTCTGATACTATAAGATTATAAGAATTAGTCAAACCCACAATTGGATTTATAGAATGTAACTAGGTGACTAGCTAGTGTTTCAACACAACACGTGTATAATAGTGACGTGACATTAGTGATATTTATTGACGTATTCAAACAATTTTAATAAAATTTTATTTTTTTTCCTAAAATGAAACATGATACAATAAGAGATCTACTATGATTTTGATAATCCAATTATCGACGTTGAAGTGAAAGAGACTTGCATAAGGAATCAATTTCGTGATCTAGTAATGGAGGCATATGCTGTCACAGCGATTGACCCAAATTAGATCCTATAAGGAATCAATTTCGTGATCTAGTAATGGAGACTTGTGATGTCAGAGCGATTGATTCGAGTTAGGTCATATATGTATGAGTGTGTGTATCTCTTTCTCTATTATCTCCCGTTGTACACAAAAAAAAAAAGAGGAGGAGGCTTGCATCTATCAAGTAACTATTTGCATTCCATCGTGCTTGTAACGTTGTCTAGCAGCCCAACAAATTTGAAATTTTCAATCTTCTAACTAATGTAGTAGTGAATGAATTCAACATAGTTTAGGTAAATTCAACATAGTTTAGGTATGTATTTTTGGGCTGCAATAATATGATAGTATGGATTGACTTTTTATACAATTAAGAACGAAAATTTAATTACAACCAAAGAAAGATAAAAACAAAAACAAAACACCCAAACTATAACACATTAGGCCTACCACTTTTTATTCATTTTACATATCAGTCTTTATTTTGAATAGAGCAATCATCCATGCATTTACAAAAATTACTCAAATAATTCAGATATAAAATACAAGACTAATTTCAAGAATCCAATTTAAATATAAAATGGCAAAAAGAAGAAAAAAAAGGAAAAAGGAAAAAAGAGAATAAATAAAAAGGATTAAATCCACGGTAACAAATCTCGGATTCGAGAATAACCTGTTAGCCAGGGGCGTTCCCCCATGGTGTTGTGGAGCCCTCCCAAATTTTTGAAAAATCTAATTATCCTATGTATATTTTCTTTTTAAATATTAATTTTAGCACTAAAATATGTATTTTTTAGTAATTTAGCCCCCCCACCCAAAAAAAAAATTAATTAGCCCCAAAAATTTAATGTCTAGCTCCGCCCCTGCTGTTAGCCTTTTAAAATTCGTATATGAGGTGTTATCTGCGATAATTTGGGAATAATTCGACAAAATCCCGGCTATATGCCAAAATTCGTTTGTATAATACACGATTAATTCGGGAATATATTGATATAAATATTTAATTCTTCTGCAGAAAATAATACATTTTAGTGAGAATATTCTCAATATATTATTCTCAAAAAACTATATAATTTAATGAAAGTATTTTAAATTTAGAAAATAAAATAAAATAATATTAATTTTGTTAAAAAAATAGAAAAAATGGGAATAAATCGGTTTATTAACTTGTGAGAGTTTATCACATAATTATTATTTATGAGAGATTATACCGAAATTCAACGGTATATCAAAAAAATATCGTGTTTTATTCAAGTATTTTTAAAATTTCAGATAATTTTCTTACTATGGTTAAAAGTTAAAACTATTTTGACATGCTTGACAAACCTTGACTGTTAAACACGAGCGAGGTCCCACCCCACGTGGTTGCCGTTTCATTGTTCATCTCATATGTCAAATCTCATAGATCAAACAGCTCAGAACAATTATTTCATTTTCAAGATTTTGGATTGGAAGAAAATCCCCATCAAAATCAATCAGAAATTCCAATTGCCCTGTAAATAAACGACGATGATTAATGATTACTCACAAATAAACATAGACATGTGTTTATAGCAACCAATCCTTAAAACTCAGCAATGAAAGGCGGCTTTTCGGCGCCCGGTGATTATATTTATTTCAAGTCTCAGGTCCCTCTTCACAAGATCCCTGTAAGCTCTGTTTCCCCCTATTTTTTTTTTTTTTTTATGCAAAACCCTCGATTAATTTTGATTAATCGCTTTTATTTTTGGAGTCTTGATAATGGGTTCGGTTCTTTAGCTCCGATTATCAACTGGGCGTGCTTTGGTTTCAGTTTTTGAATCCTAATTTGATGGTTATTTTTTACATGTAGTAGTTACTTGCCACTTTATATTTGTTAATTTGGGATCCCGATTCTTGTTCTTGTTAATTTTTTTGATCTATTATCAATTAGACTGAATTCTTATCTTTACTGGTTTTCGGTTGGCCAGCATTCTTGTTTTTCATTGAACATGTGCTTATGCCATTAAGTGATATTTGTTTAGCTTCTTTACCCCTGGGTTCATTGAAACAGTAGAGATTATTTAAACCTTAAGTTGTAGATAATGGGGACTTGTAGTTACTTGGAAAGACTGACATGGACGATGCCTCGAAGTAGTGTTTCGGGCCACTCATACGCTTCCCACAGGAGTTTAAATTGTGGAATGTTTCTAATGTGATCAAAGTGTAGGTGCACTTGTAAACGTCTTTAGCCACGCGTCATTGCTAATATGTATATGTTATTTTGGACAACCGTGAGGAAGTAGACTCTAATGTTTAATCCAGCAAGCTAGTTAGTGGGAAGAACTATAGTTGAGATAAAAAGTTGCTCAATATGGAAGATGAGGGAATTATAACGATACAAAGATAAATAGCAGAGAGAATTTATATATCCTACAAACTGATCAAATAAAGGGCTAACCCTATTTGAAAGACTTGATGACATTTATCCAGATTGTACACCATGATTTGATTATGACTTATCTTGATGAAGTGGATACACTTAAGCAACTTAACAAGTGGGTTAATGAATTCAGATCCAAAGGGTATTGCACTATTACTAATTTTAGCTGTTGGATTATCTATGGACTAGAGCTTGTAGCTTTTACTGACCCATAGATCTATTGGGAATTGAGGAGTCTACCTTGATTCTCAATCAGGTTCTAAGATGTATCTGGTTTGACAAATATAAACATTTCCAGGAATTATGATTATATGAGGTTGATGTGAAAAGTCTTTTCCATACTGTTTAAGTCTTTCTTATCTTTACCATTGCTCATGTAAAGAAAATTTGAGTTTCTCCATTTACTTGTGACCATATTGGCATATTATGAATTCTAAGAATTGTATAACCTTTTCCCCAACATTTGTTGTAGATTGGATCAAAGCAATGGCGATATTATGATTTTGGCCCAAAAGTCGTTCCCCCTCTGATATGTCTTCCTGGTACAGCTGGAACTGCAGATGTATACTACAAACAAATTATGTCACTCTCAATGAAGGTAATAGGGTTAATAGTTTTGTAAATCATCAAAAAAAATTTGTCCTTTTGATTCGTATTTACTTTTTTTTGTTTCACTTGTTTTAATTTTAAGATATGTAACCATTTACAAATAGTTTATTTCTATGTCTAAGGTAAACTTAATGTTGACTTTGAAAAGGAATTGTAATATATCAATAAGATAGCTACAAAACCAATCAAACATTATAGATTTGCTTTCTCTTTGAGGGTATAGGACAAAGGATAAAGGTCAGACACATGGTTTATGTCTTTGTCCAAGTGCTGGTGTCTAGCTTAGGTACTTCGTACAATTAAAGTAAATTCTCAATGTCAACAGTTCAGGTCCTTCAGGGATTATGTACAACAACAACAACAACAACAACAAACTAAACCTTAATCCCACTACGTGGGGTCGGCTATACGGATCATATCTCGCCATCGTTTACGGTCATAAGCCATATTTTCGTTTATTTCTAGGTATAACATGTCATGTTTAATAGCTTCTTTCCAAGTCTTTTTAGGCCTACCTCTCCCTCTTTTGATTTGTGTGAGTGATTCTCTACCTTCTAAACGTCGCACAGGTGCATCTAAAGGTCTCCTATAAACATGTCCAAACCATCTTAATCGTGTTTCTCTAATTTTCTCGTCTATTGGTGCTACTCCCACTTTGTTTCTAATGTGTTCATTTCTTATTCTATCTAATCTAGTGTGTCCGCACATCCATCTTAGCATTCTCATCTCTCGCTACCCTCATTTTTTGTTCGTGTTCATATTTAGTCGCCCAACATTCTCGCTCCATAAAGCATTGCGGGCCTTATGGCCGTTTTATAAAATTTTCCTTTCAATTTTAATGGTATTTTACGGTCAAAAGGATAGAAGATGCACTCCTCCATTTATTCCAACCCGCCTGGATCCTATGTGTGACATCTTTATTGATTTCTCCGTTCTCTTCAATTATAGATCCTAAGTATTTAAAACTCTTTGTTATACTCACTTCATGTCCATCAATTTTAACATTCGTCTCATTGTTCTTTGTTTTTACTAAAGTGGCATTCCATGTATTCTGTTTTAGCCCTACTTATAGTAAAACCTTTTGATTCTAAATGCTTCTCTCCAAACTCCCAATTTTGCATTTACTCCTTCCCTTGTTTCATCAATTAAAACTATATCGTCCGCAAATAACATACATTCAGGGGATGGATTTTTGTAAGTGTTTAGTGATTTCATCAATTATTAGGATAAAAAGGCACGGGCTTAGAGCGGATCCCGATGCAAACCTATATTGTTTGGGAATTCACTAGATATTCCCGTTGGTGTCCTGATACATGTTTGTTATACCATCATACATATCTTTTATGGCATCTATGTAGGCTATTTTTATTCCTCTTTTTTCCAATACGCGCCACATTATATCACGGTTGACTCTATCGTATGCCTTTTCAAGATCAATAAAAACCATATGTAAATCTTGTTTTCTCTCATTATATTGTTCACATAATCGTCTAATTAAGTGTATAGCTTCAATCATTGTGGATCTTCCTGGCATGAAGCCAAATTGATTATCTAATATACTAGTTTCATTTCTTATTCTTTGCTTCTATAACTCTTTCCCATAGTTTCATTGTATGACTTATTAATTTAATTACCCTGTAATTTGCACGGTTTTGTATATCCCCTTTGTTTTTATATATAGGTATCAATATACTTTTTCTCCATTCATCGAGCATTTTCTTAGTTTTTAGAATAACATTAAATAATTTAGTAAGCCATGATATTCCAACTCCACCTAAACATTTCCACGCTTCAATTGGTATATCATCTGGCCAACCTTTGCCGTTTTCATTTTATTTAGTGTTTTTTCATTTCGTGAAGTTGAATTCTACGATAAAAGGTACGGTTTCTATTCGATTCAGATTGCCTAGTTCCCCTAATGTGACTTTCATTCCTCTTCTGTTCATTAAAAAGATTATTGAAATACCTCCTCCATCGATCTTTTATGTCCTCGTCTTTCACTAAAATGTTTTCATTCTCATCTTTTATGAATTTAATTTGGGTTAGATCTCTTGTTTGTTTTTCTCTAAATTTTGCTATTTTATATATATCTTTCTCTCCTTCTTTAGTATCTAGTTTCTTATAGAAATCTTCATATGCCTTGGTTTTTGCTTCATATATTGCTCTTCTTACTTCTTTTTTGGCGTCTTTATATCTTTTAAGGTTTTCTTCGTTTTTACAGGAATACAATACTTTGTAACTAGTTCGTTTTTCCTTTACCTTTTCTTGGATTTCTTGATTCCACCACCATGACTCTTTATTCCATTTATTACCATTTGACACCCCTAATGTTTCTTTTGCGATATTTTTCATTTGAGTAGTTACATAGTTCCATCTTTTTCATTTGAGTAGTTACAAGAGTTTTACGCTGGCTGTCGACCTAACGCAACCCTCCTCCTTTATCCGGGCTTGGGACCGGCAACATATAGACGGGTTGCCCTGTCTATATGCAGGCGGAGTTCCCTTCAGGGATTATGTCTTGGTAAAATTTTTAAGTTCATCATCCAATTGCATCATCGAGGCCAAAACATCTATATTAGATGGAAAATTGCTTTCCAGAATTTTGACATATAAACAAATGGTAGAATGTAAATGGAAGTACAATTTCCCTTTTTTTTTGTGGTTGACTAGGCATAGTGCACAACTTTCGGCGATGTTCTCTTATTAATGAAATCTTAACACCTGAGGTATCAGCAGTGCTACTGTGCATTTCCATTGTATCTTTAAAGATTAACCATCATTCAGTAAGAAACACGCTATCTTCTCACCATATGACATCGCATGTTATGACGTTTCATTTGTGCAATACTTTACCTTGAATGTGATTGTACTACAATTATAATCATACAATATATTGGCAAGAGTAATAGTTATACTGGCTCTATGTGCAATATCATCGCCAGGTTTGCTGATTACGTGCTGAAACCAGGTGCCCTCTTGGAAATATTAGGAACAGTCTTCATTGAGAATAATGTCTTTGAAGGCTTGGTTGAGTTGAAGTCTCACCTCCGAACTATCTTCTATCACATAATATATAAAGCTGGCTTATGCAGCATCATTGATGTCCTTGAAGCCCTTTTACTAAAAATGAAATGGTTTTCTATGTCACAAGCTCCTATGTATCTCAACGCTGACCTTAAGATCGGTTCTTTTCTATTTTGTAATCAACTACTTAGTTATATTTGGAAAAAAATAGATGTCAGTGGCCAAGGTCATTACTTGGTGACAGTAATACCTGTTTGCATTCTTTCATCTCATTTGTTTTCTTTTTCCACTTATTGCCTTATTAGTTTATTAACATTTATAATATTTTCAGGGTTATCGTGTCATTTCTGTTGATATTCCTCGTGTATGGAATCACCATGAGTGGATTCAAGCATTTGAGAAGTTTTTGGATGCTATTGATGTTCATCATGTAAGAATTCCTTTTGACCATTTCATGTCATCTTATCTATTTTGGCCTTTTATCATCAAGCTTTAGTTCTTTTCCTTCATTCCGTTTCCTGCCCACACAGGATTGGCTTGAACTTTTATAGTTTCCTCTGTATTAAGAGATATAGACTCCACTGCAGTGTTCCCATAGTTGTATAGAACATTGATTGTACTTGTTTTCCGTCAACATAACTCTACTGTACTATGTGCCGTTCTTGGGTTTTTAGCCGGATTCTCATGATGGGACATAATTACTATAGCATAAAAGTGAAGGGGGCTGGACATGGTCAGTTAGGATGCTAAATTGCCCCGATTTTCCATTATTATCTCGTCCTGTTATATTGATTAATATGCCTTCTTTGAGACTTGAGAAGGATATAGGAAATGATTGTTTGCATTGCTTAATCCCCTTATTTTTCTCCTCCATCAATGTATTTGATATTTATATATCTAACAAAACCCATAACAAGCACTTCCTTCTACATATCAAACTCCAGTCACAAATCATTCTACATGTTCTCCAAAATTATTTTTTGTACCCTTCGAATTTTGTATGCTCATCTAAGGAAGCTCCTTTGTCTACTATTTGTTCATTTCTAGCATCCATCGGGTGCATGGCATATGTAGGAAGAAAATGTTATTTCCTGGATGAAATACTGGTTCATGCATTGTTTTTTGATGATATTTCATTTGATATTTGCTATATATTGCAGCAGAAACTTGTAGATATGCCAAATATATTGGCTGCATCTTGTCTGCCATCCAGTATCTTGTTTTCATTCGAGCTAGCTGGAAAAGTTGCGTTATAGTGTTCAAATAATTTCTCCGCGTACTCATAAATTAAAGTGGTATTTATCCATAATTTGCAGATACATCTTTACGGTACATCTCTTGGGGGCTTCCTAGCTCAACTTTTTGCTCAGCATCGTCCACGACGAGTTAGATCGTTGGTACTCTCAAACACATTTTTGGAGACAACTAGTTTCTCTGCAGCCATGCCATGGGCCCCAATGTATGTTTTAATGAATTTTTAAAATTTTCCATTGCCTGACTCAGTTCGGATCTAATGTGGAAGTGTTTTTTCATCTTTTGAAAGTTAAAATTCTATGGAAACTTCCACCATGTAATTCACTCAAAGTTCCGGGATCCGTTAACATAAAAATGAAATTCTCTTGGGGAATTAACTGCTTCTGAGTTGTTGTCAAAACTACCATCTTATCCTAGAAAATGGGTAGTAGGATTGGGGGAGGTATCATGGTATAATGCTTCAAAGCATGTGAACTGTGATGTCTTCATTTTTCATGGCTGCATTTTGTTGTTGGCGTTTAAGTGTATGCTTTTTCTGTTTTATGTAAGTTGTTGACTTCGATATCAATCTTTGACAGTGTAGGTTTGACACCTTCGTTTCTACTGAAACGTTATGTCCTAACTGGAATTCGTGATGGTCCTCTTGAACCTTTTATTGCTGATTCGGTGGACTTTGTCGTTTCTCAGGTAAAATACTTTTTCACGAACATATACTTACTTTTCTTTACTTCTTGTTGTGGATTCGAATACTACACGAAGCAAAATCTTCTTTCCTTCAGAAGATTCTGGTCTATCCAGGGATTGCACAAAATATAAGATGACATGGCAGTCTGTTATGTTTGCTTGTATGTATGGCTGGTTTTTTTCACATTATTCTACTTGTAATGCTTTGTCGGCGCTTTTCGTTTCATAAAAGGTAAAGTCTTTTTTTCTTCTATTGAATCACTTATAGGATAAAGCATGTTTTAAAGATGTCTGCACATATCACTATTTTTTTTGTACAGCAGCAATCATCCTGAGTTGCTTATACATAAAAGTATTGTTTTCTTTCTTTTTCAATTTGTTGACTTTTATGTGAATATTATTTTATGGGTTACCTAGAGGTGTATTTTATCTGGAATTAAACATGCATCTGATTTTGGTACAAGCTACACGTTTCTTGTGAAGAAGCTAAAAATGATCTAATTTTTCAAAATTCTGTCCTTCCATTTTTCCGCATCAAAATTCTGTTCTTGTCAAATCTTTTTTTGTTTGATCTTTTCTATAGTAAATTCTTATTTACATTGCTCAATTAATGGGGAATAGAATAAAAAGGAATGGGTCTATAATGATTGATTTCAACTATTCATAAAACAATGTGTTATTACCCTCAAGTTTGATAGTATACAGTGGAATCTTATAACATAGAACTTAGATCTGTGGAGAAGAGTGCATCGAATTATTTCGGTCAAGTTAATTTGTAACTGAAAACAGTTGTATTCTCAAATGACATAAAGTTGCTTTTGATTATACTTGACCTTAATTTTACCAAAAAATATTTCTAGTTTATGCACTTTGACATTTGAAGAAGAATTTTCAAGTTTAGGTAGTTTGTTCATGTTAATAAATTATGTAATTCTCAAATGGCAGAGGTTGCTGTTAATTATATATTGCCATTTTGTTATGAAGCACTTATTTATAGTGTATATACTTCATGCTACATAAAATACCAAATAAGCAGCAATATTGTTGTCAGTTAAATTAATTGAAGCACTATTTGTAAAGAATTGAGGAGAACAAGCAGATCCCAAACAGTTCAGTATCTTATTATTTTGGAAGACACCATCACGAATGAGCACCTTTACAAACTACAGAGTCGACAACTCATAGTAATGGCCCAATCAAGGACTGAGGTTAGACTCTTGGTTATGAAAACTTCATTGAACACTTACCCAGCCGGATTATAATGATTGAGCCCATTATATCAAATAAGCTCATCAAGGCCTTATAAACCCGATATATTGTACTCCCACAACTGATGTGGGATAAATCGTTACCAATGAGTCATTATTTTGACATATCCCTTTTCACCTCCTTCCAGCATGATTCGCGAGGTATTGCAATTATGCCATCCTGACGAGTGTATTTCTCCTTTGTGGGCATTAATTAAGCTTATCTTGAAAAAAGAAAACAAAAAGAAAAAAAAGAAATAATAATAATAAAACGTCATCATTCTCCTTGAGCCTGATACTTCTGCTACTAACTAATTTCCAGTGATGTGAAAAGCTCTATCTTTTCGTGTATGTTTTACTATATCAATTAAAAATGGCAAATTTCATAATTTTTTTTTATTTTGTTATCATGAAAAGCATAATAGAAGTGAGCACTGCTTTTATCAGGTTGTAAATATTAACTTTTCTGCAGGTCGAAACACTTTCAAGAGATGACTTGGCGTCCAGATTGAGTTTAACTGTTGATGCAGCATCGGTTGGACCTCTTATGCTTTCAGATTCTTCAATTACTATAATGGATGTAAGTGTACTATTTTAAGCTCTTTAATCATCAGATATCTTGTTAATGAATAAATTTAACATTACCTCACAAGCTTTACGGAGCCTCCTCGATCCATAACCTGTTTTTTAGGCAGGAGTTCTCAATGTCATTATCTTTATATACTTGAGACTACAATATTAACAAAGAAAATTAGCTCTAACAAAACATCATCGGTTATTCTAGTGGACTCTTAGTTATTATCTCTTCTATATTGTGATATCAAATTTTGCAGTAGTCTTCAAAATTTCTTTCATGTCCTGGATATGAATTTTCCTAGACGTTGGTTCCTCAAACACCATTGAATGCGTAAATGGATATATAATATGTATAGATATATATCTTGACCTTGTACTACGTAACAGCAGCTTTTCTTCTTTCTTTATTAGAATAGGCACAATTTTTAAATTTTCGTTTCCCGTTAATTTTCTTCCTGAAAAACTACAGACTCTACACCTTTTCTCCCCTTGCTAATATTCTTCGGAAGGGGAATATTGATGCTTTTAAATAAAAGGATATTTGATACTTTTCTGTTGCTGCATATCATAGTTTACTGGACCAACTAAGTAGAAGTCGATCATGCTATTCGAGCCCTTGAAATGAAGCCATGGGATATAATTAGAGAACACATGCATTCTCTGAAAGGGCACTTTTAGAATATATTGAACTACTTTCATATCTTTTTAGTTTCACAGCCTTATGGTGTATTGTGTAATGGTCATTGATTTGATCTCAACTTCAAGTACTCCATATAAAATTTACATTTCTTGCTGATAATTATTTTTTTCTTGGGGGCAATTATTCTATCTTGAAGACGAACGACTTCTGTGCAATTCCCCAACAACTTAAAGATCAAGTAACTGAAAGATACCCTGGTGCCAGACAAGCATATCTCAAGTCCGGTGGTGATTTTCCTTTTCTTTCACGACCAGATGAAGTAAACCTTCATCTTCAGGTAGATATGTATAATAATTAGGGATAATTACAACAGAACCACTGAGGTTAGGACTAATTACAAAAAAATCAGAGATATTTCAGAATTACAAAAAAAAAAAACAGCAGGTTTGACTATGTCTTAAATTTGGATTATGGATTACTGAAATATTTCTATAAATATCAGAATTTTTTTGCTTATGAAGGGGGAAAATGTTGGCAAAATTACAAAATAGTCGTGTTAGTAAAAGATGGTCGCAAAAAGGTCCTTCAAAATTTTCAAATGACAAAATAGTCCTGTATGGTTTTGCAAAATAGTCCTGCAAATCCTGCAAAATGTATTATTTTCAAGTATAGTCCTGTAATTGGTGCTTTAGTATCAATTTTGGTCCTAATTTCACTAGAAATTAGGAATTATATGTGTCGCTCACGTGATCGGAATCCGGTAAAATTTCAAACTGCCACTGAAATTAGGACTAAAATTGAGACTCAAGTATAAGTTAGAGGTCTGTTTTGCAAATTGTGCAATTTGCAGGACTAATTTGCAAAATCGTACATAGTTACAAGATTATTTTGCAATTCGAGTATTTTACAGGACCTTTATGCAACCTCTTTTTAGTTACAGGACTAATTTTGCAATTTCGCCACACGGAATCATACCTCAAGGGTTTTCTTGCAATTTCAAAAACCTCCGGAATATTTTTGTAATTAGCCCGAATTTCACTTTTTTTTTTGTAATTATCCCATAATATTATTTGGAATCTCATCCTTTAATCTTCCTGTTTCATGGTTTCCTGGAGAAGAGTTAATTGTATTGATGGCTATAGCCTCTGTTGGAAACTCGTCTAACTCGCACTTACTTCACTTCTCCTACGTATGTGATGTAACAGCTACACCTAAGACGAGTTGGTGTTGAAGCCCACGTCCCAAGCATCCCAAAGGACGACGTTGGTGGGAGTTCAAGTGACCAAAATGATAGACGACGCAGTACCGATGATGCACCGGAAGACGATCGGACAGACTACAGTGGCCCGAGTGGCCCAACAACCACAAGCGAACCACCTCTGGTTCCAGAAGGTCAAGATTCCGGTAATTTTGAAAACCAGCTTCTCAACAATGCTTATCTATCTAGTATTATCATTGGTGAATGCTTGGTACCTCTTATGCTGCAAGCTATTTTGGAGAATCGGCAAACTATAGCAGCATCTAACGCCGTTTTGAACTTCACATGCGAGTATGTCGTTCTTAGTTTGCTTCGTATTTACTTAGGCACTCTGTACATTAATTTGGAAGTATAGTTGGGAAATTCAGACACACCATGTTAGATGTATTCTTTGTACACTATGGTCTGTAAAAAAAAGTTTCCTATCGGGAAATGTCGCGTCCGGAAGAACCCGTGTGTCGTTTTCGTGTGAGAAAGAGCGTATACTGTCCTGTGTTGTATAACTATACCGAGTTGCTTACCAGTTCAAAAGTTATGAAGAAAATTTTGAAAAAAAAATAAGTTGGTTGCTGGTTTCCATTGAAAGTATGTGTTGATTGATTGCAATATATGCCGACACATTTGAATGAAAAGGATACTGCTGGTGCTTTCCCCACACAGGCTGGAGATGGCTGTGGAAAGAGGGTAATAGCAGTAGCCCCATTAATATTTAGGGTTAACTGCAAAAAAGCCCCTGAGGTTCACGCTAATTACAAAAGAACCCAAAGATTTTTTAAAATTACGAAAACCCGACTGAAGTTTGATTTCATCTTACATTTTTCCTTTGGAAGCAAAAAGCATTTTAAAAAACCCCTTGACATCTATAAAAGTATTACATTTACCCCCTTAAATTTAAGACAAAATCAAACTTATGAGATGTTTTTGTAATTTTGAAACATCTCTGGGTTTTTCTGTAATTAGCCCAAACCTTGGGGGTGTTTTTGTAATTATCCCAAATATTTAAGGATAATTACAAAAAAAAACCTGAAGTTTGAGTTAATTACAAAAACACTCAAAGATGTTTCAAACTTACAAAAGGCCTCCTCAAGTTTGATTCTGTCTTAAAATTAAAGGAGTAACTGTGATATATCGGGGAGTTTGAAATGTTGAAGAGGGAAAATGTGAGACGTAATCAAACCTTAAGGGGTCTTTTACAAATTTCAAATGTAAATTAGCCCGAACTTTTTCTTTTTTTGTGGTAATTATCCATAATAATATTATGGAGCCCTCAAGTGCAATTGTGCTTTAGGAGAAAAGTGAATCCAAAGGAATTTTGCTTATATGCTTTTGTACCTTACTTTTGCAGCAATAATCATAGTAGTCTTAAAATGCATGTAGTGATGGTGAAAAAGGATGATGTGAGTGAAACCTTTATTACACATGAAAAGAGCAGTGGAGTATAGTAGATTAGTAAGGGCTAATGATGTCGTCATGATGACGAATTCGACGATATTAAGCTGATGCAAGCATGCGTATACGAATACGTATGTTTACATATATGAATGCGTCTGTATTTGTACGTGCATCTTCTTAGGCTCGCATGCGCTTATTTTTGCAAGAATGATATACTTAAAATTGTAGGTTAATTGTTGAATGTGTAAACAGACTCTTTATTTGCAGTTATATGGTTTTGTTTTAAGATATTTTCATTTCTTTTTTGCATTTCATTAGTTTATAATCTTATACAAGTAACAAGCTTGTATATGTTTATTATCATTTAGAGGGGATATATTAGAACATAATCAACACAAAGACATGAGTGAGAGACGGATCCTTTAAATAGAATTTCGACTCAAACTCATATACATGAAAAGAATCCGTATTTTTGTATGTGTGTAGGATCCGTCTCATTAACTTAGATTTATGAGACGGTCTCACATGAGACCTACTCCATAATCCATAGTAGGATATCTTTTTCAAATGAGCAAGTCTCTTGTGAGACGGTTTCACGGATCTAAATCCGTGAGACAGACCTCCTAAGGGCTCCGTCTTGAGAACATGAACCATGAAAATAAATTTAAAAATAATAATGAACCATGAAGAAACAAAATAAACCCTAAAAACATGAACCATGAAGAATAAACCCGAAAAAAAAAAAAAACCCTAAAAAAACTAAAAATCCTGAATTCCCAAATCAATTAAAAATAAACCCTAAAAAAACAAATATAAACCCTAAGAAAAATAAAATCTGAAAAAAAAAACCTTTAAAATTTCGTGTAAGGGCTCTGTCTCACGGATCTAAATCCGTGAGACCGTCTCACGCAAGTTTTTGCCTTTTCAAATTAAGTAATTATGCTTTCTTCTAGTTTTTTTTTTTAATCGAAGTAGCTTTTCTCAATTAATTGGTTCTGGTCTTTACAACTTCATTGGCTCCAAAGAAAAACAGGAGTCAAATAAAGCAAAGTCTTCTTTTTTTCTTTTTTTCCTTGTTTTTTGTCGGAATAAAATATTTTAGTATGTTTGAAAGGAGTTTTTACGAAGAGTGAAAGATGCTAAAAAGGTAAAGTTGGCTTTTGCAAATGTAGATTTGTGGATTATAATTACCCCAAAACTTTGGAATTGCTTTTGTTTTTCACCTTTATTCTTTATTGATTTGTCAAAAGGATTTATGTGACTAATTTGAGATCTCAAAATTTTGAATATCCTCCAAAAATTTACGCTGTGGACTCTAATATCCCGTAGTAGAGATAAGAAGTTGAAATAAAACCTTAGGGTGTGCTTGGAGACCATAATTTTCCATTTTTGTTCTGTTAGAGAAATTTTTTTATCGAAAAATGTGATTGTTTACCAAAACTTCATAAAATATATACTATTCATCCACTCACATTTTTCTCGTATTAATCTCATTGACAAACGTTTTCACAAATTATTATTATGCATTTTCCCATAAATCTCACTATTTATCCACATATTATTTTAACAATCAATCACATCTAATTATTATTTTACTATTTCTATCTGACATCATCTTCGATCATTACATTTTTATCTTATATTCAATCAAACTCTCAAAATTCATCTGTCTCATTTCCATTTTTTCTCCCTCACTATTCTTTGGCATGCAAAAGGAAATTTTTTAAAATGAAAGGATATCCAATAGCCATATTAGAGTTCCTTTCAATCTAAATTTGTGTGTGCTCCAGATGTTTGTAAAGTGTATAACAAATTCATATGTGATTTGGTTCAATAAGTGTTTTAAAAAAGTGCTACGAGTAGCGCCTAGCACCTCGCGGGGGTTGGCGAGATATAGATTTAGCGATACCTAATCAAAAAAAAAACATAGACAACTAATTAGAGTTTAGCGTTGAGATTTTTAGAACGATACTTCTAAACACGTTGGTTCAAATGGGATCTGATAAAATTATGTGGATCCCCAACTTTTTAAGGGGACTTCACAAAAATTAAGGGTAAAACCGTAATTTCATACCCCTATCACATCAATATGTATTTATGTCTTTCATTTTCATTTAACCTAGGTTTGGGAAGTCCCTATAGACAAGTTAATCAAGTCTTTGTCTTGTTAGACTAGCTACTAGGGACATTTTTCAGTTTGGATCATTTTTCACTTGTTATTGCCAATTTTATAATCCCAGTTTCTCATGACTTGAAAGCTCACTTTTCCTAACTCAATCATGTCGTGATTGGTGGGAAGATTTTAGAAACATCACTATTTATCATAATTTAATTTATCTTTTTTTATAATTATTTTATGCTACAAATTTTTTCCTCTCTCATGACAACCACCATAGACTTGTGCATATTTGTATTTCTTCAAGTACAGTTTGGTAAACGACTTTCTTTGGGCTCATCATGCAGCTAAGCATTTATTCTCTCCTAGTGGAGTGGAGTGGAGTGGGGTGGGGTAGGGTAGGATGGGGTGACTAACAATTTTTTTTTTAATAACCGAGATTTCATGCTCTAACACGATTATTTATCTAAACAACTCGGCCTTTTATAATCGGCCCAGTATAAATCGCGAGAATCTTGTGATAAAAGTATCTCATGTCCCTAATTTTCTCAACTATTGTGCACATGAATCGTCCAACAAGTGATTGTTACATGCTGAACTCTCTTCTATCCAGACGCAGTTTTTGATTATTATTTTGTGATATTTTATAAATAAAGAAATTTATATATAAAACTTACTAGAGATATTTACATAGACCAAGTTTTATGTGAGACCGTTTCACGGATTTAAATACATGAGACGGATCCAACCCATTTACAAATTAAAGCAAATTAGATCTAAATTTACATGAGTCAACTAATATGAGTCAGTTTAGAATCCGTCTCACGTATTTAGACCCGTGAAACCGTCTCATATGAGTTTTTCCCATTTACATAGGGCTTAATTGTAATTTTAGTCATGTAACTCTTAGAGGTTGACAATATTAATCATGTAACTTTTTGATGTGTCAGTTTCGGTCCTTAACGATTTTACCATTTAGTAATCAAAATAGCAATTTCAACCCTATAACTTTAACGTTCATAAGTATTTTGGGCATTTTTGGACAATGGTATTGTCAGTACAAATTAAAATTGGACAATGGTATTTTAGGCATTTTTGGGTTTTTTTTAATATAAAAAACAAAGTAAGAAAAAAGACAAAAGGAACTGCAGAAAGTTATGATTTTCTTGGTAGAAAGGATATTTGAAACTTAGGTAATAAAAGATTAACAATAAAGAGTGTTAGGGGGCTTTTATAAGTTGTCCATTTGTACATAAGAACCTAGGTTCTGCTTTTAAAGGAACATTGGTGTTTATAGTATAATTTTGTACGTCAATTATTTAAAAGTAATTCCATACATATGTTAAACAGAATAATTATTAAAAAAATTAGATAGTTATTTGTTGATTGATTAATTTGTACTCTCTTTGATCATTTCAAAATTATGTACCTTATTTGACTTGTAACGAAATTTTAATTCAGAAACAAAAATAAAATAAAATTTCAAATATTTTCACAAATTCGCCTCTACATAGTGATAGAAAATTAACAATATCACACGAATAATTAAAATTGAATATATGAATACATAAGACAATAATCAAATTTTATTTTTGAAACGCTAAAAAAATATTAAATTAGTTTTAAGGAGTATTTTGTCAAACTGTTTGCTGTCAGCACTGTTGTCTCCTGTCTGACTAAGTTCTAGTGTGAAGGTTTCTATAATTCATTCTTTGACTTGAGGCTTCTCCAATTGAGAATCTTGAAATAAATACTAAAAAATCAGAATGTCTGCCAATTAAAGGATCGGCTGACCCGATACGAAACCGACCCGAACACAACACGACTAGCACGAAACTGGCACGAAGTTATCAATTTGTCTAAAATGTTACTGTTTTATCTTTTAATTATATAATTTTTGATGTAATTTGAGCATAACCCGAAATCAAACCGAAACCAAACACGAACTCGACGAGTGACCCAAATTGACACCCCTACTTGTACCTGTACAAATTTTAATGAGTTTAATAATGATGTAATGTAACTAATTTCCTACATTTTCAATTTCCTTTTCTTTCTATGCAAACTTAATTAACTAATATATCATAAATGTTTAGTTAGTTTTAGTCCATTACTTTGCATAATTAGACAGTTCATATAATTGAACTCGTTTTGAATAATGTGAATATAAAGAAAGGATTTTCATTTGACTGATATTTTAGTAATTCCTTAAAATATTTGTTACGTTACTAATTAATTCCTCCTTATTCTTTTATCAATGAAAAAAAAAAAGTATAACAATATATTGTATACATTTTTTTTAATATTTTCTAGAATGGAATCTCCTTTTATGTCGGTAGTAAATTTGAATTTGAAGGTATGATGCTGACCAAATATATAATTCCACTGCAAAATATGTACTATAGTATGGTACAAACACTAACAGGTGGAGTTAGGTAAGTTTTCATTTTCATGGCCTCATTGGGAAAATTTTAAATTCCAGACTGTTTTTGAATTTAAATTGGACGAAAATTTTAATCTGGGGTGCCTTTCATTCTAGAAATGTTATCTACCTTTTTTTTTCCTATGGAATTTGCTTGTTTGAAAATATGTTTCGATTGGTATAACCATCATATCAATGTATGTTGCCGTGGCCATTTTCTTGGGTTAATAGGTATAAGCTTTTTTGAGTAATGAGTATATTTATCGTTTAGAAAAATGTTTCAATTGATTTTTAAAAGTTTGATATGTTGGTCATGTGTAAATCAGAGAAAAATATAATTAAATGATTTTCTTGTTTCAAATCTATGACAAAAAAGCATTCTAATACCCCCTCCGTCCTAAATATATAGTTCACTATTCATTTTGGAATGTCCTAAATATATAGTCCACTTTCTATATTGAAGGGCAAATCAAGTAAATAATTAATATATTTGTAGTTTCCAATACTTTTCTAAATCTGTGTGAAAAGACAAATTGAACTATATATTTGGGACGAATGGAGTATATGTCTCGGAAAGAAAAAAACACATCATTTGATTATTTGGGGACTGAATAAGTAAAATACTTTTCTCAAAATGAACACGTATTTAAAATGTCAGCTACAAGTGTACAAAAATTTAATTCTGTCCAATTTATTCCTCAATTGGGCCTCTCTCCATTGATCATTAAACAGTTTCATTTTTTTTTATTTTTTTTTTGTGAAGAAAATTATCTTTCACCATTTTTATTTTCCCCTTAAAAATATGTGGATCCCAACAATGTATTATATGAGCATCCAAAGGGAACTAAAAACAAATTATCACAAATCTTTTTGTGTGCACATCACAATTGACAACATATGATCCAACAATTTAGGGATGACAATGGGGCGGGTTGGAACGGGTCAGTAAAGACCCTGACCTGCCCGATGCCTAGAACGGGGAAGGGTGGGGTGACCCGCTTTGCCCCATTTTAAATTAAATTAAATACAAAAAAACAAAAAAATATTTATAGTATAGTATTTACAAAATTTGTTATTATCAATTTATGTATATTAAATATAATATAAGAATACGTAAAAATTATATTATAATATATATTATATATGGAAAATATATATTAAAAATAAAAATTCTACGCGGGCGGGGCAGGTACTCGTGTGGGCAGAAGTGATACCCCGCCCCGCCCCGCCCCGATGCAGGTTACAGAGCGAAGCGACCCAATGGAGCAGATCAGAGCAAGTACCCGCGGGTCGGGTCAAAATTGCAACAATTTAACAAATTATGAGAAAAATATGAATCAGATGAAAAAGAATTGATGCAAGAACCCTTGAAATGATCAAATACAACAATATATTTCACTATCATTTGAATTATGATGAATCAAATTAAATGGTCCCACAATTATGACACCACCATTTCCATTTCCCCATTTTGGGAGTTTGATTTAAAGCTGCTACATCATAAGACATGTTTGCAAAAAGCTTTTCAAAAGTGCTTTTTGGCTGCTTGAATTTAGGAGAAATGCATTATGTGATGGGTAGCTTTTTTTTATCACCCATCCAATGAATATGGTTGGCCGTCATTTTGTATGGGTTGGACTAAATTTGGGACTCGGTTAATTAATTTTTCAATATATTTTGATCTGAGTATAAATTTAGTGAGTTTGATTGATTGATCTTTAATTTTTTTTTTTTTTTGAGAGAATTGATTGATCTTTAATTGGTTCAAATAAATAGGATTTTTTTAGGTGATGTTACTATCTTCAAGATAAAACAAGAAAGATGTGGTTCTGGATATTGCAAATTGATGTGCATTGCAAACACACCAAATAATTTGTGTGTTTACTGATTTTTCATCTTATTTTAATTATATTCGAGATATGTGTTTTGTACGTATATGTATGTATATATAGATATTTAATATTTTAATGTATATGTATATACGCATATGAATTTGAAGCCATGAACACAATGGCTAAGAAATATAAAAGTATAATTCAAGGCTTATTTTTCAACTTCTCTGTACAACAAAAATTTAGATTGAAGTCCAAGTTTCACTACAAGAAAATTTTACTGACAGAAGTGATTTTATCATTAAAGTTACAGTTACCTACATAATACATACGTAATAAAAATATTATTTTCTCCCAAACTATAAGGATAGACTACCGACATATCATCCTAATTTTTTAATTTACCGACATAAATACAGTATGTATCTATTTACCAATAATTTTAGATTATGTAGGTAAATATTTACCTACAATGATTTTACCTACACTTTATAATTATCTTAATATTTACCTATAGATTCTTGTCTAGGTAAACTGGTTTTTTCTTATAGTAAATTTTATCTATGTCAGTGTATTTATTTATTTTTGTTTTAACCAATTATAGATGTAATACTTTAGAAGTTAATTATTATGTATTAATTAATTCTTAATTACATAATTTACACTTTATATAACCAATTCACGGGGGGAAAAATTGATACCCTGTGAGGCAAAGTTACCAATAAAAGAAATTAAAAAATCTCATTTTTTCCATTGAAGTTAATTGAATTTTGTTGTCCTAAGTTGGTAGAATTCTCAAGCTATATATCTGATTCAAATCTTCTATTCCACTATGTATTTCATTTGAAATGTGTGTATATACATATGAGATGAATCATAATCAACAATACATTTTCACGATTGTTTATCCATTCACATAAATGGAATACACTTTGCTAATGCTAGTGCTATTTGTCTAACTAGCGTGGTTTGCAGACTATTGCGTCAAGTTCAAGAATTTACCCAGTACACACCTGAAAGAGAATGGATGCATATTCCCATTTTAAATAAAAGTGAAATACACAATATAATATGAGATTTGAATCCACAATAAAATATTTTTCACTACCCAAACAAATAGAAAGAAATATACACTAGTGCCCCAAACTTTGGATTATTCTATAATTGACAGGACATATTAGATTCTATCCATAAAATCATTGAATTATATAAAATAAATCCCTGCCCAGTGATGGAAAATTTGATTAGCAGTTCAACTGGTTGCCATTTGTCATTGCCCTTTTGTGCCTCATCCCTTGGGGGGCAATTTGTAGTTAACCCTTTTTTATTTAGCATGGGTCATTTGGTAATGACCTTGTTCAGGCAATATGAAATTGCTCAGGATGCCATTAAACTTGCTCTAGCATGGATAATTACAAAAACTACCCTTGAGGTTTGGGCTAATTACAAAAATATAAAATAAATCCCTAATTCAAAAAATAAATATTTAATGCAAACTACACCAAAATTTGAAAAAAACAATACAAGTGTAGAATGTGCATGCATGTGTTTATACGCTCCAAAGTCTAACATCCTGACAACCTTTTCCCACTGACACACGCACTGTTTCACACACAATATCTCTTACATGCACACACACTATACACACTAAAAAAGCTCACCAAAAAGCTCAAAACAAATCCCAATTCCACAAAAAAAACTTCACTTTTCTCCTCCCAATATCACAAAAGTAAAAAAAAAAAAAAACAAGAACCACCTCTGTAATTAACACTATGAGAAAAAATTCATGATTCTCAAAAACCCAGAAAAAAAAGCTGTCTTGATTTCCATTCTCCTCATCAGAAAATGCAAAACCCACAAAATTCCATCTTTGCCCTCCTCCTCATCACTTCCTATTTCACAAATCCCACTTGGGGAAATGCAGAGCTGAGGGCATTAATGGAAATGAAGTCATCTCTGGACCCAGAAAACAAGTACTTGTCGTCATGGACGGCCGACGGCGACCCATGCGACGGCGGCGCGTTTGAGGGAGTCGCCTGCAACGAGCACCGGAAAGTGGCCAACATTTCTCTCCAGGGAAAAGGGCTCACCGGGAAAGTGCCGCCGGCGGTGGCGGAGCTCAAGTGCTTGTCGGGTCTTTATTTGCATTACAATTCTTTGAGTGGTGAAATCCCAAAAGAGATTGCTAATCTCACGGAGTTGAATGATCTTTATCTGAATGTTAATAATTTGACAGGGAATATTCCGGCTGAAATTGGGAGCATGGCTAGTCTTCAAGGTTTGTAAAAATCTTTTTTTTTTTTTTCTATATTATTCTTCCGATTAGGCATTACCAACTCCGCTCAGATCCTGCCTAGGCCCGATTAGTAAAAATCTGATCTTTTTTTTCCTCTGTAGATTTTAAGGCAGTTTGGAGTTTTATGAGAATTGAACGTTTAAACCACTGTTCTAAAAATCTCCCTCTTAGTCTAACACTGATTAGTCCCGCCTAGGAGTTAGCCCCCATTATCCGCCTATATTATTCTTCCGATTAGGCCTCGTCTAACTCCTAACCCCGATTAGTAAAAATCTGATCTTTTTTTCCTCTGTAGATTTTAAGGCAGTTTGGAGAGAATAGAACATTTAAACCACTTTTTTAAAAATTCCCCCATAAGCGCTAAGCCTTTTGTCCGCCTGCATTTTTGTTCCGATTAAGTTTCGCTTAACTCGTTCGGTCCCACCTAGCTGACGATTAGCCTCTGCCTTCGCGGCTAGCTAGACCCCAATTTGTCGTCCAACTAGCGTCCAACGCTTTTTAAACACTGATTTAAACAAGGGGAAAAAATTTGAATCTTGTGCTTTAATGAAACAGAGTAAGTGTAAATATTTTTTTTTTTGTTTTTCTGTTCTGGGTTTTTGAGATTGAATTGGACAATACAACTGTATAATTTATTGAAACAAATCTAGCATTGTATGATTCAAAAAGAGAAATAAATTATCACAATCTTGTTAGGACTTTTTTTTTTCTAATTGAATTTGCTATGAAATTGCAGTGTTGCAGCTATGTTGTAACCATTTGACAGGGAGCATACCAACAGAAATGGGGTTCTTGAAAAAACTAAGTGTTCTTTCATTGGAAAGTAATACACTAACTGGACAGATTCCTTCTAGCTTAGGAGATTTGGGGATGATGAAAAGGCTTTATTTGAGCTTCAATCAACTCTCTGGCCCAATTCCTGTTAGATTAGCTAATATTCCTTCATTAGAAGTTCTTGATGTGCAAAATAACACACTTTCTGGAGTTGTACCTTCTGGTGAGCTCATCTTCTCAATTTATAATTTTTTGGATAATTACAAAAAAGCCCAGAGATGTTTCCAAATTACAAAAAGCCCCCTCATGTTTGATTCTATCTTAAATTAAAGTGGGTAAATGTAATATTTTCTATAAGTATCAGGGTATTTGAAATGTTTTTTGCTTATGAAGGGAGAAAATGTAAAATAGAATCAAACCTCAAGGGGCTTTTTTGCAATTTTCAGAAGCCCTCTAGGTTTTTTTTTTTTGTAATTATCCCTAATCCCTTTCCTTTTCAGTATTTCATTTTTGGGTTAACTACAAAATGTACGTACAAAAAAACCCATCTAACTTTCAGAATTACAAAATATACCCCATGAAGTTTTATTTTGCCTAACATTTACCCCCTTCATAAGCAAAAAACATTTAAAGATCACACATCATATATGCAAAAATATTACAGTTTACCCCTTAATTATAACACTGAAACAAACCTAGGGGTACTTTTTGTAATTTTGAAAGTTAGAATGGAACGTGCAAAGTCGATCGTGCGCCCCTTTCATACTATTAATAATTCCCGATCGGGTTCTATCCTTCCGTCATAAGGCATAAAGAAAGAAAGCGACTCCAACCAAACGAAAGTCAAAAGACTTCTAGCTCATAGTTCAATTGGACATGTAGGCAACGGGTTTTGGTCCCGCTATTCGGAGGTTCGAATCCTTCCTTCCTTTATAACTCCAAAGGTAGAGTTCATCTTCCAGTAGCCAAAGTTTTTTTGTAATTAGGTCAAACCTCAAGGGTACTTTTTGTAATTATCCCTTCATGTTTTTGTTTGTTTCTGATGGTCTTTTCTTATTCTCTTATGATTATTCTTGAATTATTCCAATGAATGGCAAATGAAGCTTTGAGGAGGATAAATGAAGGGTTCCATTTTGATAACAATCCTGGTTTATGTGGTACTGGTTTCTCATCCCTTAGAGCTTGCACTCCTTGGGACAATCTGAATCTCAACCAAATAGACTCCTCAAAACCTCCCACCAATACAACGGGCCCCACGAACGTACCCCGGTCGGCTGCTTTCCCGATAACGTGCAACCAATCGAATTGCTCCAAGTCATCGTCGAAGTTGCCACAAATCGGCATCGTCGCCGGAGTGATCACGCTCACGATCACGCTAACGGTGGTCGTATTCGTCGCCATTGTCCACTACCGTCGCCGAAAACAGAAAGTCGGGAACAAATCCGATACGTGCGACGACCGCCTCAGCATCGACCAGGCGAGGGATTTCTACAAGAGAAGTCCCTCGCCTCTCGTTGCACTCGAGTACTCGAACGGGTGGGACCCGACGAGCGGCGGCCAGGATTGCAACGGCCTATGTCATGAGTTTGTGAAGGGATCCTATAAGTTCAACTTGGAGGAGGTCGAATCGGCTACGCAGCATTTCTCGGAGGTGAATCTATTGGGGAAGAGCAAGTTTTCAGCGGTTTATAAGGGGATTTTGAAAGATGGATCGGCGGTGGCGATTAAATGTATCAGTAAGACGAGCTGCAAGACGGAGGAGGATGAGTTCATGAGAGGATTGGGGTTGTTGAATTCTTTGAAACATGAGAATCTTGTGAAGTTGAAGGGGTTTTGTTGCTCAAAGGCTAGGGGTGAGTGTTTTCTGATCTATGATTTTGCTTTGAGAGGTAACTTGTCTGAGTATCTTGATGGTGAAGATGATAGCAGCAATGTTCTTGATTGGCCTACTAGAGTTTCTATCATCCATGGAATTGCAAAAGGTTAGTATACTCTGATCTTATGACTTATTCATAAATGAATTTCATAATGAGTAGCTCTATTGTAAGATGGTCACACGGTGTGACGGGATAAAAAGTGATATTTTTTGTATAAAGTAGAGATAATTACAAAAAGTACCCTTGAGGTTTGATCTAATTACAAAAACCTATTTAACTTTCAAAATTACAAATTATACCCCCGAAGTTTCATTTTGTCTAGCATTTAACCCTTCATAAGCAAAAATCATTTCAAAATCTCCCTTCGTATTTATAAAAATATTGCAGTTTACTCCTTAGTTTTAATACTGAATCAAACCTTCGGGGTACTTTTTATAATTTTAAAAGTTAGATGGGTTTTTTTGTAATTAGGTCAAACCTCAGGGGTAGTTTTTATAATTTTCCGTATAAAGTATGATACTTTTGGTATAAAAATTGATACGTTGTTTGAATACACTAAATTTAGTGTATTCAAACAACGTATCACTTTTTATATCAAAAATATCACTTTTACATTAAAAGTATCAACCGTCGTACCGTGCGACCGTCTTACACAAGTTTTTGCCTTTCATAATTATTCGGTTGATGGCTGCTGAAAAACTCTTAGGCTTGTTCAAATCAATAAAAACAAATCCTTAGAGCATGTATGATGGTTTCAGAATACAATGGATTTCAAACTTTTAAGCTCTTATTTTGAGCTATTTTAGTCATTGTGGTGGATATCAAAAAAATATTTTAAAAATCATTAGGCGCTAGTCGGGATGGCAGGCTAGAGCCTAACGCCTACCCATAGTCTCGGCAGGGTTAGGTGGGAACTAATCGGGGTTAATCGGGAATTTTTACAACAGAGTATTAGATCCATTACATGGCGTCATTTAAAACCCTTCCGTCCAAATGCAACCTTGCCCTTTTCTATCAAAAGGCATTCCTAGATGACTATCCTTTTCTATGTAATTTTCCCTCCTATTTCTTATCCTTGGCCTATCTCCATTAATTTTGCAACAATTATTTTAGTCCCAATATCAGATAAAACTTCACTGTCCAGAAATAAAGTTGATGTATGCACAAACACTTACCTTGAGAATGGGGCACACCTATCTGCTTCTGACAAAGCCATTATTATAGTTTATTGACTTTGTTACCATAGGCAGTTGTGATAAATGCGCTTATTGATGATCTGACATTATGTTGGTCCACAAATGAAGGAAAAAATGTTCAAGCTTTGAGCTTATAGATATTGTACAGTTCATAATAGGAAGGGATAATTACAAAAACTACCCTGAGGTTTGGGTTAATTACAAAAATACCCAAAGATGTTTGAAAATTACAAAAAATACCATTGAGGTTTGATTATATGTTAATTGTGAGAATAATTGCAATATTTTGACAAAACACATAATCAAACCTCATTGGTTTTTTCGTAATTAATGGCATTATCATGAACAAACTTTCTGATTTCCATCTTCTCAAACAGGCATAGAGTATCTTCACAGCAATGAAGCAAACAAGCCTGGACCCATCATACACCAAAACATATCGGTCGAAAAGTTCTCTTGGACCAAAATTTCAAGCCGTTGATTTTGGACGCCGGTCTTCTAAAGCTTCTTGCCGACGACGCCGTCGTTTACTCGGCCCTGAAAGTTAGTGCTGCTTTAGGTTACATGGCTCCGGAGTACATCACCACAGGCGTTTCACGGAGAAGAGCGACATTTATGCTTTTGGAGTTATCATCCTCCAAATGCTCTGTGGCAAAAGAAAGCTTTTAGGCTCCACGAGAATGGCAGCCGAATCTGGGAGATTGGAAGAATTTATCGACTCGAAACTTAACGGTAAGTTTTCTGAAGCTGAGGCGACTCGATTGGCGAAAATCGCCTTGGACTGCACGGATGAGATTCCGGACAATAGACCGAGCATAGAGTCGATCGTACGAGAGCTGAACGAGCCAAATGGTGGCTAATGGTGAAGTGTATATCCTTCAAAATCCGACTAATTATGTGATCCCTATAAGGTTTAACTCTTTGCAAGGGTGTTGATCATCGGCAATTGCCGGCGTTTGTATATGCGTAAGAGGTCCATGGGATGACAATTTTAAGGAAGCTAGGGAAGAAGTGGAATAAGTTAGGAGCATAATTGCTTGCTTCTTTGTTTATGTTAGTGTTTTAAGACGAATTAGTAACATCACGTCAGATTCGTGTTTCTCCAAGTAGCTTCAAAATATATCAAAATTAAGTCAAAGATATACACATCCACATTTATATGTAGTAAGCTTCAATAATGCATTTATTTTCATCAACATTCTATCAAGCTCGAGAACTAACAGTTCACGACCACCGTCCCATACAGTAGACGTCCTAATACAAAAGTTCCAATCGTGTAGTCATGTAACAGTAAAAGGCTTCTAAGAGCAAAATTATGTTTCGTTTTCTTGTTAGTATCATTATGGACGTACCAAGGGCGCAATAGAGTCGTACACAATCTAAGCAGCTGCGCTCTGCTGTTGGTGATCGAGAAACCACTCAGACGGCCACCATTTTGGTCTAATGGACGTACCAAGGGCGCAATAGAGTCGTACACAATCTAAGCAGCTGCGCTCTGCTGTTGGTGATCGAGAAACCACTCAGACGGCCACCATTTTGGTCTAATGGTCTCCACTTTGACATCTTCTTGGCCTTTTATGGTCAACGAGCCCGTCCCTTTGAAAGCTTCCTCCAAGCGTAGAAGCCCTAAACCGCGAGATCCAAGAGCAGTTGTGACGGTCCCGGCTTTCTTTTGAGATGCCGTGTCGATCAATTCTGAACCAGGAGATACTTTTTGCTCGACCTCTGAATTTAAATAAACACTAATGTTACAATACACCAAAAAGTCACTGGGCGAGTAAGAAAGACTTGAAAGGGCTTTACCTTTTCCACTATCATTCAAGAATCTCAAAGGAATCAATCGCTTTCGTATTACTCCACGGTGATGTGTACGAGCAATGAGTTCTTGACCGATATAACATCCTTTGTCAAAGCTTATAGCATTTAGACCAGCAAGATTGTACTCCAGTGGTATCGCCTCACCTACAAGGAATCATGACAACTTTATATTTATCGTTTATATAATCGCAAACATACAAAATTTGGCGCAAAACCTTTTGGGATTTCAGCCGAGCCTTCAGCAACTCCTTTCTCCAATCTCCATAGAAGAAAATTTCCTTCATCAGTTTCTTTATCCACCTCAACGACCGGTGCTGCAATAAATAGACTTATACACCAGATCACTACCGGCTGAATACTGGAATTAATTGGGTAAGTAGAAAGTCACATGCAACAAAAGACTCTGATCATATATTAACCAAGTACCTAAATACCAATCTAAAGTTTGTACTTAATTTTTCTAATATTAATTCACAGTTTTAAAGCCTGGTATTTGTGATTCATATCGTTAAATGCTTAATGGCTGACAAAACAGCTGAAAAAGAATTAGGAACTGAGGCACAAATAAAGATGGTTAATTAAACTTAGGGATAATTACAAAAACCTCCCTGAAGTTTGGGCTAATTACAAAAAAACCCAGAGATTTTTGAAAATTGCAAAAAAAAAACCTTGAGGTTTGAATTCGTCTTACATTTCCCTCCTTCATAAGCAAAAACCATTTCAACCCCCCCTGCCCCCCGATATTTCTATAAATATTACAATTACCCCCTTAAATTTAAGACATGAGGGGGCTTTTTGTAATTTTGAAACATCTCTAGGTTCTTTTGTAATTAGTCCAAACCTCAGGGGGTCTTTTGTAATTATCCCTTAAACTTACGTGTTGCATTGGATGGAAAGATGCCCCTATATCCAAGACAAGCCAATCGTGGATCCTTATTCCAATGCCAACCGAGACTACTTCCTTGTGAAGATGATGCACCAGAATGATCAACGGTACCACCCCAGCCAACAGAATCAGCTTCCGAGTCTTCCGTAGATGAAGAATCGTTTGCGAGGTTCCCACCAAACCGTTGCCAGCAAGAGAAATCTTCTGCCACATTCTCAATGTCAACCTTAGACCTCAAACGGTATCTGCTAAGTCAGGATTTATTGCAAAAATTAGAAATGGGAAATCGTGTATCACAAAAGGGTTGTACTTAAGCATTAACTTAAAGTCAGAAACATGCAATGCAAATCAAAGTAGTTTAATATTAGATGAAATGTTAGATTAGCATTTTGGAACATGTGGGTTGAAAATTCTTCTCAGATCAATGGAAGTAAGGTTTATGTAATAACTAGATATGAAAACATCCTCAATAGAAGTTATCCCTTTGTTAATAACTAAAGAATATGTTTTAACTTGAATGTCAAAAGAGGATATGTGAAAACAACCTCTCACGGGATGGTGTTCCGACGTTCCCTTTCCAGACAATAACTATTTAGTTTCCAAGTTTTTGTTTCACTACCCATGAATTAGACAGTTTGAAGACATGGTAATCTTTCTTTGCAAGACTCGTCCCTATGCATGGAGATAGTCAATGTGATGGAGGACATGGCGAAAATATAAGCTCATTATCCGAGATGTTGTGCAACTGCTAAAAACATGCGAGAATGCTCATAAAGAGTTTTGCTCTTTCCTTGTTTGACATGCACAAAATATAGTTCACTTCAAAATTGGAAAATTTCTGTCATGATATGCATACTGCAATGTCACCATCTCAAGCTTGGGCATAAAAAACCTGCTCTAAGATGGAAACGTAAAAAAGTTTTAGAGAGGATATTTTGAAGATATTTTGCTGTTCAGAATGGTTCAACATTTTGCTGGAACACTAGAAAGATAAAAGGCATATTTTGTTCAATAGTTGTGATGAATGCAAGCCAGAGGCCACTAATTGTTCGATTGTCATGGACTGGCAGGTTATCCATTGCAAAACAACACATGGACGAACATACCTATTGTGGTTACTGGCTTCCCTAAGGGGGATGGACATGTGCTGCCCTCGCTGTCTTGGCAATGAGATTCGGAAGAATAATTGATCCAGAATCATTCCCAAATCCCACCCTTAGGTCAGGGTGACAATTGGGCAGAAAATGCAGAGCAGGAAAATCCCACTTTAACTATACCTATAAGAGGGTATTCCAACTTCATATCTTGGGGTTGAAACTACATGTTACTCGGTTATCGGTCTATCGCTCTATCTTCGACAAAATAGTTTACACGGGATTTTGCACAGCACCAATTCTAAACATAATTTCATCCAATAATGCTATCTATGAAATCCATAAGCATTTAACTCCCATTCTACTAGCATTCAGGTGAATTTTATTAACATTGTAGCGCGCATCACTACCACAAAATGAATTCTACTTAATTCCCCCAAATCACATAACTTTCCAGCAAAACACAATTGCAATAATCTTCAAGTTTAAAAATTCCAATAAAGCAGAAAAAAAAAACCCAAATCCTCACCTTTTTAAAGTTGCCAAGAGCTCATCCAAGACAGACCCATCGACATCAGCGTAAATCTCCAGCTCCCCTGAGTCGGGCCCGGGCCCTGACCCGGTCCGATCGAGCTTCTCATCAGGACGGGGCGGTCTATACAGAAAGAAATCGTAAAGAAACCTCCCTTGAGGGGTCAACATTGCGGCGTATACCGGAGGAGTCACAACCACCGGCATGTTGGGTGTAATCCCATTCTCAGCCGCGGGTTCTGGTTCGTCCAAACTCCGCACGTCGTTGGTCACCAGACCCTGGAGGAATTTAATGGTTTCGGGTCCTTTGAACCGGATCACGGACCGGGTTTTGAGGAGGCAGGCCAGGGGGCCGCCGGACTGGAGAGGGGTCTGAGTGGAAAAGAGTTTCGGGCAGTTGCAGACATTGGATTTGAGGAATCGGAGGTAGGACTTGGTGCCATACATTTGTTGAGATTTTGGAGGGAAAAGGGCGCAGCTTTACGGCCGCGAGCTGGGGTTTATGGTTGTAATATGTGTTGCGCGCATGAGAAGAAAGAAAGGAGAAGGGAACACGTGTGGCGATGCAGCCTGCAGAGGCGATGGCGGTCGTAACGCGTGTTCTATTTGTTCGATGAAATGTCTAAACGAAATGTCAAAGCTATTGTAACTATGATGTCATCTGGGCCTCACTTCCAATTTTTTAGAGCTTCTAAATGGGTCGGACCGCATCCGAGCCGAGAGTGCAGGCCCGAAGGGTAAAAAGATATGAGGCGGGCCAAGCCAAATAGGGATCGACCCTAGGGGTGAGCAAACAACCAGATCGGTGCAAAACCGAACCGAGCCGCAAGATATCAAAAACCGAAATTGTATTTTTTTCAGAACTGAAACCGAATCGCATTGCTAGAAAAACCGAACTATTTGGATTTGGTTCGGTTCGATTTTTTGGTTTGAGCTTTATTTTTGGCTTTTATTTTATTTGCTAAAAATCTGTATTTTATACTAATTTATCAATTTAACAATGAAATAAAATTAAAAATTGAAATAATAATAATAATATACAAATAAATATAAAAAACAGAAAATCATATATTCGGTTCGGTTTAGTGTAATCGATATTTTATAGACCAAAACCGAACCGAGTCGAAAATTAATTCGATTTATTATATTTAAAATTGAACCGTTTAAGGTACGGTTTTTTTGTTCCGATTCGATTTTGTTCACCCCTAATCGACCCACTATTTTTGGAGCTCAACCCATAAAAATACACTTAAAATGTCGGGCTAATCGAGTCGTCTCAGTGTTTCGGCTGATTGTGCAAGGTTGAAGGGCCCCAGTCATTTTGGGCCTCTAAAAATATAGTTCGGTCCGACATTTTTACCGGGGCTCATTTTGACAGGCGTGAAATTTTTGTATTGAGATAAGTTTTAGTTTTTTTTGGCTTAAAAATAATCCTGTATAAATACAATGAAAGCTAAATTATTCTTTTTAATAAGTTGGAGTAGTGGTTGGATGAGATTGGATATTTCAAAGAAACTGAAAGATAAGGATTCGAACTCTGGTCAACACCCTTACAAAGGGTGAGCGATACCATTTTTTTAATAAGTTGAAAGTAGTGGTTGGAGGGGATGAGATAAATTTAAAAGAAACTGAAAGATACAGGATTCCAACTCTGGTTAACACTCTTAGAAAGAGTTAGTGTCTTAGTGATACTACTTGAGATACAAGCTCATGTTAGTGAAAGTTAAATCATTTAACCATTGCTAGTGAAAAGAAAAGGATAAACATAATCTTAAAGCATTACTAAAGAAAATAAGGTTAACTAGGGGCTGACTGAAGTTCCTGTATAGCAATGAGTTAATGGAGGTTGACATAGTCTATGAAGCCCAATAAATACAACATTGAGTTACATTTCTTTCCTTGCCAAATATCAAAATCCAAAAACTAGCACTGTTATTCAACTTTACGAGGATCTCAATCATGTAATTTAATGAAATTTAGAATTCAATAACATTTTTGTTAGTTGTTCTCAATTTAAATTTTTATGGAATTCATTAAATTTTGATGTCCTCAACTTGGATTTTAATGGATTATATGAAAATCCATCACCCTCACACATTTAATGAATTCTATGGATTTATTTTATAAATGGGTTTGGGTGGATTTTGATGGGATTAAAAGCTATATTTATGAAGAAAAAATTCCCACCTCCCCCTCAGAATTTGAACTATATATTTCCAATAATAATCATAATAAATATTGTCTATGCAAAAAAAAAAAAAAAAAATTCTCTCTTGAATCTCTCACCGGGTATCGTCTTCTAATCTCAACATTTCAGTGGAAGTTCTATCTCAATTTTGCGAATAACCACCGTAGATTTGATTTGTCGCCTTCTCTCGATTGCTAATATTTTTATTTTTATAAACAAATTAGTAGGAAAAATTACTATCAGAATAATACTTCGATCAGAATCATTATTTGATAAATTTTCATTAATTTATCTTGATAGCCACATTATTTTTGTGTTAAAAAAATTGTATTAAATTAATTGATCCAGTAAATTTTTGACCATCAATGTTATTGTTGGTTGAATAATTATTTTAACAATAGTTATTTATGGAACTATTTCATATTTTGACATTTTCAAATCATTTTTTGTAAATTTTAATGGATTTCTTTGAATATTTACATCTCTTTTTTTTTTATGATCATGAAGTCATGCTACTATAGCTTTATAAAAATCCGTTAATGATATTTTTCATAACATCCAATAAATTCCACTAAAATCTATTAAAATCTACACAGTTTCATAATATAAAATTTCATTAGAAACTGATTAAATCCATATATAGTGGAATCCATGGAGTTTTCTAAAAATTTATGAAGTTTCGTTACCCGAAGTCAACTCTATGCATGCTCTGATGCTCAAATATGATCATCTCTTATTTATAAAATTAATGAATTAAATAAGTAATTCAAATTAAATATATTGTAGTCAATTCATACTTATCTCTTATTCCAAAGATGGATGGATGTACGGTTAACACGCATGGTAACATATATATTCTGTATCCAAATTTGTCAACTTTTAGCGTCATGGATTGTTAATTTCTTAAAATTCAACAAAAAGAAGTAGATCAATCTAGAATCTAGATAAGCTAATCTCAATATCAATTCAATATAGTAACGAACTTTTCGATGATCAGGGCCGAAAAAACACTAAAAAAATAGCGTTTTTACACTATCATCATCCTTCCTAGCTAACTTGAAGTTTGTAATATCATTTTTCTGAAAGCAAAGAAATTGTATTATTATTAATCGATACAAAAAATTAATAAAATATTCTGAAGTCAAGCCGGAAAAGCCCAAATAAACTCTTTGTAAACAAGGCAAGATGGGGCAAAAAAAAAATCTAAACCAAATAATACAATAGATCATAAAGTATCAGATCAAACTGAGTTATGATTCTTCGTAGGATGAGTAACTGTTTGCACTTCCATATAAGGTTTGGACGATTCATACTAGACTCATTTCAGATCTACCAAAAACTGATGAAGAACTCTGAATGATGCCCCAAAAGAACATATCTATTAATATCTAAATATATCCCAATAAAATAAGAAAACAACGAAAAGACAAAACAAAAAAAGCAAACCACCTCCCACGGAGGGGAGAAAACTATACTCTCACCAAGAGGAGAAATTGAAAAACTAAGAATGGATAAAAAAAGAAGAAATTGATGTCCCCTCCTCCCACGGTGGAAGAGGGGGAGAACTTGTTATTTTTGCCAGTAATATCATATATTTAAAGCCTATGATAATAAAAATCAAATAAAATTTTACTCTGAGACATCCTAAAGAATAAAAATAAGATGTTGTTGGAATTTGTTTTGTGATAAATGGATTTTGACTCATATTTGACCAAATATTTAAGCGGGTTTCATTAAATTAAATAAAATAAATTAGATAATATTAATCTATATTGTGTGTAGATGAGAATAGCATTTGATTTTTCTCAAACCCAATTTCGGGTGAGCGAGAAATAAATGCACAAAGTAAGTAACTTAAAATGCAAAATACGCTTGGAAATTGGAAAAAATGTGCGATGGAATAGATATCATCTCGCACGGGTTTGTGAGCTAAAAATAGCTAACTTTATTTAGCACAAGTTTGGATATTGGATTTGAGCCCCTAGAGCACCACAAGTTTTTAGAAGGGGAAGGACCTACGTAAATGTGGGTTAAACTCGCCGGCCGACCCAACTTGGGCTCGGGTGTTGGGCCTGGACTTTGGCAAACACATATCATTTTGGACAAAAAATATTTGAAATTAATTATATTTTTATTTTTGGTGTGCAACTATTTTTCAAAAGCTACAGGCGCAACTGTTTAGTTTGGACAATCCAGAATTAGATTTGATCAAACATGTGTGTCTGTTCATGCCAAAAATCACACCTGTTGGACTCGCACCTTGGGATGACAGTGGGGCAGAAAATCCCCGTATCCCACGGGGATTCCCCAAAATTTTCTCTAGGGTTCGGGACGAAGAATTTTTTCTCCCAGTTAGCAGGTGGGGATGGGACGGGGTCGTATTCGAATAATATGTATAATGTATTGTATATTATATGTATATGTATAATAATATTTTAATATATATATATATATAATATTATAAATATGTTGATATTACATATAATAAAATGACAAAATCTTTAATTTATTTCACTAATTTTGTATAATGAGTGTATTATTAGTTTTTATATAATTCTTTAAAATATTTAAAATGATTAAAAAATTAATAATATTAGTTTTTTGCAAAAAAAAAAAAAAAATTAAAACAGGGGACTAGGATGGGGAATTGTTTTCCCGTTTGTCTCACCGGGAAGAGGATGGGGATTCTCTGCGACCGCAAGGACGGGGATGGGATCGCTCTCCCGGCCCGACCATCTATTGACATCCCTATTCGACTGCTTATTTAAACTTGTGCCTATTCAAGCAAATCCGTTTCAGAGAGTTGTGTCCGACCAAACACAACCCTTTAGCGTCTATAAAAGAAAGCTCATGCGAAATGAAAATTCACACCGCTCAACAACACATTTTCTTCATATTGTTTTCTACTCCTTCTTATCTCAAAAATCGAAACACTAAGGCGCAAATCGGATATGCTTTCATTTTGAGAATTATCATTTTGCTAGAGAATAGTGGTAAAAAATAATTTGGAAGAAAAAATATAAATTTTGAGAGGGTGATTGGATGTGAGATGAAAAAGTAATGATGAAAGTTGATTTGATTTAAAAATAGTAAAATAATGTGATTGGATATGATTGGTAGTTAGAAATATGTGAGTGATTGAATAGTGAACTTTGTGAGAGAATGTGTATGAATGATGGAACCGGCGGTTTCAAGGTTAAAACTAATATTTTTTTATTTTTATTTGATAAAATATGCTATAGGGAATGCTAAATATTTATTATGATGTTTTATATTTATAACCAAATGAGACACATTTTAACCAAATGTTCTAAGCAAACTATATGAACTTTGATTTTTTTATGTTCTAATAGTATATATAGACAATTTAATATTATTATTAATATTAAGTACAAAACTCAATTGAATATTAAGTTCAAGTCTTTTTATTTCATTCCCTTGGTTTTTGTAATTGAAATTGATAAACTATTTTTAAAAATATCTAAAGATAAACAAATAATTCTGGTTAAAATTGAAACCGAAACCAGAACTGTTGAGAAACCGTGTTCCAAACCGGAACTGGAACCGTGGTCCAAACCAGAACTGGAACCATGAGATACTGTTCCGGTATACGGTTCCGGTTCTGGTTCCTCCAAAACGAGGAACCTGAACCGGTAGTTCCGGTACCATGGCCACGCCTACTTGAACTCTTTAATGGAATAATTCATGACATTTCTAATAATTTATTCGTATTACACTAAGAGACTGAGACACATTGTTTGAGACTTTTTTTTTTTTGAGAAGGATATATGAGAGTAATTTCTCTTGAGCACCCAATGGAAACAGAATTATATATAGTAACTTATACGAAAAAAATGAAGTTATGTATCATTATATGTTATATTTAATAGTATAAGTAAATGTGGCCTTATATTTAGGAATGACAATGGAATTGGGTAAGACTCGGACACGAACTAAATTCGCTTTATTTGGGGCGGGTATGGAATAAATAAATGGGTATGAGGTGGATAATGAGTATTGATGTTTAGACCCGAAAGCAGCGGCAGAACTAGGGGGCAAGTGGGAACCACTGCCCCCTAAAATTTTTCAAAATTTAATTTTCTATTTATTATTTATTTTAAAATTATATATATACTAATTACAAATTACATTTGCCCCCCTTCCCCCCAAAAAAAAAACATTTTGAAGAAAAAATCATTCTATATGTCTACAAAATAGGTTTCGCCCCCAAATCCCGAATCCTACGTTCGCTACTGCCATAAAGGGTCTGAGACGGACAATGGATATAGTAGGACCTAACATGACCCATGTAATTAGTTTATATATAGACTGTGTATATCGTTCTTCAAGAGCACCTGATTATGTATGTTGTTGGTGCTGTTGGAAATTATTCGGGTCCCGGATCAAATCCGGGCCAAATAAGATCTGACTTTTCGATCAAATCGAACGGGAGGGGAAGCGTGGGATTTCAAAAATCGAGTTTTAGATATAAGAACATAAGATCATGCTTATTAAATTTATTCAAACTAAAGGAAGAAAAGATATTTACCTCTTTCGACGATTTTCTTGTTCTTCGCTTTTTCTCCGTCAATCCTTCGAATCCCCAAAGCTCGTAGACACCGCGATCTTCCAATTCGAACCTCCCTATCAACGGCAGTGTGTGGGCACCCAAATAATAATTCTAAGTTCCTAACTTTTATTTTCCTACGATGTACTCAACTCATGAGATCGTAGGATTGGGCTAACTGGATAGGAGGGGAATTGAACTAGGTAAAAGTTAACCCACAAAATCTCACAATTAAATAAACACAAGATCACGCGCGGGTGCTCTTCACGTTTCAAGATTATAAAGAATTGAATGACCAAAAGATTTTCAATTGTTTGGACAAAATTGTTGTTGGCCGTGAACAGAGAACAATTTATAATGATGATCAAAACCTTTTTGCTTTTCAATTACAAAGATAAAAGCAACAAACAACACTTTTGTTCATGTATTGAAAGTGGCCGAAAAATCTGTTTTTCAATTGCAAAAGTAGCGGCTGAATTGTCTATCAAAGGTGAGATGTGGTCCTCTTTTTATAGGCCTTGTTCAATTAGTATCCCATTCCAACTTGGTTTCCTATATATTCTAGAATTAATAATTCTAGATAGACTCAAACTCTAATTGATAATTATCCAATATAATAATCAATTTAATTATATTAATATAATAAATATCTTATATTTATTTAATTCCAAATATAGTCAAAACTGTAGAATATCAAATATTCCCGGAATTAACTAATATTAATATATTAGCCCAAATATTTTGGAAAACTCTTTTTCCAAAAAACCCTTAGGAACATAAAATATTATTTCTAACCCGTTTACTCTAGGAAGGCGAACCGGGGACCATGGACCTATAATTATAAGCTCCAATAAATCGAATAAATAATTAACTCTTTAATTAATTTATCCAACTTATTAATTCCGATATTACTCCACTATAAATTCGGAATTGCACTCTTATAATTATAGAATATTTTACTCTACAAAATGAGCAGTCCACTGATATAATCATTACATATAGATTAATCCTCCATAGACAATTCGTAATTGAAGCTAGGAAGTATCCGTTAAACCCCTTCAATTACATCTTATCCTCATTTACCATTAATTCACTAGTGAATGGTTAATTTATAATCGGATTATAAATTAGAGATCTCAAACCATTCGGTTCAGAATTAACAAATGAGGGAATCGTCTTTCTACTTCCCGAAGGAATGGATTCCATATCTCGTGAATTTATATTCCCACTATTTAATTCGAATATGAATCTAAAATGCAAGTGTTGGGAATGTCGTAGGACATACTTAAACGAGCAAATTAAGAATCACACCAAAATAAACAGGAGTCTATAATCACTCAAGATTAAGATTTATCCATATATGATCATCTAGTGATTTAATTTGATTTTCCATTTCTACAACGGAATTTGTATGGAAAATTCGAATTAAATCGGTCCAAGTCCTATATGATCAAATCATATATAAATGCCCCCACTAAGATGTCTCCACATCGACGATCCGGATAAGACATACCACATTCAAAATGTTCTCAGGCGCATTAATGATGTTTTAATTAAAGATCCCATACTTTAATTAATTTCATCACTTGACTTAATTTTAGTTTATTATCCACAATCTTAATCCTCTTGTATATAACTCTTATATACTAAGATTATGGTTACAATAAATAAACTAGGGATTTTCATGATGTTCAAGAAAATACATACAATATGCAAAAGAGTCCGAAAATAAATATCGCTTTTATTAATAATAAAAAACAATTTACAATTGCTTTAAGGGCACTATCCCTAACAATCTCCCACTTGCCCTAAAGCATATGGGACATGTCTTGCAATCCTAAATTATTTAAATGCCTCTCAAACACTTTTGCAGGCAATGTCTTGGTGAATGGATCAGCAAGGTTGTCGGCAGACGCAATCTTGAGAATTGAGACGTCACCCCTTTGTACTATCTCCCGAATAAGATGGTATTTTCTTTCTATATGTTTTGATCTCTTGTGACTTCGAGGCTCCTTCGAATTAGCCACAGCCCCACTATTGTCACAATACAAAGTGAGTGGCCTATCCACATTTGGAACAACTTCCAAATCAGAAAGGAATTTCTTTAGCCATACCGTCTCCTTAGCCGCTTCCGGCTATGTATTCGCCTCCATGGTCGAATCTGCGGTCTTTGGATTGCTTAACGCTTCTCCAGACTATGGCAGCGCCACCAAGAGTGAACACTGACCCGGATATCGACTTTCGAGAATCCTTATCTGACTGAAAGTTAGAATCAGTGTACCTGTCTATTTTAAGGTCATCACCCGAATAGACAAGCATATAGTCCCTCGTTCTCCGAAGATACTTGAGAATGTTCTTGACTGCTATCCAATGGTCCATTCCTGGATTTGATTGAAACCGGCTGACTATCCCTACCGCGTAACAAATATCGGGCCTTGTACACAACATATCATACATAAGTGTCGCCTCTTTGCAGAGGCATAGGAATACGTCTCATGTCCTCTTCCTCCCGAGGTGTCTTAGACACCGCTCCTTGGAGAGAACGACTCCATGTCAAGTTGGTACGTAACCCTTTTTGGAATCTTGCATTCTATAACGCAACAACATCTTATCTATATAAGAAGCTTGAGACAATTGTAGGTCCCAAGGGGTGTAAGTGTAAGGTTTAGAAGGGGGTTGAATAAACCTTACCAAATTTTCGATTTAGTCCTTTTAAATCTACAGAGTTAATTCTACACGCTTGTGTCCTTGATGGACATCGAATTAGTCACTCAAATGAGTTAATCTCTCAACAGACTCAAATTTGAGCTGTTGATGGAGTAACTCACTGTTGGCTATAATTTAACTCAACCGTGGTTTTATTTTCATTGGAAGACTTAACACCCTTAAGTTTGATTAAGCAAGATTTTAGAGTTTGATTTAGTACTTATAAGTTATCAAATGGATAGCAAATTTATCAAGATATAAGCAATTAAAAGTGCAGGAATTTAAATGCCGAAATGTAAATGACACAAAGAAAGTTTTTATAGAGGTTCAAGATGGGGTAATTCTTCTACTCCTCTCTTCTCCAACTCCCGGAGGAATCCACTAAGTAATGATCAGTTTACAAAGTGGTAATCCCGTCAGACAAGTCTTGATCACAACAACCGACTTGATCCTTTGGGACTCACCGAGACGCCTTGATCACTCACCGGCTTCTCGACGCGACTCAGCTTTCTTCACAGGGCAGCTGCTTGCTACTACAAACTCACTTGCTCAAGCTCTTTGGATTTGATCACGAAGCCCTCCAAAAGCTTGAGACTTGGTTCAACCTTGAACCTTTCTACAATCCTTTCCTCGGAAAGTAGACCCTTGTTTTCAAAGGTTTCTCTTCAACTGGTTGATGTTCTCTTTCCTTCACGGTGAGTGTTGGATTGATGTATTCGTAATGTAGGCTTGAGGATTGAGATTGTTTAAGTTTTCTCGATGTGCTTGTATATCTCACGTATGTGTCATTCATGCATCCTCTTTCTCAAACAAACTCCTCAAATTTTTATAGTGAACTTTCAAAAATTTGCCCGTTGAAGAGATAGGCTTATTTCTCGAAAGTCACTTTGCGTCGTTGGCTTGCGCTTCTTGGAATTGCCATTTCCTCGTATGAATTGTTCCTTCACCTTTTCGAGTTCTCGACACGCTTTGGTGCTTCCCATTGGTCCATTCCATTTGCACACTTCCGGGGTCGAGCACTCCGAGAAAGGTGGTATGGAGATATTACTTGTTTAAGTAAATCTTCTTGATTTCTCGTGCAACGGTTCTTTTACGATTATCTCGACTTGATCGCATTTCCTTGATTTCCCCAGGTGACTTAGAGTCACTTCCAATCATCAGGGTGACTCTTCTCGTCACTTCAACTTGAGACTTGACTTTCCTTGAGTTGACTTGATCGATGCTCCACTCACCGCATCTCACCGCTTCTTCAAGATAGAGTTCCCGTCTACTCTTCTTTGCCATACTCACTGTCTCTCACAGAGTCTTCCTTCCATCTTCGATTGTCTTCTTGCATGTTAGGGCGTAGGCGACTTAACTCGACAGCACTCTATTCATTACAATGCATTTTACAACAAAAATTGGGAGCTAACTTTCTATTCTAAGTTTTACATGGCATTCATCAAAATCTAAACAATAAAATTCCTAACAATTTTCCCCCTTTTTGATGATGCCAAAACTTAATTCATTCAAAAATGCAAACAAAAGAAAGATACATACGTGTAGTGACATAGACATAGAATGTATGCATAGAATAGATCTGTTTATTGATCATATCATTCCTGTTCTTTTACACAATCAAGCATACAAGGTGTATCGAGCACATTTTGTCTATACTTTTCAAAATAAAGAATTTATGGCTTTATTACGTAAGACTTACATTGTATGTATTTACATGATAAAATACACGGGTTGGACAACAACACTTCATCTCCTTCGCCGTCTCCTTCTTTCATCTTGTTCAAGATCTTCTTCTCTTCTCCTCTTTTTTCTCGTCAATTGCCGCTTTCTTTTTTTCTTCTCATATGCCTTCCTGGCAGCTTCATCTTTCCTTGTTCTTTCCTCGTCTCCCGCCATAGCCGAGTTTGTCTTTTGTTTTCTTCCTCTATTCTCTTTACATACTCGGCGTTAGTTTTAGCCACTCGCAAATTCGCCACTTGGTCAAGCCCCCACCAGAGATCCCTTCTTTCTTTCCCGGATCTACGTATTCAATATTCTTGGGGAGGCCTGGTCCAAGCTTCTTCCTCCACCGCCGCTTCTTCCTCTACCTGGGCGTATCTTGTCTTTGGGGTCTTTTCTTCCCACTGATTGACTAGCAGAGCGATCAGGAAGTCTCGTCTGTCACCTTCTTCACATAATGTAAGACCTTTTTCCCAAGATACAGTCCCAAGCTTGAGCCATGGACATATTTGCAAAATATCCTTCGATTCGAGCGTTTTGAATTCGTCAATCGATCTTGCTCTTCCCGACATCCGAAATGGCATACGTGTCTCTGTCCAACCGGAATGCCTCCATGTTCTTTCAATATGTTCATCACCCTGGCATCCATTCTTCCTTCCACTTCCTTCATCCCTACTTCAATTGCTTTTCTCTTCTCGGCCATAGATACAAGCAGAGTGTTGGAGTGGCGAGTCACGGGAGTTTGCGCTTATAATGTCACCGTGAGGACTCGTTGGGGGTTTGTGCAATCATCAATGTTACATCTCACGATCCTTCCCCTCAACAAGCTTTCCTTTCTTCTCGTTTCAAGATTTCCTCGAGATGATTTTCCTTCTCACCGTTTCTTTCTTTTCGCCGATTTTGCTTTGCTTTAAGGTATTCCTCTTCCCCCTTTTTGGCATCATCAAAGGATAGATAACCCTGCGGAACATCTTTGGCAAGCATGAAGTCGAAGTCTTCGATGGTAGAATTTCGCTTCAAGTCTGCTGCGTTGTATGCGGACGAATTGATCGAGTAGCGTTGGATTCTCACGAAATTAGCTTCATCTCAAGCCATGAGAAGAAGCTGAATTTTCGTGTCATGTGTTCTTCCAAACGCCGTATATCATTTGCATTTCGCTCACGCAGCGGCCTTGATCTCTCGCGGTGTGAGCTTCATGCATATGCTCAATGTGTTCCCTCAACCGTTTTGCATCGATTTTCACTCTCCACACACTGACTTGTTGAACAATTGTCTAAAGTATCTCACTTGTTCCACACGCATTGTTTCTTCTTTGTTGCCACCATTCCCTTATTCGAATCATTATGCCTCTTAAGTCACCGTAAGGGTGGCATCTCTCGTTGTCCAGCGCATGTCCAAAGAGGCTTGATGCCTCTCCATCCGCTCAATTTCAGCAAAAGAGCGCCTTGAACACTTCTCGAACTTCACCGATTCTTCAAGGTGATGGCCATACAACATCGAAATCATAATCACCGAACAATGGTATCCGCTGAAATAACAGGAGGTGGTCCGTGATAGCGTCTTGTTCATTTTCTCGATTCTTCGTGGAGTTACGTATCTCCAAAGGAGAAAGGGGAAAGATTCCACAAAAGATTCATCACCGCCGACCGGGATCTGTTCGATGATGAGCGGTGCGCGTGAAGTTCTTTTTGGGAATCGATCTGCTGCGCAGCTTGAGGAGCCGGCAGCGGTCTCTCTGTTCAAATTGGTTTGGTTGTGAAGTAGACCGCTTGCCGAGCTCAACTGCTTAACGAATTGGTCTCAAATGATTTTTCCATTTCATGAGACTTGTCCTCGGCTTTATCGCTAGCGTCATCGGACGATGATGAGATTTCTAGTGGTGGCTCATCATCAAAGTTAAAAGTTTGACGAGTAGTCTTGGGATCGACTTGCTCGTGCCTGGAACATCCGCACTGAGTCTTTTGGATTTGTTATGGGGTTGACTCGGCTTTCTTCGCCCCGATCCCGGAAAAGTAACATCGGGGTTGTCCGGGAATCATGAAGTGCGCCGATCTCCTTCTCGGATGGGTCGATGATTGCGGGAGGGATGTTCTCTACTTCACCTCTTTACCCCCGGAAGTCTCAACCTCCCGTGGCCTTCATTTTCTCCAACAGTCTCTCTACTGCGAGGCTTTGTCCTCCCTTTCGATGTGTCAAATGTCTTACTGGGTCTTCTATAGTGGCATCCATTGGAGTCTCAACTCCATGGATTGCACTTTCATCGCCAGTGTTAACTCCCGGGTCGTTCCTTCCTCGTGCCTCGACCGCATCAAAGATCGTCATTAGCCTTCGAGCGGTTGGCACCTCACCGAGACAGATCTCAATCGCCTGAGCTTCGTTGATGGCAACTTGCTTCGTTCTCTTTGTGATTGTAATTTCTCTTCTTCGCCTCCTTGCTTCTTTGTCGAGTCATCTGCGCAAAGATCCTCCGACTTGCCGCAGTGGAGGAGTTCCCCCTCACCGGGCGCACCGGCTTTGTAACTTGGAGTGGGGTCACTCGTCTCGAGACTCCCTACTGTTTCAATTGATGGTTCAGCCGTTGGGGCGTGGTAGCACACCTTCAATAGGGGTTGGCTCGATCCGGGTCCCCACTATCCCGGTTTCATCGCCACTCCCTTATCGCTTTTCTTCCGAGTGAGTCAAGTGGTAGCGAAGAACATCGGTGGCTATTTGTTCAACCACTCCCATAGGATCGATTTCACCGTGTTCGGAGGACTCTCCCCGTGCCTCCATTAGTCTTTGCTCGTGAAGGATTCTTGATTCGTGCAATGCTTGCCGCAATTGTAACTCTTACCGTGGCGTGACATTCTCTTGTTCTTCGTCACTTTCGCAGAAGACATCAAGGAGAGGATGTGTGTGTTCGTGGTGGGGATAGGGCGGATGCTTGCCTTCTCACGTGCTTCTCGCTTCTTCACTTTGCTTTTCTCTCTCCTTGTCCTTGTAGATCTGCAGAATGTCTATGCGAGCTTGTCTTCATCCGTAGCCGGGAGCACAAGTTAGTCCAAGGAAATTTAGCAGCTTCCTCTTCTTCTTCTATGAACTCGGTAGTTGGAACTATTCCTTGACTTGCTCAACTTCCATTTTCTCCACTCACACAGCACAATTTTGGATATCCGGGTAAGGTGGAGATAGGATTATTACATCACTATCCACTGGGCTGGTTCTTTTCGAGTTTCACTTTGTGTGAGCTACACCGTGTCTTGAGGTTGCCTCTCTGGTCGCCTCCAAAGACTTGGTTGTTTCATCAACTACATCCGGAGACTCTACTTCTCCATAGTCTCTTTGTATTTGTGCTAGGCGAGTAATCGACTCACCTGGTTTCTCCTATTCGGATTGCTGACGAGTCTTCTTCGCTCTCCTGGTTTGTACCGTGGGAATTTAGTTCGGGCGGTGTCCTCTCGAGTCTTGGGCGATCCCGGGGCCTTGGTGTTTGTTTAGAGGAGCCGGCCGTCTAGGCTTGTCGATTCTCCTCCTTTTGACGATCGGAGAAGGTATTTGGGAGTCCTTCTCGACCCGGCTGCAGGGCAGGGTGACACGGCTGGGCCGGGCGGTGACTCACTGCGGGCGGGAGCATGTTTAGTTTTCTTTCTTTGCGGGCGCATCTTTCTCTTAGCATTTGCAGGGCGGGCCTTTCTTCGGGGAGAGGAAGCGAGTTGTATCTTCCGGGTCACCGATTCCCCCTCACCGTGTCGCTCTCTTGGCGCGTAAGCTCGCTTCGAGCACCGAGAGGTTAGCTCAACATTCTCTTGTTGACATGGAAAGCCTTCCCATGTCTAAGAGGTACTCCTTTCACCTCCAATAGCCGGCCAATCACCGGCCATATCCTGAGATCCTCCAAATGTGCCATCTTCTTTGAAGGACTTGTTTCCCACGCTCGGCAGAAATCAGTGAGATAAACTCACCATTTATCTTCTTTTCTTCGATGATTGCAACCATCACAATCGCTTTGCCTTTGATGATTGGTCAAAGTCGCCAAATTTGATGTCGATACATTTGGCAACTATGTCCAACAATTTGTGATAATCCTCTTTCAACCAGCTCTCTTTGTTTCTTGTGTGTATATAATTTTATCAAAGAAGGTCGGACTTGGCTATTTCTTTCCATGCATCACCAAATTGACATCGCTTCCTTAATCTCGCTTGCTCCTTCACTGGGTAGAGAGCAATATTCACCAAATCTTGGCAGTGATAGTCACCGCTTTCCCGTGAATGAGATGACTTGATTCCTTCGTCGTGAATTTCAAAGATTCACGTAGAATCAGGTGCGACCTCCTCCACATAGGTCATCGGATATTCCAGCTGTTAGAAACGGTTTTAGCCCGGGCGTTTCCAACTTCTCAAAGAATTTTCTTCACCAGGGTGTCGTTTACCTGCTTCACCATTCCATCGAAATCCACCGTCGAACAAAAAGTGGATTTGCTTTCCTAGCTTGGTAAAGTCATAAGTTGGTGCCATTTCTCGGATTATATCAAGAAAAATTCGAAATTGACTTGAAGGTTGATAGGGTTTCGAGAGTATTTGCCTTTGCCTTTTGAGAGAAAGAGATGAACAGGTTTTAGAAGTGTGAGAGAGAAACGGACGAAAGTGGTTTAAATATGGTTTATGAAAGGGCGTGCGAGCGGTTTTGAATTGTGATTGAAATCAACGGCTTGGATTTCGCACGCTTATTGAGCATTTCACGCCTCGTATTTAATGCGGCATCATTTATATCCAATCATAAGTTTAGTGTGCGCTTTATGTCCAGTACACATCATCATTATCTTTGACGTGTTCCTTAAAACATTCCCGCTAAGTCAAAACGATTGCGTTTTTGTCACTTTGCTCATAAGTTATTCACTTATCTCTTAGTTGATTTAACTCTACTCCTCGCAGCTTCTCTTGGTGACTCAAATATCACCGACTTTGGTAGTAGTCTTTTCCGATCATAAATGATTTAATGAGCTGATTTTTGTTTTCACTCTTTTTCATTCCTTTTCTGTTCTAATTCTCTTCTTTGATTTGTCCGAGTGTAAGCTCACCAATTAACCCCAACTCATGCTTGAGTTCTTCAAATCTTGACTCACATAATGGTTTTGTGAAGATGTCGGCTAGTTGTTTATCGCTTGAGATGTATTCCAAGATAATGTCCTTCTTTTCAACATGATCTCTTATGAAATGATATCGATATCTATATGTTTTGTTCTTGAGTGCAACACAAGATTTTGAGTGATTGCAATGGCACTGTGTTATCACACATGATTGGAATTTCTTTTTCTTCAACTTCATAGTCTCTCACCTTTGTCTCATCCATAGGACTTGGGCACAACAATGCCCGCAGTATGTATGTATTCGCCGCCTTGTAGAGGTGGCTATTGAGTTTTGCTTGCTAAACCAGAAATTAGTCTGTTTCCTAGCATTTGACAGTGCTCAAGTGCTCTTCCCGTCCACTCGCATCCAAAGATAGTCGAGTCCGAATAGCCAATTAGTTTGAATCCACCTTCCTTTGATACCATAGCCTACTTCTCGCTTCCTTTCAAGTATCTCAAGATTCTTTAGCCAGTCATTGTCATATGGCTCTTTTTTGGAGCAGATTGAAATCTTGCACATACACCTACAAAGAAAGGTGATGTCCGCTCGCTTTTGCGTGAGATGAAGCAAATGATCCAATAAGTGCTCAGTATCTTGTTTGATCTATAGGCTTGCCATTTGCATCCATGTCCATTTTGACGATGTGTTCATTGGTATTTTTACGAAGACTTCTCTTCCATACCAAACTTCTTCATTAAGTCTCCGTATATTTTGTTTGACTTATGAAGGTTCCATCCTTCACTTGTTTCACTTGAAGTCCAAGGAAGAATGTCGCTCTCCCATCATGCTCATTTCAAATTTACTTTGCATGACGTTTGAGAATTTTTCACACAACTCTTTGTTAGTAGATCCAAAAATGATGTCATCCACATATATTTGAACAAGCAAGATACTCTTCTTGTCTTGAATTACGAAAAGTGTTCTATCTACTTTTCCTTTTGTGAATCCATTTTTAGTCGAATTGTGACAGGTATCATACCATGCTCTTGTGCCTGTTTCAATCCATACAAGGCTTTCTTGAGTTTGTATACCTTGTCTCCAAGAGTCTTCGCTCAAATCCTGGAGGTTGTTCAACATACACTTCTTCTTCCAATAAACCATTTAGGAATGCACTTTTTACATCCATTTGATATACAATGAAGTTCTTGTGAGTCGCATAGGCAAGAAACATCCTTATAGCTTCCAATCTTGCTACAGGGGCAAATGTTTCATCAAAATCTATCCCTTCTTCTTGGCAATATCCTTTGGCTACCTCTTTTGTTTCTTACTACGTAACCTTCCTCGTTCATTTTATTTCAATACCCATTTGGTTCCAATAACATTTTGATGTATGGGTCTTTGCACTAATTCCCATACTTTATTTCTTCTCAAACTCGATTCACTCTTCTTGCATAGCTTGAATCCAATGTGTGTCGTCCCAATGCTTGTGACATATCTTTTGGCTCTATTTGCGAGATGAAGCATGTGAACATTGCTTCTTGTTGAGTTCGATCTTGTCTTGACACCTTCTTTATATCTCTAATGACAAGTTCTAAATTGGATGGTCTCTCGGCCATCTTACATCAAAGTTGGAGTGAGTTAGAGTTAGTGATTCATCGGCTTGGTAACCGTGTGTTCTTTGGGTCGACTCTCTCGTGGTCACTCACCGCAGATTTTCCACCGCTTTTGAGATTCAAATATCTCATCTTCTTTCTCAATTGATAATCCCAAATTTTCACTTAAAGATGGGATTCTTCGTATGTTTGGATGATTCAAATTATCACCGACTCTTCAATGTCTTCTCCATTTACATTTGGCTCATCGAATACTACATGAATGGATTCTTCAGAACCATAGTTCTTTTGTTGAGTATTCTCAGAGGCTTTGCTTTCACCGAGTATCCTGAAGATACCCTCATCGCCTTTAGCATCAAAAGCCTTTAGGTTGTCTTTGCCATTGTTGTGGATGAAGCATTTATATCCAAATATTCTAAAATATGTAACACTTGGTTTTCTTCCACCATATCTCATAGGAGTCTTTGTCGCTTGTCTATTTATCATACATCCGTTTTGAGTGTAGCAAGTTGTGTTGATTGCTTGACCCAAAATCTTTTTGGTAACCCCGCTTGACCAACATGGTCCTTTGGCCGCTTCTTTGAGGGTTACTTTCTTCTTCTTTCTCGCAACTCCATTCTCACTGCGGAGTCCTTGCGGTGATAGTTCATGACCAATACTGTTCTCAATACAAGATCGAGTTATTATTCCATTGACAAACTCGAGTTCCTCTATCCGATCTTATTTTGATAATGGTTTGACTCTTTTCATTTTGAATCCTCTTCATCAACTCGTGGTAGTTTTTGTAGAGTTTCTTTCTTCTTGCACATGAATATTGTCCATGTATATCTTGAGTAGTCATCTACTACCACCAAGGTGTATTTCTTTCCACTTATGCTTGCTTTGGTTCCATCACAAATATGTCCATATGAGGCGGTATGCAATATTCTTGTTGAGGATGGGCATGTCTTTTCTTTGAATGACGACTTGATTTGTTTTCCCTTCCGACATGCATCACATATACTTTCCTTTTTGTATCCCGAGTCCGAAGTCCTTCTACAAGATGACTTCTTGCCGCCTTGTTAATTGTTTTGAAATTCAGTGACTCACGGCTTTTTGTGCCATGACAACCAACTTGATTCAAATTGTGCTCTTTTTGCTAGAAACAGTCTTTGGGTGTTGCGGTTGACCAATCCACTACATACATATTCTTCTTCTCTACTTCTTGCAAAGACAACTTCATTTGATTCAATATCCTTGATTTGGCATACACCCATGTTGAATCCAACATTGTAGCCCTTGTCACGAGCCGATCGATACTCGATAAGTTGAAGTTGAGTCCTTCAACATATGCAACATCCGTGATTTCTAATCCATTCCTCTTGATGGATCCAATGCCTTTATTTCACCAGAGCTTCATTTCTCCAAATATAACTTTGGCTCCTTTGACTTCCTTGAATTTTGACAGATTTCTCTTATTCCTCGTCATATGTCCGGAATGTTACCACTATCCATGTACCAGGTTCCTTGGCACACTCACTTGCTCAACCCGCAATCAAGGAAATTAAGTTTTAGGTACCCATACTTGTCCTGGTTAAGGGGGTTAGAATTGTAAGATGATCCAACCAACCTATAGCCAAATGATTTGACTCTAAGGGGTTGCCATCTATCGCTGCCATAATCATAATTAATCCTGCAAATTGCTTGGGGATTCTAGTTCATACAAATTGCCTCTTTTGTCCGTATGCCGCATATGTGTTTTAGTAATTGCCTTCCTTGGGTAATTGTGGTGTTTTTGAGTGTAGTGCCTAGGTATATATGTGTCTTTGATGAAATCTCTTGTGCTTTTGGAATGGCCTTTCTTTGAGTTCTGTGCCTTTGCCATCCGGGCTTATATTCCATAAGTCTATGCCGATAGTTCACATTGTTCCAATCAGCTTGGCTTGGATATTTTCTACCATTCCCATCATATGTATTTCTTTTGTGGATTTTTTTGGGATTTTTGGTAGCTCGCTTCTTTTTACGCAGTATTTTCTAGGAGTTTGCTTTGAGGACTCGGTGAATCTCTTCTCACTGTCCTTTCAAAGACACTCAATCGGTCGTTTTCCTTTCCCTTTGTAACCAAGGCCATTTGCTTAGTATTGTGCTTTGATTGAAAGTGTGTGCAACATTTAGAGTTTTGGATTTTTCGGACTCTTCATGACTTGAAGATCCTTTTTCCAAAATTACTCTTGAGGTTTGACATGGCACAAATGAATTAAATCCTAAGTCTGTCTTGTCTCCACATTCTCTTTGACTCATAATAAGATCATCCAATGATTTAGATGCCTTAGTGAATGAGGCAATAACATTTTTGAGGTCATTCTCCCTCTTTTCTATAGCAATCTCTCGCTACTAATTTAGCATTTTCAAATTTTTTAAACTTTCATTTTCAACAAATTATTTGACTTAGAGTACTCACTCTCCTTAGTCACTTTGAGTTTTGACTTTTAAGTAGTGCTTTTTCTCATTCAATAGTGTGTGAGGATTTGATGTGTTCAAAATCTTTCATCATTTTGCTTAATGAATCATAAAGATCAAGAGGTGATGAAGTGTGTGTGTCACATCACTATCACTAGTGTCCGAGCTTGTTGAATTAGATTATACCTCATCTTCTTGATCTTGTTCTTTGGCCATTAAGCGGATCAAGGCTTCTTCTTCAGAGTCACTTGAGTAGTCGGCTTCACCGCTCTCTCCTCGAGTCACTCCTTCTTGACTTGGGTGTCTCAAAGATCTCTGCAAATGCATCATTGCTTTTTCTTCTCTTGTCTTCTTTCTCTCAAGACCTTTCTTTCTTCTTCATTCATGTACTTGTTGACTACAGGATATGAGCAATAATGGCATAGTGACCTGGTTGTCTACAATTCCAACATAGATATTCACCTTTTGATCACTCTTTCTACTCTTGAGTTGTCACCTTTGATACTCAACTTGTTGATGATTTGTTCTCTTGGTTGGCCTATCATCCCTTGATTTGGAGGAGCTGAGTGTCTTCCGGAGGATTCACCCTTTCCTCTCTTGTAGTTCTTGTTAAAGAACTTGTTAAATCTTTTAACCATCGTGGCTATTTCTTCCGGGTCAATCGCCTCTTTGACCTCGCTCTCTTCCCATCTTTGACAATTAGAGCAAATGCTTTTTAGGTACAACTGTCTCTTCCTCGGTCTTTTCTTCTCAAAACTCATAGGCTTTGAGGTCCGAGAATAGTTCATGGTTGGATGTCTTTGATAGGTCCATGGAATGTCTCGCCATGACCTTCATTTCCCATTCAAATTGAAGACTTTTTAGGATCTTCATACACATTTCTTCTCGTGTATATTCCTTTCCAAGTGTAGATAATTTCATTTGTGATTTCAAACCGAGCGTCTAGTTGATCCGATTCTCTCCCGAGATCATTTTGAAATTTTCAAACTTCAGACAAACGACCACCGATAATTTGTTTTCTTTGATTTGCTCCGAGCCTTCACAAATCAATGTCACTTGTCCTAGATTTCTTTAGTCGTTTTGCATGATTTGACTTTGTTGAACATGGCTTTGTCCAAGGTTTTGTAGAGGATGTCTTTGGCTACATTATCCAGGTTGTATCTTTTTCTCACATCATTTGTCCACTCGCTTCTTTTTTCAACCATGACCGGGTCTAGAAGCAAAGATCTTCTTCTTCTTCACCGCAACTCTTCGTGCATTTGTTTCACCTTTAATATTTGCAGAGGCCCATCTTCTATCACTATCCACATCTCATCATGTAATGCTTTGATAGATGAGCCTCGCATACGAATTTTCCAATCATCAAATTCTTCAATAGTGAACATAGGGATGCGTGTCGATTTGCTTCCATGATAATAACTTTTAATAAAAGGAGTTTTGAAAGTTTAAGTACTAAAGCATACTTTGAAAAGTTTGGAGATCTGGTTCAGAATTAACCGTGCGGAGGGTTCAATGAACCAACCGCTCCGATACCACTTGTAGGTCCCAAGGGGTGTAAGTGTAAGGTTTAGAAGGGGGGTTGAATAAACCTTACCAAATTTTCGATTTAGTCCTTTTAAATCTACAGAGTTAATTCTACACTACCGTGTCCTTGATGGACAATCGAATTAGTCACTCAAATGAGTTAATCTCTCAAATGCACTCAAATTGAGTAAGATGGAGAACTCGCTTGTTGGCTATAATTTAACTCAACTCGTGGTTTTATTTTCAAATAAGACTTAACACCCTTAAGTTTGATTAAGCAAGATTTTAGAGCTTGATTTAAGTACTTATAAGTTATCAAATGGATAGCAAATTTATCGTTGAGATATAAGCAATTAAAAGTGCGAGAATTTAAATGCTTTGAAATGTAAATGACACAAAGAAGGTTTTTATAGAGGTTCAAGATGGGGTAATTCTTCTACTCCTCTCTTCTCCAACTCCCGGAGGAATCCACTAAGTAATGATCGGTTTACAAAGTGGTAATACCCCCGGATACAAGTCTTGATCACAACAAATGACTTGATCCTTTGGGGACTCACCGAGACGCCTTGATCACTCACCGGCTTCTCGTGCGACTCGCCTTTCTTCACAGGCGCTTGCCTTGCTACTACAACTCACTTGCTCAAGCTCTTTGGATTTGATCACGAAGCCCTCCAAAAGCTTTGAGACTTGGTTCAACCTTGAACCTTTCTACAATCCTTTCCTGGAAAGTAGACCCCTTGTTTTCAAAGGTTTCCTCTTCAACTAGTTGAAGTTCTCTTTCCTTCCGTGAGGTGAGTGTTGGATTGATGTACTTCGTAATGTAGGCTTTGAGGATTGAGATTGTTTAAGTTTTTCTCGATGTGCTTGTATATCTCACGTATGTGTCATTCATGCATCCTCTTTCTCAAACAAACTCCTCAGCCTTTTTTATAGTGAACTTTCAAAAATTTGCCCGTTGAAGAGATAGGCTTATTTAAAGTCACTTTGCGTCGTTGGCTTGCGCTTCTTGGAATTGCCATTTCCTCGTATGAATTGTTCCTTCACCTTTTCGAGTTCTCGACACGGTTTGGTGCTTCCCATTGGTCCATTCCATTTGCACGCTTCGACCGAGCACTCCGAGAAAGGTGGTATGGAGATATTACTTGTTTAAGTAAATCTTCTTGATTTACGTGCAACGATTCTTTTACATTATCTCGACTTGACGCATTTCCTTGCTTTCCCCCCAGGTGACTTAGAGTCGACTTCCAATCATCGGGTGACTCTTCTCCGTCACTTCAACTTGAGACTTGACTTTTCTTGAGTTGACTTGACTGATGCTCAACTCACCGCTTCTTCAGAGAGTTCCCGCTCTACTCTTATTTGCCATACTCACCGTGTCTCTCAGCAGAGTCTTCCTTCCAGTCTTGATTGTCTTCTTGCATGTTAGACGTAGGCGACTTAACTCGGCTTGGCCACTCTATTCATTACAATGCATTTTACAACAAAAATTGGGGAGCCAACTTTCTATTCTAAGTTTTACATGGCATTCATCAAAATCTAAACAATAAAATTCCTAACAACAATGCCAATAATTTGTTCTTGCGATCTCGAACAATTCGAATTCCAAGAACATAATTTGCTTCTCCCAAATCTTTCATTTGGAATTGCTTGGCTAGCCAACCTTTAATCAGGACAACATCTCTACATCATTCCCAATGAAAGCGAATATCATCTACGTAAAGCACTAAAAATGCCACTTTGCCACCTTGATCCGCTTGTATACACAAGGCTCATCAACACTTTGGTCAAAACCATAAGACTTGATCGTCTCATCAAATCTATGGTTCCATGACCTTGAGGCTTGCTTTAACCCATAAATGGATCTAAGCAATTTGCGGACTTTACGCTCTTGTCCTTTGCTACAAAAACCTATGGTTGCTTTGCATGTAGATTTCTCTCGCCTAGATGGCCATTCAAAAAGGCCATCTTGACATCCATCTCGCCATATCTCATAGTCCGGACATGCAGAATTGAAAGTAGTATGCGGATAGATTTTAGCATTGCTTAAAGTAGAAAGTCTCTTCATAGTCGACTCCTCTTTTTGGGTGTAACCCTTAGCCACTAGCCTTGCTTTGAAAGTCTCTACTTTCCCATCGCCACCCTTCTTTCTCTTATAGATCCATTTGCACCCAATGGGCCTCGACATCTTCGGGAGGATCTACAAGAACCTGGCATGTGTTGGAGTACATAGACTCCATTTCTTGGTTCATAGCTTCAAGCCACCTCTCTTTATCGAGAATCCTCCATCGCTTGTCGAAAAGACAATGGATCATCGTCTACCCCATCGAGATCGCAACATTTGCCTCTTCGATTTGACGATAGCGATTGGTGGTCTAATCACCCTCCCATGCCGAGGTGTCATGACATTACATCGATCGTATAGTGGTATTTTTAGTGATTTCCCAACAACTCTTGTTGGTTGTGGTATGATCTCATCGTAAAGTAACTCCTCGAGTATAACTTTACTTGAGGTCGGAAGTTTTCTATATAATCGTTCTCAAGAAAGACAACATTAGTCGAAACTATTACTTTCTTTTCTTGCGGATCATAAAACAAACCTCCTCTCATTCCTTTGGGATATCCAACGAAACGATACACTTCGAACGTGGATGCAACTTTCGATCTTTCCTTTCAAGACATGTGTTGGGCACCCCATATGCGAAAGTGGCGTAAACTAACTTTACTCCCATTCCACAACTCTAGTGGTGTTTTTGGATTGACTTAGACGGAACTACATTCAAAATGTAAACCGCCGTTTGTAATGCATACCCCAAAACGAATCAGCAGCGGTGTCGCGTAGCTCATCATCGACCACCATATCAAGCAACGCTCGATTTCTCCTTTAAGCAACATCATTTTGCCGAGGGTGTGCGAGTCTTTGTGAGTTGGTACAAAATACCATGCTCTAGCAAATAATCTTTGAACTCGGTGATCGACATACTCGCCCCGATCGAGATCGAAGGCACTTCAAAGATTTTCCTAGTCGCTTCTTTTCCGCATGAAATTCCTTGAACTTTTCAAAAGTCTCGGATTTTCTATGCATGAGATAAACATATCCAAACCTCGAGTAATCATCAATAAAAGTGACGAAGTACTCAAAGCCACCTCTAGCTTGTGTGGTCATGGGACCACAAACATCACTATGCACAAGCTCTAGTGGTTCTTTGGCTCTATTGCCCTTTGCAGAAAAGGTCTCTTAGTCATTTTTCCTTCTAGACAGGATTCACAAACAGGAAGAGTGCCAACTTTTAGCTCTCTCAAAGGATCATCCTTTGCAATTCTAGTTATCCTTTCTAGTGAAATATGCCCTAACCTTAGATGCCAAAGATATGTTTCATCATCTTGAGAAATCTTTTGCCTTTTTGGTTTAGGATGTTCTACTTTAAACATTTTGGCATTTAGTAGTGGTTGTTCATTAGGCTTAATTAAATAGAGTCCATTTTCCAATTTTGCAGTACAAATATCACGCCCATTTTTAGAAATAATAATCGAATTATCATTAAAAGATAGTGAAAATAAATGTTCATGCAATTTTGAAACAGAAATCAAATTTCTACGGAAACCAGGAATATAATAAACATCATTTAAAATCAATATTTTATCTCTAATATTAAGCTTAATTACTCCCACTGCTTTTGCCGAAACCACTGCACCATTGCCAACTCGCATTGTGAAAGACCCATCGGCCAGCTCTTCATAAGAACTAAGCATTTGTAAGGAAGAACAAACATGATTAGTAGCTCCAGAGTCAACTACCCAAGTAGAAGAATCTTTAGCTACCAAACAACTTTCAAGAACAAGTAAATCATATTTACATTTCTTGTTTTCCTTTACTTTGGAGAGAAACTTGGGGCAGTCTTTCTTCCAATGTCCCTCTTCACCGCAGTGGAAACAATTTCCCTTTGGTTTAGAGGAACCTTGCTTCTTGCCTTTGAGATTTTCACATACGAGTGCAATATTCATGTTACTATTCCACTTGTCACAATTTTCTCTCAGTTAATGAATCATTCAACAGCTTCAAGCATAGACAAGACATCATTGCTTTGAAAATTAAATAAAGCGACATAAATAAGCGAACGAACATCATAGAGCATTCAATTTAGGAATCATAAACATGATGCATGAAAGCAATAAAGTTTATCCTACCAATTCCAAGGTAATTTAATCTCACATTTGAAAAGCCGCTGTAGGGTAGGTCAAATCAAATGACGATTAAATCGAGACCATCTCGATTAATAAATAAATAATCAAGACATCTCATATCTTCATTTATTAATTAATCACCTTTTAGTTTAGCCTAGATACATCCAAACTATTTGATTGTATCCTTATGAGTGTTACCCATTATTTTGATTTTAAAAATTAACTCAAAATTGCCGCCGTAGGGTAGGAAAATTAAGAGTTAAATTTTAAATTCCTATCCTTTCTGAGATTAAGCCTTGATTATTGATTTAAGTGAAAACCATCCGTAGGGGGACGAATACGAGCGTCGCGAGGCGTCACTTAAATCTCACGCTTTGATCAATAATGGAGGCCATATGATTTATTGTCATGAATCCTTCTCCCACTAACTATTTTATAATAAATGTTTCCTAAACATTTAAGTTATAAAACATCTTATGTTTTAATAAGTCAAGTCCAATCTTATTGGTCTTATTGATTAAAATTCTCTAATTTAAAAATCTAACTTTTAGAAATTAAATCATAATTTTAATCAACTTTAAAAATCCCTAAATTATCAAAATAATTAAGGGAATATGGATAAGACGGAAAAATTTCATGAAAGAACAAAGGAAACAACGCGTCAACTAAAAAAACGGACTGCCAATCCGGGACCCGCCTAAGCTGCCCGGGACTCGCCGGTCGCTTAGGCCCCGCCCTGTGGCTGCCCGGGCTGCCCAAACGCGAATCCGAATAATTTTTGTTTCTAAAACATGTAATTCGGATATTTTTCATAAAAATCGGATCCAATTTTCACAAAATTAATTCCAAGCAATTATCCCAATTTTTAAAATCATATAAACACTTTTATACAAAATTTTAAAATTATATGAAACACTTTTATACAAATTTTTAAAAAATTATATAAAACACTTTTATATCAATTTTAAAAACCATATAAAACACTTTTATATCAATTTCAATCCATCTCATAGATCTATCATAACAATTAAACAATTCAATCATCATGATGCATGACATGCTTGGGAGTGGGTTCCATGAATGACATATCAATATGCATGGCACATATATCACATATACATCACATAAATATTAATCCGCGAAAAAATAAATATGACTATTTGAATCAATGCCTTAAATTCAAAAAGGTCGACGCATCCATATATCAAAACATGCAAGATCAAATCCTAAACCCACTCCAAAATAAATTTAATAAAGTAGATCTAGTTCTTATATCAAAAAACCAAATGGCTCTGATACCATTTGTTGGAAATTATTCGGGTCCCGGATCAAATCCGGGCCAAATAAGATTCGACTTTTCGATCAAATCGAACGGGAGCGGAAGCGTGGGATTTCAAAAATCGAGTTTTAGATATAAGAACATAAGATCATGCTTATTAAATTTATTCAAACTAAAGGAAGAAAAGAAAATTTACCTCTTTCGACGATTTTCTTGTTCTTCGCTTTTTCTCCGTCAATCCTTCGAATCCCCAAAGCTCGTAGACACCGCGATCTTCCAATTCGAACCTCCCTATCAACGGCAGTGTGTGGGCACCCAAATAATAATTCTAAGTTCCTAACTTTTATTTTCCTACGATGTACTCAACTCATGAGATCGTAGGATTGGGCTAATCGGATAGGAGGGGAATTGAACTAGGTAAAAGTTAACCCACAAAATCTCACAATTAAATAAACACAAGATCACGCCGCGGTGCTCTTCACGTTTCAAGATTATAAAGAATTGAATGACCAAAAGATTTTCAATTGTTTGGACAAAATTGTTGTTGGCCGTGAACAGAGAACAATTTATAATGATGATCAAAACCTTTTTGCTTTTCAATTACAAAGACAAAAGCAACAAACAACACTTTTGTTCATGTATTGAAAGTGGCGAAAAATCTGTTTTTCAATTGCAAAAGTAGCTACCAATTGTCTATCAAAGGTGAGATGTGGTCCTCTTTTTATAGCGCTTCAATTAGTATCTCACTCCAACTTGGTTTCTATCTATTCTAGAATTAATAATTCTAGATAGACTCAAACTCTAATTGATAATTATCCAATATAATTATCAATTTAATTATATTAATATAATAAATATCTTATATTTATTTAATTCCAAATATAGTCAAAATCAGTAGAATATCAAATATTCCCTAATTAACTAATATTAATATATTAGCTCAAATATTTTGGAAAACTCTTTTTCCAAAAACCCTTAGAACATAAAATATTATTTCTAACCCGTTTACTCTAGGAAGGCGAACAGGGACCATGGACCTATAATTATAAGCTCAATAAATCGAATAAATAATTAACTCTTTAATTAATTTATCCGACTTATTAATTCGATATTACTCCACTATAAATTCGGAATTGCACTCTTATAATTATAGAATATTTTACTCTACAAAATGAGCAATCCACTTGATATAATCATTACATATAGATTAATCCTCCATAGACATTAGTAATTGAAGCTAGGAAGTATCCGTTAAACCCCTTCAATTACATCTTATCCTCATTTACCATTAATTCACTAGTGAATGGTTAATTTATAATTAGATTATAAATTAGAGATCTCAAACCATTCGGTTCCTGCAAACAAAAATGAGGAATCGCCTTCCTACTTCTCGCATGAAGGAATGGATTCCATATCTCGTGAATTTATATTCCCAGCTATTTAATTCGAATATGAATCTAAAATGCAAGTGTTGGGAATGTCGTAGGACATACTTAAACGAGCAAATTAAGAATCACACCAAAATAAACAGGAGTCTATAATCACTCAAGATTAAGATTTATCCATATATGATCATCTAGTGATTTAATTTGATTTTCCATTTCTACAACGGAATTTGTATGGAAAATTCAATTAAATCGGTCCAAGTCCTATATGATCAAATCATATATAAATGCCCCCACTAAGATGTCTCCACATCGACGGTCCTGGATAAGACAAATACATTCAAAATGTTCTCGGGGTCGCATTAATGATGTTTTAATTAAAGATCCCATACTTTAATTAATTTCATCACGGACTTAATTTTAGTTTATTATCCACAATCTTAATCCTCTTGTATATAACTCTTATATACTAAGATTATGGTTACAATAAATAAACTAGGGATTTTCATGATGTTCAAGAAAATACATACAATATGCAAAAGAGTCCGAAAATAAATATCGCTTTTATTAATAATCAAAAACAATTTACAATTGCTTTAAGGGCGCTATCCCTAACAGGTGCTTATTTTATAATTAATATAACACACAAATTTATATAAATATGATGAAGTTGACGGATCTAATGAGTCTTACCCGCTAGACATAGTCAGGTCTTGGGCTAAGACGAAGCGAGCATGTCTTGGTCTTGCATTTTCTTAGTGGGTCGGGTCTCGGGTTTGGTGAGGCCCGGCCCAAGCCCGACCCATTGACATCCCCTACTTTTATTATAGTTATTTAATTACCAAGCAAATTGGTGGCCGTACACTGGGAATCAGTTGGGTGATTGGCCAACTATTGGACTAACTTCCACATGACGTGGCAGCCAAACCACCCATCGATATATTTTCGAAGTCAACGCAATTGGCGGCCTAGGCTCCCTTAGATTTTGCATTAGAATATTACAAAAGTGTTTTTCTGTTAATATTTTCGTACCTAAGGACATCAATGGTGGGCTCAGGCTGTCGGACATTTTATATTATATTTGTGCGTAAATTTTAAAATGTGTATAAATTTGGACCAGCGTAGCAATTAACAATTGTTTAGTTCTTTATCAATATAATAAAGTATACAAACCTGTCCAATTTTTAATTAACGGTATTTTTTTTTTTTTGCTAAAATAATTAACGGTATTGGTATTGACACGAAAGTTTAAGACTTGAGTTGAGAAAAAAGAAAATTAAACTATTTTAAATTCTTAGAATTATTTTCCTTCCGTCTTTAAATTGGTATTCCCATTTTATAGGGCATGGGAATTGGAAAGAAAATAATTTTTATTGTTCTTATAATTTATAAAGCAAAGCTTGAACGATATTGAGGCAGAATCATTAATTTAAATGAGAAAATACTTTTACAAATGAATTTAAATTTTAAGAAATAACTTTTATTTGGAACTTAATTATTCCAATAAAAAATAAAAGCAATAAACCTATATAAACGTTGATGGTATCATATCATTACTTAAAAAGAATATCTAAATGGATATCATTAAAGAAGTCTATGATAGTTACATACAAATATCCCAGATAAAATATAAATTAATTTTAGATGAAGATATTAAATGACAGAAAAAGAGAAGAAAAATGTCTCATCATCTCTACAAGAAAATTCAAGTTCACCAACAGAAATGACTTTGTCACTAAATTTTACAGTTACCAACGATTAACCTATAGAATAAAAAAATATTATTTTTTCTCAAATTATTCCGACAAATTATCAATATATCACCAACAGTTTTTAGTTTACCAGCAGAAATATGGTAGATATTTACCAACAATCTTAGATTTTATTATTATATATTTAACTATAATGATTTTACCTACACTTTACAGTTATCTTAATACTTACCTACAATTTTTCTGTAGGTAAATTAATTTTTTCTTGTAGTGTGCATCATGAACTATTAATTATTTTACAGTTATATACTCCCTCGGTCCCATAAAGATAGACAAATAGAAGAATTCACATAGATTAAGAAAACATAATAAATATAGTTGGGATTATATTTTTTTCCACATTTTTCCTATTTTGCCCTTGCATTAAATGGTGGTATATCATTCCAAGTGAATTAAATAGAGGTAATTTAGTATATTGTTATATAATTAATACTCTCAATAAGGAAAAATCTATAATTTGGGACGGATGAAAAATGAAAGGTGGCATATCTTTTTGAGATGGAGGGAGTACAAAATTATATACAATTATTGCACATAAATTTACTTGAAGATGTAACCCCTTTCATATTTATGTTCATTATTGGACCATTTCAAAAATCTTGTACATGTAATCAAATTACTATGGGCTACTAATTGATGTAATCCCACTATGCTAATAGTCAATTACTTGTTATTATATCAAATGCCAACTTGTAATCCATCCTCATTTTCATTTAAAGATTATCACTCTGTTATGCTATTTTTGTGTAATCCAATTTACACTACACTTCAAGAAGAAAAGAAAGAAAAACAATTTATCACCCTCTACCCATGATCAATTATATTCAATGGCTTGATTTTGATCATAATTGGAACTTAGCTTAAACAATATTATTTTTTTCTACTGAGTTGTTCTCAATATTAATGTATTAATTCAAATCATCCACTTTTCTCTCTATTTCTCTGAAACCCTAGCCGTCTTCTCCTTCTTCATCTTCTTTCTCATATTCTTCCATCATAATCTCATGGATGACCGGGGAACTGGTTTTCATTGTTTTTAATCTACTTTTATGCATGGGAATTTCTAATGTCTCCCTCCATGAGAGTTTTTAATTTTACTAAGTGAAATAACTTTGTACCCGTAGGTGACTGTTATTCGGTGAAATAAGTTTATCCCCAAAGGTGGACTTTTGTTTAGATTCAATATTGATATAAGTTTGCTCTCATATGTGGATTTTAGTTTAAAAGATCCAATGAGTAATTACCCGACGATCGACATGACAGAAGCGAAATCAATTCTATTGGAGTGTTTTGTCCGGTGCGTCGTTGCGATTTTATGATTTTACAGATCTATTAAATCTATCAGTATTTAAAATTTCTTGTTTTTTTTACATCTGTATAAATTTAAGATCATGTAAGACTTGCAGCTAATTCTTTCTCTTGATATAAGTTGTAAGATTCTTCCAATGACCGAAATTCATTTTGATTCAAATAAAAATAAAAATCAACCTGAAATGAAGCTTAATATGTTTTAGACATTAGCTCATTAGCTAAATGTTAATACGTTAAATTTTGTGTTTTGTTGACAATAAAAAATAATGTGTTTTTATTAAAAGGAAAGTTACAATGTTATCGAAAATACCATTCAGTGCCAATCGGAATAAGATTTTTTTCTTAAGATTTTTGAATTACAGAAATAAAATAGTTCACGAACTGCCATGATAAATCATTATCATTTTTATTTTTTAAAAGAAAATTGGACCACCAACTTTGTTTTAAATGTAATTATTTAAAAAATTTGTGCTCGAAGTCGAAGACGTATTCTGTGACGTCGATGATCTAACTGTATACAAGAATGAGTATTCAAGTTGTCAACTTTATGCTACGATGATGCATTGTTGTCGATTTTCTCTTACTCTTTTTTCTATATAACAATTGTAATAATAAATAAAAATAATAATAAAAATAATAATAACTTGATTACAATTTACAATTAATATCAGTTATACTTGTTAGTATTCCATTAAAAAATTCACGAGTCCATAACCTTGCATATGTGTTTAATTAATATACTCACTACGTTCCAAAGTATCTTTTTAATACTTTAAAAAAAACCAACAAAATTATTTATTAATACCGTACTAAAATTTAATCAAAGTCAACATCACCAAAAAAAAAAAAAAAATCAATTTCATATAAACGGAGCAATAAAATTCATCAAATCCAATTCCATACCAATCTCTTCATTGGATTTGGCTTGCAGTATTTGTCAACGCTTTTGACATTGACATTTTTCTCCCAAGTTGCCTTTTTCTGTCTCATTTAAAACCCCCAATTAGGACACACCATTTCTTGCACCATAATCCATTTTCACCTTTCAAAGCCAAACAAAACTAGAAAATCACAACAAGAAGAAGAAGAAGAAATGAAGCTAGTTTGGTCTCCAGAAACAGCCTCAAAAGCTTATATCGATACTGTTAAAACGGTAAGTACATGGAAATTTGGAGTATTCTCTAAAAAAAAGGAGAATTACAAAAAGTACCCTGAGGTTTGACCTAATTACAAAAAAAAACCCAGATAACTTTCAAAATTACAAAATATACCCATGAGGTTTGATTCAGTGTTAAAATTATGGGGCAAAATGTAACATTTTTATAAATATGAGAGGGGATTTTGAGATATTTTTTGCTTGTGAATGAGGTAAATGTTAGACAAAATAAAACCTCAAGGGTATTTTTGTAATTTTGAAAGTTAGCTGGGATTTTTTGTAATTAGGATAAACCTCAAGGGTACTTTTTGTAATTAACCGAAAAAAAGAATAATAGCTCATAGTTAATCTAATTTACATGTTCTCGATATATACATGGCAGTGTGGACTATCCAATGAATCAGGCGTAGCAGAGCTTGTTTCGGCCATGGCCGCCGGATGGAACGCGAAATTAGTCGTCGAGACGTGGTCGCAAGGAGGCCCCACCGCCACCAGCGTCGGCCTTGCGGTCGCGACACATCACACGGGTGGGAAGCACATTTGTGTAGTCCCTGATGAGAGTTCCAAGTCGAATACGTCGCGGCGGTGAGAAAACACGGCCAGCAGCCGGCCGACGTCATGGTGGGGCCGCCCGAGAAGGCCGTGGAAGGGCTAGAAGGGATTGACTTCCTGGTGGTGGATTGCCGGCGAAACGACTTCGCGAGGATACTGAGTGTGGCGAAATTAGGACACAGGGGAGCTGTCCTGATGTGCAAGAATGCGAGTTCTAGAGCCGCGTCGGATTTCAGGTGGCGGAGCGTGATTGGTGGGAAGTCGAGGATTGTCCGGTCGGTGTTTCTGCTGGTCGGAAAGGGTTTGGATATCGCGCATGTCGGAGCGAGAGGTGGTGGTGGTGGTGAGGGTGGTGGTGAGGGGCAGAGCAGGTGGATCAAGCATATTGATCAGCAGTCAGGGGAAGAGTTTGTTATCAGGAAATGATAATTTCATCTTTTCTTGTAGAAATGGAACATGGAGATGTTTTTTTTGTTGCTATTTTTGGTTTGGTTTTGTACATAATTTTGAGGGATAATTACAAAAGTACCCCTGATGTTTGACCTAATTACAAAAAAAACCATCTAACTTTCAAAATTACAACAAGTATCCCTGAGGTTTGATTCGGTGTTAAAATTAAGAGGTAAACTGTAACATTTTATAAATATGAGGAGGGATCGTGAAATATTTTTTGCTTATGAAGGGGTATATATATTAGACAAAATAAAACCTCGATGGTATTTTTGTAATTTTAAAAGTTAGCTGGGGTTTTTTTGTAATTAGGTTAAACCTCAGGGTATTTTTTGTAATTAACCCTATTTTTGAGGAAAGAAAGAAAGTTTAGATTTCTTGAAGAATGATTGGTAGTTCTGTTCAGTTTATGCAAAACAAAGGAGATGAAATCATTCCACCAAGAAAATCCACTATACAGTATACAGTGCTAAGCTTTAGGGATAAATTACAAAAACTACCTCTAGGGTTTAGCCTAATTACAAAAAAAACTCCAATTATTTTTCAAAATTACAAATACCCCTGAAGTGTTATAAACAGCCCTTAAAACTTGTATTTACCTAACAAGTATCCTCTTCCGAGGTGCAATTCGTAAAATAGAAACAAATGTTGAGATATTTGTAATTTTGAAAGATAATTTGATTGCTTGGTGACAGTAGCTATTTTACTCTGGAGGAAGAATAAGTCAGTTGGGATAATTACAAAAAGTACCCCGGAGGTTTGACCTAATTACAAAATAACCAGCTAACTTTCAAAATTATAAAAAGTACCCCTGAGGTTTGATTCAATGTTAAACTTAAGGGGTAAACTGCAATGATTTTATAAATATGAAGGGGGATTTCGAAATATATTTTGCTTATAAAGGGGTTAAATGTTAGACAAAATAAAATCTTGGGGGTATTTTTGTAATTTTGAAAGTTAGCTGGGTTTTTTTTGTAATTAGGTCAAACCTCAAGGTACTTTTTGTAATTAACCCCAAGTCAGTTTAAAAAATCTGGGCAAATTTTAACTGACAGAGAAGAGCCAAATCTTCACAAATCGAATATATGTAAATTGTAATCTCTCCTGCTATGTAAAATCCAAAATAACAATTCTAGATGTAATGGTCCTCTTCTTCCTTGAGCAGCAACTAATTTCGCTGTTCGATAGATTGTTGTACAAAACAACAGCGAAAGGGTGGCAAGGAACTAAATTTTGTCGAAACCACTAATAACCGAATCTTAGGAATGTAATACTACTATTAACAACCTATGCTTTATACTCCCACAGATCAGTCCCAACTATCTCGGCTTCTTCTTAGCGCTTTCTTCTGTGACTGGGCTTTCTTCTTATCGAGTCGTTTATGTTCCCCAATGGCAGACCTTTGATTGTGAAAGAAAAAAAAAAGTCAGTTAAACCGTATTCTTGACTACGGATAGCAGTAAATTGATTTATTGAAACACGAGGATGATTTGCAAGCGAGACATTCCAGCCAGGGACGAGGAATGAAAGAACAGAAGTTGAGCAAGGGTCTTTTCTTACAACTTGGCAATCTTTTTTACCGTCTCTTCTGAAGGAGGTGGTGGGACGTATGAAGCAGCATCAATAATAGCCTGCCTCATTCATTCAAAAATGATTAAATGCCTACACACAGAAATAATTTAGGCAAAAAGAAAAAAAAGGAAAAAAACCCATCATGCCAGTCGCCAGATGGGAAGGGCCCATATTCTCTAGCCAGAAAGAAACTAAGACGCAGTAGCACCTTTAGGTTGCATTTGGATGGATGTATTTGAAGCTAAGGATGTCAAATCCACGATTATGGGTAATCTCATAATTCAATGAATTTCAAATTCTTAACTCCTATTTTGAGCTATTCTTTGAGTCATTGTGGTGGATTTCAAATATTCCATCTTACATAGAGTCATTTGATATCTTTTCCACAAATTTTCCCCTCAAATCCAAATATTTCCATCCAAATGCAACCTTAAGTTTCTACATATACCTGTAATTTCTTTTTTTGGTAAGTGAATTACCTGTAATTTCGCCAAAGCGTCTTCAATGTTACCCCTGAAAACAATAACATGTAAACAATTGCTCCAGCAACAACAGAATAAGGAAATCATAGTAGTGGGGAAGCTTTACTTCTGAGTTCTAGTCTTGGTTGAAGATATCACAATCTCCCCATCTTTATTGATCCGGTTCTTCTCCTGCCAACAACATTACAAGTTAAGAATAGAAAGATATAATATCTCCATACGAAATTTTGCGCAATCTTAATCATTTGAGCGCATGGAACAGCTTGTTCTCTAACTTCACCGAAGAAAATATGATCTGATGCACTGATCTAAGAAATAACGAAATTTATTGGGACATATGCGGTCATTATTTCCTTCTCAAAGTTCTATAGAACGTAAAATGAAAATAAAAACAGTAAATTGCAGCCACTGAGCCAAGTGCAAGCAAATCAAGAAAACATAAGTCTGCTAATTAAAACAGATGATGATACACTATGTGGTGCTGAAACTGCACGAAACTGGACATGGAAGGTAGGCAAATCATGTTATTCCAACCCCAAACCATAGGGAAAAGAAAAATTGGAAAACAGCAACTCACCATTTGCATAATCCTCTCCCTCACCCATTCACTCAACCAATGTGCGTTTTTTACATTAAACCGCATATCGACCTTGGTGTTTACTGCAGACATAAAACTCTAATTAGTGTTTTCAACACTCAGAAATTTGGCTAATAAAAATAACATCTACGGACTAAATGAGGCATCACACACCTTTGTTGACATTTTGCCCCCCAGGCCCACCACTCCTAGCATAGCTTACAGTAACATGATCTGCATGAACAAAAAGAAGCTGAAGAATGTCCACCCAGTCATTCATTGTACAGGGTAATGCAGAGACCAAATGCTTAATGACTTGCTCATTCCTTTCAAATATAGTTAAGTGACCAGCACAAATAAATGAAAAGCCCATAGATAGTATTTAATGAATGGATAGGCAAAAAACAGCACGACGAGAAACTCAATTATCCATTATCCTATAGACACCCATCTTCTATAACTCCCCCATCCCAACCGAATATTGGTAAAAACAAAATCTCCTCTAAGTGAATCCAAAAATAAGTAAGACACAGAATGGGCAACCTTAAGATGCAGGAGCCACCAGTGCTGAGTTGCAGAGCCATGTATATTGCCTAGTATATGTTTAGCAGCTAGAATACAAAAACGTATTTGAAAGACCGCCAAAAATGTTCGATTATTAATGTGAAAGATGCAATACAGCATAAATATATCGGAACACAATACCGCCCTAATCATCAATCTGATGACTTAATTCATCCAGTAGGTGAAAGTTCCAATATACCACTAAAAACTTATATGGATAAGAATTTCATATACCACTAAAGAGGCAACTATCACTTGGACAGAGCATTTTTTTCAAGTAATCAAGTAAATGCACATTATCCTTCCCTTTTTTTTCTCTGTTTTTGTTTGTGCAGTGACGGTTGAACCACAACTACTACCCCTCAGATGCACAATGATAAACCATGAGGGGTGTGTGGGCTAATGATAAGCAACTGCAGATGAGATGAACAAGAGGGAGGGAAAATAGGTAAAAATATTACCATAGCGGGCAACCTCAGACAACCCCGAAGGTAATAAACTTAACTGATTGTAGAAGGCTCATAACAAATGGATGAGACTTAGTGGCAAGGTTATTATAGGGAATAAGAAAATGGATGTTGTAGAAACTGGAGCCTCACAAGGGAAGGAAAAAAAAATCACAACAGTTAAGTGATATACATATCATGCTCATTTACACACAGGGTTTAGCTTTTATGAGTAATTCTCAAGCTCCATTGGATTTCAGTACTAACACCATTCAATCCATATATCTCAGTCCAGCTACCTGTTTACTCTATTAGCCTCTCCAATCAAGACAACTATTTTACACCAAATCATCATCACAAACTCGACTTTATATAGCTAAGCCATTAATAATCCTTCTTCAACCATTCAATTTTAAATAGGATTTGTACTCAGAATCATCACTACAACCAAAAACAAAATGTACATTTCCAGATTACATAAAAACTAGATATGAACTGTACCGAGAGTTATTTTAGGGATTGGCTCCACGCCACCTCCGGCGGCTTTATACCGCTCCTCGGCTTCGTCCAAAAGCCGCCGAACCTCGGCCAGCCGCGCCGGCGCCAGATTTCGTTGAGGCGCACCTTACGGCCCAGCAACCGGCGGTCGTTCGCCGGTAAACCCTTTGAAGCCACTAACCGGCGCAGTCGCCCGAAACAAACGAACGGACACTTGCGGGTGAAGCGTGGAGCGGAAGATTGTTCGAGCGAGCATCATCGAACTAGTCATGCTCCTCATTGCTGCCATTACCCTATTTACAGAAGCTTTTCATTCGACTGCAGAAATGGTCTTTTTTTATTTTATTTATATTCATCATTTATCTATATTTTTATAAATTAAAATGGTTTTAAAAAATTATTGGAAAATAATAGCCACGAACAGAAGTGAATTTCCTTTTTCTCCTCTAAATAAATGTAATTTGTTGGACCACGCAATATTTCTGACGTTCTTTTCTCTTCTACAAAAAAAAAAAATATTTACCACTTTTTTCCATTAAAAATAAAATAATCTTTTTTGGCTCTAATTGTATATTTTCAATATAATAATTTCTATTTATTTTCTTTATATATGTAATTATGTATAAATAAATTTTAATTATTTATATTAATATATTTAAATAACTTTAATTGTTTATATAAGTTTAACTTTACTTATGCATATTAACATATAAATAATTCGAAGTATTTAACTATTTATATTTATATTATTACTTATTAATAAATTTTTTTGCTTAAAAAATTAATAATATATTGTTTAAATAACTAAATTAAGTGTGCATTTATGTTAAAAAATATTGATTAAATAACATGTTGTAGATGGAATAACAAGGAAACTTCATGAGATATTTCTTTTAGTGCAAGATTTGAAGTAGATGGCTTTGAAATTGATTTTAAGTTTACAGGCAAAATTGCATTATTTTAGTGTAAAAATTGCATCAAAACAGAATTTTGGATTGCATGTGTGCTTTCAAGGTTAATTTGTTAATAAAAATCATTTTTAAGCATTTTATACGTACATAGATCTTATATACATATATGTAACATTTATTATTATAAATCATTTTTAAGCATTTTATACGTACATAGATCTTATATACATATATGTAACATTTATTATTATAAATCATTTTTAAGCATTTTATATGTACAAAAAAATTAGTATAATTTATTCGATCGCATTTTACAAAGTAAATCACAAGTCTATGCTCTAAAAAAACAAATTAAAAAATTTCACTAACAAATAATCGCTATCGCATCTATTTCTATTTATCTATCGAACACTCCTTTTTGTCTTAATTCTACCTCTCAACACTATTATTTCTTTTTTTTTTTTTTTTTAACAGAAACGATAGCCATTATATAAATGAATCAACACATGTTCCACAATATTACAACAAATATCTAACTGAAACCAAAAGGTTCCAAATTAGAAAGAAGATCTTCACACTCGGGAAGAATTAGCAGTCAACATGCCAAACTTAAAGACCAAAAAATACAAAAAAAAAAAAAATGTCATGGAAAGAATCAAAAATAATGATGCCCAAAGTCATGCGAGCCTTCATGTAAGAGGTCAAATATCCATCAAAGATCATAATATCTTCCAAGCAAAAAACAACAAAGAAGATGGATCAAAAATGACATCTCCACTGGAGCAAGAGTTCCCTAGAGATCATCGAACCACCAAAAGAAACCAACCCAAAGCACTCGATCCAAAGGACCCTACTTCCAAAATCAAAACAACAAAGAGAAAAAACAAAGCAAAGAAACAGAATGCGAATGCAACGTAAAAAATGGCGAAAATCTAATTACATAAAAAACTATCCATTAACCCCTTTTAAATTCATTCCAATCAAAGAATTGCGACTCTAATAATAGCTCCTTCCTTTCCAGGTTTCCGATTCTTTAAAAGTCCAATTATTCCTTGTCTTCCATAACCACCACAAGATGTATGTGGTTAACTCAACCTCGAACTTATTATTATCCCCTTTATCCAAGCAAAGAGAGATTGTGCCACCAATCAAAAAAGTGCAAGTTTTTCTCGATCGAACCTTCCCATGAGATCGAGCTAACTTCCACACCATCCTAGCTCTACCACATTCAAAAAACAAGTGTTCCATAGTTTCAACCTCCATACCACACAATCGACAAATAGTATCATGGTTAATCCCTTTCTTTAGAATGTTTGTTTTCACAGGAGTATACCATGACAACATTTCCATAAAAAGAACTTAACTTAAGCTTTTGCACTTTCAATTTCCAAACACAATCCCAAACTTTCAGTTTTTTTTCCCTAGATCCACTAGATTCAACTTGTTCAACGGAGGCCACTTATTCTTCAAAAGCCACCGATAAGTTTGTTTTAACAAAAATTTACCTTTTTTATCATGATGCCACACCAACTTATCACACTGATTCGGATTTTGAACAATAAATCAAGATGTGTAGGGCATCCTCGCTTGAAAAAATCTGCTTAATCAATCCTTCATTCCAAGAGTAGCCATCTTCCTTAAAAAGCTCACACACAAAACTCAAGTGCCGACAACCCGTAGGCTTTTTAGGGACAAAATCAAGAGAGTTGGGGATCCAAGGTTGGTTCCGGATATTAATGGCCTTACCATCCCCCACATCAAATCTCATCCCTTTAGCAATAGTAGCCTGGCTTCCATCCAACATTTCCACACCAAGAGGCACTACTAGGGACAAAGAACATCAAGTAAGTTACTTTTTGGAAAATACTTTGCCTTAAGAATTCGACATAACAAGAGATTTGGGTGGGACACAAGTCTCCATAGTCATTTTGCTTAGTTATGAGAGCTTCATTAAAAAGTTTTAAGTCATGAAATTCAAGCCCACCCTCCTCCTCAGAATAGAAAGAAGATCCCAAGCTTTCCAGTGAATTTTTTTATTCCCTCCCTCAGCAAATTTGAGGTCTAGGCTTTCAATTCTTGATTACACTTGTACTCATATTGTATCAATCATTATTGAGTTGTAATCTTGATTTTGGTCATCATTCAACACAAGACATTCTTGTGAGTATTCTTGTGGTAAGAATACACTTGGGTGATCTAGGTGATAGGTGTTTGAAGATTGTGGTAATCTTCAAAGGTGTTGTAAGAGGATTGTGGTAATCCTCAAGGTGGTGTAAGAGGGTTGTGGTAATCCTCAAGGTGTTGTATTAATTTTTGGTAAATTAATAAAATCTTTTTTTCTTTTGAAATCCATCCCGGATATACTGGGGTGGTAGAGGATTAGGCCCTAGGTGGTTTGAACCTCTTTAAATCGACGAGTGTTGTTTTATTTCCGTATTTACATTCTCGTCTTTGTTTGATTATTCGAAAAAGAGGGCAAAATCTAAAAAACCGAGATAATCTATTCACCCCCCCTCTAGATTATCGTAGCCACTTGGACTAACATCGCTCTCCCGGCCCAGCCCCGCCCTATTGACATCCCTATTCTGACTTGCTTATTTAAACTTGTGTCTATTCAAGCAACCAGTTTCCAGAGAGTTGTGTCTGACCAAACACAACCCTTTAGCGTCTATAAAAGAAAGCTCATGCAGAATGAAAATTCACACCGTTCAACAACACATTTTCTTCATATTGTTTTCTACTCCCTTCCTATCTCAAAAATCAGAAACACTAAGGGCGCAACTGGATGTGCTTTCATTTTGAGAATTATCATTTTGCTAGAGAATAGTGGTAAAAAATAATTTGGAAGAAAAAATATAAATTTTGAGAGGGTGATTGGATGTGAGATGAAAAAGTAATGATGAAAGTTGATTTGATTTAAAAATAGTAAAATAATGTGATTGGATATGATTGGTAGTTAGAAATGTGTGAGTGACTGAATAGTGAACTTTGTGGGAGAATGTGTATGAATGATGGAACCGGCGGTTTCAAGGTTAAAACTAATATTTTTTTTATTTTTATTTGATAAAATATGCTATAAGAAATGTTAAATATTTATTATGATGTTTTACATTTATAACCAAATGAGACACATTTTAACCAAATGTTCTAAGCAAACTACATGAACATTGATTTTTTTATGTTCTAATAGTATATATAAACAATTTAATATTATTATTAATATTAAGTACAAAACTCAATTGAATATTAAGTTCAAGTCTTTTTATTTCATTCCCTTGGTTTTTGTAATTGAAATTGATAAACTATTTTTAAAAATATCTAAAGATAAACAAACAATTCTGGTTAAAATCGAAACCGGAACCAGAACTGTTGAGAAACCGTGTTCCAAACCTGGAATTGGAACCATTGAGGAACCGTGGTCCAAACCAGAACCGGAATCGTGAGATACTTTCAGATACTTCGGTCCGCCTCGGTTCCTCCAAAACGAGGAACCTGAACCGGTAGTTCCGGTACCGTGGCCACGCCTACTTGAACTCTTTAATGGAATAATTCATGACATTTCTAATAATTTATTCGTATTACACTAAGAGACTGAGACACATTGTTTGAGACTTTTTTTATTTTGAGAAGGATATTTGAGAGTAATTTCTCTTGAGCACCCAATGGAAACAGAATTATATACAGTAACTTATACGAAAAAAATGAAGTTATGTATCATTATATGTTATATTTAATAGTATAAGTAAATGTGGCCTTATATTTAGGAATGACAATGGAATTGGGTAAGACTCGGGACACGAACTAAATTCGCTTTATTTGGGGCGGGTATGGAATAAATAAATGGATATGAGGTGGATAATGAGTATTGATGTTTAGACCCGAAAGCAGTGGTAGAATTAGGGGGCATGTGGGAACCACTGCCCCCCAAAAAATTTCAAAATTTAATTTTCTATTTATTATTTATTTTAAAATTATATATATACTAATTAAAAATTACATTTGCCCCCCTTCCCCCAAAAAAAAATATTTTGAAGAAAAATTCATTCTATAGGTCTACAAAATAGGTTTCGCCCCCAAATCCCGAATCCTACGTCCGCTACTGCCCGAAAGGGTCTGAGACGGACAATGGATATAGTAGGACCTAACATGACCCATGTAATTAGTTTATATATAGACTGTGTATATCGTTCTTCAAGAGCACCTGATTATGTATGTTATTGGTGCTTATTTTATAATTAATATAACACACAAATTTATATAAATATGATGAAGTTGACGGATCTAATGAGTCTTACCCACTAGACACAGTCAGGTCTAGGGTTAAGACGGAGCAAGCATGTCTGGGTCTTGCATTTTCTTAATGGGTCGATCTCGGATTTGGTCAGACCCGGCTTAAACCCGACCGATTGACATCCCCTACTTTTATTATAGTTATTTAATTACCAAGCAAATTGGTGGCCGTACATTGGGAATTAGGTGGGTGATTGGTCAACTATTGGACTAAACTTCCACATGACGTGGCAGCCAAACCACCCATCGTTTCGAAGTCAACGCAATTGGCGGCCTAGGCTCCCTTAGATTTTGTTTTAGAATATTACAAAAGTGTTTTTCTGTTAATATTTTCGTACCTAAGGACATCAATGGTGGGCTCAGGCTGTCGGAAATTTTATATTATATTTGTGCGTAAATTTTAAAATGTGTATAAATTTGGACCAGCGTAGCAATTAACAATTGTTTAGTTCTTTATCAATATAATAAAGTATACAAACCTGTCCAATTTTTAATTAACGGTATTTTTTTTTTTTGCTAAAATAATTAACGGTATTGGTATTGACACGAAAGTTTAAGACTTGAGTTGAGAAAAAAGAAAATTAAACTATTTTAAATTCTTAGAATTATTTTCCTTCCGTCTTTAAATTGGTATTCCCATTTTATAGGGCATGGGAATTGGAAAGAAAATAATTTTTATTGTTCTTATAATTTATAAAGCAAAGCTTGAACGATATTGAGGCAGAATCATTAATTTAAATGAGAAAATACTTTTACAAATGAATTTAAATTTTAAGAAATAACTTTTATTTGGAACTTAATTATTCCAATAAAAAATAAAAGCAATAAACCTATATAAACGTTGATGGTATCATATCATTACTTAAAAAGAATATCTAAATGGATATCATTAAAGAAGTCTATGATAGTTACATACAAATATCCCAGATAAAATATAAATTAATTTTAGATGAAGATATTAAATGACAGAAAAAGAGAAGAAAAATGTCTCATCATCTCTACAAGAAAATTCAAGTTCACCAACAGAAATGACTTTGTCACTAAATTTTACAGTTACCAACGATTAACCTATAGAATAAAAAAATATTATTTTTTCTCAAATTATTCCGACAAATTATCAATATATCACCAACAGTTTTTAGTTTACCAGCAGAAATAATATGGTAGATATTTACCAACAATCTTAGATTTTATTAGTATATATTTAACTATAATGATTTTACCTACACTTTACAGTTATCTTAATACTTACCTACAATTTTTCTGTAGGTAAATTAATTTTTTCTTGTAGTGTGCATCATGAACTATTAATTATTTTACAGTTATATACTCCCTCGGTCCCATAAAGATAGACAAATAGAAGAATTCACATAGATTAAGAAAACATAATAAATATAGTTGGGATTATATTTTTTTCCACATTTTTCCTATTTTGCCCTTGCATTAAATGGTGGTATATCATTCCAAGTGAATTAAATAGAGGTAATTTAGTATATTGTTATATAATTAATACTCTCAATAAGGAAAAATCTATAATTTGGGACGGATGAAAAATGAAAGGTGGCATATCTTTTTGAGATGGAGGGAGTACAAAATTATATACAATTATTGCACATAAATTTACTTGAAGATGTAACCCCTTTCATATTTATGTTCATTATTGGACCATTTCAAAATCTTGTACATGTAATCAAATTACTATGGGCTACTAATTGATGTAATCCCACTATGCTAATAGTCAATTACTTGTTATTATATCAAATGCCAACTTGTAATCCATCCTCATTTTCATTTAAAGATTATCACTCTGTTATGCTATTTTTGTGTAATCCAATTTACACTACACTTCAAGAAGAAAAGAAAGAAAAACAATTTATCACCCTCTACCCATGATCAATTATATTCAATGGCTTGATTTTGATCATAATTGGAACTTAGCTTAAACAATATTATTTTTTTCTACTGAGTTGTTCTCAATATTAATGTATTAATTCAAATCATCCACTTTTCTCTCTATTTCTCTCGAAACCCTAGCCGCCTTCTCCTTCTTCATCTTCTTTCTCATATTCTTCCATCATAATCTCATGGATGACCGGGAACTGGTTTTCATTGTTTTTAATCTACTTTTATGCATGGGAATTTCTAATGTCTCCCTCCATGAGAGTTTTTAATTTTACTAAGTGAAATAACTTTGTACCCGTAGGTGACTGTTATTCGGTGAAATAAGTTTATCCCCAAAGGTGGACTTTTGTTTAGATTCAATATTGATATAAGTTTGCTCTCATATGTGGATTTTAGTTTAAAAGATCCAATGAGTAATTACCCGACGATCGACATGACAGAAGCGAAATCAATTCTATTGGAGTGTTTTGTCCGGTGCGTCGTTGCGATTTTATGATTTTACTGATCTATTAAATCTATCAAGATTTAAAATTTCTTGTTTTTTTTACATCTGTATAAATTTAAGATCATGTAAGACTTGCAGCTAATTCTTTCTCTTGATATAAGTTGTAAGATTCTTCCAATGACCGAAATTCATTTTGATTCAAATAAAAATAAAAATCAACCTGAAATGAAGCTTAATATGTTTTAGACATTAGCTCATTAGCTAAATGTTAATACGTTAAATTTTGTGTTTTGTTGACAATAAAAAATAATGTGTTTTTATTAAAAGGAAAGTTACAATGTTATCGAAAATACCATTCAGTGCCAATCGGAATAAGATTTTTTCTTAAGATTTTTGAATTACAGAAATAAAATAGTTCACGAACTGCCATGATAAATCATTATCATTTTTATTTTTAAAAGAAAATTGGACCACCAACTTTGTTTTAAATGTAATTATTTAAAAAATTTGTGCTCAAGTCGAAGACGTATTCTGTGACGTCGATGATCTAACTGTATACAAGAATGAGTATTCAAGTTGTCAACTTTATGCTACGATGATGCATTGTTGTCGATTTTCTTACTCTTTTTCTATATAACAATTGTAATAATAAATAAAAATAATAATAAAAATAATAATAACTTGATTACAATTTACAATTAATATCAGTTATACTTGTTAGTATTCCATTAAAAAATTCACGAGTCCATAACCTTGCATATGTGTTTAATTAATATACTCACTACGTTCCAAAGTATCTTTTTAATACTTTAAAAAAAACCAACAAAATTATTTATTAATACCGTACTAAAATTTAATCAAAGTCAACATCACCAAAAAAAAAAAAAAAATCAATTTCATATAAACGGAGCAATAAAATTCATCAAATCCAATTCCATACCAATCTCTTCATTGGATTTGGCTTGCAGTATTTGTCAACGCTTTTGACATTGACATTTTTCTCCCAAGTTGCCTTTTTCTGTCTCATTTAAAACCCCCAATTAGGACACACCATTTCTTGCACCATAATCCATTTTCACCTTTCAAAGCCAAACAAAACTAGAAAATCACAACAAGAAAAAAGAAGAAGAAATGAAGCTAGTTTGGTCTCCAGAAACAGCCTCAAAAGCTTATATCGATACTGTTAAAACGGTAAGTACATGGAAATTTGGAGTATTCTCTAAAAAAAAAGGGGAGAATTACAAAAAGTACCCCTGAGGTTTGACCTAATTACAAAAAAACCCAGATAACTTTCAAAATTACAAAATATACCCATGAGGTTTGATTCAGTGTTAAAATTATGGGGCAAAATGTAACATTTTTATAAATATGAGAGGGGATTTTGAGATATTTTTTGCTTGTGAATGAGGTAAATGTTAGACAAAATAAAACCTCAAGGGTATTTTTGTAATTTTGAAAGTTAGCTGGGATTTTTTGTAATTAGGATAAACCTCAAGGGTACTTTTTGTAATTAACCCAAAAAAGAATAATGGCTCATAGTTAATATTTGCATGTTCTTGATGTATACGGCAGTGTGGACTATCCAATGAATCAGGCGTAGCAGAGCTTGTTTCGGCCATGGCCGCCGGATGGAACGCGAAATTAGTCGTCGAGACGTGGTCGCAAGGAGGCCCCACCGCCACCAGCGTCGGCCTTGCGGTCGCGACACATCACACGGGTGGGAAGCACATTTGTGTAGTCCCTGATGAGAGTTCCAAGTCAGAATACGTCGCGGCGGTGAGAAAACACGGCCAGCAGCCGGCCGACGTCATGGTGGGGCCGCCCGAGAAGGCCGTGGAAGGGCTAGAAGGGATTGACTTCCTGGTGGTGGATTGCCGGCGAAACGACTTCGCGAGGATACTGAGTGTGGCGAAATTAGGACACAGGGGAGCTGTCCTGATGTGCAAGAATGCGAGTTCTAGAGCCGCGTCGGATTTCAGGTGGCGGAGCGTGATTGGTGGGAAGTCGAGGATTGTCCGGTCGGTGTTTCTGCTGGTCGGAAAGGGTTTGGATATCGCGCATGTCGGAGCGAGAGGTGGTGGTGGTGGTGAGGGTGGTGGTGAGGGGCAGAGCAGGTGGATCAAGCATATTGATCAGCAGTCAGGGGAAGAGTTTGTTATCAGGAAATGATAATTTCATCTTTTCTTGTAGAAATACAAGATGGAGATGTTTTTTTGTTGCTATTTTTTGGTTTGGTTTGTACATAATTTTGAGGGATAATTACAAAAGTACCCCTGATGTTTGACCTAATTACAAAAAAAACCATCTAACTTTCAAAATTACAACAAGTATCCCTGAGGTTTGATTCGGTGTTAAAATTAAGAGGTAAACTGTAACATTTTATAAATATGAGGAGGGATCGTGAAATATTTTTTTGCTTATGAAGGGGTATATATATTAGACAAAATAAAACCTCGATGGTATTTTTGTAATTTTAAAAGTTAGCTGGGGTTTTTTTGTAATTAGGTTAAACCTCAGGGTATTTTTGTAATTAACCCTATTTTTGACGAAAGAAAGAAAGTTTAGATTTCTTGAAGAATGATTGGTAGTTCTGTTCAGTTTATGCAAAACAAAGGAGATGAAATCATTCCACCAAGAAAATCCACTATACAGTTAAGCTTTAGGGATAAATTACAAAACTACCTCTGGAGTTTACCCTAATTACAAAAAAACTCCAATTATTTTTCAAAATTATAAATACCCCTGAAGTGTTATAAACAGCCCTTAAAACTTGTATTTACCTAACAAGTATCCTCTTCCGAGGTGCAATTCGTAAAATAGAAACAAATGTTGAGATATTTGTAATTTTGAAAGATAATTTGATTGCTTGGTGACAGTAGCTATTTTACTCTGGAGGAAGAATAAGTCAGTTGGGATAATTACAAAAAGTACCCCGGAGGTTTGACCTAATTACAAAATAACCAGCTAACTTTCAAAATTATAAAAAGTACCCCTGAGGTTTGATTCAATGTTAAACTTAAGGGGTAAACTGCAATGATTTTATAAATATGAAGGGGGATTTCGAAATATATTTTGCTTATAAAGGGGTTAAATGTTAGACAAAATAAAATCTTGGGGTATTTTTGTAATTTTGAAAGTTAGCTGGGTTTTTTTTTGTAATTAGGTCAAACCTCAAGGTACTTTTTGTAATTAACCCCAAGTCAGTTTAAAAAATCTGGGCAAATTTTAACTGACAGAGAAGAGCCAAATCTTCACAAATCGAATATATGTAAATTGTAATCTCTCCTGCTATGTAAAATCCAAAATAACAATTCTAGATGTAATGGTCCTCTTCTTCCTTGAGCAGCAACTAATTTCGCTGTTCGATAGATTGTTGTACAAAACAACAGCGAAAGGGTGGCAAGGAACTAAATTTTGTCGAAACCACTAATAACCGAATCTTAGGAATGTAATACTACTATTAACAACCTATGCTTTATACTCCCACAGATCAGTCCCAACTATCTCGGCTTCTTCTTAGCGCTTTCTTCTGTGACTGGGCTTTCTTCTTATCGAGTCGTTTATGTTCCCAATGGCAGACCTTTGATTGTGAAAGAAAAAAAGTCAGTTAAACCGTATTCTTGACTACGGATAGCAGTAAATTGATTTATTGAAACACGAGGATGATTTGCAAGCGAGACATTCCAGCCAGGGACGAGGAATGAAAGAACAGAAGTTGAGCAAGGGTCTTTTCTTACAACTTGGCAATCTTTTTTACCGTCTCTTCTGAAGGAGGTGGTGGGACGTATGAAGCAGCATCAATAATAGCCTGCCTCATTCATTCAAAAATGATTAAATGCCTACACACAGAAATAATTTAGGCAAAAAGAAAAAAAAGGAAAAAAACCCATCATGCCAGTCGCCAGATGGGAAGGGCCCATATTCTCTAGCCAGAAAGAAACTAAGACGCAGTAGCACCTTTAGGTTGCATTTGGATGGATGTATTTGAAGCTAAGGATGTCAAATCCACGATTATGGGTAATCTCATAATTCAATGAATTTCAAATTCTTAACTCCTATTTTGAGCTATTCTTTGAGTCATTGTGGTGGATTTCAAATATTCCATCTTACATAGAGTCATTTGATATCTTTTCCACAAATTTTCCCCTCAAATCCAAATATTTCCATCCAAATGCAACCTTAAGTTTCTACATATACCTGTAATTTCTTTTTTTGGTAAGTGAATTACCTGTAATTTCGCCAAAGCGTCTTCAATGTTACCCCTGAAAACAATAACATGTAAACAATTGCTCCAGCAACAACAGAATAAGGAAATCATAGTAGTGGGGAAGCTTTACTTCTGAGTTCTAGTCTTGGTTGAAGATATCACAATCTCCCCATCTTTATTGATCCGGTTCTTCTCCTGCCAACAACATTACAAGTTAAGAATAGAAAGATATAATATCTCCATACGAAATTTTGCGCAATCTTAATCATTTGAGCGCATGGAACAGCTTGTTCTCTAACTTCACCGAAGAAAATATGATCTGATGCACTGATCTAAGAAATAACGAAATTTATTGGGACATATGCGGTCATTATTTCCTTCTCAAAGTTCTATAGAACGTAAAATGAAAATAAAAACAGTAAATTGCAGCCACTGAGCCAAGTGCAAGCAAATCAAGAAAACATAAGTCTGCTAATTAAAACAGATGATGATACACTATGTGGTGCTGAAACTGCACGAAACTGGACATGGAAGGTAGGCAAATCATGTTATTCCAACCCCAAACCATAGGGAAAAGAAAAATTGGAAAACAGCAACTCACCATTTGCATAATCCTCTCCCTCACCCATTCACTCAACCAATGTGCGTTTTTTACATTAAACCGCATATCGACCTTGGTGTTTACTGCAGACATAAAACTCTAATTAGTGTTTTCAACACTCAGAAATTTGGCTAATAAAAAATAACATCTACGGACTAAATGAGGCATCACACACCTTTGTTGACATTTTGCCCCCCAGGCCCACCACTCCTAGCATAGCTTACAGTAACATGATCTGCATGAACAAAAAGAAGCTGAAGAATGTCCACCCAGTCATTCATTGTACAGGGTAATGCAGAGACCAAATGCTTAATGACTTGCTCATTCCTTTCAAATATAGTTAAGTGACCAGCACAAATAAATGAAAAGCCCATAGATAGTATTTAATGAATGGATAGGCAAAAAACAGCACGACGAGAAACTCAATTATCCATTATCCTATAGACACCCATCTTCTATAACTCCCCCATCCCAACCGAATATTGGTAAAAACAAAATCTCCTCTAAGTGAATCCAAAAAATAAGTAAGACACAGAATGGGCAACCTTAAGATGCAGGAGCCACCAGTGCTGAGTTGCAGAGCCATGTATATTGCCTAGTATATGTTTAGCAGCTAGAATACAAAAACGTATTTGAAAGACCGCCAAAAATGTTCGATTATTAATGTGAAAGATGCAATACAGCATAAATATATCGGAACACAATACCGCCCTAATCATCAATCTGATGACTTAATTCATCCAGTAGGTGAAAGTTCCAATATACCACTAAAAACTTATATGGATAAGAATTTCATATACCACTAAAGAGGCAACTATCACTTGGACAGAGCATTTTTTTCAAGTAATCAAGTAAATGCACATTATCCTTCCCTTTTTTTTTCTGTTTTTGTTTGTGCAGTGACGGTTGAACCACAACTACTACCCCTCAGATGCACAATGATAAACCATGAGGGGTGTGTGGGCTAATGATAAGCAACTGCAGATGAGATGAACAAGAGGGAGGAAAATAGGTAAAAATATTACCATAGCGGGCAACCTCAGACAACCCCGAAGGTAATAAACTTAACTGATTGTAGAAGGCTCATAACAAATGGATGAGACTTAGTGGCAAGGTTATTATAGGGAATAAGAAAATGGATGTTGTAGAAACTGGAGCCTCACAAGGGAAGGAAAAAAAAATCACAACAGTTAAGTGATATACATATCATGCTCATTTACACACAGGGTTTAGCTTTTATGAGTAATTCTCAAGCTCCATTGGATTTCAGTACTAACACCATTCAATCCATATATCTCAGTCCAGCTACCTGTTTACTCTATTAGCCTCTCCAATCAAGACAACTATTTTACACCAAATCATCATCACAAACTCGACTTTATATAGCTAAGCCATTAATAATCCTTCTTCAACCATTCAATTTTAAATAGGATTTGTACTCAGAATCATCACTACAACCAAAAACAAAATGTACATTTCCAGATTACATAAAAACTAGATATGAACTGTACCGAGAGTTATTTTAGGGATTGGCTCCACGCCACCTCCGGCGGCTTTATACCGCTCCTCGGCTTCGTCCAAAAGCCGCCGAACCTCGGCCAGCCGCGCCGGCGCCAGATTTCGTTGAGGCGCACCTTACGGCCCAGCAACCGGCGGTCGTTCGCCGGTAAACCCCTTTGAAGCCACTAACCGGCGCAGTCGCCCGAAACAAACGAACGGACACTTGCGGGTGAAGCGTGGAGCGGAAGATTGTTCGAGCGAGCATCATCGAACTAGTCATGCTCCTCATTGCTGCCATTACCCTATTTACAGAAGCTTTTCATTCGACTGCAGAAATGGTCTTTTTTTATTTTATTTATATTCATCATTTATCTATATTTTTTATAAATTAAAATGGTTTTAAAAAAAATTATTGGAAAATAATAGCCACGAACAGAAGTGAATTTCCTTTTTCTCCTCTAAATAAATGTAATTTGTTGGACCACGCAATATTTCTGACGTTCTTTTCTCTTCTACAAAAAAAAAAATATTTACCACTTTTTTCCATTAAAAATAAAATAATCTTTTTTGGCTCTAATTGTATATTTTCAATATAATAATTTCTATTTATTTTCTTTATATATGTAATTATGTATAAATAAATTTTAATTATTTATATTAATATATTTAAATAACTTTAATTGTTTATATAAGTTTAACTTTACTTATGCATATTAACATATAAATAATTCGAAGTATTTAACTATTTATATTTATATTATTACTTATTAATAAATTTTTTTGCTTAAAAAATTAATAATATATTGTTTAAATAACTAAATTAAGTGTGCATTTATGTTAAAAAAATATTGATTAAATAACATGTTGTAGATGGAATAACAAGGAAACTTCATGAGATATTTCTTTTAGTGCAAGATTTGAAGTAGATGGCTTTGAAATTGATTTTAAGTTTACAGGCAAAATTGCATTATTTTAGTGTAAAAATTGCATCAAAACAGAATTTTGGATTGCATGTGTGCTTTCAAGGTTAATTTGTTAATAAAAATCATTTTTAAGCATTTTATACGTACATAGATCTTATATACATATATGTAACATTTATTATTATAAATCATTTTTAAGCATTTTATACGTACATAGATCTTATATACATATATGTAACATTTATTATTATAAATCATTTTTAAGCATTTTATATGTACAAAAAAATTAGTATAATTTATTCGATCGCATTTTACAAAGTAAATCACAAGTCTATGCTCTAAAAAAACAAATTAAAAAATTTCACTAACAAATAATCGCTATCGCATCTATTTCTATTTATCTATCGAACACTCCTTTTTGTCTTAATTCTACCTCTCAACACTATTATTTCTTTTTTTTTTTTTTTTTTTTTTTGTAAACGATAGCCATTATATAAATGAATCAACACATGTTCCACAATATTACAACAAATATCTAACTGAAACCAAAAGGTTCCAAATTAGAAAGAAGATCTTCACACTCAAGGAAGAATTAGCAGGCTGAACATGCTCAGCTTAAAGACCAAAAAATACAAAAAAAAAAAAACTGTCATGGAAAGAATCAAAAATAATGATGCCCAAAGTCATGTGCACCTTCATGTAAGAGGTCAAATATCCATCAAAGATCATAATATCTTCCAAGCGAAAAACAACAAAGAACAAGATGGATCAAAAATGACATCTCCACCGGAGCAAGAGTTCCCTGAGATCATCGAACCACCAAAGAAACCAACCCAAAGCACTCGATCCAAAGGACCCTACTTCCAAAATCAAAACAACAAAGAAAAAACAAAGCAAAGAAACGAGCGAGCGAAATGAAAAAATGGCGTAAATCTAATTACATAAAAAAAACTATCCATTAACCCCTTTAAATTCATTCCAATCAAAGAATTGCGCTCTAATAATAGCTCCTTCAGGTTTCAGTTCTTTGAAAAGTCCAATTATTCCTTGTCTTCCATAACCACCACAAGATGTATGTGGTTAACTCAACCCCGAACTTATTATTATCCCCTTTATCCAAGCAAAGCAGAGATTGTGCCACCAATCAAAAAAGTGCAAGTTTTTCCGATCGAACCTTCCCATGAGACCGGAGCTAACTTCCACACCATCCTAGCTCTACCACATTCAAAAAACAAGTGTTCCATAGTTTCAACCTCCATACCACACAACCGACAAATAGTATCATGGTTAATCCCTTTCTTTAGAATGTTTGTTTTCACAAGGAGTATACCATGACAACATTTCCATAAAAAGAACTTAAGCTTCATTTGCACTTTCAATTTCCAAACACAATCCCAAACTTTCGCTTTTTTTTCCTAGATCCACTAGATTCAACTTGTTCAACGGAGGCCACTTATTCTTCAAAAGCCACCGATAAGTCAAGTTTTAATGAAAAATTTACCTTTTTATCATGATGCCACACCACATCACACCGATTCGGATTTTGAAATAACTGCAAGATGTGTAGGGCATCCTCGCTTGAAAAAATCTGCTTAATCAATCCTTCATTCCAAGAGTAGCCATCTTCCTTAAAAAAGCTCACACACAAAATCAAGGCCGACAACCCGTAGGCTTTTTAGGGACAAAATCAAGAGAGTTGGGGATCCAAGGTTGGTTCCAGGATATTAATGGCCTTACCATCCCCCACATCAAATCTCATCCCTTTAGCAATAGTAGGCCTGGCTTCCATCCAACATTTCCACAACCAAGAGAGGCACTACTAGGACAACAACATCAAGTAAGTTACTTTTGGAAAATACTTTGCCTTAAGAATTCGACATAACAAGAGATTTGGCTGGGACACAAGTCTCCATAGTCGCTTAGTTATGAGAGCTTCATTAAAAGTTTTAAGTCATGAAATTCAAGCCCACCCTCCCGTCTAGGAATAGAAAGAAGATCCCAAGCTTTCCGTGAATTTTTTTATTCCTCCCTCAAAGAAATCCCCACCAGAAATTAGAGATTATTTGATTGATCCCTTTACAGATACTAACAGGAAGTCTAAAGCAAGACATAACAAAAATAGGGAGGGCTTCAAGCACTGATCTAATAAGAACATCCTTCCCTGCAGTTGAAAGAAAGTTACTTTTCCAATTTTGAATCCTACTTTTAACTGTATCAAGCACATAATTGAAGATCTCTTTCTTAGCTCTACCAATCCCCAAAGGAAGACCAAGGTATCTACAAGATTTTTGCATTTTCAGCCCATGAAGAGTATGACAGATACTACTCTTATCAGCAGCAGAAGTGTTAAAGCTAAAAAAGACAGAGGATTTATCAAAATTGACAAGTTGCCCAGACACCCTATGATATTTACTAAGAATCTCATTCAGTAGCAAAGCTTGAGTTTCATTAGCCTCACAGAAAATGATAGAGTCATCAGCAAACAATAAATGGGTAATAAGGGGGCCATTTTTACACAGCTTAAGGCCTTGGAAAGATCCATTAGCCACATACAAATTAATGAGACTTGAGAAAATCTCAGAAATGATAATGAAAAGATAGGGGGAGATGGGATCACCTTGTCTCAATCCTCTAGAGGGATAAATATAGCCACAAGATGCACCATTCAAATTAAAAGAGAAAGTAGAAGAGGTAACACATGTCAGAATCCAATTAACAAATTTAGAATGAAAGCCCATTTTGGACATAGTTTCTCTAATGCAATCCCACTTACCCTATCATCATAGGCTTTAGCCATGTCCAATTTAATAGCCATATACCCTTTTTTTTCCCGATCTTTGTCTATTCGAGAAAGTGTATACACTCATGAGCAATGACAACATTATCAATTAATTGCCTACCAGGAATGAAAGCAGATTGATATTCCCCAATGCATAAGTGCAAACAGTTCTTAAGTCTAAATGCAAGAATCTTGGAAATGATCTTATAAACCACATTACAAAGACTTATAGGCTGAATTGTGACATAGAAATGGGGTGTTTAACTTTAGGAATAAGGGTAATAAGTGTTTGATTCATGTTTTTGAGCATTTTCCCAGAATTGAAAAAATTTAAAACAGCTTTTGCAGATATCAAACCAACAAAATCCCAATAAAATTGAAAAAAGAAAGCATTCATACCATCAGGTCCTGGGGCCTTATTTGGATGAAGATCAAAGAGGGCTTGTTTGATTTCTGCTTCACAAATGGGTAGAATAAGTTTCCGGTTTAATTCAGCAGAGATGGTATGTGGGATTCCTGAGAGCAGATTAGAGGGCCATTGCTGATTCTCTGAAGTGAAAAGCTTTGCATAGTAGCTGGTGACCTCCTTCTCAATTTCCTCCTCAGTATCACACAGAATACCATCATCTTTGACAAGTTGGGATATGCCATTACTCATTCTTCTCTGGGTAGTCACAGCATGGAAGTATTTAGTATTCTTATCCCCAGATTTCAACCAATTCACTCTTGATTTTTGATGCCAAAAAATTTCCTCTTTCTTATAAGCTTGGTGTAGATCAGTCTTCAGACAATTCCACTTGTCCCAATCTCTATCCCCACCCCCATCTAGATTTCTCAATGCATCAAGGGAATTTTTTAGGCTTTCAATCTGAGAGGCAGAGTTCTGATTATTAGCACAGCTCCATTTTAAGAGTTCAATTCGACGTTTTAACTTTGTGTTGGACTTGGAACATCAGCATTCCCGAGAAATGAAATAGTCCAGGCCCTTTTAATCGCTCTTGGCTTCAACATGCTCCACCCATCTCTTATCAAATTGGAACCTCCTATGCTTCTTCTTCTTAATAGCCTCCACACACATCATCAACAATGATTAGACAATGATCTCAAGAGAATCTAAATTCAGCTTGTGCAACAGTTTTTGGATATTTGATGCACCAGTCAGCTGAACCAAACACTCTGTCAAGTTTCTCCTCCACATAGCCTTCTCCACACCTATTGTTAGCCCAAGTAAATTCCTCCCCTAAAGTTGGAATCTCCTGCATCCTCAAATCCCTTATGAACTCATTAAACTTAACAAAGCTCCATACAGGTCTTTTTCTCCCCCCTTTTTTCTCAGAATTTGAGCATATATCATTAAAATCTCCTGCTATGAACCATGTAGTACCCCATTTCCCACTGGCTTGAATCAAGAACTCCCATTGTAGTGATCTTTCTCTATCATTAGTGCTGGCATAGACAAAAATGGCCCAACCTTTCTCATTACCTCCCTCTCTACTAAACTCAACTTCAAAACAAAATGAATTAACAATGATTTGATGAATTTGGATCTTTTCAGTCCAAGCAATTAGTAATCCTCCACTTTTTCCAATGGGATCCAAACACTTCCATCTATCCCCAAGCTTCAGTTGCTTACAAACCGTACTAACAAAAGTAGCCTTTTTTTTTGTTTCACTCAAAAATAAAAGATCCGGAAGGTGGAGTTTCCAAGACTCCTTTAACTGGGAAACCGTAGGGGCCTCCCAATCCTCTACAATTCCACACACATGCCCTCATAATTGACTTTGGGGCGATTTGGGCCGGCTTCCTCCACCGTATCCATAACATTTGTTTCGGACCTTTGCTTTTTATCCAAAATCCTCCTGGATATATCATCACCAAAGCAAAGAGTCCTTTAGAATCTGCTCACACTTTCTTTTCATTCCAACTTGACTATTTTCTTTATCAACAAATTTTCCTACCTCCTCCCTACCTCTCCCCAAAGACCCCCGGTCCTAGTCCAAGTTTTCTTTACTAATACTTTCGGATGAGGTTTGTTCTCGCTTTAGTATTACTAAAATTAGACAGATCTGCAAGAGCATTTCGACCGATTTTTTAAAATTATGGTTGTCACCCGTGGCCGAGCTTCAGATTACTTCCATACGGATCTCGATCCTTTTTGGTCTCCTTAACATTATTCAAATTCTCTTTGGTGCATAGGTCTTATACTCTGAGATTCTTGGTCAATCCCAAAGAGGTGTTCACTGCAGGATTACTGCTTTCAGCTTCATTCAGAATTGGACTATAACCATGGATATTACTAGTGTCTCTACCCTTCTTTGTATCAGGGATTTCAATTCTCTCACTGTTACTACAACTAGCAACAGACTTTGAGGGAGACAATTGAGTTCTAGGCGGATTAGGTCTTCCAAACCTGAATCCTCCACTAAGATCTTCTGCTTTGAGCCATTCTCCAAATCTCCCTTCTCTCAAATTGTCATTCTGAATATCAGTTTTCCTTTCATCACACAGCCTCTCATGATGTCCAATCCATCCACAATAATAACAACATCCTATAAGATTTTCATACTTAAAACTAACCCAATGCGATTCCCCTTTTAATTTCAAATTAACCCCTCTTAACAACGGTTTTTCAATATCCACAGCAACATTGATTTTCAAATATCTACCTCTCACACTCCCAGTTTCAGGTATTAGAACATCCTTGACAGTTGAAAAAACTCTCCCCACTTTCAGTCCAACCTCAGAGCTAATCCAGTGTGCCGGTAGCTCCCAGACTTGAACCCACATATCAATGTAAGAGAAACTCTCTTTTTCATATCCACGCCATCTTTCCATTCCCAAAACTAAACCGACTTTCGAAAGACCATAGTTTTCCTTGAAATACTCTTTTTTTATCCAAATTGGGATTGGAAAATGAATTGAAACTTATTAAAACCAACTTCTGGAGGATAAATGGTTCGCCTATAGGCCGACTCCGCTCATCGTTTTTTCGCATCAAAAAGTTAACTTTTTTGCTTCCTAAAACCTTCCCAAACAAGCTTCGCAGACACTCTTCTCTGCTAACCTCCACATCCTCATCATCTATTTCAATACCTGTTTGTTCTGTCTCAGAGAGGGAGAAGCCCTGGAGCTTCATGGCTAACTCGTTATCCATCCCAGGAATCCCACAAACTCTCTCCCAAGTCAAACCAGAAACTTTAACCTGAGGATGTCACAAGAAAAGAAAACCAGTGGAAGCAAATACGCACAAAAAAAAAAAAAAAAAAAAAAAAAAGAGAAGCAAAGACAAAGATAAGAAAAATAAAGCAAATGTTTTTAATATTTCGGATATTCCAAGATTCAAAAATACTTAAGGACTATAACACACAAAGCAAACTGAGAAAAGAAAGAAAGGACGAAAAAGAAAATAGAGAAGAGAACGAAAGGAAACAAACCCCTGAGAAAATACACGGTCAACAAGCGAGGCCAATCTAACTACCAACCACAAGAGAAATAAATGCTCAAGGATTTCTGTTCTATTGACCACCATAAATGAAGAAACCAACCAAAAGTTCAGCGTAAAAAGCAATGTAACAGGAACCCTAGACACTCCCATAGAGAGAGAAAATCCACTCTCCAGTGAGAGAAAAAAACACCCATAACACTATTATTTCTCAACTGCTACTTTTCTATATTTCCTGGGATCTAACACTTGATGCTTCTCTAAGACATAGCACTCATAATCATAACCAGTTTTAAAAAGCACTAGACGCTGGTGGTGGTGAGCCAAAGCTAAAGTGACTAACTCAGGCTACACGAGAACTTTTAGAATAATGCTCATAACATATACTTTTCTCGAAATCTCTATATTTGACAATTTAATGTAGGAATAATTACAAGAACACCCCTTAAATTTAATCTAATTAGGAAAAATTCCAGTACAAATACCCCTTGATAGTGTTACAAACAACCACAAACGTCAAGATATGGCCTTGTTTGTTTATGTTTCCAATGGCCTCTTTCCAGTTTCCAACTATACATAAAAGTGGAATCATGTTTGTTCCTAAAATTTCCAATGGAAATCATCATTTTCATTTTCTATTTTTCACATAAAACAACATCTCAAACTTATAATTTCTATTCTCAAACATGTATACTACCCTACATCACTCATCATTACTTATCAATCACTATTCTCATATTTTAACTCAATTATATATGTGGAACCCACCATTATCAACTTTATCTACTTAAAATATTACTAATTTTAAATTATAACTATCTAATGGGACCCACAAACTTAATCTTACAAATATAATATTATATATTCAAATTAAAATATTAAAGTGGACCCCACCACTACCAACTTTTCAATTATTATATACATAAAATAATATTTCAAAACTACTCAAACCAAACACAATCTCATTTCCAACCCTATATAAAAACACATTTCAATTCATTCATCCAAACATAATCCCAATTTCCACACGAAAACCAATAAATTCTCAAAATTCTATTTCCAACTCCAAAAATTGGAAATGGACCATGGAAACATAAACAAACAGGCCCTATTAGTATTTCCAATTTAGAAAGATGACTGGATTTTATTTATAATTAAACTAAATCGTAGGAGTGTTTTAGTAATCATCCCTTTAATGTAAGCCAGATCTAATAATGAGACAAGAAAACAAATAGGACATGAAGATTGGGTAGTACACCGCTATAAAACATCTTTAAACATTTGGGATAATTACAAAAACAACCCTAAGGTTTGGGCTAATTAAAAAAACCAATTTTTTGTTTAAAATTACAAAAACTTTGAAGTTTGATTCGGTCTTACATTTCTTCCTTCATAAGCAAAAAACAAATACTAGAGTTACCCCTTTAAAACTAAACACATAATCAAACATGATGAGATTTTTTTGTAATTTTGAAACATCTCTTGATTTTTTTGTAATTAGCCCAAACCTGAGGGATGTTAATGTAATTATCCCTAAACATTTTTCAGATGATAACCCGTGTAAGGATGAGCCTTGTGCAAAACCATGTATCAGAAAGCTTTATGAAAGGTATTTAGCCAGACAAGAGTATTTTATAAGCTTCTGCTAAATCGTAGAATATGAAATACAGCCATGGTGCCCCGCCGAGGCTAAAAAGTCTCGACCTTTGTACATGCGATTTCGATCGACCATACCACAAACCCAAGTAACACAGTATTACACAAAATACCAACTGAAATTCGTACTACGATATTATCCCGACTCAGAGAAAATTGCCAAGTTAAGATCAAGAAACGTCCATCCGCAAGGAGATGACATTTTGAATTCCTTAACGTCTATTGGGTTGATTACTAGAGCCAGCTCCATTTGATCTAAAGTGTGCTGAACCTGTTCCATCACTGAGATCGGGTTTTGTTCTTCCAGAATGACGTGGAGCACCCAAGCTTCCTTGATTGTTTGATCTTTCAGTTGAAGGAAGTGCCCAGCCCCCCCTATTAGGTCTTTGCTGACTAGCACTTCCAGACCCTGAAAATTTTGCACGGGATTAACATGTCGAAGTTCCAGAACAATCAGTCGAGATATCGAGAATCAGATTCCAACAAAAAAGACCGGTTCATAAAGTAAGATTCAGTTTGTATAACCCTACCATCACATACAGCATGTCAATTGTTTAAGTTTTAACGTTCGTTTAAATATGCAATTTATCGATGTGCCATTCAAATTAGAAAATAAAGAAAAAACCATCAAGAGGAAATCAGATTTTATCATGGCACACATGCAAACAATGAGCTTCTCATGCCCAACCTTTTGAGTATGAAGTTAAAAAGTCTTATCATATATCTTTTAAACTCGTATACTCATCAGAACATATTTACTTCATTAATTAACCACCGACCAATAAACAAATGCAAAAACATCATTGAATTTCAATATCAGGTGTGCTCAACAAATAAGAGCAACCAACATATTATGTCGACATACCCATAACATCTTGACTAGCAAATCCTCCTCCACTCAGCCCAGGGAGATGCTTTCTAACATTTCCATTCCATGCTTCCTCAAAACCAGTAAGTTCATCTAAGCAAAAATATATGTCAATATTTGTAACAAGTGAACCAAACTGCCATAAGCATCGCATCGAAAGCATCAGGTTACCTTCATTAAGATTGTGCAGAGTCTGCATTGTGTCAACATGGCCATCTGACTTCAATTTCCGAGTGACAGAATGACCCTAGAACATGATCCAAATTTACGTCAGACATTCTAGGTGCCAATCAAGATTGATGTCCGATGTATGCAACGGATAGGAGAATGTAGAAACCATACCTTATCATGGATGCCCCTTGAGACCTTATGAGTTGCTTGACCAGTTGATGAATTAGCTTCTTTCCATTCTTCAAATGTCAACTAGATTGGAGAAGTAATAAGACAGGATAAATGAAGTAAGCCCAAACCCAACGAAAAAGAGGAAAAAAATTCAGTAAAAAGTTGCACTCACTCCGTCACTCCCAGCTCTCTTTGTTTGAGAAGAGGTGTAGTATGCACCATTCGCACCACCATAAGAAACAGTGGAGCTTTGGAAAGTGAAGCTATGCGTCTGGGGCTGTGACCTTAAATGTTGCATCTGGTTAACCTCATTTCGGCGAGCAATATGCTTACTCTTTTTCTCTGTAAGAACAAAAATGGAATATATTAAGCCCAGTCAACGGTATCAATCTAATCAACCATAGACCAACAAAAATGTTTTAAATTTAAAAAAACACAACACAAACCAGTAGCTTCTTCATCAGGGTCCACCACGAAGGGCTCTCTGCTAGATCTTCCATGTTTCCTTGGATTCTCTTTGTTCTCCTTCCCGCTTTCCTTTTCATCTATCTCATCATCAGAATTCAGCTCTTCAATCACCGGTCCCCTAGATAGATTGTGCTGGGGAGGCTGATGTTCAAGAAACCCAGAAGTATGTGGATTCATAAATGGACCTCCATTAGATCCAAAAAAGCTAGACTCAAACATACTTCCAAAAGGACGTCTGAAAAAGGGATCATCAAATGGATCCCTTCCCCCGAAAAAGCTAGAGATTAGACTCCTTTGGCCTCCAAAGCCACCAAAACCGCCAAAGCTACCAAAAGGGTCACCAAAACCAGAGAATGGGTCTCTACCTCCCTGCATTTCTTATTTGCTGGCTCCCTAGAAAAGTCAAATGCAAGTAACAGGCACTAATTAGGACTATGCATATAGTTATGTTAAAGTTAGGAAAAAAGAAGCTCCTATCACAAAAAAATTCTCGACACGATCACAGTTCTGCTACACTCCAACACAAGTCCCTACAAACTTAAATAACAAGCAAAAACACATATGAGGCATCAATTAACACAAACTGACAACATTTAATCAGCAAATAACTAAAGAAAAACAATCGGAAACCTCAGCATTGGAGCAATAACTTATTAAACCTATGTCTTAGGTACAACTTGACAATGCAGTGAGCATTAGGATTTCAGTTTACCAGCTTCAATCACCTAAGACGGCATCAATAAACATAAATTGACAGCATTTAATCAGCAATTAATTAAAGACAAAACAATCGGAAACCTCAACGTCGGAGCAATAACTTATTAAGCCTATGTCCTTAGTTACAACTTGACAATGCAATGAGCATTTGGGTTTCAGTTTACCAGCTTCAATCACCAATGTAAGTGTTTCAACTAATTGATACCTTATTGAAGGACATCACTCAAATTATTACTCCAATTCTTCAAACTTTTGAGAGCATTCATTGCTAATCCAAACAATTTGATAATAATTATGTTCTCTTTTGTGCACACTTTGAAAAACTCTAAATTTAGTTTTTGGTTCATACGAAATGCTGTGTGGAGAAACAATTATCTATCAAATTCAAACTGGACCGAGGTATAATCACGTCCATCACAATAGCTGAAAGAAACAAGGCCAAGCAACTAAAACCAATTTGAAGGCAAAAGGCCAAATAACAAAGGAAAATGGAACTGATGACATCAGATCTACTGTTGCTATAAAGTATAAGGGTCATTCTACAACAAGAGGATCTTAAACCCAAATAACGTTTGAAAAGGGCTATAAGGAGTAATCACATAAATTACTAGTTCTTTTGAACATGAAAAACAGAAACCTAGTCCACCTGTCCAGCACAGAAAAGTACAAACTCAAACGTTACCACTTGCATTCGTACCTTGCAAATGATCTCCCACGAAATTAATATTTCCTAACGGAGCAATCTCTAGAAACCCTATATCGGACAACCCAACACATGAATTTACAAATGTTTCAACATACCAAAACCCTACCAACAGTAACAACTTCAAATTCCACGAAATTAAAAAAATCCACAAAATCAAAACTAACAATAAATTACCAAGCAGTTACACGATTATAGTTTTAGAAAATCACATAAAAAAACAGATAATTCTCAGAAATCCTCGCGCGGACACACATATATACATTAAAGCGTTAATCAGTAGTAAAATAAGAAACTTACCCGACGACAGAAGAATAAATTGACGACGAGAATACAGGATTTTGCAGAGCAGAGCCAGAGGAATGGAGGAGAATTTAAGTACGAGAAATGATTAATAAAGAAACTCTTTTTCTCTTGAAGCCTTTATAGATGCTGGAACAGTAAAAAGGGCCGACAACAAAATGGAGAAGGAATTTAGAAGGTTCTGGTAATGGGCCAGATGGGTTGGAAAACTGCAATTGGGCTTAGTTTTAATGTTGTGGTCCAAATGCTTAGGGGTGACGTAATAAATTGTTAAGTTTAGCCAAACTGAATTTGATCCAATTAATGTGTATGATTTATTTACTGTTTAGTAAGTAATTTCAAAATATCCATAATTGATGTCGGAATCCGAAGAATCCACGTGTAAATCAATTATATGGATATTTTCGTTACGAGCAATTGGTGTTGAATGAAGAAAAGCGTATACAATATAGTAAGAAGACGAAAGAGAAAGTGTATTCAACCAAAGCAGGTCGTATTTATGTTTATTAGCTCAGAGCCTCAAATGCCCAGTTAATAATCTTCATACAGAATATTTGTCAACCACATATTTGTAATAAATGAGGGTATTTATAGGAGAATGGCATATGTACTTCATATCCCTAAGTATATATATTCATTCCTGCTGGATAATATTTGAACATAATTTTTTTTCTTTTTTAGCGAACCCGAGTCATTCACCCTGACAGTACAAGCATTTATCATTAAAGTACAAAGTTGATCCCAATATTTGAACCTAAAATGATTGTAATAATTTGCTAATGTAACTAACGTCAAGCCAGTGAAATTGGAGCGGCAACACTTTTCTAGACTTTAAAAATAAGTTCCAATAAGCAACCCTTTCTCGTTCCCATAAATAATACAAACCCCAAACTTAAATGTGAACTAAGCCACAAAATAGAGTGCCATAGCTAAACCACATTCATATACTATATATCATCAAAATACCCAAAAATGTTTTGATTTCCTATTCCTTGAAATCGTCTTTGTCATCAACTGGAATTGGCTGGTTCCTCCAGTAGACTGCAAGACCACTTCCACCCAGCTGTAAAACCAATAAAAGCAAAAAAAAAAACGAGACGATAAGTCGTAAAGTACAAGAAAACTTCACCAGCAAAGCTCTAATGTTTGGGATGGGATATAACGGTATAAGTACTCAAATGCAGCTAAAAGACATACCGCCATGCAGACAACGCTCACGGCAGAAGGTACGGCGACTAGGGGATTTGTGAAGTGTTTCTGAGCTAGCAGAAATCCAAGTGCAGAACTCTGAATAGAAGATATAAAGAGTGAGATTTTGGTGAAACGAAACATTATTGATGAATACCAGCATTTTCTACTAGTTCCCAGTAAAGTCGGTTATCTCCTTAGCTTATTCATTCATTTGTAGCATTTACACAGGTTATACTAAAAATCAAACGACGACTTGGATCTCAAAGAGACGCTCAAACAAGAGAGATGCTTTAGATAAGGTTTTAAGTTATAGCGTCATGCAAAATTCATCTCTAATCCAATAAATAACCATTTGGTTACACCATTACAGATTTCTAAGGATATTTATGGTTATGGATTTCGAAATCACTACAGTGTTTCGTTCTCGCCTACATTAAATATGAGAGATACCTGCATTCCACATTCAATAGAAATGGTCCTGGAAGTTGATTCACCAAATGATATTTTAGATATCCAATAACCAAGAGCAAATGCTGCAGCATGTAAGAGGGCCACTGGCATCAATAGCTGTGCTCCCTGAGTTTTCAGGACATCTGCAACTTGCCCAATCTGAAGGAAAAAAACAATAGGTTTTGCAAGAAAAAAAGAAGAAAATAACAGGTTATTTTTTATCCAGCACAGCGTTATGAAATTATTTTATTGTTTCACAAGTTGTGAACTAACCGGACTTGCGCAGAGAAGGGTGGTCAGGATAACTCCAATTAAAGGTGTAACGGTTATTATTTTTGAGGTGAACTTTGGAAAAAATTCATTAGCTAAAACTGCAAAAGAGAGAAAAAGTTAATCAGGACAGGTGTATTAATCTACATTCAGAGAGAGCTAGAGGATGAAACACTAAAGTTCAGAACAACAGACTAAATTATTCTTTTCCGGGACAGTATATGGCAGGTAAGTTCAATTATTCAGCTTACCCCCAATAATTGTTGGCACTAACACAACCTGAAAAGTGCTGATAGCTAGGCCCTGCAACGACAATAAAACGGAAAGTTAAGCAGGTAGGCCGAACAATCCGTACTCCAATTAAATTACATGATAAAGACTTAAGAGGAACTTTGGTCGGCCCACTTAATATCATACACTGATGCGAGCATGCTTCTGTGACGATCTAGAAATTCTAGAAAAGATATAGTTGTTTCAAAAACTGAATGGAGTCCATTTATGCATAAAATCAGCAAAAGAATGTATAAACTTACAGCTGCATCAACTGGCACAAGTTGACCTGCCAGAAGCTTAGTCAAGAGTGGAGTCATTATTATAGCACCAATGGTTGAACAACTGCAATACCAACAAAAATGACAGTTCAATTACCTGTAAACCATTATTCTTTTGTTCCCTAAGGATGCTAGCATACTGGGGACAGCCACTCAGTGGTATAGTTTCCCATTTTGTACCATTATTTCATAGTACATGCAGATTTACAAGTGAAAATGTGATTGCCTTTTGGATATTTTCTGAACGTCGTAGTGTACTATTGTAATGGTTTGAGGAACATAACATATGTTACAAAATCCTATCCATATGATTTATAACTGCTATACAAGTTATTGACAACTATGAAAATAACAAGTTTTCTATCTCAAAGAATAATTTTACTAAGGCATTTCTCCATGGTTTAAGATGCGGCACATATGTAGAGAAATATCAGGTGCACTGTAACTCTGTATTGGGAATATAGTTGCCAGGAATTGTGCAAGTTGATTTCCATAATTTAGCTGAAGCTGAACTCAAAGATATGCAATAGCATTTAGTCTTTTAATTTCCTATAAGTAACATCTTCTTGCTTGTCAGATGCCACCACTCCAGTATTTAAACACAAAGAGTTAGTTCTTGAAGATAAAGGTCCATCTGTATGATTCATAATTGTTCCACTTTTCATTTTAACTTTTAGTGTCGTTCAAGCTTAATTATTGAGTCGGCAATTAACGCAATGGAACAATTTCACTATCGTAAGTGGAAAAATATATTTTTCCCCCGCCTCAGAACTATGCCGCTTTGGATGCATTCATTCCCTTAGAAATCGTTAATTAGAACTTGAAGAGCAAGAACAGGGAAATTAGTCATGGGGTTCTCCAACTTATGAAAGACCTATAAAGCTCCATTTGTCCACTATAGCTTCCTTTTGTCTTAAAAACTATGCTAGAACTCAGGCTGGAGCTAAAATTCCATATAGACCTACAACGAAAGAAGCCAGTGCAAGAAAGCAACCAAAATCCATGAGAGACTGCAGTATACGGATGAATATTCTCATGATTAGCATGTGATCACACAAGCATTATAGCAAAGGAACATTTCAGCATAGACGAACTCTAAACCTTTCCTTTTCTCTCTAATTCTAAAGCCAACCCAGTAAAACAAGAATGGGGTACAACTTTATCTCTCATTTGACTCTGTTAAAAAGTCATCTGGACCATGGAAAAAGTTCAGTATAATCGCATGGAAATGGCACATTAAACCGAATAGATCGAACTTTCTCCCCCGTGGCAAAAACAACCGCAAGTCAAGATTTCCTGAAAAATCTTCTGACGATGATGATTTTTGACTAAATACATTTTGTCTATCCATCCAAAAGTCTTCACGGGGGAATCTCTGCAGTGTTCAGAACAATAACAAAAACCAACAGTGATATGTGTAGATTATTTTAACCCTAAATGCACTAAAAGCTAAGAGAAAAACTACCAGATACTTCTCCGTATCAACCAATTGAAACACACTTTTGGACACTGAGAGGACGAAATGTCGTTGAAGACTTACAAAATGGTGTAATGTGGAGTAATTGTGCTATTTAGAATTGGATTTGCTGCACGTGCAGAAACCAAGAAGAGACAGTTACTTAGATGCAGGAAAGAAAATTGTCTTTTTAAAGGGAACGGTTTCTATAAGATGCTGCTAGAATAAAACATTATTTCTCGGAAGCCTTTCATCATAAGAGGATTGTATAAATTCGCATCAAGCTGTGGCCTATCCCTGCCCAGCTCACTGGATATATTAACATCATCGGCCAATCCACAATTTGAATGATTGACACTTTGGGTTTAGTGAATTTTTGGCTGAAGAAAATCCCAGGAAGTTCTCCAGACAATCCATCTATTAAGATTCACTTCACAGTTCACCATTTATGTATACTGCACGTAATTGAAAAGGGCCAAAATAGTTGTCTGGCAAGTTTTAGGCTGGCCCTTCGTTTTTTTGAAAAGTTGGCAAGTGTCCAAGTGTTAGTTTATTTACTAAACTTCTATTCTCTCCCCTCTCTCATATGGCTTCTTTCCTCTTGTCGCTGTTGCACCTTTATTCTAACGTTGTCTTTCTCTCACTAATATAATTTTTTATATTTCAATCACATTAATTCAGTTTTTATCTAATAAAACTTAAATATGTGATTCAAGTAATTAGCTAAACTCATATAATAAAATGTTAGCAGAGTGCACAAGCATAAAAGTGTGTGGAACCATCTAGTCCACAAGAATCATCTGAAGGTCTTTATGGTTAAGGGCATCCAGAAAAACCACACTGCACAGTGAAAAACATACAAAAGCATCATAATTTAAGCTTACGTTGTCATGAGAACTGAAAGTGCAACATTGCCCTTAGATATATATGTAGCAACGTTTGATGCCTGGCCTCCAGGACAGCATGAAACCAAAATAAGTCCAGTTGCCAGAGGAGCAGACAATTTCATCGTCTGTAGAACATTTTAAAAATTGTTAAGCATTATTTGGTGCAGGAATGCATAGTCCACAACCAAACAGGTGTGACATATTGCTTCACAACTTGAGGGGAAACACACATCCAGTGCTAGTGAATTAAATAGAGGCACACTTTAGCTTTTGCAGCCTAGCAGGCAATACGGTTGTTAAGAGATTTTTTAACTGAGATTTTAGTTAGAGCAGCAGTAACAACAACCATTATAGAGTTCACTAAAAACATATCAGAAAGCAATAAGACATACCATTGCAATGAAAAAGCCCAACATAGGCTTGATGAGGTATTGAGCCAAAAATCCTACACCCACCTGGAAGAGAGATAAATGACTCCACTCAAAAATGGTAAAAGAAGTAAGACTTCATCTACTGGTGACAAATAGTTTCCTAGGTTTACAGATGAGTTACTACTTACGGTCCATGGATTGCGCAAGCACCGTCTGAAGTCCTCAAATGTCAGCGTCAATCCCATTGAAAGCATTAGGAAACCCAAGCCAACTGTAAATAGATCTGTTTCTAACCAAGTTACCTGCAAAAGATTAAAGACTAGTTAATTACTATTCCATTTTCAGCCAAAGGAACTGAAAATACTTACCATTGAAGGCTTGTAAATGCCAATGATAGTACCTAAAATGACCTGCGATGAATAGAAAAAATGAAATGAGAAATTTTCCTGAAAAATATTCTCCTTCTGGAGACATATGTCATAATAAGTACCAAACTGAAATCTTCCTGATGCAACAAAATGCTGTAGACATACCCATAATGGAAACAGAGTCGTCAATGTTTCAATTACTTTCTCATATTGGCTCATTTGACTAGGAGTACTGCTGGAAAAGTCTCCAGAGGTGGCTGCCTTGCAATAAACATTGGGATTCCTAATACATATGGGAAAATGAATCCGTAGTTGAGAGTTCAAAGTCACACTCAGAAGACAGGTAAGGATGAATCACAGATCAGCAAGTGAAATTGATATGAAAATAGAAGGGTAATAAAGAGTTGCATCTAAGCATATGTATAGCTACATGGAACAAATAAATGCAAGAGAGATTTATTTTACGGGGCATTTAAATGTTTACTTTCAAGATTACAGTGGGTCAACACAGAGAACAAGTTATACTTGAAGCCAGAAAAAAAGGACTATTTGGCCTGAGAAGTGAAGAAAGAAATAAAGATGTACATGACCCCAGAAAACCTCATTTTTAAAGTACAACCACCTAAAGGAGACATGATGCATTTAATTTGCCATTGATGCATTGCAGTACTCAAATAAAAATACAAAAATGTAGGAGCTGAGGCTGGGCATTGCCGTCAACCCATTATAACCGTACTGTATAGCGCACTTCACAAGTAGGATCTCAACATATTAGATAACACCATGACCCAGGTTAGTTCTCATGCTACTAGTAATTACTCAAACCAAGCTGCTAAATTTTGTAGCAAACGTACATACCAACTGTTGGCCCAAAATACTTAAACCTGCATCAACAAGTCACTACTACCAATGCCTATCAGCGAGTTATTCATGCCACTCACGCATGACATACACAATGGCACTTATCTTTGTACAAAACAATACATAAGGATTGATGCACAAACTGGCATTTTTATCAAATAATTGAATAATAAGATATTTTTAGGTCACTTTCACCAGTCAGATCTTGACATTAGAATGCTTCTCAACAAAAATATAACTATGGTAAAGCAACTGTGAAAGATGGATCTAGAGATCTTGCCAACTCTCGGATGCTGTTAACGTTGTGAAAAGAGCTGCATGAAAAGTAATCTTGATTATGAGGGCCTTATAAATTACTTGATTTACTTTTGAGCAGGGAGATGATGTTGCCATTGCACATTGAGGTTGTGTAAAGACATACAGTTCAATTTAGGGAGTTGCTGACAGTCGAAATTGCAAAGTTCAAAAGAAAGAGCCAGTGCAGATAAGACTCCTAAGAATCTGTCTTTGGAATCCCATAGATAGCAAATCCAGGAATTGCATGGACCACTCAATCACAATAGAAATTCCATGGGAAACTGAATTTCAATCAACTGATCTTTGTCCAAATCTTGAACATTACACATTCTGTCATAGGCTCCAAGAGATATCTCAGTCCAAGAAGGACTGATGCCAAATCGGCGTTGATGATAGTAAAACATTGAAGATGATAGAATGGTAAAGGTTTAATTTGTTGAAACATAAAGACAATAAAGAGGTGAAGCAGCATAAGAAAAGCAAGATACTGGAGCGGAGGGGAGGAAAATGGAAAAATGCTTTATCCTCACAATAGTTGAAGAAAATTTATTGATCAATCCAAAGCATTTCAATGCTCTGTTACTCTTCAACTACTTAGAAAATTGAAGTTAATGACTTCAAGTTAATACTCCGGATGATCCTTAACTAAATAATTCAATTATATAAATGCTATTATATTATAAGTGATCTGGAATTACAAAAATATATGTGATCTAAAAGACCTGAAAAAACTTATTCAAAACACACAGACCAGACCATACGAGCTAGCATCTTTAAAACTTATTCCCAAAACCCGTTTCTGCACTTGCATTTCCAATAACCACTTTAATCATTCCCATGCATTCTACCCTTAAAAGAAAAAAAACTCGATCCTTAACTTGAAATTATCTGAAATGCTTTGTCAGGCATTTTATTTTTACATATTCGCAGATTGTGACCCACGTCCCTGCCATCTTTTTCAATCCATAAAACATTGTTGTAATATTGTTAATCAATAACAATATGCTAAACTTTCTTATTTAGATAACACATTCAGAAATACACAGTTAAATATAAGCCTGGAAGTTACTACATTTAGTGCGCCACAGAAATTGGAAACACAATGAAAATGTACCTGTATAAACCATATATTTGGTTGGATCTTCTTGCATCCATCAGCTTCTTTACACAAAGAGAATCAGCATCTTCCTTATCAATCTTGACCTCACCCGAATAAGTAAGAGCATGTGACACATTGGAAGACACTGTTCTTAATTTCTTGACAGTTCTTGGTTCTTTCCATTCTGCAGTCTGTCTCGTGAAAGCAGCCGAAGAAATAGAACCTTTGAACACACAAAGTCCATTTGCCTCCCGAAGAAAAGGGTATCTCAGGTAACTGACAGAAAATCAAACACGAGTCAAGTGTCTCAAATTTACACACAAGAATGCATTCAGCATGTAACGACAAAAATGTGCGTTAGTGTGTAATTAATCTGATAAATGGTGTGTTTCTCACACTTGCTTACCTGGATTGCGTAGAAGCACTAGGGAAAGACACCATTACTCAACAATTTCCGCCAGCTTCCACTATCATCCAATTTAAGAGGCCCCTATAGTGCGGTCCCAACATAAAAATGATATCATCATTCGAATATCTGATTTTCAATAAACCACTTATCATGCACTGACTACTTTCAGCTTCATTTTCCTCACTAACCAAAGATACTTAAAAAAATATTGTTGAATTCCACTAAAACATAACTACAATCTAGCTAAGTATTCTTCCATAAGCCAATAAACTCATTGCCTTCTTATTATCCTTCATAAGCTAAATACAAAAACAGTATCCCCTCTGTCATACACTTTCTTTCTTGTTCTGCCATGGATCAAATAGTGAAACAGACTCCAGGCAGTCAATAATGATAAACAAACAAATCATAAGCTAACGAGTATTATGATTTTCACTTTGATCCTTTGAAACAGACTCTAATGTGTTATCCTGAATCTGACAAAGCCTCCCAACAACCTTCTTATCTTCTACCAATGCCTCGACCCGCTAACTACAACCGAATTATACAAAGATAAAAGATAGTTATGTTGTCACACGAAGACATAGCTACTCAAGAACATACCATCACACTCTGCCACAGATTGGTTTATTTCTTCATTTTCATTTTCTTACCTAGAATGAGAGTGATTCCAGTACACAACTCAAAACCATTATTTCCATTTTCATTTTCTTCACTAGAATGAGAGTGATTTCGCTACACAACTTAAAACCATAAATCGCACCCAAAGTAAAAGAATCTAAATTCATGCAATGCACAATCAAAAGATTAAGTAATCAGCAGGAATTCATCAAACATTCAGGAAAAGCAACATTAGATTAATTGATTAGATAATCAAAAAGCGGAGAAGAACTGACCTCAGGTAAACCAAGCAAATAGAGACCACATCCACAGCCGCGCTCACTCTCTAATGATGAAGCCAAAAGATTGGCGATATTTCCAAGACATAAATTGATTCTGCCAGGTTAAAGTTCCGTTAAATGACATATTTGCCCCTATGAAACCAAATATTTCCAACACAACCTCTCAAACTGCTCCATTCCAAACAATTACAGCTTCTGCTTCGCCATTGTCATCCTCGAAGCTCTTCAACGAAGTCTGATTTTAAACCAGCCATTACATCTCCTACACATAGCAAAACAGTATTTATGTTCTTATTCTGCGAAATTTTCAGCTGAATCACACATTTCAATTGTTGCAGGGATGAATCCACCATCATCGAGAAGAGGAGAATTTACAGCACCTGCAATTGAGAATTCAAATTGGTAATGATAATGAAGATTAATGTGGTTTTGCTACTTTAAAGTTTAAACCTTTGTTAATTAGTTATTTATTTTTTCCTTTTTTTTTGCCAATTAATCAACCATAAATTGTCAAGGGGTAAAATCGGCTCATAAGAAAATATTGATCTGGTAGAAGCAATTTTACCTCTGACATGACGGGCCGGGGGAACATGAATAGGCTACACCAAGTCAGAACAGTGCTGCTTTTTACGTTGCCAAAAGGATAAGGTCATCCTCAACTATTGGACAAGGTTTTTCCGAAATTAGTAACCATATAAATTTTGAAATAAACCAAATATCGAATAATGTAATATTCAAGTTGTATTTTCTATTTTTGTTGAGCTTTAAATTATACTAGTCTTTTACCCGTGCTATGCACGAACATATATTCTTGTGACCTCTATTTTATATTATTATATGTATATTTTTCTAATAATTCTATGAATTATTTTCTGCATTTAGGGATGACAACATCCCTGATGGGAACTATCCTCGTAGGTAACCGAATAGAATGGGACGGAAAATCCCCTAGTTAATTTGGGGATGGGGATTTCCCGTTTATCTATAACCGAGATTCTCTAGAACCTTAAATGTGATAGGAATGATATTTATATCTCGGTATCCCTTCTTATTACGATTACATAAAACGATAATTTTCCATTCTCATCCCCATTCTCCGAATATGTATATTGAATTTATCTATTACTAATATTAATTCTATTTATAATTTCATTTCATTAATTCTAAAAATTAAATCTAAGATTCTTTACAATTTTACTTGTTCTCGTTTTTTATTTTACAAATTATGGATTTATGTTATCTATATTTTAAAAAATAGTAATTGCAAAATTTTTAAAATTTCAAAAAATAATTAAAATATAAAGATAATTAACTTGATTATAAATCATACAGTTAAACAACAAAAAGATTATAAACTATAAAATATCTCTTTCAATACGAAATGTTTGTTGTGTGAATATGAATTGTATCTATTTATTGAACATGTTTATCTATATCAAAGTAAAAATTTGAAAAAGATTAATTATCCTAATGTTGAATTTTTTACTAACCCAATATTAAATATTTAATAAATTATATTTTTAATATAATTATAAATAAATTATTTCAAATTTCAATATTTCTAGGGTTTAGAAAACTGAAAAATTGTCAAAATTATTAAAGAAATTAAATAAAATACATGGTTTATATTTAGCGACGTATCTTTAAGGGAAAATAAAACATTTAAAAAAAGTATTTTTTATTTATACACATACACACGCACGCACAAACACACACACACACAAGCCCACACACACACACACATATATATATATATATATATATTATCAAACAATCACATTCATATCAAGTTCCAAATGTACAACTTTGAAACTTAAATATCAAAATACATTGATAAATATAATAAAATAATTTATATTAACATGAAACATACATTAATATAAAAAAAAACTAATTTTCTATATAAAAAGTACTATTATGAATAGAATGTCATATTAAATAAATTTTAATTTTCTTATTACATAAATATATAATGCTATTTATGGATATACGTGATATATAAAAATTGGATATATATTCTGAGATATTTACCTCAAATAAAATAAGTATTTTTTAATTAAATTTTAAAAAATTTAGACATAATAATTATAAAAAAATATATCTATTTATATAACATGTTTATCTATAACAAAGTAAAAATTTGAAAAAAGATTAATCACTGCTCAATGTTGATTTTTTTACTACCCCAATGTGGAATATTTAATAAGTTATATTTTAATATATAAATAAATAAAGTCATTTAAAATTACAATATTTTTGTGGTTTAGAAAGCTGAACAATTGTCCAAAATATAAGAAACCATTAAACAAATATTATGTTTTATATTTAGCGATGTATTTTTAAGGAAAAACATAATATTAAAAAAAAAATTTTTATATTTATATATACATATATATTAAAAATATTATCAAATAAACAAATTCATATCTAGTTTAGAATGTACAAATTTAAAACTTGAATATTAAAATACATTGATAAATATAAAAAAATTATTTCTATTAATATAACAATACGTAAATATATATAAAAAAATAATTCTCTATATAAAAAATACAATTACGAATATAATTTTATATTAATAAATTTTAATTTTTTTATTACATAAATATATAATGATATTTATGATATATGTGATATATAATATTTGAATACATATTTGAGATATTTTTTCAATTACATAAATATTTCTAATTGAATTTAATAAATTTAAATATAATTCTAAATAATTATAAAGAAATATATCTATTTATAGAATATGTTTATCTATAACAAAGAAAAAGTTTGAAAACCAATTAATTACTGCCCATTGCCCAATGTTAATTTTTTAACTACTCGAGTGTTGAATATTTAATAAATTATATTTTTAATAAATTAATAAACAAAGTCATTTCAAATTTTGATATTTTTGGGGTTTAGAAAACTGAAAAATTGTAGAAATTATTTAAGAAATTAAATAAAAGATTTCAAAAAACAAATACTGATTTATATTTATATGTACATGTATATAAAAAAAATATCAAAAAAATAAATTGATATCTAGTTCCAAATAATTATTAAATATTTAATAAATTATATTTTTAATATAATTATAAATAAATTATTTCAAATTTCAATATTTCTGGGTTTAGAAAACTGAAAATTGTCAAAATTATTAAAGAAATTAAATAAAATACATGGTTTATATTTAGCGACGTATCTTTAAGGGAAAATAAAACATTTAAAAAAAGTATTTTTTATTTATACACATACACACACACGCACAAACACACACACACACAAACACACACACACAAACACATATATATATATATATATATATATATATATATATATATTATCAAACAATCACATTCATATCAAGTTCCAAATGTACAACTTTGAAACTTGAATATCAAAATACATTGATAAATATAATAAAATAATTTATATTAACATGAAACATACATTAATATAAAAAAAACTAATTTTCTATATAAAAAAGTACTATTATGAATAGAATGTCATATTAAATAAATTTTAATTTTCTTATTACATAAATATATAATGCTATTTATGGATATACGTGATATATAAAAATTGGATATATATATTCTGAGATATTTACCTCAAATAAAATAAGTATTTTTTAATTAAATTTTTAAAAATTTAGACATAATAATTATAAAGAAATATATCTATTTATATAACATGTTTATCTATAACAAAGTAAAAATTTGAAAAAAGATTAATCACTGCTCAATGTTAATTTTTTTACTACCCCAATGTGGAATATTTAATAAGTTATATTTTAATATAATAATAAATAAAGTCATTTAAAATTACAATATTTTTGTGGTTTAGAAAGCTGAACAATTGTCCAAAATATAAGAAACCATTAAACAAATATTATGTTTTGTATTTAGCGATGTATTTTTAAGGAAAAACATAATATTAAAAAAAACTATTTTATATTTATATATACATATATATTAAAAATATTATCAAATAAACAAATTCATATCTAGTTTAGAATGTACAAATTTAAAACTTGAATATTAAAATACATTGATAAATATAAAAAATTTATTTCTATTAATATAACAGTACGTAAATATATAAAAAAATAATTCTCTATATAAAAAATACAATTATGAATATAATTTTATATTAATAAATTTTAATTTAATTTATTACATAAATATATAATGATATTTATGATATACGTGATATATAATATTTGAATACATATTTGAGATATTTTTTCAATTAAATAAATATTTCTAATTGAATTTAATAAATTTAAATATAATTCTAAATAATTATAAAGAAATATATCTATTTATAGAATATGTTTATCTATAACAAAGAAAAAGTTTGAAAACCAATTAATTACTGCCCATTGCCCAATGTTAATTTTTTAACTACTCGAGTGTTGAATATTTAATAAATTATATTTTTAATAAATTAATAAACATAGTCATTTCAAATTTTGATATTTTTGGGGTTTAGAAAACTGAAAAATTGTAGAAATTATTTAAGAAATTAAATAAAAGATTTCAAAAAACAAATACTGATTTATATTTATATGTACATGTATATAAAACAAATATCAAAACATAAATTGATATCTAGTTCCAAATAATTATTAAATATTTAATAAATTATATTTTTAATATAATTATAAATAAATTATTTCAAATTTCAATATTTATGGGGTTTAGAAAACTGAAAAATTGTCAAAATTATTAAAGAAATTAAATAAAATACATGCTTTATATTTAGCGACGTATCTTTAAGGGAAAATAAAACATTTAAAAAAAGTATTTTTTATTTATACACATACACACACGCACAAACACACACACACACACAAACACACACACACACATATATATTATCAAACAATCACATTCATATCAAGTTCCAAATGTACAACTTTGAAACTTGAATATCAAAAAACATTGATAAATATAATAAAATAATTTATATTAACATGAAACATACATTAATATAAAAAAAAAAAACTAATTTTCTATATAAAAAAGTACTATTATGAATAGAATGTCATATTAAATAAATTTTAATTTTCTTATTACATAAATATATAATGCTATTTATGGATATACGTGATATATAAAAATTGGATATATATTCTGAGATATTTACCTCAAATAAAATAAGTATTTTTAATTAAATTTTAAAAAATTTAGACATAATAATTATAAAGAAATATATCTATTTATATAACATGTTTATCTATAACAAAGTAAAAATTTGAAAAAATATTAATCACTGCTCAATGTTAATTTTTTTACTACCCCAATGTGGAATATTTAATAAGTTATATTTTAATATAATAATAAATAAAGTCATTTAAAATTACAATATTTTTGTGGTTTAGAAAGCTGAACAATTGTCCAAAATATAAGAAACTATTAAGCAAATATTATGTTTGGTATTTAGCGATGTATTTTAAGGAAAAACATAATATTAAAAAAACTATTTTATATTTATATATACATATATATTAAAAATATTATCAAACAAACAAATTCATATCTAGTTCAGAATGTACAAATTTAAAACTTGAATATTAAAATACATTGATAAATATAAAAAAATTATTTCTATTAATATAACAATACGTAAATATATAAAAAAATAATTCTCTATATAAAAATACAATTACGAATATAATTTTATATTAATAAATTTTAATTTTTTATTACATAAATATATAATGATATTTATGATATATGTGATATATAATATTTGAATACATATTTGAGATATTTTTTTCAATTAAATAAATATTTCTAATTGAATTTAATAAATTTAAATATAATTCTAAATAATTATAAAGAAATATATCTATTTATAGAATATGTTTATCTATAACAAAGAAAAAGTTTGAAAACCAATTAATTACTGCCCATTGCCCAATGTTAATTTTTTAACTACTCGAGTGTTGAATATTTAATAAATTATATTTTTAATAAATTAATAAACAAAGTCATTTCAAATTTTGATATTTTTGGGGTTTAGAAAACTGAAAAATTGTAGAAATTATTTAAGAAATTAAATAAAAGATTTCAAAAAACAAATACTGATTTATATTTATATGTACATGTATATAAAAAAATATCAAAAATAAATTGATATCTAGTTCCAAATAATTATTAAATATTTAATAAATTATATTTTAATATAATTATAAATAAATTATTTCAAATTTCAATATTTATGGGGTTTAGAAAACTGAAAAATTGTCAAAATTATTAAAGAAATTAAATAAAATACATGGTTTATATTTAGCTTACGTATCTTTAAGGGAAAATAAAATATTTAAAAAAGTATTTTTTTTTATACACATACACACACACGCACAAACACACACACACACACACACACACACACACACACACATATATATATATATATATATATATATATTATGAAACAATCACATTCATATCAAGTTCCAAATGTACAACTTTGAAACTTGAATATCAAAATACATTGATAAATATAATAAAATAATTTATATTAACATGAAACATACATTAATATAACAAAAAACTAATTTTTATATAAAAAAGTACTATTATGAATAGAATGTCATATTAAATAAATTTTAATTTTTTTATTACATAAATATATAATGCTATTTATGGATATACGTGATATATAAAAATTGGATATATATTCTCGAGATATTTACCTCAAATAAAATAAGTATTTTTTAATTAAATTTTAAAAAATTTAGACATAATAATTATAAAGAAATATATCTATTTATATAACATGTTTATCTATAACAAAGTAAAAATTTGAAAAAGATTAATCATCGCTCAATGTTAATGTTTTTACTACCCCAATGTGGAATATTTAATAAGTTATATTTTAATATAATAATAAATAAAGTCATTTAAAATTACAACATTTTTGTGGTTTAGAAAGTGAACAATTGTCCAAAATATAAGAAACCATTAAACAAATATTATGTTTTGTATTTAGCGATGTATTTTTAAGGAAAACATAATATTAAAAAAAAACTATTTTATATTTGTATATACATATATATTAAAAATATTATCAAACAAACAAATTCATATCTAGTTCGGAATGTACAAATTTAAAACTTGAATATTAAAATACATTGATAAATATAAAAAAATTATTTCTATTAATATAACAATACGTAAATATATAAAAAATAATTCTCTATATAAAAAATACAATTACGAATATAATTTTATATTAATAAATTTTAATTTTTTATTACATAAATATATAATGATATTTATGATATATGTGATATATAATATTTGAATACATATTTGAGATATTTTTTCAATTAAATAAATATTTCTAATTGAATTTAATAAATTTAAATATAATTCTAAATAATTATAAAGAAATATATCTATTTATAGAATATGTTTATCTATAACAAAGAAAAAGTTTGAAAACCAATTAATTACTGCCCATTGCCCAATGTTAATTTTTTAACTACTCGAGTGTTGAATATTTAATAAATTATATTTTTAATAAATTAATAAACAAAGTCATTTCAAATTTTGATATTTTTGGGGTTTAGAAAACTGAAAAATTGTAGAAATTATTTAAGAAATTAAATAAAAGATTTCAAAAAACAAATACGATTTATATTTATATGTACATGTATATAAAAAAATATCAAAAAATAAATTGATATCTAGTTCCAAATAAGGATGGTAATGGGGCGGGTATCTCAATACCAAACCCGCCATCGGTTCGAGCAGGTAAGTGTCGCCCGTGTTGGATAATCTTTCATTATTTTAATAGTTTTATCTTGTAGTTTATATTATTGACAACTTTTTAATATTTTATTTTGTATTATAAATGCATATTATTTATAAAATTTGTCATTATATATGTTAAATATAATATTAAGTGCATAAAATTATATTCTCTTATATAATATAAATGTAAAATATATATGAATTATATTAAAAAAAAAAAATTGCACGTGGCGGGGTGGGTACCCACGGCAAAGGTGATATCCAGACCCGCTCCACCTTGCCATAGGTCACGGGGCGTGATGGGTCTTTATCGAGACGAGACGAATTACCATCCCTAGTTCCAAATGTACAACTTTGAAACTTGAATTCAAAATACATTGAATAAATATAAAACAATTGTAATATGTGTATCAAATTTAAGATCTTAAAAAGTTGATTAATTTGATATATTCTACTTAAAAAATGGATTAAAAACAAAAATAATATTATATTTTAAAAAGAAAAAGAAAAAACAAATATAATAATAAATGCAGTATACACAGATTTATAAACTAATTAATGCAGTACATACAAATTGGAAACCATGAAATTACAAATATTTTTTTACCTTTTCTTTATTCCAGATTTTTATTGCTTTTTATAGCAATGTGAAATGGACGGGAAAATTTCAGGTTACTATTTCTAGAAGCGGCTGTTATTATATATATATAGATATAGATTTTGTAATACATTTAATGATGGAGGATATTGTTGGAAGGTAAAATCGTAACTATATTTGTTTTATTTTATTGCGTCATTATTTAATTATTCACGCACGAATAATTGTCAATGGTTTCGAATATTGTCGATTGACCCAAACTATTATTGAACAGTCTATGAGGTTCAGTTTGTTATATTCAACTTACGCGACCAACTTTATCCTACAAGCTTCATGCGCAGCGTCCAAAATTTCGTCAAAGACTCTACCCAAATCTTTTTCACCTTAAAAATATATATATATTTTTTTTCATTTTTTTCCATAGAAAAAATGAGACAAAAAAAATGGGAGTGTGCGGGGGGCCGGGGTGGCCCCCCCTTGGCTACGCCCCAGATCTAGTATTAATTAAACTACACGTTCCTTTAGATAAATTGTAAACGGACAGATTCACATTCTCGTGATCCTAACAAACGGACGCATAACATATCAAGAACAAACTCTAACCCATATTGTTTACATTTATTATGTTCACATGCAAAAGTTGAAAATATAAATATAAAACATATTAAAGGCTCACATGCAAATGAATAGAAATAAATGACTGAGCGAATATGGGGTTGGAATAGACAGTCACCTCTTCATCACAACTGAAAAGGTTGAGTAATTTCATATATAGTGTCTTTTTTTTTACGTTTAAATTTTACTTGGTCTCCCTTTTTCAAACATTTGATATATAGATTTTTTACCAAAAATTTTAACCTACAATTTGGCTATGTTTAGTTTTATTTTTTGACGACTCATTTCAGTCCTCTCTCAAGAAGAAAACAGGAAATGCATGATTAATCAAGGGTACGATTGAATATGCTTTCATTTGAAATTATTTTTTTCACTAGAGAATAGTAAAAAAAGATTTTGATGAGAGTTTTTGGAAATTTTTGAGAGTGTGAATGGATATGTAATGATGAAAGTTGATATGATTTATAAATAATAAAATAATGATTGGATATGATTGGTAGTTAGAAATATATGAGAGAGCGAATAGTGAAATTTGCAGGAGAATGTATAATAATGATTAATTTTTTTGTGAAAAAATATGTAGATGTGATTGGTGAAAGAAAAAATGAGAAAAAGTGAAAGTTAGAGAATAGTATATTTTCTGAACATTTTCATAAACAACATATTTGGTAAAAACAATTCTCCAGCGGAACAAAAATGAAATCTCGTTCATATCCAATCGCAGCCTAAGGTTTTGAGCGAATAAATTATTTACTTTTCCATTTTACTAATTGATTATTATTACTTTTAAATAATATTATATTATATTGTATTTCAACTACAACCACACACAATATATATATACATATATATACTAGAACAACATCTGTGTATTACACGGATTTGTCAAAAAATAAAATTTGTATCGCAAACTCTGATAGTTATAAGAGATCCAAAATACTAATTAAAAATACTAAAAAGAGATTCAAATTTTAGAAGAGTGCCATACAATTGTTCACTTCAAATTCTAAAAAACTTCTACATTATTTGTTCTATTTGAAAGTGTAACATCCTCGTCACGATAACGAATTTTCAAGCCATATTAGTTTTAAATGGTTGAAAGAGTGAAATTTCAATCTTTTAATGTTTTCTGGAAAGAGAAAAAATCTCTATAAAATTATTTATTTGTGCTAATTTCAAATACTTGGCCGTAGTTTGCTTTTGCACAAAAGCTAATAAATTAGTTATGGTAAAAATAATGAATCATTGACATGCTTAAAAGATATTTAATATAACTATACCCCGTAAATGATTTAAATCACAATTAAAACTATAATAAATATTAGATATAATTTGAAATTATATCATTGGTTTTTCATAATAATATTTAAATCATAATTAATTTGCAAACTCAAAAATAACTTCCTAATTTTATATCCTTGATTTTTGGGGTTATTTAATTTGCTGATTAAATGTTTGATTAGATTTTAATGGTTATATATGGAGATATGAAATTTAATTATTAAGTTGACAAATTGATAGTAAATTGATATAGTAAATCAATTTATAATTGGAAGAATAAGGTAGTGACATAGTATACCACGTGGCTAAATATGAAGGTGACACGTGGATTTGGAAGAATAATGTGTTGATACATGTACCAAATTGTTCATGTGAAGACATGTAGTAGCTTGTTTTTTCTTTTAGTATATAGGGTTGATATATATTACAAGACATCTACAATTAAAATTATCTCCATTATATCACACCAAAATAGCATTGACCTTGATCTGGTATCACTTTATTCTTCAAGTCTTCGAGTTGGAATTCTATAATTAAATTGGGTCATTGTTTGCAACACAATAAGTCGTTAGGGTAGTGGGGTTGTCCTGGCGATAACCCTCCAATGCTTAAATCGGATCAAAGAAACAAAGAATAATAAAAATTTACAAGGCTAGATATTTCAAATGAAATTCATAGGACATTGGAAACGAAATTGAATAAGAGAATTCATAAACTTGGGCAATTACTCAGTGTTATGTGGTGTGTAGGTCATATATGTTTGTTAAGCCCATAAAAAATCTCAAATTGGACTACATTACTATGTTCGGGCCTTTATTATTTGGACTTTTATTATATATATATATATATATATATTATAATTATAATTAGATTTAACTCGTTTGAATAAATTTAGCGATACAACCTCTACCAAGCAATATAAATAATCACACTCTTCCAAGATTAGATTATTCCCAACCACCCGAGTCCACTCCAAAGCCCGAACTTCCACCAATTGAGACCCTTTTATTTCATATTGTGTTCTTTTTTTTTTTATTACGGGAAAATCACAGCACCATCTCTGGGATGTGCAATAGGTAAACCATCGAATTTGATGCAATAACTTACATATCAAGCCAGTCAGATAAAATATATTGAACAAGCGCTATGCAACAGACTCAACCAATTGGTAAAGTTTTGAAGATCACCTAAGAATTTGAATTTGAGACTTCTAACCTCAACAACACAGCCTATTCCACTAGGCATCCCACGAGGGGCATTTTTTTTTCTTCATGCTATTTAATAATATCAATTCATGTAACACATTATATTGGATAACATCATTTTATAATAGCCTTTATTTTTTCAATGTTGATATTAAAAATATATAATATAAACACATATTTAAAATAGAAGATCTCGCTAGAAATTCCACCCGTCCTCAGTATTTAATGTATCAAGGTGGGTTGGTGGCTGATCACATATGAAATTAATAAGGGTAGTTCATGAGCCTTAAATGATGCAACAAGACTTGGCATCATCGCATTTACTACTCAGAATGAGCAAACCCTCCATTTCTCTACCAACTTCTGTGACGAGTGTGCTTTGCAGGAAAAATTTCACATTCGCCGAAAAATGAAAATCACATTTTGTGTGGGACATAGGCAATTCCTGACACGATACGATAACACGATACAAAAATAATACGATAATAGTGGGTTAGTGTTTAGTCATATCATGTTCGTGTCCTTATCATGTCACACGAAAATTTCGTGTCGTGTTCGTGTTTATCAGTGTAAACACGATAAGGAGACAAGCATGATAGCGACACGATAATGACACGTTTACACGTTAGTGACACGATAGTGACACGTTTTCCGTTAGTGATACGATAACCTGATATTTTGTATATTTATATGGTATTTTCGTGTATCATGTAACGTGCAAATCATTTTTTTTACTTATCTTGTCATGTTGTGTCGACGCAAAAATTTTCTTATTCGTGTTCGAGCAGATCTTTATCGTATCGTGTCCCTATTTGACCGTATATGTCATGTCTATGTCCACTGGCATAGCCAAGGAGGGGAACCTGGGCCCTGCCCCCCTCCCCCCACCATTTTTTACAAAAGAAAAATTAATATGTAATTTTTTTAGAATTTCTTTTATTTAATATTTATATGTTTTTTTGTAGTTTTTTATCTGGCACATCCCAATTTTGTGTATCGGCCTACCCTTAATTATTTCTTGGCTACGCATGCAACTGTTCGTGTCTTTATTGTGTCAACGACATGATAAAGACACGATTACATGATTTATCACCCCTACGTACAATGTGGTAATGTGAAAGAATTCTCAACCACTGGATTAGTCCAGTGGCCACATGTATTACTTGACGACGTCTGGGTTCGAGTACTTACAACACATGACCAAACTTTTATATTAATTAGTGTGAAAGAATAATTCTCACCGTTTGATATGAAATAATGGTAAGTGTAGACAAGTGATTTTTCAGAAACATATTTAATACATGCATATTTAATACATGCATACCTATTTCAATTCCCACACGCCATGGAGTTGTACCATATGCATCTTATATTGTCTATGTTCATAATTGTTGGGTATCTATCTGCCTCTAAAGATTGATACACGAAGTACCAAGTACAAATACAGACTCAATAAGAAGCCTATAATACAGATTTAAACTCTAGACACTTTAGAGAAATTAAAGTACAAGAAATGTACAGAAAATTACAACGAAATAGAAAATTAACACAAAGCAAAAAAATGTAAGGGATAAAACCCTAAAACCGAAATATAGTAGAGATTTCGCTCAGACCGCTTTTTCCAAAAAACACCACGGTAAGTCACCAGAGAAATCCACGTAACCACAAGAACGGAGGCGGACCACAAAGCCTTGCCCTAAACCTCACAAAGAACCCGGATCCTCACCCGGAGACCCGAGAAAAGCTCGAATCACCAAACCCTGTTCCTCCCCGTAAACCCTAGTTTTGACCCCAACCGTTCGTACACAAAAGGATGTGAACTAGTGAAGAAGAAAACAACGTCATGTCAAAACACTCAAGATTTCACGAAACTCCGATGAGAGATCGGATTTCACAAAATGAGAGAAAACCCTGGAGGATTCGAGAGAGTGTAGAGAGAGAGATGAGAGAGAGTGAAAACAAGACAGAATGAGGATTAGGGTTCTGGATGACACCTTTTAATAGTCCGGATGAACGGCCACGATAAGGAGGTAATATCCAACGGCTCGAGATAGCACAAAGGGGATCCGCGGACTATTAAACGGGTTCCGCAACCCAACACACAACCCGGTATCTCAATGGGAATGGAAATGGGCTTGGAGGCTTTGGGTCGCATTTGGGCCAATCCATTGAAAACAAATGGGCCAATTACACAACAATCTCCACCTTTGCTCATTGGATTTCATTAGACAAACCTGGGAAAATTTAAACTCGTCATCATCATCGCGGAGTGCCTACCCAAAGACACACCAAGTAGGACTTTACTATAATAAGCACTCGAGCCCATTATAGTACCCGTGAAACACTTAAGTAAGTTTGGTTTTAAGTGTCGACTCAAACAAGCACAAGCAAGTTTTAGTCCAACCGATTTTTGGACTCACAAGCAAACACACAAGAAGCAGTTCGCAAGCCCGGGTAATCACCAAAGGGACAAACTTTAGTCTCCGGTGTCAAAATTTAGAATTTTCAAACAAGTTTTAAACTTTGATAAGGGTAGACACTTAGTACCCATATCGGCAGGATTGTATTCGGATGCCACTTTTTCAAGACAGATAAGTCCTTTTGAAACAATATCCCTTATAAAATGAAATCTAACATCAATATATTTTGTTCTCATGAAAAAATCGATTCTTACAAAGTCAATACCGATTGGGAGTCGAAAAATACAACAACATTTTGTTTTAAAACCAATTTAAATAAGTCCTTTAAGCCATAAGGCTTCTTTTAAAGCTTCAAATGATCGCAACATATTCTGATTCTGTGGTAGACAGTGCCACAATGTGTTGCAGTTGGGACTTCCAACTTATACAAGAACCACACAAAGTAAAAACATAAGAAGTTGTTGATTTTCTGTTATCTTTATCATTTGCATAGTTGGAATCCACATATCCTTTTAAGACAACACCATTTTTACACTTAGAAAATTTAAGGCAATAATCAGTAGAATGTCTAAGATATCTCAATAACCACTTCAAAGCATTCCAATGCACCAATCCAGGATTAGACATAAATCTACTAAGGCAAGAAACAAAGATAAAGCGATGTCGTCTAAGATCGACCATTAAGTACATAATGATCCAACGGCATTAGCATAGGGAATGTTTTGCATAGAAGAGATTTCAAGATCGCTTTTAGGGACTCGATCCCTACTTAAAACAAAGTGAGAAGCAAGAGGGACATTCACAGATTTTGCATTGCTCATAGAGAATTTTTGTAAAATTTTCTCAACATATGAAGATTGATGAAGATAGAGCACGAGTTATTTCTATCCCTATCAATATTCATTCCAAGTATTTTCTTAGCATCACCTAAGAATTTCATGTCAAATTTAGCACTTAAGCGATTTATAACATGATCAATAGCCTTAATGCATGGTCCATCAAAAGCATATCATCCACATAGATCGCCAAGAAAAAAACAGGAGACATAGATCAAGTTTGAAATACGTGCAATGGTCAAATTTGCTTCTTGCACTTTCAAATCAAGCATGCATCGATCAAATTTTTTATTCCACTGCCTAGGTGATTGCTTTAAACCATACAAAGACTTTTTTCAAAGAAACATACATGGTTAGGTTTGGATTTATCTTCAAAACCCTCGGGTTGTTTCATAAAAATTTGTTCTTCCAAATCCCCATGTAGAAAAGCGCTTTTAACATCAAGTTGCTTTAGTTCCCAACAAACCGAGCCACTAAAGCTAGCATAATTCTCACGATTACAAACTTCACAACAGTGCAAAAATCTCAAGATAATCAATGCCTTCTTTTACGAGTAAAACCTTTTGAACTAGTCTAGCTTTGTATCTAACACCTTCATTCTCTTGTTTGATTTTAAACAACCATTTACAATCAACAATGGAACAATTTACGAGTTTTGGAACAAGTTCCCGGTGTTATTCACATACAAAGAAGTCATCTCATCTTGCATAAAGACTCGGCCATTTCACGAGTTCACGAGTTCACAAAGATCAAGATAGGTTTTAGGCTCGGAATTTTCAATTGATTCAAACACAGAGAACACATAAGAAGTTAAGTGGAAATCGGAAACTTATTAGGGATTCTTATGTTCTTCTTGTTTCTATCTCTTGTTAACACATAATCATTCAAGTTATCATTTTCAAAGATGCTCATGATTGATTCAATTGTCAACAAGAGGAAATTCATCATGCTCATTATCATTCAATTCAAGATTATCATTCTCAATATCATTGTGCACATCATTAGCATTCACGGGATCATGCTCAAGATCAATCATATCGAGTTATCATTCACAGAGATAGAAGGCACATTAGAAAGCTCCACCTTATTAGGAGTAGTGGAGTTTTGAGTTTGAAAACATTTTTAGAAACATCAAGGCGGGGAATTCATTTTCATTAAAAACCACATCCCCGCTAATCAATACTTTAAAACCATTTTGATTTAGACCACAATCTGTGCCTTTAACCCCATCAGGGTATCCCAAAAACACATTTTAAAGATCTTGGATCAAGTTTGTCAACCTTTTGGTGGACAAAGGTGAATCAAATGACCAAAAATTTTTAAGTTTGAAAAGTCCACAGTTTACTGGACCAAACTTGTTCAGGGTATTTACCTTTCAAAGGTACATGGTGATCTATTAATCACATAAGCAAATGTTTTATGAACAACCACCCCGAACTTTTTGGAAAGTCCGGATGTACTTAACATACTTCTCACCCTTTCCAAAAGAGTTCTATTCATCCTCTCAAAGAACACCATTTTGCTGAGGGGTGTAAGGCATGCAGACTTGTGTCTTACAATGCCCGAATCAACACAAAGTTGATCAATGAGTTGGTTACAAAATTCCAACCCATTATCGGTTCTCAAATACTTGATTTTCTTTCCATCGATTTTCTATCAAGATTTTCCAATTTTGAAGTTTTTCAAAAACATCGACTTGTTTTTCATAAGAAATACAAACACTTTTCTTGAAAAATCATCAATCACGATAGAAAATACCTATTCCCACCATGTGTAGGAACACTAGCGGGGCCCCAAACATCGGCATGTAAGTATTCAAGAATGTCGATGCATGAAGATTGTTTAGGATAAGATGAAGTAGGAAACTAACTCTTTGTTGTTTACCATAAATGCATGAGTCACGAAGGGAACACAAGTAAGCTTATCATTTCCAAAACATCCTTCTTTATGCAACAATTCAAGACCTTTAGAACTTATATGACCAAGCCTTTTATGCCGTAGTTCGCTTTTATCAATCACGAGTTCACATTGGTCATGGAGTTCACATTGTTCACGAATTTAGCATGCAAGAGAGACAGACAAGATTACAAACATACATGTTCCTTTTCTTTTCACTTTAGCAATAATAAGGAACCTTTCATGATTTTCATCAAACCCTTACCCCATCTTTCCCTCATAACCATCATGCTCAAGCATAGACAGAGATCAAGTTGTTGATGATCGGTACATGCCTTACATCATTTAGAGTTAACACAAAACCAGAATCAAGTTTCAAACACACAAGTACCAACACCAATCACTTGACATTTCTTATCATTTGCCATAGAAACAGCATCCATTTTGCACGAGAAGCATATGAGGCAAATAAGTGTTTAAAAGGTGTCATGTGAAATGTGCAAGCGAATCAATAAGCCAATCATTTTCACATCAAAGAATTTGAAGGCGCGGCAAAGATTCACGAATCATGCACTTCATGCACCATAAACACATCACCCATGTGATCATTACCATTGTCAAGTTCACGAATCATTGGTTTGGTTCTTGTTATTCGATTATTGTTTTGGTTATTGTTCTGTTATTCCTGGGCTTTGTACATTCTTTTATGTAATGGCCATGTTCTCCACATTATAGCATTTCCTATTGTTCTTAGGCCAGAATGGATCTCCCTCTCTTTTACTCCTCTTCCTACTAGGGTTTCTGTTATTGTTATTCCCATTCCTCCTATTCCGAGGTCTACCCCGACATGCATAACCTTCCCCGACCGTTCATTCCCTTGGATATTTTCGGATCTAATTCCTTACTCTTAAGGCCATTAATCACAATGATCAAGGGTAATAGAGTCTCTACCATACTTAATGGCGATTTCACATCAAAGATAAGAATCGGGGATGGCATTCAAGAACACAATAGAGTATAATCATCAATGTTTTTATCACCAAAAGTTTGATATCTTGTATCAATTTTGTAAAAACATCCAAGTTCTCATCCATATCCTTAGTCAAATCCAGGTTTAAATCTAAAAAACTTTTCAAGTAGAAATAGTTTTGAGGGTAGGGAAGTTTCAGAGTGTAAAGTTCTTTTAAATTTTTCCCAGAGGGCTTTGGCGTAAGTTAACTTGCCAACTTTTCTCAAAACAAAGATCGAGATTAAGGATAATGGATGAGTATGCAAATTCATCAAGTTGATTTTATTTCAAGAAGATCTTTATCGAGTACTTTTGATCAATAGCTTTAAAACATTTCTCTGAATTAAAATCCCCTTCATTTTTTGTTGCCAAATAGAAAAATCACTTTTCCCATTAAAGGGTTCCAAATGATAACCAGATGCACTACCCATATTCACGAGATAAAGCCACGAGGATATCACAAGAATATAGCACAAAGCGGTATCACAACTATCGAATAACACAAACAGGCAATGTATAAGTGGACCACACAGTCCAATGACAAATGAAAAATAAGGGGCAAATAATAGTGGACCACACAGAGTCCAAGATCGATCAAGATAAGCAAGAAAAAGGCACACAGGACCACACAGAGTCCAATAGAACCAAGATCAACAGTAAGTAAAGCTAGGTGGATTCCCTTCGCACCTCAGATTCCACCGCACTCAAGGCACAGGGTCAAGAGGCTAATGCTTGGGGTTTCCTAAACTAAGTACTAAACCGAAAGTAAATGAGAGAGAAGAAGGTAAAGGGAATCTTACAACCAGGAGCCCATCTCCGGTTCTCACCACAACCAAATTCACCAGGAGCCAACAAATCACCAAGCTCAAGAACCGGAAGACCAACCCACCACGAGGCGATAGGTGCTCGATACCACTTTATTGGGTATCTATCCGCCTCAAAGATTGATACACGAAGACAAGTACAAATACGTACTCGATAAAAGCCTTCATAATCTGATTTAAACTCTAGACACTTTAGAGAAATTAAAGTACAAGAAATGTACGAGAAAATTACAACGAAATAGAAAATTAACACAAAGCAAAAAAATGTAAGGGATAAAACCCTAAAACCGAAATATAGTAGAGATTTCGGCTCAGGACCAGTTTTCCCAAAAAACACCACGGTAAGTCACCAGAGAAATCCACAGAACCACAAGAACGGAGGCGGACCACAAAGCCTTGCCCTAAACCTCACAAAGAACCCAGATCCTCACCCAGAGACCCGAGAAAAAGCTCGAATCACCAAACCCTAGTTTTGACCCCAACCAGTTCGTACACAAAGGATGTGAACTAGTGAAGAAGAAAACACTCAGTATGTCAAAACACTCAAGATTTCACAGAAACTCCGATGAGAGATCGGATTTCACAGCGAGAGAAAACCCCAGGAGGATTCGAGAGAGTGTAGAGAGAGAGAGATGAGAGAGAGTGAAAACAAGACAGAATGAGGATTAGGGTTCGGATGACACCTTTTAATAGTCCAGATGAACGGCCACGATAAGGAGGTAATATCCAACGGCTCAGATAGCACAAAGGGGATCCGCGGACTATTAAACGGGTTCCGCAACCCGAACACACAACCCGGGTATCTCAATGGGAATGGAAATGGGCTTGGAGGCTTTGGGCTGCATTTGGGCCAATCCATTGAAAACAAATGGGCCAATTACACAACAATAATGAGTGTCATTTTCAATTATCTCAACTTCTCACATTAGTAGAGAATATACAGTATAAATTAACTTTAAATTTGAGTCCCCACAAAAAAGAAATTATTCCTGTTTGAATGAATCCGTAAATGAGTTAATGTTTCTAAATCTCTTCACTCTTGTTACTCTACAATAAAATCATCTTATGTGTCATAATGACGAAAAAGGACAAAATACAACAATACTTCCGAACTTGACTATATGTCTTATTTGTCCATTAAAATTATTATTTTTGCTAAGGGGCAAAATTGTCATAGGACTAAAATTGCAGAATTACATGACTAATTTTGTAATACTCCTATAGATATAGAACCAATTTTGCAATTTTCTCATACATTTTATATAGTTATACCTGAAATTCAAATTATTTATTAATTAGAATAATATATATAAAATATATATGTTATAAAAAAATAATTAAGAAAAATTTCGACTTTCTTATAAATGTAAAGGGAAACAAAAAATGGACGAGTGATGTAGACGACGGGCATAACAATTCGTTTCATACATTAACAAGTATTATTAAAATTTTGAATTTTTATTAAATATCTAACTAAACCTTAATTGCTACCACAAATTGAATTCACGATCACAATCCCACCAACAAATCATTAAATATTTTCTATTCACGAAAACATTACCGACTTATTACGAGTCTGAAATATCAAATATGTATGAGACAAACATTACGCGTGTTTTTGTCCATTCCCATTTCATAAGGTAAAAGCGGTTTTGTTCTTTTGGAATTTGCAGATGAACACACGCCTTCGCCCCTTGGAACTCACTGTGGACTGATATTACAACTTTGACCCATCAGACCAAAAATTTAAGATAGATGATGTAACATCAGCTAAGTTACAAGAATTATCATGTGCCTATTTAAGGACACAAAACCAAACTTCTTTTCCATCAAGTTCCTCGCAATATCTCAAGACAGATATCATTTGACTTGGGTAACATGAGTTTTCCAATTTTACCCTCAATCTCGTCTTTGTCACAAATTAACTTCAAGTACTTCATTGTTCTTATGTTAATGTTATTTTTTTTAGGCAAATAAAGTCAAATTATTTAGTCTTTAATAAAAAGTTGGTTGTCTATGGATTGCTAAGTTGGAGTACTCATTGTTGATTTTCTAATAACTAACTTAATTAAGCTATTAACATTAAGCTTAGTGCGTATAAAAATCGAACTAGCTCACCAACATCATGAATTATTAATTTATATTAAAATGGACATTATGTAACTCTTTGGGGTAAAATCGTAATTGTATTTCTTTTATTTAATTATATTATTATTTAATTATTCACTCAACAATATTCATTATTAGATCTGAATATTGTTAAATGTTAATTGACTCATGAGGCACAAATCATTATTGAGTTGACTATTGAGCAACACATTAGGCTCAGTTCACTATTAACTTACGGCTCACAAGACCTATTACAACTCAAATGATCCACTTTATTACACTAGAACTATGTGACTCATCAACCCAGGTATAAAAAGTTCACCCATATTCATTCATAGGTAAATTCAATTAATTATTCTGAATTGCATTCATGTACTCTGGATTTTTCTCTCATATAGTCGTTGACTTGAACGTCGGATGAGTCTCCCTGTGTGTTGCATGCTAATTCTCACTCAAAGATTTCATTAGCTCTAGAAGCCCAGCTTAGGCAGATGAGTGGAATTTGGACTATCAGACTCAACTATCTTGATTTTGAGTGATCTGCGCTTTTAAACAACATAGTAACAAAAATGACATACATTCTATTCAATTAGATGATGTAAAATCTGAATGATCACTTGTCAAATTGCCTTAATAAAATATTCCAGTAACTTTCACAAAAATGAAGAAAAATGGGCATAAGATATTTCTATACTATTCACGGAATTAGAACAAAATGAAGTGAAAAGGATCATATATTGTCAAATAGCATTACATAGGTAAGCAAATGGCCTATTTTTCATAGCTGTTGAAGAACAAAATCCAAAAATTCATATTCCTTGTAATGTGGGTTAAGTCCTTAGCTAGGGGAGGCTGACTGGCACATTTAATGTTGTGGAGATAGGGATGGACCTACCTACATGATCAACGTACAAGCTGGAAAGTCTGCTATTGCTGTCAAATATTTATGGCTAATATATAATTACATTTTTCTTTTCTTAGACAGGGTTTTTGTACATTCAACTTCTTTGGCTAGTATTTTGCTTATTAGCTCCAGCAACAAACGTTTGGCCATTAAAGTGATCATTAAGATGGCTTTATTAATATATCTTTCATTTTTCTCTTTGCCATAATATTTGTAAGTCCTTCAGATTTCTTGAGTAAATACATATAATTTTACTCTATAGAAATGATTAACATGCCAAATACAAAAAAAAAAAAAAATCCCTCAATCACCATTTTGTATTTTCACCAAAAGCTTTGTTATTATTTTTAATCATCTACTGATCTACCCCATGAGATATTTTATACACTGGATTTCCAGCATCATCAATAACTTTTCTATATATAATTATTTTCTCCCCACATAAGCCTAAACTAGTAGTACATGTAATGAGAACAATCTTAATTTAAAACTATTATTTTCTTGTTATCCAGATTAAGTTTCAGGTTTCATAGTGATGCTGATATAAGAGTCCAACAGTGAGACTCCAAGAGCAAGATAACACCAAAGAAAATGTAATGCTAGAAGAGCCCTTAGTTGTCCCAAAGAGGTCCATCTGATGCTTGAGTTAGCGACAATAGAGAAGAATAATCCACAACGCATAAATTTAATTAAGTGAAAGTCGTTTAGGTTAATTCAAAATACTTACAAATGAATAATGATAAATCTTTTATACATGAGACGGTGAACCTCTGGACTTGACATGATAAAGCGGGCCTGTAACTAATGAATTGAGGCTCGTGAGTTGCTTAGTTGACCCAACAACAATTAATAACATTTGGGTAATAATTAATAATTTCGAATTTATTAAATGGCCATAAATAAGAAATAATGAAAAGTCAATTTTACCGATCATGCACTTATTTATACAAGGCTTGAATTAAATAAGAAAAAAAATATAACAATGCAACTAAATGAATTACCTTAATATCCACATTCTGCATTAAACCCCTTAAATCATTTTACAAAGTACAGACAAATGTACTAACTAATTAAATCACCTTAAATTCACAAATTCCCTCAAAATTAAAAAACCAATCTTTTACAGCACAAGTGCACAACCTAGTAAGTTTAGCCTTTTTCCAAACCTTTTCCCTTTATTTTTTCTTCCATTAAATATTTTCCCATGTAGTCAAAAGCCCATGGACTTTTACCAAAAGAGTCAAGTGTAACGCACGTACCAATAATAAATCAACTACCAAAATAAAAAACGTTGAATGTTCGTTCAAACAGCGCGTGAGGCGCGTGATTCTGACCCCGCTGCATTTAGTGATTGTTCTGCTCTGCCATTTGGGGTAGATAGAGATATCAGAGATGGAGAGATTCAAATAATTTACTTCAAATTGTTATCTCAGTCTTCACAAAATCAAATACCTGCAAATTCTTGGAGAAGATTATTACAACTGAAAAAAAATTAGAAAAAAAAATGATAGGCGGTGAAAAAAACTGAAACAAACTTCCAAAAATCAAGATTGTTTAAGAAAAATCCAATCTTTTTTTTTTCTCTGTTCTTGTTTGTGTAGTTTTGTGAGATAATGAAATCCATGGCCACTTCTTCTTCTTCAAGCAAAACCTCCATCTCCCCTCAACATCCTCCCCATTTCACTCCAGTAAGTATCACAATCTATACATACATCAACACACAATGTGTGTGTGTGTGTTTTTCTCTATTTTTTCTTGAAAATGAGAAAAACCCATATCAAGTTTTATATTTTTGTGAGAAAAGAATGGTTTTGGCATATGGGTTGAATTTCTTGTTTTTTTAATAAGTTGTTGGGAGTAGTCGGAGGGGAGGGATACATTTCAAAGAAATTGAAAGAAACAGGGTTCGAACACTGCGCAAGAGCATGACCAGCGATACACTTGAGTTATAAACTCGTTGTGGGTTGAATTTCTTCTTTGTTTGAACTGATTTTTTGAGCTTTTTTTGTGGTTTTCAGATTGAAGAAGGCAATGAAGAAGAAGAATTTTCACAAGGAAGAAGCAGTTTCAGAGCAACAACTCCACCAAGCGAATACACAGACAAAAGAGACCGCGATTATACCCAACACAACCCCACGCCATTGAATGACAGAACCAAACCTTCTTCAAAAAAAACCAGACAACAACACAATCACGAATCAAACGGCGCCGTTTTGTGCAACAAGTGCAGGCCAAGCAACAGAGAGAAAATCTCAGTCGTCCCCTTGGAGAACAACAATGGAGCTCACACTCACAGGCTCTCAATCGCAAGCCCAAATGGGATTTTCAAGTCAATTTTATCTTCACTAAAAAAAAGCCCCAAATTACCAAACGACGCCGTTTCCGTTTCATCCACGTCCAGGGAGGAGCACTGGAAAATCGTGGTCGCTGAGCTGTCAAACAAACTGGTTCAAGCCACACGGAAAAGAGACGAGGCGATTCTAGAATCTTCCAAGCTGAAATACTCCATGGCCGAGCTCGAAAAAAAGCTCAACAAATTGGAAATCTACTGCCATACCTTGAAATCAGGTCTCGACGTCTGCAATAACAACAACAACAACAATAACAATTACCAAAAACAGAACAAATCCCCAAATCGCGTAAATTACCATCTCATAAAAGTCGGCGATCGAGAAAAGGTAATCGACCATTTCCTGGTCCTCGTCTCCGAATCGAGATCCACGGTTCGGGTTTTGGGCCGGGCTCTATCTCTCCACCTTCGACAAATGGGCGGAAAGGTATACGATCGGATCTCGCTCCTTTTACAGCCGTACGACGTCAAGATCTCGATTTCCAGAAACCCTAGGGGCTTACTCTTCTACCTGGAGGCCCTGCTAAACCGGGCCTTCTTCGAGGATTTCGAATCGATCGGGTTCCAAAAAAGCGGGCCGAACCCGATCCTCAACCCGATCGACCGCTGCGAGTCGAATTTCGCCATGTTTGCCCGGTTGCAGGGGTTGACCTGGGATGAGGTTTTGAACAAGGGGACGAGGCATTTCAGCGAGGATTTCAGCAAATTCTGTGACAGGAAAATGAGTGAGATTGTGGCTATGTTGGGCTGGAATCGGGCCTGGCCCGAACCGCTGTTACAAGCCTTTTTCGGAGCTTCGAAATCGGTTTGGCTGGTTCATCTCTTGGCTAACTCGGTTCACCCCGGTCTGCCGATTTTTAGAGTGGATAAAGGGGTCGGGTTCGACCCGGTTTACATGGAGGATATGGGTGGGGACAAGGCTAGAAAGCTTGTTCCTAGTATGGTTCGGATCATGGTCACACCCGGGTTCTATGTTTATGATAATGTGGTTAAGTGCAAGGTTCTTTGCAGGTATTATAATAATAATAATAATGGTGGTAATTTTAATGATTTTTGTGATAAGGGGTTTACTCCATCTCCATCGTAGAGTGTGGGGTGGAAGGGATCTTGACCGTTGGATTGAGATTGGTGATTTTATAATCCAACATAGGAAAAAATTAATGTTTGTGTTTTTTTTTTAATGTCATTTGTATTGTACTCTTGGTTTTGTTAATTAAAAAAGTGGGTTTTGGACATTGGGAGTGTTTGCAAAAAGTTTTTTTGCTTTTAGAAGAACTTGTTTATTGTGGCAGACGTAGAAATAGTTGAGAATCAGAAGTTGATAATGTTTGCAAATAGAATTAAAAGTTGAGAGTAGGGGTGTCAATTCTTGACACGACACGAAAATAGCGTATTAGTGTCATTATTGTGTCGACAGGATAAGGACGTGAAAATTTTGTGTCGTGTTCATGTTGTATCCGTGTAAACACGATAGTGATACGATAAGAACACGATAATGACATATTTACCTATTAATAACAAGATAGTGACACGATAGTAATAAGATAATGACACGACAACCTGATATTTTGTATGTTATATTGTGTACTGTCGTGTCATATCGTCTAATTTGCTATCGTGTATTGACATGTAAATTAATTTCTTTTTTTTACTTATCATCTCAAATTGTGTCGTGTCATGTCGGCACTAATTTTTTTGTGTTTATGTTCGTGTCAGATTAGATCTTTATCGTATTGTATTCGTGTTCTATCTTATCGTGTCGTGTCATTATCGTTTCGAAACGAAACACGACACGAATACACGATAACCTGTTTTGCCACCTTAGTTGAGAGTGTTTTGTGAAAAAAAAAAGTTATAAAAATGCTTATTTATTTGTAATAGTCAAATCAAAAGTAGAATTAGAAATCTTAAAATACACATCTCTCTGATTTTAAATTGATTCAGATTTTGATTAAATGAAACAAAATTTGAAATAGAAATTAGTACTTGCAAATACGGGAAAGTGAATTATTTCAACTAAAAATTGAGATGCACTTTTTGTAATCGAGTTCATTACTTCAAACACTCCCATTATTGGGGCATGTTTGAAATGTAGGATGTAAAAGTGGAAGGACAAGATTTTGGTGATAAGTAAAAGGTTTGGACTTATCTAGGTTGTCTTTTATTTTGATTGATTGACTAATAAGTTGGTCAATGTGTTGGGGGATTTTATTTTTTTATCAGTTATTCTTGTCATGGGGTTGGATTCTGTATCTTTTTTAAGATTAAGACAAAAATGTTGCATATGGAATCTTAATTATGATTGTCTTCTGAGCTGTGGGACGTTTCAATATGAAGTTCTTGATTCATGGTCATTTTTTTAATCCTATATTGATTTGTTTTTGTTTTATTACATGTCTTGTATCCAATGTTTGCTGGCCTGGATAGCATGCTACTTTTTTGGTTGTATTATATGGTCTGTCAACACCTCTTGGGACCAGCTTGATTATCCTGTCCAACCAGGCTAATATAGCAACTACTCACTACTCATGTATGTATGCCTCGGTATTGAGTATTATAGATATAGTTTTTTTTGTTTTTTTTGGTCACAAAATGAGATGTTTGGTTAGGGTGATGATTTTGGCACGACACGAATTTGACACGGTATACGTGGATTAGCTAGGGTTGAAGTTTAACTGGCTAGGGCTAGAATTAGGGGTGGTAAATCGTGTTATCGTGTCGTGTTTTGTGTCGACACGATAACGACACGACACGATAAGAGCACACACGAACACGACACGATAAGGATCTACTCCGACACGAACACGAACACGAAAATTTTCGTGTCGACACGATAAGTCAAAAACAAAAAAAAATGATTTATATGTTAATACACGATAACAAATTACACGATATTACACGATAATACACGATATAAACATACAAAATACCAGGTTATCGTGTCACTATCGTGTCATTAATGATAAACATGTCATTATCGTGTTCGCCAGTGTCGTCATTATCGTATTACTTAGCAGCGAAACGTGTCATTATCGTGTTCGGTAATATGTCATTATCGCGTTATCGTCGTCACTATCGTGTTCGTGTCCTTATCGTGTAAACACGTAAAAACACGATAAGGACACGAACACGATAAGGCTAACCACTAACCCGCTATTTTCGTATCGTTTTCGTGTTGTGCTATCGTGTCGTGTCAAAAATTGTCACCCCTAGCTAGAATTGGATTGGACTCAAATAACACAAATGATAAACAAGTCGGTTAGGATTAGAGTGGAATGACATAATTAAACTATTTGACTTGTTTTGTGTTGCTATTGTGATGCCTTTTCAAGTTTTTTTTATTGGTTGAATAGATTGTTACTTTGCTAGTATAGTGATAAACAAGTTTTTTTTATCGTGTTAAACGGGGCAGACTGGGCTGGCCCACCAGGCCATAAGAGGAAATTAGGTCGGGCCCAATTTTGGGTCTGTCGGACCGGACTTTTGAGGCTCGGTATTTTTTGGGCTGGAATATTCTGACAAATGACCACCCAATAAAAATATTGGTAGGGTCAAAATTAACTCTACTTATATATTAATCTTTTTAAAGTTTAGAATTTTACTCCTAATTGAAAAATATTGTCCTAGTAGTTGAAAGCATCTCTTTGTCCATTGTCCTTAAGAAAAAATGCAGCCTCGCCGCTAAACAAATTCTTGTTCATCCCTATCATTAAGTGATAATGATAAATAGATAAAAAAAAAAAATTAGGTTTCGCTAACAAAATATGTGGTCTCTTGATTCAAATTATCAAATCATATTAATATTTTTCGTCTTGGTTCCTTTAAAATTATTTTGTGGTTATGGATATCTAGCAATCTCTACCATTAAAGAGGCACGGGAACTTTATGGGTTTGTACCTAATAAACCATTGGGCTAATTAGTTTTAACCTTTACTTTATCTTTTCTCCTTTATTTTTTATTTTCTTTTGGAGGTGAAGATTTGCCTTTGAAAAGTTCTAAAGAGATTGGTGTAGTTGAAGTTCATTAAAACATAAATACATTTGTTGGGATTCGGATAGTGGTCAACTGTAGGAGTGTAAACGATCCGAGCTGAGCCGAGCTTTAGACTGTTTGCCAAATGTTCGTTTAATTTTATATGAGCTCGAGCCGAGCTCTCTTCAGATTTGTTCGTGTTTGTTACTTAAAATTGTATAGTGTTTGAATTTGGTCGTGAACATGTTCGTAAACGCGTTCGTATTCGAGTTTGTGTTCATTGTGTGCTCGTGAACACTGAATAATTTTGTTCGCGAACAATAAACAAACAAACAAACAAACAAACAAACAAAATTATATTGATGAGTTCGTGTTCCTTACATGTTTGTGAATAAATCCAACTTTAATTTATATGTTAGTGATAAATTTTTAATATTGTAAGTTTAGATGTTTTCAATATTATACAGAATTATTAATCATATTATAAGAATTACATGTGTAACTTTTCAATATTTATATTTAACTTATAGGGATAATTTTATTTTTAAAATTAAGCTACATGAGCTTGTTCATGAACATTTTATAAACAAACACTAAACGAGCTTGTTCACGAGCCCTAAATTTTGGTCGTGATATGTTCGTTAACTAAATAAACGAATGTTATTCGAGCTTGTTCACGAGTTGTTTGTCAAATGCTCTGTTCATTTACAGCCCTAGTCAAATGGTTAAAACTCTCAAACTCAGACCATACGTCTGGGGTTAATTTGATGTTACCTAATTTCATTACCCATTAATTCCTTCCCAAAATTTGTACTCAAGAGAAAAAAAAAAGTACATTAGTCCATATTTTGATATTACAACTTGAAACTATTTAATCTTTCTATTAATCCACTCTAATGGTTTTTCTACAATTATGCTATTATAATATTATCATCTATGCTATTTGTTATGTTAATATTGAGATTTTGTATCAAAAATCAAAAATCCAAAAAAAACTACATTAGTCCATATTTTGATATTACAACTTGAAACTATTTAATCTTTCTATTAATCCACTCTAATGGTTTTTCTACAATTATGCTATTATAATATTATCATCTACGCTATTTGTTATATTAATATTGAGATTTTGTATCAAAAATCAACAAAGGTATTCTTATGGTATTTACGAAATAGTCTAGTTTGATGTATGCGGAGCAGATAATTTTTTTTAATTAATACATATTCGAGAGGAGGAGCAATGAGAACCGAACCCCAACCTAAAGTTTTTCTGAGCTCGAGAATTTTAACCACTTAATCACTGTCCGTTTCCGTGGGTAGATATTTACATTCACACTATTTCAACAATAATTTGATAGTTAGTGGTGTTGTATCAGAAGCACAGTAAGGTGGACGAAAAGTAGAGTTTTGTTACTTTTGTACCATGGAAATAATAAAAAGCATTGAAAGTTACATTGGCTGATCTGGGCCCAAAATGTAGTGTAGGTTCACATAACTCACATGTGGTGAGAAAGTGATATGGCCCATATGCCTGGCCCAACAATAGACCTATATATAGTTTCTTCTTTTCACCTTTTCAGTCTCTTTTCCAGTTTTCCTGCATATGAATGAATGATGGGCATCCATTATGGAAACTGGAGTTCAAAAGGATGATTTTAGAAAAGTGAAGTTTTCAAGTTCTTTTGAACACGAGCAATGAATTATTTTATAAGGAAAAAACTCATATATCACCGTCTCACGGGTCACATTTTGTGAGACGGATCTCGCAAGACCCATGACCACAAAAGCCCGGTGGTATTTTCATAAATATCAGGCTAACAAATGGGTGTGATAATAATTAAAAAAATAATAGTTTACTTTAAAATATATTAGTTTTCTCGCGAAAAGTATTTTGTATGTTGAACTAAAAATTAATATAATTTTATTTGAAGTTTTTACATATTTAAGTGAAAAATATTACATATTAAACTGAAAAAGTATTAGCTTTTCCCCTGAAACGTATTTAGTAGTCGCCTCAAAAGTATTAGTAAATGAATTGGAGAGAATTAGAATAACAAATATTCAAAATTTCAAATTTGAACAATTTTTTCTTCACTTTCAAGTCAGATCTATTAGTGCTTCATGAAATGAGGAACACAACCATTTTGGGATAGTAAATGCCATAGCCCCATCCAAAACAAAGTACAAAAATATTTTTTCTTTATAAAAAAATTCAACTTATCACTACATCATCCCAATTTGCATATAATTAAATTTACTTTCATGATACAACTTTACTAGGTTATAAAATTGGCTTGAAACATATTAATTCCTACAAAAGTCCATATGCCTCTTTGTGGGCAAAATCTCCAGTTAAAACATCTCCAAACACATGATAATGTCAGCATCCAAATTTTAAGAACGCAATTCTTTTGCTTTGTTGTTAAGTAGGGCTTCTGCTTTCCTCTTCTTGCATTCACCTACTGTCCTCTTTATATATGCAATATAGCCATCCACATCAAATTTTCTCTTGCAGCCCGCGTAATTCATGTATCGTATTTTCCCGAAAATTGGTCGCTCTTGCCAACCCTATATGACCAAACAAGCCTCAGAATAAGCTCTTATGCACTTGTAAAAAAAATTAGGGATAATTACAAAAAAAAACCCTGAGGTTTGGCCTAATTACAAAAAAACCCAGACTTCTTTCAAAATTACAAAAAACCCCTATGGTTTGATTTGTCTAACAAAAAACCCAGACTTCTTTCACTAAGAAAAATATGATTCTCAAACTCTGTCAGCCTTTGGCATCCAATATGTAGACCCGATTCGCAGTTCAAAAAACGAGAAGCTACAATCTCACAATAAAAAAATTGCAATCTAATAACCTCACATAACAGTAGACATGCCAATGTTATATATATTTATATGAAGTATAAGGGTATGCGTAAATGAAGGAACTTTATGACTGCTTAGCATTCAACAAAATGATCCCTATCATGGTAATCTCTTAGAGATGGAAAATTAAAATTAACCTGGTCATGCACTCCACATATTGACCACATGCATCCAACGTAACCATTTGGATCCCTCCCGTCTATATGATACTGCAGGTGAAAAAAAAATAATCTGAATCAGATCATTGATATGCATATCGCCGGACGAAAGTGATACCTATAAAAGAACATGATTAACAAAAAAAAACTGTGTACCTTATCATTCAAATATATCGCTGTTGCAAGAGCTTCCTCTGGTCCACTAGTCCATTCAAGAATCTTTTTTGCCCAGTACATCCTGAATTTATAATGTAAATTCCAAATGAAATTGAGAACTTCCGAAACAAGAATAATTTAGATGATAGAACTTCAGTTCTCTATTTGCAAACTGTATTTCTACGTTTGGACCAAGACAGAGTGAAGCAAAATTGGCTAGCTGCCTATACCAATGAAAGCAACAATCGTTTGTCTTGTCCTCAAATAGTTATACTTCACTAGAATTCTCGAATTACCGTTTCACCTTTAGAAAATAAAATGTCTCTCTCAATCCCCTCACTATTTCAGAAGACATGATGCAAATTAGCTTTACTGCCTTCATTGCATTATATATACATGTAAAAGATTATGACCACAATTAAAAATTATAATTATAAAATATAACGAATAGTTTTACATATTTTAAATTGATTCTTATGACTATTGCAATTTGAGTTATAGTTCAATTCAATTTTCTAACAAAGCTCTACTCATTCCAAATAATCGTCCTACAATTTATGATTTATTTTAAAAAATACAGGTAATGAATCATTGTATATAAATTTCATTAAGTCAACATTTAGAATATTGGAAGGTAATGGATGAGAAAAACAAATCAATAACCAAATGATTGGATCAAGTACTCGAAGTTATTGAACATTCAAAATCTAAATAATAATTTAATTAAGTTCGTTCTTGCACTGTAAATTATAATTTATTTTTTTGATCGGTTGTCAATTATAATTTCTTAAATTTATAAGAAAGATATTCATAAGAAAGCTACTTGCCTCATAAAACCATGCATCTTTCCACAATAAACCATTTCTAACTGAGAAGCATTCCAAAGCTGAAAGGAAAAGATGGATGGGACTGTTAGAGGAAAAAAAAAACATGAATATGAATGGATTACATGGGCAATGTACACAAAGTTGGGTATTTTAATGTGCAGATAATAATTAAATGAAGTAGGCGCAGGCACGAAACATTATCAGTCTGAATCTGGGGGACAATAGTAAGGGAAAGTATCACTCAGAACTTGTATGGTTTCCATCTTATCGGGCTTTTTCTAATTTTTACTGTTTGAGATGCCCAGGCTGCGATTGGATGTGAGCGAGAATTCATTTTCCTTCCGCTAGAGAAATTTTTTTGACCAAACATGCGATTGTTTATGAAAATTTTCAGAAAATATACTATTCTCTCACTCTCACTTTTTCTCACACCAATCACATCTACACATTTTTCCACAAAAAAACTAATCATTATTACACATTATCCCACAAATTTCACTATTCATTTACTCACACATTTCTAACTACCAATCACATCCAATCATTATTTTACTATTTTCACTTCAAATCAACTTTCATCATTACTTTTTCATCTCACATCCAATCACACTCTTAAAATTCATTTTTTTTCTCCCCAAATATTTTTCACTACTATTCTCTAGCAAAATGAAAATTTTCAAAATGAAAGTATATCCAATCGCACCCCAGTTTCTAGTTTAGCGCATTTCCTGGTAAGAAAGCCCACAACAACCCATTCCATTGAGAAGTGAGCAGTGATGAAATCTCCCCTTCTCTTCTCTCCTGAATCCTAGGTCTATAGCTTTGCAAATGTCACTCACAGTACTGGCTTTCACTTCCCATCACTCAGTTAAATGACAAATTAACTGGAACAAAAAAAAGATTGGGGGGCTAAGAGAACTCGGACCAATCATTGGGTCGCGATCGGACGGATCAGACCAACTAGTTTGGTCTGGTTTATAAATCATTGGTTATTATCAGTTTTTGGGTAGTAGGCCCCGCATGAATAAACAATAAATATAAAACTGTATTCAATCAAAGAGATGATTTCAAGATATTTATATCCAAACCTGTTCCATTTTTATCACGCATTTTTGAACAAAATCAACACCAAAACCTATAAAACCAAACATATATTCATTTCCCACCCTAAAAATATCTATCCAGATAATATTCCAAACATGTTGTTACTTCTCACACAATTACCCATAAAGGCTTGAGAACTCATCTCAAATTATTGGAAATGAGAAATCCCTAATGGGATGAAAACCAGACGTCCCTTAAGGTTTCCAAAAGAATTCCAGATACATGATATTCTTTTTGCAAAAAATCTACGACACTGAGTACTTACTGGATCAGCAGTTTGCGCTTTCTCCAACTGCTCTCTCCTACAAAGAGAATAAAATTTTCTCCGAATTAAGCAACCCATGATAAATGAATCACTCAAGTACCTAGGAGCAAATTCAAAAAATCACTCACGTGTATAAATGTTCACGTTTATCAGCTGCATGGTCCATCAAAGTCTTACGAGCCCACTCCCAAGCACCTTGTAAAGAATCATAATGTGGCTGGTAGAAGCAGAAGTTATCAGCAAGTTCTCTGCGGACAATCAATTCCTCCAAAAAGGCATCAACTGCCTTCAAAATAGCAGTCACCACAAGCTTTGCGTCAAATACAACAATGTTATAAATTTGAGATAACACGCCAAAATCTATTCTTATAGTATAACTGGGGAGAACAGTCATATGAGATAAATCTGTATATCGGAGAGGAAACTCATATAAATATATAGGCTGCATTTTGAGCTGTTATATTTGAAACCACGCACCTGGGGATTGAGTTTCCGAACTTTCTGTGCCTCCAGGGCACATCTCTGTGCTGATATCTGCCCAAAGTGCAAATATGGAGAAAGGCCAGACAGTCCTTTGGGTTTCAGTGGATTATTTCTATCTGTAGAATAATTCTTCAATCTTGCTTTCAAAAACCCAGTTTTATCTCCCATTAATACTTCTAATGCAGCTCGTTCACCTGGCTCACACCATTCAAGTTCAGGAACTTCTGCTCCTTGCCTGATCATATAGTTAGATGTACACCAAAAAACCTAGCCTAAACTGTGGCACAGATCATAGAATATACAATCAACAGGAGTTAGTATCTCACCTTACAACACTTGCAATGAGGTTATCCCAATCTATGAAATTACTCGCGGTTGCCCATTTTCTCTTAGGAGTTCTGAGATCAGGAAAATCCACCAAATATTCGGGAAGTTTTTTGTTTATTTTGTTCCTTATGGTCCTTGCACCGTATTCCAATTTGTCCGATGCCACCCAAACAGGCACCACATTGTGTGTATCAACTTCTTGAATTGATACAGATTCATTCACCCTCTTGCAGATTTCCTCTTTCCACTGCCGAACCTCCCGCAATGGTGAGAAGTCTGTCACCAAAAGTGACGCCCCACATTCTTTCAGAAAACTCGGAATGCTGTCCACAGCTTCACCCTATTAATCCAATTGACAAAAACATGAGTCGACCTGGCAATTCAACTACAGTCCTACTTATCCATGACAATTAATCAGCTACAAGTCCAGAGAACACTGGTAAACAGTTCACACTAAATTCTACCCTAGCAATGATTAACCTTCAACCAGCCAAGCGGTTAAACAAGCTTCTTCAATAAGCACCCCACAAAATGAGCCTCAACCAAGATTCCAAGAACACGAGATACCATGCCTGATTCAGCTGGGCAACCTTAGGGAGTGTTTGCAAACTCTAAAAAAAAGTGATTCTCAACTTCTAGGCGGGAAAAAATAAAAAAACTGTCTCTTCAAGTAGAAGCTGAGAAACACGTTTTTTTAGAGTTTGCAAACAATCCATTAAGTTACAGTTTCAGCTGAATGATTAGCACTGATCTAATTACTAATACTTCCAACAATTCTGTGAACAATGTGAAGTCATAAAACTATTTTCACAAAGCAATGCATTACAAAAAAGATAATTCCAACTAAACAGAACATCAAAAACTCACATAATTACATAAAACCCAGGCGAAAACTTAAACTTGCCTGGAACAAATAAAAAGGGATGTCCAGTGTAGACTGAAGATCAGAATGCAATTTCTTAAGCCCTCTAAGCATAAACCCTAACTGCCGAGCTTTCGCGCCCTTAAACTGATTAAACAAATTGAACGCTATGGCGACGGGTACTTCCCACTGGTTGGCCTGATGGACGGCGTGGATCAAAGCCCAATTGTCCTTCAGCCGTTGATCCCTGAACATCCAGTACACCACCGGACCGGCGGGCTTTGTATCAGCCGATTGCTTCAGGACCCGGATCCTTCCGGGTTGGACGGCGGGGACTGAAGAAGACATGGGGTTTATCTTTATCGGTTGTGCTAATGTGCGCCGGTAGAGTGAAAAAGGGTCTTGTGACTTGTGAGGGGAATTTTGGTGAAGCTAGAAAAGGGGGCTGAGAAAATGGAGGGAAACGAAACGGTTGGCGGTTGTGGGTTTGAAAGTGGACACGTATGATGATTCTCGTCCGTTAGTTTTGATGACTTTTTTTATGTCGTTGACTTCTTGTTCGGCCCAGTTTTTGGAAGAAGGCCCATGTTTTAGGGGCCGCGCTATAATCCAGAGATTAATGGGCCAAACTTTTTTACTCAAAGTCAATACATATTCAATTTCTTTTTTCAATTTGAAAACAAAAAATAATTAGTTTTATTTTAATTCATACATAAAAAGTTAATATAATAGGGATCAATCTTGTATTTCAGTGGTAGAAGCTTGTGTTGTCACTGCCTATTAGGTAGAGATGGCAAAATCAAGCCCGACCTGCAGGTCGGCCCAGCCAGCCCGAGGTTTGGGTTGGGCTAGGTCATGCTTTTTTAGGCCCAAAAAAAAGACAGGCATATTTGGTCCGGTCCAAATGGCCCGGCGGATCGGGCTAGCCCGACTTTTTTGGGTCGGTCTGATTTTTTACATGAAGTTTATGTATGGGCTGGGCCATACATTATTGTGACCCGGCCCAACCCAAAAATTTTTAAAAACCCGATGGGCTCGGGTTGGGTTTGTCCGATTCGACCCATTGTCAGCTCTATAATCAGGTAATTGATCCAGGTTTGATCCCATGTGAGTGTGTATGTTCCCTCCCCTATTTTCCCCCACTGTAACAAAAAAATAAAATAAGAAGTTAATAGAATAGCAGCATGAATTAAATTACTTATTTAAGTTATTGTGTTTATTACATAAATTATATTATTTTTCTATCTAGCCCACCCCATTTTCGTGTATCAGTCCACCTTGAATTTAATAAGATTGATCAACATGTGCTCACATAATTAATGCAAAATAAAATAATTTTTGTTTTCCTTAAAACACCCAAAGGGTGGAGGGTTTAGGCATATCCCTCAACGTGTATATTGAACCTGGAAGTTTACATCATTAGATTTACAAAGAATTAAGAGACAACTATACAATTCACAGTTTTAGTTCTAAATGAAGGAATATCTAATTGGTCAGTTCTAGCTAAACCAAGAGTTATTCTAGGTATAGTAAATCTATCAAAAACTGTACATTGTTGATCTTGAAACCCAATATTAGCCAATGAGTCAGCAACCTTATTGCCCTCTCTAAAAATGTGTGTGAGTTTCACATTGAGCCCCTTTATGTTCTGCCTGATTTGCAGCAGTAAGTGTTGGATTCTCCAGTTTCCAAATTTCTGGTGTGAGATAATGGAAAGTAAACTCTTTGAATCAGTTTCAATCCATATATTCTGGTATTGAGTTTTGTCCACCAGCTGGATAGCCTTATTAAGTGCAGAGAATTCAGCAAAAAGACTATCATGACATGGTTGTATGGAATCAGCAAACCCCCAAATAATGTCTCCTTGATTATTCCTGAGGACCCCCTCTATGCCTCCATGAGTAAAATGTTTTTTCTTTGCCCCATCAAAATTCAGCTTAGTCCAGCCTTGATCAGGTTTTCTCCACAGAACAGGGATGCATGAAGATCTTGCAGTGCATCTGAAATGAATTCCAAAGTGTATAGCAGTATTAATAAAGCCCCTCCATGTATGATATTGAAATAAATGCCCAGCCTTCAACAGATGTAGATGGTGTTCCACTTTCCAGATAATTCTTTTATGAGCAAACTGAATGTTTTCATGTTTATATTTGTTTCTTTCAAGCCAAATGTACCACATAATAATGCAAGGAATAATGAAAGAGATGTGTGCATGTTGTGTGAATGGTGTAATATGTTTCCAAGAGGACAAAAAGAGGCAAATATTCTCAGTAACAGGGCTTCTATGCTGCAACATATTGGAAAAATACTTCCAAATATCTTGAACTTGAGGATTATTCAGAAAAAGATGAGGCAATGACTCTTGATTAGGTGCTGAAGGGCAACACCAGCATTTGGAAGCAATGGAAATGCCTCTTGCTTGGAGTTTGCTATCCACAGGCAATCTATTCTTAAGTAATCTCCACATAAAGATAGAAATGGTGGGGGTAAGAAATTTATTCCAAATCTCAGAAAAAAGGGGAGTAACAGGGAAGGCACCTTTGATAATATTCCAGGCAGAGGATAAGGAGAATTCCCCATTTGCAGATTGCATCCATCTCATGTGGTCTGTTGTGCTTTCAGAAATAGGGACTTGGCAAATTTGGTTAGCCCAATTAGGACCCACAATCTTAGAAAGTCTATCATGATCCCATTTTTGGTTAGTCCAGAAATATGCAACATCCACATTATCAAGCCCAGAAATATCTATGTTAATCATATTCAGTAATGTATGAGTGCCAAACCATTTATCATGCCAAAAACTCACTTTACCAGTGCTTAAAGTCCAGAAAATATACTGATTGGCCTGAGTTTTAATTTTGCAAATTCTTTTCCAAATGGCACTATCAGTGTTTTTGCTATTAACAATCACAGAAGCACAACCACCTATGTACTTAGCATGAAGGAATAAAGCCCACAAAGAAGATTTAGCTCTGAATCTCCACCACAATTTATAAGAAAAAGCTGTGACCACATCAGAAATTTTTCTGATCCCTAAACCCCCCTCATGAACAGTTGTGCATATAGTATCCCAAGAGATCCAATGAATGGCCTTATTATCATCAGTGTGGCCCCAGAAAAATCTGGCCATAATCTGCTCCATCTTATGAATAATGTAATTGGGGGTTTAATGATTTGAATGAGGTGGATGAACATGGAGCTGAGGGTGCTTTTTATAAGCATCAGTCTGCCACCATAAGAAAGATGTCTCCAGGCCCATCCCTGGATCTTTTTATACATTTTTTCAATAAGGGAGGAAAATAGAATGCCTTTTTTTCTTCCCTTATAAATGGGTGCACCAAGATAGGTGAAGGGAAGCTCTTGTGGTTTATAACCAGTGAGAGCAACAGAGTGGGCTAAGTGAATGGGGTCAGCCCCAGGGCACATGATGATGGAGCTCTTGCTAGCATTGATAGCTTGACCAGAGACTCTACTATAGTGTGTCAGAAAATCAGTCAGCTTAGTCAAAGAAGAAGCTCTATTATTAGTGAAAATGAGAATGTCATCAGCATAGGCTAGATGAGTGATAGGGATACCCCCATGAGTATGATAGTACATGCTAGGGTTTTGTTGGAAAAGGTAGTCCAACCCTCTAGACAAGTACTCAGCTGCAATAAGAAATAAAGAGGGAGACAGGGGGTCCCCTTGTCTCAAACCTCTTGAGGAATGAAAGTAACCAGCAGCTGTACCATTTGCAAAATAAAATAATTTTTTGCAACATGAATATTAGCATTCAAGATTTTGCAATCTTTAACTTCTTCTTTTTTGCAACTAACAACTAAAACTGTGTGTATCTTTTATTTCAAAAAAAAAAAACTGTGTGTATTTTTACTTTGCAACCTCTGACCGGTCGGAGTTAGAATATTCCATATATATTCCCCAATATTCCGTATCTAATGGATGAATATTTTCCTCCAATCCCACAATATGGACAATCCTAATAGAGTTAGGCTATTGAACCTATCCAAATTAAGCCAATAAAATTAAAAACTCTAATATATATATATACACATGTATATAGATATATTTATAAATTTAGCAAAAGCCATCTTACGTAATATGACACTAAAAATAATTATTTCACTGTAGAACGTGTCCTAGACCTAATGTAATTATTGGCAAGGGGGTGAAGAAGATTATGGAAATTGATTAATAATTATCACCACTAAGATGTGAAAAATAGCAATGATTTGTTTTGTGAAAGCTAAGTTGTAACTAAACAAAACTATTTATGCATAAGAGGAGAATGTCCACATATGCCATGAGTGTGGTTTGCAGGAGATTCCAGCTCTACCCATTGATGACCTCATGTGCATTGGATATATAGATTTTTTCTTTTCTAAATTATAGTAAAAAAAAAAAACAAAAAAGATCGATCACTATAGATTTTTTTTACAACGAGGTCAAATTGAATCGTTATATAATTTCCGGTTAAATTCATTTTTGCTGGGATTGAGATATTTTGTCCCACTTTCTCTATTCCACTTTCTATTCCATATATTGGTGAATGATATGTGTACACGATGATGTCACAATTGTCGGATGGGATCTTCTATTCCAAAACCGTATTTCATCTCCTATTCCAACCGTGTGGATGATTGACATGTGTTTTACACTTACCATATTAGACCCCTACAATTTCTGCTTGATTTATGCTTGAAAATTAACATGGTAAGTGTAATACCCATGTCAATCATCCACACAGTTGGAATAGGAGATGAAACACAGGGTTTTGGAATAGAAGATCTCATCCGCACAATTGTACATGTGTCATTCATTCAATATATGGAATATGAAGTGAAATATGAGATCTCATCCATTTTTGTCGCTATATTGTCTTATATCATTTACCTCCTTTTACATATTAAAAAAAAACTTCATTTTCCCCCCTCGCGTGCCCGTGGAGACAAAATCTAGTAGATGTTATTCCCCGTGTGTAGTATTTACCGTATATTTGAATATAATGCACGCCTACTGCGTGTGATTGTGTGTGAATTTATGTATATCACGGTAGTTATTCACATGAAATATTCATCCGAATGTAGCATGGATAAAATCGTGTAGACACCGATGAAAATGGCTGAGGTGGCAACAAAATGGGCCAGTTGGAACTTATATGACAAAAAAACCCTTGAGCTCACTTTGCCTCTATAAATTATGAAAAATGTATTAATCAGAATTATGATGTCATGTGTAGGGACGAGGAATCTTAGGAAATAACGGTCTTGTCCATGCCACTTATGTGGGTGACACCCAAGTGTGAGGATCCACCCTTGGATCCTCACACACACACACACACATATGAGTATGTAAGTGATCCAAGGGTGGATCACTCACTTGGGTGCCACCCCACTTGGGTGGCTAAGAAATTCCCGAAAATAACAGATTCTGCTCCAACAGATCAGCAGCACACCACGTGAGCCCATTTCCTTATATAAGTCCACATCCCATGCCCATGGAGATGTTGAAATCTAAAAGTGAAGGCCCATCTGATTTTTTCTAATTAAAAAAAAACAGAAATTAAGTTAAAAATTACAACCAAACACAAAATCTCCAGATTTTTTTGTAATTAGCCCAAACCTAGGGAGTTTATTGTAATTATCCCTTTAATAATGCAACCAAACACAAAAATCCACCTTCCTAATTTACCTAAGCAAAATCTTTAGTAGCATTGGAATGGAGAAAGATTCTTGAAAAAAAAAAGATAATTTGTCTCCTACATTCATCATTATACCACTTTATCTTTTGCTTTGTCATATTATTAATAAGTGGGGTATATATATAATGAAGCCTAAGCATTCTTGTAAAATTGTACAACCTCTAGAAATAAGAGTTGCTCACAGTTTTCAAACAATTATTACTATTTTTTTCGCAAAAACTTACGTGACACGGAAAAAAATTGTGAGATTGTGAGACGGTAATATTTTTAGTATAAAAAGTGATATTTTATCTAAATACACTAATTTACATATATTTAAATAATTATCATTTTTTTACACAAAAAATATCACCGTCTCACAATCTCACAAGAGACCTGTTTTTTTTTTTTTTTTTTTTTATAATTTGGAGTTGGTGAGTAGTCAGTGTTATTATGACTTTATTTTTTTTCTTTCCATCTGTTTTTGATGACCTATGTAACTAATATCTGCCGACAAGAATTTATGTCTCTCCACTAAATGAGTAATTAGATAACATAAAGCCAAAGGAATAATCATACTATACTCCATTTTATTCTACTTTTGTACTCTTAGCTCACCAAAAAGCTAACCACTAATTGGTCTTTTCTGTTTTCAACTTCAACTGTTTGTGATAGTGGGTGAAAATGTATCTGTGATGAAAATCCATCATTAGGATGTGGGGATTCAAAACTGTGAAAGAAAGACTACTTCATCTGTAGGGGTAGGCCGGTAGCAAAGGGTGACAAGCCCTCGGATATAGCTCAACTGGTAAAAGACATGAGTGATATGTTGTCGGATTGCTGACACACACAGCGTGGAGATTTGAATCTCCCTGGTAACAAGGTGAAAGATGATTTCTTGTATGGTAACTCAGTCTATGGCAACTCAGGTCCCTGACTTGTTGAGACACATCCCGTGATTCATCTCCTCCACAAAGCTCTAGGGTAAGGGCAGTGGGGGCCTTTTGGGATGGGGTTTGTCCTTTTGCAAAGGGTGACACGATACGGTTGCACGACACAATTACAAACACGAATTACAAGCACGAAAAGGCACGACATGATGCGAAAGCATGGCATTGTAAATTTTGTTAAAATTTACACTTATTGTTATCAAATAAGATAGATAACACGAAACACGACAGTACGACACGAACACTATGGCACAAATATTTAAGCACATTGTGATCACAGAAGCAAACCTGCAAGATACCGCATAATCGACGAATGAAAAAGCATAATTATACGACATTCACTAACAAAACCTTAAGCTGACACAGATTTAAACTTCTAAACAAGAAGACCCATCCATTTGTACTAACACAGAATCAAAATGGAAAATCTTTACAACACCCCTTTACAAACTATAAACACCTCGTATCGAATTAATATAACAATATTTCGATTAGACAAAGAGCATTACCCGGTAATAATACATTTCCATCTACAAGTTGAGAATCACTTTTTTTTAGAGTTTGCAAACACTCTTTATCATTCGTTGATTATTGTTGCAAAACCTGGTCCTTTTAGTGCCCCTTTTGACTCAAAGAACCATTGAGGCGGCCCTGTTGAATCGTCGTCTCACAATTTGATAAAAACCGAACCTTGTCATGGTGGTCTTGCGATGTCCGCATCAAATGCTCCTGTCATAAGCAAAATCGATTTGGCATTATGTTCCGGTTTATACAACAGGAAAGATATCAGAGGACCATCAAGAACCAGTCTGAAGAAAACATCACTACTTTTGCTACTAATGGCCTTCTCTAAAGCCAGAACAGAAATTACAACTCCTTAAATAGAAAAGCGCACGAAAATGGACAAAAATTAACCATAACTTGGTCGAATACAACGTAAACGAGAATTACAAGCCAATGTTACCGATCAACGGAAAATGAAATTTGTAAAGCATAATTCTTGCAAATGACATTGAGATTTTTTGTTCTGCAGGTGTAACTTTCACCAAAATATGCACCATTAACTTATGAACTAATCTCTTTCAAATATTATACATAACAACCAAATGCAATAAACAGTAAAAATTCATTAATTATCAAAAGGCTAGGCCATGTACATCAAATTGCAAGAAAAGTCATTAATCATATCAAATCTAGAGATCATGTAGAAGTTTAAACTAACTTAAAATAAATGCATAAACAAAAGAATTACAATGACAAAAGAAAAAATAAACTACAAATGTAAAAAAAGGAAGCCTTACACAGAGGATGTATCAACAAAAACCTCATTTAGCACATCATCCTCACCATTTTCAAAGGCAAAAACCTCCCCATCCCTATCCTCACCGTTCGAAAATTCCCGTTTCTCCATCTTCGAATGAGCCGAAACGAATATCAACTTTTGGGCCCTCTCTACCCCAACCCTCGAACGGGAATGAGCACTAGCCCATTTCACTAAACCCGAATTACATTTAAAACCACACGAAGTCGCCCGAAGGAAAATCAACCTAACCGCTACTTTCCCTAACGTCCTAAACTCGGTTAAGTAAGTTTCCCACACAAGTCTACTGCTTTGGGGATTAACAATCCTCATTTTCCCCGAATTAGGATCCCGTTGCTTCAATTGCACGGCTTGAGCGTAAACCGGGTCAAGCCCTTCTGTTCTCCATTTCATAAGCTCCATAAGTGCAATGTGAGCTTCGTCTCTAGAAACGAGCCGAGTTATAAGCTTATCGACGTCCTTCTCTTGTTCTTGCGTCAAGCATTTGAAGGGCGGTAAGTATTTCCCACTCGTGTCCCGTATCAGATAAAGTGGATCGAGTATAAACGCAGCAGCCCAAGAGGGATGATAGTTCTTCTTGAACCTTTTTTCGATTATTTTCTCCACAGGTCCTTCGACAATGTGATATTTACAACACCAGTCCTTCACTTTTACTCTAAGCTCTTCCCATAATGGAAGGCATTGCCCGACTCGTGGCTTTTCTGTCTCGATTTCTTGAGCCATTGCTTTGATTAACTTAACTAGAGAATGAACTGCTTCCAATTCGTTCCAAAAACGCGGGTTTCTCATCATTTCTTCGATTTCTCTTGCGATCGGTTCCTCCATTAAAACCGTTTTATACGATTCGTCTAACAATACTAACTGAAGAGCACGTGCTGAGCTCAGCACGTCCTCTATCATCGCATAACCCGATCCTTTGTATGACGGTATTCTTAGCAAACCAGCATGCCCGTATTCCTGCAATTGGTATTTGTGAAAAATACGCTGAATTTGAGACTTGTGGTTGATAAAATTCGCTAATTTTAAGCAATTATCGACCGCGGTTTTGAATAACGGAAGCTCCTTTCCGAAATCCTTAATCAGGGTATTGAAACCTTGGTATTGACAGCAAACATTAACCATCCAATGATGATGATTCTCTAAATTCCTCAATGCCTTGGCCTTAAACTTATCCGAAACTATCCCAACACATTGATGCAATGTGTTCCCACAAATCTCAGCAATGGTGTCCCACAAAATATCCTCTGCATATTTCGACGGCACATAACCAGAACTAAAAACAGCCTTTCTAAACACATTAGTTCCATTAGGAAGATTGACAGCCAAATGCACGATATTATCTTTATCTTCACAATGATCAGTTGATTTCCAATCAGCGGCAATCTGAAAGAACATTGCGTCGCGGATTTTGGCCTCGGATTCGGCTTTGGCTTCCTCATATTTGCAATCTAATTTAGACCCCAGAAGCTCTGTTCTTGAAATTGCAGGGAGGCCGATTTGATTTAGGAATGCTTTGAATTTGGGATGGTCGAGGCTTGAAATTGAAACAGACCCACAACATTCGTAAACCCAATCTGCAAGAAAATCAAGTGCAGAATCGATTTGAACCTTGTTTAATGTCGGTTTAGAAGATGATTTGGGGCTTTTTAGTCTTTTCACACTGTTTTCCAACATTGCTAAAGCCCCCAAATCCTCTTTTCCTCCTGATAAAATCAATTGATGCTGCTGCTGAGCATACAAACCGCCGCCGCCGCCGCCGCCGCCGCTGGAAGCGACGACGACACTGGTGGTGGCGATTGGAACGACTTGGGGGTAGGATAAATCCATTGTGAATCTAGAAGGGTCAACAATAGCCAGTGGCGGAACAACATGGTGCGCGGACAACGACGTCGCATTAGCGCCGCCGCGTCGACTACCGGAGCTACGCTTCCGGTGGTTGTGGGGCTGCTGAGAAGAAGGGGAGACACTAGAAGCCTGTGGCGCGGTGGCAATCGAGACGGTGGGAGATGGCGGCGGCACGGAAGAAATGGGGTTTGGCGCGGCGGCGAAATTGGGGCAGGTGCCCCTCTTGAGATGCTCGGTGGCCGTTCTGGACGGATTAGAGGCGGAGAAAACGGCGTTGCATAAGGAGCACCTCAGCTTAACAGCCCTGGGCAAGCCCGTATCGGAATCGTGCACGAGAATCGGCTCGAGGTGGGCCCAGTACCACGCGCCCTTGCCCTTAATCGCCTTGGTCCGTACCGTGACCAACCCTTCGAACCTCTTGTGGACCGCCTTCGCGGCGAGCTCGACGGAGGTCACGGGGGATGACTCCGCCGCCGCGGCCATTGCGACGAGAAATCGTACGTTGGACTATTTTGTGCGATTAATCAACGCGACGAGAAATCGTACGTGGATTTTGGTTGCATTTTAGGCGGGAGGTCGGTGGGGGGAGAGTGGTTTTCCATCATCCATGGCGGACGCCGGCGGAGAATCCCAATGGCGTCGCCGGTGAGAAGCGGGGTTGTTCTGAAAGGGCTGAGGTGTGATTGTGGGGAAATTGAACTGGGGTTTGGGGGTTTTGGAATTTATAGCTAGCCGGAGAGAGAGAGAGAGAGAGAGAGAGAGAGAGAGATGGATTTAATCACTGAATGGAGTTAGTGAAGACAGAGAAACCAAGAGAGAGAGACAAGAGAGAATGTGGTGAGGTGTAGTTGAGTTTGGCTGATTCTAACAGTGTTGCATTTTATTGTACATGGTAATTATTTTTAAAGGGAAAATAGGTAATATAGGGTGGTCAAATAGAATCGAAACCATAAACCGTTAACCAGACAACGGTTCCAAAACTGGAACCGGAACTGTGTAGACCGGTTCTGATTTTAGTTTCTTAGTCTCAAAAATCGTGGAACCGGCGGTTAGAACAGTCGGGTTATAAAGTTAAAACCAACGATTTTATTATTTTTTGGTAAAAATATTTTTGAAGAAATATTAAATATTTATTATGATTTTTATATTTGTAACTACCTAAGACACATTTTAAATCAAATGTTGTAAACGAACTACGTGAACTTTAATTACTCTAATAGTATATATAGATAATTTAATATTATTATTAATATTAAGTACAAAACTTAATTGAATATTAAGTCCACGTTTTTTTCTTTTTTTCCCTTTCCTTTTTGTAACTGAAATTTATAAACCATTTAAATAAAATAAAAAAATATCAAAAGATAGACAAATGGTTCTGGGTAAAACCGGAACTGGAATCGTTGAGGCACCGGAACTGAAACCATCGGTTACGATTTTGGAACCAGAACCATGAGACAATGGTTCCGCTTTGCCCTCCAAAATGAGGAATCGAAGTCGGCAATTTTGGAACAAGGACCGATGTTTGTAACCATGGCCACTCCTGGTAATGAGATGTACTAGGAGGGGATGAAATTAGAATTATAACACTAAGTGTGTAATGACTTATATAAATTATAACACAAGTAAATGATCACCAATAGGTATATGCGTGCGCACTTGTCGGATTGCCCAACCTAGGGCCCCAGTTCAAGTTTGCCACTCAAAAATAAGTTAACCCTAGATTCAAGTGACTATTAAAAGTATGGGTGATCATAAATATTTTAAAACCGTCCACACCACATTGCCCCGTTTATTATGATTTTTTTGATTAAAATCATGATTTACAATATTGAACGAAGACTCAATCATCTTGTTGGTTCAATTATGGTTTTGGAACAAAACCGCACCGCCCTTATGCAATTTGTGGGGTAAAAGAAAAAGGGTTTTCTTCCATATTTAGCTGAATAATTAGTTAGTCAACATATTGAAAACTTAAGCAATAAAATAATATTTGAAATATAGATTGTAATATATTAGAATGAATTTTCATAAATAAATTAGTCTAAACTTAAGCAAGAATAAATTAAAATAAAATAGGTAGTAATAAGTTTGAACCATATGTTGAAAATCATATACAATATTTTAAAAGTATAAATAATGCAATTCATTAAAGTTGCAACATATATATTTTTGAAATTTTCTTGAATTTATAAAAATAATTTTTAAAATGCATTATATTATTGTAAAATTACTAGTGTATATTTATAAATATCTTCACTTAAAAATTCACAAAAATAGTTCTTTTCCTACTTTTGATGATATTAAAAAATAGTAAATTAAATACGTTTAAAAGGAATAGATTATATATTTTAAACCTAAGAGACTGTGCAAAACACGTGAACTTCAAGAAATAAAATATCAAAACAGAATTTATATGGCAAAGTCGAAAAAATCGAATAGTTCGGAGGGCAAACAAGTTTTCCTCCAAAAATTTTAGATTTACATTTCAAATTCCAAAGAAAATGCATTTTAATTTTTTTTATATTTAATGTTACAAATATACATTATGTATTGAATTCAAAGTAAGATACCATTAAAATGTATTATGTTCTTAATGTAATTGAATTAAAACTAATGGCAGGTGCACTCTTTTTGCAAACTCATACTGTTTAAAAATAAATTAAATCGTCAATGTTTTATATTTTTGATAATTTTTCTAAAAAATCAAAAAGGATATATTATTTTATTAACCATAAAATAATTTCGTTTATCAAATCCGCCAAATCACATGTCACCACCTAAATTCGCACCTTTAATTTTTCTTAATAAAACTATGATTTGAAATTATTTTTGAGGAAACCATAACAACTTGAGAAGCTGGAATCTGGCTTGAAAGTCAAGTCGAGGTAGACATTTGTCTGCAAGATAAATATGTCTCAGCTAGTGCTCATAAATTAATATAATATCCGCAAAGATAAAACGACTTACGTCTTTTGTGTAGTAGCACCATTAATCTAAAAATTCTTTCGAACTGGAAGGGTTCAGACTGGTTGTTGGACTCAAAATACAAAAAGGAAGGATGATGCGAGATGTATTGTATCACTTATGGTCAAACTTTCTATGAGACCGTGAGTAATATGTCTAACTTTTCTGCAATGTATGCCTATAAATAGATAATAAATCCAACACCTGCAAGGGATAACCGTCAGGGGGTGGGCCGGCGTTAAAAGCATAAATGCCCCAGTTATAAGTTGTAACTTCCATGTAAGGGCGATCCTGATATGATTTTGAGATTATTTTTTCTTAAAAAAATCAACCGAATTACCTTATCCTAATGCAGGTGAGGGACTCCAACAAGAAATTAAAAATCTTTCATTCAAGGTGTTTTATCAATGGGAAGATGTATAGTGTGCTAATTGATGGAGGGAGTTGTACTTATATTGTTAGCACAACATTGATTGAGAAGTTGAGGATATCGATGTTGAAACACCCGCAATCAGATAAGCTACAATGGTTGAGTGATTGTCCTGAAGTGCATATTACCAAGCAGACGTTGGAATGAGTTAGAAGGATGAGGTGATGTGTGATGTAGTGCCCATATAGACAGGACACATTTTGTTCGATAGATAATGCTAGTTTGATAGACGAATTCATCACAACAGACCAACTAATTACTAGTATACTCTTAAACATAATAAAAGGCATACAAAATTTTACTAATTTTCGTGTATGTCCTCGCAAACACGAAGTAAGAAATACTTTTCAATTAAAATAAATAATGTTATGAGAACAAAATTCAAACTTTGGGCTCAATCTCGAATTTTACCTTGGAAAAAGCCAAGCAACTAATTTTTTGGTTGATGCCATTTCATATAAACATTTCTTGGTCTTTTCTCTTCCTCCTTTGTGGTTGGGGTCTTATTGTGGGGTCATAAGAGTCCTTTTGTTGTTTGTTTTTTTTCTATCTTTTTTCATGGAAATCTTTTATTCTCTACTTTATTAATATCTTCTTTTACATAAATATGGCATGGGGTGAGCAATAGTCCCAAAAAATATATTATTAGCTTAATTATTTTGAGAGAACTACTGATCCTTACTTATAAGTCACATGCCATCCACGTATTTACCGAATAATAGGATTGTAGTTAGGGTTATAAACGGCCCGAGTTCATGTTTAGTTGCGAGTTATATTGAATGATCCTCAAAATATATTAAAATATTAAGTAAAATATAAATTAACTACGTTTTAGACAAGTTGGTAACACCGTGTCAAATTCGTGTTAATCATGTTTATGTACGTGTTTCTCTCAGTAACTTTCAACAAGATTCATGTTGTATTTTTTGTGTCGTGTCAGAGATTTTCACCCCTACAGAATATAGGATGAGCCCCTCTCCAACAATATCCCTCAATAAAATCATAATCTATAACCATAAATAACAGGATAAACCACCAAAAGATTATACCACTAGGACAGCCACTGCATTTATTAAAATACCATCCACACACACATATATGCTATATATATGTATGTATATTGGCATGTTATTTTTCCAATATGTAAGTTCTAAGAGCTTTCCATTTGTGCCTTATTTGTTTGTTGTCTTTCATATATATAATTAAACAAATATGGGGCATTTGTAAAGGGGCAACCTAGGAATTAATTCAATGAACTTCACCTGGTTTCCTATTTTTTTCCTGGGACAGCTGCAGTGTTGACCAAACAAATAAATTGATTGTGATCAATATGCAAGGATATTAAGGTCATTTTACATAACTAAGGACATTATAGTCAGTTTACATGACATACATACATGATACATATACGCTTTTTTTTTGATGAAAAGTGAAAATTCATTAAAAAAGAAAAAATATACAAATTAAAAGGGGCATACCCCAGTCAGCTCCATTGTTGAATGGACAGGCCCATTAACACTAAGGGAGCAAAAAGAGTCAATAACCAACTATCGATCAATGATAGGGAAAGAGAACCTAAAACCTCAACAGAGGTTTACTAAAAAAAACAAGGAAAAAACTCCAACCAATTAATCGAAATAACAAGAGGGAGTAGGCGGTCCCGACCTAACGCTCCAACTTGAAATTTCGAAAAACGATGGCGAGAGATGTACAAGAAAAAATTACACAATGGAGATAGGGCATACCCTATAACTCGACGCAGGCTTCAGTCAAGGCGGACAACCAATGTGAATCATGGATCAACCGGGTCCCATCAGAAAATGAAGAAACAACAATAGAAAAGGTAAAACCCCAGGTTGCTTCAAAAATAACTTGGAAACCGAGAAATAGCAACAATGGCGATTGGGGATCCAGGCAAACAAGGATCACAAAATACCCGGTGAACTCCAAAAACGGTCGAAGAAGCAGTGGGGCGGCCAAAAAGGCCACACAACCACTAAGTAAGGAGAAGCCATCCAACGGGTAGAACCATTTTTCGTAATCAAAGTTCTAGAGGAAGAAATTGCATCATTCACCAAGGGCAGATACAATTTAATTCCAAAGAGAACATCATCAATATTTGGTTAATAAAACCCACAAAATTAAAGAATTCATCATGTGGGATAAGATCCAAAAATCCACAAAAACTCCCACCACGTGAGAGCAAGCAACAATCGGGACCTGGATAAGCAAAGCAATGCAAGTAGCTAGCTAAGAAAACACAAAGAAAACCAATCACCCACCAACGAATGCACGAGAAAGGGAGGGCATGAGGCGGGGCATTTAGGGGGAAAACGAACAAAAGAACCCCACACATGGGTAAACAAAAAACAAAGACAAATTTTAACAAAGGAGGGTTAAAAATCAACCATTCAACTGGGAAGTGATTAAATACAACCTTGTAGACATCTTTCTCAATTTTGTGAAACATCAGTATCTTGAGAAGTTCAAACCCTCAAAACCCGACAGTGATTCAGCCTTCCAAATCGATAGATAGTGCAACAAATGACCACCAACCGAGCACTTTTTGAGGCGGGGGCAACATGTTCTTTTTTTTTAGTCCATTTAAGGGCCCCAAAATAGTGCCCATGGAATGGCTAAACTTCAGCCATTTTTTAACTCTATCCCAAAGTAACCTGGTAACAATACAATCAAAAAACAAGTGAGATGCATTTTCAAGGTAATTGCCACACAATTTACAATTAGGATCAAGATCTAAATACTTTAAATTATTAATGGTTGCCAGTCTATCATTAATAGCAAGCCACACACAAAAGGAGTATTTGGGGGGGATAAAGTTTTTCCACACGGCAGAGTGCCAAAAAGTTTTAGGGCCAGAATCTCTGAAAATGTCATATATTTTGGAGGAGCAAAGGCCTTTGAAGTTAGAAAAAAGAGAGAGATTGGTGATAGCCAAGTCGGGGGAGCCAAACTTAGCTAAGATATCATTTCTGATATCACAAATCCTTTTCAAAAGGTAGGAATCAGTTTTTTTGGGTCCCAAGTCCAAATAGAATGATTTTTTAAGTAGAAGGAATGGACCCATCGACCCCGAAGAGTCGACTTTTGAATGAATATTCCAAAGAATTTTTGCAAGAAGGGCTTTGTTCCAAGAATGTACATCTCTTAAACCCAAACCTCCTCATCATAGGGAGACAGGACTTTGGTCCATTTAATGGGAGAGGTATTCTTCCCCCAAAGGAAGACTCTGCAAAGTCTAGTAATTCTGTCAATAACAGTGTTAGGGAGTGGAAAAATTTGGAGCCAAAAACATTCCACTCCTTGCAATACTGATTTGATAAGAAGGAGCCTACCAACATAGAGAGGAATTTGCGATCCATTTATTGATGTAGGAGGCAATTCTATCATAAAGGGGGCATAATGGTTAACATTCACTTTTGTGGCGAAAAGGAACCCCTAAATATCGGATCGGGAGAGTACCAAGAGGAAATTCAAGAGATTGAGGATATTGTCAAGTTTATCCCCAATAATCCCCGCAGTGAAGATATTAGATTTAAAAGAATTAACATCAAGGCCGGAGGCATTTTTGAACTCATTAAGACAGTCAATCAGGATCTTAACTGAATGAAGATCACCCTTAGAGAATAACATGAGATCATCTGCAAAAGCAAGATGAGTAATTTTGAGAGCTTCACATCTAGGGTGATATTTGAAATCCGAGGTATTAGTTCTCACTTTAAGGAGACGTGACAAATATTCCATGCATAGGAGGAATAAGGCAGGAGACATAGGGTCTCCTTGTCTCAACCTCTTTTGCCCTAAATTTACCCCGAAGAGAACCATTAATGCAAATGGAGTAAAAGCACTAGAGACACACTCCATGACCCAGGAGGTAAAAATAGGGGGAAAGCCCAACCCATTTAGGACTTGTTCAAGAAACGACCAAGAAATGGTATCATAGGCTTTCTTAAGATCAACTTTAATAGCACATCTAGGGAGATTCTGCTCTAAAGCATAATTTCGATTATTTCTTGAGCGAGAAATATATTGTCGATGATATTTCTACCACTAATGAAGGCGATTAGTAGGATCAATCAATTTAGGAATCACAAATTCAAGCTTAGAAGCAAGAATCTTAGTAATGACCTTATAGACCACGTTGCAACAAGCAATAGGTCTAAAATCAGCTTCTGATAGGGCGTGATCCGTTTTGGGAATCGAGGCAATAGAAGTATGATTGATTTGTCCGAGTAATTTTGAAGAATTAAAAACTCGGAACCAAAGCGGCAATCACATCATTGCCAACAACATCCCAAGATTTTTGAAAAACCAGGAGGAAAACCATCCGGACCCGGGGATCTCTCATCCTCAATATCAAAAAGAGCCATTTTAATAGCATGGGGAGTGATAGGGTTAGAAAGCAGACAGAAATCGTCCTCGTCAATGCAAGGCCCAGTTTGGAGAGTTTGAAGATCCACAAGGCTGGTTTGAAAACTAGTTCCAAGGTTTTAAAATAGTTCACAAAAGCTTTAGAAAGTTCATCAAAAGAGAAGTTTTGGAACCATCCTCTAAGATAACAGAAATTCATCTGTTTTTCGAGAGAGTTCCTTTTAACAATCTTGTGGAAAAACTTAGTGTTTTACTCCTTTGTTGTTTAAAAAATCACATTTAGCTTTTTGTGACAGAAAGGATCTCTCAGCTTTTGCCAAAAAGGTTTCTTTTGCTTTGAGCTCTTTGACTGAATCACATAAGGCAGAGTTAAGAGGATCAACATGAAGTTGGATTTGAGAATTTTTAAGAGCAGTTTTCACTTGCTTAACTCTTGAGGAAATATGACTAAAATGAAAGTTATTCACTCTTTCGGGGAGGGCTTAAGAGCTTTGAGTATTTTACAAAGAATAAATTGGGCCTTACCCCAAAAGTTAAGATTCCAAGCAGCTTGCACAATATTGAGAAAATCAGGGTGCAAGGCCCACATGTTGAAAAATTTGAAAGGTTTCGAGAGAACCAGGTTCTGCTCAAAAAGAGAGACAATAATTGGAGAATGGTCAGAGACATTCCCCGGGGCGAGATGTCTGTGAGCATCTCCAATTAAATCGTGGACCAAGCGAGTTAATCAAAGCTCTGTCAAATGTTTACACCAAATGGTATTATTGGTCCAAGTAAAGTAGCACCCAGTAGATTGCACCTCACTAAGACCAAGATAGGCACAAGTATCATGGAACTCTTCAACGGATTTATTAGTAAAAGGAGCCCCGTTAAGTTTTTCATCAGGATTTTTGATAGTGTTGAAATCTCCGAGTAATAGCCAAGGAGAATCAATAAAATCACCCAATTCCAACATTTTGTTCCAAAGTAAACGTCTTACACCAACAGTATTAAGACCATAGATGAAAGAGGTAATTATGGAATTTTGAGAAATTTTGCAAGTCAAAGAACAATGAATCAGTTGGGGATCCGATTCAAGAACATGAAGATCAACAGTAGACGGATTCCAAAGGATCAAAATCCTTCCATTTTTGACAAGATGAAAATTATTGGTGGCTAGCCAACCAGGGAATTTGTTTTGAACAATAAAATCACAACCGTTGGATTGAAGCACAACCTCAGACTCAAGTTTTGTTTCCAAAAGACAAAAGAACATCCACTTTCTTTTTTTTTACAAAAGAAATAATGTTTTTATGTTTGATGGGGTTGTTAAATCCACGAATATTCCATGAAACGACTATCATTTTGAATCAAAACCTTTTTTGTTGTTATTAACAGTAGAAGATCTAGGAGCAACAGATTTGTTGCTACCTAAAAAAAAATTTCCATCAAGTTTGGAACTCAAAACATCTTTACCTGGGCCTGAAGGGTTGGGGCGATCTCTTTCGGGTTTACAGGCAAAGAATTGAAGGAGATTCAATTTGATTCATCATTTTTATTCTTTTTTTTTTCTAGCACTTTTAGAGAGTCTTGGAGAAAACTCTTCTTCATTATCGAGGAGGCTTGAACATAATTTTCATCCGAATCAGGGTCCAGTGGCAAAGGCGACTGTTTTTCAGTAACAGAACACTATAGGATCTCGAGCCCGCAATGACAGGACCCGTTGTTTCTTTGAATAGTTGGGTCGCAATAACGGAACATTTGACTTGGCTGATTAGGATCTGGAATTTCTAAAACAAAGAAAAGAGTTAATGTGAAGGAGAGCGTGAACAACGGCCCCTTCTTAATATTAGCGAGGATCTTGGAGATCGGACCAAGAGGTGCTCAGGCAGCATTAACAATATCAACAGAGGTCAATACGAGAAGGTAAGGTATCCCTGTTTTACTCAACAAAGCATTTGTTGCAACCACAGGGTCAGCAACGTCAGATTCCACAACTTTCTTACCTTTATCAATGAGTTTTTACCACCGTTTATTAGCGATTTTATTCCACCGCATGAATCGAGAAAGTGCCCAAAGTTTTTACATTTTTGCAAAATTCAGGAAAAATTCAATCACAACTTCTTGTTCAAAACAACCATCAATTTTTTCAAAAACACGATTTTGGGGAGGGATGGTTGGATCAACATCAACCAATAATTTAGCAAAAGCACGTCTCGTTTTTTCAAAAGTGGGCCTATCACTACAAACATGCTTACCAATTTTAGTACAAAGCCTACTAAATGCTGCTGGGTTCTAATATTTTCCAGGTAAAAACGGAAATGTAACCCAAACTGGGACAGAGCCACACTTAACACCTTTAGGTGGATTTTCAAAATCAAAAATTTCCAAGAGGAATGGTCTGCCAAGGCAGTGAAAGGGACCGCCCTGCAAGATTTTCTCCATGTCGACCAAACGGTCAAAACGAAAGATAACGCAACCGTTGACATAAGGGAGGACCTCACAAACAACGTTCCAGAAATTAACCAGTTTTTTAATATTTACCATACCAGGCCACTGTAAGTCCAAGCGGCTACGATAATCTAGAGGGGGGGTGAATAGATTATCTCCATCTTTTCGATTTCTCCCTCTTTTTACAATCGAATGCTCAAACAAAATACTAAAGGTGCGGAATGTAAACAACACACGTTGATTTAAAGAGGTTCAACCCACCTAGGCTAATCCTCTACCACCCCAAGATATCCTGGGATGGATTTCGAAAAGAAAAGAATTTTATTAATTACCAAAATTAATACAAATTCAACTTACAACACCTTGAAGAGCACCACACTCTTCTTCAACACCACCTTTGGAGATTACCACAATCTCCGTTTGAAGATTACCACAATCTTCCTTCAACGCGACACCTTGTGAAGATTACCACAATCTTCAACCTTGAAGAATACCAAATTCTTCAACACCTCAATAAGAAGATTACCACAATCTTCTTGTACCTATCACCTAGATCATCCAAGTGTGCTCTTACCACAAGAACACTCACAAGGATATCTTGTGTTTGAATGATAACCAAAAATCAAGATTACAACTCAATAATGAATAATACAATTTGAGTGCAAAGTGTAATCAAGAATAGCCTAAACCTCGAGGATGTGAAAGTGATAAGCTAGGCAATTTTACAACAAGAATAATAACAAAGAAAGACCAAGTGTTTGCTTGAAGTGTATCTTGTTGTGTTGTATCTCTATTGTTGTCTTGGTTGCTCCAAAACTTCCTCTATTTATAGGAGATGATTGATCAAGCATAGGCTCTCTTGGGGATTGAAAATCTGAGAAAAATACAATTAAAATCAAGAATATAGCTGTTAGAAATCAATCCCACATTTTAAGGAAATATGTTTCTTTGTCAAGCGGTCGAAAATTTCTTTGTCAAAGATAGAGCGGCCGGTCGCACGAGAAATAGACGTTGGAAAAATACACAAAGAAAATAACACAGGCGGCGACGACGCGTCTACCTCGGCCGGCGACCATCACCCCAACCGGTCCCCCTCATGGATTTTGCAAAGATCAAATGTTCTGTTTCAAACACACTTGCGAGTGCAGGCCGCACCTGGCAACCGGTCGACCGGACCGGTCGACGCCAGCATGCGGCCGACGACTGCTTGTTTTTCCTTCCGTCTCGTTTTACTCTTTCTAAAAACATCTTGATGCGGGTTGCCCTATAGGGTGACCGGTCGACCACGAGACGAAATATTGTCCAATTTTTGTCGAAAATAAAACCCAAGAAATACTCAAAAATTTAGTAAAAACATTTTAAACCATTCGAGAGTATTTAGACAACATTTAGGAACCTTGTTTAGGAGTGAAAAATCCGTTAACGTAAATTCATTAAAAGCGTTGTCCAATTTAGACGAGAATAAACTTGAAGAAATACTCCGGAAAATATTAAAACCATTTTAAATCATTTAGGAGTATTTGGACAACAATTAAAAACATTGTTTTGGTGATAAAATAAAATCATCAAAATTAAGATAAAAACAAGCAACTATCATTAGTACAAATAAGTTTTACAAAAGTTCATAAAAGTACAAAGCAACTTAAATGAAAATGCTAGAAAGTAAAGGGGTGGGGTAACATCATTCCTCATCCGAGGAGAAGCAAGATCCGGGAATTAAGTCCTTGATGAATTTCTTTAACTTGCCGATAGACTTTTGCATTTTGGAGGTCTTTTGCTCCAAAGCCTCATACCTCGTCTCATGAAAAGCCCTCATCTCATCAAATTCGGCTTGAGTATACCTCCTGGCGGTTGAGCACCGGTATTACCCTCCCGGATTGCTCGGTTCGCCCTCTTCCACCAATCTTGCGGCCCCGTCATCAAAGAAGTCATTAGGATCGGGAGACTCTTGACCTCTTCCTCTCGCCATTTTGGTTGGTCGGTTCCATGTTCTTGCGCATAGTGACCATTTGGGTGATGTTATCAATGTCGAAGTCGTTTTGAAATACCTCAGGTTACACTCCGAAATGAAGGTAGTCCCGTTTGAATAAGAAGTTTACAAATCCAATTTCCCATAACCAACTTCTTATTACCTTGAGTAATGGACTCGATAAGGCATTGAATAAGTATGGCACCAAAGTTAAGTGGTTCCCTCTAGCAATCTTATAAGTCAAAAATAATCCATATTGCTAGGCATCTTTCCCGACTTACCACAAATGCAATATCGACAATGGCCGATAAAATGCGATGCTCAAGTGTCATTGCCAACAAAGAATACTTAGGCCATACTCCCAAATCGTCTTGACTTCTTTCATCGACATCCCCAACATTTCATCATTCCAAGTCCCACAAGAGAAATAATCCCAACCACCTTCTCTAACATGTAAAAGCCGGCAAATATCATTGGGAGTCCATCTAAAATGACGACCCTTTATAAGCGAATTAACGGCAATCGGCTTTCTATCATTATCATATTCGACCCACATATTGGCATAAAAGAGTTTGATAATATCATCATCATACAACACATAAGCATGCTCCCATAAATACATCCAACCTTGCTCCTCAAAAAATCCTCTTATAGTAGGATACTCATTTGTAAATGAACTAAAAGCGACACATTTTAGTCCGAGCAATAGATTTACCTCCCATCCCGAATCCTCATAGTACCATTCCGCATACTTATTGATGAAATTAAGAGCATTGCGAGAATTTGGAGCTTGAGTAACAAGAGATTTTTACCTTTAAGCCCAACGGCAATTTTCGAGCGAAATTGTTCCGCGGCTTCGGTAATTTGGGCGAGAGAGAATGGGATTTTGAACATCATCACCTTCTTGAGCCACGTTTCTTTGAGCGGCTCGAATATCCCTTTGTTAAACCGTCTCGCCGATTTCTCGAAAGACCTCTCCGCCCTTTCTTCTCTTAGAAGTGGGATTTTGATCGGTAGAATTTCTTGGAGGAGCCATATATGAAAGATTCTTGAGAAAATAAGAAGATTAGCAACAAGAATCGTGAAAAATGATGAAGAATTGAAGATTTTAAAGAAAAGGGGAAAAAATCGCTGAACAAGGGTTTGAGAAAATTTTGTTCCGTTTCTGAAAGTGAAGAAACAGGGACCCGTTATAAGCTTGAAAAATAACCCTGGGCGGCCGGTCGTGGTGGGTGCGACCGGTCGAGTGCGAAGGCGACCGTCGCCCCTGCTATGACCGTCCCAGGTGATTTTTCTTTCTCCCAGAGTTTTCCAAAATTCGATTTTTCACCCCAAAAGTTTTAAAACTTTGCAAAAATATAAGTTTGGACTATATCCAACAAAAATGGGTTTTGGGAAAATATATTAATGATAAAATCGAGACTAAACACGTAGTGCCTTTTTTTTTTAAAAGAAAATATTTGCAAGATCAATTAGGGGCACTTAAGGGGTCAAAATGAAAATATCTTGAAAGATATGTGCATAAACATAATATCGAGTTTAAAGAAAAATACGAGTAGACATACCTCGATGGTTTAAGAAACTTGATGACGTAATAGCCAATGAGTATGAAATATGTATCCTACACAATTCTTAGACAACATTTTCATAGAAAATTCAAGTGTAGGCAAATAATATGAGATAACAAAAAGAGCTTATGCTATAAGATTTCATAAGAGATAATAAGCCACATAAGTCTAATAAAATGCTCAAGAGTTTTAGAAAATCATGCAAGGTCTCTTTTTTAAAAAAATTTGAAACTCATAAATATATAAGAGACCTATTTTAAAAATAAATACTTGAAAATTCATTTTGCAATTAAGACACAATTAAAAGTATGCATAGAAAAAAATGCATATACAAATGGGGAGATACGGTTTACCAATTCGCCGTTTCCATGGGTTGTGTCTTTCCCATTGTTGATGATATCTTCCCATTGAGAAGTCACTTTGTTGATGATGACTTCTCCATTTCCAAGTTTGGTTACCTTTCCATGGTTGATGGTTTCTTCTTCTTTGAAAATCATCTTGTTGATGATGTCTTTGCCATTTCCAAGGATTGTGTTCTTCCCATTTTTGATTATACGCTCTTCTTGAAATTGGCTTTGTTGAGAGTAGTTTCTCCTTCTTTGATCAAATGAAACGTTCATTTGATGTTTTCTTGGTGGCATGAATTTTCTCCGATTTTTGCTTTGCGGTACCTAATAGCACATTGTTTTGTGGTACCCTCATGTGTTTTAGGTCCTTTAAGATTAGCTTTGAGACTTTTAGGTCTCCAACAATATTTAGAGCTATTTCTAGCCCGACAAGAATTAGCCGTATGACCCTTTTTGCCACAATAAAAACAAGTAATAATTTTAGGAGCATAATGACCAATATGCATAGTGACTTGATCCTTTTTCATATGATTAACAACATTAGGCTTATGATCAAGTTCCTTATCACAATTATGAATATCAACAATATTGGACATTTTATTGGTACTCAAGTTGGATTTTAATAAATCTTTTTCATGCAATCAATATTCTCAACAAGAGTACTATTTTCTTTTTTCAAGGTTTCTAACCTTGTCAAGTGTGGTGGTGTGAGCACATGATAGTGATTCATAAGAAGTAAATAAACTATCCTTATCATTTTTCAAAATATTGAATTCCTTTTTCAAATTTTTGTATCTAACAAGTAAGCTTTGGAATTCATTTTGAAGTTCATCATAATCATTTTGTAAATCACTATAATTATTTTGAATGACAATATCATAGGAAGTAGAGGTTTAAGACATACCTCATTTTCTTCATTGATGCCCATAAAACAATATTCAACTTCTTCATAATTGGAAGTTGTAGGAGGCTTATTCCTTAGATTTGAGCTTGTATGATCTTGAGAAGTAGATGCTTTTGTTTGACTCCTTTCATTTGAAAATACTCCATAGATGGCTTCTAATTTTTGCCATACTTCATGTGGGACTTTATTCCTACAATATGTTCATTTTCTAAATTAGTAAATGAACAATACAAAATATTTAAAGCCTTACCGTTTAAGGAGATGATTTTCTTTTCTTCATCATTGAGCTTTTTGAAGCCTTTTGAGGTGTATGGTGTATCTTTCGTCGGAATGGATTCTCCATTAATGACGGTGTTCCAAATGTCGAACCCGCAACCTTGTAGATAGCATTCCATTCTTTCTTTCCAAAAATTAAAATTCTTGGAATCAAATAGTGGTGGCTTGGTGGTGGAGTGCTTGGATAGATGAGCTTCGTTAAATAGCCGTCGATCGTTTCTCTTCACTCGCGATGTGAAACGAGCTTGCCAAAGAGTTTGGCTTTGATACCACTTGTAAGTCCAAGCGGCTACGATAATCTAGAGGGGGGGTGAATAGATTATCTCCATCTTTTCGATTTCGCCCTCTTTTGACAATCGAATGCTCAAACAAAATACTAAAGGTGCGGAATGTAAACAACACACGTTGATTTAAAGAGGTTCAACCCACCTAGGGGCTAGGGCCTAATCCTCTACCACCCCAGTATATCCGGGATGGATTTCGAAAAGAAAAAGAATTTTATTAATTACCAAAATTAATACAAATTCAACTTACAACACCTTGAAGAGCACCACACTCTTCTTCAACACCACCTTTGGAGATTACCACAATCTCCGTTTGAAGATTACCACAATCTTCCTTCAACGGCACCTTGTGAAGATTACCACAATCTTCAACCTTGAAGAATACCAAATTCTTCAACACCTCAATAAGAAGATTACCACAATCTTCTTGTACCTATCACCTAGATCATCCAAGTGTGCTCTTACCACAAGAACACTCACAAGGATATCTTGTGTTTGAATGATAACCAAAAATCAAGATTACAACTCAATAATGAATAATACAATTTGAGTGCAAAGTGTAATCAAGAATAGCCTAGACCTCAAGGATGTGAAAGTGATAAGCTAGGCAATTTTACAACAAGAATAATAACAATGAAAGACCAAGTGTTTGCTTGAAGTGTATCTTGTTGTGTTGTATCTCTATTGTTGTCTTGGTTGCTCCAAAACTTCCTCTATTTATAGGAGATGATTGATCAAGCATAGGCTCTCTTGGGGATTGAAAATCTACTGAAAAAATACAATTAAAATCAAGAATATAGCTGTTAGAAATCAATCCCACATTTTAAGGAAATATGTTTGTCTTTGTCAAACGGTCGAAATTCTTTGTCAAAAGATAGAGGCGGCGTCGCATCGAAAATAGACGTTGGAAAAATACACGAAAAATAACACAGGCGGCCGATCGACGTCTACCTCGACCGATCGACCATCACCCCAACCGGTCCCCTCATGGATTTTGCAAAGATCAAATGTTACTTTCAAACACACTTGGAGATCAGTCGCACCTGGCGGCCGTCGGCCGACGACGATCGGCGCCGAGCGACCGGTCCGACCTGCTTGTTTTTCCTTCCGTCTCGTTTTTTTTCTAAAAACATCTTGGTGCGGGTTGCCCTATAGGGAGCGGCCAGGTCGACCACGAGGCAAAATGTTGTCAATTTTTGTCGAAAATAAAACCCAAGAAATACTCCGAAAATTTAGTAAAAACATTTTAAACCATTCGAGAGTATTTAGACAACATTTAGGAACCTTGTTTAGGAGTGAAAAATCCATTAACGTAAATTCATTAAAAGCGTTGTCCAATTTAGACGAGAATAAACTTGAAGAAATACTCCGGAAAATATTAAAACCATTTTAAATCATTTAGGAGTATTTGGACAACAATTAAAAACATTGTTTTGGTGATAAAATAAAATCATCAAAATTAAGATAAAAACATGTATCAAACATGAGGTCCTTGATGAATTTCTTCAATTTGCCAATTGACTTCTTCAAACTAGAATTTTCCTTTTTCACAACCCGGAGCTCTTTTCTAAGAGAGGCCACATCTCTAAATGTTTTTCTTTCCACTTTGGCCATTCTCTCTTTGAGATTTAGATCTTCAACATCCAACTCGTCTTCATCTCCTTCCTCATTTTCTTCCTCCCTAATATCTTGTTCATTTCCCATATTTACTTCTTCATTTTCCTCTTCATTCCCCACATCATCTCCTTGTTCGTCAAACTCACCTCTTCCAATATTTACAACCTCATTGTCATTAAAGAAATCATCCAGGTTGTTGTTGATGTCGAACACGTCCTAGCGGCTTTGGTAGGAACCCGTGGTAAATGTCGTCGCATTCTTACCATTTGTAGAATGTTGGCATTATCAAAATCATTGTGGCGAATTTCGGTATTCATTTCATTTTCCGGGTATCCCGATAAGTATAAGAGTCGGCAAATCAAATTCCCAAGGTATATTTCTTCTTGGTAAGCTTTCTAGATTCCAACAAGCAATATACAAAAATTGCCCCATAATTTACTCTTTCTCCTCGAACAATCTTATAGGTGAGAAAGAGTTCGAGATTACTCGGAAGTTTTATTTCTTTCCACAAACACAATAGGAGCAAATGATAGATATAATCCGATAATTTGGCGGCATTGCAGTATGTTACTTCGGGATATACTCCTAAAAAGGTTTTCACATCATCTAGTGAAGTATCGAAAATGTTATCATCCCAATAGGGCGCAATCCACATTGACTACTCCATCATTTGTACGTTAAAGTGATCACAAATATCGCCAATGTCCATGAAAAATGCCTATCATTAACAAATGTGTGAAGTTCCAAAGGATTATCTATCGTAGCATCAACAATCCACATATTTGCATAGAAAAGTTTTATAAGCTCGTCATCATAGTGCAAACACGGATTATCCCAAAGTGAAACCCGTCGGCCTTGAATTTCAAAATAAGCTCTAATATCCGGAAATTCATCATGAAATGCTTGAAAACGAACCATACGATTGCATGCAATTTTCTTATCATTCAATCCAATATTCTCATAATGTTCCTCCAAGTTTATTTAAAAATCGAAATCTATTAGCTCTAGAGGAGGCTCGTAGAGGTGATAACTTACTAGAGTCCCAATGAATGCTCGATTTTGAAACCCCTGCTCTTAATTCGACAATCTCCTCTTCCGTAGCCGATTTTGATGGTCTCTTTGTAGAATATCATCTTGTTGGGGATTGGAAGAAGATTTACCCCTTTGCCTCATTCTCCTCTTTTGAGGATTTCGTTCGTAGAATTTCTTGGAGGTGCCATATATGTGAAGTTCTTGCAAAAAGTGAATTAGCAAGAAAAATTTCAAGGATTGATGAAGAATTGAAGATTGTAGAAGAAAGGGAATGAAGAGCGCTGTTATAGGGTTTTAGGGATTTAGCTCGTCTGTTTTGAGAGCTGAAGACAGAAAGTTTTAAGTGCAAAAAATGGCATGGGCGACCGGTCGAGGTAGGGGGCGACCGGTCGAGGTGCGGCGGCCGTCGCCCTGCTATGACCATCCCGGGTGATTTTTCTTTCTCCCGAGTTTTCCAAAATTCGATTTTTCATCCCAAAAGTTTTAAAACTTTGCAAAAATATAAGTTTGGACTATATCCAACAAATATGGGTTTTGGGAAAACATATAAACGATAAAATCGAGACTAAACACGTAGTGCCTTTTTAAAAGAAAATATTTGCAAGATCAATTAGGGGCACTTAAGGGTCAAAATGAAATATCTTGAAAGATATGTGCATAAGCATAATATCGAGTTTAAAAAAAAACGAGTAGACATACCTCGATGGTTTAAGAAACTTGATGACGTAATAGCCAATGAGTATGAAATATGTATCCTACACAATTCTTAGACAACATTTTCATAGAAAATTCAAGTGTAGGCAAATAATATGAGATAACAAAAAGAGCTTATGCTATAAGATTTCATAAGAGATAATAAGCCACATAAGTCTAATAAAATGCTCAAGAGTTTTAGAAAATCATGCAAGGTCTCTTTTTAAAAAATTTGAAACTCATAAATATATAAGAGACCTATTTTAAAAATAAATACTTGAAAATTCAATTTGCAATTAAGACACAATTAAAAGTATGCATAGAAAAAAATGCATATACAAATGGGGAGATACGGTTTACCAATTCGCCGTTTCCATGGGTTGTGTCTTTCCCATTGTTGATGATATCTTCCCATTGAGAAGTCACTTTGTTGATGATGACTTCTCCATTTCCAAGTTTGGTTACCTTTCCATGGTTGATTATACGCTCTTCTTGGAAATTGGCTTTGTTGAGAGTAGTTTCTCCTTCTTTGATCAAATGAAACGTTCATTTGATGTTTTCTTGGTGGCATGAATTTTCTCCGATTTTTGCTTTGCGGGTACCTAATAGCACATTGTTTTGTGGTACCCTCATGTGTTTGGGTCCTTTAAGATTAGCTTTGAGACTTTTAGGTCTCCAACAATATTTAGAGTTATTTGGCCCGACAAGAATTAGCCGTATGACCCTTTTTGCCACAATAAAAACAAGTAATAATTCTAGGAGCATAATGACCAATATGCATAGTGACTTGATCCTTTTTCATATGATTAACAACATTAGGCTTATGATCAAGTCCCTTATCACAATTATGAATATCAACAATATTGGACATTTTATTGGTACTCAAGTTGGATTTTAATAAATCCTTTTTCATGCAATCAATATTCTCAACAAGAGTACTATTTTCTTTTTTCAAGGTTTCTAACCTTGTCAAGTGTGGTAGTGTGAGCACATGATAGTGATTCATAAGAAGTAAATAAACTATCCTTATCATTTTTCAAAATATTGAATTCCTTTTTCAAATTTTTGTATCTAACAAGTAAGCTTTGTAATTCATTTTGAAGTTCATCATAATCATTTTGTAAATCACTATAATCATTTTGAATGACAATATCATAGGAAGTAGAGGGTTTAAGACATACCTCATTTTCTTCATTGATGCCCATAAAACAATATTCAACTTCTTCATAATTGGAAGTTGTAGGAGGCTTATTCCTTAGATTTGAGCTTGTATGATCTTGAGAAGTAGATGCTTTTGTTTGACTCCTTTCATTTGCAAATACTCCATAGATGGCTTCTAAATTTTGCCATACTTCATGTGCCGACTTTATTCCTACAATATGTTCATTTTCTAAATTAGTAAATGAACAATACAAAATATTTAAAGCCTTACCGTTTAAGGAGATGATTTTCTTTTCTTCATCATTTAGCTTTTTGAAGCCTTTTGAGGTGTATGGTGTATCTTTCGTCGGAATGGATTCTCCATTAATGACGGTATTCCAAATGTCGAACCCGCAACCTTGTAAATAGCATTCCATTCTTTCTTTCCAAAAATTAAAATTCTTGGAATCAAATAGTGGTGGCTTGGTGGTGGAGGTCTTGCGGATAGATGAGCTTCGTTCGTAGCCGTCGATCGTTTCTCTTCACTCGCGATGTGAAACGAGCTTGCCAAAGAGTTTGGCTCGATACCACTTGTAAGTCAAGCGGCTACGATAATCTAGAGGGGGGGTGAATAGATTATCTCCATCTTTTCGATTTCTCCCTCTTTTTACAATCGAATGCTCAAACAAAATAGTAAAGGTGCGGAATGTAAACAACACACGTCGATTTAAAGAGGTTCAACCCACCTAGGGCCTAATCCTCTACCACCCCAAAGATATCCAGGGATGGATTTCGAAAAGAAAAAGAATTTTATTAATTACCAAAATTAATACAAATTCAACTTACAACACCTTGAAGAGCACCACACTCTTCTTCAACACCACCTTTGGAGATTACCACAATCTCCCTTTGAAGATTACCACAATCTTCCTTCAACGGCACCTTGTGAAGATTACCACAATCTTCAACCTTGAAGAATACCAAATTCTTCAACACCTCAATAAGAAGATTACCACAATCTTCTTCACCTATCACCTAGATCATCCAAGTGTGCTCTTACCACAAGAACACTCACAAGGATATCTTGTGTTTGAATGATAACCAAAATCAAGATTACAACTCAATAATGAATAATACAATTTGAGTGCGAAGTGTAATCAAGAAAAGCCTAGACCTCAAAGATGTGAAAGTGATAAGCTAGGCAATTTTACAACAAGAATAATAACAATGAAAGACCAAGTGTTTGCTTGAAGTGTATCTTGTTGTGTTGTATCTCAATTGTTGTATTGGTTGCTCCAAAACTTCCTATATTTATAGGAGATGATTGATCAAGCATAGGCTCCTCTTGGGGATTGAAAATCTACTGAAAAAATACAATTAAAATCAAGAATATAGCTGTTAGAAATCAATCCCACATTTTAAGGAAATGTGTCTGTCAAACGGTCGTATTTTTTGCTTGACAATACCGAGGCGGCCGTCGCACGAAATAAGAAAATGAGAACACTTGAAAATTACAACAGGCGGCCCGGTCGACGTGAGGCTTGATCGGTCGACCCCTGTCTCAACCGGGTCCCCTAAACAAAAAAGGGGTTAAGTTCTGTTTCAACATGAAACTTGCAGTGCAGTCGCACCCTGAGGCGACCGGTCGGCCGGACGGTCGACGCCTTGAAGCGACAGTCGAGCGCCGAATGTTTTTGCTTCCGTCTCATTTTGTTTCTAAAAACATCTTGAGTCACGGGTTGCCCTAGAGCGGCCAGGTCGACCACGAGACAAAATATTGTCCAATTTTGTCGAAAATAAAACTCAAGAAATACTCCGAAAATTTAGTAAAAACATTTTAGACCGATCAAGAGTATTAGGACAACATTTAAAAACATCGTTTGAGAGTGAAAACCCAAAAACGTAAAATCATTAAAAGCGTTGTCCAATTTAGACGAAAATAAACTTGAAGAAATACTCCGGAAAATATTAAAACCATTTTAAATCATTTAGGAGTATTTGGACAACAATTAAAAACATTGTTTTGGTGCAAAACAAAATCATCAAAATTAAGATAAAAACATGTATCAAAACGACCCTTACCAAAAAACAACCCAACAAACAATATCCCCATTCGGAATGTCACATAATTCATCCTCTTCAAATTCAAGAATATCAGACACAGTAGAGTCATAAGGCAGGGGCTTAATTTTAAGTTCATCACATTGTTGAACCGTAATAAGATCAGCAAAAAACTTACGCTTAAACTTACTTGGAATGTTCGGATTGGAGAACTTAAAAGAAGGCCTAGTGTAGTGACTATTACCAGCAGGTTTCGAAGGGACATCATCACCATTTTGGTCAGGCTTGGGACCGGTGATATTGTTTCCAGAATCAAGCAGAAGAGTATCCTCTACATGGAGGTGCACTTCACCTGAACAGGAGACAGACAAAAGGTCATCGTGAGACTGAGAAGACGACGAGTCCGACTCACCCAATGTCACTGAGTCCTCCTCATTATTAGTACGAGTTTTGGATTCAGAGGCATTAGGGTTCAGAGAATCAAAGTAAATATGTTTAGAGCTCCCTGTTTCTTTGGCCACCAAGGACTGTGTATGTTTAGCCATGGAGGAAGAACAACAAACTATAGCCGGCGCAGTTAAGTTCCAGCAAACCCAAGATCCAACACCGGGATAATGTAGGGTTCAGTGGGAAAAACCAAGCCGCGCGGAGACAAAGCCCAAAAAACCCACAATGCGTTCGGGAAGCGGCGGTGAGGGGTGGCTCAAAACCCAGTGGCGGAGAAACCAACACGACTCTTTGCGAAAAGCCTCCAAGGTATGATAACCGAGAGAGGATTTGAAACAACCCAGATCTGTAAGCTTGGAAGCCCGACTCCTCAACGAATCGCAAAGAAAATCGGAGAACAAGAGGGCCAAGCAAGGAAACCCACAAGTCTGACCCCTCATGTTGCAAAATCGATGACCCTTCGGTAAGAAGAGTGATAATGGTAAAGAGAGGGAGTTTTCGAGCACAGGGAAGAGCTCATGTGGACCAGCGGCGCCGCACGGGGTCGAAACCCTAGCGGCGCTGAGGAGAGAAGAAGCCTCAAAAAAACCCTAAGTATAGGAGTGTTCTGGAAGAGTGAGGAAATAGCGTAGATGATGTATTGTTAAGTTGATGAAGATTAACTAAAAATTAATTAATCTTGATGAAGATATGAAGAACAATTAGCAATCGATTAAGAATCAGCAAAGAATGAGGCGTCTCTAGATAGTAATCTAGAGAGAGAAAATTCTCAAACCTACTATCTTCTAGATGGATATTTGGATTTTGGTATACATATACGCTAATTATTCTATATATGTATGCCTCATTTTCCATTAGATTATTAAATGTTAAGAAATTAACCAACGACCACCATGGTTTCACGTGAATAAATTTAAATGATATTATTAGGTAGATAATCAATCAGGTTTGGTGAAATTAATTGCATTTTATGGATTAGAAAATTATTGGTATTTTTTTTGACAGACACAAGTTTCATGATGATAATATTTAAATTATAGTGAGGTTTCTATAAGTTAGTTAGTGTTGTTGACTAAGGGTATGTTAGGAGTTAGTTAAATTTTCAGTTGAACAATTTCTTGTAGTTTTGGAAAATAAAACCAAAATTTCAAATATTTATTTATCTAAAAATACATTTTCCATTACTATACGCATATTGTCATCTACTCAAAGTATTTATGTATTTCTTCATATATTTCAAATTAATTATCCTCAAACGAAACAATAATTTTGGGATGTCGAAAAAAAGTATTGTTTAAGATAGTAATGCAATTCTGTTTATAGATGATTTTTGAGATGCTATACCTGATGATAATTAATTAGGTGCGTAGATGATGAACAAGTATCTTATACGTTGAATGTAGTATCATATGCAGGTGAACGTTTACATCTTCAATTATATATATTTGTTAGAATCGGTGTTCTAAAAAGCGCTAGACGTTAGTCAGACGGTATATTGGGGCCTGGTCTAAGTCCTAACGCCTAGGCGGAGCCTGGGCGTAGTTAGACGAGACTTGGGCGGGATGAGGTGGGGCTGTCGAAAATTAACATAGCGGACAAGGGGCTTAGCGCTGCGAACTAATCGGAGTTAGATGAAGTTTTTTAGAACAATGGTTAGAACCATAAATAAGAACTTAAATTTGAGTAGGCCAATATGAAAAACTCATTCACAATCCCCATGTTCCTAAATCTCAAATTATTTAATTCTTATTTTATTATTTATTAATTTTCTCACTAAAATTCAAAATTCAGTAATACCTTAAAATAGTTCAACAAATGTGACAAACAACAATAATGAATCTTTTTCTAAACATGGATTATAATAGTAAAATTAAAATGAAGGATTTGACTATATTGGCCATTCAAACTTGTCAATGTCATTTTTTTTAAAGGGGTTGGATTTTTTGGAATTCCATATTCCTATGGAATTTTTTGTCTCATCTTTTATCTCTCTCCTCAATTGTTGTTCATTTTTCCTTCTCACATAACATCTTTAATCAAGGTTGCGAGAATCGCTAGGCGCCAGTCGGCGGCTTAGATCGGGCGCCTAGAACAGGCGCCTAGAAAAGCCAAGTTTTTCTTATTTTTTCATTTTTGTATTTTGGCCGATTTATTCGACTAGATCGCTGGGAACCGATTTTTTCCCCATTTTTTCCGATTTTTGCCGCTAGGCGCCTAGGCGATTTTTTGCCCCAGACGATTTTTTGGCGATTTTGGGAAAATCGGATCGGCTAGGCGCCTAGCGCTAGTCGGCGCCTAAGCGGCCGCTGGGCCGATTTTTATCAAATAATTAAATATTGATTTTATTTGGTACAATATGTACAATCTCATTTCAAAATTGACAGATATTATTATTTAATTATTATATACATATATATACTGGAAAATTCTACGACAACAAAATTCGTGTATATAACTATAAACTATAATGGCAATACTGTAACAATTGGTAGTCGTAGCTACTCAAATGGGTTATATACCGTTGGATTAACATATACTCACACATCCACATAAATGTGTGTTGATTCAATTATATAGAACCTACTTTGGGTAGCTACCAAAGTGTGTAGCATCGACTAACCCGATTTTGATAATGTCACTTAGTATATGTTAGAATAATTAACATACATTATTGCAAGAGAAAATGGGAAGAAGGATTCTATAGAACTTGAGTCTTGAAAAATACAAGAGTACCAAATACAAAATGGAGGCTACCATTAAATAGACAAACCCTAGGTTAAACACAAGAAAGTGAAAATACAAAACTACCCTCACTAATATAAACTAATATAATTCTAACATCCCCCCACAAACTTATGATGATGTAGTAGAAATCATCGAGAGTTTGCCAACCAAGAAACGAAAGCGCGGAAGCGGATGCGACTTGGTGAAAAGATCTGCAATCTGTAAAGATGATGAGATGAATGGTAAGTCGAGAGTCCCATGTTGCGGTGATGACGAGTGACATGACAATCGATCTCAATATGCTTTGTTCTTTCATGGAAAATCGAGTTGTGAGCAATCCCCGAATAGCACTTTGGTTATCACAATGCATGGGAGTAGGTGAGGATAAATGAACACCCATATCTGCGCAAGAAGCCAACGTAACAAACCGACTCACAATATGAACAACATATGCAATATCTGACGGGCCACGCGTAATGGTTAGATAAACCAAACTTCCAACAATAGTGCGATATAAGGTAGGATCGGATAATGGTGTGCCATCGGAAGGGAGAATATCGAACATTAAGTTCAAGAGGCGTATCAACGTCCGAAGTATCGATAAGACGAGCTCGATCAAGTATGTCATGTGTACTTGGGGTGAAAGAAGATAACCTCGAGGGAGCGGGCTACCTCAATACCCAAGAAATATCTCAAAGGTCCCAAATCTTTCATTTCAAAGCGAGAAGCTAACTTTCAGTTTCAACAATGCAATCCCATCAACATCATCACCGGTGATAATCATATCATCAACATATAAGGAAAGAAGAATAATACCATCACATGTACGCTTGAAGAAAAGGGCGAAATCATGGTTCTTTGGAACTAAAACCAAGTGAAGTAAGCACAACAGAGAATTTTTCAAACCAAGCCCGTGGAGCTTGTTTGAGACCATACAATGCTTTCTTAAGCTTGCAAACTTCGCCACGATTATGAGGAACTCAGGTGGTGGGATCATGTAAACTTCTTCTTGAAGATCACCATTCAAGAAGGCATTTTTGACATCCAATTGAGATATGTGCCATTTTGGACGGAAGAAGAAACAACAATAAAATCTGACGGTAATCATCTTTACAACAGAGGACAAATGTTTCCTCATAATCCATACCATATTGTTGTGAATAACCTTTAGCAACCAATCGTGCTTTATATCGCTCAATGAACCATCGAGTTGGTTTTAATTTTATAAACCAACGCGAACCAATTGCCGTTTACCAGGTGGTAAAGATACCAAATCCCAAGTGTTTGTTTTATGCAAAGCGAGAAAGTTCCTCGATCATAGCATCTTTGCCATAAAGGATCGATGAATCCTCTTTATAGGAGTGTGGTTCGAGAAATTTGGTGAATAGAGGACAAAAATGAAGCAAAGGCGGGAGAATAAGAGGAATAAACAAAGTCGGAATGCGAGTGGACTTACGTGTACGTTGGGGATATCGAGGAGGCAAAGCGATCCACAATTTCGGGAAGCGATTGGGGTGCCGTGCGTAGGCGTAGGCGAACAAGATGTCGATGAGTCTCTATCTGTATTATCCGAGAATGGATCAATATGAACAAGATCGATTTTGGAGATGCTATGAGGACTAGAGGGAATAGAGAAAAATGGAATATGCTCAAGAAAAAAATACATGACGAGACACATATAATTTTTGAGCAATAGGATCAAAGCAACGATATCCCTTCGACCTTCACCATATCTAAGAAAACACAAATAGGCCCGAACGAGAAGATAATTTGCTGCGTTCAACATGAGGACGAAGGACAAAACATGCACAACCAAAGACTCGTAAAGGCGAATAACTAGGGGTGGAACCATAAAGTCTACGAAATGGTGATAAATTAGATGTAATGGATGATGGAATCCTATTTATACAATGGACGGTAAAAACGGCTTCCCCGAATTCACTTGGGCCCGAACTAGATAGTAAAAGTGATCGGCGTTTCAATGATATGCCTATGTTTTCTTTCGGAATACCATTTTGTTCGGGAGTATCTCAGTGCAAGAAGTTTGATGTAAAGTCCCATCCAAAGCAAGCAATTCACGAAAATTATTAGAGGTGTACTCCCCACCCAAGTCACATCTAAAGCATTTTATGATAGCGAGAAAATTGAGTTTTTACAAAAGCTCGAAATGAGGTATATATGCTCGAGAAAATCGAACGATGCTTCATAAAATAAACCCAACAATAACGAGAATAATCATCAATAAAAGAGACATAATATCGAGAACCCCCATTTGTGGAAATGGGAGCGGGTTCCCACACATCGAGAATGAACCAAATCAAATGGCGCAAGAGAAGAAGAAAACACTCCGATTAAAAGGTAAAGCGGAAAATTTTGCGATTTACAACCACTACAATCGGAGAGATATCATGAGAAGACAATTTTCCTAATGAACCTGTAGAAGCCAAAAATCTTAAACGTGAAGGCGAAACATGACCCAAACGAGAATGCCACAAATAAAAGCTAGACGATGAAGGACTCAAACGAAAAGAAGACAAATCAACGATAGAAGGCTGCGATGGAGGGTACTGAGCTCATCCAAAAATGTATAACTCTCCGTGCCTACGGCTGTCCCAATCGGCTTAGGAAGGATCCTGCACACAACAAGAAGTAGAAGAGAATGATCTAAGTAACTTTGAATCACACAATTGGCTACTTGAAACAAGATTTAATGTAAGTTTGGGAATGTGGTAAACATGTGGAAGAGACAGGATGAGGTGTGGCTACAGATCCATTCTGCTTTTAGGGGTAACAAAGTACCATCGGATAACAACGAGTCTAGCATGGGTGGGTGAAATGGAATTAAAACATGATATATCGGGTGACATATGATGAAAAGCTCGAGAATCTAATACCCAAATAGAGAAGATATACGGCGAGCTCGGAGTTGACAAACCCGAGGCGGACAAAGCATGAGATGAGGCAAGAAATTTACGAAATTGTTCGGCAATTGTATCCATAGAAAGTTTGGGAGGTAAGAGTTCCGGGGCGTCACGAGAATCGATGAGGTACAGTGCGGAATACGAGTCGGTGGGCGGCCCTAAAACCACGTTGATTTGGATGGATAAACCGATGTTGGGGAGGTCGTGGATTTTTCTCGTTGAAAACGTTGTTGACCACCTTTATTCAACTCGGGACATTGAGCCTTCCAATGTCCAGGTTGTTTCTGATAGCTACATTCATTATCGCAACCTTTGGGTGAGGTCGGAAAGGAACAGAAGGCGGACGATGGGGCGCGGCAAAAGCAGATGAAGGAGGAACATGAAGAACTCCTTTCCCCGCTTTGAGATTTGAGCGTAATTCATATGCTAACAATTCACTTACAACAGAATCAACCGATGGTAGAGGAAGGCGGTCAATATATTCCCACGAAGGGACTCAAAATCATCCCAAGAGCCATCAAAAATCTAACCAATCGTTGCTCTTCTCTCACGAGCAATATAGGGCAAATCTTGCGCGAAGTTCACTAGATTGATGAAATAATTGATCCCAAAGATCGGTCATAGCGAGAATAAAATTCTTGGACAGTCATATCTTTTTCTTTGAAGAGATCGAATATCTATTTCCAAGCGGGTATCTTGTTTAGCAAAATTCGATTGAGTATACAACCGTTCCAAATGTTCCCAAACTTCTTTAGCGATATCATATTTAGCTAATTGCATACCAATAGAGTTCTCCACGAAATTGTTAACCCAGTGATAATTTTTCGAATTGTTCACTTCCCAAACCTCTAATTCCTCAACATATTTAGTATTATCTTTCTCAACGGGATGCTTTTGTGTTCCGAAATATAGCTCCACAATTTTTTCTCTCAAAAATTTCTCATGACATAACTCAATATGAATAATTCTTTCCATTCAAGCGTACACTAATCGTCGCAGCAGATCATCTCTTTCACGGCCATAATGAATAATAATGAAAAATCAAGCGAAATACCAACCAAATAACTAGGTAGATTGATGCAAATATCCAACAAATCAAGCCAACTCTCCAACAAAATTATTGCAAATAATCTGATTCTTGAGGCCAAAATAAGATAGCAAACCCAACAAGTTCTAACAGATCGAAGATCGAAGGAAAATAACAAAAAACTGCAACATACTCACTGTGTGATATCGACACACCCACCGGATCCGCGAACTGACACTGGTACACCCATCGGAAAAAAAAACCTTGCTCTTGATACCATGTTAGAATAATTAACATACATTATTGCAAGAGAAAATGGGAAGAAGGATTCTATAGAACTTGAGTCTTGAAAAATACAAGAGTACCAAATACAAAATGGAGGCTACCATTAAATAGACAAACCCTAGGTTAAACACAAAAAAGTGAAAATACAAAACTACACTCACTAATATAAACTAATATAATTCTAACAGTATATAAGACTGGAAATTTTATACTGTCAGAATTTTCTTGAAGTTATTTGGAATCAATTTTTCATTTTCTGGATATTTCAAATAAATCAAACGAATCACGAACACGTCCCAACGGAAAATTTATTTTTCATACTTATACCCACACGAGTGTGTGTTTTCATGTGTGAATAAACAAATATAGCATGATGGTACCACATAATAATAAACAAAAATAATAAGAAAGTCCCATATATAATTATTCACTCTTTAGTAGAATGGACTCGTGAGTGGGCTATAATATAGTGACTAAAACCCTATTTTTTAAACACAAAAATTCCTGTCAGACCGTCTAATAGGTCTGACCTGTTAGACGGATCTGACCCGCGAATTTGGTGGCATTTCCGTAATATTAGCATTGGTGTTTTAGTAGTTTTTCGGGGACCACCGATATTATGATCATTCACGAAAAGTATTAGCCGTCCTTCTAAAAAGTATTAACAGTTCTTCTGAAATGTATCAGTAGTTCCCTAAAGAGAATTTTAACATTTCTCCTAAATATACTCTCGAAATGTATTAGCAGTCCCTCGAAAAAGTATTAGTAATTCCCAAAGAGTTTTTAGTAGTTTCCCTGAATATAATTAAATTTTTCTCCCGAAATGTGTTAACAATCTTTAAAAAGTATTAGCCGCCCTTCTAAAAGTATTAGCAGGCTTTTTGAAATGTATTAGTAGTTCAACAAGAAGAGTTTTTTTAGTATTTCTCATGAATATACTCTGAAATGTATTAGCAGTCCCTCAGAAAAGTATTAGTAGTTCCTCAAAAAAGTATTAGTAGTTCCCTGGAGAGTATTTTAATAGTTTTCCTGAATATAATTAATTTTTTCTCTGGAAATGTATTAGGTGTCCCTCGGAAAAGTATTAGTAGTTTCTCGAAAAAATATTAGTAATTTCCTTGACAGTATTTTAGTAATGCTCCTGCATGCAAATTATTAGTTTTTCTGATAAAATGTATTAGTATTTCTCCATAAAAGTATTAGCTGATACTAATACTTGTATCATTTAGTTTCTCCGAAGATTCCAACAAGGAAAATTGAGATTTCGACACTTCGCTTGGAAAAAAGACAATTGGAGTGTAAATCAGATGAAGCAAAGCAAATGAAAGAGAAGATTTCAAGGTGAAGCGCATATTTTAGAGATCGAATCCAATCGAGAAAGAAAATGAAGTTGGATTTAATGCACTTAAGAAACAATCTGAAAATAATGAGAAGAAGTATATTTCTAGAATTCGAGCTTGTGGCACGGGGAATGATATGCGGCTTGAATTGAATGCTTTGAAGAAGCAAATGAAAGGTGAATTAGAAGGACGGTTTTTTTTTTTGCACGAAACGAAAAAATAGTCGTCTCAAGTTGATGGCCTAATGAAATAAGTTAATTCTCTGAAGCGTGAACTAGTTACTGTAAATGGCCAGAAATCTGCATTGAAATTTGAACTCGAAAATAAATCGAAAAGTCGAGAATCGAAATGACTGCGAAAGAAGCGAGTTTAGCGGGCGACGATGGCCTAAAAGCTCAGGTGAACTTTTTTTTATTTTTTTTATTTTTTGGCGAATCTGGGTCAGGACTGGGCGATGGGTAGGATATTTAGACCCATCTAACAGAAGACTAGCTCTTTTTTAAATGTTACAATTGGCTTATTAAATTAATTCTATTTAAATTAGAACACATGAAACATGCTGTTGCTTTTTCATTACACCTTAGAACACTTTGAGTTAATTTTATTGGAGGACTAAAAATTGTTGAGAGGCAATCAATTGCTATATCTTTATATGTGTGAAGATTCTTGCTTTTATTTGTTAGTTCCTTAAGTTACAAATTAAGTGAGTTGAGGTGTATATCAATTTAAATATTCTATGGATGTATCATTATTGGTGAATAGTTTAATATCCAATGTATAAAAAAAACTTCAAATAATGAGGACCTGCAAAATGTGGTGAATTATTAAATTATACTTATGTTTTACTCTTAATGATTATTGTAGTTATGTGTATATGTTCAAAGTACATGTAAAAGAAATGTAATAATATATAGTGATGGACCACTCTAGCTAGTTATAACATTATACTCATAACCTATGCCTATTTTAAATTGAGCCCATATGTGGATATAAAATTCACCTAAAACAATTGATGTAGGATTCCTAAAAAAAAAAAAAAACAATTGATGTAGGAGTGACCATAGTTAGGAACCATCGGTTCGACTTTTTTTTTGGAGGAATCAGAATCGGAACCATTGCTTATTTTTTTGATAAATTTTGATTATTTTAAAATGGTTTATTAATTTTAGTTAAAAAAAGGAAAAAGAAAGAAAAACCTTTGCCTTAAAATTCAATTAAATTTTGTGCTTAATATTAATAATAATATTAAGTTGTCTATATATACTATTAGAGTGTATAGAAATCAAAGTTCATGTAGTTCGTTTACATCATTTAGTTTTAACCTTGAAACCGACGATTTTAACTGTCGGTTCCACCACGGTTCTAACCTATGGTTAAAACCGCCGGTTCCACTGTTTTTGAGACCAAAAAATCGGAACCACCCTACGCGATTCCGGTTCCGATTTTGAAACCATTGACCACGTTCTGTTTTCGACTTGGAACCCGATTTCGGTTCCACTTGGCCACCCCTAATTTTATTTGTCGGTAATGCATATTTAAAAAAATAAATAATGGGTTGGTTTTCAATCTCATTTTCACGTTTTCAGTATTTTTGGAGTTGAAAATGTTTTCATTAATATTTGCGTAAAATTAAAAATATATATTACTTAGTTATATTATCAATATAAACTTTACTCAATGAAATGAAAAAAATATAGTTATTTAGTTGTTTATTGATGATCTCTAGTTTAGAAACAAACTGAAAGAGCTATTAAGTATAAAGTAATTGGGTAACTTCAAGATATCCTTTATTGAGTTCAGCCTCATTAGCATTTTACTATGGTTTATATGTTAATGTTGGGATGCTTTCCTCATCAAAATGAAAGAGTTTGGACCATGAATTGGGAGAATTGGGTTTGGGCCCAAGCAAAGTGGCCTCCTGTTGGATCATACAAGGTATAGGTGCTGATGAAAGTCTAGAGATGGCAGTGGGGCGGGGAATTCCCGTTCCCCGCGGGGATTCCCCGAAAATTTTCCCCATGGGGACGGGGACGGGGAATTTTTTCCCCCCGTTGGCGGGGGCGGGACGGGGACGAGGATCATACTCCCCCCCGTTCATGGGAACCGAATATTATATATAATATAATATTTTAAATATATATAATATATTATAAATATATCCACATTAAATATAATAAAATGACAAAAATCTTTAGTTTATTTTATTAATTAGTGTTTTATTAGTTATTTTATATAATTTATATATTTTAAATATTTAAAAATGGTTATTTTTTAAAAAAATATTATTTTTTTGCAAAAAAAAAAAAAAAAAAAAAAAAATGAAACGGGGGCGGGAATCCCGGGGCGGAATGGGGAATTTTTTCCCCGTTTGTCTCACGGGGACGGGGAGGGGGATTCCCCGCGGTCGCGGGGACGGGGATGGGGATGGCTCCCCCGGCCCCGCCCCGCCCCGTTGACATCCCTAGATGAAACCCATGACAACAAAGATGGGAGCCAAGAGCTTTCATGTCTTCCAACTGAGCTAACACGGCCTTGTGACCTTTATTGGGTTGGGAAATAAAATTGAGCCCATAACCTGGCTCTGGTAAAAATTGGGTTTGTTCTTTTGAATTTTGACGTGAAAAGCCCATGATCATATGTTCCGAACTTAGGGATGAAAATGGGACAGGGCATGTATCTCAAGACCCAGACCCGCCTCGTTCTTAGAACGGAGCGGACAGGGGACCGCTCCACCGGGGTCACTGAGCGACGACCCAAATGGGGCGGGTCTGTGACCCACATGTCTGGTCAAAATTGTCATCCCTATCTAAACTTTGATAATTTATGTTATTTTATTTTTCGAAAAAAGCTGGTGTGAGACGGACCAGGCGGTTTGCACCATGTGGCGGTGATATTTTTAGTGTAAAAATGTTACTTTTATCTGAATACACTAATTTAAGTATATTCGGACAAATTACCACTTTTTACACTAAAAATATCACCGTCGCACTATCGCATGCTTCGACCGTTTTTACAAGAGACCAACTCTTCATTTTCTTCGGTGGAAGTCTTTAGAAAAAGGTAAAATGCGTATTCGATCACACCTATTGCATCCAAGAATGCTATATAAATGTTGACCACATTCTCTTTTCCTCCCAAAAGATAGATATTTTATTGAAAACTCAAAAACTTACGTCCACCAACATTGAACAAACATTTGCCCACGAGGAAAACGTCACTCCTCGAGTGAGAAAAACAAGCACTCTTATGCGAGGAGACCAAAATACATTCATATAAGGAGGACCAAGACACTCCTTAAGGAAGAATAACATCTGTAATGCACGAACATGCACTTGGCAATTGGTAAGAGCAATCACCACACACTGCTAGACATACACCACTCATGCCTACGAGCTTCGCCCTTAACCGGAGACCAAAAAAAAAAACCTAAAAACCAAACTAATTAGAAAAAGGAAAAAAAAAACAGAAAAGAAAAGAAAGGAAATCAGCCCCTACCTAACCACTGTTCTAAAAATTATCGTCTAACCCCCGATTAATCCCCGATTAGGCGCTACTCTTCTTTTCCGCCTAGGTTTTTCTTCCAACTAGGCCCCGCCTAACCTCGCCCAGGTCTCGCCTAACCTCTCCTAGTTTCCGCCAAGACCCCAGCCTGTCGCCCGACTAGTGCCTAACGTTTTTTAGAACATTGTCTAAACCTAACATCGGGTTGACGCGACAAGCTCTCAGAGTACCAAAATGAAGACTTAGATTGATATTTTTAACCCTTCATCAGAAATACTCCAACAAATATGTACTGATAAAATTAAAAAAAAAAATAAGAAAATTACCACACTATAGCAAGTACACAATTAAACATGATTGACCACTGATATTTCAACCATGTCAATTGAAGCAAACGGGCCTGGTAATAATGCAAAGCATAAAGGCAACAGATTCAGTGCAAAATTAACAATCACAAACCATTGGATGATTGGATTTTATACAGAATAATACATTACAAGCCCCAAGAGAGATTTTCTACCTCCTTCGACTGATAAGAGAGATAGGAGGTGGAGACAAAAACCTAAGACTTTAGCTAGTTATTGCTAATAAGAAGCATCGAAATGAAGGCCATGTATTTATATACAACTCTTGTCATCCCAAAATTACTCGACTTTGAAATTTTGTGCAGATAGATCATGCAAAGCGCTGTTGTTCTGCCCACCATCGGTTTTTAGCCCCTCCCTCAACTGGACAAGATAAAAGTTTCTATTGTTGAAAAAGAAGGTGCGGGGTGTGGGACATATATGTGGATGAAAAAACAAACACGTTACACGAGGATATAAATTAGTGAGAAGAAAAATCATTATTAGGTGTGATCACTTAGAAATCAGATGTCGGGATTTTCATTTAGAGTTGCAGAATTTCCAAGTTATATCAGAACAGGTCAGCGTTTTTTTTGAATTTGACTAAGGGGAAAAAGGATCCACTGGATCCGTGATGCATATTAAAGCACAATCGAATATCATCTAAATCGAAAGAAAGTTAATACCTGCTGGAGGACTTTCTTCTGATAGCGGTATCCCTGCAAGACAAGCAAGAGAAAAAAAGGCAATGTAAAAGCGAAATAATTTTTGAAGCCAAAATATACCCTTTTGAGCGAAGATATGAAACGTTTTAGCAATCACCTTGTCGGTGCCATAAATGTAATCGCAATATGTAAATACTGATGCAAAATTACTCTGACTCTGCCCACCAACGTAATGATGGTAATCATGGTAATCTGGACCACCGTAAAAAGGAATATACTTTGTTGGAGTCCAAGGGAAGTCGTACCTGCACCAATTACTACTTGTGAGTGCCTTCATCAACAAAAGCAGCCGAAGAAAAATCCTTATAATTAAAAAAACATACGCTACAAACAGTGATGATAAAAATGCCTTCACATCCTCTGGTAAAATATATAGCATTTTTCAAAAGAAAACATAATTCATTCGACGAAAAAAAGTTTAACACTGTCACAGAGTCAGTTTAGAGTGGTTGCTCCTGGCATTCAAATGGCATAAACATTTGACGAAAAAAAAATCTTTCTCCTTTCCAGCACATGCATTTATTATTCTCAAATAAATACTTCATTCGAAAAAGTTATTGTAAGAATTATTTTTCAGTAGCATTGTTAACCAAATCAAGAAGAAACTATCTTTGACAAACTAGCATTTAATCGAATTGGCAAAAACAAAGCAAATATAACGACACTTAAATCAATCAGCTGGAGACTTCTGGATATAATTGCATCAAATCAAAGCACGATGAGTATTAAGCATGCCAAGTTCATTACCCACTGTGAGTTTCAATAGCCTCAATCTGCCTCAAAACAATCCACAACCAGAACGTAATAATATGCCCCGGGACCATCGTGGGGCCGAGAAAAGCCGGGATCCCGAGGATCAAAATCTCGGTCCAGTTAGCATACGGGGCCACAAACCCGTTTGGAGCGGTGTATTCATGATGTAACTTGTGAATTTTCTCGTACCCCCACTCGCCATGCAGTAGTAATCTGTGGATCCAATAGGTTGTGTAGTCCTCCACGATGAAATACACCCTAATTGCAATAAAATTTCCCCAATGAAGGCAATGGCAAGCTTGTTCTGATTCCTATCATCTTCATAAAACATAAAAACACAACAACAACAAAATCTAAAATAATAAACACAATTCAAGACTCATATTTCTTAGGGTTAATTAAAAAACTACACTCAGAGTTTACCATGTTACAAACAAACTATCTTTCAAAATTATATGTATTAACATTTGTTTCTATTTTACAAATTGCCTCATCACAAATGGGGTATTGGTTAGGTAAACACATGCCAATGTCCTTCGAAAATCCTCTAGAAATAAACGTCCATCATTTCGATTGCGATTTTAAGTTACTTCTGTTGTTTCTTTTATGTGGTACTCTTTTTCCTATCAAAGGTTTTTCCCAATGGGTTTTACTTTGATAAGTTTTAACGAGACCCATTTTTTAAAGCTAGTTGTTTGGCTTGTAAGCAGTGCACTATATTTTTTTTAATAATATTTTGCATTTATTTAAAAAAACACTTTAAGGGGATATTTGTAATTTTGAAAGATAACTGTTTTTTTTTTTTTTTTTTCTGTAATTAAGCTAAACCTTATGGGTAGTTTTTGTAATTAACCTTATTCTTTAAGCAATTCAAAAACTTTGGGAATGTAAAGATTAGGAGTGACATTTTTTGATACGGCTCGAACATAATACATTATAACAATAATAAGTACATCGAACTCGGATCAACCTGAAATGACTCAATTAACCCATTCGACCCAAATATAACTTTTTTGTGATATATTTTTGATTAAATTATTTGGTTAAAATAGATAAACTATTGTCGTTAAGGTAATTTGTATTCAGATTACACGTGAATAAATATGTTGGGTTTTGGATTGACGAATCTAATACGAACAATTTAAACAAATCAGAGTTTGGGGTGACAGCAGTTAACAAATCATTCGTTGTGAATATAGTGAATCAACTCGACCCGATAACCCCTACCGACTTGAATTGCTACCCTAGTAAAGATTCCACACTTAGGGATGAAAAACGAACCAAGCTACTAGATACTCGATTCGGGATCGATCATTAAAAGCTCGTTTGAGCTCGGTTCATCAACGTAACAAACCAAGTATGAATACATTTTCCGTTCCAAAAGATGTAAACCCGATTCGAGCTCGACTTGATTAGTAAGAAAACAAATAAAATATGTAAATATATCAAGCTACTCGATCTCTATTCAAATAACTCGACTAAAAGCTCGTTCAATTAATAATCAACCTGCTTCAAACACAAACATTTTTTAAAGCTCGATTAAAATTCAAACAAGATTGAACAGTTCTACGTTGGCTCGACCCAATTCGTTTTCACCCTATTCACACTAAATTAAACCCAAAATTATAGAAACCCCAAATTTCAACAAGAATAGAAGACAATTTTACAATCCATTGGAAGATGAAGTTTATTTACATGGAAAACAATAACATATAATTTTACCTTAATGAGGGGATACGAGACGAGTAGAAGAGGGCCCACGACTAGAAAGCACAAGCGAGTAACCGATTTGCAGCAGCGGATAGTATCAGCAAAGGAGAGCTCCACTTCGGGTTGAATTTTGTAACGCCGAACAGATTCCTTGAAGAAGAATTCGAGAGAGAGGTAGTAAAAGGGGAAAAGAAAGAAAACGAGGAAGAGGAAAATTATACTGTGGCAGTAGAGGAGGTAGTCGGACTTGGTGGCGGAGTAATTGAGCCACATCGTCTCCCCCGCCGTGAGGGATCTGCTGATGGCGGATTCCGCCTCTTCGACGGTGGCGTAAGGCAACATCAGCGGCGGTGTGGACTAAATGGGTAGGAAATGAAATAGTATGTGGGGTTGGTTTGTCATTTGTCAGATAGTCTGTTATAAAATGCGGGACGAAGACGTGGGAAATATTTAAAACGATTGCGTCTTGATGTGGAGGACAAAGTCTATGCGAAAATGAGATGGGATTTTAACCATTGGTTAGCTTAGTAGTCACCACTCACCAGTATTACTCTTTAGACCCGAGTTTAAGTCTCTACAATGATAAGCGGGACGGACACGGGAGGCTGGTGAGTGGCAATTCCTTCCCTCATCTTGCGATTGAATCTACATAATATATTATTTAATAAACTAATATAGTATATATAAATATAAACCAAAACATTTTGCCCCCCAATTTCCATGTAATTTAGTTATAAAAACTTGTATGTTTGTTTTTATTTATATCAGATTTGATTTTGCCAGAGCCGTTCTAAGGTTTCGAGGGGCCTAGAGCAAAAAATAATATATATAAAATATATATATATATATATATTAAAAAAATATATATCTTGCCCCTCCTATTTTTTTTTTAAAATATTAAGGTATTTTTTTAAAAAAATATACTTAATATTTATGTGTATTTTTTTTAGTTTTTTTATCTGGCCCACCCCAATTTCGTGTATCGGTCTACCCGTAATAATTCATGGCTACGCCATTGTATATATAAATACATAAAAAAAAACTCCAGGAGCCCTCTTCGGTGGGCCCCCTGTGTCGCGGCACTATCTGCGGCCCTTGGATTTTGCCCCCCCAAGCATAAATTTCCGTGTCCGTCCCTGATGATAAGCTAAATTATTTTTTTTTAAAAAAATGAGATGAGATTTTTCCTTATTGAAGTTCTTATTAGAGTTCGAGAATCTTTAATTACAAATGAGAGGAGAATTTGGAAAGTAAATTAGTGCAGAGAGTCTGCACTAAAATGTTGCAAACTGTTGGAAATGGTCTAATGCTCATGTAGTGTGGCGTGTAATGATATTATTAAATCCGGAGATGAAATATTATATAAAATAAGAAATTGCAAATTATTTTTTCGTGTAATCCAAATTAATATTCAAGGTAACATGTTCAATGGTACAACCCACCTCGACTCTAATACTTATATCAAAGTCTATATATGAGTATATTCACATATAATACATACATTAACTTAAATAAGTAGTCAGTTTCAAATTTATGATACTTAAATTTGATCAGGCCCTAGAGTAACGTCTATCACCAACTAATCGCATAGTAATTCTCACCGACTAATCACATAATAAATATTTATTGCACATACTATATACAATGTAATTAATTATTTTCTTTGAATAGTCATTTACACGACAGATGTAATATAATATTTATAAGAATTTCGTTCCAATCACTATCATTAACCAAATTTCTTGTCAGCAAAAAAACTATTACATAAAACACTAAATGCAATAGATGATCTCAATTGTACTAAAAGATATTGGGAAAGCAGCCACCATTTACTCTTTGATACTTGATATATAGAATAGATTACCCCACTTCTTCATTTAGTAAGTGTTGAAAATAAATTTAGTGAAAAACAACACTTTTAATTAAGGATTATTCATATTGAATTAACAAAGATTAACCAATCAATATACGAAAAAGTACTTAAATCCATAATGATTGCTTTTCAAAAACGTGGAATTAGCCTTTTAGATCCTTTAGAGAAATATTAGAAAAGGTTGAATTAATTTAGATCCTTTAGATAGATAATAGAAAAGGATCATTATTCAACGTGTCATCTAAAGACCATAACCCCTATATAATTTCATTATAATTTTATGTTTTGATATTTCTATTTAGTACATTATTAAAATGGAAATTACCTACATGTCTCTAGACTCTATATGTTAAAGACTCACACCTGTTACATATATTAAACACCCTATTAGATTTATTAAAGGTTAATTACCTAACTTTTAGTACATCATTTATAAAACTGGCTTATTCTTACATGCCAGTCTGCAACTAAGGGTGACAAATCGTGTTATCGTATCGTGTTCGTGTTGACACAATAACGATACGATAAGGACACACACGAACACGACACGATAAGGATTTGCTCTGACACGAACACGAACATAAAAATTTTCGTGTCGACATGACACAACACGATAGTGACACGATAAGTCAAAAACAAAAAGAAAATAATTTATATGTTAATACACGACAACAAATTACACGAGATTACACGGTATTACACGATAATACACGATACAAACATACAAAATATCAGGTTATCGTGTCACTAACAGATAAACGTGTCATTATCGTGTTCGTGTTGGTCAGTATCGTGTTACTAACAGGTAAACGTGTCATTATCGTGTCCTTATCGTGTTCGTGACGTGTTATTATCGTGTCACTATCGTGTTCGTGTCCTTATCGTGTAAACGCTTAAAAACACGAAGACGAAACAAAATTTTCGTGTCCTTATTGTGTTGCCATGATAAGGACACGAACACGATAAGGCTAAACACTAACCCACTATTTTCGTATCGTTTTCATGTCGTGCTATCGTGTCGTGTCAAAAATTGCCACCCCTTTCAACAACGCATAATTATTTTACATACATGCTGAATTAAGGATCCATGAATAAGCAGCCCCATCTTTCACTTACAATCCCATGCGTGGAAACAATTATAGGTTAGGTACATCAAATTTAATGTAGTTTTTAGGCTTAGCAAAAATGTGGTTAAATTCCTCCTATCCAACCCAGTACCTAAGAACAAAACCAAAACATTAATAAACAACTTGTAGAGAAAATGGGTTCCATTTGTGGAATGTCAATGAAAAATCAATTGAACTTGTTTGGACAACTTCAAATTGATTGTTCTAAATTTGATTGTTCAAATTATCCATTACATACCATAGTACTAAAGCAAAGTATACACAGACAACAAATTTCAGTGCAAAATGAACAATCACAAGCCATTGGATTGATATATAATAATACAGTACAAGCCCCAAACTGTAGCATTAAGTCTTCCCCGAGAACAGAAAGATAAAGAGTTCGAAAAAACTATCGGTTACACAAGGAAAAGCTCTCTACCTCCATTGACGGATAAGAAAGGCGACGAAACCTAAAAGACTTCAGCTACTTGTTGCTAATAAGAAGCGTCAGAATGAAGGCCATGAATCTAGAGACAACTCTTGCTATCCTTAAAATCAATCAACTTTGTAACCTTGTGCAGAGTGGTCACTCAAAGCTCCGTTCTCAACACCATTGGTTTTTGGCCCCTCCCGTAACTGAATAAGATGAAAAATTTATCTTGTAAGAAAAACAAGGCGCTAAGTGTGGGACATATAAGTCGAGGAAAACAAGCATGTTACAGGAGCACAATGCTTGTCAAGAAACGGCACTTTTATTGAGACGAAGTCACTTGTTGATAGCATTTGTGTACCATGCAACACCAATTTGTTGTATAAACCTATCTCACATACTCTATCATAATTTACGAGAAGAAAAATCATTATTAGGTGTGATCACCTAGAAATCAGATGTTTGGATTTATTTAGAGTTGCAGAATTTCACCCACGATATCAGAATGGGTCGGCAAGGTTTTTGAAGTTAGACTGGATGAAATTATATATATATATATATATGTATATATATATGTATATATGTATATATAGCTTTTAGTGTTGTAAATGCCAACTTCTGCTGTAGATTCTACATAATTCAATCAGAATCTAAAAGCAGAAGAAGAGTTACTTTAGATTTCTAATTCTACTTATGGGTTGACTTTATTGCCCAAAGAAAACACTTATAAAACTTATTCATCAAACACTCTGCTAATTCCGATCAAAAAAAATAAAAACACTCTATGCTAACTTATTTAACTTTTAGCTTCTATCAAACACTCAAAATTCTGATTCTCAACTATGTTTTTGCTTCAGTTACAATAAATCACTTCTTCATCATCATCATCATCATCAACTGCACCTTATCCCACTACGTGGGGTCGGTGGTGTGAAGTTTATAGTGTCAACTAATTGTCTAAAATTAGTTAACACTACAAATTCACACAAAAAGCAAAGTGGCAAATTCACACAATAAATCACTTCTTCTAAAAGGAAAAAAAATGTGCAAACACTCCCTCACTGGTTAACTTATGCATATAAAAGTATAATAACATATCATCCATAATTCAAAGGATAGTATTACCTGCTGGAGGACTTTCTTTTGATAGCGGTAACCCTGCAAGATAAGGAAAAAAGAAAAAAAGCAGTGTAAAAGCGAAATAATTTTGAAGCCAAATACCCTTCTAAGGGAAAAATGATATGTTTTAATAATCACCTTGTCAGTGCCATAAATATAATCACAATAGGTAAATACTGATGCAAAATTACTTTGACTCTGTCCACCAACGTAATGATGGTAATCATGGTAATCTGGACCACCGTAAAAAGGAATATACTTTGTTAGAGTCCAAGGGAAGTCGTACCTGCAGCAATTACTACTTGTGAGTGTCTTCATGAACAAAAGCAGCAGAAGAAACATCCTTATAATTAAAAAAGCAAACACCATAGAAAAAGTGATGATAAAAAAGCTTTCACATACTCTGTAAAAGATATAGCAATTTTCACAAGAAAAACTAATTTTCAGTTTAATCAGGAGATGCCTTAAACATGATGAGTCATCAATTTAGATCTGGCTGCAGCAAACACAAAACTACATCCTGAGAATTTCATTCTATCAGCAACATATCTTTATCATAAACATCCGTGAAACACCTTCAACATTAATTATGTAAATAAAGTTCAAATAAATTACAAACATTGGGTAGATAAATTATAACAGCAAGGTCAACCATCCTTCCTCATTAACCAAGCTCACACTTAATTCAACAGAATATCACGTTTTCTTAGATTTTATTCACAAGAAATCTCTTTCATTTCAATAAAAATATGCCAAAAAGTGACTAAAACATCATACAACAAGATTCACCCATAGAGAAGCACTTAGGAAATGTAAGAGGATTTAACAATTGAAAGGATCGTGTGAACATTATGAGGTTTAATAGGCCAACGTGAACAGAAAAATACAAAGAAAGAAAAAAATTGGACGAGTAAACCAACATTGTCACAAAGTCAGTTCAGAATAGTTGGTCCCGACAGTCAAATGACACAAAAAACCTAAAGCAAATTCTTTCTCCGTTCAAACGCATGCATTTATTCCCAAATCAATATTTCATTTGATGAAAATGATTGTAAGTATCACGAATCAGTAGTATTGTTATCCAAATCAAGAAGAAACTATCTTTAACAAGATATACTGTTTGGAAACCATCCAGTATCTCGGATGAGACTAGGAAAGCTCTTACTTTGACCAAAAAAAAAAAGGTTAAGTTCCAGCAACAAGTATATTAAATTCACAAGAAGTACGGTTGATCTTGACCCTCATAGTTGATGCAAAATGTCTTTATCAAACTGTGACTAACTCAGAGTTAACTATCATTGCGGAAAAAACAAACTATCCAGTTTTCTGAATACAGGAACAAAGAGAGGATATATGGGTCAAAAAAACAACCTAACAATTCATTAGAGAACATGAAACACCCATAGATTTTTAAGACTAATAGGGCCACCTTCTAGGTCCCAAGTTTTAAATGCTTCTGCCCTGCATCCTGAGGCATCTCGTTAAATGCAATTGAATTACCTTTCTATCATATAAATAAATTTGAAAACATTAAGGGAGATTAATTTCTGCCGCTAGTAGGCAATTTACAAAAATTCAACAACTTAATATTAAGCAAAAGAGGACCAATAAAATGTGTTCCGAACTCCCTTTGAACCACACTAGTATTGTACAAGAAAATTGGAAAGAACAAAAAAAGTTATAATGAAATCAAAAAATAGTTAAAATGCACTCTAGGACCTAGGTAGTAGACAAGTTTTAGGTAGTCCTATTCTACAAATTTTACCAGAAATACTTCTACTGCTTGCATATAAACACGTGTATCGTATTAAATTCCAACTCAACTACGACGTTTAACCAACTCTAGAATGAAATGATTTATGACTTTGATATGTATTGCTAGTATTATGTAGAAAATACTGTAAATATTTAAAAAAGTATACTGCTATATTGCTAGTTATGATGATAATATGTATCTTCCATTTAAATTGTTTGTATATGCCTAACTCAGCCGAATTTCAGATGAAATCATTGCACATATTAACACTGTCCTCAGAAGAAATACATTGGGAAAATCCATGGGGGTCATGGGAATCTTACAAGAAACAAAATCAGTAATTAAACCTAAATGTAGCAAATGACAGTGCATTTAAATAAATGATCCCCCTAAAAGAATTAACGAAAAAAAAAAAACAAGAATAACAAATTGAAAAAAGTGAAAAAAGGATTACAAAAAAGGGGGAAAGGGGATCGAGAAAGAACAAAGACACTCATTTTAATCCTTCTCCTCGTGCACAAAAGTTAATCCGATATTATTGACCTCATCCCACCAATTCATTTACTTTCTAGCAGATCAATAGATATCCCAAAAGCAAACAGTTAAAAGAGAGTGAATAAACACCACTGTGGAGTCATCATTTGGTCAAATTAGCAAAAGCAAATCAAATATAATGACACTTAAATCAATCAGCTAGAGAGTTCTCAATATAATTGCATCAAATCAAAGCATGATGAGTAAATAAGCATGCCAAGTGCATTACCCACTGTGAGTCTCAATTGCCTCAATCTGCCTCAAAGCAATCCACAACCAGAAGGTAATGATATGCCCCGGGACCATCGCGGGCCCGAGAAAAGATGGGATCCCGAGGATCAAAATCTCGGCCCAATGAGCATACGGCGCCGCAAACCCAATCGGAGCGGTGTATTCATGATGCACCTTGTGAATTTTCTCGTAACCCCACTTGCAATGCAGTAATCTATGGATCCAATAGTTTGTGTAGTCCTCAACGATGAAATACACCCCCAATTGCAATAAATTTTCCCCCAATGAAGGCAATGGCAAGCTTGTTCTTACTCCTATAATCTTCATTCAACAGAACAACCCAACAAAGAAATCAAAAATAATTAAACATAAATTAGACTAATTATTTCATACGCTATACAAAGTTTTAGTAACCCCAGATTTCAACTACAATAAGCACAATCTTAGAAGGCATTGTAAGAATGAAGCTGATTTACTCGAAAAACAATAAGTTACATACCTTAATGGAGGGATAGGAGACGAGCTGAAGCGGGCCCACAACTAGAAAGAACATGCGCATAACCGATTTGTAGCAGCGGATAGTATCGGAGAACGAGAGCTTCACTTTGGGTTGGATTTTGTACGGGCCAACGGATTTCTTGAAGAAGAATTCGAGAAAGAGGTAATAAAAGGGGAAAACAGAGAAAATGAGGAAGAGGAAGATGATGTTGTGGCAGTAGAGGAAATAGTCGGACTTGGTGGCGGAGTAATTGAGCCACAGTGTCTCCGCCGCCGTGAGGGATCTGCCGATGGCGGCTTCCGCCTCTTCGACGGTGGCGTAAGGCAACATTGGCGGAGTGAACTAATTAGGAAAGTGGGGTTCTTTGCTCTGTGTGTGATTTTTGTCGTGTGGGGTTGGGATTTTGTGTGATGTGTGTGTAGTTTTGTGGGTTTTGTTTTGTTGTCACTTTTGTCAGATAGTTTGTTATAATATGCGGGAAGAACAGAAGAGGTGGGGAATATTCAAAACGGTGCGTTTTATGTGGATGACGAGTCTGCAAATATGAGTAAAAGATCTTTTTAAAAATCTTCGCCACTTGATTAATTTTGTTCTTTCTGACGCTGATTCTTCTTATTCGCTTAGGTTTTTCTTTCGATTAGACCCAGTCTAACTCCACCCAGGTCCAGCCTAATTCCATATAGTTTCTGTCTAGACGCTAGACTCTAACATGTCGCTTGAATAGCGCCTGGAACTTTGATTAGTTCATGTTGCCTAGGCGCTAGACTCTTTTTGGTCGTCTAGGTTTTTCTTCCGATTAGGCTTAGAGTCTAACCCCACCCAAATTCTGTCTAATTCCACTTAATTTTCGTTTAGACGCTAAGCTCCAACCTGTTGCCCGATTAGCGCGTATAACTTTTTAAAATAATGGTAAAGAGTTATGAGAAATTACGATCTTCTTGGTGGGATGCGAAAGTGATTAATAGGAGATTTAAGGTAATAGGTTTATGAATCAAGACTTCAAGTAGGGCAAGAAATTTAAGTACAACCAATAGCACATTTGCATTTGATGCACACATATTGAGGGTAATAAATTGTCTAAATATTAAAAAAAATCGAAAAAAAACACACGATATTTTTATGTGACAATAATGATAAATAGGTCTAATCAATTGGCGACGTGGGACACAAGTCAATCCAAATGGGTCAAGGCCCAATATCGCCTCCAACCAAAATTGGTGCTCTAAGTAAATGAATTTGGGTAAACTCATCCACAAAAGTTAGCTCATGGATAAAGGATGTCCAACTCATATTTATACATTCTGACAATTAAAAAACAACAAATATAAATCATAAATAATAATATAATATAATGATTACAAAAATTTGAATAGTTTTGTTAATCAATCGGTTTTATTTATTTCAACAAAAAATATTATATTAATGTATTATTTTCTATTTCAAATACAAATATATAAGTTTACGAAAAAAAAATCGTGGACAATTTAATTATTAAGAACCTTTCAATATAAATCATCTAGAAATAGACACCCTTCATTTAAATTGCGTTTTTAGGTTTTTCCGTTGTTTCTTTTTCTGAAATCTAACATTGTTTTCACTTTGCTACCTGATCGACTTGTGATCAGGACTTTTCCTTTCTTTTTATATATTTCCATTTACTTAAAAAAAACCTTTCAATATAACTATATTTATTTTTATCTGTATAATCTATATTTTATCAAGTTTTTTCCTAATAATTAATAACGAAATTGTGAATTTAAAGGGCCAAAATGTATTCTTGGATTTAAATTTATTACTATGATATATACGATCCATCATCCACGTACCAAATATTTTGCAAAAATGTTGGGAATAGGGTCGGAGCTAGACGAATAAGTTTGGGGGGCTAAATAATTTTGGGGTGTTAGTATCAATAAAAAATAAATATTTAGTACTAAAAAATATTTTTAAAATAAAATATACCTAGAAATAAATAATTTTCAAAAACTTTGGGGGGGCTTTGCATTAGGATACGCCCCTGGTTGGGAACTCCTGCGTTTAGACTTATAGTATATTAAAAAGGAAAAGTTGTGTTGCTTGCCAAATTATTAAATATCAAATGGCGATCACATTAAAGTTTTTTTTTTTTTAAACTCATTTTCCAAGTTTACGGCAAACTATGCCTGAGGACAGTAGCTCCGCTCTCTTATTACTACCCATGATCTCTCATCACTACCCCCAAATCGAATTTATACGGATGATATTCAGTATGGATTTCTACCAAGATGCTATTCATTAATTATGAATCACACCAAGTCTTTTACCAACTTGTATATGACCAAGCATTTTGATGGATTGTGGGTCTTATCTACCAATCACATAATATGTGATTGGATTGGATTTTATTCATAACTAATAATCACATAAGCTATTATCGCGGAACCAAAAAATGTAATTTAATTCCATTTTATAAGCATATTGTAACAACTCAATTGATACCAGTTATATTGTTAAACACTTCAACAGTCATAACATAAATGAAAAATTATTATAATTTACTTTATCAAATATATTTTGAAAATCATAATAAAATTTTAAAAAATGATTTTAAAAGATATAATTGGACTGGACAGACAATTCCGTAACCATGAGAAGCTGGAATCCTTCTCAAAGAATATATGTCTAAGACAAGAATTTACGAAATTACCAATGGATAGAAATGACATATCATAGTGTCTCATCAAATTCAAAACCAGGCACCGTCACTGTCTGATGATCATGTCATTTTGTTGTTTCTTAAACTTTCATATACTTTTCGAGGCGGCTCAAACATGCATATTCAATTTAATGGATACCGCAGCCCGTAAACTTTCATACCACAAAATAACCATAACTTACCCCCCAGTCCATTTCTTGTCCCCGTCCCGATGCACCTGGATACCGCAGCCCGTAAACTCACGCGAAAATTCATTAAAGTCAAAAATAGTATGGGCTTTGTGCTTAACCCTAATCCACAAGCTCCCCTAACCCATCCAGGTACAAAAAGAAAACTCCAATTACCCTTCCATGGTGACCACGAGTTGCTACCAATCAAAGTTGAGATTCTGAGTAAAAGACACAAATTTGATATTGAGATTCCTTCAGGTTCTGACGATACTTCTGATCTAGAGAGTCCGAATTTTCCGGCGGGAGCTGGGTCCGAGGGCCAGCCCCGCCAATCACCATGAGGATCATAAGCTGGAACTGTCGGGGGCTTGGGAACCGCCGTACAGTTCAGGAGCTCCGCGATTTAATTCGCTCAAAGTCGCCCGATTTGGTTTTTCTTTGTGAAACCAAGTCTAGTAACAGTTCGATGGAGTCTTTAAAATCTTCTTTGGGTTTTTTCGGTTTTTCTGTCGCAGCCGTTGGTACAGCTGGGGGATTGCTTCTTTTATGGCGTCGGAACATTGACGTTACATTGCGAGGTTTCAGTGATAGATTTATTGATGTAAATGTGAAAATTACTTCGGGTACTCTTCGCCTTACAGGTGTTTATGGCCAGCCGAACGTTCTTCTTCGTCGTCAGTTTTGGTCTAATTTCAAAAGTTTGCACTCTTCTGCAAATGAGCCGTGGATTTGTATCGGTGATTTTAATGAAGTTTTACAACATCATGAATTTGTCGGTGCGAAACCTCGGGCAACATGGCAAATTTCCTTATTTCAGGAAGCCATTAATTTTTGTGAACTCTCAGATATGGGATATTATGGTACAAAATTCACTTGGAATAGGCTCATTGCTCACCCTCGAACACAACGAGGACGTTTAGACCGGGCTCTGTGTAATCCCTCCATTCGAAATCTTTTTCCTCGCCACCGCGTTGACATCATTCCATCCTTCACATCCGACCACGCCTCCGTCTTCCTTCAGCTTTACCCCGGTTCCTCACAGAGCTTGGTCGGGAATCGTCGAAGGCCGCCTCGTTTCGAGCCTTATTGGATAAAATCTGCTGATTGCGAAAAAATCATCCAAGATAGCTGGCAGAATTCTCTTGATAACATTGACGACAAGATGGGCAAATGCTTAATTGGTCTCTTAAATTGGCATAAATCTGAATTTGGAGATCTTACGAAACAAGTTGAATTTTTAAAAAAGAAAATTGATACTCTTGAAAGGGGTCAAATTACAGAATCTGTTGTTGAAAGTTTGAGAGATTTGCATGGCCGTTTGAACTTTATGCTAGATTGCCTTGATTGGAAATGGAAGCAACGTGCGAAACAGACTTGGTATAAAGATGGCGACCGAAATACAAAATTCTTTCACGCGCATGCCACTAAGAGGCGTGATATTAACCATATTTCAGCCCTAATGGATCATTTGGGACATAGGAAAACGGAGGTGAAGGATATTGAGCAGATTATTCTTAATTACTTTGAAGACATATTCACTTCCTCCTCCCCATCCCAGGAAGATATCCATCGAGTTACCAGTCGCATTCAACCTCGGGTTACGGCGGAGATGGCCGAACAGCTTTCGCTTGCTTTCACCGAAGAGGAAGTTGCCAGGGCGGTCAAACAAATGCATCCTTTTAAATCGCCCGGACCCGATGGTATAAGTCATATTTTCTTCCAAACATTCTGGCATATTATTGGCAAAGATATCACCCATGCTGTCCTCCGTTTTTTAAACAATAAATTCCTCTACAGTGGCATGAATTTCACCCACATAGTTTTGATCCCCAAAATCAAAAATCCTGAATTAGTGTCGCAATTTCGTCCCATTAGTTTGTGCAATGTTATATATATAATTGCATCCAAAGTCATCACTAACCGGTTTCGCCCACTTCTCCCTACTATTATTTCGGATTCCCAGTCAGCCTTTATTCCCGGTCGCCTTATTACTGATAATATCCTTGTTGCATATGAGACGCATCACTCCATGAAACTTAGAACCAAAGGTAATAAGGGTCTTATGTCCATTAAGTTAGATATGAGCAAAGCTTTTGATAGAATTGAGTGGTCTTTTGCTTTCTCTGTTCTCGAGTCCTTAGGTTTTCCTAGTTCTTTTATTGAATTAATTAAACTTTGCATTTCCACGCCGTCTTTCTCTTTTCTTTTGAATGGCTCACGTTTGGTTCACTTACTCCACAACGAGGAATACGCCAGGAGATCCCCTCTCCCCTATATTTTTATCATATGCTCAAAGTGCTTTCCAAAATTTTGCGGGACCTTTTAGCAACGGGCCGACTTCACGGAATTCAAGTAAATAGACGAGCCCCCCGTGTGTGTGTCGCATCTCTTCTTCGCCGATGATACCTTACTCTTTGGAGAGGCTACTTTGGAGGAAGCTCGAATGATGAAATTTGCTCTTACCCTATACGAGAATGCGTCCGAAGCGAGTATCAATCTTGATAAATGCATCCTATTTAGCCCCAACACTACAATGAGGCGTTGCTTGCCAAATTTACGAACATCTAGGTATTCCCATTGTGTCTTCACATGGAAATACTTAGTCTTCCGTCTCATTATTGGCAAAAACAAACGGGAAGTCTTCTTATCATTACAAGACCGGGCATGGAAGAGACTACAAGGATGGAAAGAGAAAACCTATCACAAGTGGGTCGGGAAATCTTAATTAAATCGATTTATTCAATCAATTCCTACATACGCGATGTCGTCTTCCGTATTCACGATAATGTGCTTGATAAAATTCAATCAATGATCGCGGATTTTCTTTGGAGTGGATCGAAAACAACAAGAAAATTCATTGGCTCTCGTGGAATAAATTGGCGCTTCCTAAAAATCGAGGTGGACTCGGTTTCGAGACACCTACGGGCTTTTAACACTGCACTTTTGGGTAAACAAGCTTGCGAATTCTCACTCAACCTTCCTCTGTTGCACGTATTTTTCGGGCTAAGTATCTTCCCAAACGGGAATTTTCTTAATGCATCTTTGGGCAATAGACCTTCGTGGAGTTGGAGGAGTATCCTTGAAAGTCGTTCCCTTATACGCCGTGGTGCGCGGCGTCTTATTCGATCCGGGATGCATACACATATTTGGTCCGACCCATGGCTTCCCCGTGATGCTAATTTCCTTGTCAACTCGCCTACACCGCATTTTTCCGATCTGGGTCGGTGATCTTATTGATCATGCTTCGCGTCTTGGCGTTGAACTTATAAAATCTATTTTTCTCCAAACGAAGCTGCCATTATTTTGAGTTTACCCTTGGTTAATTGTAACTTGCACGATTTATGGTGTTGGCACCACACACGACATGGAAAATACACCGTCAAGTCTGCATACTATGTCGCCATGGCACATGAATCCCCATCGCCACTCATTTTTTCCTCCGGTCCTTCGCACGCCACATATAATCTGGTGCGGAAAAAATTTGGCATATGAATATACCCCTCGGTTTAAGTTTTTGCTTGGCGATGTTGTTCGGGATCCATTGCTTCTACCGATTGTCTTCTTTGCTCATCACATTATGTCTTCAAGTTCTTTGCACTTTTTGTCAATCTCCGTAAGACACGTCCTAATCATATTTTCTTTACTTGTTCATATCTTCCCGGTTTGGCATCATTCGGGACTTAAGGATATTATATTGATTTGAGCAACCGTCCTTCATGTTTTGGTTTCGAAAATTGTTCTTAATGCTCCGCCCTTTATTGGTAGTCTTTTTGTGGTGTTATGTTGTTTGTTATGGTTTTACCGAAATAAATGGAAATTCGAGAATAATACCATCGCCCCCTCTCTGTTGTTATTCTTTGCAAATTCAGTCCTTCAAGACTTCAGAATACAACAAAGGCACGATATTCCTTCACGGCTTTAATAAACTCGCTTTAATGTCCCATAACATCTCGGCCCGAAAATTTGTTTTGATGGGGCAATAGCACCAGATGGTCCGAGCGGTGTGGGAGTTCTTTGTTTTTACAAAGACGGGCGTTTTTATTCAAGGTCTTAGCCGAAAATTTTCGGGTATTTCGATCCCGTTGCGGAGTTCTTGGCTCTTCTTGAAGGCTGTTAAATTTGCTCAAACACTTAGTTTTAATCACATCTCCATTTTTGGTGATCTTTCTGCGATTATTCTTGTCAGAAAGCGGTGAATCTTATTGTGCAAACGGCTTGTTCTCCCATTCTCCAGGATATCATTCGACTTAAATCCTCCTCGACAATTAGTGGTTTTTTCTGGTTTCGTAGGAATTTTAATTTAGTTGCACATAGATTAGCGTCGTTTGCAAAACGTATGGACTCGGATGTTGTGATGTACTGGGATAAACTCCCTAAACCACTTTGTCAATCGTTGTTGGACGATTTCCAACGCCTCTAATATAATGCTACCTTTTGTTTTCAAAAAAATAAAATTAATGGTATTATTAACATACACTTACAGATTATATATAGCTTTGTTAATTTATTTTTTACAGTTTTATGTTCATAATCAAACAAATTATATCATGTTGTTAAAAGAAAAGTCCAATTAATGTATACGAACTCAGTTACTGTAAGCCCAAGATTACTTAGAGACACTCGTCTTAGTGACACAACTTTATGGAGTTCAGATGGACAATATGATTCCTACACCAACTAAATCGTAAAAATTCATCTCTTAAAATCTATAAATATCCATAAAGGTCATCAATTTGACGGTACGCAAACATTAATTGCAAATTTTACAAGCTTTTTGTCATTTATACTATATTTCTCTATGGAATTGACTTGAAGGGTATTCGTTAAAACAATCATAACGTCATTTACGATTTGTTATCAATATTTGAAATTCGAGTTCCCGCATCAACAACAATTAGCCAAAAGTCTACATACATGTGATCAAATTGAAATAAGATCTCATATTAAGATCTTGAATTATAGATTTTGCATGATAATAATAAAGTCAATGGTTCCACTATCTTCTAGCTTGATAGGGGCTCCTATTCAAGTTCATCAAAGTGAGAAGAAAAGTAAAACCTAATTGATCATGAGAGACCATGATTTCAAAGAGGATAGAAAAGAAAAGGCAAAAACTTGCGTGAGACGGTCTCACGGATTTAGATCCTGTTGGAGGAGGGTTATCTCAATTTAGGTAAGAAGGGGTTATTAGAAATTGGAAGTTGGAAGAGGAATTATTTTTTCTTTGTAGTAGGAGGAGGTTATTTAGGCTAAGAAATATAAGAGAGTTTTTGGTGGAGAAATATTTGCTTGTATTGATTCTTCTCAAATTTTGGCTTGTTACAAAATGATCAAGACACCCCTATTTATACTAGTACAACTTCCTAACCAATGGCTAGGATTTATTTGATCTAATGGCTATAATTCATCCACTAGAATCATCCTCCAAAATATCTACTTTACTAGAATATTCTACAAGATTTGCTACATATAATATCTAAGATATTTTCATAAGACTTTTCTAGATATATTCTAGAACTTGGGCTATTTGGGCTTGGGCTCTCATTCTTTTCTTTTATCTCAAAATTAATCTTCCAAGCCCAATATTACTTGGGCTAAATCAAGTTTAATTTCCAACACCCCCCCTTAAACTTGATTTGTCATTCCGAGGAAACTTCTAAGTCGTATGAAGTCTACATGCTTGAGTGGCTTGGTGAAGATATCCGCAATTTGATCTTGAGACTTCACATACTCCACTTGCACGTCATTTCTCGATATGCATTCTCGTATGTAGTGGTAGCGAGTGTCAATGTGCTTGCTTCGATCATGAAACACCGGATTCTTTGCCAATGCCATAGCCGACTTGTTTGTCGACACAAATCTTAGTTGGATCTTCTTGTGTCATTCCCATTTCTTTCAAATTTCTCGGCCAAATCGCATGGCAAACACTGTTTTGTCCGCAGACTACGTGCTCGACTTCACGGGTTGAGAGTGACTATCAACAACTTTTTGACATCCAAGTGAATGCGGTATCTCCCATGAAGAACACAAAGCCGAGAGTACTTTTTCGATCATCCACATCTCCAGACCAATCGCTATCACTATAGCCAACAAGTTTATAATCATTAGTTGTTGAATAAAATAAGCCGTAATTGATCGTACCTTTGAGATAGCGAAGAATCCTTTTAGCAGCCTTCATGTGAGTAGTGGTTGGATTTTCCATGTAGCGACTTATTAGACCAGTGGCATAGAGAATGTCTGGTCTGGTACACGTCAAATACCGCAAACTTCCAACCAAACTTTTGTACAATGTCGGGTCCACTTTTTCTTCTCCGTCATACTTTGATAGCTTGATGCCGCACTCCACTGGTGTGTTAATAGGCTTGCAGTTATCCATCTTGAACCTCTTGAGAATTTCCTTCGCGTAGCCTTCTTGCGAGATGAAAATCCCATCTTCTTGTTGTTTAACTTCAACGCCGAGGTAATATGCCATAAGCCCGATATCAGTCATCTCAAATTCTCTGGTCATTGCTTTCTTGAACTCTTCAAACATGTCTGGATTATTTCCTGTGAAGATCAAGTCATCCACATATAAACACACGATCAAAACATCATCTTTTCTGACCTTGACATAAAGTGCATGTTCGTGCGGGCATTTAGTGAATCCATTCTCTTGCAAGTATTTATCGATCCTGCTATTCCAAGCCCGTGGTGCCTGCTTTAATCCATATAGAGCCTTCTTCAGCTTCAGGACTTTATCTTCTTCTTTCTTCACCACATAGCCCTTTGGTTGTTCAATGTAAACTTCTTCCTCGAGAACTCCATTTAAGAAAGCTGACTTTACGTCCATCTGGTGAATCTTCCACTGTTTTGAGTTAAAGAAATGATAAGTCTTATTGTTTCAAGCGAGCGATCGAGCAAATACCTCGTCATAGTCGATTCCACTCTTTGACTATAGCCTTTTTGCGACTAGCCTTGCTTTATATCTTTCAATTTCTCCTTTAGCATTCTTCTTTGCTTTGTACACCCACTTGACGCCGATAGCCTTATGTCCTTTTGGAAGTGAGGTCGGCTCACGTGTCGTTCTTCATGATTGCTTGTATCTCCTCATTCATAGCATCTCTCCATCTTTTATTTTGACTGCTTTTTCAAAAGTCACGGGTTCACAATCTGTAAGTAGATAGAAAAGTGTTATATCATCTATTCTCTCGGTGTTCTCATAAAGATCTTCTAGACTCCTTGCACGTGTTATGCCTCTTTCATTTAGAAATGATGGTGGCGAGTCTCCTTCACCGTTGATTGATTGTGAAGTGGATGGAGTAGTTGGCTCTTCTTCTTGAACTTCTATTGTTGGCTCGATCGGTCTCGACTCCTTTTCTTCAAAATCCGGAAAGAAATTGAAGTTGTTTTGGGAGCCAAAATCCCAATCGATTCTTCATCAAACTCTACATCACGACTTATCACAAGCTTCTTAGTATTTGGATTATATAACTTATAACCTTTAGAATTTGAGTCATACCCGATGAAGATGAATGTCTCGCTTTTGTCATCAAGCTTACTTCTTCTCTCGCCAGTACATGTGCATATGCTTTGCTTCCAAATACTTTTAGATGAGAGATACCTGGTTTTCTTCCACTCCAAGCTTCTTGTGGTGTTTTTCCCCAAACACTTCTGGTTGGTGAACGATTTGACAGCAATACACCGCACACGCCATTTCTTGACCCCGAACTCCTTTGCGACCTTTTGCTTTTGAGCATGCACCTTGCCATTTCAAGAATTGTTCTATTCTTTCTCTCGGCTACGCCATTTTGTTGGGGAGATCTTGGGATCATCAAGGGACGCCGGATTCCATTTGCTTCGCAAAATTCTTGGAACTCCTTAGATGTGAATTCTCCTCCACGATCCGATCGCATTGCCTTGATTTTGCATCCACTTTCATTTTCCACCATAGCTTTGAACTTCTTGAATGCTTGAACACTTCGGACTTGTTTCAAAAAATATACCCAGTCTTTCTAGAGAAATCATCAATAAAGAGGAGGAAATAATTATTTTTACCGAGAGAGCTTGGCTTGATTGGTCCACAAACATCGGTGTGTATGAGCTCCAGGGGCTTCGTGATCTCGAGCTTGACTCCTTTGGAAAACTCTTTCAATTGTTTTCCCGATAGACATCCTTCGCATAGTTGATCGGGATGATTGATGGAAGGTAATCCTCTTACCATCTCTTTTCTTTGATAGTAATTCTAATCCGCCAAAATTTAAGTGCCCAAATCGTAGATGCCAAAGCCAAGATATCTTTGTAGCAAGCTTTGAGACATTTTGCTACATCATTCGGATATTTAATAAGAACATTCTATTTCTAGACATTGGCACTTTAGTGATTAAATTATTTCTATCATCTCTTATAGAAAGACTACGATCTTTCATGTGAATGTCATAGCCTTTCTCTAAGAGTTGTCCCAAACTCAAGATATTACTTTTCATATTTGGAGCGTAATAGACATTAGAAATAAATTGATGACTTCCATTCTTCAAGCGGATTAGAATTTTACCTTTTCCTTTGACCGGGACTTTAGACTCATCTCCAAAAGAAACATTGCCACTCACCGATTCATCAAGCTCCACAAACATGCTTCTTCTTCCACACATATGGTTGCTTGCACCAAGATGTCAGTACCAAGTGTTGTCTTGTCTTCCATCACCACCTTTGTATGCTAGTAACAAATTGACATCTTCTTCGTTTTTATTTTCCACATAGTGGGCCTTTTCTTCAACCTTGTTTTTGGGAGCTCTACACTCGCATAGTGTCCAAATTTTTGACAATTATAACACTTAGTTTGTGATTTTTCGTACCTTGTTCTTGGATTGCTCCTCCCGCGTCCACCTTTGGTTGGGTATTCTCTTCTATCTTCATTATTATTGAAACCTCCTCGTGCATGTCCACGACCACGGCCTCGTCCGCCTCGTCCCTTGAAACGACCTCTTCCATGTTGACCACGTTCATTGCTCATGCTTTCTTTTTTATCCTTTACTTGCATTTTAAAAGTTGTTCTACAATATCTTGCTTCTTTTTATGTTTTTCTTCATATGCTTGTAATAACCCCAATAATTGATCAATAGTCATCTCCTCCAAATTTTTGTTTCCTCAATTATTACGACAATATGCTCAAATTTAGGACTTAAAGAACGGAGTATCTTTTCCATAATTCTCACATCACTTAACTTTTCACCATTTCTTTTCATTTGATTAGAAACCGAAAACTCTTGAAAAATAGTCGGAAATAGATTCGGACTCTTTCATATGTAAAGCTTCAAATTCACCTCTTAATGTTTGGAGACGTACCTTCTTTACTTGCGGCTCCTTTGTGAGATGTTTGAAGCTTCTCCCATGCATCCTCATGGCGGTAGTTGCACTTGAGATCTTTTTCAAACCATCATCATCCAAAGCTTGGTAGATGAGATAGAGAGCTTTCTTGTCTCTCTTTCTTGAATCTTTTAAATTATCCTTTTGAGTTTGGGATAGTGTAGCCTCGTCTTGTGGCTCGACATAACCTTTTTCTACAATATCCCAAACTTCATGTGCACCCAAAAGGGCCTTCATCTTGATACTCCAATTATCATAGTTGCTTGTGTTGAGCATAGGGACTTGAAAGGAAGCCACACCATTTGCCATATTTTTATGTAAACCACAAGTGATCTTGTGGCTCTGATACCACTTTGTTGGAGGAGGGTTATCTCAATTTAGGTAAGAAGGGGTTATTAGAAATTGGAAGTTGGAAGAGGAATTATTTTTCTTTGTAGTAGGAGGAGGTTATTTAGGCTAAAGAAATATAAGAGAGTTTTTGGTGGAGAAATATTTGCTTGTATTGATTCTTCTCAAATTTTGGCTTGTTACAAAATGATCAAGACACCCCTATTTATACTAGTACAACTTCCTAACCAATGGCTAGGATTTATTTGATCTAATGGCTATAATTCATCCACTAGAATCATCCTCCAAAATATCTACTTTACTAGAATATTCTACAAGATTTGCTACATATAATATCTAAGATATTTTCATAAGACTTTTCTAGATATATTCTAGAACTTGGGCTATTTGGGCTTGGGCTCTCATTCTTTTCTTTTATCTCAAAATTAATCTTCCAAGCCCAATATTACTTGGGCTAAATCAAGTTTAATTTCCAACAGATCCGTGAGACGGAGTCCTTATACAAAGTTTTAAAGGTTTTTTTTTCAGATTTTATTTTTCTTAGGGTTTATATTTATTTTTTTAGGGTTTATTTTGTTTCTTGGGTTTATTTTTCATTGATTTGGGTTTTTAGGATTTTTAGTTTTTTTTAGGGTTTATTTTTTATTTTTTGGGTTTATTTTTGTTTTTTGGATTTATTCTTCATGGTTCATGTTTTTAGGGTTTATTTTTGTTTCTTCATGGTTTATTATTATTTTTAAATTTATTTTTATGGTTCATGTTCTCAAGACGGAGCCCTTAGGAGGTCCGTTTCACGGATTTAGATCCGTGAGACCGTCTCACAAGAGACTTGCTCAAAAGAAAAAGTTGAGATCACTGTTCAAAATACCGTACCGTACCGGCCGGTTCAACCGGTTATACCGGATACCGGTGGTCGGACCGGTACGGTAAGGTCCTAATAACCGTTTTAACGGTTAAACCGATCAATACCGGCCAAACCGGACAATACCGGCCATACCGACCTAAAACCGGTTGAACCGGAATTTGCTTTTTTTTTAGTTTTTGTATTTTTTTTCACTTTTTTTTATAAAAATAGAATTTATAAATTTAATATTTAATATATTTATGTCATTTTTGAGCAAAATATATATATTTTTTCGTTTTAACTAAACATATATAACTTTCCCTTCTATATTAATAAATTATATTAATATTTTATATATTATATTTTCAAATAAATATTTTTTATTAAAACCGGTAAAACCGGCGGTTGAACCGGTTCGACCGGTTGAACCGCATACCGGTGGCTTGGCCGGTTTGATCACCGGTACGGTATTTAAAACACTGGTTGAGATATCATTTTACCAATGCAGCTTTCATTGACTGCACTGTCAAACATGATTATGCCCTTTTGAAATAGGAAATGGCACTAGATGATGATGAATCACGTCACTTTAAAACTTTCAAAATTATATAGTAAACTATTTATAAATGATTATTGTTATTATTAGAATATATTATTTTTATTGATAATTTAAAATTAATTCATTAAAACACTATATTTTAGTTACTTCTGGATGAAGAGTAGGTCTCATGCGAGACGATTGCACCGTGCGATGGAAAAAAAAAGAAGTTATATTTTTTTAATGCAAATAGCAATATGTTTAGGATAAAAATTAACAATTGTTTGAACACTAAAAAGTATGTACAAAGTCATAGATAATGTATTACATTTTACCCTAAGTTACACTTAAAAGTACTCTCTTTTTTTTGTCGCACGGTGCGACTGTTTCACACAAATTTTTGCTCTGAATTAATCCGACCAATTTTGCTAGTGCTGCTTGGGAATTGAATATTGATGTGAAGACAATAATAAATAATGTAAATTGTTCTCATATAACAAAAACAAGTTATATAAAGGTGTGGCTAGCGAAATACAAGCTTAATTTGTTAAGATGAAGTTATCCGTGGATTACCTGGAGCCATTTAATTTTTAATTGTCATAGAAATAATAAATGTTGTATATTGTGAATTATTTCAGTGAAAACGATGAAGTGATGAAAATAAACACCTTCTGATGAAGATATTATTCAGGGGACAATAATTATATGTCGATAATGATAGATAATTAGTTGTATTTTACCAATTGTACGTTTCCCCGAAAGAGGCATTTCAAGCAATATTAATATCTACTTTCTACGTACACTATGAAAGAAAGAAAAAAAAAAAAGAACAAGAATGCATGATTTGCAAAAAAATAGAGACCAGGTTGAATTAGGTAAAATAAAACGAAATAGAAAACTTTAGATTCACAGTTTATGAAATTGAATTGAGAAAACATAAGTTGTCAAGAAAAAAAAAGTTTAGTATTTTTATACATAAGTATTATGTATAAATATATATTGTCAATTTTAAAATTTACTTTCTCGTGGCCCTAAAGTTCATGAAGAAAAAATTATTTTCTCGCGTATTTAGCGAGATTATTGATTTAGTATATTAGCCTGAGTTGGAAGACGGTTTAGTATATTAGCCTGATCGAGTTGGTATCCGAAAAACGTTTTTGAGTTTATTTTATTATGACTGCTAGGGCTAAAAAACGAACAAAGCTACTCGAATCGAGATTGCTCGTTAAAATTTTGCTTGAGTTCGATTCGTTGACATAATGAACCAAGTTTGAATATATTTTTCCGATAGATAAGAGTAAAACTCAACTCGATTAGTAAAAAAAGAAAAAAATATGTGTAAAAATATCAAGCTACTACTCGAGCTAGATTCGTGTTCAGCTCGACCAAAGCTCATTCGAGCTCGATTTGTGTTCAACTAGACCAAAGCTCGTTCGAGCTCGATTTATGTTCAGCTCGACCAAAGCTAAGCTCAAACACAATTTTGAAGCTCGATTAAAATTCAAACAAGCCCTAACTTTTCACCATGTTCGACTCGACTCATTACCATTTAACATCATTATAAATAATTTACTTGACTGCATTTTTCTAAACACAACCTATAACATTTGAATTTCGAAAAGGATATGCTTGAAGATCTCTTTAATGAGTCTAATCATTTTTGTAGACTACTAAGGCATCAAAAAATGCCCTTTGAATATAAGTAAAGTTTGATATGTATCAATATGGTGGTATATGATATGATGGATGCTAATGATTTGAAGAGTAGACTTAGGAGAATGAAAAAGTCCTTCACTTTTTATTTTTGTCCTATTTTCAAAGACATAGATTTGCTTTTGTTCGACTATCTTAAAGATCTTGTACTTTTCATCTCAAAGAGGTTTTACCCATTTTTTTTAATATTTATTCAATCTCAATGATTTTCCCCCCCAAAATAATAGTATATACCAAACTTAAAAACAAAATTACACCGTCAACTGGCAAAATGACCACCTTAAATAGACATATATGTCAAGAAAAAAGCTCGGCATGTGAGGAAAGCAATCGCTTATCGACGGAGAAGAACAATAATCAAAAGACAAGCAAAAAAAAACAACGAAACAAAAAAAAACTAAGCAATACTCCAATGAAGTCTAAACACCCCCAAAATGAGGATTAGGCACTCCTCAAGAGGAGATCTACAACCTAAAAATTCGAGGACGAGCTACATCACACACTACAAGACGAAACTATCGACCCTGCGTACGGACTTCGCAAATCACCGGAAAATAAGGACACCAATAAAAAGAAAACAAGAAAATTACAACAACAAAAAAAAATCCAAACAAACTAAATAAAATTAAAGAGAAAGAAACAAATATCTCTCCTTCACCCAAATCTACTGCTGCAGCCTATCGCCACCACCCACCATTAACCCGCCTCCACAAAGTAATCCCAATGTCAGATCCAACTCAAGTTTCAAATCTATATATTCAGTTTTCAATCTTATATATTACATCAATCGATCCACTACTACTAGTCCTGAGTCCATATATACATAATATATGATTATTTTTAAATAATCTTATTGCAACGGACCCGTTAAACACAAATTATATATCCTAATAAATTATTATATTTAAATTGAATTATCAAAGTTGAGCCCATTATTATGTGATATTTCTTTTTAAGGAAAATGTTGGAAAAAAGTTTTGAAAAGGTGAAACTTCAACGAAGTGGGCCTATGAAGTAAGAAAAAGAAATTAAATTCAAACTAATAATTTTATGTCCAAAAATCTCCAAATTGTTCGTGTAAACAACTTTTATCGATTTTCTGTCCACATCAACAATCCTCGGTCCAAATTTGTTTTTTCAACAAAATTCAAGTTAAATTTGTCAATTTTGAAAATTTAGTTTAGTAAAATCATACCATTTTAAAATGATCAGATGTTTATTTAACCCACTCTAAAGAACTCGTTTTAAAATCACTTTCGCAAATTATATATTACCTGAAAGTTGTTTTTATTATCGAATGTTTAATTTAATCTTCTGATAAAAAAAATTTACACACAAGAGTTTGTGATCACAATTCATTGAGCTTTGAAGTCCATATTGGGCCAAAAGGACGGATGACTTAGGTCCAATGTGAGGTGGGCCAAAATTATACTTCTGTAATTGTGGGCTAAAATTAGCAGTTAATCATATGGGATCCAGGCTAACATCGTCGCTCCAACTAACGAACATATCATTTTTGCCTCAGTAAAGCCCACAATGCCATTGTTTAATGATCTATGTAAGTATATATATTATCAAAGTGTAACATGAATTTTTATTAATATAATTAAGCTTAAAAAAACATTTCAACTGTAAGTCATAGTAGCAACTTCATGCATGAGCAGTGACGAAGCCAATAATATGGGGTAAGGGGCCCAACTAATATTAATATAAAAAGAGTTTGTTGGATTTTTGGCCACTTCTCCATAATAAAAATAGTTTTAACCATATTTTCTTAGTCATTTTTAGTTCAAATTTCCACCGTCTTTTTTCCTTTCTAGGGACCGGTACATGACTCGATACCGAAAAATATACTACATCAATTTTATGAAATATAACCAAATACTTCACCAGATAATACAAGAAAGGTATGACCGTGACAAAATGGGTAAAAAAATATGTTTTCAAAAAATATGACTATTTTTCATGTTTACAAAAACATAAGTGGACAATTTGTCCATTACCACATGTAAAAAATTAAAAACAATAAATCAAATTTAAAATAAGTAGAAATTTTGATTAAGTCATTGTATTAATTCAATCACATCTTAATACTAAAAAATAAATAACAAATACAATTACATCAATTTACCAAAAGAGACAAATAGAGACGCAAGATAATAACGCAAAAATTCAAGTTAAAATTTATGGCGGAGCTTAAAAATGTACAAATTTTTTAAAAATGGGCAAAATATCATATTTTTCAAGATTCGCAAATGAAAGCAGAAAAGAATAATGCAAGATAACTGAATACTTTTTTTTTCTATTTTTTATTAATTTTAAGATTAAAAAGTGAAAGAACCAAAATACCTCTACTTTGTTTTCAAAATTTGAGGGGGGCCCGATGCCCCCCTTGGCCCATTAATGCCTTCGTCTATGTGCATGACGATTTGAAATATATTAAACCAGAACCGAATGTGGTTTGGAACTAGAACCTTCGGTTCCGGTTTTGGATACGAAACCGTGAGGCCCCGATTGTGGTTCTAGTTCCTCACTTTGGAAGAACCGGAACTGGTGGTTCCGAAACCGTGGGGGGCCTACATCGAAGACATTTTTTTAACAGTGCATCGATCGACTACATTACATTCTCGATTATGATTATAGCTGTCAAAATGAGTCTAGCCCGATAAAAAGACTGGCTTGATCCATTTGGCTTGATCCATTTGAGCTCCAAAAATAGCGGTCTGGTCACTGTTTTTGATCCGACTCGGCCCGTTTGACAACTCTAATTATTGTTGAGCGAATATGTTACACATGATATCAATCATGCATTGGCGGTAAGTCATGATATTACAAGCGAATTGATTGATGCAGTGTTTTGTACAACTTCTTGAGTTGGCTATTCTTTTCAAATTTGCCATAAAAAAGAAAATGTTGTTTTATTCTTCAAATTTCTCGTCTCTTAATTAAAAAGAGAATCATATTGTTTATTACTTCACCTACGTGATCTAAAGACTTTTTGTCGGATGAGATTATAAATTTTACCAAATGGATTGATACTACTACAACATTTACGGTTCCGTGAAATTTTTAGCCATTTTATAGCATTGACCCGCTAAAAAAGATGGTGACTTGGACTAAATGGCTAAAAAGGCCTATTTGCTAGAGTTGGGAATGGGTCGGGCGGACAAGTCCATCGGGCTTTACAAAACATTCGGATTGGATCAGGCCGGCTTGATTTCGGTCGGCCGAAAAATGTCTAGCCAGTTCATACATACATTTCATGCAAAAAAAGGCTAGCCCGGCTCGTTGAGCCATCGGGTCGGGTCAAATAGGGCCGTTTTTCGGGCCTAAAAACACGGTCCCGATCGCCAAACCTCGGGCTGACTGGACAAGCTTACGGGCCGGACTTGATCTTGACTAGGGATGGCAATGGGGCGGGTGGGTCGCCCCGTGTTGATTTTTTTTATTTATATTTTTATCTTATATTTTATATTATTAATAATTTTTTAATATTATATTTTGCATTATAAATACATATTTTTATATAAAATTTATCATTATATATGTTAAATATAATATTAAATATATAAAACTATATTATTTTACATAATATACATGTAAAATATACATAAAATATATTTAAAAAAATTAAAAAAAAATTAGCACGGGGCGGAGGTGATACCCCGCCCCGCCCCGCCCCGCCCCGCCCTGCCATGGGTCACGGTGCGGGACGGTCTAAACAGGGTGGGGAAAGTACCCGTCGGGGGCGGGTCATTTTACCATTCCTAATTTTGCCATCTCTCCTATTTGCACTAACATTAAATTGTTTTTCTGGTTATAGACTTATTTCAGAGAGGAAAAAAAAAAGGTTCATTCCAGTATTAGATCCGTCCAAGTAATTAGGCAATTTGGCATTAAAGTTTGGTAATCAGTCTTATGAGTTATAATGTAATTAAAGCGACTTAATCCGTGCATGAAAATATTAAATTAAAGTAATTAATTCATTAGCCCAATTAAATCAAATACGAAACTTGTCAATCCACCCACAAACAATTAGTCATGTGTATTGTTTTTGTGCCTAATTCCAGCTCCCCTAGGCCAACCTTCTTTTTCAGTTAAAGCTTCATCCAGTGGACACCTACAAGCCTAAAACTTGTCTGTCGGTTCCTAATTTGAACATTATTTTCTCTTGAAGGACATGGTTAAATGTATTTATATTTCTTATAATTCTTATCATGCAATTTTGATAAGATGTCAAGTATACAGTATACTAGTAATCAATATGGATCTTGTGTTAATTGAATATATCTGTTGGGGTAAAATCGTAATTATATTTATTTTATTTAGTTATTCACCCGCGAATATTCATTATTGAGCATAAATATTTTCAATTGGCCTATGAAGCGCAATCATTATTAAGCAACCCATGGAACTCAATTTGCTATCTACAGTCCACAAGGCCTACTACGAACCAAACGACCCACCTTATTACACTAAGTTCATGCAGCCCATTAACCCAAGTATAAAAATATCATTTCTTGTTATTTGTAAGTATTTAGTATTCATTAATTAATGTCCTTTCCTCTAAAATTATTATAACTCATACACATGCTAACTTGAGCGTCAGAGGAGTCTCCTTGAGATAATCTCAGGGTCCATCTAATGTTTGTTGGTGTTGCAAACAAGTTCTCATATGAAGAATTTATCAGCTACGGAGAAAAAGTTGGACTATATTATCCAGAACCCGTCTTACGTTTGCTGATATTGCAGGCAAGTTCCCGTATGAAAAATTTATCAGTTCTGGATAAGAAGTTGGACTAAGTACATGTTTGGAAGCACTTATGAAAAAATTCATTCAAAAAATTAACTTCTATAGAATGGACTTTTCAGAAAGCCTTCAATTCTCGCTTATCTAGAATGGACTTTTTGGAGGAGTGACTTATCCAAAGTCCATTCTAGATTAACCACCAAACTCCAATTATTATTGAAATGGACCTTTAGATCCAAAAGTCCATCTTAAAAGTGCTCTCAAACAAGTACTAAATTATTAAGAAACCTTGACGTAGAGTAATCTGCACTTTTTAGCAGCATTAATATAATATCGTGTTTTACATCACAAATAGTGTATAAAATATTTACTTAAAACTACATTTAATTTATATCCATAAAAAAAATAAAATATCAAATTAAAACAAAAAATATTAAATTAATATCAATTTTTATTTCTTGTTTTTGAGATATATAAAAAACCTTGATGTGATCATATTCCCCATAGTCGACAAAGACAAAAATCGACCAGTTTCGAAGAACCTTCCCTATCTTAAACTCTTTTGGGGTACATCATTCTAGCTATCTCCATGCAATCATTTTCATGCGGCAATTTTTTTCTTTTAAAAAGAAAAGAGATAATAAATCTGTCAACCCTATATATATCTGATATTGTATAAAAGAGTTTAGAGCCAAATATACATATTTATATTTGCAAAAAAATTATAAAAAATGTAACATATATAATATCATATTAATTAATATATACACGTACTATCATATACACTATATTATTATTAATAACCGAAGATTCATTTTCTAATTTTCATTAAATTTTATTTCTTTTGCTCGTAATTAGATGGAATTTTTATCTCCGCCTAGACGCCAAAACGACGGCGAGAGAGGGGCTCCGTCGGCGTCTGGGCTGAACGGTGGTGGTGATGGCCGTGGCGGCGGAGGAGAGAATCGGCGGCAATTAACAAAAGTGTTGTTCAAAGTAAACATTCAAAACAGTTTGGGGCCAGTACAAGTGGTGATGCAGCCGGAAAACACCGTATCGGAGTTGATGAAGGCGGCGATAGCAATTTACGTGGCGGAGAAGCGGCGGCCGTTGCTGGGGAGTAGTAATCCCGTGTGTTACGAGCTTCATTATTCCCAATTTAGCCTCGAAAGTAAGTTCTCAAATAAATAACAATTTAAATTGCATGTCTAATTAGTTAATTATAAAGTTGTACTTATTATTTAGGGACAATTACAAATTAAAAGACAACTGAGGTTTAGGCTAGTTAAAAAAAGACAGAGATGTTTCAAAACTAAAAAAAAAAAAAAAAACTCAGGCTTGATTCAGTTTTAAATCTAATGGGGTAATTTTAATATTTCTCGAAATTTCAGGAGGGGGTGTTGAACTATTTTTTGTCATAAATAGAGAAAATATAAAACGAAATCAAACTTCAAAGATTTTTTCAATGTTTAAAAATATCTAGGTTTTTTTTTTTTTTTTTTGTAATTAGTCAGAACTAATTATCCCTATTATCTATGATACCATGGAAGCATCTCCTTATTTATATATGTAGCTATTTAAATCTTAAAGTGTGTAATTTGTTAGAAAATTAGTGGTTGAACTAAATTAGCCTTTGATGATCTTATATATTGATGTGATGGATGATGTAATTAATTAATAGATTAAAAAAGACTATTAATTAGTATGAAAATGAATTCAAGAAAATAGAATATATTACTTAGAGAAGAGCTTTATTACATATGTGCAAAAGGGACATGAAATATTAATCTTAGTTATGTTATTGTTCATGTATATTTCTCCTTTATATTTTCTTTCCTTCAAGGTAAGTACTAACTACTTATGGCTTCCCACATTTTCATATTTGTTGATGTATAAAGATGGACATACAATGTAGGTACGCACATTTCACAATCATTTCAAAAAAATAATTAAAATAAAATAAATCCACCTAATAATCAATGGATAAAATTTGTTTCTAAATTCTCATGAAATTAAACAGGTCACACGTGGGTCGAGATTTTGATTAATTGATTCAATATACTGAAATATTTTGGAATTATATTGCAGGTTTGAAGCCAGAGGAGAAGTTGATGGACTTGGGGTCCCGAAATTTCTTTTTATGTCCAAAAATTACTGCCGCAAAATTTATGTAATTAATTTCTTGCTGTAAAATTGCAGTCATTAATTAATCCCCAAATTGGTCATTTATATTTAAATACCTTCAAATTAATCCCCCTAAATATTTGGTGTTTGGTAGCTTGTAATAAGTGATTACTAGTTGATCATTGATCGATCAAGTTGTTGAAGACGATCACTATGTCGCATTTGGAGAATAAAATCTACAGTGACTTGATCCATGATATTAATTTGTCATGATATAGCGATATGAATGATTGATTTACTATATTACATTATTATGGAAAAGAAGAAAAAAAAGCAGAAAAAAAGGGGGAACAGTTTAAACCAGGGGAGGATCCTAGAAAAAAATTTTTATAAGGTAATGACAATTTATAAAAACAGAACAGTTAATTATAAGATATTTCTAGATTTTATATAATATTTTTAGAGCTAATAAGATGTTAGATAAGTTGTTGAAGTAGTTGATGACATATGATGATGAAGTTTTTGAGATGTTATTAATGACAATTTTAAAATTAAGATATTAAAATAACATTGTTTTGTCATTTACTTTTTAAAATCATCATAGAATACATTTATACAATTATATTTGTTTTTAGTTTGAGTATAAAGTGCAAATTAACTTAAAAGAAATTTATGTTATATATAAGAAGTCTTAAGGTGAAAAAAAGTACGACACTAAGAATCAGATAAAAGTCCAGCGATTAAAACTTTCATGAGTCATGCCCACTCTGTGCCCCAGGATATATACTCAATAAAAGAAAAATGGGGCATTAACAAGGGATGACATTAAGGTCATCGAATCGTGTTTATGTTCAATTTTGGGTCAATTTCGGGTTATGTTCCAAAATTACGAATGTCAAGTAACATAAGGTAACTTTGTTTAAGACAACCGGTAACATCGTTTTAGATTCGTGTTCGAATTTCCCATATTCGTTTTTGGGTTTCTCTCATTAAATTGGAGTTGGATTCATACCGTGTCTAGGATCATTACCCCTGGCATTAACTACTTTAAAGGTTATAGCTTTTTACTAATTTTGACAAAAGCCGAAGTCCCATTGAATATCCAACTGATTGAAACACTTGGAAAAGAGTCAGAAGACGGTTAAGAGTCTTAGACGGGGATATATATAAATATATTAGTAAAATTTCACTTATTTTGGAAAAATAATAAAAAGCTAGGGCACACATTAAAAGATTCCTGCTGTTCCACACCTGAACATTCCTCATCTTCTTCTTCTTTTTCCCCGTCCGCTAGGGTTTCAACTCCGATCATCTCCGATTCATTTCTTGCGAATTCAAGCACCAGCCAGGGCGCAATTCTGCACCTGGCGATCCGAATTATCATCTCCCTTTTCCCTCTATCCTCTGTCTAGCCCCTGAGTGCAGAACATTGGATACCTTTCAAAAAGGGGGAGAAAAAAGGGAAAAGGAAAAAGGAAGAAGAAGAAGATATGGGAGATGTGTTGGCATGGCTGCTTTTCTTTTTCATACTCATTGCGCTTCTCGTTATGATCGTTTTCCAGGTGATTACCTTTCAATACCTTTGTAATGTGTGTTTGTTCTGTATTTTTTTTTTTTGGTTTATCCTCTGTTCACGAGACGCATAATGTTGCGGAAAGATTTGTTATTTCTTTGATTTTTTGCATACTTGGTTAGTTTTTTTCATTCTGTCATGTAGAAATTTGAATGTAACTTTGATTTTTTTTTTGGTTAGTTTTTTTTCATTCTGTAACTTTGGTTATTTTGCTTTGGATGTTGATGAATTATGTCGAAATTTGAATTTTTGGGTGGACCAAGTTCGCAAAAATTGAATTTTATTGATGACATGCTATTGGTGTTCCCTTCCGATTCATTTTCAGGGTTGCTTAATTATTGTCTGTGTGTTGTTTCAGGAAGAAAAAAAAGTATTCTTCTATCCCAATTATATTTTATTTGCTGTAGTGTAAAGTCAAACTGTTTAATTGTTGAAAAAATATATCTCCGCAGGTTTTTGACAACTTTAACATAACCAAAATTAGATCAATACTTCGTGTCTCATTTATAATTAATATAATCTAAATTACTTATAGTGCTTAGTCAAGTATTGTTTGGCTTATTTTTACTTGACTACATGCACTTTACAAGTGATGAGGAAAGGCTTTTACTGTTTGTATAACATTTATGTGATTCTGGCCTTGATGACACTTCTCAAATGAAGTACGGACTTTGAACCCAATGAATCAAGAGATGATTTTGGGTGCAAAACTAAATTCAATTTACTACTGCCAGTCGTCTAGTGTCTGATAGAGTCCATAATATTTGGGTTGTCGAAGGAGTTTACCTGGATTGAAGGATTGTTCTTCTAAATGGGGGTTTTCATGGCGAAAACTTAGGGGGGAAGTTTGCATTGTGCAGGGTTGAAATCTATAGGTATTCAACATTCTAAACGTAGATCTTTTCATCTGCATTTTACAGCAAGTATTAGGTCTTACTGGATTGAAATCTTCGTTAAACCGTTGGATTCAAGCTCAAGTTAATAATGCAGTGATGATAAGTACATCCGATAGTACTAAATCTGAAGAATGTATAATTTTCTTTTACGTGCCAGATTTGGCACCAGTAGATGAAAACATAATCTGTTTTTATTTTGACCAATTTAATAGGATATTTGGTAATAAATTATTGCATCATTGCAAAATTCTGTTACAGTTTGAGAGGTTGCAGGAGGTGAATACAACCAGGACTTTGATCTTGTACGATATAGCTTCATAGGGAAAATGTTAGCCACTCATTCTAGTTTTCCTTGCATTGTAGTACATGGTGTCTCAGTGCTTCCAACTAAAGCTTCTTCATTGTTTTCATTTGATGTAAAGTGTTAACTGCAGCATGCTGATTCTTTAACACGTATTCTCATGTTATGCAGCTTATGTGCTTGGCTGATCTAGAGTTTGATTATATTAATCCTTACGACTCCGCGTCTCGAATAAACAAAGTGGTTTTACCAGAATTCATCACAGAAGGAGCTCTATGCTTTCTCTTCCTTGTAACTGGGCATTGGGTTATGTCACTTCTGTGTGTTCCATACCTGTACTACAATGTGAGATTGTAAGACCTCTTATGCTTGGGCTTTTAAATTTAAGTTGAATATGGTGTTTGTGCCTATTAGCATATCATACTTTATACATTTTATGGATTTTTCATGTATTGATACATATTGAGATAATCTCTATAAATCATATGATATATTTATAGTGTGTTCTTCCTTCTTATCTTGTCCTTGCCTGAAAGCATGATGAAACTGTTGTACTTAAAGTTTTCCAAATTATAAGTAAATTGGCTGAATTTTGTTTAAAGCATATATTTATAGTGCATCTGGGATGATAAGATAATCCTATTTCATTTACGTGGGCAACATATTTTTCCCATGTTCATGGTTTCTTGTGGAATAGAGATCAAATAGTTATTGATGAAAGAGCAATTGGGGCTAGAGCTAAAGGTAATGCATAGTGATTGATGTACATGACACGCTGAAAAAATGAAAATGATGCACATTTTATGTCCATGTTGTATTTGGGCCCTGGCACTCCTCTGAAACGTAGGGCTCAGGCAACTTGATTAGGAGTTCGAGTTAATAACTTGTGTTTTTCTCTTGTATGTTTTACATGGCTCACCTTCGTCACCGCCGCCGCCGCCGCCACCACCACCACCACCACAACCACAACCGTGTTTCAGTTCCTGCCAAAAAAATAAAAACCAAAATCAGAGTGATTTATATTTCTACTGTTTAGGAGTCAACGATCTAAAATAAAAATTAAACCAATGCTAGTTTAATGAGGAAGGAAAAAGTGAAAAGTGGGTATTTTAATTCATTAATCCAAAAGATATAATTTTAAAATGAATTGTGGATATGTGTGTGCGTGTGTGTAAAATGGAATAACGTACTTGGATTATTTAGACTTTAACTGAGGTAGTACTCGTTTTTTATGGAGTTACATTACCTCTAAGTTAGTAAATCATGTCCCTCGCACGCATTAATGTTGGCCATGCTAACGGGATATAATTTATTTGGAACTGGCCACAGATGATTATAGTTTGTTTCTTGAGCTGTTATTTTCTTGTATTCAGGTACCTTCAAAGACAGCACCTTGTTGATGTAACCGAGATTTTTAACTTACTCAACTGGGAAAAGAAGCAAAGACTTTTCAAGCTAGGTTATATCGTACTTCTTCTCTTCATGTGCTTATTCTGGTAAGTTAATTTGTGATACCTCCTCTCTATTCATCGTAACAATACTTTAATCGAGTCTCTTGAAAAATAACATGTGAATCATTATTTTTTGGTTTAGGATGATTTACAATGCACTCGAAGACGATGAGTAGCCATTATAGTTTTCGATTCGTACTTTGGTGGCGTTAGCATTGGCAGCTGATGTGGATTAATAGTAGATGGATAGTTTTTTCGACGGACTCTTTGAATTACACTCATCTCCTTGTAACTTAAAGGTTAAGTGAAGTTTTGAAAGTAGGCTTCTCTGATCTGGTTTCCATTGTGAACCAGTAATACCTTTACAATTATCCTTAAAATTATTTCAATTCTATTCATACAGGATTTGTGACCTTTTTCTTTGATTGATGTCAGAATCTAAGTAAAGTTGATTTCGAGTATGTTGTTGTACACTGAACAGCATTTGTCTTGTCAATGCCGAATGAATGATTTTCTCTGTTTCTTTCTTTCTTCCACTTCTTAACTGGTACCATAATTCCTAATGGTGTCATAAATAGTATTCCTTTTAGCACTATTGTTGCAATTTGTAGGATTTGGACAAAATGTATAACATTATGTGAATACGGAGGTTCTATTAGGGATGGCAATTATTGACACGACCCGATAGCACGACACGAAAACGATATGAAAATAGCAGGTTAGTGTTTAGCCTTATCGTGCGCGTGTCCTTAACCTGTTAACACGATAAGGACACAAAAATTCCGTGTTGTGTTCGTGTAAACATGACAAGGACACAAACACGATTGTGATACGATAATGACACAACACGAATACGATAAGGACACGCTTGCCTATTAGTGACACAATAGTAATATAATAACCTGGTATTTTGTATTTGTATCGTGTATTGTCGTGTAATATCATTTCATATCGTGTAATTTTGTTATCATGTATTAACGTGTAAATCATTTTCCTTTTGTTTTTGACTTATAGTGTCACTACCGTGTCGTGTCGACACGAAAATTTTCGTGTTCGTGTCGGAGCAGATCTTTATCGTGTCGTGTTCGTATTTGTCCTTATCGTGTCGTGTCGTTATTGTGTCGAGACAAAACACGACACGATTATACAATTTGCCACGCCTAGGTTCAAGTAGTAATGATGATGAAACTAGCATGTTTATAGTAATGTTTGTGTTATGTGAGTTAAAAGTTCGAATACCATGCCTTGTGGGAGGGTATGGCGTTGTATGGCTATGTTTTCATAGTTCGTTTTCAGTTTATGTTGTTGGAAAATAAATTTTGAGAATTGTTTTTATTTTTAATTTTTTTTGCGTAAAATTGAAATTGTGTTTTGGAAGAATAACTAAAAATTAGCTCAATGAAGTTTTTCTACCATCAGTTCGACATACTATTATATTATTAATTAACGATTTATTCTTTTAAGACCTTCAGCCGTTCTGAGTTATTTCCCGTGGAAATATGGAATTACAAAATTAATTTTTTATTGTCAATGTCAAAAATGGGTCAGATCAAATTCCCAAATACGGAAATAATCAAATAACCCAATGATCATACATGGATTATACATCCGGACTATCTTAATTCCAATAATTTGCCATTTCTTTTCATGTTTTATTTTTTGTAATTTAAAATAATTTCATTTTTTTTACAATTTTTTCTTTATAGATACTTTTTGAATTTTTAAAACTTTGTTAAAAGAAAATTCAAATAATTGTAAATTTTGTTAAAAAAAATTCGGAATTGTTAGGCAATTTTCAATTAATTTTTTTATTTAAGGAGAAATGCACTTTCGGTGCCATAAAAATAGGGTTAACGTTTAGGAAAGTTTTCCACTAGTTTTGGGACTAAAGATGTAATTTTTTATTCAAATGGGACTAAATTTGCTAAAATAAATCAATTGGGACCAAAAGTGCAAATCACAAAACTAAAAAGTATTTGACACATTTTCTTATGGGACCAAAAGTATAATTTTCTCGCCCCACCCTTGATTGTTGCATGCAATTATCCCTTGTTTTTAATTGGATCTTTAAATATCAAACATAATCAAATCGTTTTGTCATATTTTTCTCATATTTTTCTCATATTTGTATATTATTTATAGTTTTTAAATGGTCAAACCCTTTTATATCTTTCCATCGGGAAAATTGCAAAATTGGTCCTATAACTATAGACAGTTTGCAATTTCGGTTCTATAAGTATTGAGTTTGCAAAATTGGTCCTGTAAGTTTGATTATTTTTTGCAAAATTGGTCCTATATGTTTCATACCTAAGCAATTTCGGTCCTGTAAATTTCAAGTTGTTGCCAAATTGGTCCCTTGGGTTTATTTAATATTTTCAATATACCAAGAATACCCTTATACACATCAATGGCTTATTTGACTAAGTGTTTTGCTCAAAATGGTATCAGAGCCTAGGTTTATTAAGAACTTTTAGTTATATTTATTATATTTATGTAATTAACAATTGGTGAAGAGAATTTTGTCCGAGAAAATGGATCTGGACAATTGTACAAGATGTCTATCTTATAGGACACAATGGCAAATCTACGTACAAAATTGGGGGTACAATCGTACCCCCAAACTGAAAAAATTCAACTATATTTTTTAGTAAAGAAAAAATTAATAATAAATTTGTACCCTTATTTTTACAAAAAGTAAAAATAGAATTAGAAATTCAAATAAAACAATACAAATCCCCACAATAAAATTTCAAAAATTAAAAGATTGACTTAACAACTTGAATAAATAAACCATGACAAAAGTCAAAACCTACAAAACTAAAAATATCAAAAAAAAAAAAAAAATTAATAATATCAATAATGTTACGGAAATTGTGTTTTGTTGTATCTTGTTTTCTTAATTAATTTTCTAATTATTTTTTTATATATGTGTATTAATTTTTCATGTACGGTTACATAATCAACTTTTACAAAATTTTAAAAAACATTTTGTACTATGACTTAAATAATTAACAATATTTATATGTACATTTTTTTTAAATCTATCGTACCCCAATTTTAAAAATTCTGGATCTGCCACTGATATGACATATCGTCAAATTTTGATGATGTATGCACAAGAACACCAGTACATGATAACATATTGGAACAATCATATTAAAGCCTCTGAATATAGATTGGATCTAAGTAGGTGTAACAATGCCACAAACAAAATAGGTGTCAGAAAATGTGAATCTTTTATTCTATAAAATCTGGGTTTTTCTAAATAAATTAGCTATGATGTGTTAAGGACTAAACTATTAATGCTTGAAAATTATAGGACTAAAATTGCTACTATTAGAAAGATAAAGGACCAAAATGCTATTTAGCCATAAGGGCAAAATTGTCCAGGACTAAAAATGCAACTTTAAAAGATAAAGGACTGAACTTGCAACTACCAAAAAGTTACAGGACTAAAACTGCAATTTACCCTCTTTCCATCATCAACAAATTTACTTTCAATTTATAGGAATGAATCAATCGCGTTATTATTATTTAGGCAAAAACTTGCGTGAGACGGTCTCACGGATTTAGATCCGTGAGACGGAGCCCTTACACAAAGTTTTAAATTTTTTTTTTCAGATTTTATTTTTCTTAGGGTTTATATTTGTTTTTTTTAGGGTTTATTTTATTTTTTGGGTTTATTTTTAATTGATTTAGGTTTTTAGGATTTTTAGTTTTTTTAGGGTTTTTTTAGGGTTTATTTTTTGGGTTTATTTTTGTTTTTCGGGTTTATTCTTCATGGTTCATGTTTTTAGGGTTTATTTTTGTTTTTTCATGGTTCATTATTATTTTTAAATTTATTTTCATGGTTCATGTTCTCAAGACGGAACCCTTAAGAGGTCTGTCTTACGGATTTAGATCCGTGAGACCGTCTCACAAAAGACTTGCTCATTTATTTATGACAAGGAAGAAAATAATTCCCAAAAATACGGTAACCTAAAAAAAACTGGATATATCAATATATCATATACGAAGATTTTGGAATCTTTATCTCCAATTTTTTTTTAACCGTGATCACTTTTCCTATTTTACTTCATATTCCATAACTGGATGAATGACACATGTAGAATCGTGCTATTATGTGACATCATCATGTACACGTGTCATTCATCTGATATAGTGGAATATGAGTGGAATATGGAAAGTCAGAACATAAAATCTTAATCCGATCGCGTTTTAAACTTCACCAGGATTGTCTCTCAAACTCAAAATTGAATATCAGGATTTTTACGAGTTAAAAAACTTTAACTAATGCTTTTAGTTTTTTTTTTTTTTTCTTCTTTTTTTTAATTTCATTTTCGAAACCAGGTTATTTGCAGTTAGCTTCCACTAATTATTAATTTTATGTCGTGGATCATTGGTTTTATTTAGTTTTGATTTCAATATTTTTTCCCTTGTATATTATCCTCTTTCCAAAGCAAAAACCTGTTTTCCCAAAAAAAAAAAAAGAAAAAAAGAGAAAATTTATATTAGTAGATTGGTATTTGTAAAACACACGACTACAATAGGCCCAACAATCATTCTCTTTCTCGAGCGTCGTTTCAAATTCAGCATTAGGGTTTCCTTCTCTAATCCCATCTCAGATCCGACCATGGATTCTGCACTACATTCGTCATCATCCAAGCGGCGGCGACTTTTGCAATCTCAAGAGCTTCTGTGCATTCCTTGTTGGCGCAGTTGGTTTGCGGATGCGAAGCTCAAGAATGCTTTCGAGATATACTTTGTAGACCTAGCTTCTACCGACTATTCTATTGGTAAAATTTTATCTCCTACCTTTTTAATTGATGCTGATTATTTCCAAGCACACACTGTTTGTGTTCTAGGATCGAAACTTTATATGTTTCAATCAAATCATTATCCTAATTTACATAGTTCGGGGACGTCCATAGCTACTCTTAAGTTATCAAAATATTCAACTAAGAAGAACGTCAAAGTTGATGATAATATGATACGGTACACGAGCTCTATTTGGCACTCCAAAAGATTCCCTAAAGCTATTCCGACCCCAGATGGGAAGCTCCTAGTTTTTTCATCTCAAATCCTGTTTAATCCTCATATTGATGATGAAACTACTCGTCCATTTGATTTTGAGTTGTATGATCCTGCGACTAAACGGTGGAAAGTACTCCCGCGAATATACGACAATTGGGAGAGGAAGCGTAAGCTCTGTTGTGGCTCTTTTTCTGTTCATGCGGCTGGTTTCATAACTGAGTCTAGGTTGATCATTAAAACTGGAATTGGGATGTTTGAACTTGAGCTCGAATCACCTAGAGGTTGGCAAGATTGGGTTACCCCTGCTCGTAAAATTCCCCGTCATCCTGGTGTTTCCTTTTCAGTAATTGGCGGTGGTGAGCTATATTTCAGTCCGTACTACGCTTTTGATATTAATACCCCAAAAATGGACAATGTGTGTTGTGAATTCCCACGAACAGCATTTGATACTGACGATTATGAGTTACGAGCTTCCGATGGTATCATGCAAACTTTGGATGATGATGGAAAATGCAATTTTTGCCTTGTCCAAACAGCCATAAATGTACACACCAAGTATCCTCACCTAGTTATAGAAGTATACAATTGTGATCTTGCCAAATACAGAGAGGATAAGCAGAATATGATTGCCAAATACAAAGAGGATAAGAAGTATCTGAAAGCCAAATACAAAGAGGAAAAGCAGAAATTGAAAGACAACTACAAAGGTGATGATAGTAGTAAGAAAACAGCGAGATTGGATGTGAAAGAAAAATACTTACAAGATAAGATGGATCTGAAATTCGAAGAGGCTACTCAACTTAGCACAAGAGTCGACAAGTCTTTTAAATTTGACCTAGACAGTCAAAGCAACTCTTTTTTCGCCCCTCTTACTTTGTCTTTTGTTTGTTGAAGTCGACTTGAATATTGTGGGTTAGTTTTCTGTTTCGAATTGTTGTTATCTTGAAGTGATTTGGTGAAACTGACTTGATTGTCGGTTAATTTTGCTTATTGTAATTGTTGCATCACTGATCGGTTTGGTGAAATAGAATTGACTCTGGGTTAATTTTCTTGTTATATTTGTTGTAATTTGAAGTGATTTGGTGAAATTGATTGTGGGTTATTATTATTATTATTATTATTATTATTATTATTATTATTATTATTATTATTATTATTATCATATTTTGGTTGTTGTATCTTGAAGAATCTGATATTCGGTATTTTCAGGATAGAGAGGCTTGAAACGAAACTTTCTTTATTGGAGAATCAACATGTTTTAATACTTTCAAATTTTACTGAAGAATAAGTTGTTCTTTAACCGTACCTATGCAAACTATTGGGTAATAATTGATGATTTTAGTGTTTAATCGCATTTAGATAATTGTATTGCGTGATTTAAAAACTGAGTGAGTTGCATAGTAGAGGTAGTGGTCTAGTTGAACTTGAGAAAACATATATGTAAAAATTCTGCCAGGAAATTTATTTAATCAACTTGAGTAGTTTGTGTTGTTCTTTTTTTCTTGGAAGAAGAGAAATGATACATCGAGTCAAGAAATGGAATTTTAATAATTATTGTATCTGTAATTGTATCCAAATAGTAACTTTAATTATAAATCCAAATTTCGTATATGATAATCTCAATTAATGAATCTTAACCCGAAAACCCAAAAAATGCCGTATTTGAACCTTGTTCAACATGGAAAAAAATCAAACCTTCCAACCTTAAAAAACATAATATATCAAAAAAAAATATTTTAATTTCCACGATTATGTGTCGGGTTGCTAGTTTTCATCTATCATTTTTTATTTTTCCATCAATTCCTTCTTTTAATCTTTGAAATTTCCCCAAATTCAGTCAAAAACTAAAAAGAAAAAAAAGGTGAAAAAAAATGGTTGCAACCGTAAAATTTCCGTAAAATTGCAACCTTCATCTACGGCCAGTTTTTTCCGATCAATTCCATTGTCACTCAGAACAAGTTGGGCAATCAAGAATGAAACGCTGATCGGAATTTGAATAGAAATTTTATGTCAAAATTGAAAACTTTTGTAAGAATTTTGAACAAAAATATTTGATGTCAAAGAAAAAACGACTGATGTTTTCTTTTTTTTTTTTTGAAACAAAAATACTGATGTATAGTCACGTAAAAGGACAATAAAATAGTCTTGAGCGACTCGATGAAGTGATGCAAATGTAGGGATTCGAACTTTAAATCTGTAGCCCTCAAGAACCCAACTTACCCTAGGCCTATTGAATGAAAATGAACAACGGAAGTATTTCAAAAGAACTCTTATCCCTCGAGGAAGGATAATGAATTTTGTTCAACTTATTAATAGAAAGACTTTAGTAAGCTTGTATGGGCTAAGTAAATAAAGTGAGCTCACGTACATAAAACGATGGGTCACATTTGAATAACTGATGTCTCCGTATCAACATCGTTTTAAAAACCCATGTCAAATTCAATTACTACATTGATTGATTTTCGATAGACATCGGTTAAAATCTGATATCTTTGAGTGTTTTTCTTGTAGTGCTAGTATTGTTACATTTTGACAAAAAAAATGATACATAAAATGTCATATGCCAAATTTTAGAAGTATTACTTCAATATGTACAATTGAAGACTTAATGTATCACTAAAAAAAGTGTAACCAAAAACTAACAAAAGTGATACCTTAAACTATAGGTAGCATGGACAAGTGCATCACCGATCAAAGTATTACCTATTATTTATCGTAATATTTTATAGTTATTAGATAATATTTTTTTAAGTGTTACCTAATGTCACTTTTTTGCATGAAAGGGGGAGCAACGTGTGTGCAAACATGAAAAATCATTGAATGGGTTGAAACAAGCATCCAAAAATCGGTAACACAATTTCACCGCGACGCTCATTGATATTGGCTTCGACAGTCACATGCAGATCGCCTTGTTTATATTTATGGCACCTCATAAATAGCAACTCTCATTTATGTGGATGATGTTATGATTACTGGTACTGATTCAATAGGGATACAAAAGTTAAACTACTTGAACGAGAAATTCAAGATGAAAGATCTCGAGAAATTAAGGCATTTCTCTAAAAGTGATTGTGCTAGTGATCCAGATGATCGAAGATCCATTACAAGTGTCTTTTTTGGAGATAATTTGGTTACCTAGGAATCTAAGAAGCCTCATTTTCTAGATCAAGTAATTAATCGTAATACAAGAGTTTAACTGTTGAAATCCGGTGCTTTTTAGGCCTGTAATCATGGCCCAACCTGGCCTTATCTTCAGGTCGGGCCTAAATTGCTAGCTCTACGTAATACAACTTTACTCATGATTGATTTTGATGAGTAAGTATTTCTCGTGATATTTTAATCATGTATTGTAATAATCCAAGTGCAATATTGTTGACATCTAGTCTATCGGAATCCAGTTCAATATTAACGTACTGGACTCATGGATATTAGACACCATTTCATAAAGGATTTGATTGAAAAATCATAATTCCCATTGTCATATTGTCATTGAGAATCAGAGAATCAGTTAGCTGACATTTTCACTAAATCATTAGATTTCGAGAATGTTTTTGTTTTTCTGTAAAAATTTCAAAAGTCTTCAATAATTTTCAGTTTTTAATCCATCTTCAGAATTTTAGACGAATTTGCATATGTTAAACAATTTTCCAGATTTTAATAATTTAAATTTATATTTGAAATAATTGTTAGATTTTTAACAAAAATTTTCAGTTTTTTAAAAAACAAATCAGATTTTTAAAACATTTATTAGTTTTAAAAACAACTTAATTTTGAGTTTTTTTAGAAATTAAAATTCGTTTAAATAATTTAAATAAATTTCAAATTTGGTTTTCAAAAAAAATCAGATTTTTTAAAACAGTTTATATTTTATTTAAAAAAAAATTCATATTTTATTTTTTGTAATTTTTAAAATAATTTCGATTTTTTTTTACAATTTTTAGTTTTTTAAACATATTATCAGTTTTTCTATATTTTAATTTTAGATTTTAAATAATTTTTGAATTTTTAAAACTTTGTTAAAAAAATAAAAATAATTTTAAATTTTGTCAAAACAATTTTAAGAATTGTTAGACAATTTTCAAAATTCTCAAATATTTTATTTATTTATTTAATTTTGGAAGAAATGCACTTTTGGATCCGTAAAAATAGGGTTAACGGTCCTTTAAGTTTTCCACTAGTTTTGGGATAAAAAATGCAACTTTTGATTCGTATGAGACCAAATTTGCTAAAACAAATCAATTGGACGAAAAGTGCAAACTAAAAGTGCTTGACACCTTTTTTTATAGGACGAAAAGTGTATTTTTCTCGCCCCACCCTTGATTGTTGTATGCAATTATCCCTTGTTTTTAATTGATTTTAGTTTTTAAATGGAAGATGAGAAGATTGCTGAAGTCCGTTCATAATTAAAAAATTTCCCCAAAATTTTGCCCAAACAAAAACCTTTTATCTCTTTCCATCATCACCAAATTTACTATAATTGCAAGGAAGGAATCAATCACGTTATTTATGCTAAGGAAGGAAAAGAATCCCAAAAAATACGGTAAGACAAACAAAACTGTATATATCAATATATCATGTATTTAATTAATGTTTTTAGTTTTTTATTTTCTTCTCTTTAACTTTTCATTTTCCCTAACTCTAAGTTCCAAACGACTACAGTAGCTTCGTTTAAATTCGGCGACTTTCTCAATCTCAACAGCTTTTGTGCATTCCTTGTTGGCGTGGTTGGTATGCGGGTGTGACGATCAAGAATGCTTTCTACATATACTTTGTAGACCTAGCTTCTACCGATAATTCTATAGGTAAAGTTTTATCTCCTGCCCTTATAATTGATGTTGATTATTTCCAAGTCGAAACTGTTTGTGTTTTAGGATTGAAACTTTATATGTTTCAGTCGAGTGATAATCCTGATTTATTTAGTTCGTGGACGTCAGTAGCTACCCTTAAGTTATCAAGATATTTAACTAAGACCAGCGTTCAAGTTGATGATAATATGATAACGTACACCACTTCTATGTGGCACCCCAAAAGATTCCCTAAAGCTATTCCAACCCCAGATGGGAAAATCGTAGTATTTTCATCTCATATTCTGTTTGATCCTTATGTTGATGATGAAACTACTCGTCCATTTGATTTTGAGTTGTATGATCCTACGACTAAACGATGGAAAGTACTCCCTCGAATATACGATAACTGGGAAATGGAGCGTAAGCTCTCTAGTAGCTCTTTTTCCGTTCACGCGGCTGGTTTCATAAGTGAATCTACGTTGATCATCAAAACTGAAATTGGGATGTTTGATCTTGAACTTGAATCTTCTGGAGGTTGGCAAGATCGGGTTACCTTTGCTCGTAAAGCTCCCCCTCATTCTGGTGTTTCCTTTTCAGCAATTGGCGCTGGTGAGTTATATTTCACTCCGCACTACGCTTTCGATGTTAATACCCCGAAAATACACAATGTGTGTTATTACTTCCCGCGAACAGCATTTGATACTGACGATTATGAGTTACGAGCTTCCGATGCTATCATCCAAACTTTGGATGATGATGGAAAATGCAATTTTTGCCTTGTTCAAACAGCCATAAATGTACACACCGAGTGCCCTCACCTAGCTATAGATGTATACAATTGTGATCTTTCCAGATACAGAGAGGATAAGCGGAATATGATTGCCAAATACAAAGAGGATAGGAATAATCTGAAAGCCAAATACAAAGAGGATAAGCAGAAGTTGAAAGACAACTACAAAGGTGAGGATAGTACTCAGAAAACGGTGAGATGGGATCTGAAAACGAAATACTTACAGGATAAGATGAGTCTCAAATCTGAAGAGGCTACTCAACTTAGCACAAGAGTCGACAAGTCTTTTAAATTTGACCTAGATATCCAAAGAAGCTCTAGTTTCGCCCCTCTTCCGTTGTCTTTTGTTTGGCCACTACAAAAAGAGCCACATATGTTGGGCTGAAATATTTGGGTTGATGATGGAAATGACTGGTTTTTGATGTTCATAAAATTGACGGGCAGGAAATGTCTTTTGTTATGCTTTTACTTCTATCAATTAGTTATACCTTTGTTGTTTCCCTCCGAATTTGTTTTGATGATATCCGACATTTTGATACATTAATTGTTTGATGGATCTTTAGAAACTGAAGCTTGCAATTGATTTAAGATGGAAATGCAAATTCGAGTAACATTTATAATTCCATATTTCTTTAATTTCTTCTATACTTATTTGTGTAAATGTATTTTCATCTTCTGTTGTGGGTTAGTTTTCTGATTCGAGTTGTTGTATCTTGAAGTGATTTGGTGAAACTCACTTGACTGTAGGTTAATTTTGCTTATTGTAATTGTTGCATCACTGGTCGGTTTTGTGAAATCGAATTGATTGTGGGTTAATTTTCTGATTATATTTGTTGTATTTTGAAGTGATTTGGTGAAATTGAATTGATTGTGGATTATTATTTTTTATTATTATCATATTATAATTGGTTTCATTGATGATTTTAGTGTTTCATCAACATTTAGATAATTTTATTGTGTGATTTAAAAACTGAGTTAGTTGCATAGAACAGGTAGATTTTAAAAGAATATTTATATAATAGGCATACAATTTGTTTTTTACAAGATACAAAATAAAACATCCAATTAAAAAAATAGAGCATCCGAATTGAAATTTGATAAACGTAGATTTATGTGTGCTTTCTGTATTTCTCTCAAATTCTGAAATATTACTGCTTTAGTTAATGGATTCCTAGTTTTCTAGTACAATTAAAAGGCATCTCTTTGGCATCTCATGTAATCTTTCTAGAACCTAAATTATTCCAAGAAAAATTCCTAAAAATGTTTATCTTATATTCTCCATATTTTTATAAGTTAGATTTGGCATCCACTAAAATTCCGCAATTAAAAATTGGCATTTCATATCATTCTTGAACCTAAATTATTCTAAGAAAAATTCCTAAGAATGTTCATCATATCTTCTCCATTAATTTTCAATACTTTACTCCGACGTCATGGGTTCGAATCTGTGTGGCGGTAGTCTTTTGCTGAAATATTGCAAGAGTTGTCTCTGAGTTTGTGTCTCGTTGGTCCTCTCCCTTATAGGACTGTCACTCGTGCATATTCCTCAATTTACAACATGTCTGGTCAAGTAGTCTCTGGCATATTGTGGTTTCGACTTGGATAAACCCTTTTAATTAAAACAAAAAAAAAAAGAAATTCTATCCCAAAACCTATATCCTTTACCATAGCAATAATTAATCAATTAAAAAACACGAGATAGTGCCATAGTGGAACCTTTTGACATATAATTATATGCCTGATTGCTTATTTTATCTGATTGATTACTCCTTAACTCAAAACCCTATCCTTCTGATACGGATTGCCACTCAGAAACTAGACAGCAATAACATTACTATTTTAATCTGAAATTGGTTGTCCATTAGGTTTTTTGGATAAATTATTTTTTTATTAACAATAGTAGCAAATTATGCACTAGCAAATATTTAAAAAAAAATACCTTAATAACAAACACTACTATTCGTAGTTGTACAGTGTTAAGACTTTTGAAACTTTAATATAATAATTTCATAAAAAAATTACAGTTTAAGAAACTAATTAGATAGAAGAGGGATATATATAATGGGAACAAATTAAGCTTCATAGGCATGTTATCATAAATTTGAGATTAAAAAAAAAAAAAAGAAGATTCATAAATTAGGCAAGAGTAATTAGTAGTCAAAGAGGAAAAATGAAATAGTTGCTTTTTGAATGGGGAACAAATACAAGTGGAGTGTAAAATGACCACAATATATAGCTAAAGGGCAATGAATTATTGTGGATCATATGGCCTTCGTTTTTGCTATTATTGTTTTTTTATTTTTTTATTATTTATTTTTTGCCGTTTAAAGAGAAGTTGTATTTTCTCAAATATTTTAACAAAAATGTTGGTTTCTTGCATTACAGAACGTGAAATAATATAACTCAAGATTTTGTAACTAAGTTAGGGAATGAGAACTTAATTATGGATTCATTGAAAAGTGGAACAAGACTAAAGAAAATATAACAAACAATATAATTAATGTTTTACATAATCATTTTTTTTTAAAAGAACTCAGCCCCGTCATTGCAAGTACTTGAACCCGAGCCTCGTCATTGCGAATAATGCATGTAGTCAATGGGCTAACCCCCATGATTTTACATTATCATTTTATATAATACAATAACAAATATAGTTATCACTAAACAATATGAGGTAAAATAGATAGATCTATCACTCCTTCAATATTAGAAAACACTGGCAATGGGTTCATTACTTCATTGACTATAGGAGTTGAAAATATATGGACCATGCAATTTTATCAGTGACTTTTTTTTTTCATGTTTTACAAAATCAGACGCCTAAAAATGACAAGTGAAAGTGAAAAGTTCCTTCAACAGTTCTTCTAATCCCTTTTTAAATGGATTCGAGAGTAATAAAAATTGGTTTATGTATGAAATGACACAGAGAAAGATTAAAACATATATTTATAGATCAGTTGTTATTGCTTCCTTTGGCACAATGCCATAGCCAACAATAATCGGGGTGGGTCGATATACGAAAGTGAGGCGGGCCAGATAAAAAATTAAAAGAAAAATCATATAAAAATTAAATAAAAAAAATTCTGAAAAAAATTACCTAGAAAAAAGAATTAAAAAGGGGGGTCGAGGCCCCGGTTGGCCCCCCTAGCTACGCCATTGCCGTGGCATATGCGAGCTTGTGAATATTTGAAGGAAACTCTTACTGAATAACATCAGTGTGGATTTGATTCGGGGAGAGATCAATTATTATTAGATTTGGTGGGTCGAACATAATTGTTCTTTTACTTGGGAGAATCTGGTTGTAAGTCAGCAGACGGCCATAACACTGGTCAGTATGTGCACATCACATGGTTTACCTTAGTGGCAACGTAAGGGGCTGTAACTGATGTTCAGGTATAATCAAGCTTACGTCTAGAAGTTGAGTTATAAAAAAAAGTATAATATATATTATAGTATCATATAAATAAATCATGGCTCATTAAACTTTTTAAGCACAATTCAATTACAAGATCAAATTTTTGGTTATGAGATGTTATAAACAGGGAGGGAGTCAGGGATATTGTCAATCATCCGATCGCATTTGAAGATATCAATATTTCACTTTATAGTTATATAATTACATAGAAACTCCAATAAGGAACAACCCTATTAAAATCTTTTTTTTTAGGGGTACTTAAAAAGTATTTAAGTGAGCAACATGGAATTTTTTTCTACCCATAAATACATGGCATATATTCTTGAACATTGTGGGGGAAAACCTAATGTGTTTCTGAATATATGTTTATATTCATGTGATTACGTACAGTCATTGATCTTATTCCTTAGTTACAGGAATAATGGCCTTTTGATGTCTAACAAACTTACGAAAATGGAAGAATCATTCTCCATCAATTTTTTTGAATTATTATAATAAAAAAAAAAACATGTGCAAAGTCTATATCCTTATAAATTTAACTTGAATAACAGAATTTACCTAATTAATTGATTATTTAATTGCACCCCTGATAACAAATGTGACAAATCTATTGTTTAAATTAACTGGCAGAAAAACAAGGTTTGTAGATTTAGAGTTTAGACCACAATCCCACTTAGGGGTGGCCAAATGGAACCGAAATTGGGTTCCAACGAAACCGGAACCGTAGTCAACGGTTCTTAAACCGGAACCAAAACCGTGTAAGCCGATTCCGATTCCGATTCCGATTCCGGTTCCTAGGTCTCAAAAACCGTGGAGCCATCGGTTGGAACGTCTGTGGAACCGTGATGGAACCATTTTTTTAAGGTTAAAACCAACAATTTTGTTTTGGTAAATACATGTTATAAGAAATGTTAATGTTTATTATGATGTTTTATTTTCGTAACTACATGAGACACGTTTTAGACCAACTGTTATAAGTGAACTACGTGAACTTTGATTATTCTATACTCTAATAGTATGTATAGATAGTTTAATATTATTATTAATATTATGTATAAAACTTTATTAAATAATAAGTCCAAAATCTTTTCCTTCATTTGCCTTTTGTTAAGCTGAAATTGATAAACTATTTTAAGAAATCAAAAAAATTATCAAAAGATAAACAAACGGTTCCGATTAAAACCGGAACTGTAACCGTAGAGGAACCGGATTCCGAACCGGATCGGAACCGTCGGTTCGTGGTCACCCCTATCCCACCCCTGTTTTTTAACATAAAAATAAAATTTATTTCAAGTGGCCATTTGTAAAGCTTATTAGATTGATAGCCATTTGCAGGACCACGAGTATTATTGCCCTCCTTTTTTAAGATCATATATCCACCATTTTAATTATATTACCCTTTATAACTTTTATGGGAAATCATTTTTCTAATAATTTCTTATTCTGGACCTTTTTTCATGTGTCCCACCAATCAAAGCAGCGGAATCCATAAAGGTTTATGATAAAGACCAGATATGAGGAACCAGGCCAATTTTTGGTCCTATCTTTAGAAAAGGTTCATGCAATTTGCTTTTGCTATGACTAATAATTTTTAGAATTGCAATTTTCTCACAAGGTACTTGCCTACTTGGGCTTGCACAAATTTGTAATTCAAAAACACTAATGGTCTATTTCAAATCCAATATATTTGAAAATGAACAAATTTTAAATACTTTGAATTTGAAATTCATCTCTTGTTTGGATGATGTAGATTTGTGTAAGAAATTTCAAACCTATTGTACAGTATCTCAATCCCAAAATAAAACACACGTTGAATTTCTCTGTCAGCGGGCTCTGTCACCTTTATCTTCTTAGCTGCAGCTGGCTTTCTTGACACAACTGAGCGTTTCTTCTCCACGACAGGAGAAGGTGCAGGGAATTCCTTCTCTGTCTCGGCTGCTAGGAAAGGTACAGGGTCTTCCATGGCTGCAGGGGCAGGTGCCGACTTTGCTAAAGGGGCCTTCTTCTTTTTCTGCACAGACTTCAGAGATGGAGCCTTAACAATTGCAGCCCTGTCCTCCAGGACAGGGTTAGCTGACTCCCCTTCACTTGTATCAGCCTTTTCTTTTGTTTTTTTTAAACTTTATTAACTTTTATTTTTTTTGTTACCTGATCGACTTGTGATTGGAACATTTTTCTTTTGATTTTATATACATTTCCATTTAATTAAAAAAAATCTTATTTTTCTTTCTTTTTTCTTTTTCTTGTCACGCCATATATGCTCTATCATCTTTGCATTCTCATCACGCACCATATAACTCATCCTAACAGAAACCAACACCTAATTCAAGAATCCCATGCACTCAACCCTGCATTATTACTCAACCAATATATACATACATACATACATACATATATATATACACACACACTGACACACCATTGTTCTGAAAATCCCGCCTAACCCCAATTAGTCTCCGCCTAGGCGCTAGGCCTCACTTGTCCGTCTTGGTTATTCTTCCGATTAGGCCCCGCCTAACTCTATCTAGGTTCCGCCTAACTATGCCCAGGCTGCACTCAAACACTAGACCTCAGTCTACCGCCCAATCAGTGCCTAGTGCTTTTTAGATCAGTGATACACACATAAGCTGACAAATCTTCCACTTCATAGTTCATATATAATTAACAAACTCTGTATCTCTGCATCATCACCTCAACAATCCATGGACCAAAAATGCCCTGTAAATTTCAATCACAAAACCCTCTACACAGAGCTCAAAACCCAATGTCGTATCACAATCCCCTTAATCGCCATGAATTTCACGTGGTTCGCCAAAATAGCCATCACCACCGCCTTTCTCGGCCGGCTCGGCCAGCTTCCCCTGGCCGGCGCCACCCTCGGCTTCACCTTCGCAAACGTCACCGGCTTCTCCGTCCTGAGCGGACTCTGCGCCGCCATGGAGCCGATCTGCGGCCAAGCTTTTGGCGCCAAAAATTTCAAGCTCCTCCACAAAACCCTTTCAATGGCGGTTTCTCTGCTTCTCGCGGCATCGATCCCAATTTCATTTTTATGGCTCAATGTCGATAAAATTCTAATTCGATTCGGGCAGCAGCACGAAATCGCGATCGTGGCGAAGAAGTATCTGATTTATATGATCCCCGATTTGGTCATAACTTCGTTTTTATTTCCATTGAAAGCATATCTGAGCACGCAGAACATAACTGTCCCGATCATGGTCAGCTCGGCCCTGGCGGTGGCCTTTCACGTCCCGATTAACGTTTTTCTTTCGAGTACGAGAGGAATCGAGGGGATATCGATGGCGATTTGGGTTACGGATTTTGTCGTCGTGGCGCCGCTCGGGATTTACGTTCTGGTATCAGAACAGAGAAAAGGGGGGAAATGGAAGGAAGGCGGTTTTTGGGACCAGAAAACTAGTGATTGGATGCGATTGGTGAAATTATGCGGGCCATGTTGTCTGACAACGTGCCTCGAGTGGTGGTGCTACGAGATATTAGTCCTCCTGACGGGACATCTCCCGGACCCCACCCGATCAGTCGGAGTTTTAGCCATCATTTTAAATTTTGACTACTTGTTGTACTCTGTTATGCTGTCGCTCTCGACGTGCGCGTCGGTGCGCGTGTCGAACGAGGTTGGCGCGAACCGTCCCGGAACCGCGTCTCAGGCGGCGCGCGTCTGTTTAGGCATAAGCGTGGTCTCGGGGTTCCTCGGGGGGTCGGTGATGGCGGGGGCTAGAGGCGTGTGGGGCCCGTTGTATAGCCGGGATAGAGGGATCGTGAGGGGCGTGAAGAGAGCGATGGTGGTGATGGCGGTCGTCGAGGTGGTTAATTTTCCGTTGGCCGTGTGCGGTGGGATTGTGAGGGGGACGGCTCGGCCGTGGCTGGGAATGTATGCTAATATTTGTGGGTTTTATTTGTTGGCTTTGCCTTTGGGTGTGGTTTTGGCCTTTAAGATGGATATGGGGTTGGGGGGATTGTTGGTGGGGTTTTTGGGTGGAGTTGTGGTGTGTTTGGTTCTGCTTTTGGTGTTTGTTGTGAGGATTAATTGGGGGATGAAGCTGATAAGGCACAAATACTCACTTGTCATGAAGAGAATGTGGTAATTAGTGATGAAAATGAAGATCATAGGAACATGAAACCATTAGATACTATTGTATTATGACATTTTTCCTTGTTTTTCTTGCTTCTTATGCGGACGGGGTCAGAAGCATGTTTCATCTCATATTCCATTGTACGGATGATTACCACGTGTATAGAACTCACCAAATATCGTTCTATACACAGTGACAGTCATTTGTGCGGTGATATATGAAATAAAACACGCTTCGGAATAGATCCCATCCGCTTCTTTTGATTCTAAGGAATCAAGAAATGTACATTACATTTTAGGAGAGTGTTATCTTTTTATTTTAGTAGGACAAGTATAGACTTTGATACTAATTTCATTCAAGTAGAAACTAATTAATTGAAATAGACTTTTGCACTAATTTTCTAGTAGTGGTGTTCATGTGCATGCATCCTACACATGAGAGTACATAACCTTGTTTTGAAATACCTATAAATAGCTAACATTTATCTAAATATTTCCTTATTTAACGAATAAGGCAGGGTTCATCTACTGAGTCAAACTTGTTCATTTGTTTGAAATACCTATAAATAGCTAACATTTATCTAAATATTTCCTTATTTAACGAATAAGGCAGGGTTCATCTACTGAGTCAAACTTGTTCATTTGTAGGCGAGGACCTAACGTAGACAAAACCATGTCTAGGAATTTTGAGCACTTTTAAAGCTTTATAATCAAGAGTTCTAAACTATTCACAAAAGTTAATGTGACTAGTTCATTGGATCTATCTTGTATTTTATATTAAATAAGAAGCAATCAATTTTAATTTTTGAAAAATTTCTTTCTGCAATAGTCACATACAGTCCATAATATTCTATAAGTAATACATGCATTTGAAAAACAATCTAATCTTATAATATTATTTAATACTTCTATTGAAGTAAAAGAAAAGAAAAACCTTCAATTTTCCCATCAAGAGGCCTTCAATAATTTTAGGACCTTAGGTCTCTGCCTCGGTGGCCTTAAGAATGCTCGGGTCTTACGCACGTGAAAGAATGAGTCGACAATATTGTCACAATCCGGTGTGATCATTTATTCCAAAATTGTGTTCATCTCTTATTCCGCCGCATGAATGATTGTGACATGTATAATTGAAACGGCGCAAATTGCCATATGGTTCTCTGTTTTTCATATCTTCACAGAACACAACTTTACAACCAATATATACAAGAAGCTGAGACCTAATTTTCCTAAACTAAACATGGAAACAAGTATCTAAAGTTGGCTAAATGCAACTAATCAGCAACTCACAATATCTCCCAAATATACAATATTCACAGAATATTTCATCACCCCCCCTCTAGTTGGAGCATACAAATTGTGGATGCCCAACTTGCGAATAAAGAATTCTAATTGTTTCTGCCCCAAAGCTTTGGTAAAAATATCCGCTAGTTGAGCATACGTGGGGACATGGCCTGTGACAATGGTTCCCTTCAATATTTCATCCCGCACAAAATGACAATCAATGTCAATGTGCTTGGTTCGCTCGTGAAAGACGGGATTAGCGGCGATATGTAAGGCGGTTTGACTGTCACAATATAATTTCATAGGTTGCAAATGAGCTACACCAAGACACCAAAGCAGCCCCTTCAACCATTTCAGCTCACAAGTCATGGTCGCCATGGATCGATACTCTGCCTCGGCGGACGAGCGAGATATTGTATGATGTTTCTTGGTTCTCCAAGAAACAGGAGAATGACCAAGCTGAACAAACCAACCCGTAAGAGAGCGCCGAGTCAAGGGGCAACTTGCCAATCGGAATCACACCATCCATATAGGCGCAAGTCACAATCAGCTCGCAACAAAATTCCTTGGCCCGGTTTCCTTTCAAATAATGCACAATGCGAAGAGCAGCTTCCCAATGGTCTTGTCTTGGTTGTTGCATGAATTGTGCTAGTGTATGCACAGAGTAAGAGAGTTCTGGTTGTGTGACAGAAAGATAAATCAGTCTGCCCAACAATCTACGATAACGTTCCGAATTATGAAGAAGTCTTCCTTTGGCCAATGGAAGACGATGATTCTGATCTAAAGGAAAGCCAACAGGCTTAGCTCCCAAAGAAACCCACTTGTAAATTATGTCCAACACATATTTCTTTTGACATAAGTAAATGCCAAGAGGACTACGGGCCACCTCGATCCCCAAGAAATATTTTAGGGCCCCCAAATCTTTCATATGGAAACAAGCACTCAAATAATTTTTGAAAGCCTGAATTGATGAACTATCATTCCCTGAAATAATAAGGTCATCAACATAGACCAACACATTTAGTTGCATATTGTGTCGTTGCAAAGTAAAAAAGTGAGTAATCAGAATAAGATTGCTTGAAACCATATTGCTTCAAAGCACTAGCCAACTTAGCAAACCAACATCTAGGCGCTTGTCTTAGCCCATACAAGGACTTCCGCAGCCGACAAACCTTGTCATAGCCTTGATAGTGAAAACCGGGAGGTAACTTCATATATACTTCATCCGGAAGATCGCCATGCAAAAAGGAATTGTGAATATCCATTTGATGGAGTTCCCATTTCTTTGCCGCTGCAACAGCAAGAAACACACGCACCGTCACCATCTTTGCTGCAGGAGCAAATGTCTCCGTGTAATCGAGACCTTCAACTTGATGGTTCCCAAGAATCACGAGTCGCGCTTGTACCTTTCAATCGACCCATCTGAATTGTATTTAATTTTATACACCCACTTGCACCCAATGGCTTTCTTTCCTGGAGGCAATTTTTCCATTGTCCAAGTCCCATTATTTTCCAAGGCGTGTATCTCTTGTTGCATAGCATGTCTCCATCGTTCGTCTTTTACAGCCTCGGCAAAATTTTATGGTTCAGTTCCTGCAATAACCGCTGCCAAAAAGCGTCGATGCTGAAGAGAAAAATGATTACAATTTACATAATGTTCAATAGGATAAGGTGTACCTGAGGTATGTGATTGAGGAGATGAACTAGGCGAGAGGATCAACTTACACATGGTATGCGTCACATAATCACGTAGACGAGTGGATGGCGCTTTGTGGCGATAACCTCGACCCAAGGGTTCATTATTCATAAATGTATCTGTAGTGCCCCCCCCTTACGTCATTATTCTCACCATCTTCGTCAACCTCGTTAGCCTCCATATTTCTTCCTCCAGAAGAATTTATCACATTGTCATTTTTCTGGCTATCCTAATCTATTGCTTGCCAAAATGTTACATCATCATTTCTAGCATCATCTTGAGGATAAGATTTGTCGCCCAATTCTTCATTCATATAAGGAATTTTATCCTCACAAAACACTAAATCTCTCGACACCAGAAACACTCCCAACTCTAAATCATATACTCGCCAACCTTTTTTCCATAAGGATATCCGACAAAGACACATCTTTGACTACGACTAGCAAATTTGTCTCCTTTCTGATTTTGATTATGCACATAACATAAATATCCAAATACATGTAAGTGTCCAAGTGAGGGCGTTTTACCATATAAAATTTCATATGGTGTTTTTCCATTCAAAACCAACGATGGTGTTCGGTTAATCAAGTATCCTGCAGTCAAGATGCATTCTCCCCAGAATTTTATAAGAAGATTTGCCTGAAATCGTAATGCAAGAGCCACATTAAGTATATGTCTATGTTTACGCTCTACTCTTCCATTTTGTTGAAGTGTGCCCACACAAGACGTCTCATGTACTATACCATGTTGTCGAAAATAATTGCTCATGCATTCAAATTCCGTACCATTATCACTACGCACAACTTTCACTTTCTTATTAAATTGACGCTCCACCATTGCCATAAAAGCACACAAATTTATTGACACCTCTTTTTTATTGTTTAACAAATAAAGCCATACTCCTCGCGAATAGTCATCAACAATTGTTAAGAAATATCTTGCATCACAAAAAGATGGAGTTCGATATGGTCTCCATAAATCACAATGAATCAATTGAAACACGTCATTCGTTTTATTTTCACTAATAGGAAAACTGTCTCTTGTCTGTTTTGCTCGAAGACAAACATCACAAGCTTTATTACACAAAGTATTATTCTTACTATTACCAGCGTTAGGAACTAGCTCTAAAATCTTAGATGACGGATGTCCGAGTCGTTTGCGCCACAAATCAAAGGAACTTTCAGTACCAATCTTTGTAGTTGCTGTTGTAGCTATCCCTCGAAAGTAGTAGAGTCCCTCCCATTGCTCACCCGCACCAATCAGCATCCTCGAAGTGTGGTCCTGTATAACACAAAATTTATCAGTGAACTGAACTGTACACTTGGATTCATCAATCAATTGTGACACAGAAATCAAGTTGCACTTTAAACTTGGAACATAAAGAACATTAGTTAATTTCAAGTTTCTACTGAGCACCACGGTTTCCTCTTTATTAGCCGTTGTTTGTGTTCCATCTGGAAGTCCCACGAGGCACCCTTTTACATCGTGGACATCCGTCAAATGTTCCAATCGTCATGTCATGTGATATGAGGCACTCGTATCGATATTCCATTGTAAGAGCGAATGCTTACCAGTTAGTTTCTCGGTGGATTCTATCTTTCCTTTATTGAAGAGATTAATCAATGTTTGCCACTGCTCACCGCTAATCCCAGCTATTCCGGCTTTATCGGCATCTGACACTCCAACATTTGTTGTTGCATTTGATGCCCAAGTTTGCATTGTGTTTGGCGTTGTAGCTTGCGCTGCATTTGCCTTGATTGAGCCCCCACGTCCTCTTCCACCAAAGATGGAAGCCTGTTGTCCTCCCTTACCACGTCCAGTTCCACGTCCATTTCCGCGAGGGCGATCACCCCACCACTCGGGAAAGCCAATTATCAAAAAACAATTGTTTGATTCATGCCCTGTACGAGTTGTTGCATACCATATCCTTGTCTTTTCTTTCACCTCGACCACGAGGTCCTGACTTGGCCTGAACAGCAAAACTCATCACTTCTCCACGCTCTTCTTTCCCCCGTGTCATAGTGCTCACACTTTCTTCTTGTATCACTGTAGAATACACTCTATTCATACTTGGCAGATGGAATTGAGCAAGCAAATGAGACCTTAATGTTCCATAAACATTCTCGTCTAATCCCATGAGAAATTGATGAACTCTTTCTTCTTCGCACTTCTTTTCCAACGCGGGTCCAAGATCACACGTGCATTTCCCACATTCACATGTTGGGATCTGTTCATAATTGGCCAATTCGTCCCATAGCTTCTTTAATTTTCCATAATAGACAACAATGGTTGATCCTTTTTGTCTACAGTCAGCCAATTCTGCTTTTAATTGTTGTATGCGTGGCCCGTCTGCCACTGAAAATCGCTCTCGTATATCTTCCCAAAGATCTCGCGCCACCTCCATGTGTGATATAGTCGATCGAAGTGTGGGTTCGATCGTATTCCTTATCCAAGAAACCAATAACGAATTATTGGTCCACCAATCTTCAAGATCTGTCGAGTCTTCATTAGGTCGTTTGATTGTTCCGTCTACAAACCCAAACTTCTTCCTTGCTCTCAATGCAGTTCTAAGGGACCGAGCCCACTCGTCGTAGTTTTCACCTTTTAATTGAACTTGTGTTATCAAGATACCCGGATTATCATTAGGAGTTATGTCATAAGGAGATATCGTCTTTCTTTGTGATACTCCTTCAGCACTACCTCCTCCTTTGTTGTCCTCTTTGGACATTGTAAAAATATGGTTTAAGCTGAAAATAGGTTATTCTGTGGATATGGCTCTGATACCATGAAACGGCGCAAATTGCCGTATGGTTCTCTGTTTTTCATATCTTCACAGAACACAACTTTACAACCAATATATACAAGAAGCTGAGACCTAATTTTCCTAAACTAAACATGGAAACAAGTATCTAAAGTTGGCTAAATGCAACTAATCAGCAACTCACAATATCTCCCAAAAATACAATATTCACAGAATATTTCATCAATACTTACCATATTAAAAACCCACAATTTGTACTTGATTTATGCTTGAAAATTAACATGGTATGTGTTATATATGTGTCAATCATCCATTCAATTAGAATAGGAGATGAAACACAATATTAGAATACAAGATCCAACTAGTTACCATCTTAACCTTTGTTACGAGTAAATTGAGTTCCAACCAAGAAGCCCCCAGGGTATAGCTCAACTGGTAAGAGTTGAGTGACATGTTGTCTGTTTGCTGGCACCCGCAACATGGAGGTTCGAATCTCCTTGGTAACAGGGCGAATGAGGATTTCTTGTGTTGTGTTTGTGAAATTTGCCTAACAAATTTCAACTACGACTTTAAGGTATATCACGCGATTTATCTCATCCACAAAGCTCTAGAAAAAAGGTAGTGGAGGCAAATTTCCAACCAAGAAAGTCGAGATAAGAGAAATGACCAAATTCATGACCTAAGGTTGCATAAAGGATTCAAAATGAGGGGTGGCACAAAAAAATTATCAACCCACATACGGGAAATGATTGCTGTGGTGGGATTCAAATCAATTTGTTTTGAGTCGAAAAAGGTGGTGGATGATTAGTCATAATCTTGATCACAAAAAAGGTAATGGAAATCCAGCGGTGAATCTTGAATTTGCACGTCCACTAGGAATTAAGTTTTACACGACATGATTTCGAGCTGTGTGGATGGATAGATAGATATTTGTGACCAATCATTTATTACTTCGAGGATGAATAATTGGATTTTATTTCTTTTTCTGCTCTTGTACTAAACATATCAATGTTTCTTAATAGATGATTGGCTACAAAAGGAATTCTTAAAGAGTTTTTTGCTCACACAAAGGGGGCACTTGGTTATTCAAAAAATTTGATTTTTTTTGGCACCAATATGTGATTGCTATTACAAAAATGTAAAAAGTATATTATTTACATATTCTCACTTTTCAAATCATTAATGACACCCATAATAATTTTACTAAAAAAAAGTATTGCATCAATTATCATCATTGCACGTTCCTATCACACACAAGCACACTATTTATTCTCTTATTTTTTCCATCACTAGTCACATATCATTAGTTAACTTAAAAAAATATCATAACATCAACTATCATCATCACAATTTCATCTTAAATTCAATCACACTCTCAAAATTTATTATCAATTTTCCCAAATAATTTTTTCACATTAATCTATCCAAAAATAGAAAGGAACGGAACGAAATATCAAGTAATTTAAATTCAGTATTTCACTTGTATCCTCTTTTTTTTTTTCCAAATAACACATCAATATCTTTTGAACTCTAGTAGAACACACACGCACACAAATATGACATGTGAAACTGAAATCCGGCCTAAGCCCAAACATTAAATTAGTTAATGATATCTTGACGTAATTAAATCAAAGAATAAAACTAACCAATACATGCTGTAGAATCATTTCGTGGTGCATCATCCTACATAAAAGCGATAAGCGCTAGTCGGGCGGCGGTGCTTAACTTAGTCTGCCGAAGCGGTGTTAGGTGGGACCTTATTAGAAGAAAAACATAGATGGACAAGGAGAGTCTAGCGCCTAGACATGAACTAATCGGGACTAGGGGAATTGTTCTGCTGGGGCTTAGTACCGGCGGTATTAGACGGGACCTTATTAGAAGAAAAACGTAGACGGACAAGGAGAGTCTAGTGCCTAGACATGAACTAATCGGGACTAGGGGAATTTTTAGAACAGTGACCTTCATACAAGGAGGCATAACATTTTGAAAGGCAAAAAAAAATTTTTAGTCCTTTATCTAACACCACTTTGAGATTTCATCCTTTTTCTTTTCGCTTTTGACAAATAGTCCTTTTTTCTCAACAAAAAATTGAGATTTGGTCCTCTTACTATGCTATAGCGAGTTACTTTGACTGTTGAAATTGATTTGACATTTTTATTTTCAAAATTTTTAATTTTTCATTTAGAAAACAATATTTAAATCTTACATGGCATCCTAGTTGGCTTAAATGATAGAAAAATTAATTAAATAATATAAGTTTTTTGAAAAATCTGAAAAAAATTATCTAAAAATTCTGAAAATTGTTTTACTAAAATTTAAAATTATTTGAATTTTTGTAACAAAGTCTTAAAAAATTGAAAAAAATATTTTAAAATCTAAAAAATAAAATATATAAAATCTCATAGCTTTTGTAAAAAACTAAAAATAGAAAAAAATCGAAATTATTTTAAAATTACAAAAATAAATACGAAATTTTTTAAAAAAACTATAAACTATTTTAAAAAATCTGAAATTTTTTTGAAATATTATAAACTATTTTAAAACGTCGAAAATTGTTCAAAAACATAAAAATTTGTCTGAAAATCTGAAAATGGATTAAAAACAAAGACATTTTCAAATTTTTATAAAAAAATATCTGATTTTTTTATAAAATAAAAAATAGAGTAAAAACTTAGAATTATTTTTCAAAAATCTAAAAAATCATGCCAAATATGTAAAAAAAAAAATCTGAAAATCAAAGGAAAAATATCAGGAATTGTTTTAAAAAAATTAGATTATTTTTATATATTTGGAGTAATTGTCAGATTTGTTTTAAATAATAATTCATATTTTTTATAAAATTTTTAAAAGTCTTAGTTCTTATCCATTTTCAGATTTTTAAACTAATTTTCTTGTTTTTAGACAATTTTCAATTTTTTTTATTTTATATTTTAATATTTCAAATAATTGTTAGATTTTTAACGATTTTTTTAGTTTTTTTAAACAAATTTCCAGATTTTTAAACATCTGTTAGTTTAAAAACAACTTTTTCAAAATAATTTTGAGTTTTTCTATTTCAAAGTTAAAATATTTTTCAATATTTCAAGTAACTTTTAGATTTTTTCAAACAGTTTATATTTTTTTTTATCAAATTTCGTATTATTTTTTTGTAATTTTAAAATAAGTTTGATATTGTTTTTACTATTTTAGTTTTTTAAATTAATTATCAAAATTTAGAAATTTAATTTTTAGATTTTAAAAAGGTTTTTCGAATTTTTAGGATGCCATGTAACATTTAAATATTATTTTCTAAATGAAAATTAAAAATTTTGAAAAAAATCCAAATCACAACAGTCAAAGTAATTTTATAAGCGGTAAGAGAATGAATCTCAATTTTTTGTTGAGAATAAGGGCTATTTGTCAAAAGCGAAAAGAAAAAGGATGAAATCTCAAAGTAGTGTCAGATAAAGGACCAAAAAAATTTTTTTGCACATTTTGAAATTACATTGAAAATCCGTAACCTAACATTTTGAAATAAAAATATGCAATTTTATTTTTATTTCACTTTTGCCAGAAGCTTGGTTCCAGTCATAGTCATCTTGACCAAATTTATGTGTCCAAAAATTCCAAATTACATGTTCTGCTTCCAATGCTTCAAGAGTTTTTCTAATTAAAATTTACCTCAACTTAGTGATACCCAATTACTTCAAGAAATCACTAATAGTAGTTGTCTAAAAGTAATTGTATATTTTGCAGAGATGACAATCTTGAGCCATTAGCTAGGGTTAATGACAATCTGAAACCCTCTTAAAGGTTCAATTATATGTCCAAAACCACAAAAACTGCCTCTATGGAAATTATTACATAACAATTGCCCATATTCCATTTAAAAAAAAAAAAACACCAGAATTAAGAGGGCTTCTCATATGTATTCTGCTCTCTGAATGTTGCAATGGCGCTTTTTATCATACCAGCCACATCCGAGCGCACGAAAATATGAGTGTTATCCAAGACATGTATTATAAACTTGTGTGACTGAGGCAGTGAAGCATTCATGTTGATGATGAACTGAGCCATGGGAATGTCGCTGCACAATAGATGACACGAATATCAGACGACGAAAAATCCATTTTCAGTAAGCACACCAACAGATGTGTTTTTCATCTTTATATGGATCTTAAAGCCACATAAAGTGACATTAACATGCCTAATGTCAATCCTTACCATCTTTATTTTTCTGAGATATATAACTCTCAGTATATATGAAATAAGACGTTACTCTCTCTCTCTCTCAGATTAAAAATTGATGGAGGTGAAAGAGAAAAAGGAAAATATAGCAAATCATCACCATCACTTTAAGACAGAGAATACTAAATTCAACACTTAAATAAGACAATACGGTATTATTTTACCATGTAATGTACAATCCTTTGATTGCATTCACCATGATGAACAATGCCCTCGATCTGCCAAAGGAAAATTAAATTGTAAGAGAATAGATAGATTTCACAAGTCAACACTAGATTCACAATATGGTATAATGCTACCAGTTTTCCTGGAGGGTCACAGTCGAGAATTTTTTTATCGATTTTAGCGTTATAACCTCAAATATTGAATAATAGTTCGTGACTGCCAACCAACTCACGCTTTCTTAAGGTAGACGACTTACAATAGGAAACCAAAGATTCCAAACCATATAGAATCAGCTTAAAATTACGGAATACATTATATAATTGATTAAACCACTTAAAAAAATGTGGATACTACCACGACCCAGTATGAATGAACACTTAAAACTGACATAGAATGCAAAACAATGATCAATTACGTATGACTGATGATAACATATATTACAAGCAATTGTAAGAAAACATGTATCTCTCCTTTTTCAATAGGAAAGCATAACGCGGGGGCATATTTTTTCCCAAAAGTCAGATCACATCCATAATCTCACTCCAAAAGAATCCCATATTCTAGTAGTACCCCCAGTGTCTTGGAATAATCCTAAGGGATCCCTTAAGGTTTGGCTAAATTACAAAAAAAAAAAACAAAGATGTTTCGAAATTACAAAAAAACCCCTAAGTGTTTATCGTGAAAGAGAAAACATTAGTTTAAAAAGCCTATGTTCATATAAATATGGCTTACAGAAAATGTGAACTGGCTAAAGAATATTGCTTCTTTAGTTAATTCAAGATCTATTCATATGATGAAGCTAAAATCATTGTAAAAGCTTCTAATACTTGCATAAGAATTTAAATAAATCATAAGAGTGCACAAATTCTGTAGCTCAATAAGTCATAATTGAAGGTTAAAATTCAACAATTGTAAAGATAAATGGATCATGTATTAAAGAAAAAGCCGGCAGAATTGCAAGGTAAAAAGATAATACTTGAAATCTAATGAGTCAATGGACAACCACCTGTTATAATGTAGTTGATACTAGTCAATAACCATCCTTTTCGAGCTTTCAGAACTACTCTTATTACTCTTATAAAGCACGTTTTCTAGCCCTTGCTATCAACCATTTTGCGTGCTAGAAATCAACTACTTTTTAAATGCCTATGCGCCTCTACTTTGTCATTCAATGTATGAGCTCCGGATTGATTTAGGCAGACATTCATCAAAACCTATATTCCGGTTATTTTATTAGAATGGTCTGGTGTGGTTTCTGGTAATCAGCAAAACATCGTAATTACGATAATCTACTAAATGTTCAGTTTTCCTTGAGCAAAGAATCTAAACTGAAGACAAAAGTCCCATCAAACGTTTATAGTTAAACAAATTCTTGAAAATACAGCTAAGCTTCTGAGCACACATATAGTTTGGTTTCGAAGCAAAATAACGTAATTCCATTTTGGCCGAGTGCAAATTTCATTCTTTTCAGTTTTCACGATGAATTTCAATTTCCCTTTTCTAATAATAAATAAGCAAATCATCATACATAATCTGAATTGCTACCAGAAAGCTGTAGTTTGGATAAATTATAACCTACATTTTTCTTCTAAATAACTAGTGCATATCAATTTAACAATTGATGCCAATGAAGGACTACGAGAACTCGAAACATAAAAACCCATTTAGGGCAAAAGTGCCTAATCTGAATTGGTTAAAAAAAATCCAAACCCCTGATGAAAATTCCTAAAATCAGTAGCTATATTCATCAGTCTAACTGCAATTAGAACTAAGGAAAAAAAAAACTATGGAAATTTGATGGGAAAAAATTTGGAAAAGAAGTACAACAAATAAATGAAATTGAGAGAATGAAGCTGCGTACCTTCCGCAAAAATTGAGATACCATCAGTTTTTCTTCAGTTCTGTTTAAATCCTTTGTGAAACTAATGTTATTTATTGGGTCAGGCAACTAAAAAGGCCCATGAGGCCTTACTTATAATACTATAACGATAAGCCCCAATTCATGACAAGAGGCCCAATATCTCATGTGTATACAGTATATATATATATAGTTCATTCATGATCATAGTAAATTAATTACAATTTTACGCATTAAACTCATGTACTTGCTTTGGATTATATTTTAATAGAGCTGGTCTTACGTGAGACCGTCTCATGGACTTGAGTTCATGAGACGGATCCTACAATACACAAAAACTATAGGTTATTTTTATGGGTTTGGGTTTGGGTTTGGGTTTGGGTTGGAATTCCAATTATATATAGGTTCCGTCTCATGAATTGTGTCCATGAGACCGTCTCATACAAGTTTTTGTCATTTTCATATATTTGTTAACTTAAGCTATGAGACAACACCGACCCCTTCTAATCTTGTATGTTCGTTTTCCCGTAGGTGGATTCACATTTGAACTTGAAATTTATTACATTGACTCAGATTGATCTTAACTTGGAGAGTCGGAGTTAGGGGTGTTCATCAAATCGAATTCCAAATTCTTCGACTTCATCGAATCGAATTAATCGGATGTACATTTTAAAACCTCAATTCAAAATTCGATCATGATTCGAATTTAATCAAATTGGATTTATCGATTTTCGAACCGAATTCGAGTCAATCCAAAAATCTAAATTTATCGATAAACCGTGAATTATTCGGATTCGGACCCATATTTTTCGGATTCAAAAATCATATTTTCAAGCAAATTTTAGATTTTTTTAATAAAAGAATCCTATAATGAAACAAATCATAAGCAAACCATATAAATAATCAAAATAATATTGTTATTTTAAAGATTAAAAAAAAACTAAAGAAAAATCCTTGAAATTACAAATGAGACTGAATTGAAAAATCCTAGTCGGGCGGCAAGTTGGGGCCTAGCCGTCTGGGCCGGGTTAGACAGGGCCTAATCGAAAGAAAATCGTAGGCAGACAAGAAGAGCATTATGCCTAGGCAATAACTAATTGGGGCTAGGCGGAGATTTTTAGAACATTGGTTATGACCAATGCTATAATTCTACTGCAATAATTTTATTATAATAGCAATGTAAAGATGAATGTTATTTATACATCAACTAATAATATTATTTCTATTTGCATATGAAATGTTGTATAATATTTAAATTATATAATATATAAATTAAATTTGAATTATAATTGAGCTCGAATCAGTGCACGAATTTGAATTGAAATACGAATAAGAATCGATATTCGAATCGAATTTACTCGAATTTCACCTTGAATTAAGATTTTCGAATAGAATTCGAAAAAAATTCCCCAATTCGTTATTCGATTCGAATATTCACATTCGAAATTCGAGTTGATTCGAAGATTCGGAATTCAAAAATCCTAATTCAAAATTGAAATTCGAATTAGAGTCGAATTAAATTTCGGATTGATTTGAAAAATGAACACCCCTAGTCGGAGTGAGTTGCACTTCTCAACATCAGTTTTCATTTTTGAGTGAATTTTATAATATGGTCCAAATTTAAGAAAATCTATCATTTTAAGACCCAAAATTTCAACCTTCTCAAATTTTTTTTTTTTTTCGAAACGTCAGTTGTATTAATAAACTCAAACAAGAATGTACAAATGGTGACCAAATGGCCAGAGATCATCTTGGACACAAATCCAAAAAATCCAAGTAAGATCAAAGAGGACAAAAGTCCTAAAGATGAATAAACCCAGCTGCACAACAGCACAACAAACACAATCTAAATCGAAGGTTTTGGCAATGAAGACATATAAAAAAATACGAAGACCTATTGCCATTCCCATCAACAAAGCATAAACCCCATCCAACTATACAAAATAAGTCACTGAATCCAAGGATTCCTAACTCATAGTTGAACCAAAAAAGCGAACCTGCTTCTTCCAATCGACACAAAAACAAAGCCAACAAAAAAGCTGCACTGGGGAGAAAGACCCCTACCAGACACCCATCCAAAACAACGCAGCAAGACCAGATCGCCCCCAAAAAAAAAAAAAACCCAAAGACAGATTTAGCACCAGCTCCCATAAAATGGAACTCATTCCACTCTAAAACTATTTGCTTCCACTGTTTGAACTTCAGGCTTCCAACAATCTTCAAAAACCCATAAATTCCTAGTCTTCCACAACCACCACAATAAATATGATGTTAGTTGAATTCTGCGAATCGAACATGGATCGCTTTTAAGCTCACAAATCTTCCCCACCACATTGAGAAAGAATCGAAACATCATAAATACCATCCCAATGTACCGGAGCCAATTTCCAAACCGTTTGAGCCCTTGGGCAGCTTAATCAAAATGTGCTCGATGGTTTCAACACTTTCCCCACAAAATTTACACAAATCATCAATGTCCACCCCTTTTTCTTCACATTAGATGTTGTTGGTAAAATTCCGAAAAAAACATTTCCAGGATGAAGTGTTTAATTTTGCTTTTAATCTTGAGCCCCGACTTTTCCTTCTAATAGATCGCATCAAACTAGCATTGGAACTACTTTCACTAGATCCATATTTCCAACTTTCCCCATAATCAAATGATGGTAGGTAGATTTAACAGTGAAATTCCTTTTGGCCTCAAGATGCCAAACCAATTTGTCTCTTTTATCTTTTCCAATACTCCTAATTTTGAGAATTTTGGAACAATCCTCAATGCTGAAAATATTCTCCACTTTATCCACATCCCACGAGTTCTCATCCTCACTAAGTAGCTCACTAACCCAGACGGGGTTCAAATCATCAGGAGGCCGAGAGGCAGGTCTGAATAAGTAGGCATCCGGAATCCAGGGAGCCTGCCATATCTTAATATTTTTCCCATTCCCCACTTCATACCGCAGACCTTTTTCAAAAGTCTTTCTACATCCAACCCAACATCTCCACATCCAAGAGGCATTCTGCTTCACTTCGGCATCCAATAAGCTGTCATTGGGGAAATATCTTGCCTTCAACACTTTGCTCACAAGAAGATTAGGTTGAGTCATAATTCTCCACAAATGTTTGGTAATCAAAGCTTCATTGAATAATTGGATATCATGAAAGCCAAGACCACCAACCATCTTAGGAGTAGTAATCTTCTCCCATGACTTCCAATGAATTTTTGCCTGAGATAAATCGTTCCCTCCCCACCAAAACTCTTGGCCGCTAATCGACAAATTTTCTTGCAAATCCCGGAGGGCAATTTGAAACATGACAAAACATACACAGGCAAAGCATCCAAGACAACTTTAATCAAGACTTCTTTACCAGCCAATGACAAAAACTTATTTTTCCAATTGTCCATCCTACAACAAACGACCTCCACCAAATTGAAATACATCTTTCTTGGATCTACCAATGGCCAAAGGTAATCCAAGATAACGACTTGATTTCGACTTTTGATTCCAACGAACAAATTGCAAATTACTTGCGGAGAGTCGGAGATGTATTCTTCAAGAAAATAGAAGACTTGTCCATGTTAACCAACCGCCTGGACAAAGGTATTGATCAAGAATTTTCAGAACACAACCTGTTTGGTTAGTATGGGCCTCACAGAATAATAATGAATCATCTGCAAATAAAAGATGGGAAATCACCGGCCCCTTACAACTGATTTTTAGACCACTCAAGAATTTTCGAAAATATTAGTCTTAATTAGACTAGAAAAAGTTCGAGACACTATAAGGAAAGATAGGGAGATTGGATCTCACGACGAATGCCTCTAGAGGGAATCACATATCCACAGGCTTTACCATTCAGATTAAAAGAGAACGAGGACGAAGAGACACAAACAAGAACCCAATTGACAAAAACAGCAGAGAACCCCATTTTGAGCATGACCAACTTAATGCAATTCCATTCAACTCTATCGTATGCTTTGGCCATATCAAGTTTAATGGCCATATACCCTTTTTTTCCCGATCTATGACGATTTAGAAAATGAATAGCCTCTTGGGCGACTGCCACATTATCAAAAATAAGTCTATTTGGTAAAAAGGCAGATTGATTTTCACTAATACAAACTTGAAGGCAGGGTTTCAACCTATTAGCCATGATTTTAGAAATAACTTTATAGATCACATTGCATAGACTAATAGGCCTAAATTGGGACATATAGGTTGGATTTGGGCACTTAGGAATCAATGTTACCAAAGAGTGGTTAACACTTTTCAGAATTTTACCAGAATTAAAGAAACCGGAAATGGCAGAACAAAGATCAAACATAATAATATCCCAAAATTTTTGAAAAAATAAAGGGGACATACCATCCGGCCCGGGAGCCTTATTCGGGTTCATGCTAAGCAAAGCCTCTTTGATCTCCTCCTCTCAACCGGTGCCACCGTTGATATTCATTTCAAATTTGATATAGAGTGAGGGATTCCTTCAAGCAAACTCAAGTCTCCCACCGCCACCTCGGTTGCAAAAAGCTTTTGATAGAATTGATCCACGCTTTCTCAATCTCCATCTCCCCTCACAAACCGATTGGTCATCATTTACCAATCTAACAATGCAATTCTTTCTTCTCCTCTCGGCGTAAAGGCGTGAAAAAACTTGGAATTTTTGTCACCTTCCTTAAGCCATTGAATTCGAGACTTTTGCTTCCATAAAGCTCTTCAAGTCGTATTCCTCCCGGAGTTGACTCTTAAGTTTATTCCACAAACTCCAATCTCTTTGCCCACCTTGGTCTCTAAGAATATCTAGATTAGCTTTAATTTTGTCCATTTTCATGGAAGCCAATTTTCGAAAATTTACGCTCCATTTAAGCAAATTAACTCTACATTCAAATTTTTATTCTCGAGTTGAAAGAAAAGTGTGCCACTTTTTGGTTTCTGCCAAGCCTCTTCTATCACAACCTTAATATCATCTTTTTCAAGCCATCTTCTATCAAAAACAAACCTCTTTTTAAATTGGTGATACCAGGATTCGTGTCCGGTCCAAGAGATGATGATCCGAGGAGCTCTTAAACTCATTAATCACATGAGCGTGAAAAATAAATCAAACCAATCAAAAGATCCAAAAACTCCGTCGAGTTTCTCTTCTACAAACCCTTCGCCTTCTCTATTATTAGCCCAAGTGAATCCTTTACCTAACATCTTCATCTCAATCATTTCAAGATCATTGATAAAAGCCCTGAACTTCTGAAAACTTGCATCGGCTCTCTTTCTACCCCCATTTTTATCCTCATGACAACAAATATCATTGAAGTCACCACCCATGCACCAAAATTTACCCCATTTGTTGTAGGCATTTCTGAAATAATTCCACTGATTCTCTCTTTCCGACCCTACCGTGCTTGCGTATACAAAGATAATCCAGAATGAATTGTTATAATTCTGAACCTTAAATTCAACTTCAAAACAAAACTGACTCGAAACAATCTGAATAATATTGACTTGATCGTTCCACAAAAGCAAAAGACCCCCACTTTTCCCCACCGGGTCAACATATTTCCATCTATCATCAACTCTCAATTGTTTACACACGGTCCCAACAAACTTACTCTTTTTTTTTTGTTTCACTAATAAAGACAAACTCGGGGTGGTGGAATCTCCACGATTCCTTTAACTGGGATACTGTAGAGGGTCCTCCCAAACCTCTACAATTCCACACACATACTTTCATTGGAAACTTTGGGGCCAATTGAGACTGGCTTCCTCCACCTTAGTCGTTTGCTTATCGGTTATTTTCATCTTTTTATCGTAGTGCAAGTCGAATGCAGAAAAAAACGGCTCTCATTCTCTTTATCACCACTAATCTCTCTCTCCCTTTTAAGGTTGAATTTCCCTCTGAAGTATCCATACCAACGGACTCATCATGCCCCACCTCTCCGAGATCTTACTTTAATGCTTTTTCTTTTATCCCTCAATTTGCCCGAAGAAAGATTAGAGAGTGCTAGTCGATTATTGTTGAGGAGATATCTGTTAGTGGAATTCTAGAAAGGTTAGAAAGAAAGGGGATATTGATTAGTTTGGAAAGACCATCCAAATCCTCGATCATCTCTCCTCGAGATTGTGGCTTTATGAGACTCGGGTATTGGGATAGGATTTTGGGTAAAAAATGGATTGGGTTAGGTGGGATTCCAATTGGGATTGGGTTTTATTATGGGAATTGGGTTTCTTTTGTTTTATCTAAGTTATCATCGAGGTTAATGTCTTGATTGAAGGAACATGTATTACAATATTGGGATGTTTGACAACAAAATTTGGTTTCACCGTAGGGCTTATGGTATTTTTACAAGAAGAAAGGTTAATTTGGAGGGTTTTTTTAGTTTCACCAAAGATTGTAGCCATCGAAATGGAGGGTTCGGCATCATGCGGGCATTATTTTTAGCTTCCGGCACATTCTCAAATCTTCCTTTAGAGTTTGAACTTTCGACCTTAATCCACTCGCCATACTTGTCCATCTTGAAGCACTTCGTTCCTATATCCACCTTCCTTTGGTCACACCGCTTATCGAGATGGCCAATTTTCCCACAATAGAAACAAACGTTAATCGCTTGCTCGTATCGAAACTCAACCCACACAATCTTATCCCCGGTTTGATTCTTGTGCCCACGAAGAAGAGGTCTATCAAGCTCGATCGTAACCAAGAGCTTTAAATGTCTCGCGCCTTTAAACTTCCCCTTCGGAACAATAACATCCTTGATTTAGAAAAAGCTTTGCCTATTTTAAGACCCACCTCGTAGCTAAGCCATTATTTGGGATATTCCAAACTTGGATCCAAAAATCTATTCTTCTCAACTCAAGATCATTTTCACCCAAACCTTCATCCACTCTCGGAGGACACGTATTGGTTGTCAAAAGTCCAGATTTTCTTTCCACAACACGGTTCTTATCATCTTTTGAGTCAAAAATGAATTGGTAGAAGTTAAAACCAATCTCTCGATTAAAAAAGGGTTTTTCGCAGCCATATCCGGAAAAAAGTTCTTTTAACCCCCAAAATTAGCTTTTTTATCACCGAATATTTTGCCAAACAAACTTCCGGAACACTCTTCCGCACTCGAGTTTATATCCTTTTCATGAATTTGAATGATATTCTTTTCCCCTTCGGATAAAGAGAACTTACTTAGCCTACTCTCTAAATCTTGAGCCATCCGAGAAAAATCCTCACTCCGAATCAACTAAAGGACCTCAAATCTGGGCACCCGCACAAGAAAAGAAAGAAAAAAAAGACCAAAAAAAAAAGGGATGGGACTGGTTAGAGTAGAAGAAACGATACGGTGAAAAAAGACAGAATAATGGAGGACTCGGACTCGATGATAGAGAAGTAACCTAAGACGAAAAGACAGAGAGAAAGAAGAAAAGAAAACTAAGCCGACAAAACCTATTAAGACAAAACCAGGAAGATTAGAACGACAACATTTAACGATATAACTCCATTAAATTCCAAGACAACCCATCTAAAGATTAACTACGGACATTAATGGCGGAAAAAACCGAGCAGCAAAACAGAGAAAGATTCAAAATTCAAAACCCTCAGAAGAAGGAAGCACAACTCCCAAGAGAGAGAAAAGAACCTCCAAAATTTTGGAAACTTTATTGAGTTCCAACCTTCTCAAATCAAGATCCAATTTTTATTTTTTTTTCTCAAATTGAGCTCTCCCTCAAATTTTGGGTTCTCACTTCAAGACCCAAAATTTCAACCTTCTCAAATCAAGACTCAATTTTTATTTTTTTTCTCAAACATGGCCCTCCCCCAAATTTTGGGTCCTCCTTCAAGTTTTAGAATTTAACAAAAAAAAAAGAAATATTAGTGTAATATATCACATCAACCACAAAAATTATTTTTCTTTCTCTTTTCGTTTTTAACCACAAAAATTATTTTTCTTTCTCTTTTCGTTTTTACACTCATTCTTTTTTACCTGATCCATACTTATTATCAATTTTGTTTAATGTGTAGAAACCAAGATCTATAAATATAAATGTATGTAGCTAACAAGATGAAAAAAGAGAAAGAAAATTAATTTTTGCGGCTAGTGTGATAGATTACATTAATATTTCTCTTTTTGTTAAATTTTAAAACCTGAATTGAGAGCCCAAAATTTGAGGGAGGGCCTGATTTGAGAAAAAAATAAAAATTGGGTCTTGATTTGACAAAGTTGAAATTTTGGGTCTTGAAGTGAGAACCCAAAATTTGAGGGAGAGCCCAATTTGAGAAAAAAAATAAAAATTGGGTCTTGATTTGAGAAGGTTGAAATTGTGGATCTTGAAATGATATATTTTCTTAAATTTGGATCCTATTATGAAATTCTCCCGTTTTGATTTTCAAAGTGTACATTCTTTTAGCTATTTGAAGTTTAATAATATTATCCACCACTTTTACGTATCTATTTTTATTTTTAAACTTACAAATATTTCATGTTATTGCATAAAAAATACCCATCAAACAAGTTAATAACTAATTCCAAATTTTTTATTTTTATATTAAATGTTTTAAGAATATTTTCAATTTTGAAAATGCTGAAAAATAGAAAAAGAGGTTGAAAAATAAACTTTTACTGTGCATTTCTGAAACTAACAATTTGGAGTTTAGATTTTCTTTTCTTTTTCTGGTCTTTTAGTAATTTATGGGACTATAGGATTATGCTAACGAAGTAAAGTGCTGTAAATGAGTTAAACTTCATCAATATTAAAGGTTCAAGCTCAATATTAAACACCTCAATGGGTGTATATAACACCTTATCAGGATATTTGTAATTTTGAAAGATAATTCTTAAATAGTATTTGTAATTTTGAAAGATTAGTAGAGTTTTTTTATTAGAGGTGTTAATTGTATCGTATTTCGTATTCGCAGGTCATGTTCTGATATAGGTATTACACATTTGACACGAACACGGCACATTTAATTATCCGTGCCAAGATACATGACATAAACACAACTTGTTTATGACATAGGTAACCCGACACGACACGGAAAAAATAAAAAAAAATGGAGAAAAAGCTAAAATTACAAATAAAAAATACATTAAATTATTAGAAAATGCATTAAATAATTTGTCCAACATCATATAACCAACTAAAACATCATAAAATATGAAAAAATATATGTGAATATATGTCACTGTACAATATATGGGTTAAAAAGGTCAATCATGTTGACACGCGGGTTGAGCTGATCTTTTTTCTCTTGAGATAACTGTGTCTGGCCCAAATTTGACCCGAACTTGCTAAGGGTTGTATTTGTAGCTGCTAAATTTGTGTTAGGTTCATGTCAGGTTATCGTGTAGTGTCACAAATTGACGCCATTATTTTTCTTATTGTAATTAGACTAAGGCTCATGGGTAGTTTTTGTAATTATCCTAAAGAAATGAACCAATCTCAAACATGCACTTCTAACCAGTAACCACATCAAACTTAAATCATAGGAAGCAGCAATTAATAGTGGAAAAAATTAACCCCAAAAACCACAAGAGAACCTGCAAAATTCATCACTCAAAAAATCAACAATTCCATGCCAAGAGAAAAAAAAAAAAATACACTAATAACCACTAAGAGCAAATAGGGGTTAACATTAATCACCGATCCACCAATCAAAATTACAAACTAACAATAACAATATAGAGAAGAGAATAAGCCTACAATAACTTGAAAAAGATCCTATAGTAACACTAGACCAAATGTAAAAAAACTTGTATGTTTTAAGTTTAAGTTCAAGTTCAAGGGTAAATTAGACAATCTAAATCATTCTACAGCACGACGCAGGGGCAAAAAAAGCCGATCTAACGCGCTAAATTACTACACAATCTCGCCTGCCCAATCCAACGAAAGAAATGAGATTCATCAAATATAGGCCATGGCGGTTCCGTTAATTCGAGTCCGATGCCAATGTGGCCGTTAATTGTGGTCCCACAATCACGAGTCGAAGTCGAAGTCTTTTGTACTTATCATGCTAAGGCGGCGTTGATGTCGGTCGGCTTATTCCTAGAGTCGGGTGGCATTGATGACCAGCTATCTCCGCGGAAAGAAGGGGAAGTATGGTACGCATCATCCATGCCCGCGTTGGAGATTGGGATAGAAGACGCGGGTATAATAGTCATCGACTCGGGTTTGTGTTTCTTCGTCTTTGGCTCGAGCTGGTTACCCGCTAGGAAACTTCCTATCACAATCTAGTTCAACAAAAACACGCTTATTATTAAAAAGAAAAAGATAATGGCAACAAAAGGAATAATTACAAAAACTACCCCTGTGGTTTGGGATAATTACAAAAAAAAAAAAAAGCGAGAAGTTTCTAAATTACAAAAAAATGTAGGGGGGATAACTTTAATATTTTTACAAATGTAAAGTGAGTATTGGAAATGTTTTTGCTTATGACGGGAGTCAAGTGTAATACAAAATCAAATCTCAAGGGGATTTTTGTAATTTTCAAAAACATATGGGTTTTTTTTGTAATTACCCCAAACCTCAGGGGTAGCTTTTGTAATTATCACCAAAAAGAAATGAAAGACTTCACTGTTTTTCTAATGGAAGGATTGGGAGCTAATTATTTTGAACGATTCCAAACTTACGTGAATTTCAAATCATCATAATGCTTGGAAAAACAACTCAAAATTGTTCCAAATCAAATAAATTAGGGTGACTTAAAAGACTACCATTAAGAAATATAGCCTAATTATCAAAAAAAAAAAAAAAAGTTATCCTTAAAATTTACAAATATTCCCTCTATGTTTGCGTTTGTGTTACAAATATCCCCTTCAAAAGGTGAAATTTGTAGAACAGAACCAAATCTCAAGAGAATATTTATAGTTTTGAGACATAACTGAACTTATTCTGAAATTATGCTGAACCACAGTGAAATTTTTGTAATTTGTCCCTCAAAATACATTTGTAAGTATGGACTTGAAGTCTTAGCTTCCAAATTCTTTAATCCAAATGCTCTACGATTATCATGGGTAAACGAAAAGCATGTGCACACAATCGCAAGCTTTCATGATCAAAGAAAATAATGTAAATGTACTCAAACCTAATGCCTGAGAGAGTCATACCTGGATTGGACTGGCAGCTACTAACAAGCCAGCTACTCCACCCCCAACGACACGCCCATCGGGACTAGCCAAAGAAACACTCATACCACCCGATCTGTTTCTCATTCCTCCCGTCTCAGAAGGCATAAATGATCCAGTCAATGATAGTATCTCAAAGCGACCCTAAAACGAGAGAAGCAGTAAGACACCAAATATACTGGTCGACGACACAAAATTCTAATAACGAAAAATGTAAATTCTTTCATTAACTTCTATAGGAAAAACATCCATTGACACAAAACTTACATTACAAAGAATGCGGGCTCATATTTCAGTGATTTAACAATCTAGTTTCATACAATAAAAACAATACATAAACAATAGAATATATGGTCAAATAATAAAAAACATTGTGAAGAAGATGGATCCTGTGAGTGTGTAATTGGAGAATAATCAAGGTACCCCCATCGAACATAAGGGGAAAAAAATTGAATTCCTTTTTCAATACTTGGACTGGGAAAATTACAAGCCACTATATTACGTCTTGCCAACATGTCGAACATGTGGTTTTTGAAATAAATTCATGCTAAGGACTAAGGAGCACTCTTAAAAACACTAGCATTTAAACCTCAATATTTGGTCCACTCCACAGTGCTAAATTTTGAAAGAATGTTAAATAAATCAATATGATAGATTGACATAAGTATGTCAATTAGTTGAAAGTGTTAAAAGAGAACTTAAATGAAGCACCTCATATGTCAATGTACCACCAGAAGAATCGGCTTGACGAAGAGTAACGCTCGAAATTACACCATTGGCCGAGAGAATGCATATTGCCCGGGGGCCTTGTTGAGAGAAAGATATAATTTTCATTGTGACATCCTAAAACCATCAAAAAAGTAGAATATTAATGCCCTGAATTTCGACTTCCCCCTTTCTCTAATACACAAACAAATTATATAAGCAACCTCCAAAATAACAATGTGATAGAATAACTGGAACCTTATTCAATTTACACCAAAATTCATCTTCAGAGCATCAAAATACGAAAAAATGAATGTAGCTAAAAGATAATGCACCATTATAAGGAACAAATACTATTTCATTAAACGAGAAGGAAGCAGATGGCAGATACTGTCTTAATAGCATACATGACCGTAAGTGGAGAAGAGTACAAAGCTTATAGATGCATGAGAATTGAGAATATGATACGGAATAATTTTTAAGTGAAACGCAAAATAGGTAGATATACTACTAATCGGTTTATTTAAATAACAAAAGGATATTCATCAAAAAATTTACCTCTCCAGCATTGACAGTGATTATATGTGGTGTAAAATTAGCACCAACAGAACATGAAACCCAATCACCTGCAAAAATGAATATCAGCAAATACGACATGAAGGATATTGTCCGTTTCCAGTCAATATGTATGTAATAGCTTAAACAGCAGAAAAGAAAATGAAGCATGTCATGGTAAATACATTAAAAAAATCGAGCGAGAATTAAAATTAAGCACAATTTCCAATTTGCATGCATAGTACCAACTGTAGCTAATCTAAAAACAAAATAAATTCATTTTCAATTACAAATGGGAAACAAATCCCCCGGGCATGCTATTGAACCAAAAAAACAAGTAAAATAACAAACTTGAATACTGTGAATCTTTTAATCTCAAGGAAAGTGCATGTTAATAGGATAAACCAAAAATCAGCTAGAATTTGATATGAAGACAGTGCATGCAACAAATGTATGTGCTTATGTTCCCTTCAACAGCGCAAGCCAACACTTGATGTAACACGGGACTCGGCCATGTCAACGCAAGACAAGGGTACATTGATCTGTTATCTTAAGCTTACAAGACATAAAACATCACAAATATTAAAAGAACCCATTAACCATACCTTTTTCCAGTTATTTCAACTATCAAGAACAATAAGATTCTAGATTGAAGTTTCAAAATGGGATACTTCAACAAAAACACTAGTCACTTTGCTAGAATGTAAGACTATCCTACATAAGAGTAATTGTTGTTGAAATAACAATTAATGAGTTTTTGTCCTTTAACTAAGAAGATCAGGTGAGTACATGACACTAAAAAACACCACTGGAATGCAATTAACAAGACCAATACCTTCCATAATTTCAAGATTTCCTTTTTCCCCACACCAACCCCAAAAACAACAAAAAAATAAAATAAAAAATAAATAAAAACACCTGAATTTCAAGACTACCCCCATTTGCAACAAGATCTTAGTTGGCCCACTTCTTCCCCCCAACACCATATCTTCATAATTCCCCACAGAACACTTGAAAACTCGAATTCACACGGCAATCTCTGACACAATAACTCGATACGAACCCGATCTCAAGTTACTGCGAGAAACCCAAACCCGAACACGACTTACACGAATCTGACACGAAGTTACCAATTTATCTAAAAACATACTATCTTGAATTTTATTTAATTTTTGATGTATTTTAAACATAAACCGAAATTGGCCCGAAGCTAAACACGAACATGACTCGATAACCCGAATTGCCACCCCCTAAATTTCACACACAAAAAGAAAAAAACACAAGTGGCACACACAGATCGCCATATAAAACAGAGCTTCATTGGCATGCATGCAAGTACAACTTTACACATAAAAAAACGCACAAAAACGCAGAATTATCATTTCATTTACCCAAGCCGTCATACTCCATTCTGACCGGCGGCAGCTTGGCGGCTGAGCCGACGGGCCGGACTTTACCCCGCTTCGCGACGGCAGAAAAGTCTATCACCGGCGGCGGGGCGGAGGAGGAAATCGGCTTAGGTGAGAGGGCTTTAGCCACAGAGCCATCTGGGCCGTACTTCCTCGGCCTGCCCCTTTTCTTCTTCAAGGTGGTGGTGCCACCTACTCCAGCAGCCTCGGACGGCGGTGCTGGAGTTACAGTCACAGCTAGTGACGCTGATCCAGTCACCTGAGGTGGGTTTTCATTGGCTGTTCTAGGTGCCACATGATACTCTGAGGGAGCATCTGATCCCACCACTGTTACTCCGCCGCTATTCAAAGTATTACTACCTTCCATACTTCAAAAACTCCAAGAAACAAGCTGTTTTTCAACTTTTCTTCAAAATCCCATTTTTGTTTTCTTGTTTTCGGAATAAAACCCCACAAGCTTTCGATTTTCTTGAAAATTATAAAATGAACAGAGAAATTTTTTTAGGGGAAAAATGAAAAAAGGCCTTAAAACCCAAAACCCAGTTGCAAGAAGTTAACAAGATTCAAATTTGTCACTTAAACAAGCTTTATTTTCACACAGCTGAAAAAAGTACTGTGAGATCAAACTGGGCTGTAGATTTTTTTTTTGTCAAAAAGTAATTTAATCAGAAAATAAAGAAGAACAGAGCAGGAAGAGAAAGAAAGAACAAGAATTATTGAAGATTAACAAGATTTTTGGGGGAAATAGATTTTTGTTTTGGAAAAAGAAAAGTGAGTTTTGGAGGAGAAAAGATGGATTTTTTATTTTTTTTGGGGGGTTTTGTGGGTGGTGTGAAAATGAAAAAAATGAGATTTTCGGATTTTAGCTAATTTGGTTCCTTAACTTTCCTCAGATTGTCCGAATTGAGATTTAAAATAATGGTAAATAATGGAAAGAAATATTTAATAGAGAGTCATTAATTCTTTAATTCATTAATTCTTTAATTATTTGAAAGCAAGAAATTATGTATTTTGGTTAATAAAAATGGTTGGAGTCCGGAGGAAAAAAATTATTAAAAAAGTAATTGTAGTTGGGAAAAGTGAAATTAGGTTGCCAAGGCATGAAGACAACCATCACTCACCTTTCAAAAAGAGAAAAATAATTATTTTATAAATCCATATTTCTACACACACATATGACAGAAAACACCTCTTTTATGTTATTTATTTCATGATTTTTTAATGGGTACCTAACACACATACACACAAAAAGAATATGAAGCAAATATATAAAAAAGAAAGAAAAAGAGAAGTAACATGGAAAAATTATGACTCAATTAATTCTCATGATAAGAATTAATGCTCAACTTTTTGTCTCTTCTTAAATTTTTCTCTTTCGTTTTCCATCGAAACCAAACAAGAAATTTAAAAGAAGAGAAAAACAGTTAAGGTGATAATTTGAGGCATAACACGACTGACCAATATGAACACAACAAAAAATTAAGTGTTTCAGCATGGGTCATTATCGGACCGTTATCGAGCGGACACGATAAGTCTCAGGAAATTAAGTTAAAATTGGGTTACTAGATAACTTTTATATAAAAAAAAAATTAATTCATTTTTTTTAAAATTCATTAAATATTAGGGTTTGTTGTTCTAAAATCTAGACCTAAAAATTCATTTATCAAATTTTACTGAATAAGATTTTTTTATATTTTATTTAGTTTTTATGACATCTATATACATATGTTGGTAACTATTGAAGTAGATTGATTCATTGGATTCAAGAACGAATGAACTTGAAGCTCTCAAGAACGGAAACTCATTGAAATCAAGAATGAAGAACTTAGAACGTTTTTTATTATCTTAAAATTGATGTTATGATTTAATATTTTTGTGATCTTTAGACAATTTTTGTAATTTTTAGTTTATGATCATTAGTACATTTGTCATGTCATGACTTTTAAAACTGTACTTGACTATTTGTATTGATAATTTATTAGAATATGTAACAGATAACAAACAAAAGAAAAATCATATTCCATTCGTCCCAATAAGATATGCAAAGAGGATAATTCGCAGAAATTAAGAAAACTTAATAAATATAATTGGGATTATAATATTTTTCGATATTCTTCCTATTTTATCCTTGGATTAAATGAACACAACTATATTTGAAAAAAAAGGAAATTTGTTAAAAATAATTAAGTGAATTAAATAGGGGAATTGCAGTTTATCGTATTGTAATTAATACTCTCAATAAGGAAATAAGCCTATAATATGGGACGAACGAAAAAAGAAAGGTGGTGTATCTTATTGAGACGGAGGGTGTATGTTTTATTAGTTAATGGCCCAACAGTCCTAACTAAATAAATTGAACAGTCTTGTTTATCGTGTAATGCCTTGTATTTTGTGTAGAGATGTTAAATGGGACTAACGGGCTTCGGGCTAAATAGGCCACTAATAAAGGGCTAGCATTTTGCGAACCTAACCCTAACCCTAGCGGGCTTGGGCTAAATCGGTCACTAACGGGCTACAAGCCAAATTTTATTTTTTTTATTAAAATTTAAAATTTAAACTAAAGCATGTATAACAATATAACATTCAAACTAAATATGCAAAACTAAATTACACAATTTTTTTTATGTTGCATTACAAGGCTAAAAGTCTTAAAATTCAAAATACAAAAATTCAAATACAATCAAACATCATCATTATCACCAAAGGCTTTGAAACTTTAAGAAGATGCTTACTACAATAAGAGTTAAAACAAAAATATGTGCAATTAAAACTCATTTCTAAAATGAAAAATAGAAACAACAAACTATAATGTAGAATGATAAACACCATATAATGAATATTTTCTTAATATCTTTTGACTTTTGTCAAAAAAATTAAATAAATATAAATAATGATAAAACGCGATTCGATGTGCAATATTTGTGCGTGAGATAAGTAGGAATCTCAAAATGCAACAAATTCATCTTTATGATTATTTGCGTAAAGTTTCAATTATTCATCACATTTAAGTCACGGAAATTTTAAACTATTTAGATTATAGTATTGCATTTGCTAGAGAGATATAAATTATATAACATTTTAAATCATCATAATTGATTAGGCGGCAATTGAAAGAGCTGCTCGAAAGCTTGACGAAACATTTTAAGTAACTATAAAAATATCTTTTTAGGAAATGTTACGTAAATTTTGTTATTTCTTAATTCACCAACCCTCTATTTTGAAAAACAAAAAAAAGGGACCCGCGGGCCAGCCCGGTTAACCCGGCGGACTAGCCCATTTAGCTCGCGGGTTAACCAGTCCGGGCCAAAAAGGCCCATATTTAAATGGGCCACAAAAGTTGGCCCTAACCCTGTTAATTTTTCGGGCTAAACGGGATGGCCCGCGGGCTCGAGCCCATTTAACATCTCTAATTTTTTATTTTTAGGGTGTTATCTGGTTTAAATTTAGGCCCGATAAGATTATTGTGTAACGTTACTTGAGCTTGTTGAGTTATTGTGTCAGGTTGTTATCGTGACGACCCGTCCCCCCTACAAAAAAAAAAAAGAAATGCAAGTTATTTTAAGGTTGTTGAAGTAGAGTGAATACTTTTTACTTTGTCAATTAACCAATTAGTGAAAAAAAGTTTGGAACAAATTTTCAGGTGGCTAATAGATGCAGCATGAAAATGGATTTTTTTTTTTTTTTATAACTCGGCTTTCAGGCGTAAAACCTCTTATTATTGTTGTCAAGTAAACTGCGGGATGTGTACGCACTGATCAGTATTCTGATGGGGTCTGCTGACGTACAACCAGATCCTCCAAGGTAAAGAGAACAATTATGTTCGACCCTCTATCTAATGATAATGATCTCTTTCCGAATTAAACCCACACAGATGCTATTCAGTATGAGTTATGAAAATGGATTTTATCTCATCACATAAGGTTTAGCTAAGCCATGAGCCATCATACCTTCATCCTTTTCACTTTCTCTTTTTTATTAATTCATGCTTATGGAACCAATAATTATGTTCCATGGTTATTGTTAATATGTAATGCGATAATATTTCACACTGTCAAGGGTTTTCACTTTCCACATATAATATATAAATTAATAGGAAATGACATTTTTGGTCCCATAAAAAAAGGACAAACACTTTTAATCTTATGTTTGCTCTTTTGATTCCAATAGATTTATTTTATTACATTTAGTCTCATATGAATCAAAAAGTTGCAGTTTTAGTCCCAAAATTAACGAAAAATTTAACTGACCGTTAACTTTATTATTATGGGACCAAAATTATATTTATCCCAAAATTAATTAAATAAAAAAATTAATTGAAAATTTGTCTAACATTTCTGAAAATTATTTTAATAAAATTAAAAAATATTTGCAATTTATTAAAAAAGTTATAAAAAATCCAAAATTATTCAAAAATCTAAAAATTAAAAACTATAAAATATGATAATTTCTATAAAAAAAAACCTAAAAGTAGTAAAAAAATCGAAATTATTTTAAAATCCAAAATTATAAAAATAAAATAAATTGTTGAAAAAACTATAAATCAATTTTTAAAAAAATTGGCATTTATTTAAAATATTTAAAAATATTTTAAATTCCAAAATAAAAAAACTCAAAACTCTTATTATATTTTGAAATTGTTATTCTAGAAATTTTCTAAAAATATTCAGATTTTAATATCCCAATTTTGGGTTTTTTTAATTTTAGAATTTTAAAGTGTTTTAAATAAATTTCAAATGTTTAAAACAATGTTATGGTTTTTTTGTAACATTTCATACTTAATTTTTTTTTTGTAATTTTTATATTTTAAAATAACTTCGAATTTTGTTTGTATTTTAAACAAGATATCATATTTATTATATTTAAATTTTTAGATTTAAATTTTTTTTTGGATTTTTTATAATGTTTTTTAATAAATTGCAATTAGTTTTAAATATTTATAAAATCTCTATATATTGCAAGTTGATGGGTCTCCTGTTGACATCTTGTTAGTGTTACTTAATTGACAAATTTGGTCTTTGAGCTCAGTGCAAGTTCTAGTGTTGTAACTCCGGTGATGCAACACCGGCCGGTTGCACGTAATCCGGGGCGCTTTTATGGCGATTCTGTTTGATTTTTGGCAAGATCTTTATATTGTGAATGTTCTTTGATATTATTGGATAAAGTTTATCTTAATTGATTCACCACTTTTAATTGCCTTTTATTCCTTTTAAATCACTTTCCTTGTGTAATTGATTCTTACCCACAAGGAAATAATTTTTCCGATTTCCTTCCTTTAGCATTAAATCGCCCACCGAAAATCGGGATTGGATTTCTTTTTGCTTGCTATAAGTGAAGTCGCTTTTGAAGAAGACATCCGAAAAGCCTTTTCGAGATATATTTGTACTTCTTCAAGACATCATTTGTTCGATATTTTCATTCTTCTATAGAAGAAGGTGAAGATCTACTTACGTGGATCGACTCAACCGCTCAAGGGATTTGAAGTTGGAGGGATTCCAACAAGGTTGAGATTGTGGAAGATTCAATCAAGAGATTAGTTTTATACGAGTGTTGGTGAATTGATAAAGAGGGAGTCTTTATGCTATTCGTAAACCCAGTCGTATTTGTAATAAGCTTTGCTTTTCTAATATTGGATTGTTTCTTCTCTGGGCAGGCGGCCTCGTGCATTAAGATTGGAAATCTAAGCACGTTAAAAATCCTGTGTTATTTATATTTCCGCATTGTGAGTGTGTCATATGTTTCAGTGTTACAACATTAACATACAACACTGTTTGAATCCGAACATCCAGAATTTTGTACTGATATATTGATTAATAGGGCAACATATTCTATCACATCTTTTTCCTTGACAAAATTGAGACATAAACAGGAAAACGAAAGTTTCTTATGAGTTGTTTCAAGTCCCAAATGTTAAACAAGCTGAAAATTTAAAATAGAGAAAAATTGCATTTATCACAGATAAATGATTAAAATAATAAGATTATTCAATACAATTAATTGCTCTAAATTAAGCATAGATTACTATTGAATAAACAAATATTTATGCATAAATAAGACTTTTTTTTAGGAACATAAATAAGACTTGAATTAGAAACCTTTTCAAATTACTATAAACTTTAAGAGTAGGTCTCTTGTAAGACCGTCTTACGGATCCTATTTCGTAAGACGGATCCTAGCAGCGACCCGCCCAGCAGTCCAGTAGCCCAGCAGCCCAATGCCCAACCCACCCGTTTTATTAAAAAAAAATTATGCGCGCTTGTGGAATTGAACAAGCGACCTATACATCCTTAAGGTGATATTTTACCACCACAACAGTAATACTTGTTGTGCAATTTCATGAACCATGTATATAAAGTCATTCATAAATACGCCCGGTAAATTGAATAAAAATTAAAAACGCCTCTAAATGAAGAGGTTAAGAATCGAACACAAGTCTATTAAAAAACATGATACATTATCTCAATAAATGGATACTTATAAAAGTGTACTTTAACTACATCATATTTATTTTTTATTTTTCATCTTTTTTTGTTCCTAGTTTGTAACTGTATTAAGAAATCTGATACTTTATCTCAACAAACGGATACTTTTACTTATAAAAGTGTTACTTTAACTATACCATATTTATTTTTTATTTTTCCTTCTTTCCTTCATTTCTAATTTGTGACTATATTAAAAAACATGATACTTTATCTCAAAAACTAGATACTTTAACGTATAAAAGTGTTACTTTAATATGTTATATATATATTTATTATAATATATTCATAATTTGAAGCTATATTAAAAAATATGATACTTTATCTCAAACAATAGATACTTTAACGTATAAATGTGTTACTTTAACTATGTTATATATATATATTTATTATAATATATTAATAATTCGTGACTATATTAAAAAATATGTTACTTTATCTCAGAAAACAAATACTTTTACTTATAAAAGTAATTAACTCTATCATAGTTATTATTCATCTTTCTTGTATTTATTATTAAAAAATGTAATACTTTATTTAAAAAAACATATATTTTTACTCTTAAAACATGATATTTTGTCTCAAAAAATATATATTTTTACTCATAAAGGTGTTACTTTAACTCTAATATATATATTTTTAATCTAATGTAATATTTAATATCATAAAAGTATCATATTTAATATCAAATGTATCACTATTTCTAGCACAAGTATCAGTTTTTCAATGGAAAAAACATTAGTTACAAGACTAGAACGAGTACATTAAAAAAATCCTATTTTTTGAATATGTAAAAAATTAAAGTATCAATGTTCACCTTAAAAGTATCATATTTATTACTCAAAAATATCACTATTTTCGGATAAGTATCACTTCCTATTTAGAGAATTTAAAATTTGAAAATGAAGGGATGATAATGAAGCTTTATATTCATGGTTATATTCAAGGTTATACTAAATATACACAACAAGAAGTAGTGGTCTAATGCGGTAGAACACCACCTTACCTTTACTAATGTTGCGGGTTCAATTCCCTCGTGGAACTCTTTTTTTTTTTATTAAATAAGAGAGACTGGCCGGCATCATGGGCATGGCCTGGGGCGCGGAGGTCAAGGTTGGGCATTGGGTGGGTTAGTTGCGCTTTTTTTTTTTTTTAAATTGACAAACGTCAATGCGGGTTGGATCCCAGGGCGGGTCGTGGGTTGCGGTAGGATCCGTCTTACGGAATAGGATCTGTAAACCCGTCTTACCTGAGTTTTTGCCAAACTTTAATTAATATAAATCATATAAATTTTACCTAAGCTCAACGAACTTCCCCCTTTTTTTTGGGACCTACTAAGGCACCCAATTAGTACAATTTGTTTGTCCCAATTAATTTAAGAACAGTTTATTCTTCTTATTCTTTGCTATAGATTATAATTGTAAAAGGATCTAAGGGGTGCAATCTTCCAGCGACGCAAATTCGAATCTCGTGTAGAGTAAATTCTCATTGAAATATTCCGGGTTTCTTTATGAAAAGCTAATCTTGTTATACTTTCCTCCGACCGTGTCGTTCGACATTCCGTTGTATAATAAGTATAACTTTTAAATCCCCAATTTGCAGTCAACATATTAGTCATAATTCCCAGGGTCGCTTGTATGTATAAAATGTATCTTTATATCAACCATAACTTTTCATCTTGAAATAAAATACTCAACAAAATATAATTTATGTGGAAATTGCCGAAATTCGTAATTAAATTTATAGTACTACAACAACATTGGTTATTATATTGAAAATTATTAGAAATTGTGGACCATACGCATTGACCAAGGCAAAAGCAATGGAACCCATATGCAGGTCCATGACTTCGCTGACAACATACAGAAAATAATAATTATTCTTCGTAATAATTAAAGTTACCATCAAAAACAAAAATCACCAAATATAATATGAATATAAATATTATATAATTCAGTAGGTTTTAGATAAGATCGATGGCTTCTTTAACAGAATAATATTTTTATATAGAGATAATTATTATGAAGGTTAGTGCGTCCAATATAAATTAATTACTGCCTTTGATCATTTCTTTGTCTTGTATTTTTTTTAATAATGCCTAAATAATATATTTGATTTTCATAGCAAATTATTCAATAAATTTGTGAGTAGATAATGGTCAAGTTGGTTAGGGTTGCAGTAATATTGTATTCATTAATTTTCGAATAATTTTGCTTTATAGTATGCATTATATTCTATATTTTGTCTTGCTTTACCCGTTTTATTAATAACGGCACCGCCCAATCACTTTTTCATTAGTATTATTATTTTTTTAATCATTCCCCAATCACTTTTAAATTTTTAGGGAGGGATGTGAAATATCCCTGGATGCTTAAGGGAAAAAAATAATCTAATAAATAATCTTTTTTTTACAAGAAGCTTGTAATTTCATTGTGAATGCTACTTTTGGATGTGATTTCATTATGAGGACTTCCACGGATGAGATATTTTGTTTCAAATGTTGTTCCGTATTCTATTTCACTGCACGAATAATTAAAACGTGTATAAAAATTTTTATATGAAAAACTCATATACCTGATTTATGCTTCAAAATTAATATGATAACTTTTATACACATGTCAATTATCCATACCATAAAGTAGAAAACGAGACACCATTTTGTAATAGAATATCTCATCCAGAACTTGGATATCATCTCAAAACAATTCCTTCAATACTTAAAAGTCTTCAAAAGAATAAATACCAATTGAAAGGGATATTTGTATTTGCTTATATTGGAATATAAATGAGCCTTTATTAGTTGAATTTGGGCCTTTTGGTTTTACATTTTTTTTACCATAATGAAATATTTATTAAAATAAATAAAACAAAATAAACAAAACCCATAGTAATACGTTCATAATAATAATATTATCCTCTTGTGGATCAACAGGTTGATTTCAACAATCTAAACTTACACATCAACAACCTAATCTCATATCCATATATTGACATACATATAAACAAATTACATGATATGAGTAACATTTGTTTATTAATTTTTTTATAACAATTTGTTTTCTAAACATTAAATAACTTTCCGAGAATTTATTGAAAAATAACAAAAATAAGTGTGGATTTTGTTTTAAACTGCGAACCTGCAACCACACTTTTTTGAGTGTGCATTATGTACCACCCGGGGTTGACGCAATAATTACAAACCACAGTACTAGTTAGTTAAAGAATAATTAGCAAGTCGTTAATGAGCTGATGCAAGCAGGAAGGCAAGTGACAGGTCTTCCTTAGAAGCCTGGAACGATGGAAGGGTCACAGCCACAGGGGGGGAAAAAAAAGACGCGCACCCCAAACACCCCCAACCTCGACTTTTTTAGAACAGGTCCGAGTCAAATAGCAATGATTCGAAGCACTTCTTTTTACACAATTTCGGAAACCCAAGGACTCAATCGTGGTATCCGGTATCCCAAGTGGGAGGAATAAGCGCAATAGCCATCGAGGGCTTTAAATATCCCTTCCTCTAGCTCTTTCAAAAACATGCTCCAACCAACCAAATAGTTCCAAGCTAAGGATTCAAACTTAGTTGAGTTTTTGCTAAAAGGAAGATTGGTAATCTTTGGGGTAATTTAACGGAATATAGTGTTTGTTGGAAATTCTTGCAAATGTATAGTGAATTTTAGTCGGTTTATTTTTTTTAAGTATAAATACCAGGCGCTAATCGCAATAGCGCCCAACATTTTTTTATTTTTTTTCTTTAGTTTTGGGTGCTAGTTTGACTAGCGCCCAAGTTAGTTTTTTCTTTTTTTTTTTGAATTTTATTTATTTAATAATTAATTAATTTATGAATTTTTAACAAAAAATGATTAAAATCATTCGATTAAATTTCTAGAATTGAACCATAGAAAAAAAAATCTATGTCCTGAACCATACCGAAAGTTCGGATGGTTTGGAACGGAGATTCAGTTCTAATGGGACGATACAGTATGGTTCAAGGCGGAGATTAGCCAAAAATAAAGCCTAGAAATTTGAAAAAAAAAAAGAAATTATTATAAAAATCACCAAACGGATATATTTATAGTATTTTTTAGTGTAGTCTCAAAATAAAAACTAAAATCATAACTAGGTAACACAATCCTATATTCTAAACTTAATAACCTCTATAAAATAATATTATTATATTATTTGGGCAATTGTCATTCTATTGACTTAGAACAATTATAATTAACTAATAATTTTGATAAATTAATATGAAACAAAAACTTGCGTAAATTATAAACATAAATATTGATTACGTTAAGTGGTTAAGTAGGAGATATTGAGATTATAAATTTATACAAGTTTTTTGTTTCATATTAATTTAAGAAAATTATTAGCTAATTATAATTGTTCTAAGTCAATAGAAGGACAATTGCCCAAATAATATAATATTATTATTTTATAGAGGTTATTAAGTTTAGAATATAAGATTGTGTTACCTAGTTATGATTTTAGTTTTTATCTTGAGACTACAAAAAAAAGACTATAATTGGTGATTTTTATATTGATTTATTTTTTCAAATTTTTATTCTTTATTTATGGCTAATCTCCGCCTCGAAATATACCGTATCGTCCCATTAGAACTGAATCTCCGTCCCGAACTTTCGGTATAGTTCGAGACGTAGATTTTTTTTCTATGATTCGATTCTAGAGATTTAATCGAATGATTTTAATCATTTTTGTTAAAAATTCATAAATTAATTAATTATTAATTAAATAAAAATAAAAAATTCAGAAAAAAAGAAAGAGAAAACTAACTTGGGCGCTAGTCAAACTAGCGCCAAAAACTAATGAAAAAAAAAGTAAAAAAAAATGTTGGGCGCTATTGCGATTAACGCCTACACTGAAAAAAAATAAGCCAGGATAATATGCACTACACATTTACAAGAAATTCCCACCCACACTATATTCCGTTAAATTACCCTAATCTTTGCTTAGAAGAAAGCAAAACAGCTTTTTTCTTATCATTAGATAAAAAGACTTGACGTCTCTGGCCCCAACAAATATATATTATATTGCTTATAAAATTTTGATTGCAAAATACGAGCCTTAAAATATATCAAAAACATCACCTTTCTATTATTAAAAATATTACTTAATGATATTGGGAGTCATTTTATGTCCCACATTTTGACAAATTACAAATTTTAGAAGACAAACTAACCAAAGAAGACAAAACTAACCAACCAAATTAGATCTTTATGCTATGTTTGGACTTTGGATTAGTGATTGGATTAGAAAAATAATATTAATTAATCTTATTTGGACCAAGTCTTCGAGATTAACGATTAGGGTGGATGACAATTTTCCAGCCCAAAACTGGGGATGTATGGATGTGTTTCCAAGTCCAATTTCCAGTTTCTAGTGTTGGGAAATGAATTTTCAAACTTTATTGGTTTTCGTGTGAGAATTGAAAATATGTTTGGTTTGTTGTCTGAATTTCTGTTTAGAAATGAAAATATGTTTGGTTATAGTATTTTTGACATAGATTTGCGTAATTGTAGTGTATTTCTGATATCATTTTGCGTGATTATTGTGCATTTTCACATAGATTTGCGTTATTGTGGTAAAAACTTGTTTGGTTGTATTTTCAAAAGAATCTTTGCATAAAAAATGAAAACTGAAAATGACTTTATTTCTATTGAGAATTTCTTAAACAAACATAAATTCATTTTCTGGAATAGTTGGAAATTGAAAATTTTGATTTGAAAACAATTCCATACATAACCTTAATCCCTTGTTGAGCTTAAATCCAACAAAATATAGTCTTCCTTTGTGAAGCTGAATGAGGGGAATTTTTGGGCATTTTAATTATATATTCTATATAATTCATATTCTTAACCAAAAAATAATTAATATTACATAACTTTTCATCTTTCAAAAATAAATAAATTACGTACTCTGTGAAGGTAGATTCACAGCGGTGATCAACCTAATATGGGCAGGAACGGAGTCAGAAAATCAGAACTAGGAGGCGATATTTATTTTTTCTTGAAACTAATGGATATAAATAAGTAGTTTTTATTTTACAGGGCGGGGAATATATAAAATTTAGTAAATTTATATATAAAAATTTATACTAATTATGAACAAAATTGGAGTCAAGTGTGTGTGTGTGTGTGTGTGTGGGTGGGTGGGTGGGGGGGGATGTGACCGCACCACGAGCTTGTAGCTCAAGTGGTATCGTTATCGCTCACTCTTTGTAAATGTGTTGGTCAGGGTTCGAAACTTGTATCTTCAAATTTCTCTAATATTTATCATCTCCTCTCCAATTAGTACACCCAATTTAAATTAAAAAATGAGGGACGATCCCCTTAGCTTCGTCCCTGATTATGGGCAACTGGGCTATGATCAAGATAAAATAGGTCAGCTAGCATATGACTGGAAAATCCATTTCAAATTTGGTGCTTAATTTCCATTAAAATTTACATTATATTGTGAATTATTACAAACGGGCCCAAATTAATTAGGTCCGATATGACATGTAATGTAATTTATATATCAAAAATATTCTTTTCTAAGTATAATTTATTCAAATGTACAAAGTAATATTTTAGATATTTAAGCATTGACAAAAACTTGTGTGAGACGGTCTCACGGATTTAGATCCGTGAGACGGAGCCCTTACATAAAGTTTTAAAGTTTTTTTTTTCAGATTTTATTTTTCTTAGGGTTTATATTTGTTTTTTTAGGGTTTATTGTTTCTTGGATTTATTTTTAATTGATTTGGGTTTTTAGGATTTTTAGTTTTTTTTAGGGTTTATTTTTTATTTTTTGGGTTTATTTTTGTTTTTCGGGTTTATTCTTCATGGTTCATGTTTTTAGGGTTTATTTTTGTTTTTTCATGGTTCATTATTATTTTTAAATTTATTTTCATGGTTCATGTTTACTCAAGACGGTTCTTTTGGAGGTCCGTCTCACGGATTTAGATTCGTGAGACCGTCTCACAAGAGACTTGCTCTTAAGCATTTGACTATAACAAATTCCCTATATTATTACATAAAATGACATGTGAATATTCACTCTCTCTTTGGGCCGATCCAAGTGAAAGGCTCTCCTCTAGTGGATTCGTATAGGTTGTCTGGACTTAATGATGAAACTGGGCCTAGTGAATAAGGTCTTGTATTGTTTAGGATATAGTTCTTCATTTGAGTATGATCGAGCCCAGTCTGTTATTTTATTGTATTTAAATTTAATTGAAAATCTCATGATATCAATTCTATTTTGTCTACAATATATTTGGCCCATAATGACCTTGATTTTGGGCCTCATAAATACAGACCTCGACATCGTTCTTGAACTTAGAGTTTGAGTCCGGTTATGATCTAGAATTTCATGTTTACTTGCATTTAGTGGGAGGAAAACTTTTTTTTTTTTTTTAACTCATATAAGTTGACCTATTTAGAGATTTTTCCCTTTTATTTTGAATTATGTGATTTAAGTTGGAAAAACAGAGGTTTAGGCTGCAATTGGATATGAGATTAATTTGGTTTTTGTTATGCTAGAAATTTCTTTTTTAACTCAATATGTGATTGTCTATGAAAATTTTCTGAAAATACACTATTCACTCACTTTTATTTTTTTCTCTTACCAATCACATCTACACATTTTTTTACAAATTACTAATCATTATTACAAATCCTCCCACAAATTCCACTGTTCACACACTCACAAGTTTCTAACTACCAATCATTATTTTACTATTTCTATATCAAATCAACTTCATCATTCTTTTTCATCTCATATCCAGTCACACTCTCAAAATTTATCTTTTTTCTTCCAAAAATCTTTTTACCACTATTCTGTAGAGAAAAGAAAAATTTTCAAAATGAAAGCACATCCAATCGCACCATAGGTAGCGATTGGATATGTTGTCATTTTAAAAAGTTTCTTTTTGCTAGAGAATAGTGAGAAAAAAATTTGGAAGAAATAAGATGAATTTTGAGATTGTGATTGGATATGAGATGCAAATGTAATGATGAAAGTTGATTTGATATAAAAAAGAGTAAAATATTGATTGAATATAATTAGTAGTTAGAAATGTGTTAATGAGTGAATAGTAGAATTTATAGGAGAATGTGTAATAATGATTGATGATTTGATGGATTTTTCGAAAAATGTGTAGAAGTGATTGGTGGAAGAAAAAAATGAAATTGAATCTGGTATGACAGGTCATATATGAGTAAATATCTGAATTTGTACAACATAAATGATATAATTCAAAAAAATAAAAAAACTAAATCTCTAATATTCCAACTGAAAGAACTAAAAAAATATTTTTCCCTCTAATGGGATAATCCAAAAATACTATTCATGTAATTATTTTTAAGATCCAGCATATGGTGCAACTTGTGATAGTTAAAATCCTTTGTTGGGCAACGAGACAGATATAAAGTCGAATATGTACATGAGAAAAGACACTAGAAGTCTAAAAGGCTACTACAAAAATAAGAAAAAACAAAATAAAATTTGAGATTGATATTGTATTCATTTTGATGAGAGGATTTAAGCATCGATTTGGAACATTCGTCCAAGAAAATGCTTCACAATTGTTGTTTGCATCGATCAATATATATTTGGTTGTATGTCTTTAATGGAATTAATTGATAATTCGGATCCCATTGTTAAGAGGGAAAATACATTAGGCTAAATTCCAATATTGTTACAAGTACACTATTTGTCTCATTTCTTGGTCACACTCTGGCGGCTTTGATATTTTAAGAGTTAGTAAAATTAAATAATGGTTTTGGGATTTTGAAAAAAGTTTGTACTAAATAATTAAAGGCTTTGGTTTTTTAACATCGTACATGTTTAAACGGGATGATTATCATAAGAGATTCCCAACATATCATAAGATTCTGGTTCTTGAAAATCCAAGTCTTTCCAAACCCAGAAAAACATATAGATCTTTTTTTCCGGTCTTGTAGATGCTACTCATAGAATAATACACTAGTTATAGTATCTAATGTAAATTTGCGTGTTTGCGTATACACGCGCAGACTGTGTGCATGTGTGTGAAATTTTACATATCTTTAATAAATTTATGGTTAGTATGCGCGCTCCTGGAGTATTCCTCCGGGCGTAGCATAAAAGAAAACCCCTTTTTTCCCTATAGTTTTGGTGGAGAACTGGATCAAGAATTTTCTCACTTCATTATCAGTCGAGTTAATTATTATTCATGATGAACTAGTTTTTCTTTTTTTTTACTTTTTTCATTATATATGCTCCTTCAATATTCGATTAATGATCCTAATAATTATATATAGTGGCTTACGTTGCCTAAATTTGGTGGGTTGTGCATGTTAGTGGAGGATTACTATAAAACATTCTTAATTTGATCCAATTTTGGAAGTATTGGTGATGCAGGATTGTTAATTGGAACTATTATTGAAAAAGGACAAGAATACACTTTCGGAATCAATGAGAATAACGGATATCCTCCCAACATTAGTTTTGAAATTGATTGCTTGAAATTGTTATTAATTTTATAATTAATCATGAATATATATTTATAATACATAAGAAGATGGTATTTGGTCAAATTTTGGTGGTTACATGTGGTATTACAGGTCAAAATTTGTTTGTTTCTAGTTTTTATATAATTATTATAAACTCCATATTTTGGGAGCTAGAAAATGGATGAAACAAAAGAGCCCTATAATTGAAAGATAATAATTTTTATTCTTAATTTATATATTTTAATAACAATACATATCTATATTTTAGAAATTACCATCAAATATACTAAAAAATAAATTCTAGATGATAATAAAACATAATAAAATATTTTTTTGAGTAGCAATAAAACATCATTTATAAAATATTTTACTATAAAAAAGTCGTCTTTTTGAGTGTTCCTTTGTAAAAGTGTACAACCCTAGCTAGTTCCTCAGTTTGAATTCTCACACACAAAGACAACAATCCAAACGGTTTTGTAGATGTTACACCAGGAGTAATACACTTGTTGTATCATCTACCAACCGAAACAAGAAAACCCTTCTGACCAATCAGAACTGTGACAACAATTGAATTACAGGTTAACTTTAATTAAAATCAACGATAAATTAGTTAACCGTAATTTTCATTAACATATTTTGGAATATAATTAACAATTAATGATTTCCTTTGCTTCCTTCTAAGCAACAATGACCCATATTTTGGCTTCTTGCTTATGTTTTTATAGAGTAGTTGGCATATCAATAACCACTACTTAGTTGATTATAATATGTATAATTAGAAAATAAGAAAACAATAGAAATTTTGAACAATTAATTAATTTGTTATTTCGTAGACTATTGAATGAGGGGACAAAATCATTTTGAATAGGATTATAGATTTGATTGAGAGGGTATGGATTAGGATTACTAAAGAGTTATAATTTAAACGAATAATTGAAGATCTTAAATATATATACACTTTTGGAGCACCTAATGATAATTATTCCCTTAATCCTTACAAAAATCTATTCATGATGTATAATATACAGATTATATAGGATCCGCCTGAAAATATTTATTTTTTATACGAGTAGTGATATTAAATCAATATTAATACTTCCGTACGTATATGGTCTTTCATTATTGTTTTTGGTAAAAAAAAAAATGGGTGAATTCCTCTTATAGTATAGTACCTCCATGAAAACATGTAATATAACTAAATGAACATAAGTTCCAAAGAGTAATTAATAATATGCCAAAAAAAAGTATTTAATAATTTTTGAAAAAATATCTACAGCACTTTTACAAGCACAATGTTCCCAGTTGATATACGACTATCTCGTACAAGTTTTTGCCCTGATAATAACTAGATTTGATTAAATTTGTGTGGAACATCTAGATCTCTAATTCATTCGTCGTAACAAGTCTTTTGTTTTTTTTGAAGAAATCGTAACAAATACTTTTGGGCTTATTATATGATATTTAACTTTTATCATTACAAAATTATTTGAGAATTTGAATAAGTAAAGTAATCAAGCTTATAATACATTAACTGTTATAGAACAACAATTTAAGAACACAAGAGAATTATTATAGAACTATCAAAATATTAAGAAATAAATATTAGAGAGAGAAAAAATTGTAGAGAGAAAGTAATTCTTTCTATTTCTCTTTGATATTGTTGTGTGTAATTTACAAGTAAAATTATGGCATATTTATAGCCAAAATTCACCTACCAAATTTATGTAGTAGTTGCACATGTGAAAAGAATTTTTAACTTTAGACTACAAACATTGTGCTAAAGTCCATATTCTACAAATTTATTATAACACTCCCCCTTGGAGGTAGCACTGTAGTAAGTTGGATGAGTATGCCTCGTTAAAAACCTCAAGCCGAAAAATCCCTGTGGGAAAAAAATCGGACATAAGGGAAAAAGAGTACAACGCACAATATATTCGCTCCCCCTGAAATGTAGGATATTAGCTGCATAACTTAATCCATTAATCTTGCTTCATATCGACTTCTTCTCATTCCAATGCCGTAAACTAGTTTCTCGAATGTTGACGTCGGCAAGGATTTTGTAAATAAATCGCAAGATTATGGCGGGAGCGAAATCTGGCTTGAATATCCATCTCTCCATTTTTCCTAGTTCATGTGTATGGAAAAACTTTGGTGAAATATGCTTGGTCCTATCACCTTTTATGTAACATCCTTTTACTTGTGCTATACATGCTGCATTATCCTCATAAATAATAGTGGCGGTATTCAGAATCATGCCGCTTCAATTGACAACTATTTCAAATATGAGATATAACAGATCTTAACCAAACACATTCTTTGCCGCCTTCATGAAGAGCAATCATCTCGAGAGTGATTAGAAGAAGTAGCCACTAATGTTTGTTTGGTATATCGCCATGATATACCAGACTTTGTACCATTATAGCAAAATACATAACCAGATTGACCGAGCTTTGTGTGGATCTCGATCTATATCCCACATCAAGATAACCAACTAATCCGAGTTAGTGCGATTCCTTTGAGTAGAATAACCCCAAATCTATAGTACCACCGAGGTATCGAAAAATATGTTTAATACCATTCCGATGTCTTCTAGTTGGTTCGGAATCGTATCGTGCAAGTAGATTGACAAAGAAAAAGCGATATCCGTCCGATGCATTGTCTAAATACATTAATGCTCCAATAACATTTAGATAAGGTACTTCAGACCTAAAATCTCTTCATCGGACTCCTTTGGTCGAAATGGATCTTTATTTGGATCTAAACTTCGTGCGACCATAGGGGTACTCGAGAATGAGTATTGTCCATATTAAACCGTTTGAGCAATCTTTTTGTATAAGCATATTGGTGGACAAGTATTCCATTATCTTTATGATCTAGCTCAAGACACAAGACGAGTTTGGTTTTCCCAAGATCTTTAACCTCAAACTCTTTATTTAGATATCCAAAGAAGATTAGATAACTCTTCGGGAGTGCCAATCAAATTCATGTCATCGACATATACAACTATGATAGCAAATCCGGTATCTGACCTTTTAATAAAAATGCATGGACAAATAGGATTATTTTTGTAACCTTCTCTAGAAAGGTATTCATTCAAATTTATGATACCACATGCGACCAGTTCGCTTTAACCCATACAACAATCTTTGCAGTTTGATCGAGTATATCTCACGAGGAGTGTCTGACTTTGGCATTTTATATCCATCAGGGATTTTCATATAAATATCAGAATCCAGTGGACCATATAGATATGCCGTTACTACGTCCATTAGACGCATATCCAAACTTTCATGGACAACCATACCAATGAGAAAACGGAACGTGATTGTATCTATCACAGGTGAATATGTCTCATCATAATCTATCCCAGGTCTCTGAGAGAATCCTTGAGCTACGAGTCGGGCTTTATATCTCACGATCTCATTTTTCTCATTTTTTTTCGAACAAATACCCATTTGTATCCTATGGGCTTTTGTTAGAGATTTTTCTAACCGCAAGTCTACGGTGTCAAGTTTTAATATAGAGAAGTAAGGTTGTCGAATCCACAGGGACTAATAAATTAATGCGCTAAGTATTGAACTAAGATAGCCTTATTTTTATTTAGACGATCGAAATTGAATGATTGTTGTGGAAGAAAAGATAAGAATAACCACAAAAACACAAGATGAAAATAATAGTGGAATTACCAAGGGAAATGAAATGGATTCCTGTTATGGTTTCAATTAATATTCCTCTTTGTTTTACGATTTAATCAAAGCCAAAGTTATTATCAATACACCTATAAGACGATCACAACGGTATTTTATCCTCCCTCTTGAGATGTATATAAAGTGTAGATTGAAATATCTATGCTAGTATCTCTACTCAACATAAGATACACAACTCCCAAATGCACAAAAGATCAAATATCCTCACAAATATTCACAAACCTCTCGATTATGCAAATATTCATGTCAAGTACTCAAGATCTAATATTGAAACTCATCTCTCGAATTATGAATCAATATATCAAACATGCTAAATCATTGGCCAAATGATAAAACAAGAATAAGAACAAAGTACTCAAATAGGCTTCAAGACAATAAATTCAATTAAGATTAAAACAATCAACAAGAATTCAATTAATCTACTTCCAAAACCCTAAATCACAAGAAGTTTAGCTACCCATTATAAATAAACAACTCATAGACAAATTGTTCATCTTCATAAGAAGCTAAAATGAAAGATTAAAGCACAAAGAATGAGAAAACTTAGGGAAATGGATAATCTCTCGATTAATCTTCAATCCTCAAGCTCCGATTCGACCCGATTCTTCCCTTGATTCTTCCTTGATGAAATTGATGTGTTTCTTGTGTTCTTGGGTGTATTCCCAACCTTTCCTTCCTACCCTAGATCAAGCCTCCCATGTATCTATTTATAACCCCTAAAGTCTGTTTTCTTCATCGAATAGCGCCCTATACAAAGATCCAAGAAAAAGGTAGGCTTAGCATAGGAAAATTCGCCCCGGGCGCTGCGGCGCCCAGAAATTAAGTGCACATAGTCGCTCGGGCGCTGCAGCGCCGGGCGTTGGGCGCTGCAGCGCCCCATCCGTCCCCTGCAATTCGTTCGCCCTGTTTCGGGCGTTGTAGCGCCCGCCTGGTTTTTTCGCCCACCAAATGTCTGAATTTGCTTTTGAGCCCTTCTTAAAAGTTGTATCTCTATCTCTTAGCTTTCCATAGCCACTTGAATCATCTCAATATCAATTTTGTAGAGAGAGTTATGGCAAAATACGAAACGCTACCCGCTGATGGAAATTTCGACGCGTTTGGGCGTTTCTTCAAATCAATCTCTCTTTGTTTGCTCGTTTGTACTTCTTTTGATACACGATTCATTACTATGACTATAAACTCAATATAATTGGCTCTCAACATTGCTTGGCTACTCAAATGACTCAAAATACTAAAAAACAACACAAAACTCAAGTCTCGGAAACCCAAATCAATGGTATAAAACCAAGTGAACAACTTTACATTGTTTGGAGTTCGAGTAATTTGTCCAAATACATTTCGTTTCTCTAGGGAAGCTAATTTGGATTTTATTGCTTCCTCCCACATAGGCCAATCAGTCCTTTGACGGCATTCTATTATAGAATGTGGTTCACTATCATAATCATCATCAACGATTTCTTGAGCGTCCGAGAATGCAAATTTATCATTAATGATTATTTTATTTCGTTCCCATACCTCATTACAATAGCTCAAGGGGTTCTCGGTGCTATCAAAATTTTTAATCTGAATATTTTCTGAGATATTAGGCTCTACAGATTCATCTGGAGCTTGCTCATTAGTATCAATTTTTCCTTTTTTTTTCCAGGAACAATATCTTTTGAGCCAATAGTCTCTACCACGTTTTGATGTGGGATATTATTATTCATTTTCTTATGTTCTTCAGAACAATAATCCTGGCTAGAACATTCGCAAATTTAATATGAGACCTCGTAACTTTACTAGCATCATTAAATGCATCGTAGTTTATTGGCAATATTCTCAGAAATGAATGATTCTACTCACCTCACTTTCACATTTAGAGTACGCGGTCCAAATAGGATAAACTTTGTTCATTCGAGGAGAGATTCTCAACTGGCTTTTGCAACACATCTTTATCATTTCCCATTGACGGAAATGTTGTTTCATCAAAATGATAATCCGCAAAACGAGCGGTAAATAAATGTCCCGTTATTGGTTCCAAATATCGAATAATTGATAGAGAATCAAATCCAACGTATATACCAAGTCTACGTTGTGGATCCATTTTTGTCCTTTGAGGAGGTGGAATCAAGATTGAACAAAGACACCCAAAAGACGTGGCGTGAAATATCTGGCTCAAAACCAAGAGTTAATTGCATAGGGGAATGCATATGATAAGGAGTAGGTCGTAATCTGATAAGTGTTGATGCATGCAATACTACATGACCCCATGCTATACTAGTGAGCTTTGATCTCATTAATAATATACGAGCAATGACACAACTTCGTTTAATCGAGGATTGACCATCCCATTCGAGTATGAACATGTGCTACTGGATGTTCGACATTAATTCCCAATGCTACGCAATATTCATCAAAACATTTTGATGTAAATTCTCCGGCATTATCCATTTTTATATTCTTAATAGGATAATCAGGGAAATGTGCTCGGAGTTTAATAATTTGCGCTAATAATCGAGCAAATGCAATATTTCTAGTAGATAATAAGCATACGTGTGACCATCTGCATGATGCATCTATTAATACCATAAAATATCTAAATGGTCCACTTGGGATGTATTGTCCACAAATATCACCATGAATACGCTTGTAAAAATGATGGTGATTCATAACCAACCTTTTCCATTGAAGGTTTAGAAATGAGTTTTCCTTGTGAACACGATTCACAGAAATAATCTTTTGAAATCAACATTGTTGTACCTTTCAATGGATGCCCATTGATATGCTCAATAATCCTACGCATCATAGTAGTTCCTGGGTGTCCTAGGCGATCATGCCATAACCCAAATATATCAGATTTACCACTTCCAAGGCATGGTGGCGTAGGATTCAAAAGCTTTAATTGAGATATAATACAATCCGAGAAATTGTCGCTTCAAATTTCTCATGGACATTCTTCTTGCCCATTTTATATGATGTGATACATGTATTACTTTTATCATGGTCATTTAGTGTCTCTAAATGATATTCATTATCACGCACATCTTTAAAACTTAGTAGATTTATTTTTGATCTACTAGATAATAATGCATTTTCAATCTGCAGGATTGTACCATTAAGGCAATATTAATGTTGCATTCCCGAGCCATCAATAATCTCAATGGGACCGGATATAGTTGTAACTTGTGCCTCGTGACGCTTTTACACTCGAGAAATATGATTTACTCGTTAATATTGAGTGCGTTGTTGCACCGTCAAGTAGACAATAATCTTTCTTCTCTGTTTCCCATATACACCTAATATAACATTATTGAATTAATATTATACAATTATGTTTATGATTTCATATTTATAAAAAAATCGATCATCATGAAACAGTTAAATAATAACATCGAGGCATAATAAAAATTTAAATATAAAAGATTTTATTCGAAATCACAAATGAGATAGACATACATAATCATCTAACTATTACATGTTAAAAATAATTGCCCATGCTAACAAAGGAAAAACCATGAAGATATGAAGATTAATCATAAGCCAAAAATGCTCCGGAGGATATTCCCAAACAAAATGTAAGATAATGTTCAATAAGACCAATGTAATGAGATAAACTACAATTAAGTTAACCATTTTCCTGGAATGAAAGAAATGTGAAGTTTTTAGAGAGATGAGAGAATATGTGTGAATTTGTTGAATGAAATGTTGGTATATTTATAGATAAAAATTATTGTTCATAGTCGTTACATTACCGTTAGGAGGGGGAGAAATTTTGAATATGAAATTTGTGAATGATTTAGTGGAATTATAATGATATTTTTGTGATTGAAATAATAAACACAAATATTGTGATAAAATATCATTCATATAAAAAGTTCAACCCGGAAATATATCTTTCCGGGAAAATACATATAAGCACAATCAAAACATTCTCACTTTTACAATACCAACAGAATTACTTGAAATATTTTAGAAACTAATTTAAAGCATACATATCACTGATTAAACATTTCCATCACCAATTAAGTGATCAATCCTCCCTTCTGGATGCTCAAAGAAATCAGCCACATCCAGATGTGTAATATCCACATTCAAGTCATCAAAATTATCATCTTCAGGATGATCGGAAGTGAAATTTGCTTGATTTTTATCTTGCTTGCGAATTGATGCTTGATAAAGCTCCACCAAATGTTTGGCGTCGCGACAAATGACGTGACCACTGACCTTTTATTCCGCATCGGTAACACTTCTCTCCACTATTCTCCGGATTTATCACTTTCTCTTTTCCTTTCTTATCATTTACTTCCCACTTTAGATGGTGACTTGTATTTTCATGATTTGAATTATTCGACTACCATGATTATATGGAGTAAATCTTCCACGACCACGACCGCGACCACGGCCTCTCCCACGTTCTCTAAAATTATTAACATTTTGATCTCTAATCGCATTCACTTCAGGGAATGGAGTAGAACCAATAGGCTGAGATTCGTGATTTGTTATCGCAATTCATTATTTTGTTCGCCACAAAGGCACGAAATCAAGTCGAATACTTTGCGAAACCTTTTTCTCAAGATCTTGCTGCTGCTGCAGGAGCAAACCCGAAGCATGAAAAATAGAGAGTGTCTTTTCAATCATATCTCCATCCGTAATACTTTCTCCACATAATTTCAGTTTTGAAGAAATTTTAAATAACATGGAATTATAGTCACTTACGGATTTGAAATCTTGAAACCTTAATTTTATCCAGTCATATCAGGCCTTTGGAAGTATAACCAACTTCAAGTGGTCATACCTTTCCTTCATATTTTTCCAAAGGATAGATGGATCTTTTACCGTAAGGTATTCTATTTTTAAATTTTCATCTAGATGATGACGGAGAAAAATCATAGCCTTAGCTTTATCTTGTGCGGATGCACTATTTCCTTCTTTTATAGTATCACCCAAACCTTTAGCGTCTAGATGAATTTCAAAGATCTAAAGCCCATGACATATAATTTTTTCCAGCAATATCAAGTGCAATAAAATCGAGTTTTGCGAGGTTAGCCATAATAATATTTTAAATTAAGAAATGAATAAAACTTACCGTACTCACCAAAAACTTTAACAATCAGGTAGAGACTCGTGCTGATAACGTGTTATAGAACAACAATTTAAGAACACAAGAGAATTATTATATAACTATCAAAATATTAAGAAATAAATATTAGAGAGAGAAAAAATTGTAGAGAGAAAGTAATTCTTTCTATTTCTCTTTGATATTGTTGTGTGTAATTTACAAGTAAAATTATGGCATATTTATAGCCAAAATTCACCTACCAAATTTATGTAGTAGTTGCAAATGTGAAACAATTTTTTAACTTTAGACTACAAACATTGTGCTAAAGTCCATATTCTACAAATTTATTATAACACAAGAAATCTTTTGTATATTTATGGATTAATAAAAAAAGAGAGATTTTATGGATTAATAACGTCTTCTAGAAGTAGATTCATGTGCTTAATTTGTTGCTTAGACTAAGTGAAAAGACAGGAAAACATTGTATGGTTATGTTTCCATTAACTATTTCTAGTTTCTAGTGTTGGAAAATAAATTTTCAGAATTTATTGGTTTTCATGTGAAAACTGGAATTATGTTTCGATGAGTGAATAAGAATGAGTTTTATTTAGGTTTGGAAATGAGATTATGTTTGGTTAAGTAGTTTCAAAATAGTATTTTATGTATATAATAATTTGAAAAGTTGATAGTGGTTGAATATTTTAATTGATTATATAATATTATATTTGTAAGATTGTAGACTAGTGGGTCTCATTAGATATATATAGTAGTATTTTAATTAGATAAAGTTGGTAATGGAGGGTCCCACATATATAATTGAATTAAAAAATAAGAATAGTGATTGATAAGTGATGTAGGGTAGTGTATAAGGTTGAAAATTTAAATTGTAGGTTTGAGATGAAGTTTTATGTGAAAAGTAGAAAGTGAAAATGATAATTTCCATTGGAAATTTTAGAAACAAACATGATTCCATTTCTATGAATAGTTGGAAATTGGAAATGGGGCCTTGAAAACATAAACAAACAAGTTAGATTTCAATAAAGGGAACTAAGAATAACTTAACATATAAGCAAATAATATTTATATGAGATTCATATAGATAGCCTTTATTCGTTTATATAGGTTTTTGCCATTTTCTAAAGGATTCGATCGTATAGATACCCTTTATTCGTTTATATAGATTTTTGCCAATATTCTACTCGATAGTACGTACGTACTACTAAAATTCTGGAAATTAATTATTAATTAGAATTGTTGCCTTTGATTTAGCTTTAATATTTTGCAATTTATGCAACTAATAATGCATACGAACAGGGATGAGATCTCCTATTTATAATTACATGTTAATCCATGATTTTTCTTTAATTTGTGATCATGTCATTATTATACACGTAAAATTCACCTTCTCACCTTCTGCATTGGAACATCACACGGAACAAAGAATAAATATTAGAACTAGATTGACGAATCGTTTATGGAATATATCCTGATTCCATAGAGCTAATTAAACTATATTTTGCACCTAATTGTGCATGCATCTTATCTTTATTTAATTGCCAATTGGTTTGCAATTTTCACGTTCCCTATGAAATGAATCAAGATAGAAAGCAATTTCATGAAGTGGAGATACTTAAATTCCAATATTTTCCTTTGGAAGGAGACAAATTAAGGAGAATTTCACACATTCTAAAGCCAAATCACTACAAGAAAATTGTTGATAGACACCACCAAAAAGACACCGGTTTTATGCTTTACCGGTGTCTTTTCCTTTTTAACACCGATTTTGTAAGAAACTGGTGTCTAATTAGTGCTGTCGTTTGATAAACAACACCGGTTTCCTAAACCCGCTGTCTATTGCAAAAACAAATCCCGAATAGACACCGGTTTTGGCATCGGATTTTAAAACCGGCGTCTTTTTTTATAAATTATTTTAGATTAGACACCAGATTTTTTGACACCGGTTATAGAACCGGTGTCTTTATTTTTTAACACCAGATCTTTAGACACCGATTTTACAACCGGTGTCGTTAGGCCCCTAATTAATTAGGTCACAGTGAAAGTCTTAATTGAGTTCATCCTTTCTCCCGTACGCAATCTCCCCTGCTCCCCCCCTCCCCCCATCTCTCACCTCTCCCCATCGCCCATCGCCCACCGGTTGGAGAAGCAAAGAGAAGCCGAGCGCCGCAAAATCCAAGAGCTCAAAAGCAAAACCGCCTCTTCCAATGGCCAACCGGGTCTCCTCCAATTCGGTTCCAGCACCTCCGAGGTAGCTACCCGTTCCATTTAGAGCCCTCGAAATATTGAGATCGTTAATTACACACTGATATAGATTTATGTATGCCAATTTTATTTACGATTTTTGGCACCCTATCTTTCTTTTTCCATTTGGAACCCTAACAATGAACGGTATGTAATGGGTTGAGAGATATATTTTTGCTCGATTTAGATAGTATTTAGCTTGATAATGAATGAAACCAAGCTTAAAATTCTCAAGCCTGGTTACGGTGTGAACCGAGCTTGGCCAGTGTGCTATAAGTCTAAAGCTCCAAAATCTAGGTAGTTCAATTGGGTCTTTTTGGTGATTTCCCACCCCATCAGTTCTCTTTTATGGATGTCTGCGTAGTTCAATTGGGTCTTTTTGCTGCAGAGAGTGAATATTAAAACAAAATTGAAGAGGAAGAGAAGGAGAAGCTCCTAAAGGTGCAGCAAGAGTGAGTGAATATTTTTTCCTGATGAATTTCCACTATTATTTACAAAATTATTGTTGTTTTTTTATGTTGTTTTTCTTATCTATATTGTCTTTTTGCAGGAGGAGGAACTTCAGCTGCAGAAATTGAAGAAACGGAAAATAAAAGCGGACCCTCGACTATCTTTTGCTGATGATTTTGAGATTGACAATGAGGAGGAAGATTAGGAGATTAGTAAGCTTTATTTCATATGTATTTCCAGCTCTGTTTGTTACTGTTATTAGTATTTGTTGTATGGAAACTCTAAATAGATATGTGGATGTGCATGTACGCAAGATTTGATACCTCACAATTTTATTATTCTAGGAGAAATCCTCTCTAACATCCCAATATTCCATTACATTTTCATGGAAGTTGATACCTGAACAAACAAGTCATTTTCCATAATTTAGTTTTCTTTCCACATTTCTCTGTTGTTGGTTCTTATGTTCTTTCTGATTATATCTGGCTTAAAACCTCTTGGCCTATGTACTTCTTGAGCAGGCACAGATCAAAAGTTAAGCCTGCGTATTTTGTACTTATGGAATATTGTTTTCCGCTCCATGTTGCAGCGTCCTGCGCTGTGCCCACGTACCTGTCACCCATTCCCGCCGTGCCCACGTACCAGTCACTGACTATATTCTTTGCTGAACACAACTGATCAAGCTTGTGCTCTGTTCAGTCCATCTGAGGTACTTTCACTTCTTTTTCCCCTCTTTAATGTTGTGTAATTAGAAATGAATCTTATTAATTTGATTTTAATAAGAGGCTTAACGATGACAATCTACTTTGCAAGTCTATCTATGATAAAAGAGTGCTACAGTATTATAAAATTATATGATAGGGAGCCCCATTATTATGATTTATGCGATTAACTTGTAAATATGCTCTTTATAGTTTGGTTTGCTGGAGTGGACAGATGATCTGGAGGTATTCATACTGAAAGGCTATGGTAATTCGTTGAATTACCGGATGGGAGTTCCATTACTTGAAGATTTGTTTATGTATTATTATGGTTTAGTGCAAACACACTCTTTATTATGTTTTTCCCCCTATTTTGTTGTAAAAAAGAGAGAGAAAGAAATAGAGTTGTTGCGATATTTTTTCCGTTATTAATGTTAGTCAGAAAAGGCCCGGGATATTCTTTAATGAGGAAGATAACTTCTAATCAGTTAGATAATTTTTGTACTAAGTGGTACTGTGAAGGTATTTGTGATGAGACTAAGCATCTTAAAGAATCCTGTTTGGTTTCTTTGTTTACTTGAATGCCTTTCATGATGAGCCGTCTCGGCAGGGCGGTTGAGGCATAGTTTAGAAGCATAAATTTGACAAATATGATTAACGTCCTGATTCGAATATTTTCGAAGGTCTAATTCTATGCTTGGTCGTTTTCCAAAGTCCTTGCATTTATAGAGGGCACCCCCAGTCCGGATGGGTGATATTGCTCTTCCTAGGCAGACTCAAAATAATTTCTCAATTTTACAACATTTCTTATCAGCCTGTTTTCTGATTGGCCCTCTTGGATTAATCAGTCATGCCTTTTGGTTTCTTCACTAATTTTTGTTTGGGTTTTGACTCTTGTTGAGAATTTTGATAGGAATATGTGAATTATCATGTTGTGTTATTTTTTTTTGATCGGTTTGTGTTATTTTTAATATTGGTAACAGTTGTTTAGTATAAGTTTTTTTGTGCTCTACTTTGTGGTATGTTCATATTGGGGGGTGGGGTGTGTGGGTGCTGATCATGCCTCTCTGCCTTATGCATTATTCATTAATCAGGTTTGATTACAGTTCTAAATCATTCAATCTCTTATTTTTTTTCTGAAATTTTTCTTTCAATTGAAATCTTATGTTGCAGATATGTCGGCCAGAGCATTTTTTGAACCACTTTTGGTTTCTGAATATGTTGCTAAGTACTTGAACAGCGACTTGCCCAGGCACTTCTATAAGAGAAGGAGTTACGTCACTAGAGTTTATCTTTATACCATATAAGAGAAGGTAATTGAAACTTGGACTCGTACCATTTTCTAGTTTGCAGTCGGCTAACTACTTTTTGTTTTCCTAAAGTTTATCTTTATACCATATATGCAATTTTCATATGCCATATGGTTTTATAATAAAGGGTTAATTACAAAATTACCCCTGAGGTTTAGGTTAGTTACAAAAAATCCAGTTATATTTAAAAATTTATAAATATCCCTTGGCTTTTATTTTTATTTTACAAATCGCACCTCAAGAAGAGGATATTTGTTAGGTAAATAAAAATTCAAGCATATTCGTACACTTTAAGGGGTTATTTATAATTTTTTGTAACTAGGCTAAAACTTAGGGTAGTTTTTGTTATCATGCCTATAATAAATTTTGCTGTCTTGCTCACACCTTGAACCATTATGTTATCATTTTTGCTGCAGCTGAGTAATGACTGTTCCTATGAAGGTGTTTTATATTGCAAACCTTCATTTTGATCAACTTTTCAAGATGACTGACAGTTTGAATAAGAGCTTTGAAGGTTGTAGCATTATTTGATCGTCGATGTTCACTTTCGGTTAATATATTGTTGCATCTTAACTAATATTTTTGTGATTGTTGTAATGATTTTCGGATTCTAGCACGTGACTGAACTTGAAAATCTGGCATTTATGTACACAAATCCTCAAGATCATGCTAAGTCCAAGAATTCTCTGTACCTCAAAAAGAGAACATCTCATCCAGATTTGAGCCCCCAGCTGCAAATGCAGCCTATTTCAACACCTACTAAAACTCATAAGCAAGTAGCAATTAGAAGATACATGGAAATAATTATTACACTACTCTTATGGAAACATGAGAATAGTATTCTTGGGGATGTCTGATTTTGGAGTTCTTTCAAACAGGTTTATAATGTGACCACTTTCCTGGATGAGCATCCTGGTGTGATGAAATACTGTTGGCTGCAACAGGTAATTCCTATTGATTAATATGGGTAAATCGCAAAACTACCCCTAAAAATTAATCTAATTACAAAAAAGAATCAATTATCTTTCAAAGAATAATAAATATTCTTTGCACACGTTATAGTTAAGTAAGATTTGATCATATTGTTGATTTTTCGTTTCATTTATAGTCTTGATTTGATATTCTTCCTTCAGGCAAGGACACAACAGACGAGTTTGATGATGTCGGGCACAACCAGGATGCTTGGGCAATGTTGGAGAAATACTATGTGGGTGAACTGAACAAGTCAAACATTCCATGTTTAATTGGATTTTGTTGTTGATCATATGGATTTTGTTGTCTGTAGTTGAATTATTTAGTCTTTTTGTTGGTTGATGGAATTAATCGGATTATGAATCTATAGTTGTTTTATCGAAAGGAAACTTCGCTACTTGTACTTTTTGTTGGATTTTGGCTATTGGTGACTTTAGTATTAATGTTCATGTTTAATTGGTAGTGCACTTATGATGGTTGCTAGAATTAGAGTTCATAATGAATTATTTATTTATATGGTTTTTTTTTTGCGACTTTGAGCCCTAAAAGCTTTGTATAAATAAACAACCCTTTTAAAACCGCTTCTAAAAATATTAAGACACCGGTTATGATACGGTGTCTATTCATCAAAAGACTCCGGTTTAAAACCGATGTCTTTAACATAAAAGACACCGGTTAAAAGGTGTAAAAAACATTAGACTTTTAACACCAAAAGAGCTTTAACACCTAGGTTGTTTTACTAATAGACACCGGTTTAAAACCGATGTCGTTGAAGGAAAAGACACCGGTTTTAAACCGGTGTCAAAAAGTTCAGACTTTTAACACCAGTGGTTCTAACACCGATTGTTTTACTAATAGACACCGGTTTAAAATCGGTGTCGTTGAAGGAAAAGACACCGGTTTTTAACCGGTGTCAAAAAGTTCAGACTTTTAACACCAGTGGCTATCAGCTTTTTTGTAGTAGTGAATGTATCTAATTAATCCCGATGGCGATTAAGAAACCTTAAGTCTTTATTTTTTTAGGGATAATTTTATTATCCGTTCACTTTTAAGAAATACATCCAAACAAAAATTAGTAGAGAAACCAATTTACCTATAATTATATATAAAAAAAATTGTAGGTAAGTATTAAGATCATTGTAAAGTGTTGGTCAAATTATTATAGGTAAATATTAATAACAAAATCTAAAATTGTTGGTAAAAATCTATAATACTTCTGTCAGTATTAAAAAATTTTGGTAATTTGTCGGTAATTAATTGCTATAATTTGGAACATAATATTTTTTTTATGATGATATTATGTAGCAGGTAATTGCAAAATTTAGTGATAAATTATTTCCATCACTAAATTCTATCGATAATTGAAAGTTTTCTTTAGTGATATATCACCTTTTTTTAAGTTCGATATAGTCATAGCAGGTACTCAAATCCAAACCTTGTTATTGCGATAGTATACCGTATTATCAGATTTCTTTTAACAATTTGAGTCATTATATCATGTATCAATTGGCAACAAACTAACTATCATCAATCAATAATTTTATAAATACCAACTATAAATAATTATTACTATGAAAGTAGACAAACACTACAAATAAACTTTCAGTTTAGCGATAAAATTTACCGTCAGAAATGATCTAGCAATAAAATTTACAGTTAGCTACATAATACGTACCAATAATACATTATTTTTTCCCACAAACTATATCGATCAATTACCCAGAAATCACCAACAATTTTTAAATTTACCAACAAAAATATTAATATATATATATATATATATTTACCAACATAAATATTATATGTATTTTCCAACAACTTAAGGTTTTGTTATACCTACAACGATTTCACCTACTTTACAGTTATATAAATACTTTAAATCCAAGGCAAAAACTTGTGTGAGACGGTCTCACGGATTTAGATCCGTGAGACGGAGCCCTTACACAAAGTTTTAAAGGTTTTTTTTTCAGATTTTATTTTTCTTAGGGTTTATATTTATTTTTTAGGGTTTATTTTGTTTCTTGGGTTTATTTTTAATTGATTTAGGTTTTTTTAGGATTTTTAGTTTTTTTTAGGGTTTATTTTTGTTTTTCGAGTTTATTCTTCATGGTTCATGTTTTTAGGGTTTATTTTTGTTTCTTCATGGTTCATTATTATTTTTAAATTTATTTTCATGGTTCATGTTCTCAAGACGGAGCCCTTAGGAGGTCCGTCTCACGGATTTAGATCCGTGAGACCGTCTCATAAGAGACTTACTCTAAATCCAATAGATTGGAATATATTTATTAAAAAGAAATATTTATATATGTTATATAACAACTTTAGGTTTTGTTATATGTTATACCTACAAAGAAGTTTACACCATGTGTCAAACATCATCCAATAGAGTGGAACATGAAGTAAAATATGAAAATGAAACAAGAAATCTGAATCCCATTTTGTGATTCTATCTCAATTAATGGATAGGATCCCTTATTCCAAACTGCATGTATTTCATCTCGTATTACTAGTATCTTAATATCCCAAAATCTCAATTTTACCATTCAAAACAAGTCTTAGGTACTCAATTCAAAATCTTATACAACTTCAACATTATAAAAAAAAAAAGTATCACTAAACCCCAAAGCAAAATTAAAAAAATTGGTGGATTAATTCTATGGGCACCTTGAGATCACATGATAAAAAAGAATTTAGGTTAGAAAACAATGAGCCTCTCTAAGAAAAGCCTCGAGACCAACATATTGGTGTTATCAGGGAAAACCTTCACAGTCTACTCTGAATCTTCCTTGTATTATGTATATAAGTTATCTGAAAAGATGAGCCCAAATGACAGAAAATAGTTTGACTCATGTGACTGATTATAATATTTCCTTTTCAGTATATACACGGCGGAGCCAGCTCAGCATGGCGCCTCGACCGCCGCAATTGCCGCCACGCCCACGTTCAAACCCACGGCGGCAACGTGGAGCCTTTAACTTTTCTAAGGCCATGCATTTTTATTTATCTATTTTTAATTTCTTTTCAGGGTTCTCAATTCTCATGCGTGCATGTCTCTAGGAATTAATCTACTTTATTTTTATTCCTCAAATGTATTCAAGATGTATTACACAGGTGTGGCGGAAATTTTGTGTAGGGGGTCCAACCAGGGGCGGATCCAGGGAATTAGTAATAAAAAGGGCTAAGTAAAAATTTCTCTAAAAATTATCTATATATAGGGATGGCAATGGGGCGGGCGAAATTTAGGCCAAAATAACAAAAACCAATAACTAAATATAAAAAAAAAAAATAGATAATTAACTTTGATGATGACACTTAGGGTGACAAGTCGTTCATGCCGACCTGATAAATAACAACTCTGCACAATAAGCTCAAGCCTGAACACAAGATAATGACCTTATTGAGCCTAAAATTTATACTCAAACACAACGTACTAAAAATTCGAGAAAAACATGGTACGACACGATAAACACAATAAGCAAAACTGTTAAGTTGATTTAGTTAGAACAATTAGACCATTAACTAATAAAATATATGACGTCCTTAATATATTTGATACTTAGATACATATTCTAGTAAATTACCAATACAAATAGTTAAATATATTTTAAAAGTAATGACATGATAAGTGTAAAAATGATAAATAAGGACAACAAAAATAGTCAAAAATATCAAATATATTAAATATAATATCAATCTCATGATAACACAAAAGTTTTATATTTTTCATTCTTGATTTTTAAATTGAATTTAGACTTTGGGGTGAACTTGGATTTTGCGTTAAATTTTGGGTGGGCTAATTTTAAATTTTATAGAAATTATAATACAAAATTAGAGTTTTTGAAAATATTGCACTGGGCTCAAGCCCAGTGCTTGCAACACATGCATCCGCCTCTGGGTCCAACTAATATTACACTACAAGAAAACTGTAATTTAGTGGCATATATTTACCGGCGGTTATGCAAAAACGCCACTAAATAAGTATTTAGCGGCAGTTACACTAATTGTTGCGCTCTAATTTAAAATTTTCAATTTTCGAATTTTCGGCCGCGGTTATTTCCTAGCGGTTTATGAAACCGCTGCGATATTTTCGTCAACCGAAAGTTACCAGCGGTTTAAACCGCCGTGATCCTCTTGCGTATAATATATATGCTAAGCGTTGGTGGCGGTTTACAAAACAGCCATTACATTTCTAGTCAAATACTAAAACTTAGAATTTTAAATAGAAAAGCAATAAATAGAAATATGTTGTCAAAAATAAAAGAATTAGATATTGGAAATTACATTCAAGAAAAATAAATTTAGATATCAGTAGAAGTCTCTAGTCTTCCCGTCTCCGTTGTCTTACTTTCTCTCTCCCCGTTACCGTAGCACCATTATCCACCGGAGCCACCTTCATATGCTTAGTTCTCACCACTCCAGCCACTAACCATCTCCAGCGACCATCTCTATCCACATTTAGATCGGGATTTCCAAAGCCCTAACTAAAAAATAGGTAATTGTTAATTTTAGTTGTTCGATTCTTTTGATTTATTGAAATTAGAAACGTTTAAATCCTTCAACAAAGTGTTTTTTTGAATCTACTGCTTCATTGATGTTTGTGTTTATCCATATTCAGATCGGGATTTCCAAAGCCCTAAGCCCTAGCTAAAAATAGGTAATTGTTAATTTTAGTTGTTCGATTCTTTTGATTTATTGAAATTAGAAATGTTTAAATCCTTCAACAAAGTGTTCTTCTGAATCTACTTCTTCATTGATGCTTGTGTTGATCATTGACTGCTTGCAGCTTGTTAACTTTTTTGTATTATGAGTTGGATTGCTACTTTTTCTTTAAAAAAAACTGTTTAGGATTGTAATTTTTTTTTTTTATATTCGAAGTTTAGCCTCTCTCCATTTGCCGATGATTTTTTGGCGATTTACGGAACAAACCAACAATACTTTCGTGCTTGTTTTCTACGAGCACTACTTAGTATGTGTTTGCAAACCTTCAGCTGCTTGTATGTATGGTTTTCATTTCCATTTTTACTCTCATTTTGGCTTCAGTGCTCTGTACTTCTTCTTCAGCTGTTCGTTTTCTAGAACTTCAGATGATATATTTTCTTTGATTGATTAAATTTGGAGCTTCAAATGGAGAGTGAGGTTTACAGTTGATCTTTAGGCTCAATACAATGCTAATGACCTTGGATATCAAGGTTCTAACGTGAAATCTAAATTTTGTACTTTGTACAGATTGATAGCAGTTGAATAAAGATAGAGAAACTACTCCACCTGCATGATTTTTTGAAAGAAAAGCTTCAGCTTTATTAAAGTTGGAAATTCTTTTGATCATAAGAATTTCAGGTAATTTGCTTTGTTTTTCTCCTTGTTTTCTGTATAAGAATTTTATGTATGTTTGTTGTGTGTGTCTTTGTGAGAGAGAGAAAGTCAAAGATTAATAATTAGTCTTATTTTCTTTGTTCCCAGCTGCACAAATGTTGAGTTTATATTGATTTAAATTATACTTGTTGGATGTTTTTTCTTAATGAAACGGCTGGGAGCATGTCTCACTTTACAATATTCTTAGATTAAGCATATATTCATGCTGGGTGTGGTTTCTATTTTTTAATTCTGTTAAAACTAATATCCACATTCAACTAAATTTTCTTGTGCCCTGTGTTATGCACTATCAGATCTCTTTTCTTGATATTTTTGCTTCAAGAAGTCTACTATGAATAATTTTGATATGTTTGAAATAGACTATTGATTCTACTGTCAAATGAATTCTTTTAATGGAATAATATCTGATTGTGATTCTACTAGCTTGACCTGATAGCTATGCATCTCTTCCTCAAGTGTTCTCTACAAGAAGAATTTGTGCACTAACTGAGGACCCAAGGTGTGACTGCATTGCTTTCCTCGTAATCAAATTTTGAGATTATCATCCATGTGAATAATTTATTTGTACTTGCTATAATTGCATAATAGTAACAAATCCATTTTCGTTCAGTGAAAGATCAACGCTTTACCAATTCTGGGTTTATGCTGCGCCATTAAGCAGGTTTGCTTGTTGACCTTTTTGTTCCTTAATCATTTTTCTTCTGTTTTTTTATTCTTTTTTGTTTTAATTGCATGTAGGAATTCTGGGTCTTTGTTTCTTGAACTTAATTGTCTGAATTTCTGCTTTATGATGATGAATTTGTTTGGAATATTTGTGTTTTCTGAAGTGGGAATATATCTCTTATCCACTTAATCTTTTTACTATTTTTTGTTTTGGCTGCAGCTTGCTTTAGCAGTTTGTTCAATTTAAGAACATCTCAGTTTCAAGTAGCTGCTGAACAAAATTGAGGTGAATTGTACAGAAAATGCATGACTAAGTATGTTTTATCAATTATTGAGTTGGTGCAGAGTTCAATTAAAAAGTTCATTATCACTTGTTAATTCTTATGTTTTGGCTTTGATATGCTAATGGTTGTTTTAATTCAATTTTGCCAGATGCATGAAGCAGTCACGATGTGAATGATCATTCTCCTTCGTGATGTTGCAATATTGATATTATATTAAGGAACATATACTTTTGTAGTTGATTTCTTATAACTATAATGTGATGATGTTTGACTTGATGTTGAGTGACAAGTCTTTTATATAGTTGGATGATATTATTGGATATATTTGAGTTCTAATTCATTTTGAATGATTAATTCAATATATGTACAGGGTAAATTTACATTGCAATGTAATACTGAATGTACAGGATTAGGAAATAAATATAGATATTATTTAGTAGTTATAAAACTACATGAAAATGTAAAAAGTTTTTATGATAAATTTAGTGGTGGTTAAAAAATATTGCTAAATGCCAAATAAAAATGCCGTTAAATGCCATATAACAATGTCGTGATTAAATGCCAAATAAATTATAGCGGCGGTTTGCAAAACCGTCGCAAAATATTTTTTTTTCTAATTCTCGGCGGTTTGTGACTGCCATAAATACATCTCAGAATGTCACCAAAGGGTGTAGTTTGCGGCGGTTTTTAACCGCCGTTAAATAAATGCCGCTAAATTATTGGTTGCACATAAATATTATTTAGCGACACAAATTCCAGCGGTTCCGAAAAACCGCCGCTAAATATATCGCGACACACGTTTAGACGGCGGTTAGTGAAATATTGGAAAAGACCTTGGTGGCGGTTCGAAACCGCCGAAATACCAAAAAAATCGCCGCTAAAATAACGCTTTTTTTGTAGTGTTAATATGGAAATAAAATATGATACATCAACTCTAAAAATAGTAATGTAAATAGATACTAATTTTGTTAATGTCAATGTATTAACTCAATTACATCTTAATATTCAAAAATAAATAACATATCACTACAAGAAAAAATCAGTTTACCTATAGATAAATATAAAGTGTAGGTAAAATCATTGTATGTAAATATTTACCTACAAAATCTAAAACAATTGGTAGATACCTACAGTTTTTCTGTCGGTAAATTTATAAACTATCGGTGATCTATCGATATAATTTGGGAAAAAAATAATATTTTTTATTTTGTAAGTATTTTGTACGAAACTGTAAATTTATGACCAAATTATTTGTGTTGGTAAACTGAAATTTTCTTGTAGTGATAATACAATTACATCAATATATCATAGCATTTCTCTTCTATTATGATATTTTGAAATTGTTGCATAATATCGTCATCGCTAATATACATATTTTTCAATGTATGTTACCAAACACTCATTCAATAACCCACTGCCAATGTTGAATTCTTTAATGTGAATTTGATAATGAACTCTAAATAACCCCAAAAGAGGCAAATAGAGACACAAGAGAATAATGACAAAATTCATGTTCAATTAGAAATTATACAAAATTTTGAGAAAGTAGAAAAAAAATATTAAAGACAGATTTTTCAAGATTCACAATTTGTTTTCTTAGGAAGGACAAGAAGAATTGAAAACTTTGTTCCATTTCTTTCATTTTATTTGCATTTTTTTACTGTTATAGAGTAAAATGACCAAAATACCCTTCATTTTTCTTAAAATTTCAGGGGAGCCCAGTGCCCCCCTTGGCCCCAAGCTAGCCTCGTCGCTGTGTATTACCACATATATTCTCAAGCCAAACTTAATAAGATTATATTTCAAATTAAGTTAAGCATACTATAGAGGATAATGAGTGTTTCAATTATATATATATATATATATATATATATATATTATGTCAATTGTGAGTTATCATATATTGATTAGTTAGAGGAAGAGAATCTTGTTATAAATCTATTGAGCTACTTCTCCTATCACCAATTGATTTTAGAGAGGATGAAACCTCACTTGGTGAGGTTGGACTTTCCCTCTTATTGGTTACGCTTAATGATGTGGGTCGTACCAAGTCCCCCGAATTTAACAGCCATTAAATTCATTTGTCAATTACGTAAAAAGCTTATATTTAGAAATATGTATATATGGAAATAATATTTGGTAGAGAAAACATATTTAGCGGTGATTGGTTGTATTTTCATTCCATTCATTTTAATTTTCTAAGAGAATAATGGTGAATTTTTCTTTAAAAGTGAAAGTTGGATGTGTAGAGAAAAAGTGATGATTATGTTGATGTGATAGCTAGAAAATCTTTTAGAGATGTTGATTGTTTATGAATTTTTTGTGAAAATAATAATGTAAGAAAACTGAACAAAAGTAAAAAAAAAATTGATCCAAAAATTAGGCAATATGAATGTCATTATACCTTTTGTTAACAAGATTAAGAGAGAAATAATAAAAATAATGATAAATTAAATAAATTATTGGAATTCTTTATATAAATAGGGAGATGAAAGATAAATAAATAGTATAAATGGATATTGGGAATTAAATGTGAAAGATAACGAGGAAAATGAGTTAATTTTGGAGAGAAATGATATTTTCTATGAAAAATTTCATTTTTTCCACAAACAATCGCACATTCTAAAATTTTTTCATTCCAAAATGAAAAGTTTGGAAAATATTTCACAACCAATCACAACCTTAACTTCCCATGTCTGCATTGAACCTTGTATTGTTCTTAAATATATTTAAACACACATATAGATAAATTTCTGGTCACATTATGAGGTGCTAATGATACAATCCAGACATGTTGCCAGAAACTAATTAAACATTAGTCCTCTATTAATTATTCTTGTCTATGCTAAGTACTAATTGGATATATTAATTAAGAAACGAAACAAATTGAGAGAATATCATAAAAACAAGATGAGAACTGCTCGATATATCCGAGGGACAAAAGTAGTTTACATAATTGGTAGACCTCTTAATGTCTCAAGTCTTGGCAATTTCCTCGATATATGTATTGAAAAATACAGAGGAAAACAACTGGCCGTATAATCTCACTTTGACCTGCCTTTTGTTTTTTTAATAAATTGGGAGTAGTGGTTGGACGGGAGGGGATAAATTTCAAATAAACTGAAAGATACGGGATTCGAATCCTGGTTAACACCCTTATAAAGGGTTAGTGATACCACTTGAGCTATAAGCTCGTGGTAAAAAATCTAGGATGCTTAGGAAGTGGGTTTAAGACGAGTTTTGAGACCCGTCCCAAAAAGACACCAGAAACCCGACGATTCTAACTTGGGGAGGGGACACACGCACCCGTATGGAATCGAATCCGGGTCATTCACCCTTACAATAAATGTCTCAACTACTAGAGCACAAGGTTGATTCCCCTTAAAAATTTAATAAGTTGGGAATAGTGGTTGGAGGGGAGGGAATAAATTTCAAAGAAACTGAAAGATACAAGGTTCGAACCCTGGTCAACACCCTAACAAAGGGTTAGTAATACCACTTGAGCTACAAACTGGTAAAATAGAAAGTATCTTAGATATTCTCTCATTTTTCTTTTTTTTGAGTTACGCACACACACTACACTGGGGATAGAACCTCTGACCTCCCACACATAGGAGTGAGTGATACCACTCACTGGTTCACTTTGACCTGCCTTTATTAATTAATAATTTGGCACTTCTGATAATTATTAAATTTACTTAGTGCCTCAAATATCTTTCGCTTAAACCAAAGTTGTCTTGTAACTAAATTAGACAAATGCTATGGAAAAAACCAGTATTTGGATTCTTGGAATATGCACAAGACTGCTGCAACAGCTAGCTCGCCAAAATATCCAGCAATTTAACATATATAATAACTTAGTCACTGTCCATACTCCAGACAAGGAATTTTTTTCATAATTTTGCCATTATTATTATTATTACCACTTAGCCAAGCTGCAACTTTGTTGGACGGAATCAATGAAACAATGCAAAAACAGGGAAAGTTCATACAACTTTTGAAATTGACATTTGACACAGTTTGGTGCATTGAGCAATTCTACTTTTGCCTAAATTAATGGGATTATATATATAATATATAAGTATTCGCTAGATTCATTGAATCATTATGGAGTCATGACTCGTGAGGTCGCCTCCCGGGCATAACTCAACTGGTGCAAAAGGCTTGGATGATGTGATGTTCACGTCGCTGACAATTGAACTATGTCCCTTTCAAGGAATTCAATGAACTTCCAACACAGGCAAACTCAAACAATTGACTTTACTAAATTGTAATACGTCAGAGCTCACACCTATTGTTTGCCAGATCTATTTCAAAAACATGAATTGATGACCAAGAACCAATCCAATAAATTCAAGAAAGAAAAAAGATTTATGACTTGTGTAAAATTGAATGCATTGAATTTAACATCTAATCTAAGAAAAGCACTAGAAGAAAAGCATTAGAAAATGAGAATAATTCTAGAAGAAAAATATAAAAAAAGTGAAGATATATTTACAAAACATATCCAATGTGAAAACCAACTTCCTCTTCTAAAACAAATACTAATAATTCTAATAATACCTAATCTTCTTACTCTTTCTGCCACCCAACCTCACCCACCAAGAAAATCTCTACCCTTTCATTCATTTTCTTTTTCTATTTCTCCCATCCCAACAAATATTCAAAAAAAAAAAAAATTTGGGGTAGGTGGCCCCCACACCATCCATCTGTACAAATCCAGACAACAAGACCCCAACCATAGTCAACTAACTTCACCAACTCCCTGTCTGTAAAATTCCATTTACTATGTACAAAATGCCCAGCTCATAAGGACCAGCATGAAGCAAAGAATAATATGCCAACCAAACAAACTGCACTTCACAATTGCAGCTATTAAGATTTGATCAATCCCAAACTGTATAGATTCCTCTTCACCATGCTCCCAAGTGATAACAACATGGCCCCACTGGCGCCCATTTTCGGCTCGTCCCTTTCGAGCTTTTGGTTAACCTTCAAATTACTTAAACCAATCTTTTGTCGAACCGACTCAATGATCTTCGGATCGGCTAGATTCCCGATCGCATCCGTGACATAAAATATGTTCAGGGCCTTATCTTGTGTGGTGGATATTTCTGCCCTCGTGACATTTAGGCCGTTTTCGCGGAACGTTCGCATTACGTCCGCCAAGAGACCTTTTCTATCAGCTGCAGAGAGCTCAAGCCTCACACCCTGTAATTCAGACAGGGGTTATTTAATTAACTGAATTAAAAGGGATATGTGAAATGTATACAACTAACTCTTTTTTTACTTAAGGGAACAAGGACTGCACCTGAGATGCCCTCCTTTCGATTGCAGCTTGCAAACAAAGAATCACACGCTGCTTTTCAGCTTCCGAACTTATCGGTGTTCCATCCGTATGTCTGATGAAGAATTCCTGATGAATTATATTGCATAGTTTAAGTAAATATTAACTCTAACATAGCCAAAAAGAACAAAAACACCTTATATATAGAGAATAGGGTAAATTTCAAAAACTACCCCTGTGGCTTAGCCTAATTACAAAACACTCCACTTAATTTTCATAATTACAAATACCTCCTTTAGGATGCAATTTGTGAAATAAAAACAAATGTCAATCGCTTGTAATTTTGAAAGACATCCTGGATTTTTCGTAATTAGACTGAACCTTGAAGATATTCTTTGTAATTAACCCAAAAGAAGGGTACATACCAAAGATGCTGTATCTCCTGATGTGTCAATGGTGGCATGAAAAACAACGTATTCCATGTCTGTCAACGTGCAAACAACGTCAAACAGAAGCTTGTTCCGATCGCTGCACTGAATATTTACCACGGAATAATCCTTTTCCAAATAATTACGAACCAAAACAACAGGAAAATAATAATCATCACAACTCTTGATCATAGGCTTCCTGTCATAATCCCTGTCCGCAAACATCAACTGGTGAAGCCTCCTCTCCGTGTGCGTGACACCCAAAGAAACCGCGGTTTTTGCACTTCGGATATCGTTGTCCCCCTTAAGCACATTCCTCAACATTGCTCCAATTAAGTCTAACTTCTGTGAATCCTCAATTGGAGAGCCCGAATCGTCATCCTTAACGTAAATTAAGGATGCAATTCGACCATTGTGAGTCCAAACTTTTGCGTCGACGACATTACAGCTTAGATTCGACAGCACTGCAAAAACCTCGGATAGAAGGCCGACCCGATCCGTACCCGTTAATTCTAATGCTGTATGGCCCTTGATGCATTTCGATCTCCCGTAATGAACGGTCTCAAGTGACTGCAATTCCAAGGGCCAATATTAGTCATTATACGTACATCATTCTAATCCCATCAATTAATATCTCAAAAATAAACCACGGATAAAAATTTAGGATCATTACAAAAAAAAAATCTGAGGTTCGGGCTAATTACAAAAAAAAACCCAGAGATTTCCAGAAATTACAAAAAACCCTTTAGATTGGATCTGTCTTACCTTTTCCCCCTTCATATGCATAGACATTTCAAAAGCTCCCGTTACGTTTATCAAAACATTACAGTTACCCCTTAAATTTAATAGGCGATCAAACCTAAATGTTTTTTTTTTGGTAATTTTCAAAAATCTCTTGGTTATTTTGGAATTAGCCCAAACCTTAGGGGGCATTTTGTAATTATCCCTAAACTTCATTGCAGTAATACATACCTGTTCAATGCAGCCCAGGATGCTCTCATCAGTTAATTTGTTTCCATTCAAGTCAGTCACATGAAAAACTGCCAAATTTAATGAAAACCAAAAGGCAGAATTAAAATCAAACTTTTATTTTCGGTAAAAAGTTTAAGCAATTGCAAACTTGGGCCAAAAAAAGGCAGCGCGTGTCGGCTACTCACCGTCCATGAACCACCGACCATCGGAACAAATGTAAGCTTTCTTGATCGACAGATTCAAGTCCGTCAAAACTTGAACCGCTTCCAGAAGAATCCCATGTTTTCTAGCACTATCAATCTGCAAAAAAAAAAAATTCAAAAAAATTAAACCCCAAAACATTTCAGATTGATTTATTCGGGTCGAGATTTTGACGAATCGGGCATTACCATGAGCCGGGTCGCGTTGTAGCAACCCGCATTGTCGATCATGACCCTGCAAGAAGTGGACGGAGAAACAGTCAGATGGAGGGCATTATCGGTATTCCACAAGCCTCGTTCCAGAGTTTTACAGAGGTCTTAGAAAAGCTAATCGTTTTGAAGACTGGACAGAGACAGAATCAGAGTAACTTGAAAGAAAAGAAATCGGCGAGATTAATTAGTTAATTAAATTCAATTAAGGCGATTTATTTTGTGGTTTCGTCACTAATCTGACAATGGATAAACCAAATAGTCATAAAATCAAACAAACCTGTGTGAGCAACTATTTTAGGGAAGGAGAAACAGAAATCAGAAAAAAAAATCCCAAAATCAAAGAAGAAATTACTACAGAGTGATGCAAAAATTGCGGTTGATTTTGTTAATAAGTAACAATTTTTCTAATCAGACCACAAATTTCTCCAGATTTCCCAAATTTTTCACTCAAACTTACATACCAAAACAAAAAATTAGAAAAGAAATCACACAAGAGCAAAGTTTGGACTGAAGAAAATCTGAAAAAATAAAAATAAAAAGCTGAATCGCACAGAACAGGGAAATGGATCCTCTCCATTTAGGGGGTGTAAATTTCTTGTGCATTTGGAGAGAGAAAGACACATGTGCATCTATACATACACTTATATATATGTATGTGTATGTATAGGTGTATGTATAGATGCACATGTGTCTTTCTCTCTCCAAATGCACAAGAAATTTACGCCCCCTAAATGGAGAGGATCCATGCTCCACAGAACAGAGCATCCAGAAAATCACACAGAACACACAGTGAAGAAGGACTAACCTTGGTGTAGACATTCGAGTAATAAGCTTTTCATATTCATCCAAATACGTCGGCCACTCCATAATCCCCAAATGAAAACTCAAAAACAAGAAAAAATCCAACAAAATCAGTCACCAAAAAGAACCCTCCACTGTAAATCTCTCGGTACTACTTTCTCTTTCTAAAAGCTCTGCAAAACGCGTTACGGATTTGTGCTTTCTCTCACTAAAACAACATTGACAGAACACTGCATGCTCTCCACTTTGGTGTTTCCCCACTCAAGGAGGGGAAGGGGTCGGTATTTATATATTCTTTTTAATTAATTAAATTTGTTTTCTCTGTAATAAAATTTATTCTTTTCCTAAAATTCGGAATATTTGTTTTCCATAATTTAAAAAAAGTAACAATAATAATACTTGTTTCCTTTATTTAGAAGTCAACTACCAGTTATTGACACGTGTGTAGCTGGGGAGGTAGTCCCGAGTGCCAGCGTGGAGTCCACGTGTATTTATTGAAGTATGCTTTGCGTGTATTCGACTCAATGGATTGTGGTGATTGGTGGGATTTTATCAATTCATGCACTTTAATGTGAATGTTTTATGTATAAAAATAATTGTAATAATTAAAATAATTGATAGGATATTGTAGTAGAAGATCGAGTTTGTATTTGGCAGTATGGATCTTGTGGATCTCGGGACATAAATACATAATTAACGTATATAATGTGGAGCTTGTAGTGTCTGAACTAGGGATGTAAATGAGTCGAGTCGAGTATTTATTAATCGAGTTTTAAAAATTGTGTGTTTGAGTTTTGATTGTTAGTCAAATTGACCTCGAACGAGCTTTAGTATAAGCGAACACGAATCGAGTTTGAGTAGATAGATATTTTTACACATATTTTACTCTTTTTTTTTCAAATTAAGTCGAGTTTTATATCTTATCGAATGAAAAATGTGTTCAAATTTAGTTCATTATATTAACAAATGAGCTTTTAATGATCGATCTCGAATCGTGTATCGAATAGCATGCAGAGTCGTCCTAGGGGTGGCCAAGGCAGCACCGCCGCACAGGGTCCCCCTTCGGCAAGGGCCCCCGAGCCTTGAGGTCGTGTATTCGAGCCTTTACAACGTCAGTTTTATTATTTTTTACCTAGACAGGACGGATTAAAACGTAAAGTAAATAAATAATACTTGTTCTCATAAATGAACTCTTAGATGCAGTGGTTTGTGTTGTCTCTTGCCCAACTGAGGTCGCTTGTTCACTCCTTTACGGATACAAAGTTTATTTAATTATTTTTTTACCTAAGTAGGGGTAAAATCAGTTTCCAAATCAAGGAGATATGTATGTATTGATAATTTTTTCCCTTTAAATTTATGATGTAATGATATTAAAATATCTTTTTTGTAGTAGAAAGTTGAAATGGAAATATAATTCGCATTATTTTTTTTAACTTTTTATATGAATATAAAGGGCCCCCTTTTCGTTTCGCAACAGGCTCCTTAAATTATAGGAACGATCCTGATAGCATGGTTCATTTTGCAGCCTAATCCGAACTAGTTGAGTGTGGATAAATTATAAAAATCAAATTACAATCTAGTTTATTTTAATTCAGAGCTAAAAATTGATTTGACTTAAAATATAAATAAGTTTGGACACTTTTCACGTTCTACGAATTTTGAAATTCATCTTGGTTAGTAAAAAAATTTATAAATTTAGTCAAATAGAAAACTATAATTAACTTTTATTTAATCAGTCGAGCTAACGAAATCTGCCTCATTGTAAAGTGCTGATTATAATTAATACTTCCTCCTATTCATAATAATTGTCTTTCTATGAAAAAATACACATATTAAGGAATGTGTTAAAATAAAATATACTCTTAAATAATCATAAATATTATTTTGAAAAGAAAACAAAATTTGGGCATTATTGTTAATAAGTATAAGGATAATTTGGGAAAAATGTTTTCACATTAGTCTTGAAAACATTAAAATGTCATTCTTTTTGGATAATTTTTTATTGTCAAAAAGACATTTATTGTGAATATGTGGAGTATATCATATTAATTAATAGCAAAATCGATATGTTCATAGATCATATTTTAAAACAATGATTATAACCTAACATTCAAAATTAATAGTTAGTTGGAGTGGAACTTTAGTAATTAAGACATGAGAGGGTAGTCGATCCACGTGGCGTGGTAGGGTCGGTAAATTAGTGCGGTAATTAGGGGGTATCTTGAAGATTAAGTCAGGATCTGCCGACCAATATTATGACGTGCGCACGTGTTACAACGCTCCTTTCGGCTTTTCTCTTGTCATTGTTTTTCCGCCGGATTTTCTTGTATTTCTCGCTGCATAATAAGTGATATCAATTATACTATACTTTACATCAAAAAAAAATTTATACTATACTATCATAGTTTTTTCAACGGTCAAGATTAATTAGCGTTTTTTTCAGATTTTTGTTGTTTTTTTAATTAAATGTAAAGGTAGTATAGTATAGTAGTATCATTCTTTAATTTGATAAGTTTCATACGATTTTAGGGGCGGTTTATGTTATATTGGTAAAATGCCGAATTTTAATAAAATTTAGTGAAGATTTTTTTGGATTAATTCATCTTTACTAAATTATTTTCTTTTCGGATTTAATGAGTGTTAGTTCAAAGTTGTAGTGCAGTATGTTTTAGTTCAAGTTGCAGTCAAGTGCTTTTTTTTTTTTTTTTGCTTATTTTAGTATTTTTATTGCGTAGTTAGCATTAATTTATTGCTTATTTAGTACTCGTTATTGTTTGCTTATCCCTATTTTGTTAATTATTTAGGATATTTGGTTGCTTATTCAGTTTTGTTATTGCTTATTTCGTACTACTTTCTCGCTCATTTAGTATTGAATATTTACTTATGTAGTATTTATTATTACTTACTTAGTACTGGTTTCTTGCTCATTTTGTATTGAATATCTACTTATTTAGTATTTATTGTTGCTTACTTAACCAATATGTTTTCACAAAGCTTGTATTCTAAATATGCACATAAAAACATACTCTGAAAGGATAACAAAATTTGTTTGTTATTCTGTTACTTTTTCGTCATTTATGTAACTATCGAAGAATGAATCAGTTTAGATACCTTTCAAATTCGACTTTTCATTTTTATCAATTCAACTTCTAATTTAATTTTAAAATTAATTATCTATTTGTCCATAATAATTAATTATTTAGTCGAATTATTGTTGATTGGTCCATGAGGCCCAATTCATTACTAAAAGCCCAATACACCTACAGTCCAGTGTATAAATATTCAATCTCCCCTCATTTGTTAGCTCTAAGCTAAATTACATTTTTTATCTACTCAAGTTCTTTCATTGGATTATTTTGCATATCCTATACTGACTAGTATCAGATGGGCTTCTCTAGGATAACCCTAGAATCCTGCTAACCTTGTATATTGTATTGCAGGTCAATTTCCTGCACAAGATTACCTGAGCTATTAAAGTTACCTTGACTCTTGGATTTGGACTATTGAACAATTGTACTATTTATCCTTACTGAAGTGACATACGTATTTCAGTAGCACGAGTTTACAAAATAAACTCATAGAAGCCCAAATGTCAACTTCACGAGACGCAATATAAAATCTCAATCCCATTGGCCCTCAAAGCCCTAAATGATCTATGCACCATATCGCACAATGTACCATACCCAATACCTCAAATTTCTACCATTTTCAAGATAAGTAGTTTAATATAAAAATATTCATTTTTCTCGTAAAGTTTACATTAATTTGAATATGGACAGTGTATCCAAGAATTAGTTTTGAGAACTGTTAAGTGTTAATGTTTGATCGTGACGTTGCAGGTAGAGCCTCATGCCCTCATCTATTACATACTTATGACAAGTGAAAATCACAAATAGTCAATTTTCACTCACTGCATTAGGTTGTCGATCATGTTATCACGTGTTCCCTGATTCTTCTTAAACCTCAAATCAGTGATAAATTGCATTTTCTCTCCAATTCATTCACACAATCACCAATCAAACATATATTACGCTTCACAATGCATTTTTTTACTAATATACACATTTTCCAATACATGATATCCAACTTATTCTCCCTCATAAACTTTTCTCAATCACCTCAATTACCAAAAACACAAACAAATTGTTTAATATGACTATGGAAATAATTTCACTAATTCTTTGCTAGAAAATGTAGTATTTAAAATCTAATATTTATTATGTTATTCTATCTTATATCTAATTAAGACACTGCGTAAACTATAAAATTAATAAACTACTCATCCATTTGAGACTAGTCAACAGCCCAAACACACACACACACACACACAGAAAAATAGAGTATTATATATATATATTTTAAAGGAAATAGAGTACTATATACCATTGGAACAAATTTTATATTATAAGCAATAAAGAAATTATATAACAACTGCATGGCAGAATTGCTTGCCTATGCGTGGCAATATTAATAAAGGGTCATGGACAAACAACTAAAAAACATGACCGAAACCAAATACAGTCAAGGAACCACGCTACTTGCAACTTGTCCACCAAAATTTTTCTTATTGAATTGTGTCCTTTTTTTTCTTTTAGTGTATGAAAAATATATAATATAAGATATGATTTGAAAAAACAAATCTCAAATAAGATATCATATTAATTCTTATAAAAATAAAAAAATACATTTAAATTTATTTTAATATCTTAACAAATTCCTTTAATTGTATTATATTAATTATAAAAATAAATACATTGGAAGTAAGTATAAGTATGACAATCCTATATTGGTCATTGGTCAACCCCGTTCAATTTTTTGTTTAAGTTTATAATTTGTAAAATATTTTAAAATATAGTAATAATTTGTAAAACATATTAAAATAAAACATGCTCTTAAAATATGTGGACACGCAAAAGCATGACTTAATTAATTGGTTTAGCAAAATACATGGGTTCCTTTTGTTCTGACAATCACGTGCATGCCCTTCATGAAACACGTTCTCTTGTTGCCCATTTGTCTCCGCCACCCACCTCCACCATGCCACTCCACCGCCGCCGTCCAACGCCCACCGTGAGTACATTATAATTTATATCAAATGAACAAGGGAAACAAGCATTGAAAACAATTAATTTTGAAAAATGTTTGTTTATAAGATTAATGTTGATAATGTGAGCCAGAAATCAAGAAGAAAAGAAACTGATGTGTGTTATACATCAATCGAATATGGAAAGGTGAGATTACAAAGTCTGGAAATACAAATATATAAAGCTACAGTGTTAACTAACTTAACAGACTAAAACTACCCTAACAGAACTAATGAAACAGTAATTTAAATGAAATGTAAATTAAATTTACTTAAAATGAAATTACATTTATTTTGATTTATCAATATCTTGACACCCCCTCAAGTGGAGCATGAATGTCTATCATGCTCAACTTGTTGATAAAATGGTTGAACAAGTGGGAAGGTAGAGGTTTTGTAAATATGTTTGTTGTTTGTTGAGATGAAGGTAGGAAGATAAGTTTGAGCAATCCTTCTTGTAGTTTTTCTCGGACAAAATGGCAATCCAATTATGCACTTTTGCTGTCAGTATAGACCAAAGCAGGTTGTTTGTGTGGGATTTGTATATCTTGGAGAAGGTATGTCAGCCATTGCAACTCGCAAGTGATTAGAGCAATGGCTCTATACTCAACTTCTGCTGATGACCTGCTGATGGTAGGTTGCTTCCTTGTCTTCCATGATATCAATGAACTGCCTAGAAACACTGCATAACCACTAATGCTTCTCCTTGTATCAAGACATTTTACCCAATCTGCATCAGTAAATCCTTTTAGATGTAAATCTGAATTAGAAGAATAGAAAATACCTTTTTCTGGATTGTTTTTTATGTATCTCAACACCCTATGTTTATCTCATCCATATTGTTACCTGCTAAGATAATATCATCAACATAGACACATAATACAATTACACTACAAGAAATCCGGTCAAAGACATCGGTTTTTAGCCGATGTCTATGTAAAAATCAACCGATGTCGTAATCGATGATGTTAAAAGTATACCTCTTCAACATCGGTTTTAAGGATACAAAAAGCGATGTTGTTATGTAACAAAAGACATCGTTTTTTAACCGATGTTGTTAACTTGCGATTTGCTAGCTTTTTATGAAGTGTCATCAGGTTTTGACCGATGTTGACTTCTTTGAGATCGGTGGAAAACCGATGTTATAAATGATTTAACATCGGTCTGTAACTGATTTTGTTCTTACAAAAATGATGTTATTGTATTGGGTTCAACATCAATTTTGGTAGAACAACATCGGCTACAGACCGATGTGTTAAATCTTTTAGAAATCAGCCATAAACCGATGTTGAATAGCTAAACAAGAATTATTTTTTAATTTAAAAACAATTGCCCACCATTTTATTGAAATGGTTTTACATCAACAATCATCTCCCTCACAACGGGAGAAACAACCATCACACCGCCAGAGCAAGTATATAACAACCATCAAACATGAAAGCAAGAAACAACATATCATTAATGCTAATTCATCCAATCACATCAAAATAATTTCCAAAAGGATAACACTAGTATCAACAAGTCCAAACAACACATACTAGACTACACAACTTCAAAAGTGTCAATATACCAATTAACATCAAGTCCTATTAAGCACATGATCAATACATACACTACACACATAAATATAACAATTTCAAAATGGTATAATAATATCTAGTTTCCCAATATTTTAAAGAAGGCATTAAAAGACTCCAAATTCGCTAACTTCTCCGCCTTCATGCAAAAACTAGATGAGCTGAATCATCCAGGAGTACAAAATGTACAACTAACAACTATTACTTCTGATCACCTGCACAATACAATTAAAAGATTATAACTCAAAAGCAGAAATTATTCAAATTTTAAAGACGTGCATAATAAAATGATCGAAATAAATCTATCTAACAATTTTAAGTATTCAATAATATTAGAGGAAATACTGACCAAAACATAATCCTAGCAAGCATTCCGCCCACTCATTACACACTTCATCGATTTCTTCGGCGGAGTACTCACCCTTTGATTGTTATGAACAAAACAGGTGGATATTGTCAATAAAAACCAAGTGATAGATCATCTAAAGCCAATGCTAGCAAAAGGTTCAGCACCAGAAGTAATTAGCAACAAGAATATTCTGGGATAAATGTTGTTTTAGGAAAATAACAAAACCATAGCAAACAACTTTTACATACATGGTTTTTTCTAGATTTATTGTTTATTTCAAATACACCTTGCATAGGTGTAATACATCCATTTAAACACCACTAATTAGCTAGTAGAGGGAGAAAAAAAAAATAAGATGTATGGAAGCTAATGGTAATGCAGTTTGATGCACAAGCATATTAATTAACAGCAAAAAGCCAATGCTAGCAAAAGGTTCAACACCAGAAGTAATTAGCAACAAGAATATTCTGGGATAAATGTTGTTTTAGGAAAATAACAAAACCATAGCAAACAACTTTTACATACATGGTTTTTTCTAGATTTGTTGTTTAGTTCAAATACACCTTGCATAGGTGTAATACATCCAAAAAAAATATGTAAAAAGACCAATTTGGCCTCACTCATCGAGATATCGCAGATTGTAATATAAAAACCAATATCAAGTGGGTATTCGTAATGTTGAAACATAGTTGTGTTTTTTAGGTAATTGGACTAAACCAGAAGGGTATTTTTTGTAATTATCTATTTCATCCCCCGTTCTTTTTCCTCCTTTTTGAATATTCTAAGAGTGGGATAAAGTCTAAAATAGATCGTAAAAAAAAACTTACCACCAAGGATTCATTTCAAGTTATGTTACATAATGAATGAAACTTTTTTAGCTCAAAAAGAAGTTAGAGGTTGTGAAACTAATACAATCTAGCATGTCCAATTTAGGACTGCCAGCCAATTTAGGTTGTAAAATTATTTGGCATTGAAAAGTCAAGCTATATATATTACAAGACAAAATATCTAGTAACCACATTGCATATAATGACAAATATATAGCTACTGCAAAGCAACTTTAGATCTTTTCAAGAAACAATTATTTCAATATGAAACCTTTGAATTTTCATTTAAGATAACTTTCAGTGAATTGTCATTCCATATTTGGTGTTTCAGTCAGAGAGAACACAAGAAGGTACACTTAAAATACCATAATTTAAGTTCTAGGCATTTCAACACTTACACTAACTAAGCATCTTGAAGAATATGCAAAAATATAATAGAGATGCTTTTGTATACCTTCTGATCTAAAATCTACCTAATTTTGCCTTGTACAACTTCCTTGACAATATTTCTCTCATGAATATAACAAAACAAGGATTAGAATGATAGTTTCAGTAATATACATGTGAGAATTAGAGATTGCAAAAAGACAGACTAAAGCTAGTCAAACCTTTTTATATATTTTTGGTTTACAAGATTATGAGTAAACAAACTTTTAAAGAGATATAAAAGTTATTTACTGATTATCATTGTTGATGATTATAAAAATATTCTTAAAAATGGATTGAAATCTCTAACAACTCACCACATATGAACATGACCACTTAATCGGGTCTTATAGTTGTTTTGACAATATGGGATTTTTTTCCTCACTAGTTGCGGATGAGCACCCTTAATGTTGGCGCCAATATCATCCGGGAAGATAAATAAAATCGCTATGTTAAATTCTTCAACCATTATATTTAAATCTTATGCAATGCAAATCATTTACCAATCACGGTTCATTTCTAGTGAAACTTCTTTGCCTGTCCTCTTCCATTAGCTTATTTCTTCACCGTTACGAAAATTGGCTACAAGATATAGATGCACAAAAAAGAAAAGAAAAAGAAAAGTAAAAAGAAACTTACATAGTCCTTGGATTTAATCCACTTTGAAGTTCCAGGCTTCCAAACTTACAAATTTCTGTACAAGTCCCAGCAAATGAATACCAACCGATAATAAAAGGAATAAAATGCCGAAATTCAACTATACTTCATTATCTTCTCAAGCACTTTCACCAATTATTCTACCTCTACTTCCTGACTATTGTTATTCCGTTTTGGTAGAAATTTCAAGAATACACAAGGAATGCATTATGTTTCAATGTCTCATTGGTGTATAGAACCAAAACTCTAGAAGTAGAAGCATCAATTGAATCCTTACCGCATTCAAAGTGTTCTTAAGCATTAAGAGAGCACTACATAATAGTTTCAAAACATTGCAACCAAAATAGAAATTATTATTTCACCTAATTTGGCAAACTCATAGATTAACCATAAATCTATTGCAACAATTACAATGAAAAATTCAAACAGAACCCATATGGAATTCAATAAACACCATATCCATTTGCAAGAAATTTAAATGTTTGCATTTTCCATCAAAACTAGCAATGTAAACTAAAAGCCCCAATTTCTACATACCAATTTTTTGTTTGCTAGGGTTTAGGATTTGAAATTGGGATATCTTTCTCGAGAAGTGTATAATAGCGCCATGCGGATGGCGTTCGTCTGGTCACCGGCTTGACGGGCTTGCGGCATCGCCGAGCTTGGCGGGCTTGCGGCACCGGTGGCGAGAATATTTGACAGAGAGAAGATAGAGACATGAAGGTTGAGAGAGGAGAAAGCGGGACGAGAATTGAGAAACAAAATGGAAAAGAAGGGGATTCTGCGAATAAGTTTTTTGTTTAGATTTCTTATAAAATTTTAAAAGGTTTTTTATTTAACAAACTAATTATCTCTATTTTTTAATAATAAGAATTATAACTTAATTTGGTGAGAAACAACCAATAATGAGGGTAAATATTTTTAACACAAATAGTGAGAGGATTAGTTATCAATAACTAGGAAATTTAAAACTCCTCATAAATAATTGACTCTTTTACCTATGAGTTTTTTTTACCCTCATGAATAAAGCTTTTAATGACCGTTTTTTCATACCCTCATTATATTTTGGTCATTATAAGCTAAATTTCTTGTAGTGTTATGAAGGAGTTAAACGTTAGATAAAATAAAACCTTAGGGTATTTTTGTAATTTCAAAAAATAGCTAGGTTATTTTGTAATTAGGTCAAACCTCAAGGGTACTTTTTGTAATTAACCCTTTATTTTAGAGTAATAATAATTGAGTTTTAACATCTAATTTAACTAAATGATGTTAATAGTGATGTTATAAACAAATATAAGGTGGTCAAAGATATCTGTTAGAATAATCGATCTTAAACATGATGTTATAAACCAAAAAAGGGGTGGTCAAAGACATCACTCCTAAAGACGATGTGTAATAGCGAAAAAATCCGCTCATACACATCGCTTCACTTAAAACATGATGTTGTATAGTGTAAGACATCATGAAATTCATGAAAACGATGTCTTTTAAGCGATGTCTTTGACCGGATTTCTTGTAGTGTTATATGTTGAGAATTGAACTTTATAAATAGAGATGGATCAGATTTGGATTGTTGAAAACCATAGGTAAGTAAGCAAGAGGTTAGCTTTTCAAACCATTGTCCAGAAGCTTGTTTAAGACCATATAAACTTTTGATAAGTTTGCAAACCCTCTTGTCATTCTCTGCACAATAGCCTGGTGGAGAGATCATATATACTTCTTCATTTAAGTCACCATGCAATAAGGCATTGTTGACATCCAATTGGTGTAAAAACCATCCGGAAAGTCGTTACTCAATAATCAACCTTACAGTTTGTGATGTTAGCAACATGGGAAAATGTATCAAAATAATCCATACCTTCTTCCCCGTGTAACCTTTAAGCTTACCTTATATCTTTCTATGGTACCATCGACTTGTATTTTACCTTATATACCCACTTGCGGCCAATGCAATGTTTGTTTTGAGTGGGAGTTTCACAAAAGCCGTGTTGTTTTTCTCAAGAGTCGTTAACTCGGCTTTCATACCGTTGCCATTCCAAACTTTTGCTTGCTTGTGCATATGTTTTTGCTCGAAACTACGAGATATGTTAGTCAGAAATACTTTGTGGTCATGAGACAACTCGTTTAATCGATAAAAATTACGAGATGCTATATTGCTTCCTAGTTGAAGCATACTTGTGTTGAGGATTGTAGTGAAGGAGGTAAAACACAAATATACTTGAAGATAAGTAGGTGCAGTTCTATTTCTAGTTAATTTCCTTACAACAGGAATAAGAGAAATGATAGAATTATCTGAAGGATTATAAATGTGATTTTCAGAAGTTTCTGAGGGACTAGTAATATGGTTTTCAAAAATATCTGAGGGACCATGCATGTTGTTTTCATGTATATTTGAGGGACTAGAAATATAATTTTCAGGAATATTGGGTAAATTTTGCTGAACTAATGGAATAGTGTCAAAAGCTGCATTTTCTGCATTAATAAACATAGGAGTATTAGTATCATGCATAAAAGTGTTAGATTTCTGAGAAGAAACATCACCAAAAGGAAAAACATCTTCACAAAATTGAACATGTCTAGATATAACCATCTTTTTGTTAATGAGATCATACAACTTATAACCTTTTGAACCAATAGGATATCCTAGAAAAAACACACTTAGATGACCTTGGCTCAAATTTGTTTTTGTTGGCAGTTAATGTAGAAGCATATGCTAGACAACCAAAAATTTTGAAATGAGAGTAATCTGATTTTTTTATTAAATAACACTTCAAATGGAGATTTGTTATGAAGAACAGGGGTGGGAAGTCTATTTATAATGTGAGCAGCAATCATCACACACTCATCCCAAAAGAAAAGAGGAACTTTTGAATGAAATAATAATGCTCTAGCAATTTGAAGCAAATGTTGGTGTTTTCTTTCTACCAAGCCATTTTGTTGTGGAGTTTCAACACAACTTGTTTGATGCAAAATACCATTTGAAGAGTAAAAATTAGAAAGAAGAAACTCAGTGTCATTGTCAGATCTAATGATCTTTATTTTACTATTAAACTGAGTATGTACCATATTTAGGAAAGATTTAAGACTATGTCTTGTGTCTGGTTTGTTTTTCAGCATATAAATCCAAGTGCACCGAGAAAAATCATCAACAATTGTAAGAAAATATTTAAAACCACTATGAGATATTGTAGAAAATGGACCTCATAAATCACAATGAATGAGCTTAAAAGGAAGAGTTGAAACTGAAACACTTTTATTAATAGCCAACTTTCTCTATTTGGCAAAATGACAAATATCACAAGCCTTAAAATCATGTACAACAGAAGTAAGATGTGGTAATATTGCTAGAGTCTTAGCAGAAGTATGTCCTAGTCTTGCATGCCAAAGTATAGAATCTGAAATTTTTACAGATGTAACAGTCTTTACAGATGCATTAAAGGGAAATTTAAAATGATATAGACCATCCTTTTGCTCATCACATCCAATCATCTCGTGGTTGCTCATATCCTGTAAAAAACAGTGTGAAGAGAAGAAATGCAAAGCACAATTGGAGGATTTTGATAGTTGTGAGACAGAGATAAGGTTGAAAGTAAAAGTTGGTACACACAAAACTTTGTATAATTTTAAAGTGTCAGTTAATGAGATTGTACCAATATGAGTAGCTGTAGCAATATTGCCATTTGGTAAGTGTACATGTATAGAAACAGGTGTAGGAGGACTTGAAAATAAGGATTGATCACATATCATATGATCAGTTGCACATGTATCAAGTATCCATTTATGATGAATCAAAGAATTACTATAAATGGTACCTGCAAAAGTAGAAGTTGTGTGAGATTGAGGAATAGATGTTGCTGCAGAGTGCACATCTTTAGAATTGTTGGCTTGATGACTCTTTGCAAAAACCAAAAATTGCTCCAGCATTTCTTTGGATATCAGAGGATTATCCACAGAGCACTCTTTCTGAGGGGAAACTTCTCAGTTTGTAGCAGCATTAGGAGCAGGATCTTTTGCCATCCAATGACCCTTAGGCCCTTTCCAACCAGGAGGATAGCCTATTAATTGGAAACACGTGTCTATAGTGTGCCCAATATAGCCACAATGTGAACATCTTGGCTTCTTCTTGTCTTTGGATTTAAAATTTGAAAATTTTGTTGTCTTGCCATCATTGGTACTGACTCAATGGGATTGGAACAAGAACTGATAGACAGATTATTCAATCCCCTTTGAGATTCTTCTTGAAGTAATAGGGAATAAACCTTGGCAAGTGAAGGTAATGGAGAATTTAGTAGTAATTGGCTCCTTAATTGTGCATAAGATTCATGTAACCCCACAAGAAATTTTATGACAGAGTCATTTTGTTGGATTCTGACCATTTGAGCAAATGTTACAAGAACAAGATCGATGCAAGAACACTTCATAATAGGTCTATGATTTATATATTCATCCCACAGTCCTTTAAATTGGTTGTAGTAAACAGTAATTGAATTAGAACCTTGTGTAATAAAACTCAAAGTTCTCGAGATGAAAAACTCTGGGACCGTCACTACGAGCATACCTCACCTTCACTTCATCCCAAACTTCTTGGGAAGTGGTGAAGTATAAAAGACTCTGACGGATATCTTTGCAAATTGAGTTCAATAACCAAGATAAGACCAAATTGTTCGCCCGCTGCCATGAATTATAGAGATTGACAGAGGTTGAAGGAGGCACTGGGAGAGAACCATCGATGAAGCCACTCTTGTTCTTGACATTCAAGGCTATAGAGATTGCTCGATTCCATGAAATATAATTTTCTCCATTGAATGGTTCATAAACTATTATTGCACCGGGGTTGTCACTTGGATGTAAGTAGTATGGTGATGAAGGATCATCAGTCTGCTATGTTGCAGCAGCCATGGCAATGGATTTACAGAAATTTGGCGTTCAAGAAAGTAAAAAAAAAATAGCAGAAAACAATAAAACAATGATAAATTGTGTAGAAATCTCAAGAAACTGATTGTAATGGAAGCGAAATTAGAATTTCTCTTGATCCCATGTTGATAATGTGAGCCAGAAATCAAGAAGAAAAGAACTGATATGTGTGTTATTCATCAATCGAATACAGAAAGGTGAGATTACAAAGTCTGGAAATACAAATATATAAAGCTACAGTGTTAACTAACTTAACAGACTAAAACTACCCTAACAGAACTAATGAACCAGTAATTTAAATGAAATGTAAATTTACTTAAAAGGAAATTACATTTATTTTGATTTATCAATATCTTGACAATTAAACATTTGTATTAAATTGAGATTGAGAATTTGAAATAAACTTGAAGGTGTACTAATTCCTAAATTTCATGTTCAATTTTAAAAGAACCATGAATATATATAGAATTGGAACATTAAAATGAAACTTTAGACATTTTGATTAAAACATTTTTGCATCTTTCAAGTTAAGATACTTGTATATATATATGACGCATATATATAACATTTATAAAATCTAAACTCCACAAAAAAATAATAATAAAACTTTCGACATTCTTTGAATATAAGAATAGGGATTAAACATTTTGTTTGCAATCCAAACTATGGCGATATTCTTAAATTGGGAGCTAAAAAAAATTGGGTTACATTACTTTATCCTTTGAATATATATATATTGCATTTTGTCATATAGGGCACCTCAATTGTAGATTTTTTGTTTTATTTTGTCCAATCAATGACATACTTATTACCTTTGCACTTTTTGGACAATCATATGTGGTTTAATTTAGGCAAAATAGTAATATAACTTTCTGTATAACACATCAAATAAGATGTCATTGACTAAAAAGTGCCCAAACAAGAGACAATTGCCATGCATGTGACGTAATCCCGATGAAAAATCCAAAAATCAAGGTACTCCAGATGATATAGTGCAAGACTCATAAAATTCAAATATCAAAGTGTAACAGAATCAAAATTAGCTCCAAAAATGAAATAATTATGATAATTTTGTAAAGATACACCTAGTCAACAAATTAGAAGAAAAAAAAAAAGAGTTAGTTATTATCAATTTGTTATGTTAGTTACAAATAAGCGCTTAGAATTTTACATGTATAAAAAGCTACACAATGTACATTCTTTATCATTCAATTTACTTGAATAAATCTGAATATACTTCATCTTCTTCAAGAAGCATTCTCTTCATTTCTTTCTGCAACATATATGAATTCTGATATAATCAACATGGTATCAGTTGGTATTGGTCATTGATCCGCTCCATTCCGCTGGTTATTTTTCATTTTTTTTCTTCTTTTATTTCTCAAGATATCTTGATTTTCTTGCCTCATGGAGTCTGACGAACATGAAGATTCTACGATTCCTACTCGGGTCTCTAATCCTGCTGATGACTTCAGTTCACCATATTTCTTGCACCCCAGTGATAATCCGGGGGCGATTATAGTTTATGAGCCATTTACGGACGACAACTACATTTCTTAGAGCCGTGCAGTTACCATGGCACTAAATGTGAAAAATAAGACTGGGTTTATCGATGGCTCTCTTCCCATGCCTGCTTCAACGCATCCTCAATATAAGTGTTGGCAGAGAGCTAACAATCTTGTATTTTCTTGGTTGTTAAATTCCATTTCAAAAGAGCTTAGGCAGAGTTTGCTATATTTCACAACTGCTCAAGAAATATGGGATGAGCTGAAAGTCAGATATGTTCGCAGTGATGGGCCTAGGGTATTTCATCTTGACAAGGCTCTGAGTTCGATCTCTCAGGGTAATCAATCCATCAATTCTTACTATAACTATTTCAAGGCGATCTGGGATGAATATATTAGTTACAGGCCATTGATTAAATGTTCTTGTGGAAAATGCACATGTAATATTTCCACCCTCATGAATGATACTCTTCAATCTGACTCTGTCATAAAGTTTTTAGTTGGTCTCAATGAGTCTTATGCTCCAATTCGAAGCCAACTTCTCCTGAATTCTCCTCTGCCTTCTCTTGCAAAGACTTTTATGCACTTCTCCTGCAAGAAGAGTCACGGAGAGGACTGAGTAATTCTACAATCAATATTGAATCTGTAGATATTTCTATGGCACTTTTGGCTAAAAATAATTCAAGATTTCAGTACAATAAGGACAATAAGAAAAAGCCAAAATGTTCTCATTATGGCTATAGTGGCCATACTACTGATAAATGTTTTCAAATAATTGGATACCCCCTGGGTGGAAAGGTCCTAAGGGTCCAAGACAAGCTCCTGAAGTTTCTGCTGCTAATGTTTCTGTTCCTTCTCCCTCCAATACTCCATCAGAATCAGCTATGTTTTCTAATGAAATGGTGGAGAAGTTTTTAGCCTTTGCTAAAAATCACACTACTCAAATAACGCACCGGCTAAGTCATATTCACTCACCGCTTACTCACCGCACACTCTGTGTCGGACACCGGCTAAGTCGGGTTATTCACTCAGCTGCTTACTCAGCTGCACACTCTGTGTCAGGTATTTCTCACTTTTGTCTATCAACTTTTGCTTCCACTTGGATATTAGACACTGGTGCAACAGATCATATGATCTGTCAATTATCTATTTACACAAGTACACCAAAACAAATTTCCATACCTATTCATTTACCTAATGGAAATTTGACTTTGGCTACTCACATAGGTGAAGTTAGACTAACTGATTCGTTATTGCTGTCAAATGTTTTATATGTTCCCTCATTCACATATAATCTTTTGTCCATTTCTAACCTTACTAAGTCCTCAGATTATGCTGTATTTTTCTGTTCTTCTTCCTGTATGTTGCAGGACATGAAAACTTCGAAGATGATTGGTTTTGCTAAGGAAGTCAATGGACTTTACCATCTTGCTGTCAATCCTGTTATTTCCAATTCTGTTGTAAATCAAAACTCCTTTTTGTGGCATTCTAGATTAGGTCACATTTCATCATCTAGATTGTCTCTCATTCCTCAATTACAATGTAATGATAGAAAATTTGACAATTGTGATGTATGTCATCTTGCAAAGCAAAAGAAAATTTCTTTTCCTACTAGAACTACTTGTAGCTCACAGATTTTTGATCTTATTCATTGTGATATATGGGGTCCTTTCTCCACTATTTCCCATAATGGCTTTAGATATTTCTTAACCATAGTGGATGAGTATTCTAGATGTGTTTGGCTATACATGATGAAACACAAATCAGAGACAAGAACTCATATTATGAATTTTTATAAGCTTGTTCAAACACAGTTTAACTGCAATATTAAGTGCCTTCGCAGTGATAATGGTCTTGAGTTTGCTCTCACTGATTTTTATACAAGCAATGTCATTGTTCATCAGAAAAGTTGTGTTGAAATACCACAACAAAATGGCTTGGTTGAAAGGAAGCATCAACACATTCTTCAAGTTGCCCGTGCTCTTATGCTTCAATCCCAGGTTCCTTTAGATTTTTGGGATGAATGTGTTATGACTGCAACACATATAATTAACAGGGTTCCTACATATGTTCTACAAAATAAAACACCTTTTGAAAAACTTTTTAATAAACTTCCAGACTATACACATCTCAAGGTTTTTGGTTGTTTAGCTTATGTATCTACTTTAACAGCTAATAGAACAACATTTCATCCTAGAGCAACAAAATGTGTTTTCTTAGGTTACCCTTTGGGAACAAAGGTTACAAACTTTATGATTTAAATACTCATAAAATCATTATTTCAAGGCATGTTTAGTTTTGTGAAAATATTTTCCTTTTCAAAACACAAAAACAAGTTCAAAATTCAGTTCCACTTTTTCATAATTCTGATTCTTATGTTCATGATGATTCTTTACCTATAATAGAACATATTCAGCCTTCATCTAGTCAAGGTGATATTTCCATTGATCATAATGAGATTACTCAATGTGATATTTCCACTGATAATAATGAGACTGCTGTTGATATTGTAAATATCCCTACTACTGCTACTGATGAAAATTCTCAGGTTTATCCTGATGATCATTTATCTTATGATCATTTACCTGCTCCAATAGCTGAATCTGTTAGAAGATCTACCAGAACTAGGTCAACTCCTCATTATCTTACAGTTTATGACTGTGTCCTTCCTAAATCTATTCAACACAAGCACACAACTCAACATGTTACTACAGGTAAACAATATGATATTGCTCAATTTATTTCTTTGGACCAGCTGTCTGCAAAACATAAGGCTTTCACAGCTGCTATTACACAACTTACTGAGCCAAAAACTTATGCTCAAGCTAGTAAAAGTCATGAGTGGCAAGAAGCTATGAAAGTTGAACTTACAGCTCTTGAGAAAAACAATACCTGGATTCTTACAGCTTTGCCTCCAAATAAACATTCTATTGGTTGCAAATGGGTTTTTAAAATTAAATATAAGGTTGATGGGTCCATAGAAAGATACAAAGCACGGTTAGTGGCAAAAGGATATACACAAGAAGAAGGTTTAGATTATTTTGATACTTTTTCTCCTGTTACTAAACTAGCAACTGTGAGACTAATTTTAGCTCTTGCAGCTTCACAGAACTGGCATCTACACCAATTGGATGTTAATAACGCATTCTTACATGGAGATTTAGATGAAGAGGTCTACATGCAACCACCTCCAGGTTATTGTCTTGATGGCAGAGTGTGCAAACTCACCAAAAGTCTATATGGCGTGAAACAAGCATCCAGGCAGTGGTTTCAAAAACTAACCTCTTGTCTTATCTCTTATGGCTTCTTACAATCTAAATCTGATAGTTCTTTTTTTACTAAAATAATTAATCATTCCATCACAGTATTATGTGTTTATGTGGATGATATTATTCTTGCTGGAAATGATATTAATGAGATTCAGAGTTTAAAACAACATTTGGATGATGTCTTTACAATAAAAGACTTGGGCTGTCTTAAATATATATTAGGTATTGAGGTTGCTCGAAGTTCCAAAGGCATCACATTATGCCAAAGAAAGTATGCACTGGATATTCTCACAGAGACTGGATATTTAGGGTGCAAACCTTGCACTACTCCTATGGACTCAAAGCCTGATCTTAAACAACAAGATAGCCCTTCCTTATCTAATCCCTCATAATATAGAAGATTGGTTGGAAGATTACTCTATCTAACTATAACAAGGCCTGAACTTTCTTATACTATACATACTTTGTCTCAATTTGTATCTAATCCTACCTCTTTTCATTTAGTCAGCAGACACGAGTCCTAAGATACCTCAAATCAAATCCGGGAAAGGATTACTCTACCCCCGATTCTAGTCTTGACTAAAAGGTTATTGTGATGCAGATTGGGACAGGTGTCCTGACACAAGGAGGAGTGTCACAGGCTATGCCATCTACATTGGAAATTCTTTAATTTCTTGGAAATCCAAGAAACAAGAAACGAAGAAGTCGGATCATCAATCAAGCGAATATAAAGCTATTGCATCCATAACCTGTGAGATTCAATGGATTACTTACTTGCTGCAAGACATTCAGCTTCAACATTCAGGACCATCTCTCATTTGCACAAACAGCAAGTCTGCCTACCACATTGCTCATAATCCCTGTCATCATGAAAGAACTAAACACATACAGATTGACTGTCACTTTGTTAGAGAAAAAGTTGAGTCTGGATTAATCAAAATCATACATATACCTTCCAGTCATCAAACCGCAGATATTCTCACAAAGCCTCAAACTCCACAGGCTTTCCAACACTTTATACTCAAGTTGGGCATGATTGACATACATGCCCCACTTGCGGGGGAGGGGGGGTGTAAAGATACACCTAGCTGCAGCAAATTAGAAGAAAAAAAACAAAAGAGTTAGTTATTATCAATTTGTTAAGTTAGTTACAAATAGCAGTTAGAATTTTACATGTATAAAAGCTACACAATGTACATTCTTTATCATTCAATTTACTTGAATAAATCTGAATATACTTCATCTTCTTCAAGAAGCATTCTCTTCATTTCTTTCTGCAACATATATGAATTCTGATATAATCAACAAATTTGGAAGTCAAAGCATTTTTCCCTTGAGAAAAGAGGGTTAAACTTTTGCAAAGTTTCTATAGCCCCTAAGAGTTCAAGACCTTATCCAAGTTCATATCAAGTAGAGTTTTATCTTTATTAATTAGCAATTTATTCTGAAAAGTTTTTCATATTACTTTATGACACTTCTCAAAATTCTTAGCCCATCCAACTAAAAGAAATAAATCTACATTAAATGTGGCTTATATAATACATTAATATGTCCCAGCCCATGGCCATGATCCTAATTCCTAGCACTATCTATTTTCACGATTTTATCATGTCTCATGCTGAGTGCAATTGTTAATGCGACGTGCTATGCAGTAACTGACCTCACTGATCGCCACCAATCCCACCTCGGTGCCCTCTTAGCCTAGTTTCATATTGATTTTATTTTATTTTATGATATTTTATATAATATATGTACACCAAATATATCATACCAAATGTATGTACACCAGATATAACATTCACAGACCGCTTTTAACAGGAATCTGGTGGGAGGCAATGACCGCTGTTATGATCTCCCCACCAAATTTTATGACGGGGGTGTCGATCGAGTGGGACCCTCGCTTGTTTCGATCACACGAGTGACAATTTGGGTTATCGAGCTGTGTTCGTGTTTAGTCTCGAATCAATTTCTGGTTATATTCAAAATCATCAAAAATTAAATAAAATTCAAGATATAATATATGTTTTAAAATAAATTAGTAACTTCGTGTTAGACGTGTTCAAATTCAAGTTTATTATGTTCGTGTTCTGATTTATTTCAATTACTTCAAGTCGGATTTATCGTCTTACATGTCATGGATTGCCTTCCCTAGTTTTAATGTGACCAATACTTCGTTAACGAGCATGATGGGCCAATGAAATAAATAGAATAAAATGAAATGGAAAACTTAGAGAAATTTCTCCCACAACTATTACACATATATAATTTGTTTTAAACCTTGAAAAATCTGGCAGCCTTTTGAATGGATGAAGGGGCAAAGAGGAAAAGGAGGGACACGTGGAAGACAGCTTCATTCCCAGCCATTGGTTGTGTCTTTTTTGGATTTTTTATTCCATATTACATATTTTTTATTTTATTTTTTATTTCCTTTTCCCCTCTTCTACTACTTTTTCGACTGTTTTAAAGAATGGCGCCAAATTCAAATATATGGGAGGGAACAAATTATTAGGTCTTGTATGGTTATGTTTCCATGGATCATTTCTAATTTCTAATGTTGAAAATAGAATTTTGAGAATTTTTTGGTTTTCGTGTGAAAACTGTAATTATGTTTGGATGAAATAATGAAAATGAGATTTATATAGGTTTGAAAATGAGATTATGTTTGGTTGAGTAGTTTTGAAATATTATTTTATATATAAATAATTTGAAAAGTTGATAGTGGTTGAAATTTTTAATTATATATATAATATTATATTTGGAAGATATTAGGTTGGTAATTAAAAAATAGTAATATTTTAAGTAGATGGAGTTGGTAATGGAGGGTCCCACATGTATAATTGGATGAAAAGGTGCGAAAGTGATTGATAAGTGATGTAGGGTATATTATAGGGTTGGAAATTGAAAATATAGGTTTGAGATGGTTTATGTGAAAATTGGAAAATGAAAATGATGATTTTGCATTGGAAAATTTAGAAACAAACATGATTCCATTTCTATAAATAGTTGGAAATTGGAAATTGGCCATTGGAAACATAAACAAACAAGGCCTTAATGTTCCATGAATTATTAGGTTACGTTTGGTTGGATGATTGTAACCAGCTTCATTAATTCCCATTTTATTATTTGTTCTTATCCAATTAATATATTAATGCTTAATATATTGTTTGTTTGAAGTATTAGGCTGTGAGATATATGTGAGATTATTAATTGATTGTTTGGTCAAATTATATAATAAGTGCCCAAATACATCTATAATATTTTTGTGTCATTCACTTTCCATTGATTTTCCCAATATTACCCATATGCCGTACTTTAGCTTTTGGACACCTAAGGGTAATTATGTAATTTTCAATAGCAATAAATTGAATTGGATTATACATCCCACCTAGGGGTGGAATTCCTAATAACTAAAGGGGTTGATAAATAACTGTGCTACACCCATTTCAAGGGTCTTTCATGCGTGAACCAAACAAAATAATAAAAATAAAATAATAAGAAAGTGTGTGATATCCCACTGATAAACTACAACCAACGGAGCCTTAGTACTTAGTAGTTACATGCATCTTATTACCATTACTCAATTTTTATCATTATTTTTAAACTTGAATTAAGTTGGTAATGGTACCATAAATTAACATTATAAAAGAAAAGACATTTTGGTAAAAGGAAATCCATTTTTTAGAAATTAAGTATTTAGTTAAGGAGTTGTCGAATACACAATACATGTAAGCAATGAATTTAAGAATATTTTGGCTTGTATGTTCCTATTTTCTGTTTGGAATATACCACGTGCGATATTATATTCGGCAATTAAATAAAAAAACTTATGAAATTCTAGAAAAACGAAATTTTAGAAAATGCAGAAATTCTAGATCGAGTCTAGAATTCGACTCTATGTCTTTAAGACGAATTGCCCCGCTGCAGTGCATACAGTTGAGTAGCAAACGTCTCCCAAGATATAATGGTCACCTTTTGTTATAGTAGCACTCGAAACAACAAGAGGCGACGAACTTTGAATATTTTGTACTCTCTTTTTTCTAACAAAAAATATTTTGACAGAAAACTATGCTTATGAATATATGCAAATATTAACGAAAAAATCTACAGATTTGTGGGATATGTATATATTACAAAAGGTCACAAGTGAAACAACACAACTGTTAGAACAAACATGTCCATTTATTCGAACAGACACGTCCATTTGTTTCAAACGAAACAACACAACTATTCGGATAAACCTTTTTAATTCGAAAAGTTTCCAATGGACAATCACACCTTTTGACAACAATTTCTCATTCATTCGGAAATATCTATCATATTTCCAACATTTTCAAATTCATATTTTAAATTTTATAATATTCATAAGTATAAATATGTTTGTTTGATGTAATTCCATTGAACACAACACATTTATAAATATGTATTTTCTTAAAAAATTCACCGTTCATTCATTCTCACAATTTTCAAATCTGTTTTGGCACTTATCCGCCTCGAATATGCCTTACATTATCATTCAATCTCATCCACATTATCACAACATCATCTACCCATCTTCCCAATTAATACAACTCAATAAACAAATATAACAATATATTTTTACGTCTATCAAGCATTTTTGCAAAACAATCATTATTAAAATTACTATATATACAAACATCATTTTATTCTTAAACCTATTAATATTTCAACATTTGCATTTCAACCAAACATTTTCTCAATTCCACATCAAAACCAGAAGAATCCAAAACAAATTTAATGGAAATAGTGAAAACGGAAAATCTAAGTGAATACACGACCATACGAGCCATTTGCTCCCTAATTTCAATATTCAATTTTTTACTAATTGTAATTTGTAAAGACATAAGTGAGAATTAAAAAAAGTAAAGATTGTGGTATTTTCACCCTTTAATCCTCAAAACTTGTTCCAATATCCACCAATATCATATTCTTATTTTTAATAAAATAATAAGTTCGAAAACACATTTTATTAAAAAAAATATGACAGTATTCGATTCGTGAATGCCCCAAAGGCCCCAAACGACATTCAAAATGAGTATCGTCGACAAAGCATTACTAATTCTCAACCATTAATTTTGTGAATATACATACATAAAAACTTTTATTTCTAAATTCTTACTTTAATTCGGATCAAATAAAAAATTTATTTCGCGCAAGAGGGAGTATAAACTAACATTTTATGTTAGTTTATTTTAAGGAAAGCCGACATGTTTGGGCATGTTTTTCTCTCAAACGTGATTAGACATGTTTATCCGGAAGATTTTATTTCCTTGCAAATCTCAGTTGATTTAGACTCGATTATGTTGCCTAATCCACAGATTTTTACATAATTAAATATTAATCATGTCTATCGTGGGTCCCATTAAGAACGAGTGTGGGATCTTACATAATCCTTTTTCCTCTAATTTTTTTTTTTTTTTTTTTATAACTCAGCCCAGCTTACTTACGCTTGACTATGCCGAGGACAATGACTCCGCTCCTCATTCTGCTTGCCAAGGTAAACCGCGGGATGTGCACGCATCGCCGGTGGCTTCGACGGGGTCTGGCGACGTACAACCGATCCTCCTGGGTAAAGAGAACAATTATGTTCGACCCCAATCTACTAATAACGATCTCTCCCGAATCGAACCCACACGGATGTTATTCAAGATGAGTTCCCACCAAATCTTCACCACTCGCATATGCCGGGAGCAATTTGATGGAGAAGGGATATGAACCCTGACCTCCACCCCACAAACAATTTGATGGAGCGGGATTTGAACCCCACGACCTCCATCCCACAATTGCTTGTGGTGGCCAGGTGGGCTAAGCCACCCGTTCTTTTTCCTCTAATCTTGGGTTACACAATGTTAGGTATCGACCCATTGTCGAGCCCGTACGCCATAGCCATTTTCATTACAAAAGCTAATGATTTAAGTATTACAATACTTCAACCTATGAGATTAGGGATTGGGGATTACAATCTTTCTAAACAAAAGCGATAAATTAGCGATTAAGGCTTTCGAACACAAAGGCAACCGGAAAGGCACTTTCCCCATTCAAGCCGAAAGAAAAGCCCAAAACTATAATCGAACCAAGAAAAGGAGTATAACACTAAGTATACCAAAAACGCAGCCAAGTCGAATCGGGAAAAACGAGCTCGGGTTGGACTCTTTATCTCGAGTTCTTTGCCAATCAACAAGTAATGTAAATAAGTGCGGATATAAAGCAAAAGCAAAGGATCAAAACAAAAGTAGGTAAGGAAGGATATCACCGTTTTTTTCTTTCGCGGGCGGTCGGTCGCACAACAAATAACTTCAAGGTCCGACTTGAAGCTCCGGGTGAAGGAGATGAGGGTCGACTCCTCGGCTCAGAAAACTGGAGAATCCCCAACCAATGTTTAAGAAAAACCAGGGCTTGGACCAAGCAACGGGCAACCCACAAAGAGATACCCAAAGCCCCACGCCTCCAAAAAACCCACCACCTCGGCTGCCACCGAGAGAGAACCAGACAACTCGAAGACCGCACAAAGCTTCGAACGGGCAACACACAGTGAAGACTGATACACTTCTCACACAACTCACAAGGAAGAGCTCACAAGGATTCACTAAGAAAACCAGAGCAAAAACGAAGGAGAAGACAGAGAGAATCAGTCGCGCCGCTGGGTTAATCGAGAGAGTAAGAAAATGCTACAGTCACCTGGTTAGGGTTTCCATTGGGGCTTTTTATTTGGGATATGAAAGGCCAAGATAAAAACCCTCAAATGAACGGTCCAGATGGAATATAGAGGATCCGCGGTTTCTCAAAGTCGGGTGGAACATAACCCGGGTCCGAGTGGTGGGTCGGTTGCAATGGGGCTGGCCTTCTCTTTTGGGTATTGGATATGAATGTAAATGGGCCAGAACTAAACAATAGTATTGGGCCACAAAAACAACACACAATTTACGTAAGTTTTGATTTTTTTAAGTTAAATTTGTATTTTGAAAATCTCTAGTCAAAATTAAATCAAATAAAGAAAAGAAAATTTGTGGGTCAAAGCTTTATAAACACGTGAAATCCTAACTATTGCATGATTAATTGACATATAAGATTTTTAGGTGATATATTTGATCACAATTATCAGTTTGTCAGTTTGTGACACCATCTCTGCTACTATTACTAGAAAATATAAATACTACAATTCGACATCATGAACCCTATTTATATGTGCATGTATTTTTTATTTTTTTTACCCATGTAGCACTTATACACAACCTATGCAATTAAAGCGTAAAGATTAGAGGAAATTTGATAATAGTTAAAACTCTCAAGGCCAAACAATATATTTATGATTCGATTCTCATAATCCTACTCCTCCATCCCAGGATTTATACTCCCCAAAAAAGGTGATGATTGAACTCCACTGAATTTCTATAAATTTGAGTTATAATTGTTCTCTCATCAACAACTACTATACGATATCAATATATTGTATGACGTGGTATCATTTAAATAATCAAACCTCCGAATTGGATTGTAACTTCTAAGTGCATTCGCTACTTGCAATACCTAAAGTTAGGAAAATCCTCGCCATCCTCTGATGTTCAAGTTAAACTTAAAGAAATAGGATAATCTAAAATTAAAAGAATAAAATAACAAGTGAATTTTGCACATATATTAGTAAATAGCATAATGGAATATTTATAGTGATTTGATGGAGAATTATCATTGGGCGTTGGGTTTGCATGGACCCTTAATTGGCCCATTGAGCCCATTAAAAGAAAATGAATTTATTAGGCATATTTGAAATGTCAATTGAACCCTAAGTAGTTTAGCCATATTCTGCCAATGAGTATATATCATCATGTATAATTTTACATAGTTAAAGATTGGGAACATCACCCCCCTTTCTCTCTCTAACTCTTTTCTCTCCCCCTCCTCTCTAACCACCCCCCCCAAAAAAAAAAAAAACCTAGTTTTCCCCTCCCCCTCCCTCCTTCCCCATCCCCTTCCCCCTCCATGGTTTCTACTGGAGGGATACCAAATGGCGGTCCCTTGGGCGTATGAAGGTGGGAGAGGGAAAGACAATTTTTTGCTTTTTTTTTTTCTCTAGTTTGTTAGTATATCTGTTGTTTTCTTATTTTATTTGTGTTTTCTTTTCTCGGTTGATTTGCGAAACTCGTAGGCGGATCAGTTTTTTCTGTTCTGCAGTATGTAGTGGTTGCTCGTGCCCGATTTTAGTTTTTTTGGTGTGTTACAGTCTCCTTTAAGGAGTGCTGAAGTCTCCCGGCGTGGAGTGGTTAGTTTTGAGGTGGGTAGTTTTTTTTAGTCTATGTGAATCTGAATTGGTTTTACCAATTCCCCGCTTGGCTCTTAGTTAGTCTTGTCGGCTTTTAGCCCGTTGACTACGATTGTAGTTGTAATTTTAGTTTTTGATGTTTCAATATAATTCTATCGTTCGAAAAAAAAATCATGTATAATTTTACATGAATATAGAATGAATTTGTATTTAACCATATTCACTAGCTTCTTGCCTTCAAATATAAGGACATAGCCTGATTCAAGTAATTGAAATAAATACATGTCTTCAATTTTTCTTTTGTCCCTTATACCCCTTATATGCTTATTTTAATGTGATTTATTATTATCTATACAAGGAATAGAAACTATTGGGGAGGCATTCTATGTACCGACAGCCTAAGTTGTTAACTTCTATAGTCAAAATAGAATGTGGGGCCCTTACTGCCATTTCAAGACACCAAGACAGAAATTGCATGTGAGTATACATTTAGTTCATTCATCTCCCTCTATTCTTGAAGTAATATGCAATGAATGGTTTACTATCATTAGTAACAAATACAATTTTTTTTCTTGAGGAAATTAGATATACTCTCATAAGTTTGTGAGATGCTATATACTCATTCACTCATGTGATTTATGTTTAAGTAAGCATTATGTCTAAGAATTGATTAAACAATTAAAATATTAAATTATAATCAAAAAGTACCTTAATTCGTAATCACATCTTCTGTTGATTGATTTTAGTCATCCATAGTCAAATTACCCTGATTACTCAATGAGATCTCTGTAGCCATAGACGAAGCTACTAAGGGGCCAAGGGGGACACTGGCCCCCCCTCAAATTTTGAGAAAAAAGTATGGATATTTTGGTCATTTCATATTTTAATATTAAAATAAATGAAAAATAGAAAAATAGGATAAAAAATGCTTCAATTATTTTTCCTTCCTTTTTTCCTATTTTGATTTGTAAATCTTAAAAAATATGAATCTTAGTCATTTTATTCTTTTTCTTAAAATTTTGTACATTTTTTAAACTCTGCATAAACTTTATCTTGAATTTTGCATTATTCTCTGGTGTCCTCTCTTTGTCCTTTTTGGTGTATTGATGTAATCGTATTTTGTTATTTATTTTTGAATATTAAGATGTGATTGAATTAATACAATGACTTATCAAAACTTCCACTTATTTCAAATTTGATGTATTATTTTTTATTTTTATATGTTGTAATGGACAAATTGTCCACTTACGTTTTGTATAAATAAAAATTAGTCATAATTTTCGAAAACATATTTTTAATCATTTTGATACAGTCATACCCTTCTTGTGTTCTCTGATGAGGTACTTGATTATATTTCAAAAATTGATGTTGTCCAGTTCGGTCCAGAAATGAAAAAAGACAAAGTGAAAATTTGAACTAAAAAATAGCTAAAAAAACATGGTTACTATTTTGGAAAAGTAGCCAAAAATCCGACGAACTCTATCCATATTAATATTAATTGGGCTTCTCTACCCGAAATTCCTGGCTTCGTCACTGTCTGTAGATGGGAAACAGGAGAAGAGTAAGAAGTATTTATGATTGACTTGGGGATATGACCGACAATGGGTCGGGTCGAGTATGTAAAGACCCAAGGCTCCCTTGTCCTTAGAATGGGGCAGGGCACCATGAGTCACGGGGCGAGTCGAGTCGCCTTGTCCCTACTTTGACTCAGCCCGACTCCAACAACCCAAGTCCTAGTTGGCCCGATACAATTTAGTTATAAATATGGGGTTCGAATTGACATGGGCCAAGAAATCAGTGGATCAATTTAATTTTAGAACTGTCCAACCTAGTCGATTTTCTGCATTTGCTGGACAAACCCGACCCGACCGTTTGACATATGTAGTGTTGACTGGTTCAAGTATCAAAAAGTCTATAATGGGCAATTCCAACACCCCTAACCCTTGTTTTGCAATGTGTTTGGGTGTCTATTCAAGTTGTTCGATCATTGAATCTTAGTATGTATGATTTTGTACGCATCAATACATAAACACCAATAATCTCTATTACAACACTACCAATATGTTGGTTGATTTCCCCACTTATAGGTTGATTTCTTTCACTATAACTATGAATAAAATTTCACTATATACAGACATATAAAATATTGAATATTTCTCATTCGTTTTTAATTAACAAGTTTCACAATCTTGAAATACTATTAAAATAATTCCATTATTATATTTCAATCTTAAGGGAATTGCATTTTAGATGGAGCATTAATTATTTTTTTAGTTGTGCTGTAATTTCACTATAAACACATCGTAATTTCAACATTTTCAAGTCAGAAATTAATGTGTTCATGTTTCATGATAACTTAGGTTGCGATTGGATATGAACAAGATTTCATTTTCGCTCCGCTGGAGAATTTTTTTTGAACAAATATGCGATTGTTTATGAAAAATTTCAGAAAATATACTATTCTCTCACTTTCATTTTTTTTCATTTTTTCTTTCACCTATCACATCTACACATTTTTCCACAAAAAACTAATCATTATTACACATTCTCCATTCACACTTTCATTATTTTACTATTTCTAAATCAAATCAACTTTCATCATTACATATCCATTCACACTCTCAAAATTTTCCAAAAACTTTCATCGTAAATTTTTTCCACTATTCTCTAAATGAAAAAAAATTTTCAAAATGAAAGCATATCCAATCGCACCCTTAGTTTTGGAAAGTGATATAGAAAGTTCTTTTGGGGGTTTCGTGGCCCATCAGAATTCACTTCTTTGTTAAACACCAGGCCTGTTAATTACTTGGATCAAGACCTACACTAAGTTGGGCTGGACCTGGTCATCTTATTTATATAGGTATTCTGGATTTTGGGAACTAGTTTTAAGACCTAGCCCATTTAGATATTGGATGTCAAATATATAATGTTTTTATTGAAATTTATTTTTGCCAAACACCTTTTAGATATCTTGGTCATGTTTAGGGTAACAAATTATAGTTCTAAGCATCTTGTTGGGTTTACTTTTTTTTTTTTTTCGGAACGATAATATTTATATAAACTCGAAAGAGATACATCCGTAGGCCAAAGGGCCAAGGATCATCATGGAGACAAGAGGGACCTCCACATATGATCAAGAGCACTATACAAAGATAGTCTAGAAAAAAGTTAAAAACAAAAAGAACCCACACATAGCTGATGCAGCAAGCTATAAGCATTATCCATAGATAAAGAAATAATATAGCCAACTTCATCATTCCAATACAACACCCCAAATCACATCAAACTAATAAACAACCCAAACAAACAAAATATCAGTACTGAACAAAGCATCACTGAAAAAAGAGCTTTTCCTAACACTTCGTATCAACAATCAACCTATATAGATCACACAAGCTCACACAGCACAAAATAGCCCAGGCACTGGTACCACATACCCTACCTGCCATCAGACCAAAACAGAACACAAGACCAAAAAATCAACAAGGCAGAGAAGAAGCCTTTATAGATTGGAATTCAGTCCACTCTTCCACTGCAGCTTTTAAAGTATCCACTTCTGAGATTCTAACCTTCTCAAACAACCACTGGTTTCTTGTTTTCCATAACCACCAAAGGATATAGGTAGTTAACTGAATTCTATAAACCGATGATGGCTTGGAGTCCAAACTACAGACTTTTCCCCACCACTTCACAAAGGAATCTGAGCAGTCAACCAGTCCATCCCAGCTAACAGGAGATAATTTCCAAATTTTTTGAGCTCTAGGACAAGAGAAAAAAAGATGCTCCAAGGTTTCCTCACAATCCCCACACCCACTGCAAACTATATCAACCTCCATTCCTCTCTTTTTCAAACAACAATTAGTAGGTAGTATACCAGAAAAGCACTTCCAAATAAAATGCTTAACTTTTCCTTTCACTTGTAATTTCCAGCTCCTCTCCCTGATAATCTTAGAATTCAAATTATTCCAACTACTTTCACATTCTTCCATCTTCCTCACTTTATCCAAAACAAGGTAATTATAAGAGGAATTCACTGAAAATTTCCCTTTCTTGTCCAACTGCCAGAAAATTTTGTCCCTTTTCTCTCTGCTCATACCTTTAATTTGGAGAATAGAATTGCAGTCTTCTTCAGAAAATATCTCCTGCACCAAATCCTTATTCCAATCAGTCCCTTCCTCCATTAAAAGCTCAACCACTCTTTCTGGCCCATCATCCCCTCCATACAACCTTCTTGGTTTGAAGTTGACAGCAGAAGGAATCCAAGGATCCTCCCATATTTTAATAGTTCTACCATCCCCAACTTCAAACCTCAATCCCACTTTCAGCAAATCCTTGGTACCCAACCAACTCCTCCAAAGCCAAGAGGCATTAGAGCCCACCTTTGCATCAGTCAAATTCCCTCCTGGAAAATATTTTGCTTTCAAGACTTTACTAACAAGCAGATTAGGATTAGCCAGAATTCTCCACATTTGCTTTACAATTAAAGCTTCATTGAACAGTAACAGGTCATGAAAACCCAACCCACCTTCATTTTTAGGCACAATTATCTTATTCCATGCTTTCCAGTGTATCTTATTCTTCCCCGCTCCATCGGCACCCCACCAGAAATTGGCAAATAAACTACAGATTTGCTTACACACACCCACTGGTAAAACAAAACAAGACATAGCATACACCGGCAGGGCATCTAAAACTGCTTTAACCAACACCTCTTTCCCAGCCAAAGAAAGAAATTTATTCTTCCAATTAACCAACCTATTTTGGACAGCATCAATAACATATTGAAACACCTCTTTTTTTGATCTCCCAATCGCCAATGGTAAGCCTAAATATCTGCTAGATTTTTGAGGATTTATGCCCCCCAAACACTGACAAATCTTAGCTTGATCCCCCACTGAGACATTCTTGCTGAAAAAAATAGATGATTTATCCAAATTCACAAGTTGGCCAGAGAAATTTTTATACGCATTCAAAATGTCAAGAACCACCTTTGACTGGTGCACACTAGCTTCACAAAATAAAATTGAATCATCAGCAAAAAGCAAATGCGTAATAATTGGACCCTTACAGCTGACCTTAAGGCCTTTCAGATTTTTCACCGCTTCAGCTTTTCGGATGAGACTAGAAAAAAGTTCAGACACAATCAAGAAAAGATACGGGGAGATAGGATCCCCCTGTCTAAGACCCCTAGATGGTATGACATAGCCACTAACCTTACCATTAATGTTAAAAGAAAAGGAAGATGAAGACACACAAGAAATGACCCACTTAACAAAGATCAGAGGAAAACCCATTTTCAACATAATCATTTTCAAACACTTCCACTCAACTCTATCGTAGGCTTTCGCCATATCAAGTTTAATAGCCATAAACCCTTTTTTCCCCGTTCTATGTCTATTGAGAAAGTGGATTGCTTCTTGAGCCAGAATGACATTATCTAGGATTTGCCTATCTTTGATAAAAGCAGACTGATTCTCACAAATACATAGAGGCAAGCAAGGTTTAATTCTATTAGCCAGGATTTTTGAAATAATTTTGTAGCTAACATTGCACAAGCTAATAGGGCGGAACTGAGACATCGATAAAGGATTGAGACACTTAGGGATTAAAGTAACAAGAGATTGATTCACGGATTTCAGAATCTTGCCATACTTGAAAAAATTCAGAATGACACAACAAAGATCCTTTTTAATCACATCCCAAAAATGTTGGAAAAAAAGAGGAGACATACCGTCCGGACCAGGAGCTTTATTAGGATGCATATCAAAAAGTGCTTGTTTAATCTCCTTTTCCTCCACAGGTGCAACCAGCTCTTTGCTCCAATCAGCAGAAATAGAGTGAGGTATGCCATCCAACAACCTAAAGGCCCCAACCGAACCCTCAGATGTAAACAGCCGCTGGTAGAATTCCGTAACAGTTTTCTCTATTTCCTCTTCTTTTTCACAAATTTTCAGATTAGAATCTACCAGTCTCAAAATACTGTTCTTTTTCCTCCTTTGAATAGTGAAAGCATGAAAAAACTTGGAGTTTTTGTCCCCCTCCTTAAGCCATTGGATTCTGGATAATTCGATGTATTCTATGTATTTAAAGTATATATTTATGAAATAGAATACGGTACGAAACACTAAATTAGAATACATGATTCATTCGATTTCCTAGCACCGCACATACATGAAGACGACTCTATTATAGTTTGTGATATTAAAAGATTGCTCCAGGGTTAGGAGGTAATATGTTCTATCATATGCTTGCTACGTCTGGGGTAAGTAGATGATATCCACTTGGGTAGCTATTTAAGTGGGTTTTATACTGTTAGATCTGTTTGATACATGTTTTTATCTTAATTTTGATGATTTTATTTTGTCACCAAAACAATGCTTTTAAAGGTTGTCCAAATACTCCTAAATGATTTAAAATGGTTTTAATATTTTCCGGAGTATTTCCTCAAGTTTATTTTTGATAATAATGGACAAAACTTTCAATGATTTTATATCAATGGATTTTTCACTCCTTAACAAGGTTCCTAAATGTTGTCTAAATACTCTCGATTAGTTTAAAATGTTTTTACTAAATTTTCGGAGTATTTCTTGGGTTTTATTTTCGACAAAAATTGGACAACATTTAAATCAGTGGTCGGCCGACGGCCGCCTATAGGGCAACCCGTGACCAAGATGTTTTTAGAAACAAAAATGAGACGGAAGGAAAAACAAGCGGTCGGCCAAGTGCGCTCAAGGCGTCGGCCGGTCCGGTCGGCCGTGCAGTCAATGGCCGATCGGCCGACTGCTGCAAGTTTCATTGTTGAAACAGACTTAAACCCTTCGTATTTTTGGTTAGGAGACCTAGGTTGAGAGCAGTCGGCCGACCTGGGCCGAAGTCGGCCGTGGCCGCCTGTTGTAATTTTCATAGTGTTCTTATTTTCTCTTATTTAAATGCGGCACATCTGGCCGCCTGTATTGACATCAAAAATATGACCGTTTGACAACAGAGACACATTTCCTCTTAAATTGTGGGATTGATTTCTAACGACTATATTCTTGATTTTAATTGTATTTTTCTCAGTAGATTTTCAATCCCCAAGATGAGCCTATGCTTGATCAATCATCTCCTATAAATAGAGGAAGTTTTGGAGCAACCAATACAACAATTGAGATACAACACAACAAGATACACTTCAAGCAAACACTTGGTCTTTTATTGTTATTATTCTTGTTGTAAAATTGCCTAGCTTATCACTTTCACATCTTTGAGGTCTAGGCTATTCTTGATTACACTTGCACTCTATTGTATCATCAACTATCGAGTTGTAATCTTGAATTTGTGGTCGTCATTCAAACACAAGAAAATCCTTGTGAGTGTTCTTGTGTAAGAACACACTTGGGTGAACTAGGTGTTAGGTGTAAGAAGATTGTGTTAATCTTCTTTGAGGTGTTGAAGAGTGTGGTGCTCTTGAGGGTGAAGATTGTGGTAATCTTCACAAGGTGCCGTTGGAGATTGTGGTAATCTTCAAGTGAGATTGTGGTAATCTCCAAGGTGATGTTGAAGAAGAGTGTGGTGCTCTTCAAGGTGTTGTAAGTTGAATTTGTATTAATTTTGGTAATTAATAAAATTTCTTTTTTTCTTTTCAAATCCATCCCTGGATATCTTTGGGGTGGTAGAGGATTAGGCCTGGAGTGGGTTGAACCTCTTTAAATCGACGTGTGTTGTTTATATTCCGCACCTTTATTATTGTATTTGAGCATTCGGTTTTAAAAGAGGGCGAAATCGAAAAGATGGAGATAATCTATTCACCCCCTCTGCATTATCGTAGCGCTTGGACTTACAAGTGGTATCGAGCCAAACTCTTTGGCAAGCTCGTTTCACATCGCGAGTGAAGAGAAACGATCGACGCTACTTAACTGAACGAAGCTCATCTATCCGACCTCCACCACCAAGCCACCACTATTTGATTCCAAAAATTTTAATTTTTGGAAAGAAAAAATGGAATGTTATCTACAAGGTTGGGTTTGACATTTGGAACACCGTCATTAATGGAGAATCCATTCCGACGAAAGATACACCATACACCTCAAAAGGCTTCAAAAGCTCAATGATGAAGAAAAGAAAATCATCTCCTTAAACGGTAAGGCTTTAAATACTTTGTATTGTTCATTTACTAATTTAGAATATGAACATATTGTAGGAATAAAGTCGGCACATGAAGTATGGCAAAAATTAGAAGCCATCTATGGAGTATTTGCAAATGAAAGGAGTCAAACAAAAGCATCTACTTCTCAAGGTCATACAAGCTCAAATCTAAGGAACAAGCCTCCTACAACTTCCAACTATGAAGAAGTTGAATATTGTTTTATGGGCATCAATGAAGAAAATGAGGTACATCTTAAACCCTCTACTTCCTATGATATTGCCATTCAAAATGATTATAGTGATTTGCAAAATGATTATGATGAACTTCAAAATGAATTCCAAAGTTTACTTATTAAATACAAAAATTTGAAAAAGGAATTCAATATTTTGAAAAATGATAAGGATAGTTTATTTACTTCCTATGAATCACTATCATGTGCTCACACCACCACTCTTGACAAGGTTAGAAATTTTGAAAAAGAAAATAGTACTCTTGTTGAGAATATTGATTGCATGAAAAAGGATTTATTAAAATCCAACTTGAGTACCAATAAAATGTCCAATATTGTTGATATTCATAATAGTGATAAAGGACTTGATCATAAGCCTAATGTTGTTAATCATATGAAAAAGGATCAAGTCACTATGCATATTGGTCATTATGCTCCTAGAATTATTACTTGTTTTTATTGTGGCAAAAAGGGTCATACGGCTAATTCTTGTCGGGCTAGAAATAGCTCTAAATATTGTTGGAGACCTAAAAGTCTCAAAACTAATCTTAAAGGACCCAAACACATGAGGGTACCACAAAACAATGTGCTATTAGGTACCCGACAAAGCAAAAATCGGAGAAAATTCATGCCACCAAGAAAACATCAAACGAACGTTTCATTTGATCAAAGAAGGAGAAACTACTCAACAAAGCCAATTTCAAGAAGAGCGTATAATCAAAAATGGGAAGAACACAATCCTTGGAAATGGCAAAAACATCATCAACAAGATGATTTTCAAAGAAGAAGAAACCATCAACCATGGGAAGGTAACCAATCTTGGAAATGGAGAAGTCTTCATCAACAAAATGACTTCTCAATGGGAAGATATCATCAACAATGGGAAAGACACAACCCATGGAAACGGCGTAATTGGTAAATCGTATCTCCCCATTTGTATATGCATTTTATTTTTAAATCTATGCATACTTTTAATTGTGTCTTAATTGCAAATGATTTTCAAGTATTTATTTTTAATATAAGTCTCTTATATATTTATGAGTTTCAAATTTTTTGAAGAGACCTTGCATGATTTTCTAAAACTCTTGAGCATTTGATTAGACTTATGTGGCTTATTATCTCTTATGAAATCTTATAGCATAAGCTCTCTTTGATATCTCATATTACTTGCCTACACTTGAATTTTCTATGAAAATGTTGTCTAAGAATTGTGTAGGATACATAATTCATACTCATTGACTATTATGTCATCAAGTTTCTTAAACCATCGAGGTATGTCTACTCGTATTTTTCTTTAAACTCGATTTTATGCTTATGCACATATCTTTCAAGATATTTCATTTTGATCCCTTAAGTGCCCCTAATTGATCTTGCAAATATTTTCTTTTAAAAGGCACTACGTGTTTAGTCTCGATTTTATCGTTTATATGTTTTCCCAAAACCCATATTTGTTGGATATAGTCCAAACTTATATTTTTGCAAAGTTTTAAAACTTTTGGGGTGAAAATTCGAATTTTGGAAAACTGTGGGAGAAAGAAAAAACCTGAACGGGTCAAAGCGGGCGCGGCCGTCGCCTCGCACATCGACCGGTCGCTCCCTACCTCGACCGGTCGCCCAGGCCAATTTTTCAGGTTTTAAACGTTCTGTCCTCAGCTCTTGAAACAGACTCTAAAATCATCCCCAAACCCTATTGTGCGAAAACTATCCCCTTTCTTCTACCATCTTCAATTCTTCATCAATCCTTGAAATTTTTCTTGCTAATTCACTTCTTTTTGCAAAAACTTCACATATATGGCACCTCCAAGAAATTCTACCGAACGAAATCCTCAAAAGAGGAGAAGAGGAGGCAAAGGGTGAATCTTCTTCCAATCCACAACAAGATAATATTCTACAAGGAGACTATCAAAATCGGCTTACGGAAGAGAGATTGCCGAATTAAGAGCCGGGTTTCAAAATCGAGCATTCATTGGGACTCTAGTAAGTTATCACTCCTCTACGAGCCTCCCTCTAGAGCTAATAGATTTCGATTTTTAAATAAACTTGCGGAGGAACATTATGAGAATATTGGATTGAATGATAAGAAAATTGCGTACACCCGTATGGTTCGTTTTCAAGCATTTCATGATTAATTTCCAGATATTAGAGCTTATTTTGAAATTCAAGGATGGGTTTCACTTTGGGATAATCCGTGTTTGCACTATGATGACGAGCTTATAAAACTTTTCTATGCAAATATGTGGATGGTTGATGCTACGATAGATAATCCTTTGGAACTTCACACATTTGTTAATGGTAGGCATTTTTCATGGACATTGGCCGATATTTGTGATCACTTTAACGTGCCAAATGATGGAGTAGTCAATGTGGATTGCGCCCATTGGGATGATAACATTTTCGGTGTTTCACTAGATGATGTGAAAACCTTTTTAGGAGTATATCCCGAAGTGACATACTCGGCAATGCCGCCAAATTATCGGATTATATCTATCATTTGCTCCTATTGTGTTTGTGGAAAGGAAGTAAAACTTCCAAGTAATCTCGAAGTCTTTCTCACCTATAAGATTGTTCGAGGAGAAAGAGTAAATTATGGGGCAATTTTTGTATATTGCTTGTTGGAATCTAGAAAACTTACCAAGAAGAAATATACATAGGGAAATTTGATTTGCCGACTCTTATACTTATCGGGATACCCGGAAAATGAAATGTATACCGAAATTCGTCACAATAATTTCGATAATGCCAATATTCTACAAATGGTAAGAATGCGACGACATTTACCACGGGTTCCTACTAAAGCCGCTAGGGGACGTGCCCGACATCAACAACAACCTCGGGATGATTTCTTTAATGACAATGAGGTTGAAAATATTGGAAGAGGTGAGTTTGACGAACAAGGAGATGATGTGGGGAATGAAGAAGAAAATGTGGGAAATGAACAAGAAATTAGGGAGGAAGAAAATGAGGAAGGAGATGAAGATGAGTCGGATGTAGAGGATCTTAATCTCAAAGAGAGAATGGCCAAAGTGGAAAGAGAAACATTTAGAGATGTGGCCTCTCTTAGAAAAGAGCTCCGGGTTGTGAAAAAGGAAAATTCTAGTTTGAAGAAGTCAATCGGAAAATTGAAGAAATTTATCAAGGATTTTATTCCCGGATCTTGCTTCTCCTCGGATGAGGAATGATACCCCCACCCCCTTTACTTTCTAGCACTTTCATTAATGTTGCTTTGTACTTTTATGAACTTTTGTAAAACTCATTTGTACTAATGATATTTGCTTGTTTTTCTTAAAAGGGTTAATATTGCAAGTTGATAATGACTTGTGGATGATCATGACTTTGATGGAGTATTTGATGGTAAAAATACTCTTAAGCATTGTTTGATAATGGGTATGAAATACTTGATGGTAAAAGTGCTTCTCTTAATGTCTTGACCTTTATGCTTAATTGGATATGTTGGAATTTTTGACATTTGATACATATATTGTGTAAGGCATGACTTATTACTTGGTAGATGTTCTATTTTTTTTGGCATTTGTAATGCCTTGATCCTTCTTAGCTTATCTCAATTGGGTTCAACCCTTGAGAATCTACTTTGAGCTTCTTATTTGATGAACTAATGTTGCGTATGTTGCTTATGATCTTTTTTTTTTTTTTTGAGCTTTGGAATAAGGTTGATTGATGATATGAAAATTTTTGGCTTGAACCATTTACAAAGGTTATATACAACCTCTTTTATTTTTCACGCACATAAGGTGTTCGTTGTAATGTCGCAATGAAACTTCCAACTTCTACATGATTCTCTTGCTTCAAAATGTCGTAAAATCTTTTTGAAATCATGTTTTTAGCATACTAATGAGCTTATGGATCTTTTATGTTTCTATTCTCCAATTTTCCTTGGATTACTATGCTTTAATAGCTCAACGGTTTTTAAACCGTCCCTTTGGCGCGCTTTGATATTATTATATGGTGTTTTCACCATCCTAACATTCTTTTTGATGATTCCAAAGGGGGAGAAAAACAGGATATTGGCTCATTAGCTCAAAGAAGCTAATAAAAGCTTGTCATAAAAGCTATAAGCTATGGCTCATAAAAGCCATAAGTTGTGATTTGTTCTTAGTCCAATTGTTGCTTGATGGACTTATAAAATTGATTAATGATGTTTTGTGACAGGGGGAGCTTGTAAGCTCTTGAGCAATTTTTTAGCTTATGGATAATTGTTTTTACATTACTCTTGATATGCTTGTTGATAGGGGGAGCTTGTGCTTATTATTGAAAAATATTTACTCCCTACTTGGTTGCTTTAATTTTTTTTTGGATTTTTTAGTCGCTTCCAAACGGTCAAATATTTTTACCGGAAAATTTTTTCTAAAATTGCTCTCTTAGTTTGTGTAAAAATTGTTTTGGTTTGTAATCATCAAAAAGGGGGAGATTGTTTGATACATGTTTTTATCTTAATTTTGATGATTTTATTTTGTCACCAAAACAATGCTTTTAAAGGTTGTCCAAATACTCCTAAATGATTTAAAATGGTTTTAATATTTTCCGGAGTATTTCCTCAAGTTTATTTTTGATAATAATGGACAAAACTTTCAATGATTTTATATCAATGAATTTTTCACTCCTTAACAAGGTTCCTAAATGTTGTCTAAATACTCGATTGGTTTAAAATGTTTTTACTAAATTTTGGAGTATTTCTTGGTTTTATTTTCGACAAAAATTGGACAACATTTCTGCCTCGTGGTCGACCGGTCGCCCTATAGGGCAACCCGTGAAAGATGTTTTTAGAAACAGAAAATGAGACGGAAGGAAAAACAAGCAGGTCGACCGGCCGCTCTCAGGCGTCGACCGGCCGCGCCAATGGCGACCGGTACTGCAAGTTTCATTGTTGAAACAGACTTAAACCCTTCGTATTTTTGGTTAGGGAGACCGGTTGAGACAGGGTCGACCGGTGGCCGGCGTCGGCCCGACCTGGCCGCCCGTTGTAATTTTCATAGTGTTCTTATTTTCTCTTATTTACGTGCGACCCGTCATCCATGTGTATTAATGACAAAAATATGACCGTTTGACCAATGAGACACATTTCCTTAAATTGTGGGATTGATTTCTAACACTATATTCTTGATTTTAATTGTATTTTTCTCAGAGATTTTCAATCCCCAAGAGGAGCCTATGCTTGATCAATCATCTCCTATAAATAGAGGAAGTTTTGGAGCAACCAATACAACAATTGAGATACAACACAACAAGATACACTTCAAGCAAACACTTGGTCTTTTATTGTTATTATTCTTGTTGTAAAATTGCCTAGCTTATCACTTTCACATCTTTGAGGTCTAGGCTATTCTTGATTACACTTGCACTCTATTGTATCATCAACTATCGAGTTGTAATCTTGAATTTGTGGTCGTCATTCAAACACAAGAAATCCTTGTGAGTGTTCTTGTGGTAAGAACACACTTGGGTGAACTAGGTGTTAGGTGTAAGAAGATTGTTGTAATCTTCTTGTTGAGGTGTTGAAGAGTGTGGTGCTCTTCAAGGGTGAAGATTGTGGTAATCTTCACAAGGTGCGGTTTGGAGATTGTGGTAATCTTCAAGTGAGATTGTGGTAATCTCCAAAGGTGATGTTGAAGAAGAGTGTGGTGCTCTTCAAGGTGTTGTAAGTTGAATTTGTATTAATTTTGGTAATTAATAAAATTTCTTTTTTTTCTTTTCGAAATCCATCCCGGATATACTGGGGTGGTAGAGGATTAGGCCCTAGGTGGGTTGAACCTCTTTAAATCGACGTGTGTTGTTTATATTCCGCACCTTTATTATTGTATTTGAGCATTCAGTTTTAAAAAGAGGGCGAAATCGAAAAGATGGAGATAATCTATTCACCCCCCCTCTAGATTATCGTAGCCGCTTGGACTTACAAGATCAACACATACACACACATCCACACACCCACTTGGGTAGCTACCCAGGTAAATTTTATACCGTTAGATCAACACATACACACACACACCTACTTCTGTTTTTTCTTTTTCTTTCCTCATTATATTCGTACCAAACGAATTCTATCCCACGCTGGCTGGGAATCCATGTTTTGCCCAATTTGAGAGTCATGGCAACCTTAAGGCTATCGAGGCGGCTGTTTAGCATCCCAATGAAGACCTCTAAATTAGTTTTATGGCAAAAACGCATATGAGACGGTCTCATGGGTCCAAATTCATGAGACGGATACTAAACTAACACATATTAGTTTGCTCATATAAATTTGGATTAAACTTCCTTTGATTTGTGAATGGATTGGATCCGTGTCATGTACTTAAACCCGTGAGATGATCTCACATAAGACTTGCTCCAGTTTTATATATGTGTTTAATTAATTATTTATATATGTATATAGATCCAAAATTAATATTTGACGGGGAAGTGGAAATAATATTTTTTTCTTTTACTCCAGTAGAAGTATTAAACTACATAATGAGATAATTAGATTCTTTTCCAAATGGATTACATTACTTATAGAATATTATTGAATATACTTGTGACTTGCTAGCACCTAAAGAAGTTTTTCAAAATTAAAAGTGATTATGTCTTATGTTTTGACATCAAGTATGTTACAAGTAAATTGAATGGACTAACCATATTATGGTAATGTTTGCAATCACTAAAGAAAAACACTTTTTAGTTTTTAGCTGAAAAAAATCACTTTGTTTTTGCAAATTAAATGCCAATTTCTGTTTCAAAAAAAAAAAATGCCAATTTCAGCTTCTGAGTTTGCTTCATTTAATCAGAATCTAAAAGTATGGAGATGTGTGCTTTATATTTCAACTTTTGCTTCTCGTTTGACTTTTACTAACAAATAAGTATTTTTCTAATTTTTCACCAAATACTCTCAACTTCTATTTTCAGACACTACCAACTTCTGATTCTCAACTACTTTTACTTCTACTATAATTAATCACTTCTTCTAAAAGCAGAAATTTTAACAAACACTCAATTAGTTTTCCTATAATAAATCACTTATTCTAAAAACATAAATTGTTGCAAACATTCCCTATATATTACGAATGAAATGTTATAACTGGGTGGTTATAAAACTAAAAGTAATTTCGTAACTCAAAAAGCTAGAAAATTAAAATGAAAACAAGGATATATTAAATTAGGACTCTATATAGTAATTTTTTTGCTCAAGGCCTCCAAGTAGGGCTGCAATCGAACCGAACCGAGGCGAGCTTTTGAGTGTTTGAGTTTGACTCGTTTATTATCGAGTCGAACTCGAGCCTGGATTTATCGAACATGTTGATGGCTCACGAACTTTTTCGAGCCTTATCGAGCCTAAACGAACTTAGTAAATATTAACTACAAATTAAAATATTCTTCAATTTATTACAAAAATAAAATTAGTTATATTTAAAATTCATATATATTTATTAAAACTTATAATTTTATTCAAAAAAATAATTTTATTGAAATATATTTATATTATCTTAAGTAAAAATATGAAAAATAAAATTAAAATCAAATAATTAGTTTAATTTATACGAGCTTACTATCGAGCCTATTCAAGAGCTAATTAACGAGCTTGTCTACAAGCTAACGAACCGAATATCTCTAAGTTTGAGTTTGGTTCATTTATTTTAACGAGCCTCATTAAATGAAATCGAACAAGCTTTTATCGAATTGAGCTCCGATTAGCTCACGAGCGGCTTGGTTCATTTGCAGCCCTACCTCCCTGTATGTAGACACAGTTCTGCCAATATTTTGGCACGGTTATAATATAATTTTCGCTATTAACTATTAAGTCAATTTTTTTTTTAAAAAAAATTACCAATTGCAGTAACAACCATAGTTTCCAAACTTCTTTCTGTACAAAATAATTTGAATCTTTTTTTTTTTTGTTTTTGGTGTTTACAAACCAAAATAAATATATATTAATGAGCAGAGCAATTATAAATGCAAGACAGAAGAGCCCCACCATAACCAGGTCGAACATAATTATTCTATTTACCTGGGAGAATCTAGTTATACGTCAATAGATCCCATCAGAATACTGGTCATTACGTATACATCCCGCGATTTACCTTGAAGGCACCAACGAGGGACTAGAGTTGTTGTACTAAAAAAAGAAGAGCCCCACCATGATATTGCGGCTCGATCCAAATACACGGACTATCAAATTAAAAAGAACAAGTGGGTTGTAAATTAATTTGAATCATTCATTATTGTAAAATACTATTTATGAATGCACGCCAAATATTCAATTAGTCATGACTTATAAAACTGTTAAGCGCACGTGAAACAACTAAAAAATATTCCAAATAGTATATATTTTTATTCGAGATTTACAATCAAATTGCCCAAAAACAGTCAACGTTTGCCCATTCCCACAGATCTACCATCTCCTCAATTTCCACTACAAATTCATAACACCCAACTACCCATTATTCCCATTACTCAAACAATTAAGTAGCTAGGCCCAATAATACACAGAAAGAAACCATGGCCGCCTCTTCTTCTACAGCTTGCGCCACCACCATTTTTTCTTCTCACAAGCTCAAAAAAATAACAAATATTAAGAATGATGGGCAGTGCTTTTTTAATCTACGCCGGAGCAATTTGCAGAGATTTGCTACAACAACAATCAACAAACCATCAAACACGTATTATATATATCTGTGTCACTGTGTGTGTGTGTGTGTGTGTGAAATTAATTATGTGTTAAAAATTGTTTGTTTTGTTTTTGGGGTACTGCAGGGTGGATTTGGTTATTAGGAAGGCGAGTCCTGAAGTAGCCGGAGATGTTCTGTCTACTTTGTCGCTCCCCGGCGGGTTCGGAGATCATAATGAATGGTTAGCAGTTGTCATTTTATTTAGCGCTTTTAACTCACAAGTTGAAAATCACATTTATTGTGAGAGCGTTTGAAATCGGATGAAATCTTCTATTACAGGATGGTGTTTCATCTCCTATTACACCGCACGGTTGATTGACACGTGTATATAAATTACCATATTAACTTTGGAGCATAAGTCAAGACAAAATTGTGGGATTTTAATATAGTTACTTCTGTACGCATGTCAATCATGCGTGCGGTAGAACAAGAGATGAAACACTATCCTGGAATAGAATATCCCATCCGGTTTGAAATCACTCTTCTCATGTTTTGACTTAAGAAAAAAAGTAATTTTTAGTGTTTGCAAATGATAACTTTTGCGTATAATTCTGCTTCATTTAGTTAGAATCTAAAAGTAGGAAGATAATAAATGTTTTAGATTCTGGTTCTACTTGTGGTTTGACTTTTACAAATAAATAAGCATTTTCACAACTTTTTCACCAAAACACTACCAATTTCTGATTTTCAACTTTTAATTTTATTTTCAAACAATACCAACTTTAAATTTCCAACTATTCTACTTCTGCTACAAACAAGTCACTTCTATTAAAAGTATAAGTTTTGCAAACATTCAATGTATCCATGTTCAACTTTGTTAAATACTATTTAGACTGTGATTAATACCATTTACTTAAAACAATTGTGATATTTGAAGTTGATTAATTGATATTTGAAGTTGAATTAAAAATATTTAAATATAAAAAGTAATTAAGATTTAGCTCTATATTCAATCCTATGTTTATTTCCAGCATTTTCAGGGTTTTTATTATTTTTGTCCAACGAATTGTTTTTAGATACAGGAATGATAATACATTTATTTGATAGCCTGTTCTACATGAAAAGACGTGATATTTTAAATAGTCTTGTATAAAATATTTTGGTAGGTGGTGTGGTGGATCTTCATTTCTAATTTTAGTCGAACACTTTATTTTACGTACTAAAATTAATTGTGAAAACACTATAAAAAAGAAATGAAAATAGCTTTTAAATTTTCAGATATTTTGCTAAACTCTCTCAATCTAGCTATATAGCTTAGATATAATTTATTTCCGTTGTGCATTTAATTGCCACTTAATTGCACTGTTTTGTGTGATTAAAGATGTAACAAATCTCGTTTTGCAGGTTAGCAGGGGCTGCTGGACTCTTAGTAACAGTGCCTTTAATGGTCCAAAGGCTATTATCATTAACAAGTAAGGAACATAACATTTTAATATTTCTTGCTAGCTAGTAAATTATTTCTGTTTAATTCAATATATATGCACAATATTATTCCTATTTAATCACAATTTTATTTATTTATATATAGAGGAGGTCGATATGGCGGCGCAGACAGTGGAAAAAATCGCGGACGCGGTGGGGAAGGTGGCGGAAGAGGTGGATAAAGCGGCGGAAGATATTGCCGAAGCGCTGCCTGAAGGTGGTCTTAAGAAAATGGTTAGTTTTGTGGAAGATTTGGCTGAAGAAACAGCTAAGGATGCTCAAAAGGTTGAAGATTTGATGGATAAGGTAGTTATATATTCTTGTCCCTTTAATTAGAAATTATACTTAGGAGCATCGGCGTAGCCAGCGGCTCGACTATCCCTAACCCAAATTTTTTTACCCCCAACTATTTTTTCCCCTTAAAAAACCATTTTATTTATTTATTTTTCCATAGAAAAAAACGAGACCAAAAAAAAAAATCTAGGTTGGGCAGGGGGCCGAGGAGGCCCCCTAGATCCACCTCTGTCTAGTAGCCCTTATGCCGAGACGATTATGACCAAATCGATGAAAAAACCGTCTCGGCCAAAATCCGGCCGAGAAGGCCCAAAATCTTCCAAAGTACATTAACCTTTTTTTTAAAAAAGAATACTATTTATAGGCGCCTGATGCCCTATGTGCTACACACCAGACTGTTGTTCGATTAGCGCGTCTTGGCAAAAAATCGGGAATAGAAGGCTCTAATTTGCCAAAGTGGGTTAAAAATTAAAATAAAACATTAAAGAAAGGGATAATTACAAAAAGCCCCCTAAGGTTTGGACTAATTACAAAAAAACCAAAAGTTTTTTGAAAATTAAATAAAAACCCTTGAGGTTTGATTATGCTTTAAATTTAAGGAGGTAAGTGTAATATTTTGATAAACACAAGGGGGTCTATTGAAATGTTTTCTGCATATAGTAGGGAGAAAATGTAAGACACATCAAAGGGCTTTTTTGTAATTTCCAAAAAATCCTAGATTTTTTTGTAATTAGCCCGAACCTCAGGGGTGTTTTTGTAATTATCCCTAAAAAAATAGTACTATTTCTAGGCATTCTATGCACTAGATGTCGACTTCTGTCCAATTAGCGTTTAGCGATTTCAAATATTAAATCAAAAAGGATTCAGATCGATCAGGGTGGGGCTATATTTATTCAATTTATTGTAGTAGTTGGGTCTGATAGGCACGTGAAGTTGCCATGCTTCCAATCTTGCATAAACTCAAGTCAAAATTATTTTTGACAACGTCAAAATTATTAAGGTATTATCTTTAACATGACATTATAACTGGCTTTAAGTTCAAAATAACTATTTCATACTTATAATGTCATTAATTTAATCTTTGTATAAGTCATCAATTACATAATATATATTATATATGAATTTCCATTAGAACTTACGTTTATATATATATGCAGGTGGAAGAACTGGACGACAAGCTGGAGGATTTTCTCAACAAGAATTTCAAAGGCTCTGGTAAAGCCTGAATTTACCAAAAAGTACCTGATAAGGAAACATGACTTCCTTTCATTTTATTTTATTCCACATTAATATTAATTTTTTTTAGATTTAATTTATTTTCTTCTCCGGTCAGTCACAAATTCGGTAAGCATTTTTATATTTTATATTTCATCTTTATTTTTGGAGTACTATAACTTGTATAAGTGAGTTATTGTTACAACACCATATATTATCAATCTTTTTACTTTAGACATTAATTATGCTAACACGAGCTTTTTTTTTTTAAAACACCCGTGGAGGGCTTAGGCATATCCCTCAACCTGTATATTAGAACTGGAAATGCTAACACGGGCTTTATGAGTATAATTATCGAATCACAAGTGACAATGCGACATTACCGAGTGTGGTGAAATCTTATATTCCAAACAGTATTTCATTTCATATTCTACCGCATGGATGATTGTCATGTGTATAAAAATTATTATATTAAAAACTTGAGTTGTGGTTGATATATAGCATCGTTCTAAAGAATAATCTGAAAATCAACTCTAAATTGGAGCAATGCTACATATTTCAGATTTGACCTAGCTAGAATTTTGAAAAACATTATTGCAAATTGATTCACTTGAATGAATTTCATAAATACTTCCTATAGGGTACAAAATTAGCCAGTAATCTATAACAAGAGTGCTTGATATACAAATACGTATGATTGCATTAGTATATATCCAATATTGTTTTAATTGACTTAATTTTTTGTTGTACAAGACTACTAGTTAATTTTTACATTCCCTATAGAGTGATCATATCACTTCTCGGTCCATTACCTTCTTATCACTTCATTTAAGCTACATCTCATATTCCTAGACACATGTACAACAATACCATTATTTTATACACATGAAATTCACTTGATATATTAAATATGGATGGAAATTGAAAACCAGTATAACTCCTGAGGTTTAGCCTTCTCACAGTCTTACAAAAAAACCCATTTATTTTTCAAAATTACAAATACCTCATTGACATTTATTTCTATATTAATTATTCACCGACAAGAATATGTATTTATTAGGTAAACACAAAAATCAAGGGATGTTTGCAACACACCTTAAGGGAGTAATTGTAAATTCGAAAAATAATTGGAATTTTTTGTAATTATGCTAAACCTCATTGTATTTATTTGTAATTATCCCTAAGATTAAACAAATAAAGACATTATATCTACGGTTGCAAATGAGCCAAGCCGCTCGTGAGCTATTCGGAGCTCGATTCGATAAAAGCTCGTTCAAGTTCGTTTAATGAGACTCGTTAAAATAAACGAGCCAAACTCAAACTTAGAGATATTCGGTTCATTAGCTCGTGAGCAGACTCGTTAGTAAGCTCGTGAATAGACTGATAGTAAGTTCGTATAAAGTAAACTAATAATTTGATTTTAATTTTAATTTTTCATATTTTTACTTAAGATTTGGTCATGTTCCATGATGTACATGTTGATTTTACTATATCAATTATGTAATGGGATATGACTAGAGCAACTATCTCAACTCATCGCCGTCTCATCGTATTTTCCATGCAAGTGGAAAAACTTATGATGATGATGGTTTTGGAATTTCATCTCATTTCTCATTCGTAGGAAGGTTGCATCAGGAAGGACATCCGGCGTAAAAATTTGCCACTTTGCCTTTTGTGTGAATTTGTGGTGTTAACTAATTTTAGACAATTAATTGACACTATAAACTTCACACCACCGACCCCACATAGTGGGATAAGGTGCAGTTGATGATGATGATGATTACTTAAGATAATATAAAAATATTTCAATAATTTTTTTTTGAATAAAATTATTAGTTTTAATAAATATATTATGAATTATAAATATAAATAATTTTATTTTTTGTAATAAATTGAAGAATAGTTTAATTTTTAATTAATATTTACTAAGCTCGTTTAGGCTCGAAAAAGTTCGTGAGCCATCAATGTGTACAATAAAATCAGGCACGAGTTCGACTCGATAATAAACGAGCCAAACTCAAACACTCAAAAGCTCGGCTGGATTCGGTTCGATTGCAGCCATAATTATATCTTTAAATTGCTGACTGCTAGCTAACTTCAAGAGATTCAAACACTGCTAGCATTCTCTTCTCCGGCATCACAGTTAATTTCGGACAACTAACCGAAACCACAGGCATCAAACCATTCAACTCTCTTTAAGGTTGGTTATATTAGCTTCAGAGGCATTGTTCTTTAACCAAAAAAAGGCACACCCAAACAAGGATAAACTCTTATGACAGTAATAAACATACACACAAGTATAGAAGAAATTAAAGAAATCTAGAAGTATAAATGTTACTCGAATTTGCATTTCCATCTCAAATTAATTGCAAGCTTCAACTTCTAAAGATCTATCAAAATGTAATTCGGAGCAAAACAACAGAGGTATTAAGAAAATTAATTGATACAAGAAAAAGTTAACAAAAAAGTGGTTGGTTCCTACAAGCATCATCGGACCATCTAATGAACCCTGCATGTGCATCAATCTTCCTTCCTGCTGGTCAATTTTATGAACATAAAAAACCAGTCATTTCCATCATCAACCCAATATCTGCGGCTCTTTTGCAGTGGCCAAGTCTCTTCAAATTTCAGACCCATCTTATACAGCAAGTATTTCGTTCGTTTTCAGATCACATCTGGCTGATTTCTATCCTCACATCTCTTTGTATTTGGCTTTCAGATTCTTCCTATCGTCTTTGGCAAAACCATTTGATTATTCACTGTATTCGGCCAGATCATAATTGTATGCATCTATAGCTAGATTACGATACTCAGTGTGGGCATTTATGGTTGTTTGAACAGGACAAAAATTGCATTTTCCATCATCATCAAAGTTTGAATGATACCATCAGAAGCTCGTAATTCATATCATTAGTATCAAATGTTGTTCGTGGAAAGTCATAACACAATGTCTATTTTAGGGGTACTAACATCAAAAGCGAAGTACGGACTAAAATGACTCACCACCGTTTATCACTCAAAAAGAAACACCACAATTAAGGGGAACGTTACGAGCAAGAGTCGATGTTGCCAACCTTCGGATGATTTAAACTCAAGATCAAATATCTCAATTTCAGTTTTAATGATCAACGTGGACTAACTTATGAAACCTACCACTTGAATGGAAAAAAAAGTATTACCAGATCACTTACGCTCCTTTGCCTAATTGTTGTATATTCGAGGGAGTTTTTTCCATCGTATAGTTGCAGGATCAAAAAACTCAAAATCAATTGGACGAGTAGTTTCATCATCATAAGGATTGAACAAAATATGGATGAAAATACTAGGATTTTCCATCAGCAGTTGTAATGACTTTAAAGAATCTTTTGGGGTGACACATAGAACTTGTGTACTTTATCATATTATCATCCACTTTAACGTTGATCTTGGTTAAATATTTTAATTACTTAAGGGTAGCTATGAATGTCCCCGTACTAAATAACTAAGGATTATGACTTGATTGAAACATATAAAGCTTTATCCTAAAACACAAACAGTGTGGGCCTGTAAATGATCAACATCAATTATAAGAATACCAAATAAAACTTTATCAATAGAGTTGTCTGTAGAAGTTAGATCTACAAAGTATATATCAAAAGCATTCTTCAACATCTCACACGCACGCCAAGGAATACACAATAGCTCTCGAGGTTGTGAGATGTTAAAAAATGCTTTCAATATATACTTTGTAGGTGTAACATCTACAGACAACTAAGTTGGTAAAATTTTATCTCCTACCCTTTTAATTGATGCTGATTATTTCCAAGCCCACACTGTTTGTGTTCTAGGATCGAAACTTTATATGTTTCAGTCAAATCATTATCCTAATTTATATGGTTCGGGGACGTCCGTAGCTACTCTTAAGTTATCAAAATATTTAACTAAGAAGAAAGTCAAAGTTGATGATAATATGATACAGTACACGAACTCTATGTGGCAATCCAAAAAATCCCCTAAAGCTATTCCAACCCAGATGGGAAAATCCTAATTTTTTCATCTCATATCCTGTTTAATCCTCATATTGATGATGAAACTACTCGTTCATTTGATTTTGAGTTGTATGATCCTGCGACTAAACGATGGAAAGTACTCCCTCGAATATACGACAATTGGGAAATGAAGTTTAAGCTCTCTGGTAGCTCTCTTTCTAATCAAGCGGCTGGTTTCATAAGTGAGTCTACGTTGATCATTAAAACTGAAATTGAGATGTTTGATCTTGAGCTCGAATCATCTAGAGGTTGGCAAGATCGGGTTACCCTTGCTCGTAAAGTTTCCCGTCATTCTGGTGTTTCCTTTTCAGTAATTGGTGGTGGTGAGTTATATCTTAGTCCGTACTACGCTTTCGATATTAATACCCCGAAAATGGACATCGTGTGTTATGAATTCCCACGAACAACATTTTATACTAATTATTATGAATTACGAGCTTCCGATGGTATCATCCAGACTTTGGATGGTGATGGAAAATGCAATTTTTGCCGTGTTCAAACAACATAAATGTACACACCGAGTATCCTCACCTAGCTATAGATGTATACCATTGTAATCTTCATAAAGACCATGGATAGCCCTTCCAAAGTATGCTCGCGATCTTAGGTACCCAGAATCGAAAAATATTGAAGAGGGAAAGGACTAGTTAGATCAAAATAAGAATAAAGACAACCAAAAAAAGTGAATGAACTCATTTCAAACTCGAGTAATGAACACCAACAAATAATGGATTCAACAATAACCAATAGGATAAGTAAAATGAATCTAGCCATCGTAGAAGGCAAAGAAACGATACATTCAATGTCATCAGCATAGTGTCAAAAGGTCAACATATACTAGCCAAATACTGTATGTCCTAATTAAATTTTCAAAGGATGTTTATCAAATCAATATGGTACTTTTGAGAAAAGCACATTAGCAGGTAGACAGAAATATGACAATTAGTTGAATATGTTCAAGAGAACTTAAATGAATCACCTCATATGTCACTGTACCACCAGAAGAATCAGCTTGACGAAGAGTAACGCTCGAAATTACACCATTGGCCGAGAGAATGCATATTGCCCGGGGGCCTTGTTGAGAGAAAGATATAATTTTCATGTGACGTCCTAAAACCACCAAAAAAAAGTAGAATTTTAATGCCCTGAATTTCGACTTCCACCTTTCTCTATTTCACAGAAAACAAATTGCTGACATTAGCAACCACTGAAGTAACAATGTGATAGAATAACTGGATAGCAGATATAAGGAACAAATACTATTTCATTAAACAAGAAGGAAGCAGACACCAGATAGTGTCTAAATAGCATACATGAAGAGGCAAATACAAAGCTTACAATAGATGCATTGAATAACTTAAGTAAAAAGATAAATAGGTAAATATACTATTAATCATTTTATCTGGAAAAAAAAAGGATATTCATCAAAATTTTACATCTCCAGAATTGACAGTGATTATATGTGGTGTAAAATTAGCAATATAAGCGACCAGCAACTACGATATGAAGGATTTTTATGTTTATACAAGCTTAAACAACATAACAATATTGAGCATGCATTGTAAAATACATTAAAATATATTCAAGTGAGAAATAAACATAAGCACAACTTCCATTATATATGCATACATCACGCCAACTGTAATTATTATAAAAAGCTCAAAATAGATTCATTCAATTGCAAACGCCCGGACGCATGCTAATGGACAACAAATAAAAATATCCAACTTGAATATTGTGAATCTTTGTCAAAGCTCAAGGAAAGTGCATGTTAATAGGATAAATTATCAGCTAGAATTTGAGATAAAGACAAAGCATGCAACTAAATTATGTGCTCATGCTCCCTTCAATAGGGCAAGCCAACACTGGATGTAACTTGGCCATGTCATTGCAAGACAAGGGTACATTGATCTGTTATCTTAAGCTTACAAGACATAAAACATCACAAATATTAAAAGAACCAATTAACCATACCTTTTTCCAGTTATTTCAACTATCAAGAACAATAAGATTTTAGATTGAAGTTTCAAAATGGGATACTTCAACAAAAACACAAGTCTTTTTGCTAGAATGTAAGACTATCCCATCCCACATAAGGGGACTTGTTGTTGAGATAGTAACCAATGAGTTTTGTCCTTTAACTAAGAATATCAGGTGAGTACAGGATAGATACTAAACCCACTAATGGTGTGCAAATGAACAAGCAGATATCTTAGTTGGACCACACCAACCAGAAAAACAACAAAAATAAAAGTAAAAACACCTGAATTTCAAGACTACCCATTTGCAACAAGATCTTAGTTGGCCCAATTATTCCCTCCAAGTCTCCAACAGCATATCTTCATAATTCCCCACAGAACACTTGAAAACTCGAATTCATGTAAAAAAGAAAAAGAAAAAAAACAACACGATTGACACACACAGAAAGCCATATAAAACAGAGCTTCAGTGGCATTCATGCAAGTACAACTTCACACGCACAAAAACGTAAAAAAAAAAAAAAAAAACACAGAATTATCATTTCATCAGGGCCTTACTTCCTAGGCCAGCCCCTTTTCTTCTTCAAGGTGGTGGCGCCGCCAACTCCGGCAGCCCCGGACGGCGGCTGGGTGATGGAAACTGGTGCTGGAGTTGCGGTCACAGCTAGTGACGCCGAAAAACCCCCAAAACTCCAAGAAACAATTTTTTTTCAACTTTTCTTCAAAAGCCCTTTTTTTGTTTTTCTTATTAGGAATAAAACCCCACAAGCTTTCGATTTTCTTGAAAATTATAAACTGAACATAGAATTTTTCTTAGGGGAAAATTGATAAAAGGCCTTAAAACCCAAAACCCAGTTGCAAGAAGTTAACAAGATTCAAATTTGTCACTTAAACAAGCTTTATTTTGACAGCTGAAAAAAAGAAGTTAACTCGAAAGCTTTGCTGGGAGGGTGGATAGGTAATAAATGAAAGAGGAGATGTGACTGTATCTAGGGACCTTTTTTCGTTGTCCAAGACAGTTTGAATTTATTGTCTTTAGTGGCACCAACTTTCTATGCAAAAAATAGACCATCTCCAGTATTTTGCACTACTTTAACGCAGAATTTGCACTATTTTAGTGCAGAATTTATATTATATCTCCAGTAGTTTGCACTACTTTATTCACTAAAAAAGAATATTCCATAAGATTCTTTTTTAAATTCATATAATGGTGATTTTTATTATATTATAATTGATAAAAATATTACATAAATAATTTTATTTAATATAATATTTATTAAATATTTATTTTTAAAATTAAATAAATTTAAAAAAAATATAAAGTTTAATGAAATTAATGCAAATTTAGATTAACAATTAATAAAATTACATATTCTATTATTTAAAAAATTATCACATATAATTGTATTAACTTTTGCATTATTTTCATTAGATTTGCTGAAATATAAATTAATAATATTATTTAAAGTTATAGTAAATTAATAACAAATTAAATTAAAAAAGCAAGAAAAAAAAAAAAAAAAAAAAAAGTAAGCGCTGCTTTCTGATCTTTGCGCCATCAGAAGAAATTGCTACAATAAATGCAGAAAATAGAGCAGTGCTGGATGGGGCAAAATAGCGCTAGGCGCTATTCTCCAGCACTGCTGGAGATGCTCTCACGAAATGAGGAGTTTCTTCAATAGTTTAAATAAAAAAAAAAAGTTAAAAGTACCAGAACTCCATTTCAATGCTGGACATGTTTCTTTTTTCTTTTTTTTCTCTTTTTTTTTTCAAAGAATGCAGGTCGCAGGATATGTTTCTTTTCTAGTACTCCCCAACTTTTCCAGCGCGTGGTTACAAAGCCAGCTATTTTCGTTATTTTTTTAAATTTTTTATCGTTATTTCCATAAGTAGCAACAGTTTTTGGCGGGAAATTACTTAAAATAGGACTTTCTTGTGAAAATGAAAAATGAGGTTGGGCTTGCTTGGTTGTGGAAAAATTCTCAAAGAATTCACTCCCAGAATTTTTTTGAGATGAATATGAACTTGCTTGTGGACTTGTTTCAAAATTTATTTGGTTTTTCACTGTTCATTAATTTCAAATTTAATAGTACATTGGTGGATTTTGAGAAAAGCAACAGTGATATCACTCTTTTCATTGAAAAAGTGTTGCACATTTTTACAGTTTCGAAATCACAATATTTTTCTGGCTTATTTTCATCTCTGTCCCATTCTCTACTTGTGTTGATTCATTTTTTTATTTTTTTGATAATGACTTCAGATGGGGTTAATGTGTTTTTTGGTCATATAATATTACATTGCATAAGAAATGAAGATTACATTAAACGTACTTGACCGTACATGTGGTAGTTATTAGTAACCAAACTTATAAATAAACATTGGTTTATAGAATACAAAGGTATCGTATGAGTTTTCATACTTCAAATTTGTAAAGAAAATACATCTCTCTACAATTAATTGCTTAAATGATTAGTTATTTCCATTATCCCATTTGTCGATTTCTTGCACTTTAAATGATCATTTTCATTGATAGTTTCTAAAAAGTAACATAAATTTGAAATAAAGAGCCAAATACAACAAGTGTGTTAAAAAATGTCAAAAATATCACTCTTTAAATTTAAAAATACTCTTTATATTACAAAAAATACTCTTTAAATTTAAAGAGTCTCTTGAGATGCTCTAACACTAATGTTAAAAGTGAAGTACAATATACTAAGTCAATGAATTATTTCAAGTACATCTTAATATTCAAAAAAGAAATAACATAATACAATTACATAATATATCATAACATTTTAAAATCGTTGAATAATATCATCATTACTAATATTTCAAAAAGAAAATATTGGTGGAAAATCACAAAACGTACAAGTTTCTCCATTATCAGACACTTGAATATATTTTAAAATTGTTGTGTGCTAGCTAGCTAAATTGAAGAAATTCCAAAACTGTTACAAAAGAAATTAAACTCCAAAGGGGGAGATGAATAATGGGTTGAAATTATTTTTGAGGCAACAATTGCATTAGCAGCCTCTGTGTAATGAATTCCATCCCAGCTTATATACGGTATCCCTTTTTCACACACTGTATATCCAGTTCCCAAACACGTCTTATCGAAATCAGGATCGTAGTTGTAAGGTGCGCCACCGTATCCACAACAAGCCATCAACGGATTCTTGAAACCTATTCATTCCCATTTCGAACACTCAATAAGTGAAGAAATATCAATAAAATCACAGAGCATTAAGTACACGAAAAACTCACCATAAGATGTGGAATTTGCAATGAGATCGTGCTTGATGGAGTAGATGTCCACATACACAATTGTCGAATTCTCCATTTGAGAACGTAATTCTTGACAAAGAGCGTTTAGTTTGGCGTTGAATGCTTTTGCGCCATCATTCAGAGATTTTATGCATCCGTACTCATCAAAATCACTGCCATTTAAGTTGTCTCTAATGGCGAGTTCGCGAGGTAAACAACCCAATGGTCCTGTGTTATGAACCCAGAAGTTCCTCCCACCAAGTAGATATATGGCCTAAATTACATCATGTATTTGATGAATAAAGAGGCCAACTCGATAATTTACAATATTAAAGTACTAAAGATACATAAGTATATGATCTTCAGAAGGGTATTTGGCTGAGCTTCTAAGAAATTTAGAACAATTTATACTAACAAGTGATAAGGGATAATTACAAAAACACCCCTCAGGTTTGGGTTAATTACAAAAAACCCAGACATGTTTCAAAATTACAAAAAAACCCTTTCAGTTTCGTTTTGTCTTAAATTTAAGGGGGATAACTGTAATGTTTTTGTAAATGTCAGGGTTTTTTTTTTGAAATATTTTCGTAAATTACCGAGAAAAATGTAAGATGAAATCAAACCTCAAGGTTTTTTTGTAATTTTCAAAGAAATCTAGGTTTTTTTGTAATTAGCCCAAACCTTAGGGGTGTTTTTGTAATTATCCCAAATGATGATGACACAGATTTCAGAAGAAGAGCTCATACGTTAGTTCATAAAAGTAAGATGCTCGAATGTTAGAATCTTTTTTTTTTTTTTTTTTAAAATATTAGGAAAAATTCATAGCACAATTTGGAAGTGTTAACGAATTCTTTTAGTTTGACCCTTTGTAGTACTACAAAATAATCATATCTTGTAACATTTAACATTTGTAAGCTTTAGAATGATCTAATGAAATGTAATACAGAAGATGTTTTAATAATCTTAGTAGAACATCTTATGAGCATAAATGAAGGTTAAAAAGAGGGGAAAAAAAGACTCACCCACATAGCTTCCTTGATTTCAGATATGAAAGAAGGGATCTTCTCAATGACTTGAGCATACGAAAGGGCGCCAAACGAACCCGATAAATCATTTTGTCCAATGTCGATGGTGTACAACGCATTTTTGAAATCCTCTTCCCCGAAAAAATTTGTGATACCTAATGCATCGAAAAATTAAAATAAAATAACAACTAAAACTTAATCAATCAACCCATTTTTTTTTTGTGAAGATTGAAATGAAAAACCTCATAGTGTTTTACGTACCCTTCGAATGGAGCTCCAAAGAGTGGTTGCGGAAGCGTTTGAATTGAAGAAGTTGAATGTTCAAATTGAAGCTAACATATTTAGGGAGAGTGGCCACGCCACATACGGCGAAGTTAACTCCGTTTGTGAAATCGGGTTCCAACGAATCCAAATACGGACTCAAATAATGTGTATCAAGATATTCACCTGTGAATTCAAGTTACAGCAAATTTGATATTTTAGTTTCATCTATGTTATGGAAATGCAGTAAAAAATCCATGAATTCTCCCACCAAATGTTCAATTGGTCCGAAGATGAAGTTTAAAGGGCTATGCCTGATCATTCTAACGACGAAAAAGTCTCTTGTGAGACCGTGATACTTTTAGTATAAAAAGTGATACTCAAAGTAAATACACTAATTTAGGTGTATTTAGACAACTATCACTTTTTATACTAAAAGTATCACCGTCTCACGGACTTTCACCGTGCGTTCAACAAATAGACAGATTGAATGAATCTGAATTTAACAAAACTACCACTTGCAAAACTTGACCTCTATATATATATATAGGAAAATATTACCCAAAAAAGAATAGGAAAAGGAAAAAAAGGAGGCCTGGGTGCCTCCTTGGACCCAGCAAACTCAATTCGTTTTTTCTTATCATTCATTGATTATAATTCTATATCTAACAAAATAATTGATTTCCATCTAGTAAATTTCAAATTCTAATATATATTAAAAGAAAAAACGAAACCATTTACTCAATTACTGGTAATATTTCGCAAAGTAATTTTCTTAATAAGTTGAGAGTACTAGTTGGAGAAGAGAGGATAAATTTCAAAGTAACTGAAGAATGTCGGGTTCGAACCTCATTCAACACCCTTATAAAAGGTGAACAATACCACTTGAGCTACAAGCTCGTGCTATTTTTCGCAAAGTGTATTTACTCAATCAGATAGATAGAGAGAAATTTGCTCAATACTTAAATTCATTACAGAGATCTAGAAGAAACTCATATTACCAAATACTTTCCCCTGCATCTACATTAAATTTACTTAAATTTGTTTCTTGAAATCTCCCTTCTACTAAAGCAATAAAGTCAACTACACTAATTGGAAGCAACTATTTCACATGTTAGTTTAATTTAAATTATGAATTGATGGTTGTGATGAAAACATCAAATAAATTTAACCTAAAAAGGAAGTAATTGGTTCAATTTTTTTTATTATCGAACACAGAACTTACAAAGGAAATCGATGACTAATCGTCCATCACTTGCTCGGCCCGTTGGTCGCCGGAAAAATGCGCGGCCGTAGGGATATCCGGCTTCCAATCCGAGTCCAGCGGTGAGGCCACCGGTGTCCGAATTCGAGTCGCCGAAGTTGAAAATCACAGCTCTGTTTCTACTACACAGAGAAACAACAATAGGGAGACTAATTAGGAGAGCAAGAAATGGCAACAAAGGAGCTGGAAATATACGCATATTTGCTCAGAAACAAAAACCCAGATAATTAATCAGCAGTATTAGGAGCAGAGCTTGAAATTCGTGGATATATTATTTATTAGTCCTGATGAGGGATGTCCTAATTGCTAAAAGAGTTATTTTTTTATTCTGATTTAATGTTGAATCTTGTATTCTCATATTTAGTGGGTGTTTGGCTGAGCTTACAAGCTCTTAAAAACAACTTATAAGATGTTTAAGAGTTTATAAGTTTTTAAAATGTGTTTGGTTATTTTTTTCCAAAAGAGCTTATAAGCTCTAAAAAAAAGCTGTTAGAGAGCTTATAAGCTCCTAAAAAAAAGTACCTCCACCCCAATTTTTTTTAAAAGAGCTTATAAGCTTCTTATTTTAAACATTTAGAAGACAAAAATATACTTAAAATTTTTATAAGATATAAAAACAGCTTATAAGTTCATCTATTTTATTTTATCCAAACACTGACAAACTTATTTTTAAAATAAGATCTAACATCCTATAAAATTATCTAAAACAAACATCGGATATATATTGAAGATCGTAGCCAAGGAAATGAACCCTGGCCCCCGGCCCCCCCATTTTTGTAAAAAAAAATTTTAATAGGTAAAAAAATTTAGAAATTTTTTTATAAATTATTTATATGATTTTTTGGTAATTTTTTATTTACCACCCCAATTTCGTGTATCGGCCCACCCCCAATTATTTCCTGGCTACGCCAATGTATATGAGCTTATAAAATGTTTTAAATAAGCTTCGCCAAACACCCTCGTAATATACAATAATTTATAGGGATCATTATAGAGCTGTCAAAGTAATCGGCTCAGGCCGGGCCATCGGGCCAAGAAGGGAAACCGGGTCGGGCCGTGCCAGGCCAAGCCAAATAAGCCCAGATCTTTTCGGACCTACAAAATCGTAGTCTAGTCTAGCCTATTACTGGGTTGGTCGGGTTGGCCCATCGGGTCGGATCATTTTTGACATCTCTAATCATTACAAAAGAGTCCTGGAGGTTCGGACTAATTAAAAAAAACCCATTTTTTTAAAAATTATAAAATCCCGATGTTTGATTTCGTCTTACATTTTTTCCCTTAAAAAATAAAAAATATTTATAAAAAAAACCTTTGGCATCTATAAAACCATTACATTTACCCTCTTAAATTTAAGACAAAATTAAATCTGAGGAATTTTTGTAATTTTGAAATATTTTTGGATTTGTTTTTAATTAGCCCAAATCTCAGGGGTGTTTTTGTAATTATTCCTAATTTGAAGAATTATGTGCACTATACTTGTATTTGTAATATACAATAGAAGATATAGTATTGTATATTGAAATAAAAGATTTGAATTGATTCGAGTGGAGTTAAATTGCTCAATTTATTGTAGTGGTTGGCGCAGATAGATACATAAAGTTGCTGCACTTGTTAATTAAGGTATTATCTACATAAGAGCATCCCCAGCAACGCGGTAAAATGGAGCCAGACGCTACTATTTCTCATCCAGTAGAGCGCTCTTTGTTTGCGCTATTTTGTGTTTTGCACAGTGCAGCGCCTGTTTATGCGCTAGTTTTACTTTTTTTTTTTCGTTTTTCTTAATTTTTATTTCTTCTTAAAAAATATTTTTATTAATTTAAAATTAGTAGAAAATAGTATTAAAATTAATTCAGTTACATGTTATAATTTTTTTAAATAATATGGTTTGTAATTGAATAATACGATGAGGTTTAAAATACTACACACAATTATATTTGCATTAATTTCCTTAAATTTTACATTTGTTTTTAATTTGATTATTTTGAAGATAAAATTTTAATAATTATTATATTAAACAAAATTACTTATATAATATTTTTATTAATTATAAAGTAATAAAAAATTAATATTAAATTAATGAAAGAAAGAATCTTATGGAATATTCTTTTTTTAAAGATAAAATAAGTACAAACCATTTGGAGATGAAGTCACAGATTCTCGCACCAAAATAAGATGTTACTATGCACTAAAATAGTGCAAACTACTGTAGATAGTCTAATAGGGCTTTATAATTGGCTTTAAGCTTTGTATGATGGGGTCAGAGTAGATAATCCACACCAATCATGTGAGGTTAATTTATAATTATTAATAAGTCATCAATTACTTATGTAATACAAAACTAATGTTTAAATCCAGGTGGAAGAGTTGGACGACAAGAAGAGCCAGAAAATAAAGACTAGGGGTGAGATTTGTTTTTTTAAAATTAATAATAGATAAATATGTAATTTTTTTTTGGGATGTGTCCCCTCCCTATTTTCCCCTCATTGTACTAAGAAAAAATATTATTTTTTTGAAGTTGAGGTGGGAAACTGGCGACTTGGCTCTGTCTCTGACGACAAGTAGGGGTTAAACGAATAGTCAAGCCGAACATTGTATTGTTCGAGCTTGCTTGAATTTTTATCCAGTTTAAAAAATTGTGTTTGCGTTTGACTTGATTATTAACTAAATCAAGCTAGCTCGAACAAGCTTTAGCCGGTCCACACACTCGATCTCGATATTTTTACACAAATTTCATAATTTATTTTTAATAATCGAATCGAGTTCAAGTTGAGATTTACATATTATCGAACGAGAAAATGTGTTCAAATTTAGTTTATTATATTAACAATCGATCTCAAATAGTTTAGTTCGTTTATCAGCCACAACTATAAGTTGGATGCATTTCTAAACACGAAATTCGAAGGCACTAGGAAAAATAAAAAAGAAAAAAGAAAAACAAAAATCAAAAGCACTGGTAATTGGTGAAGCCCGAATTTACCCAAATTCCCAAAACTAAAGTACACATTACTTACGCTGACATTAAGACTCACTTTAGTTATTAAGTACTCAGGGTTAGTAGGCGACTCACCCCCCTTTCTCTCTCTAACTCTTTTCTCTCCCCTTCTCTCTAACTCCCCCAAAAAAAAAACTCTAAGTTTCCCCTCCCTCTCCTTTGCAGGCGCCCCCTTCCCCTCTCGCCCCTCCCCCTCCCTCCCCCCCCTTCATGGTTTCTATTGGAGGGATACCAAATGGCGGTCCCTTGGGCGTATGAAGGTGGCCGAAATTTTTGGTCCAGGGCGTAAGCGGGTCGGAGCTTCACGGAGGTGTCTCGGAGCGGAGAAGACGATGGGTGCAGAGAGATTTGGGAGAGGGAGAGGCAATTTTTGCTTTTTTCTCTAGTTTGTTAGTATATGTGTTGTTTTCTTATTTTGTTTGTGTTTTCTTTTCTCGATTGATTTGCGAAACTCGTAGGGGGATCGGTTTTTTCCGTTACCGCAAATGTAGTGGTTGCTCGTGCCCGATTTTAGTTTTTTTTGGTGTGTTACTGATCTCCTTTAAGGAGTCTTTGAAGTCTCGTGGTGGAGTGGGTAGTTTTTGGGGTGGGTAGTTTTTTTAGTCCACGTGAATCAATTGGTTTTACCAATTCCCGCTTAACTCTTAGTTAGTCTTGTCGGCTCTTGGCCCGTTGGCTACGATTGTAGTTGTAATTTTAGTTTTTGAGTTGTTTTAATATAATTCTATCGTTCGACAAAAAAAAAAAAAAAACTCACTTTAGTCAACGAAATTTAAGACATGGTTAGAGTATGACACATTTGTTATTGCCAATTAATTCAATTGGGATCATTCCATGAATACTTTATACATGTACGTTAAAGACTTCAGATTGCGAAAGATAGTTTAAATGTACTGGAAGTTCACGAGTGACTAATTTGTACTTAACCCCCAAAATTATGCGGTTTTTTGCACTTTACCATATAGACTACACAAGTTTTGTGTTTTTCCATACAACGAACATCGCCGGTAAAATATTCTTCCAATATTCCAGCACGTGCCTTCCACTGGAGGGCAAAACCGTTTTTGCCTAAAAGCCAAACAAATTTTTTTATAACTTTTTTAAGAATTTGAATTTGTCATAAGAACTTTATGCAATTTCACTTTATCGTGTCAATTTAAAAGAACATTACAGAAAATTATGCTGTCTCAATATAATTGCAAATATCACATACCTATAGCATGTAAATTAAATCAAAATTGTTGAGTACTAAGCTAAGAGATTCCAACACTGTTACAAAAGAAGTTAAACTCCAAAGGGGGAGATGAATAATGGGTTGAAAGTATTTTGGAGGCAACAATTGCATTAGCAGCCTCTGTGTAATGAGTTCCATCCCAACTTATGTATCGCGTCCCTTTTTCGCACACTGTATATCCAGTGCCCAAACACGTCTTATCGAAATCAGGATCGAAGTTGTAAGGCGCTCCACCGTGGCCACAACAAGTCATCAACGGATTCTTGAAACCTTTTCATTCACAATCCGAACGGTCAGTAAGTGAAGTGTATGAAAAATTATCAAGTTTTAAGTACGTACACGAAAAACTCACCATAAAATGTGGAATTTATGATGAGATTGTGTTTGATGGAGTAGACGTCCACATAGACAATCGTAGATTTCTCCATTTGAGACCGTAGTTGTTGACAAAGAGCCTTTAGTTTGGCGTTGAATGCTTTTGCGCCTTCATTTAGAGACTTTATGCATCCATATTCATCAAAATCATTGGTATTTAAGTTGTCTCTAATGGCGAGTTCACGAGGTAAACAACCCAATGGTCCTGTGTTGTGCACCCAGAAGTTCCTCCCACCAAGTTGATATATGGCCTAAAGCACATTTGTTTAAACAATTTACAATTCAATTGAAAACATATGTAAGTACAAAATTGTACATAAAACTGTTGAAGGGTATTTGACTGAGTTTGTGAACAGATTTAAACATTTTATACCAAACTAATAACATGTTACATCATTTTCAGAACGATTGAAAACTTAGGTTGCAACTGAATGTCCTTTCATTTCATAAATCCCTTTTCCTTTTTCTACTAGAAAATAGTGATTAAAGTTTTTTGAAAGAAAAATAAAGATTTTTCATAGTGTGATTGGATATGAGATGAATATACAATGATGAAAATTGGTTTGATATAAAAATATAGAAATAGTAAAATAATTATTGGTGCCCCAGGGGTATGCGCGAGTTGGTAAGGCCTGAGGTGACGTGTGATGAATTATTCCGGGAAAATAGGTTTGAGTCCCTTGTGGAGAAAATTCTCACCGAAATATTTTTGGGGTCTTATGGGATGGTATCCTGTTGGCTCTCTCCTTCAAATCTCCCCCACTCGTGCACATTTCTTGATTTACACTTGGTTTGGTCAAGAGGCATCTGGCGCAGGTAGGTCTAGAACTTTATATAATTGTTGGTAATTAAAAATATTTAAGTGAGCGAATAATAGAATTTTTGGGGAAATATATAATAATGATTGGACTTGATGACTTTTTTCTAAAAAAATAATATAAGTGATTGAATGGAGAAAAAAGTAAAATTGAGCGAATTATGTATTTTCTGAAACAACAATAGGATTTTGAGGTAAATAAATTTCTCCAGAATAACGATAAGGAGAATTTTTTTGGTATCTAGTCGAAGCCTTATAAGCTAGTTTCTATAGGTTAGAATTAATGTTAGATGCTTTCTTAGGGGCTTCTGAAACAAAAATTCCTAATTTTATGTATGAAATATATACAAACTCTTTTAATTTTGACCTTTTATATTAAAAAAAAGCTTAAATCAATATCGTGTGACTTCCATAATCATATATATTTATAAACTCAAATACTTCAAGACTTTATTTTAGCCGAATCTTAGGAACAAGAATGTAGGATAAAAGAAAAGAACTCACCCACATAGCATCCTTGATTTCAGATATGAAAGAAGGGATCTTCTCAATGACTTGAGCATACGTAAGGGCGCCAAATGAACCTGATAGATCATTTTGTCCAATATCGATAGTGTACATTGCATTTTTGAAGTCTTCTACCCCAAACAAATTTGTGATACCTAATGCATTCTTTAGGTCAAAAAATAAAACTAAAAATAAAAATAAATAGGGATAACAACAAAAACTATCCCTGAGGTCCAACCTTATTACAAAAACCTCTAGTTATCTTTCAAAAGGAATAATTACAAAAAGTACTCCTAAGTTTCACCTAATTACAAAAAAACACGATTAACTTTTAAAATTACGAAAAGTATGCGATGTTGGATTCAATGTTAAAATTAAGGGGTAAAAGAACTGAATGTTTTTATAAATATGAAGGAGATATTGAAATATTTTTCGCTTATGATGGGTTTAAATGTTAGACAAATTAAACACCTGGGCTTTTTTCTATAATTAAAAAGTTAGCTGATTTTTTTTTTGTAATTTGGTCAAATCTCAAGAGTACTTTTTGTAATTAACCCTTTTCAAAATTATTTACTCAACAAATACCGATGGTGCAGTTTATAACATAGAAATAAATTAAGGTGATATTTGTAATTTTAAAAGATAACTGATTTTTTGTAATTAAATCAAAATCTTAGGAGTAATTTTTGCATGTAATCAACCTGAAATAAAATCCCAACTAAAACTTAATCAACCAAATTGAACCTTTTGCTTTACCCTTGGTATGGAGCTCGATGGAGCGGTTGTGAAAGCGTTTGAATTGAAGAATTTGAATGTTCAAATTGAAGGGAACATTTTTAGGGAGAGTGGCCGCGCCACATATCGCAAAGTTAACTCCATTTGTGAAATGGGGTTCCAACGAATCCAAATACGGACTCAAGTAATCCGCATCAAGGTATTCACCTGTGAATTAAATTAAACGTCAGCAAATTTGATGTTTTAGTTTCATCTTCTTAATTATTCTACTACGTTGATTTTTTAAATGTACGTAAATACACATGTCAATCATCCAATAGAGTGAAACAAGAAATGAAACATAAACTAAACAGAAAATGGGTCAAAATCTATGAATTTTCCACTACGAGCCCACCAAATGTTCAATTGGATCCTAATATTTTAAAGTTAGAAGGGGCTAAGACATGATCATTTTAATGAATATTTACATACATATATATATATATATATGAAATGAATCTGAATGGAATTAAATTAATCACTAGCAAAACCTACCTGGCTACCTCTATATATGGATAAAGAAATATTAAAAATAGAGAAAATATTATAAAAGAGAGAAGAAAAAAAAAAGATAAAAGGGCTAGTTTCCAAGGTCTAACCCAATTCAAACTCAATTCGTTTTTGCTTATCATTCATTGATTATAAATTTCTTTATCTAAAACAATAATTAATTTCCATCTACTAAATTTCGAAATTTTAAATATAAATTGAGAGAAAGAAGTCTTTACTAATTACTAGAGTTGGCAATAGGCCAGACCAACCACCCATGGGGCTTTTGCAAAAATTTGGGTCAGTCCAGCGGATTTTGATCGAAACGCGAAAATGACTAGCCCAAATCTAACCCATACAGACACTCCATGCACAAAAAATCAGTGCGGCCCAAAAATATCAGGCTAGGCCAAATAAGAATAAATTGGGCCTGAAAAAATATTCGGGCCTAGAAATATGACCTAGCCCAACCTAAACCTAGGGCCATTGAAGCTTGATTTTGACACCTCTACTAATTGTCATGTGCTCAATATTGAAAAATTCATTTGGTTCAAAAAAAAGTTGAAAAATTCATCACGTAAACCAAAGACGAAAGTCTGATCTTTTACTTCTATACCGATCAAAAAAAAAAAAGGACGAAAGTCTGATCACCGACCACTACTGCAACAGTATCTACATTAAAATATCTACAAAGCGTTTCTTTAAATATCTATCCTTTCTAAATAAAGCAAAAAAGTGAAAAGTCAATCATATATATTACATGGTCATGGATCTTGCTATTTTAAACATAAATTACTAAATTATGATGATTGTGAATGAAGACAAAAAACCAAATATATTAAACATAGAAAGAAAGAAATTGGCTTAAGCCTTAAAATGTATATTATCAAACATGGAATCGGATAGTAGTCCAGTATATATATATATATATATATATATATATATAGGTTCGCTTCCCATCCAAAAAACACACACAACTTACAAAGGAAATCGATGACTAGTCGTCCATCACTTGCTCGGCCCGTCGGTCGCCGGAAAAATGCGCGGCCATAGGGATATCCAACGTCCAATCCGAGACCCGCGACGAAGCCACCGGTTTCCGAATTTGAGTCGCCAAAGTTGAAAATCACAGGTCTGTTTCTACTACACACAGATACAACATTAGGGAAACTACTTATGAGAGCAACAAATGGCAGCAAATGAAGTGAAAATGTATTCATAATTTGCATGCTATCTCAGAAACAAAAATTCAGACAAATATATCAGCAATTTAAAGAGGCAAAGCTTGAAATTAATTCATCTCAGCCACATGTGGTGCTTAAGTAAGGACCATCAATTTACTTTCCGAAAGTTGCCAATCTTTGGATTTATCTTATATAGGAGCATAATTGCATGCTTGGTCCATTTTGGAATGATTATTCTGAAGAGTGTATATATTGTGATTAGAATAGAAATTGACAACTAACTCTTATTCTATCGCACGAATGATTGACACGTGTATAGAAGTTACCATGTTAATTTTGAAACATAAATCAAGCCTACATTGTGATTTTTTTTTTAATATGGTAACTTCTATACACGCGATAATCATTCGTGCGATGGAATATAAGACGAAACAACATTATGAAAAAGAAATAAGATCCCATCCACAAAGTGTGGACAATAAAGTATGGTAGATATTTTGTCGGGGAAATTGACGTGATGTACTTTATAAAATATTTTCAAGTTCAATATATCTTGCAAATTTTGTCTTGTAGTGATATAGTTGAAGATATTTTTAACTGCAAATATACATGTAATTTTTGTTTGTTTCGGTTGGTAGGGATATAATGTTATATATTATCATTTTAATATTGATATTCTGCCAAAATAAATTAAAAGTAATATTTTGACATTTATAATATATTAATTAATAAATAAATATAATGTAAATTAAATTTTAATTTGAAATAAAGAACTGAAAAGAAATTTTCGAAAGAAAATTATTATTAGTATAGACCACAAATTATATGTATTTGCAATCCTTCTCCAAATGCCAACCGAAGAAATACACATAAAAATGAAGACATATTCAAAGTAGCTTGTCCAAAATAATGGCCACAACCCATTCGTGGGACCATTTTTATGCTATGATTACTTTTGTCTTCTAAAATAGTCATCGGTAACCCATCCTTTTGTCCAGTTTTCATATTTCAAATTCGAAAATATGAGGCATGAGGATGAAGAGATAAGAAAGGGGTGGGCCCCTATGGCATAGCCAAGTGGTAAGGACTAAGGTGATGTGGGGTGAATTCCTCCAGCGACGCAGGTTCGAATCCCGTGTGGAGCAAATTTTCACTGAAATATTGTGAGGAGTGCATGCAGGAAGCGAATCGCATTATTCTCTCCTTAAAAACTGTCACACGCACATCCTCGATTTACATCCTACGGGCCAGGGCCTCTAACACTAACAGTAGTCAGGGATTAGTCGGTGTAAAAACCTGGATATCTGACACTAGGTCTCCCTACTCACTTGTGGCATGTTTGTAATATAGTTGAGTTTTATAGTTCTTGAATGATGAAAAATATGAGAACACTTTTTAATAAAGTAGAATTATGGGTTTCGACCAAACTTTTGAGTTGTAGCCACATTTGATTCGGGAAGTCATAAAATTGAACAAAATATTCGATGTCTGATCCACATGACTCAGAAGGTAATTACTTACGGAAAATACAATCACTCGATGATCGTGCCCTCACATTTGATTGATTCGGTGTTGGCCAATTGTACTTGATTGATTTGAACTCGATTCATCGAAATTCAACTCAAACTTCTTTGAACTAGAACCACACTCGCACACCTACACCCATCTATTAAAATTTTTCTAATCCCACCATTTTTTAGGGTTAATTATAAAAAGTACCCCTGAGGTTTGACCTAATTACAAAAAAACCCAGCTAATTTTAAAACTTACAAAAAGTACCACTGAGGTTTGAAATATATTTCAAAATCCCCATTCATATTTGTAAAATCATTGCAGATTACCCCTTAATTTTAACACTAAATCAAACCCCAGGGATACTTTTTGTAAGTTTTAAAGTTAACTGAATTTTTTTGTAATTAGGTCAAACCTCGGGGTACTTTTGTAATTGTCCCTTATTTTTATAAACCCTACCAGAGGATGTGTTGGAAGGCGATAATGCAAAGGATGACAATTTTGGCTCGATCCGCCGTGTTGGGGTCGCTCTGCCCCGCGACACGCAACGGGACGGGATGGGCATGGGTGTTACTTCTGCCCCACAGGTACCTGCCCGGCCACACCTAATATTGCTATTTTTTAAATATATTTAATATATATTTTACATATATAGTGTGTATATGATAACGTAATTTTTATGTGCTTAATATTATGTCTAACATATATACATTAGAAATGACAATTTTTACAAATAATATGCATTAATAAAATATTATACAAGATATAAAAACTTATAAATATGCTTATAATTATATTGCAAGTTTATAATAATTTTTTCTTGTTTCTTGTTCATTTTATTTCAATTATATGTATTTTATGATATAGTAATAGTTTTTTTATTATACACGGGGCGATCGATCAACCCCGTCCCATTGATATCCCTAGATGGTGATGCAAGTGATGAGTAGAAATGTGGAAGACTCTCTGTTGGAGATTCTGATTGTATTTATGAATATTAGTTATTTGCTAAGTTTGGTTCCACTACGTAAGTTAAACTCTATTTGAATATTTCGGGTCGTACGCCAAAGGAAATATGATGAACTCTGATTTAGTTGGATTCACTATTTATATTAAGTTTGTTGAATTTAGTTAAAATATTATGGATATAGATTTATCCGTTTGGGGTGTAACAAAAGTAGAATAATAAAAAGGGCAAAATACAATAACACTCCCTAAACTTGGTCCTATGTCTTATTTACTCACTGAACTTAACAATGTAACACTTACCCTGCTCAATCAAAACAAAATTTAATGCATGGACAAATTTGCCCTTAATAACAAATGTTTTAGCATGTTTTTAAAATTTACCTCAATTTTGATTTTATGTTCTTTATATAAATCAATTTTTTTTAGAAAAAGCAACTTCTAACTTAACTAGTTCAAAATTTAAAAATATTTTAGCTTATATGAGTATAACAAATATACATTGAATATTGATATTTGATTACTTAAGTTCAATATAAAAATAACTTCAATTTTTATACTCTTTCAAATAATACGAACAAATATATTTTTGTGTACCAAATATATAAATATATATTTAAATTATTGATAATTTATATTTATAATATAATGATATATGTAATAATTTAGTAAGAGAGAATAAATAATACATATTTTTAGTATTTAAATATTTTGAACAATATATCTTTGCTCAAATAACAAGATTTAGAGGGTGTTTGGCTACGCTTATTTAAAATATCTTATAAGCTCCTACATCTGATAAGTCGTTTAGGAGCTTATAAGATCTTTGGATCTTATTTTAAAAATAAGTTTGTGAGTGTTTGGATAAAATAAGATAGTTGAGTTTATGAGTTGTTTTTATATCTTATAAGTTGTTAAAGTGTTTGGTTATATAATATCTTTTACTGTCACAATAACCAAAAAAATTACGAGAAAAAAGATTTGAGAGCTTGATTGCGTGGTGGGTAATTTTGGGATACTATAAAATTATTAGGGATATTTTTGTCTTTTGAATATTTAAAAATAAGGAGCTTATACGCTCTTTTAAAAACGTTGGGGTGTGGATACTTTTTTTTAGGAGCTTATAAGCTCCTTAACAATTTTTTCTTTTGAAAATATATTACCAAACACATTTTAAGAGCTTATAAGCTCTTAAACATCTTATAAGTTGTGTGTACTCAGTCAAACACTTGGTATCTAAAATATTCTAATAGAACTAATTGAGTATGCTTTCAATTCGTTTCATTAATAATATCGATTATTCATTCAATATGACAATTTGATAATACTATGTTTTGGACTATGATAAATTTTAATAAAAAAAGAAAAAAAAACTATAAATGTATAACTAAGGGTTACTTTTTTTTCATTCATCTTTCAAAATTAATTATTTTGTGTATTTGTTGTACATTGCTTTAGTTTTCTTAAGTTCAAATTAGTTGATACAAAATTAAAAGAAAATCACCTTTTGAATTTACTAAGAATGTAAATCAAATAGGGTACAACATATTCAAAATTGGGAAAATAAGATTTTTAATCCTGTAAGTTGGACCTTTTTTTATAATTAGTCCTCTAAGTTGTAACCTTCTTGTTTTAGTTCTTTAACTTTCAAATTTCTAGATATTCAGTCCTTTAACTTGGCAATTTTACTTTTGGTCCTATAACTTAACAAATTTCAGAGATTTAGTCATATAACTTATCAATAGTTAAATTTAACTAATTTATTAAAAGTCTAGTACCCACAAAACTGGTGGTGGTGGCGTCAACGTACCTCAGGATGATGAAGCGAAGATCATGGAGTGGGAAAGATTGGAAAATGTTGCACAAGAGTTGCTTGTTGAAATACATCAAAACTTGGTTGTGATGGAGCAGATGTTGCATAACCTTGAGTTGGAGCCCAAGAGGGCTGATCAAATTTTAGATGAGATGAATTTGAAGGTCGATGACTATGAAGTGGAGGTTGAAAATGATCGCCTTGTCACTCAATAGAACTTGGAGGATAGAACTCAAGATGAATACAGGAGCATCTATGATTAAATGTGATCTTTGACTAGTTCGTTTCCACTTTATTGCTAATATGGCTTAGAATATAGCAATGTCAGTATATCAGAATGTTTCATATACTAGCAATATTTTGAAGAAATTCTGAGATTCCATCCAGTCGAATACATGATGGGGCATTTTTCGTATAGATGGCTTGCCAACTGTTTGTTATATGTAGTTAGTCGGAATATATTCTCGTACAAATGTTTTTTTTGAACAGAATCATATGTGTTTTATTAAAAAAAAACACCCATAAATGAACACACCAAGTATCCTCATCAGAATATGAATGCCAAATACAGATAGGATAGGAAGAATCTGAAAGCCAAATACAAAGAGGATAAACGAAAATTGAAAGCCAACTACAAAGGTGAGAATAGTAATCATAAAATAACGAGATTGGATCTGAAAACAAAATACATACAGGGTAGAATTTCAAACTCATTGCTTCTATATATGAAATTTTTGTTTGATCAAACTTGTTCTTAAATTTCATTGGTTACAAATAAGGTTCTCACCCCTATACTAACAACCTCCTTAAATAGACTATGTAAATTGAAACATTCTACAATTGAAAATGATGACATAGTATTTTCCTTATCATATTCTAGGAATATACTATTCGATTTTTATTGAATAACTTTGTAAACAATAACAGTTGTGCATCAGATGGGTTGAAAAATAATAAGCTCTATAAACTACTTATAACTTATAGAATAACCTTTTTTGGATTTTATTAGTTGTTTTAGAAAACAATTAGAAAATATGTTTTTAAAGTTTATTATAAGTTGTTTTTAGAATTTTACAAGTTTATTCAAACATGAAAGTTTGGTAAAAATAATATGTCATGTGGTATAAAATTAAAAAATCAATAAAAAAGACAGAACATATACAAATCATGTTTCAAGTGACGATTCTATTTTTATATCCATTTATTCATCCACCAACTGAATTTGTGTTCGAGATATAATAATAAAGACAAAATCCCAAGTTTCAAACTCATTTCTTGTAAATAATATATTTCCATGTACAAAAAAAAAAAAACTAAAGACAAAAACATAAAAAAAAAACATTGAATATTCATGCTACTAACTCTGTTATGTGAGAGTTATATAGGAAATCAACCATAGTTGGCATTATATTATACATTATAAGAAAATAATTCCAACATTAGATCACTTAATTATGCATTGAATAATTTTTACAACCACTAACCAGATTGCAAATTAATAGTTAGGAAATGTGAAATTCTTGTACATGTATAGATATGTTGCATTGTCCGACATATATAAATCAAAATGACCAACATATCACGTCATATAGAATCTGTAATTTGAACAAAAGTTACTCGGTCACTTATTATTATGTTTCTCTGTTGTATCAGAAGCACATAAAAGGTATGCTTAAATTCAGTATTTATCTACACAATAATAATAAATCAATGACTGAATTTTCTATGGAGAAGAATTTAGTGGTGCGCAACAATATCCTCAAGTTTTAGAAGGTGGTGAATTTCATTAATGTTATACCAAAAACTCTAGAGAATGATTTTAAATTCGTTCATTATGAGATTAGAAGTATTAGAGACTTGTGACATGTGATTACATAATATATTAATGATCTTTTTCAAATGATAATCTCAAATCGGCTTTATTGGTTATGTCCCTAGATATTGTATTTACGTAAAATTTGTTCAACCACAGTTGGCATTATATTCTACATTGCAAGACAAAAATTGCAACATTAGATCACTTAATTATGCCTTGAATATTTCTGACAACAATTAACTATATTGCAAATTAATAGTTAAGAAATGTGAAATTCTTGTACATGATATACAAATGTCGCACTTTCTAGCATATATAAATCAAAATGGTACACATATCATACCACACACAACCTGTAATTTGATTATTGTTGCTTTGTCAAAAGACAAAATATTCCAATTCTGATATATTTTACATGCAGATGGCTGCATATCCCATGGATCAAAAGAGAAAGCGAGGATCAAATATACATATGGTACTAACTCTATTATGGGAGAGATGTCTAGGACATCGACCCCAGTTAGTATAGACTTCAGGTCGTACCAGGAAAATCCCAACATAGGAACACTAAGTTTTTCAATAATATCTCTCTTAAGAAATACTTAGATTGCAAATTTATAGATAAGAGAGGTGGAATTCTTGTGCATGATATACACACGCTGCCTTTTCTAGACTATGTTAATCAAAACGGTCCTATCATCATGTCATACAAAACCTCTAATTTGAAAAAAAAACTCGGTCAGTGTTTTATCAATATGTGCCTCCACTCTATCGGAAGCCCATAAAATCTATGATTAAGTTTAGAATTTGTCTACATCAAAATAAAAAAATTGTTGACTTCATTAGCCATAAAGAAAAACCTAGTGGTGCGTGATGCTATTCTTAAATTTTGGAATATAAGCTTCATTGATGCTACAAAGTAAGGAAAATGATTGATTTTCAATTCTTTCATTCCGAGATTAAAAATATGGTATTTAAAAGGTTGCCGATCCCAAAGATGTTATGGACCTTCTTCAAATGATGATTTCTCCGACAGTGGGCATAAGTAGATTATTTTTTTACTTTTATTGCTTCTTTCATTTTTGGTTATTCATAAATTTTTTTTGATCCTTTTTCTTTTATAGTTCTGACATATTGCTCATGAAGCCTTTATCAATTATGTCCCCAGCGAAAAGAATTACATTTTTCAAAAGATGCGAAAGACAAGAAAGATTGATTGATTGATCAGTCGGATTGTAATGCATATTCACTTGCGATTGGATGGATAAGCTGTGGTGCACAATGGTACCAAAATAAATTCCAATATAAGAAAAATCATTTTGGGCCTTTCTCTTAACAATGGACCAAAACGTTACACCAGTCAACTGTCAAAGGATTGATACGTTGTTACCGTAATGTAGCCAATATTTCTTTGTACTTAAGGAATTATTAATTTCATGGTTAAAAAATAAAGAATTGTTAGCAATTAACTTCTGCTTTGATTCAAATTGGGAAGTACTTGGATATTAAATAAGTCCAACCTATATTGTTAGTCATATTATATTTTTTTAAAGTTTATTATAAGTTATTTTTAGAATGTTACAAGTTCAGTCAAACACCAAAGTTTGATAAAGATAACGTCATATGATATAAAATTTAAAAATTAATAAATGATAGAACGTATACAAATCAAAATGTCACATAATTTCACGTTTCAAGTGATGATTCTATATTTATATCCATTTATTCATCCACCAACTAAATTTGTGTTCAAAGCAAAATCCTAAGCTTCAGACTCATTTCTTATAAATCATATCTTTCCATATACAATAAAGAAAACTAAAGACAAAAACATAAAAAGAATTTAATGGTGATGCTACTAGCTCTATTATGTGATAATTATCTAGGACATCAACCACAGTTGGCATTATATTCTACATTGTAGGACAAAAACTGCAACATTAGATCACATAATTATGTCTTGAATATTTCCGACAACCATTAATTAGATTGCAAATTAATAGTTAAGAAATGTGAAGTTATTGTACATGATATACAAATGCCGCACTTTCTAGCATATATAAATCAAATTGGTACACATATCACGCCACACACAACCTGTAATTTGATTGTTTTTGCTTCGTCAAAAAACAAAAGATTCCAACTCTGATATATTTTACATGGAAATGGTTGCATATCCCATGGATCAAAAGTGAAAGGCGAGGATCATATATGCATATGGTACTAACTCTGTTATGGGAGAGTTGTCTAGGACATCGACCCAGTTAGTATAGACTTCAAGTCGTACCAGGAAAATCCCAACATAGGAACACTAAGTTTTTCATTAAATATCTCTCTTAAGAATTAATTAGATTGCAAATTTATAAATATCTCTCTTAAGAATTAATTAGATTGCAAATTTATAGATAAGAGAGGTGGAATTCTTGTGCATAATATACACACGCTGCATTTTTTAAACCATGTTAATCAAAATGGTCATATTATCATGTCATACAAAGCCTCTAATTTGAAAAAAAAAAAAACTCGGTCAGTATTTTATTGTTATGTGCCTCTACTCTATTGGAAGCACATAAATCTATGATTAAGTTTATAATTTATCTACACAAAAATAAAAAAATCGATGACTTTATTAGCTATAAAGAAAAACCTATTGGTGTGTGACGATATTCTTAAGTTTTGGAATATAAGCATCATTGATGCTACAACACAAAGTAAGGAATATGATTTTCAATTCTTTCATTCCGAGATTAAAAATACAATATTTATAAGGTTGCCGATCCCAAAGATATTATGGACCTTCTTCAAATGATGATTTCTCCGACACAGTGGGCATAAGTAGATTGTTTTTTTTAGTTTTATTGCTTCTTTCATTTTTGGTTATTCATATCTTTTTTTGATCCTTTTTCTTTTATAGTTCTGACATATTGCTCGTGAAGCCTTTATCAATTATGTCCCTAACGAAAAGAATTGCATTTTTCAAAAGATGCGAAAGACAAGAAAGATTGATTGATTGACCAGTCGGATTGTAATGCATATTCACTTGTGATTGGACCGATAAGTTGTGGTGCACAATGGCACCAAAATAAATTCCAATATAAGAAAAATCATTTTGGGCCTTTCATAGCATGTCTTAACAATGGGCCAAAAAGTTACACCAGTCAACTGTCAAAGGATTGATACGTTGTTACCGTAATGTAGCCAGTATTTCTTTGTACTTAAGGAATTATTAATTTCATGGTTAAAAAATGAAGAATTGATTGTAATTAATTTCTGCTTTGATGCAAATTGGGAAGGACTTGGATATTAAATAAGTCCAACCTATATTATTAGTCATATTATATTTTTTTAAAGTTTATTATAAGTTGGTTTTAGAATGTTACAAGTTCAGTCAAACACGAAAGTTTGATAAAGATAACGTAATATGATATAAAATTTAAAAATTAATAAAAGATAGAACGTATACAAATCAAAATGTCACATGATTTCACGTTTCAAGTGATGATTCTATATTTATATCCATTTATTCATCCACCAACTAAATTTGTGTTCAAAGCAAAATCCTAGGTTTTAGACTCATTTCTTATAAATCATATCTTTCCATATACAATAAAGAAAACTAAAGACAAAAACATAAAAAGAATTTAATGTGCATGCTACTAGCTCTATTATGTAATAATTATCTAGGACATCAACCTAGTTGGCATTATATTCTACATTGTAGGACAAAAACTACAACATTAGATCACTTAATTATGTCTTGAATATTTATGACAACCATTAATTAGATTGCAAATTAATAGTTAAGAAATGCGAAGTTATTGTACATTAATACAAATGCCTCACTTTCTAGCATATATAAATCAAATTGGTACACATATCGCGACACACACAACCTGTGATTTGATTGTTGTTGCTTCGTCAAAAAACAAAAGATTCCAATTCTGATATATTTTACATGCAAATGGTTGCATATCCCATGGATCAAAAGAGAAAGACGAGGATCGGATATGCATATGGTACTAACTCTGTTATGGGAGAGTTGTCTAGAACATCGACCCAGTTAGTATAGACTCTAAGTCGTACTAGGAAAATCCCAACATAGGAACACTAAGTTTTTCATTAAATATCTCTCTTAAGAATTACTTAGATTGCAAATTTATAGATATGAGAGGTGGAATTCTTGTGCATGATATACACACGTTGCCTTTTTTAGACTATGTTAACCAAAATGGCCCTATTATCAAAAAAAACTCGGTCAGTGTTTTATTGTTATGTGACTCTACTCTATCGGAAGCACATAAATCTATGATTAAGTTTATAATTTATCTACACCAAATTAAAAAAATCGTTGACTTCATTAGCTATAAAGAAAAACCTAGTGGTGCGTGACGATATTCTTAAGTTTTGGAATATAAGCTTCATTGATGCTACAACACATAGTAAGGAATATGATTTTCAATTCTTTCATTTCGAGATTAAAATTACGGTATTTAAAAGGTTGCCGATCCCAAAGATGTTATGGACCTTTTTCAAATGATGATTTCTCCGACACATTGGGCATAAGTAGATTGGTTTTTTAGTTTCATTGCTACTTTCATTTTTGGTTATTCATATCTTTTTTTTGATCTTTTTTCTTTTATAGTTCTGACATATTGCTCGTGAAGCCTTTATCAATTATGTCCCCACCGAAAAGAATTGCATTTTTCAAAAGATGCGAAAGACAAGAAAGATTGATTGATTGATCAGTCGGATTGTAATGCATATTCACTTGCGATTGGAGCGATAAGCTGTGGTGCACAATGGTACCAAATTCCATATTGTATTTACGTAAAATTTGTTCAACCACAGTTGGCATTATATTCTACATTGCGGGACAAAAATTGCAACATTAGATCACTTAATTATGCCTTGAATATTTCTGACAACAATTAACTATATTGCAAATTAATAGTTAAGAAATGTGAAATTCTTGTACATGATATACAAATGCCGTACTTTCTAGCATATATAAATCAAAATAGTACACATATCATACCACACACAACCTGTAATTTGATTGTTGTTGCTTTGTCAAAAGACAAAATATTCCAATTATGATATATTTTACATGCCGATGGCTGGATATCCCATGGATCAGATATATATATATATATATATATATATGGTACTAACTCTGTTATGGGAGAGCTGTTTAGGACATCGACCCCAGTTAGTATAGACTTCAGGTCGTACCAGGAAAATCCCAACATAGGAACACTAAGTTTTTCAATAAATATCACTCTTAAAAATTACTTATATTGCAAATTTATAGATAAGAGAGGTGGAATTCTTGTGCATGATATACACACGCTGCCTTTTCTAAACTATGTTAATCAAAACGGTCCTATTATCATGTCATACAAAACCTCTAATTTGACAAAAAAAAAAAAACTAGGTCAGTGTTTTATCGTTATGTGCCTCCACTCTATCGGAAGCCCATAAAATCTATGATTAAGTTTAGAATTTGTCTACATCAAAATAAAAAAATTGTTGACTTCATTAGCCATAAAGAAAAACCTAGTGGTGCGTGATGCTATTCTTAAGTTTTGGAATATAAGTTTCAATTATGCTACAACACAGAGTAAGGAAAATGATTGATTTTCAATTCCTTCATTCCGAGATTAAAAATATGGTATTTAAAAGGTTGCCGATCCCAAAGATGTTATGGACCTTCTTCAAATGATGATTTTTCCGACACAGTGGGCATAAGTAGATTGTTTTTTTAGTTTTATTGCTTCTTTCATTTTTGGTTATTCATAAATTTTTTTTTATCCTTTTTCTTTTATAGTTCTGGCATATTGCTCGTAAAGCCTTTATCAATTATGTCCCTAGCGAAAAGAAATATATTTTTTAAAAGATGCGAAAGACAAGAAAGATTGTTTGATTGATCAGTCGGATTGTAATGCATATTCACTTGCGATTGGAAGGATAAGTTGTGGTGCACAATGGTACCAAAATAAATTCCAATATAAGAAAAATCATTTTGGTCCTTTCATAGCATGTCTTAACAATGGGCCAAAAAGTTACACCAGTCAACTGTCAAAGGATTGATACGTTGTTACCGTAATGTAGCCAGTATTTCTTTGTACTTAAGGAATTATTAATTTCATGGTTAAAAAATGAAGAATTGTTTGTAATTAAGGAAAGACTTGGATATTAAATAAGTCCAACCTATATTGTTAGTCATATTATATTTTTTTAAAGTTTATTATAAGTTGTTTTTAGAATGTTACAAGTTCAGTCAAACACGAAAGTTTGATAAAAATAACGTCATATTATATAAAATTTAAAAATTAATAAAAGATAGAACATATACAAATCAAAATGTCACATGATTTCACGTTTTAAGTGATGATTCTATATTTATATCCATTTATTCATCCACCAACTAAATTTGTGTTCAAAGCAAAATCCTAAGTTTCAGACTCATTTCTTATAAATCATATCTTTCCATATACAATAAAGAAAACTAAAGACAAAAACATAAAAAGAATTTAATGTGCATGCTACTAGCTCTATAATGTGATAATTATCTAGGACATCTACCATAGTTGGCATTATATTCTACATTGTAGGACAAAAATTGCAACAATAGATCACTTAATTATGTCTTGAATATTTCCGACAACCATTAATTAGATTACAAATTAATAGTTAAGAAATGTGAAGTTATTGTACATGATACACAAATGTCGCACTTTCTAATATGCATATGGTACTAACTCTGTTATGGGAGAGTTGTCTAGGACATCGACCCCAGTTAGTATAGACTCCAAGTCGTACCAGGAAAATCCCAACATAGGAACACTAAGTTTTTCATTAAATATCTCTCTTAAAAATTATTTAGAGGGATAACGTTTTTAATCAACCCAAACTATACGGGTTTTTACACTTTGCAACCCGAACTTTGAAAAGTTACTGATTGCAACCTAAACTTTACAAAATTTTACACTTTGCATAAAATTCCGGTTTTACCCCTGGTTTCAGGAAAGTTGGTTTGTAGTTTACACTCTAAACTTTAAAGTTGTTACACTTTGCAATCTGGACGATAAATTTCATTGCATTTTCTTTGATTACTCCCAAAGGTCTTGCGATCCTCGAAAATGGTATCAGAGCCTTGGTTTATTAAGAACTTTTAGTTAAATTTATTATATTTATGTAATTAACAATTGATGAGGAGAAATTACTCCGAGATTATGGATCCGGACCGATGTCCGAGATGTACCCCTTACAGGACATATCGTCAAATATTGACGATGTATGCACAAGAACACCTTGACCAGGTTTCATATTGGGAATACCAACATGAAGAAAAGGAACAGTGGGAAACCTTAAGGCAATGCAAAATGCGAAGCGAGAATATTATAGCGATTCGGATGCTTAACTGCACCCTATATGTTCACTTGATGAACCTTCAAGAAACGGTTCATGAAAATTCCCATCGAACAATGATTCCGATGGAGTACCGGAGAGTGGAACGAGATACTTCCCGATAAATCTAAGATCTCCGAAGATCTTAGAGAAATCGAGAGACGGTGCGAAATTATGGCAACCACCATATTCATCTACCAAAGACAAGTTCATCGGATCGAACTGGATGGAGACGATGGTGAAATATTAGAAGGAAACTCTTGAACTCCTTCATGATATTCAAAAACGAGTCGAACCGGAGGACAGGCCAAGTTCATCCTGGGAAGGAAACATATTGATTTTGGGATAGTACCATATTTACACCACAAGGGGAAACCAACCAAGTCATACGAAAAATGACGGATGAGGAGAAGCTCATTGCTCTAATCAAAGGAAAATCCATCAAAAATTAAAAAAGATGGATATTGAAAAGATGAATCTTAAAGATCTACATGACTGGCGTAATCCTTCGGCGGGATTAGGTATTGTAGATTTAAAGATGAACGCAGGGGAGAATCGGCTTTGGTTACCTATGACCCACAAGGTAAACCAATTCCACCACCACCGCCACCGATTAATCCTAACGTCGAAGAAAGTACAGTTCGCATCATGGAATTCGGGATGAGAGGATGCCACACGCCGGGATTTCACGACGAAGTGATCCACTTTCGGGGGACGGGAGGTCGCAACCTCTTGCGGGAACTGGACAACCTACCTAAGGCCGAATGTTTATCGACGCCTTATGGAAGATCGCACCTCGACCCAATACATCCGTATGGGTTGATGTTAAATCTGGACATCCCGATTTTAAAAACAAAGAAGTTCTCATTGATGAATGGGCTTGACTATGAGAATTTCAAAGAAAGAAACCCTCGATCTTACAAAGGATTTTTTCATTTTACTTCTTGAAATGAGTCTTGAAGGATCGGTGAAGATTGCAGGATATGACGATGCCGATTTAAAAGTTCGGTCACATCGGGGAATCACTTAAATGAATTGTCGATGGTATGGCAAAACTATTCAAAATCCAATTCATCGTCACGGGTTATTTCGAGGGATTAGAGGATGAAAAAGAAAGAGATATAAACAAGCCCTCTATAGTCTTGAAGTTCTTTGGATATTTGTCATATTGACGAATATATCAAGTTGTTCATCAATACCGGTGGAAATCCAAGATTGAGGAAAAAGAAGCTGCGCACGCTTATTCTTTGCCAAGATTCCGAGTCCCTGGAGAGAAATGCTTATCGGGAATACAAGGGTGGAGTCAAGTAGAAATCGTGGGGCCGAAAAATGTCTTTCCTAAAGGCCAAGTTATCCGAATGGTGTTACCAAGCAGCTCTATACAAGAATTACAAAAGATTAAGAGGAATGAACAAAACAGTTCCTTTATGTTGTGTGGATAATTTATAGATAAGAAAGGTGGAATTCTTGTGCATGATATACACACGCTGCCTTTTTTAGACTATGGTAATCAAAATGGTCCTATTATCATTTCATACAAAGCCTCTAATTTGAAAAAAAAAACTCGGTCAGTGTTTTATTGTTATGTGCCTCTACTCTATCGGAAGCACATAAAATCTATGATTAAGTTTATAATTTATTTACGCCAAAATAAAAAAATCGTTGACTTCATTAGCTATAAAGAAAAACCTAGTGGTGAGTGACGATATTCTTAAGTTTTGGAATATAAGATTCATTGAGGCTACAACACAGAGTAAGGAATATGGATTTTCAATTCCTTCATTCCGAGATTAAAAATATGGTATTTAAAAGGTTGTCGATCCCAAAGATGTTATGTACCTTCTTCAAATGATGATTTATCTGACACGGTGGGCATAAGTAGATTGTTTTTTTTGGTTTTATTGCTTCTTTCATTTTTGGTTATTCGTAAAATTTGAATTTGATCCTTTTTCTTTTGTAGTTCTGACATATTGCTCGTGAAGCATTCAAAGGTGCGAAAGACAAGAAAAATTATTTGATTGATCAATCGGATCGTAATGCGTATTCACGGTTGAAGGGATAAGCTCTGGTGCACAATGATACCAAAATAAATTCCAATATAAGAAGAATCATTTTGGGCTTATCATAACATGTCTTAACCATGGGCCAAAAAGTTACCAGTCAACCGTCGAAGGATTGATACGTTGTTGTCGTAATGTAGCCACCCATTTATAAGAGCATTTAACAAAGGTATTACTTTTTATTTAAGGAATTATTAATTTCATGGTTAAAAAATGAAGAATTGTTTGTAATTAACTTCTGCTTTGATGTAAACTGGGAAGGACTTGGATATTGATCTAATGGTTTCATTAGTGTTTCTGAACGAGTTGATTGAATTTCAAGCAGGATTACATATTGCTAGTATTTTGCATTTCTTTATTTAAGTTTGTGGGAGGTTGGAACAAAAATTGATGTATCATATATGGTATAAAGCCTCTTACTTTTGATTGCTCCCAGAACCATCGATATTGATGGTTAGAAATTAGCTTGAAAAATTCTATGAATCTAGCGAGTCCTCATTAGGTTATATGGTGTTGAACATAGTTGAACTTGGTCTTGTGGTTTAGTTTCCCTTTTTATTTTGTATTCAATTTGTTGTAAATTGGTGAACTCTTTTACGACACCAAAGATAAAAGACCATATTTATATCCATTTTTTGTGGTCTTTTACTGTAATGTCATTCATACTCAAAAGTAAGTTATTTCTTCTCTCTCTTTATTACGTTGGCACTTCATTTTTTCGTTATACTAATCATAACATATAAAGTGAATATAATACCTTCATTTATAATGATAATGTGACATTATATATCATGATAACATAACAACGTTAGGTATTTATCCATATTAAAATATATAACATGATAACGTAGAATGTTTTATCCACATTAAAATATATATAATGTGATAACGTGAGATGTTTATCTACATTAATGTATAACGTGATAATATGAGATGTTCATCCACGTTAAAAATGTATAACATGGAACTAAATAATGTGACAAATTTAACCACGTTACAAATGTATAACGTAACAGTTTTCCACGTTATTTTTAATAAAGTTATAATTTATAATGTTATAAAAGTTGTCACATTTTAATCACATAATAACATAAACGAGGAAACAACTGTTCATCTTCTTCCCTATAAACGTTATCACGTTACACATTATCACGATATATTATAGCATTATGATAAAATAAGTTACTATCTCGTTATAAGTTAATTTAATGTTATAATAATATACACGATATAATATCATGTTATAATAAAATAAACTACTATTATGTTATATGTTATTGTCACATTATGAATTATTATCACGTTATAAGTTTATAACGCAACATAAAATGTCGATTTATAACGTGACACATAGAAAATAAGAAAAAGAATAAAAGAAGAAAAAGGAAGTACAAGACAAAATGACGTTGAAGGGTATTTTGGTAAGTACTGCTAAATAGGGAAGTTTTCTAAAGTGGAAATATGATAAAGTAACTACATTTGATAAGTCAACTTGTTTTCTCATACCAAAGATAAAATACCATCTTTCTACTCATTTTTTGTGGTCTTTTACTATAATGTCCTTCATACTTAAAAGTAAGTTACTCCTTCTCTCTCTTTGTTATATTGACACTTCATTTTTTCTTTATATTAACTGTGGTATATAATGTGAATATTATACCAACATTTATAAGATAACGTGATATATTATATATTGTGATAACATTATAACATGATAAAATGAGATGTTTTATCCCACGTTAAAAATATATAATATGATAACGTGAGATGTTTATCCACATTAAAAATGTATAACATGATAACGTGAGATGTTTTATCCACGTTAAAATTACATAACGTAATAATATGTGATGTTTATTGTGATAACGTGGGATGTTTATCCACATTAAAAATGTATAACGTGATAACGTGATAACTAGGGTATTTATCTACGTTAAAAATGTATAACATGATAACATGGATAAACATCGACATTACATGTGGGACTAAATAACGTGATAAATTTAACCACGTTACGAATATATAACGTAACCGTTGTATCCACATTATTTTTAATAACCTTAAAAAATATATCATGTTATAATTTATAATGTTGTTAAATTTATCACGTTTTAACCAAGTTATAACATATAACGCAGAAACAACTATTCATCTTCTTCCTTATAAAAGCTATCACGTTACACATTATCACGATATAATATAACATTATAATTAAATAAGTTACTATCACGTTATAAGTTAACATCACGTTATGATAATATACACAATATAATATCACGTTTTGATAAAATAAACTACTATTATATTATAAGTTTATGTCACATTATATAAGTATTATCACGATATAAGTTTATAACGCAGCATAAAATGCCGGTTATTACAACGTGACACATAGAAGAAGAAAAGATAAAATGAGGAAAAAGAAGTAGCACAAAAAAGAATCCTTAGTACTTTTGTGATGCTTCTACCCCATAATTCATAGGAAAGGAATCACAGTGGATTAGAACAAAAAAAGTTTATTGAAATCATATATATATATAACCATTGAATAAGATAAAAAAAAATATCAGTAAATGATAAGAAAACAAAATAATTAAGATTTAAAAAATATCAATAAGTGAAAGGAAAAGAATTCATATTCTGCTAAAAAACTTAGAGACGAACCTATTTTATTACTTGAGTTTTGTTGTTAATCTCAATCGATAAATAAATTTTTATAATGCTATAATCATATGCACATTATTCATAAATATCTAATTGGTACATATTGATGTGTTCCGCATATATATATATATATATATATATATATATATATATATATATGCACGATTTGGTTCAAATGAGACCATCCTCATTAGGTGAGACAAGATGGACTAATCCTATCTATTCATTTATCTTTCTTAAGGGCTGTGATTTTTCTGATTTTTGGATATTTTCCCATTTATTTTAATACAATAAGGATAGAATAGTATTTTTCTTATCCAACGGTTTTTCTGGTATGCTTTGACTTTTTAAAATTATTTTTATGTGGTGAGATTGTATCTGCCGGATTTAATAGCATTATTTTAGGAAGTAGTTTTTTTTCAATTTTTTTTTTCGGAATTCAGTATAGTTAGTGTTCTTTTGCTGCTTAGATAACTATTAAATAATGCGTATTTTGTTATTTTTTATTGCACTGTTTATGACAATATAACATATTCGAGTATAATGTACTGCATATTTAGTTTTTACACATTGCATAGATAGTTTCTAGATAATGCATCTATAAATGATTTTTGCTGCATAGTCTATGACACATTGCATAATTAGGTATATGTACTGCACACATACCTTCTAGATAATGTATAATTAGTTGATGTTCAACTGTGTAACATTTTATAGTTATTTATGCAGTGTTTCCAAAGTACATATGCACCATCTCCAATGCAGATATTTGCAGATTATAATATATAAAGTCTGAGTTGAATATACCAGATTCGAATTCTTCATGGCTATCAACTTCTTCTATGTTGTCCATAAGAATTTCTTGTGGAAGTATTAATATTTCTTCACTTTGAACATAAATAACCTTCTTCTTCACAATTTGTTTTCTTTGTAAAATCTTCAGAACTTGTGGGCTGGTTCGACCGGCCAGAGGTTTAGGTTGGACATAATTTTCTAGGCCCAAAATATCGAGGCCTATTTGGCCGGCTGCGGACTGGGGTCAACTTGGTCCGATCATTTTTATGTACAAACTACACATATAAGCTGAGATGGGCCATAAATTTCCAAGTTCCGGTCAAAATCGAACTAGACTGGCCCCAAAATTTAAGCCCAGTGGGCTTGGGCCAGCCCGATCAGCTCTAGCTCCCACTCCCATTCTTTTAATAGATAGTGGTAAATTATATTTTAACAGTACGTTTTATTTATTTTTTTAATTTTTTTTTAGTAGAACAAAGAAGTTTTATTATTAATTGAGCATCTTCCATTTTGTTCGTTTGGTGTTCTGCCCAAAAAGGACGAACAAAATAATTATTCAAAGTGTATGTTCTTACGATTAAAAGATTTTTTTTTTCCGTTACCGAAACTAAAATTTAAAACCTTTCACCAGCATCTTATAAATTGTCAATAATACTAATCTACAATTTTATGTTGAATCAAATCAAGTCACGAAAAAATGAAATGAGGAAGTTTCAATATAAACATAATTTTTTTTGCCATATAATTTTATTTTAAAACACCATTATCATATAACAACACATAAACTGTTACACCATTTTTACCGAAACAGGGATTCTAACTTTGTGATTAGCAGAAACCCAAGCAATAGACCCTTGAACATATTCAGTTCCATTTGTATTGAAATCTTGCCTGATAAATTTAACCTTGTATGTCATTTTCTGATTCACATTAGTGAAGACAAGAACTGTAGGCTCGACTACCATGTTCACACCTGGAACATTTTCAATATTGGCATTATAAGTTGATTTTGCATTGCCAACGTTTGTCACTGTCCTGGAATATGTAAGGCTTTTATTTCCAAGTTTAACAGCGAACGAGGGATAATTCAGTTGTGCTTCGGGTAAACCCTGATAATCCGATCCATGGCAATCGATCTTTTCCCGGACGATAATCGCAACCTGGTTCTCATCATAGAGGGAACACAGGTAAGAAATGTAATCTCGACTTGGGATGTCGTAAACAAGCCCTGGATTCATGGCCAGAGATGGATTCACGTGTCCCGCGCCAATGGCAAAAATATCGGCAGGGAGGTTTCTTTGGTCAGGAATTGGGCCCTGGTTTAGATTAATTTGTGTGGCGGTAGTCATAATAGCCGATTTAATCATCGCAGGGGACCAATCGGGGATGTGCGCTTTTGATCAATGCCGCAACGCTGCTTAGATGAGGGCAGGACATTGAAGTACCCGAATCAATGTAAAAACCTGGATTTCCATGGTCAATTGATTCCTTCCATGCTGCTATAATGTTGATACCAGGGCCAATTATGTCGGGTTTTAAGATTCCAGGAGCGCCAAATTAGGCCCTCGTGATTTAAAAAAATGCAACAAATGAGCCGTTTTATCTCCTATGATTGTCCCTTTAAACGAAATGGTTACGACGGGTTGAGTTGAGTTAATGTATGCTCGATCTTTTCTCCATCAAAATTACTCACATAAAGTGTTGGAAGTTGCATCTTTGGATAAATTAAAGTGGTGTAGCCGAAATTCTCGTCGTTCATCAAAATCGGGGCGGCAACACCGGCTCGTTGCACCACTTCTCCGATTTGTGTATGGATCGGTTTCGTTTGTCATCAACCACAATACTATCTTCCCCCTGAAATAAGATTTGTCATTTGCATCAACCTAGGCACCAAAGACGCCAACGCAATGACATGGACGGAAATTCGGGTAGCCAAGTGTATTCGTCCCTTCAATCTCATCCCGATTTCCCAACCTGGCAATGCCTACAATATTTCACAAGAGTGCTAGCACCAATCGTGAGCATCCATGGAGCCTCATTTTTCTTTGAATATAATTTTGGACCGTCATTACGGGTGAGGAACTCACAAGAATGCCCTTCTTCATTGCGGCAAAGGAACCTATGGCTATGCTATCTTTATAGAAAGGTAAGGAAGTGTAGTAGCCGATGGACATTGAAATCACGTCGACGCCATCTTCTATGGCCTCGTCAATTCCGGCCAATATGGCACTGTTAAAACAATTTTTTCCTTTGCATACTCTGTAAATAGCCAGGTGAGCAAGAGGGCTAATCCGGATGCGTGCCATTGGCTTGCTCAAAAGCATTGGCACTGGAACAAAATTTCGGCCGCAATCTTTGGCCGTGTGGGTGCCATGCCCCTCCTGATCGAACGGTGGCTCATTATCCACAAAACTCCTGGCGCCGATAAGCTTATTGTTACAAGTTTCTTTGTTAAATTCGCATTTCCCTTTCCACTTGGCAGGTGGAGGGGGCACGCCTTTGTCGTCGAAAGACGGGTGGGACGGCGTGATTCCAGTGTCCAAGACTCCGATAATCACGCCCTTGCCGAAGCTTGCTGGGCTTGTCCATGGACCGTTGTTCTGATTCAGGCCTAAGAAGGTGGGAGTACGAGTTGTGTGTAAACTGTACTTCTTCTCGGGCCTCGCGTACAAAAACCCGTCTTTCTTTTCTATCTCCTCCAATTCCCGAGGAGTTAGTTTCGCTGCGAATCCATTGATCACGTGTCGATACGTGTGAACAATGCGGGACGGGTCCCTGTCAGGCAAATATGAATGGTACCAACTTTCCAGGCTTTCGGATTGTTCGAAAATTCGATCTTCGGGCAAGCTTAGATGGACAATATATGTTTCCAGGTTGCTATTTGCCAGGGCTTGATGGAAAATAAATGTGAGAATTATTGAGAAAAGAAACATTGAAGCCATTTTTTTTTTTTCACAATCGGTTAGAGTAATATTAATTTGTGCTGGAATTAATAACCCGAATGTTGTCTATATATAATTGAATGGAATTAATTTGAGGTTCTGTTTTGATGGCATAATGTAGTCATTTTCTGGATTCTTGAAATGGAACGACAATGTTTTTACGTATGACACTTAATAAATGTTAGTTCAAACTTAATCATCATCGGTCATAATTTATTAATGCAATAGAATTTCACAACCTTGGTGTCATTTTCGGATATAGAATTCTAGTAACCACAAGGAAGTATAATGGAAAATTGGAAGTCAATTTTTTATCGAGAAAATTACATTTTTGGTCCATTGAGAGTAGGATTGTGACTGGTGAACATCAGGGTGGCGGGTTGGGTCTAGGGGTTTAATAGCAGCGGTAAGAGTCCAAGTTGCCCACTTAAGTTTTGTGAAAATTAAAAACAGTCATGATTTTCAAAAACATGTTTTTTTTAGTCATTTTAACTAAAAATTGGCAGTCATTTGGTGAGGTATATATTTGGCTATTATTCAAAAAATTGATGTCGTACATAATTCGTTACAGAGACACATATTTGGTACAAAGTTATGTATCTCAGTACCGGGTACCGAGACATGTTTTTCGATGCCAAGTTATGTAACTCGGTACAAAGAAATAGACCGGTCCGCAGAAATGGAAAAAAAATAGCAAAGTGGACATTTGAACTCAAAAATGGTTGGGATCAACCTTGTGTTCCAGTGGTTGAGACGTGATCGGATAAAATAAATATGAGAATGATTGGGAGAAGAAACATTGGAGAAATTTTTAGGGCTTAATTGCAAGTTTATTCTTGCAATTCTTAGGACTCGGCAATCTTAGCCATGTAACTTTTTGATAATGTGGTAGTTTTGGTTTTTGACGATCAATCATGTAATCTAGGTGTGGCAAATCGTGTTATCGTGTCGTATTCGTGCCACACTATCGTGTTATCTATTTTATTTGATCTTAAATATAACAATAATTGTAATTTTAACTTAATTTTAATTTCGTGTTCATATTGTGTATCGAGTCGTGTCATATCGTGTCATGCTTTATCGTGTCTTTTGTCTCTGTAATCGTGTTTGTAATCATGTTGTGTCACTCATTGCCAGCCCTAATGTAGCCTTTAACAAACAAAAATAATTTGGGTATTTTGAGCATTTTCGGCTAAAGGATAAGAGTATTGTGGGAAAAAATGAAATATTGAAATACCAAGTTGAAACCAATATCACACAAAAACATAATTTATAGGACTAAAATTTCAGAAATTAGAACCTATAGGATCAAAATTGCACAAAATCAAAGTCTTGCACAATCAAAATTACTAGATAAAATATTTAGAAGAACAAAATTGCTAGTCTCCTATAGTTACGGGACCATTAATTTTGCAATTAAACCCATTTTTAGCAATCACCTAGCTAGAGTACGTGCTTTGTGCTGGAATCTCACCTAGTTTGCTCTTCCATTAGGAAAAAACAGTGTGAAACCTTGAGTTTTAATTTGAACAAACAATATATGGAGTCATTTTCGTGCATGGTTCTTTCAAAGAGAACGACAATATTTTTTGCATCTGGCAATCGAATTTCGTTAATTTGATCCTAATTAGTGAGATTCACACGATTCTACATTCCTTCGAATCGTTATTACAACAAATGTTAGCTATAATTTAATTATTAGTCATACTTAGGAATTAGGACATCACTAGCAGTAGTACTCTAGGCCTGTAATTAGTATTGCAATAGAATTTTATAAGACCTAGCTAGCTTGGTGTATTTTTCGAATATAGAATTCTACTAATATAGAATTTTATAATTAAAGTCAAACCAAAATATTAAATAAAAATGTCTAAATTAAGAATAATTCTATCAACCGCAATATTAGCACCAAAAATTGTATTAGTCCCAGGCAACGGCGCCAAAAACTTGTTCGCCTTATTTTTAGCTCACCGCAAGTGTACGGTGTAAATTATAGAAAAGGGTAACAAGGTCGTATCCACAGAGACTAACAAATTTATGTACTAAGTATTGAACTAAGATAGCTTTATTTTTATTTAGACGATCGTAATTTAATGATTGTTCTTATGAGATCAAGACAAGTTAGACTACTAAAACACAAAATTAAGATAACACAATTGATAGAAGTATCAAGAAGATGAAATGGATTTCCGAGTTAAGGTTTCGATTAATATCCCTCTTGTTGTCCGATTTAATCCAAGCCAAGTTATTATCAATATTCCTATAAGATGATCACAAAGATATTTTATCCTCCCTCTCGAGATGCATATAAAATGTAGATTGAAATACTTATTCTAGCATCTCTACTCAACATGAAGTACTCAACTCCCAAAAGTGGGGATAACGTTTTTAATCAACCCAAACTATACGGGTTTTTACACTTTGCAACCCGAACTTTGAAAAGTTACTGATTGCAACCTAAACTTTACAAAATTTTACACTTTGCATAAAATTCCGGTTTTACCCCTGGATTCAGGAAAGTTGGTTTGTAGTTTACACTCTAAACTTTAAAGTTGTTACACTTTGCAACCTGGACGATAAATTTCATTGCATTTTCTTTGATTACTCCCAAAGGTCTTGCGATCCTCGAAAATGGTATCAGAGCCCTAGGTTTATCAAGAACTTTTAGTTAAATTTATTATATTTATGTAATTAACAATTGGTGAGGAGAATTTACTCCGAGATTATGGATCCGGACCGATGTCCGAGATGTACACCTTACAGGACATATCGTCAAATGTTGACGATGTATGCACAAGAACACCTTGACCAGGTTTCATATTGGGAATACCAACATGAAGAAAAGGAAACGGCGAGGAGCGAAGCGGGAAACCTTAAGGCGTGCAAAATGCGAGCGAAATATTATAAGCGATTCGGATGCTTAACTGGACCTATATGTTCACTTGATGAACCTTCAAGAAAGCGGTTCATGAAAATTCCCATCGAAACAATGATTCACGATGGAGTACCCGAGTGGAGCGAGATCTTCCCAGACAAATCTAAGATCTCCGAAGATCTTAGAGAAATCGAGAAGGCGGTGCAAAATTATGGCAACGCCATATTCATCTACCGGCACAAGTTCATCGGATCGAGAACCAGATGGAGCGATGGTGAAATATCGAAGGAAACTCTTGAACTCCTTCATGATATTGAAACGAGTCAAGAACCGGAGGACAAGCCAAGTTCATCCGGAGGAAGGAAACATATTGATTTTGGTACGGTACCTATTTACACCAAAAGAGAAACCAATCGAAGTTATACGAAAGATGACAGAGATGAGGAGAAGCTCATTGCTCTAATCAAAGGAAAATCCATCAAAAATTAAAAAGATGGATATGGAAAAGATGAATCTTAAGGATCTACATGACTGGCGAGATCCTTGGCGGGATTAGGTATTGTAGATTTAAAGATGAACGGTGAGAATCGGCTTTGGTTACCTATGACCCACAAGGTAGACCAATTCCTCCACCACCGCCACCGATTAATCCTAACGTCGAAGAAAGTGCGGTTCTCATCATGGAGCTCGGGACGAAAGGATGCCACATCTTTGGAGATTTCACGGCGGGAGTGATCCACTTTTAGGGACGGGAGGTCGAAACCCTCTTACGGGCACGAGACAACCTCTTTGGAAGGCGAATGTTTATCGGGCGCCTTATGGAAGATCGCACCTCGACCCAATACATCCGTATGGGTTGATGTTAAATCTGGACATCCCATTTTAAAAACGAAGAAGTTCTCATCGATGAATGGGCTTGACTATGAGAATTTCAGCAGAACCCTCGATCTTACAAAGGATTCATTCATTTTACTCCTTGAAATGAGTCTTGAAGGATCGGTGAAGATTGCAGGATATGACCGATCTTTAGTACAAAAGGTAATACGGTCACATCGGGGAATCACTTAAAGGAATTGTCGATGGTATGGCAAAACTATTCAAAATCGATTCATCGGCGGGGTTATTTCGAGGGATTAGAGGATGAAAAAAGAAAGAAATATAAACAAGCCCTCTATAGCCTTGATTCTTGGATATTTGTCATATTGGCGAATATATCAAGTTGTTCACCGAATCTGGTGGAAATCGAAGATTGAGGAAAAAGAAGGCTTTCCTGACTATTCTTTGCCAAAATTCCGAGTCCCTGGAGAGAAATGCTTATCGGGGAATACAAGGGGAGTGAAGTAGAAAGCGTGGCGAGAAAAATGTCTTTCCTAAAGGCCAAGTTATCGAATGGTGCTTTATCAAGCGACTCTTCCACAGGAATTACAAGAGATTAAGAGGAATTAACAAGCGGTTCCTCATGTTGCGTGGATAATGATATCCCAACGATTGTGGGAGGTCAACCAAGGCGGCACAAGAAGAAGAAGAAGAGAAAGCCATCCATACCGCCAAGGAAGCAATAACAAAAGAAGTAGGTCTTCATGGAGACCTAGAAGGTTAGTCAAAACAAAAAGCCCGGAGCTATAAATCGGGACAAAGACCAGGCACGGCGGGAATAGAGCCTCATCATCGAGGTTCTAATCAAGCAAGTACGGAGAAATCTAGGGAGAAGAACTTTCGGGCGTGCTCACACTAGAGCTAATGAAAGTTTCAAAGATGTAATTCTTTGGACATGCGGAGCAAGAGGGCATATCTCAGCGGATTGCCCGGATAATCAAAAACGAGTCGGGCAGTTTGAGGCCACACGAAAATCGAAGAAGTTGTCTATTATCGGGATTTAATACGGTGTATCAATTTGAGGATATTCCCTCGGATGAAAGCATCTATGAAGAAGAGATATATTCGATGATGGAAGTGAATCGATTGAGAATCGAGTGAAGAAGAAATTCTTCAACAAGCGGTCGAGAGAGGATATGTCGGATTCCTCTCTCACTCTCTGTGTCTCATAAGACTCTTATGAGAATTATGAAGGAAGATCAAAGCTTCAAATCTATGATGGATTTACAATTGGAGCGATGGAAAGGGCTTTGGATAAGATTGGTTTTAAGTAATAGAAAACACCAAATTATCCACGGGGTAACAACCGGAGAATTGGCCATTCCGATGGAGTTTCTACCGGTAACTGATCGAGATGCGGTTGGTCCCTATTAGAGAAATACAAGAGATCAAAAGCAAAGTTAAAGAGAAGTTGCAAATACACTCTCATGGATTCATATCGGAGCCATAAGAGTAATTATTAAAGCAACATTTAAAGAAGGAATAGATTCGCCTCTCAATCTTGCTATCTTTGACAAGCGAATCTCGCATCTCAAGGATTCATGCCTTGGAGCGGTTCTGAGAAATTTGTATGCGGGAAAATTGGCATTTAATGTCTATCCTAGAATTGCATACAATTTGGGAGATCGAGACTTCAGTAGAGTCCTAACCCTTCATCAAGATTTCAAAAGGGTTGATTTGATGAAAGAAGGAAACAGGCCTTACTCGATCACATACAAGATTTCCTATGCTCTCTCGAATACCCATCATTCAAGTATTCTTGAGAAAGGAATTTATTGAAGTCCCAAGAATCTTTGAGGACTTTGCGGTGGTGTTACGAGAAATCATTGAATCTCCAACTATTAAGGAGATTGATATGATAATTCAAGATCAACCCGATCTTCAACAAAAGTCGGAGTCTCGAGTTGAGCACAGAAGGATGTCTTTCGGCAAAGACGAGAATGGTGAGTAGTAGCCGTTGGGAAGAAAGGAGACAAAAATGCGATTCGAGCGTATCCCGATGTTTTTAAAACAGCGGGAGAGTTGAAATGTCGAGAAGATGGCGAGAGGTTGAAGTAATATTCGACATCACTCAAAAGGATAACATTTTTCCTTGTGATGTTCTATATCATCTCCAACAACCAATCGTTGGAAGGTATCAAGGAAGCCTGAAGATAGGAGAAATTGAGCTTACTATCACGGGGAGTTGCGGGAAAGATCCCGAGAACAATTAATCTTTGGGAATTGAATTTCTTGAGGATCATAAACCTTGGGAAAGATTACAAGACGGAATGGAGTTCACGGTGGCGAATAAAGATCTGAGAATCGAGATGACCACTAGTCCATTCTCCATATACATTTCTATTGGAATGCTATATCTTTGAATACAAAGCCGAGTATTTCGTTGCCTATATTGATTAGTGCTTAGGAATATGTCTTTGCAAAAAGGATGTTTTTCCTAAAGAAATTGGAGAAGATTTACCAGCTATTGCGGGAAGAGATTTCTCTAAAAGGATTCTTATCCTTAACAAGGGAATTAAACAAGCGAAAATAATGATCGGAGGCGCGGCGTACCCGTGGTACAAAGTAAAGACGCCACCAATCTATTTCCATGATCTGAGTGCGAGATATTTTGCTTTGGGAAATAATTTCCTACAAACATTCAAGCGGTTCACTCAAGAGAACGAGATGAGAAGACTTATTTTCACAACATTATGTGATCATAAGATTATTGTCGAGAGATCTGCGGAAGCATTTTCGAGAAAAATGCCCATTGATTTTTCGCGGCAAAGCGTGGTGATGAAGCCAAACTTCACAATCCAAAAATGGCGGATCGAAGGAAATTTGGTGAAGCTTTATTATCCTATAGACAATTTGGTTCAATCCGGAAGGATCGGAAGATATGGGATAATAACTTGTATTCATTCGAGTACAAGGAGAAGAACGAGTCACTCCGAAGCCATTGCGAGAATTATGGATGAGTCTAATGGAGAATCCACAGAGTGATGTAACCATAGAGGAACAAATATCACTCGAGGATATCGAAAGAAGATCGAAGGAATTACAATGAAGATCCTTTGGCTTGGTGGGATAAACGAGCTTAAAGCTTCCTTAAGGGTTAAACCTGGAAAGGAGTGCGAGTTCGTAAGATTCAAACCAATCCTTATGAACCAGGAAGATCGTAAGGATATGCAAAGATACTTAAGGAACATCTTGACCTTAAGTTAATTTCACCAGGAGTTTCTCCATACAAACAGCGATCCGGGATTCTTAGTTAGAAACCATGGAGAAATCAAAAGAGGAAAGCGAAGACTTGTTATTAATTACAAAGGAATTAATAACATTTTGGAGTTCGAAGCGGATACTATATCCCAAGCGAGAGAACATCTGTTTAAGCGTATCAAAGGTGCCAAGATATTCTCAAAGTTCGATTGCAAGTCCGGATTCTACAGTTAAGATGGAGGAAGAAAGTAAGAAGTTTACTGACTTTCTCTACACCACGGGGACACTATATTTGGAGCGTGATGCCTATGGGATTGGCTAATGCACCCCGGATATATCAAAGAAAGATGGATAATCTTTTCAAAGATTATTTCGATTTCATGTTCGTGTATATCAACGACATTCTAATCGCATCAAAGAACATGAAGGAGCATCTCAAACATTTGGAAATATTTTTCGGATGTTTGTCACAAAGAAAGGATTAGTGCTTTCGGAAAAGAAGGCGTGTCGCAACAAGAACAGATTGAATTCCTCGGAATTGAAATCGATGAATCTGGAATTATTCTACGAATCATATTGTGGAAAAGATACGAGGATTTCGGATACACTTTGAAAGACAAGAAGCGACTTGAGTTTTCTTGGAGTTGTTAATTTTCTTTGGAATGTTTATTAACAATCTAGCATACTACGAGGAAGGTGTTTAGCCCATTACTTAAAAAGATCGATATTCAAATGGGAAGATGAACATCAAGAAGGAATTAAGCAACTTAAAGAAGTTTGTAAAAAGCTTCCAAAACTTGCGATTCCCAGAGACGAGGATGAACGGTTCTATATACGGATGCAGTGATGATTGGTGGCGGCGATTCTTACGAAAGTCACACCAAGCGAGGAAGTGCCATGCGAATCTTTGCGCGGTTTTATTCACCCCTAGTGAAGCAACTTCGGTGGCATATTAACGAAAAATAATTCTTTGCGATCGAAAAAGGCTTTTAAAAAATGGCCTCTATTTTCTTGGCTAAAAGTTTACTTTAAAAATTGATAATTCAAGTGTCAAGGCTTTTCTAAAAAAACAAAATTGAATCAAAACCGAGAAAAGGCTCGATTACTTAGATGGCAAGGCTGAATGTCAATATTATGATTATGATATTGTCATTATAAAATCTCATGAAAATATTCTTGCGATTTCTTGACACGAGATGGAAGGGCGGCGTTCTTGTGAAGTCATTAAGCGAGTAAGACATCTCGGGGAAAACCTGGAGAGTCTAGAAGCGAGATTTTGGGGCGTTATGTATCAATGCGAGAGAAGTTCTTTGGGCGACTTCAACGGTGACCAAAATCGTTTCTAGTCAAATACGAGCATGCCGGTTCGCTCAAGGACAATTGTTCTTAAGCGGCTGCAAGGGCCTCTCTTCCGGGCCGCATCTCCTATGGTGCAAAAAGGGGCCGAGAGAGTACGGGGCTCTAACCCGGAGGTTATGGATTCAAGTACCATAATCACAAGTGTTGCGGTGATGCATCCCCGAGTGTACAAAGCGTAGCGAATGTTGAAGCTCCGGTGTCACAACCCGAGTCTTCAAGTCAACCCGACACCTGCAGGGTAAAGAGAGAGAGTTGAATCTTAGGCCACAAACAGGCAAATCTAAGGTTCAAGCGCGAGATTAAGATTTCTCCTATGCGGGTGTATCGGAGGCAATGGGAGAAACTAGTTACAAGACAAGGTATTAAACCGGAAAACAATGGTTGATATCTCAGGCAAGTATCCTAGAGTTTGGATGAAACCAGGAAGTCATCCAAATGAAGTACATGAATGGTATACTTTTGGAGCTTTAGCTTCAATCTATACCGTGTCACCAAGATTCCCAGAAATTTCAAAATTACCGAAATGGATTGGGGAAGCGATTTACGAGACACGGGCTAATAATCCACACTTGGCCGGGTGATATTTTGGAACTGTATTTTATCGGTGCGGCTCTGAACCAAAGAAAAAAGGCTTTAATGAAGCTTTTCATTTCATCAAGCTAAGAAGACCGGATGGAAATGCTTTAAAATATATTAAAGCAGCTTCACCGGAAGAAGGACCAGTGTTAGTAGGAGCATTTTCTGAAGACGAAGCTTCTACCAAACGAGCATGGGGTCTTTGGGTTTGTCTAACTGAAATGGACAAAGTCAAATATCCATTTAAGTTCTTCCAGAATTCGGCGAATGGATCTTTCCTTTGGAATTCGATGGTGGATCAACTACGAGGATTTGCGGAGGAACTCTTGAGACCAAAAGGAGAATTCTCTGGGAAAACAAGATTCCTGCGAGCAAAGAAACTTACAGGAAATTACTGTAACATGGCGCATGTTGGCCGTTGGATCGACCGGATCTGTCAAGCATGTCCCGAGCAAAGGAACCCGAGTTTGGGAAAGGTTTCGACCCAAACCCGACCGAAGCGAGGACCATACAGTGGAAAGGATAAGGGCCCGACTCACAAGACGCGTTTTCCTCGGGGACCACGCAGACCACCAACTTTTTAAAAGATTCCCCGACAACCATCACATGGTGAGTTTGAGTCACGGAAAAAGAAAAGAAAGATAGGTGGCGAGCAATAATTCGGGAGTATGCGTAAGTAGTGACGTCTTACATCTCAACAAGATTTGAAGTCCGAATTTCAAGTCCGGACTTACCTCTATAAATTGCAGGATTTGAAGGAAGCTAGGGACATCGAACATTTTCCTTAGTTTTCTTATAATAAAGTCTGAGAAAAATTTGTAATATTTTGAGTGTTTTAGTTTTTAAGTTTTATGTATTTACGAGTGCAAGCCTCGGCTATGAGAGGCTAAAAACCAAGTATTCTCCTCCCAAAGGAGATTACTAATGTAATAAATTTTTCTTTAAGTTCTTAATAAAATAAAGGTTGTTTGTTCAACATGTGTTCATGATGTACTATTGATCAATCCCCTTTGAAGAATTACTTTTACGCCTTGGAGTAGGAAACGAACCAAGGCTGTGTTGAGCGGTTTCTGAAGGAGTCGGATAACTTGCGAGATCATCTTCCCGAGGTGAGGTTGAGTTGAGGAGTGAGTTCGTCAAAACGATCTGGGGCGATAATTTTCCGACTGGTGGTGTTGCGAACCACTTAACCCGGTGTTGTTTCGGTCAAAAGAGGTATGAATTTTAAGGGATTTATTATTTTTACGGAAGCATGTTGGGCCTGATATGGTCGTAATGGACTATTTTCATTTTCAGTCTAAAGATCCAATTTGTATACGGATGAATACTTGAAATAAGATCTTGATAGAAGTATGTCTTGTTGAGTTTATAGGCTGGAAACCTGACATGATCCATCTAAAACCTCTGAATAGAGACTGGATCTAAGTAGGTGTAACAATGCCACGAACAAAACAAGTTACAGAAAAATCGGGTTCTTATTTCTCGAAAAATCCGAAAAACAAATTGATTAGGGAGTGAAAACTTTTTTATTACATTATAATGCAATATATTTATCCTTATGGAGCAATCTGCAACAAATTAGAGTTTAAAGGGATAACTACAACTATTGTTATTAAAGAATAAAATCCTAGGGGCAAAATGGTCCAAAAGTTGCAAAGAGTAATTATTTTCGTAGTTCAGGATGCAAAAGGTTAAAAATAAAAGTCTAGGTTGTGAAGTGTAAAAAGGGGTAAAGTTGAGGTGGTTAAAAATAATTATCTCCCCAAAAGTGCAAAAGATCAAATGTCCTCACAAATATTTACAAACCTCTCGATTCATGCAAATATTGATGTCGAGTACTCAAGATCTAATATTGAAACTCATCTCTCGAATTATGAATCAATATATCAAACAAGTTAAATCATTGATCAAGTGATAAAACAAGAATAAGCTCAAAGTACTCAAATAGGCTTCAAGATAATAACTTCAACTAAGATTAAAACATCCAACAAGAGTTCATTAATCTACTTCCAAACCCTAAATCTAAAAGTTTAGCTACACATGATTTCTAAACAACTCATAAACAAATTGTTCATAGCCATGACAACTAAAAATGAAAGATGAAAACTACAAGAGAAGCAAGAAAAACTTAGGAAAGTCGACAATCTCTCGATGTATCTCCGTTCCTTGAGCTCCGATGCAACCCCATTGTCTCCTTGATGTCTTCTTCCAAGAATATATCTTTGTCTTGTGTTGTAGATCCCAAAATGTCAGAATATCCCCTAGTGTGCGCCCCAAAAAGTGCTTATATACCTCCTCAAAAGCCTAGGTCATTTCTTTGTCAAAATCTTTGCAAGATGCATAAACAGGGGACGGGGTTACCGTGCGTCATGCGTGCCGTAGGCAATTCCTCTTTTCACCAACCAGCGCACGGGTCGTGCGTGGGACGCACGGGTCACCCATGCGCATTGTCGTAAGGAGATTTTCAATCCTTCAGTGGCGCAAGGGTGGTGCGTGTACGCACGGGCTACCCATGCGCATTGCCGTACCTTCAGTTCTTCCTTGCCAGGGACGCACGCGCGCGCCCTACCCGTGCGTCTTCTATTTTTTCACCATTTGTGGTATTTTTTCCTCCGCAATGCTCGTATTTGTCTCCAAATTACTTCAAATATCATTAAATCCCTGCAAAACGAGCAAAGCATAATATCTTTTCCACAAAGAGCGAATATGAACCATTTCACATGAGTTTATGCACGTTAAATCGCCATTTTAGCCATAAATACGCCCCAAAATACATGCAAATCTCACACCTATCACTTATGTTGAGTAGAGATGGTAGCATAGATAATTCAATCAACGTATTTATTGTGTCTCGAGAGAGGATAAATTACTTTGTGATCGTCTTATAGGGAAGATAGATAATAACTATGGCTTGATTAATCTGATAACAAGAGGGAGATTAACTGAAACCATAATCCTAGAATCCATCGATTTATTTGATCTTTTCAATCGTAGCAAAGTAATTTTATGCTAAATATTTTCTTAGTATTATAAAACAACAATCACATTTCGATCGTCTAAATAAAAATAGAGCTATTACTTCATTAATTTATTAGTCTCGTGGGATCAACCTTGCTTACCCTATCTATTAATTACATTGTTCACTTGCGGTGAGACTATGAAAAAAAGGCGGACACTTACACTATAAGAAAATTCCAGTTACCGATAGAATTTACCGACGTAAATGATTTTTTCACTAAAATTTACCAAATGATACCCAAAAAATAAAAAATATTATTATTACCCAAATTATGCCGATTGATCATCGATGGTTTTAAATTTAGCGATTGAAATACTATATATAGGTATTTACCAATAATCTTTGATTAAGGAGGTAAATATTTACCTACAATGATTTCACTACAATGATTTCACATATAATGATTTTACCTATACTTTACGATTATTTTAATATACTTACATATAATTTTTCTCTAAGTAAATAAGCTTTTTTTCTTGTAGTGTTATGACATATACGATTTTTTGGTGGTTTCATTTAAACCGAACACGAAATACTAGTTTTAGCATTTACTTGTGAAAATCCATATATCCAAAATATAGCATATAGCCTACAAGAAATTGGGGTACATATGTTTATATGTAAATCTTTATTACATTTTAGGTAAAAAAAAATTACTTAATTTTTCTAAAATCTTTGTTGTAGATGAGCAAATCGATTTTGCTATCAATTTGCGGTTTCTAGAGAGTACCAGTTGATAGCAAATTTTGTAAGGGTATGAACTTAATAATAACAAGATGGAGGAATAAATTGTTGAGTATAATGTTACGAGAATCGGGATGCCTTCAAAATGGCAAATTACGAGAAAGAAAGATTACAAGAAAAATAATAACTATTACAACTTCTTCAAAAGAACTTTCGGAAGCTTGAGTCGAGACGCGAATCTCTTTCCAAAAGCAATTACGTCCCGGCTAGTGCTCACGGTTTGACGTATTCTTCCAAAGATGAAACGACTTACGTCTTACGTGTAGTAGCACCACTAACACGAAGCACCTTGAACTAGAAATGTCTTTGAGGGCGGTTCTTGGACTTAGTGCGAGAATGCGAGAAAATGATTGTATGCTTTTTGATGGAGTATGAATTACGTATCAAACTAATGCACAAATATGTATAAATAGCCAAACATTCCACTGCGGGAAAAAAAAAACTGGGTAGTGGGCATTAAACATTTGTAACAACCAGGTGTTACACCCCACTCTTGCATAACAATCATGTAGTGGGCTAACTTCGGTGACCACCACCGCTGCGGGAGTTACAACTCCAACGATCGCACGAATGCGGACACCTACAATGTCCCGGTTCATTGAGCTCAACAGATCCAAGCGATCACTCGAATCAGGCCAAGCCCATTTTCGAGTGGCAAAACTTTAGTGGACCTGGACTCGGGCCCAATAGGGCGGGCCGCCCGACCCAAGCCCAGGCCAGCCCGTGCCCAAGCCCCCGGCCCATGCCCAGGCAGGCTGGGGCGGCGGCAGCGCGCGTGTGGCCCACTTGTGATCATCCACTTGTGTTATAGTTTATACAACAAATAACACCTTCTAGTAAATAAACTAGGATAAACTATGATTTGTATTCCATGTGGGATAAGGCATAAGCCTTTCATCTCCTTTAAATAATCTTTACATAATGCCCAATTATGTGGCTACCTTCGTGTATTAATTTCTCACTCACCGAAATTCGGTTTGAGAAATAAAAATACTACGAACATCTACTCGAACGTAGATTAATAATATATAATTTAATTCCTCCAGAATTAAATATTTAGCCACCGAAAAATTGGTCAAAGTCGGTCGACACCCACTTTATCAAAACCAAAATTTCCAACAATCCCCACATGAGTGGAAATTAATGTATGCATGAATGCAGACACGCAAACCAGTCCTCAAGAGACAATATTGCATTCGGAATGGTAGCTTATGGCTTTGAACCTTCCGTAGTCAATACCATCGGGTACACTGGCGGCTTAGTGGACGCAATGCCTTGAACTATTCCTCCACGGTGTATACCAAGTCAACAGTATTAACACAATAAGGTCTCAACACCTTCTGTTCTCACGTTTTGTGTCCGTTTCGGCCATGGACACCACTTTGGATTCATAAGTGTTACTTTGAAGCGGCCCGCACTTCTCACTTATATAGGTGATCTCTGTCAGAGTATCTGCCATACTCAACCTCAACGAGGTGTAGAAATCATTAAAAGTCAAATGACTTAGCCTCACCACAACTTTGCAGGTGTTTCAACACTTGGTATTGCTTTCTAGGGATGGGTTATAAATTGTTTCCAAGTGTTACAACATAACCTTCATAGTTTAGTTTTCCCGTTGAACCAAGTTATTGGGATCTCCAGTCATCATGGTTGGGTTACCACTATGATGGTTATTTTTACTTTGTGGACTTTAAGCCCATTCCCTCTAGTAATTTACCTAATTGATCTCGATTCAGTCCTTTCGTCAAAGGATCTGCCAAATTGTCTTTTGACTTTACGTAGTCAATTGACATCACACCATTTGAGATCAATTGTCTAACAGTATTGTGTCTCCGACGAATATGTCTAGACTTACCGTTATATATATTGCTCTGTGCCCTTCCTATAGCCGCTTGGCTATCACAGTGAATCATCATAGAAGGCACAGGCTTCCTCCAACATGGAATATCTTCCAAAAAAATTCGAAGCCACTCTTCTTCACACGGCTTTATCCAAGCTATAAACTCGAATTCCATGGTGGACCGAGCTATACACGTTTGCTTCGTGGACTTCCACGATACCGCACCACCTCCAATGGTGAATATGTATCCACTAGTTGAATAAGAATCTTTCGAATCAAATCCAACTAGCATCACTATATCCTTCAAGTGCAATTTGGATATCTTGAGTAGTATAGCCCGTAATCCAAGGTATACTTCAAGTATTTTAACACCCTGGTTAACGCTTTCCAATGCTCATGGCTTGGATTGCTCGTGAACCTACTCAACATATTTACTGAGGGTAGGCCAAGTGCGGGCGTGTACAATTTGTGATGTACATCGATTTTATATTATCGTGAGTATTCCATCCCGAGCCATTTGGTTACGCTTTATTAGCAACCCGGTTATACTTAAATCAATGGCGTCTTTGACGGTGAATATCAAAAGCATTGAATTTCTTGAGCACTTTTTCCACATAGTGGGATTGTGACAAGATAATTCCATTAGGAGTTCTATTGATTTTTATCCCAAGGATTACATCGGCGATCCCCATATCCTTCATGTCAAAGTTCCTCTTTAACATTCTTTTTAGTCTCCATGATAGTATCATGACTCACGCCCATGATTAACAAATCGTCTACATATAGACAAACTATGACAAATGCTTGATGTCCCTTTGACATATACGCATTTATCACACTCGTTGATTTTAAATCCATTTGACAACATCGTATTGTCAAACTTAAGATGCCATTGTTTGGAGCTTGTTTCAGATCCGTACAAAGATCTTATTAACTTGCACACCTTCTTTTCTTGACGGGTGCAACAAACCCTTCAGTTGTTCCATGTATATTTCACATCTATCTCTCCATTCGAAAACGCCGTCTTGGCGTCCATCGATGAATCTCTAGATTGTGCAAGCGGCAATCGCAAGAAGCACCGAATAGATGCAATCCTCGTTCTTTGGAGAATAGGTGTCAAAGAAGTCATATCCTTTTTTTGTTTAAAGCCTTTGGCTACAAGCGTGCTTTATACTTATCAATAGTTCCATCTGCTTTATACTTCTTCTTTAGGATCCATTTACATCCTAAAGTTTTATGACCAAAGCAGGAGATCAACCAACTCCCAAGTATGGTTCGAATGGACTCGATTTCACTATTGATAGCTTTTGCCGGAGCGGAGCATCCGGATCGAAGCCTCTTTAATCGAGTTTGGCTCACCATCTAACATAAATGTTATGTAATGTCGGCCCAAAAGACTTAGCCGTCTTAGACCTCTTCTGCGTCTCGATTCTTCACTAATTGGTGTTGAACCACTTGCGCGTTTCGTGAGTTCTTTTATTATTACTCACTTCTAATTTTTCTCTACAAGGGTAGACATCCTCAAAGAATACAACATTCCTTGATTCGATTATGGTACCTTGATCATTTCCGGATTTTTCGACTTATGTATCATAAACCTATATGCACTACTTTGGTATGCATATCCCACAAAGACACAATCAACTGTCTTTGGTCCAATTTTAACTTGTTTTGGTTCGTGTATTGCTACCTTAGCCAAACACCCCCACACTTTAAGGTATTTATAAGAGAACTTACGATTTTCCACAATTAAGTAAGGTGTCTTATCTTTCCCTTTAAGTGGTATTTTATTCAATATGTGGTTGGTATGTTAAAACAGACTTCCCCCCACATATTCAGGGTAATCCTAACTTATCAACATGGCATTCATCATCTCTTTTAGAGTCCGGTTTTTGCGTTCAAGAACATCAGTTGAAGCGTAGTGAATATGGTGCTTTGTTGTTTGATGAATTATGCCCGATTTGGGTACATAGTTCTTCAAATGGTGCAACATATTCGCCACCTCTATCACTCCGAATTATTTTAATCCAACCAAGTTGATTTTCAACTTCATTTTTATAATTCTTAAAAGCCTCTAATCTTCTTCATCTTTGCTTCTTAACAAGTATAAGTAGCAAAATCTTGTGCAATCATCAATAAATGTGATGAAATATTTTTTACCACCTTTAGTTTGCACGAATTTTAGATCACACACATCGGTGTGTATCAACTCTAAAGGTGAAGTGCTCCTTTCAACCGAATGAAACGGTAATTTAGCCATTTTAGCTTCAACACAAACTTCACATTTTCTTTGTGAGTTTACTTCGTAAATTAATCAATTCTAAATTTACCAACCTTTTTATAGCATTCGATTTACATGTCCTAATCTAATATGCCATAAATTAGAGCACTCAACAATATAAATGAAGATTCATTCTTATTCATATTCTCGCCAAAACGGCGTACGATCATTACATTCATTTTGAACAGTCCTTTGTGCAGATAACCCTACCAAGGAATCTGTCCAAATTTGCTAAGTATAAACTTTTCGGACTCAAAAACTAGTCTAAACCCATGGTTGACCAAAGAACGAAACCGAAACAGATTTTTGCGGATGTCCGGGACATGCGGCACATCCTTCCAGCTTCAACTCCTTTCCCGAAGTCGGCTTTAGCACCACCGTTCAACGCCCGAACATCGGAAAGAGGCATGATTCCCCATATGGAGCTTCCTTCCCGGTCGATGGGATGTAAGAAGAGAATGCATCCTTATCGAACAGACATGGCAAGTGGCACCGATATCCACAAACCATTCTTTTTCAGGTTATCCACCAAATTGGCTTCAAACACCACCGCCCGACATGTCAACTTCTCAGCTCCCCTTTCTTCAACCACATTGGCATTGGACTGCGGTTTGGTTTTCTTTTTCTTTGGTGACGGCGATCCTTTTGCCATATGGTTCGGTTTGCCCGCTTGTAGCAAGCTCCTGAATTTTCCAGTTGCCGGTTTCTTGCCTTTATCGTTAGGCCTTTTCTTGAGTTACTTGACGAGTGCTCCATCAAGTTGGCTTTTGACTCCATAGGGACAAGCTTGGACTTAGAGTCAATCCTCCTATTGTCTTCCTCAATTACGAGTTTGACAATCGGATCCTCTAGTCCCATCTCCTTTCGCATGTTTGAGATAATTCTTGAAATCCCTCCAACTTGGGGGCAATTTCTCAATCAAGGCGGCCACTTGAATGCTTCCTGCAAAGCCATTCCCTCGGCAGAGATTTCATGTAGGATCAATCGGAACTTCGAACTTGTTCCATCACGGTTTTAGAATCAACCATCACAAAATCCAAGAACTTACCGACAACAAATTTCTTCGTCTTTGGCATCCTCGGTTTTGTACTTCTTCTCCAAAAGAATCCCACAATTCTTTGGAGGATTTCACAAAGACAATACACATCAGTAAAGTGCATCACTAAGTCCGTTTAGAACATAGTTACGGCACAGGAAATCACCCTGGCCCCATGCATCAAACGCAACGCGTTTTTCAAAGATCGTTTCGTTCTTCAACAACAACGGAGCGTCCTCGGTCGAGATACTTCGCCGGACTTAGGGTAGTCGGGTAGAACAACATTTTTGCTTTGCCACCTCTTGAAGTCGAAACCCATGAATTTTTCGGGTTTCTCGGCAGCTGAGCGGGAGGGATGATCGGGGTTACGCTTGTGCTTGCCATAGTGAAGTTCGGTTAATTGCTTTGCGATTGTTGAGTATAATGTTCTGAGAATCGGGATGCCTTCAAAATGGCAAATTACGAAAAGAAAGATTACAAGAAAAATAATAACTATTACAACTTCTTCAAAAGAACTTTGGAAGCGAGTCGAGACGAATCTCTTTCCGCAAAAAGCAATTACGTCCCGGCTTTAGTGCTCACGGTTTGACGTATTGCTTCCAAAGATGAAAGCGACTTACGTCTTCGTGTAGTAGCACCACTAACACGAAGCGCACCTTGAACTAGAAATGTGATGTGAGTTCTTGGACTTAGTGCGAGAATGCGAGAAAATGATTGTATGCTTTTTGATGGAGTATGAATTACGTATCAAATCGCAATGCACAAATATGTATAAATAGCCAAACATTCCACTGCGGAGAGAAAAAAAAGCTGGGTAGTGGGCATTAAACATTTGTAACAACCAAGGTGTTACACCCCACTCTTGCATAACATCATGTAGTGGGCTAACTTCAGGTGACCACCACTGCGGGAGTTACAACTCCAACGATCACACGAATGCGGACACCTACAATGTCCCGGATTCATTGAAACTCAAGTCAACATCACTCGAATGCGGGCCAAGCCCATTTTCGAGTGGCAAAACTTTTTTAGTGGACTGGACCTGGGCCCAAAGGGCGGCGCCGCCCGCCCAGGTCGGGCCAGGGCCGGGCGGCAGCGGCGCGTGTGTGCCCACTTGTGATCATCCACTTGTGTTATAGTTTATACAACAAATAACACCTTCTAGTAAATAAACTAGGATAAACTATGATTTGTATTCCATGTGGGATAAGGCATAAGCCTTTCATCTCCCTTTAAATAATCTTTACATAATACCCAATTATGTGGCTACCTTCGTGTATTAATTTCTCACTCACCGAAATTCGGTTTTGAGAAATAAAAAATACTACGAACATCTACTCGGAACGTAGATTAATAATATATAATTTAATTCCTCCAGAATTAAATATTTAGCCACCGAAAAATTGGTCAAAGTCGGGTCGACACCCACTTTATCAAAACCAAAATTTCCAACATAAATTTATGCAATATTCTCGAAATTAAAACAGGGAATATTTTGGGATATTATAAATTAAGTGCAAGAAAAAGATTACGAGCCCCTAATATGTGGCCACGTGGGACCAAGGTGTAATTTTGTCACTTTTTTCTACCAAAAAATGATGAACTATTTATTCAAACTGTGATGTATGTTAAAAGAATTGTGCATTGTAAAAGTGGATTACCTGTAATTAATGTTTTGTACATTAGAAACATCGATCACAGTAAGTTTTATATCGAATAAAATTAGTGTCACAAAAATTGAGACAAGGGAGTATTAAGATAGACATAATATATATTGCTACGTCTTTTTGTATAAAACACCAGTCAGTCTACATTTTCCCACATTATTAGATAATATGACATATACATCGTCATGTGTTCACCATTTTGACTGAAACAGGGATTCTAACTTTGTGATTAGCAGAAATCCAAGCAATAGCTCCTTGAACATATTCAGATCCATTTTTGGTGAAATCTTGCCTGTTAAAGCTAACCTTGTATGTCATCTTCTGATTCACATTAGTGAAGACAAGAACAGTAGGCTCGACAACCATGTTCACACCTGGAACATTTTCAATCTTGACATTATAAGTTGATTTTGCATTGCCAACGTTTGTCACTGTCCTGGAATACGAAAGGCTCTTACGTCCTAGTTCGACAGCAAACGACGGATAGTTCAGCTCTGCTTCGGGTAAACTATGATATTCCGATCCGTTGCAATTGATATTTTCCTGGACGATAACAGCAACCTGGTTTTCATCATAGAGGGAACACAAGTACGAAATATAATCTCGACTAGGGATGTCGTAAACAAGCCCTGGATTCATGGCCAGAGATGGATTCACGTGTCCCGCTCCGATAGCGAAAATGTCGGCAGGGAGGTTTTGTCGTTGGTCGAGAATAGGGTCCTGGTTCAGGTTGAATTGTGTGGCAGTAGTCATGATAGCCGATTTAATCATCGCGGGAGACCAATCAGGATGTGCGCTTTTGATCAAGGCCGCGACGCCGCTAAGATGAGGGCAAGACATTGAAGTGCCCGAATCAATGTAAAAACCTGGATTTCCATGGTCCAATGATTCGTTCCATGCTGCAATAATGTCGGTACCAGGGCCAATAATGTCCGGCTTTAAGATTCCAGGACTGGCCGAATTAGGCCCTCTTGATGAGAATGATGCAACAGCAGGAGCCGTTTTATCTCCTACGAATGTCCCTTTAAACGAAACGGTTATGACAGGTTTAGAAGTTGAGTTAATGTATGCTCTGATCTTTTCTCCATCAAAATAACTCACACTAAGAGTCGGCAACACCGCCTTAGGAAAAACTAAGGCGGTGTAGCCCTCATAGTCGACGTTCATCAAAATCAAAGCAACCGCGCCTGCTTCTTTATAGTATTCTTCTAGATCGGTCAGATAAGAGCCTGGCGTTTCGTATAATACTATCTTCCCCTTGCTTTCTGCTTCACCTTCATTAACCAAAGGCAACATTGTGGACGGGAAATTCGGGTGGCCAAGTGTCACACCTTCAATCTCGTCCCGATTTCCTAGCTTGGCAACACCTACAATCTTTCTGTCGGTAGTGCTAGCACCAACTGTGAGCATCCATGGAGCCTCGTTTATTGCTGAATTTAGTTTTGGACCGTCGTTACCGGCTGAGGAACTCACAAGAATGCCCTGTTTCATTGCAGCAAAGGAACCTATGGCTATGCTATCTTCATAGAAAGGTAAAGAATGCAAGTAGCCGATGGAAATTGAAATCACGTCGACACCATCTTCTATGGCCGCATCAAATCCGGCCAATAGGGCGCTGTCGGAACAACATACTTTGTAGATAGCAAGGTGAGCAAGAGGGGCTAAACCAGATGCAGTGCCATTGGCTTGGCCGAACAGATTGGCACCCGGAACAAAGTTTCCGGCCGCCGTACTGGCCGTGTGCGTGCCATGCCCATCATCATCGAAAGGCGGATTAGTATCCACGAAACTCCTGGCGCCGATAAGCTTATTGTTACATGCCTTTTTATTGAATTCGCATTTCCCTTTCCACCTGGCAGGCGGAGGGGGCACGCCTTTGTCGTCGAAAGACGGGTGGGATGGTGTGATTCCGGTGTCCAAGACTCCGATAATCACACCCTTGCCGAAGCTTGTCCATGGACCGTTGTTCTGATTCAGGCCTAAGAAGGTGGGAGTACGAGTTGTGTGTAAACTGTACTTCTTCTCGCCTCGCGTACAAAAACCCGTCTTTCTTTTCTATCTCCTCCAATTCCCGAGGAGTTAGTTTCGCTGCGAATCCATTGATCACGTGTCGATAAGTGTGAACAATGCGGGACGGATCCCTGTCGGGCAAAAATGAATGGTACCAACTTTCCAGGCTTTCCGATTGTTCGAAAATTCGATCTTCGGGCAAGCTTAGATGGACAATGTATGTTTCCAGGTTGTTATTTGCCAGGGCTGGATGGAAAATAAATGTGAGAATTAATATTGAGACAAGAAACATTGGAGACATATTTTGCAATCGGTTAGAGTAATTAATTTGTGCTGGAATTAATAACATGAATGCTGTCTATATATAATTGCATGGAACCTAATGGAGTCATATTTTCGGGGGTCTTGAAATGGAACGACAATGTTTTTACGTATGACACTCAAATTTCATCAATTTGATCCTAATTGGTGAGATTCGTACGATTCGACATTCCTGCTAGTCGGTATACATTACAACCTATGAAGCACTGATACGGATACGTGACACGGGTACAATACGATACGGGTACGAAGATACGATATATATTAAAATTTTAAGGATACGGGTACGGCATATATAATTTATATATAATTATATTTTTTATATTATTATAAATATAGATGTACTAAGTACAATAAAAAAAATCCATGTTTAACTTGAAAAAAACTAAAAGAGCATAAATACTCAAATCTCAAATGTGCAAGTTTCTTAGCGATCAAAATTTTAACAAGTTTCATAATCTAAAAATTTAAATAACAACCAAATAAAATTACACAATCAAATAGGAGTTGTACTCTAGAAGGATACGTCTTGTTTTTTCTCATATACGGGAGTTGGGGCATATCTTTTTTCCTTTTTTTTTTTTTTAAATTTAGACACTTTCTGGATACATATTTATACGTATTCCAGACGTGTCAGTATCCGGACTATCCGGAGTGTATCTGACACGGATACGTCGGCTTGAAAGGAGTGTCGGTGCTTCATAGATTACAACAAATGTTAGTTCAAACTTAATCACCATCGGTCATAATTTAGGATATGTTACAAGCTGACACTCCAGATCTGTAATTAGAAATGCAATAGAATTTTCACGACCTTAGTGTCATTTTCGGATATGCATTTCTAGTAACCATAAGGAAGTATAATGGAAAATTGGAAGTCAATTTTTTTATCGAGAAAATTACGTTTTTGGTCCATTGAGATTCGGATTGGATCTTCTATTCCATGATGGTATTTTATCTCTTGTTCCACTGAGCGGATGATTAACACGTGTATAGAAGTTACCATATTAATTTTTGGAGCATAAATCAAGGCTAAATTGTGGGGTTTTAATATAGTAAATAATGTGATGAGTAACAAATTTTAAACTTATTACTGTTCATAACAACTCAAGCAATCAAATAATGAATAATTATTTATTATTGACTAATTAAATAATCAAATAATTAATTAGTTTAACAAAAATAAATTGCCATCTAGTAATTAATTAATTATTTAAAAACTAGCTGAGTTTTTAGTGCAATAAAATTAGTCCGATTTATAACTATGTATAATGTAATTGATCCATTTTCCATCGAGTACGTAGTAGCTTTTGATCAATTATTAACTTAATAATGAGTTAGCAAGTGAAGAAAAAACCCATTAATTACAATAAATATATAAATAATATGTATAAAATGATATACTAAATTTATTTTTTTTATTTATATGCTTTCCGTCAATGTTTATTACTTTCTTTTTCTAAAATTTTTATTTTTTTCTCATCTTTCCTCGTACAAGATGATAATCTATTTTCTGGAAGAAAAAAAATCTAGGTTACTAGTAGAATTCTATATTTGAAAATAACACCAAGCTAGCTAGGTCTTACAAAATTCTATTGCAATACTAATTACAGACCTAGAGTACTGCTAGTAATGTCCTAACACCTAAGTATGACTAATATTAAATTATAGCTAAGATTTGTTGTAATAACGATTCGTAGGAATATAGAATCGTGCGAATCTCACCAATTAGGATCAAATTAATGAAATTTGATTGCTAGACGCAAAAAATATTGTAGTTCCCTTTCAAGAACCACGAAAATGACTCCATATATTGATTGTTCAAATTAAAAGTCAAGGTTCCACACTGTTTTTTTCCTAATGGAAGAGCAAACAATATATATAGACAACATTTGGTTATAATTCCAGCACAAAGCACGTACTATAGGTGATAGCCAAAAATGGGTTTAATTGCAAAATTGGTTCCGTAACTATAAGGGGCTAGACTTCAAGAATTGACCCAGTGGCATTGGAGTTGCAATTACAACCTCAAGGTCTTGAGTATAAACCTTGAATAACACGGAGTGAGATTGAGGTTGCCCTTCCCCCCAAAGATTAGGATCATCCCTGGGAAAGACGGATGTCCTAGAATGTGGAGTTTGTACCCCCAGCTAGTGTAGAGATACTGTGGGTCGAAAAAAAAAAGAAAATTATAAGGGGCTAACAATTTTGTTCTTCTAAATATTTTAGGTAGCAATTTTGATCCTACAAGTTCTAATTTAAGAAATTTTAGTCTTATAAGTTCTGATTTTGTGTGGTATTGGTCCCAACTGGGTATTTCAATATTTCATTTGTTCCCACAATACCATTGTAATTAAGCTAAAAATGCTCAAAATACCAAAATTATCTTTGTCTATTAAAGGTTACATGACTGAAATTGTTAGTTTGACTAAAGGATAAAACCGTTAAAAATCAAAACTACCACATCCTCAAAAAGTTACATGGCTAAGATTAACCACCCCTATGAATTGCAAGACTAAACTTGCAATCAAGTGGTAAAACTGCTCCATTGTTTCTTCTCTCAATCATTCTCACATTAATTACTCCATTCTATTCACAATAAGTGTCTTTTGTAGGGGTGGCAATTCGAGTCGTGTTCGGGTTCACGGGTCGTGTTGAAACACTATAATTACACAAATTTGGTCAACCCAAACACGACCCATTTAATTATTTGGGTCAGATGGGTCAACCCAAACACAACCCGTTTAATACACGGGTAACCCGAAACGACCCAAAATGACCTGTATATTTTCCAACCTTGAATAAACCATCTATTTATTATGATAAAATGGGGATTTAGGTTATTTATATATAGAATATTAAAGACATAACGAATTATTAAAATCAAAATATGTAAATCATAAATTTGCTTCATGATATAAGGGTTATTAGATTAGGCATCCAAGAACATGGACAAACTCCTAATAAGTTGCACCCTACAATATGCTAACATATAAATAAAAAAATATAATTAAGGTTCAAGAAAAAACACAAACTTATGATGCAAATATTAATGAAAAGACAATTAATTAACACATCACCGAATATCAAAGTAAAATTTATTAGAATTTTTTTTCTTTAAGCGGGTTAAATGGTCATTTCAGGTCAACCCAAAACTGGCCTGTTTATTATTCGGGTTAAATAGATCTGACATGATCATGACCCGAATAATAAATGGGTTGACTCTAACCCACTTATATTGTGTTAAGTTTGGGTCGTGTTTTTGTATCGTGTCAGAGATTGCCACCCCCTATCTTTTTTACACTTAAAAAGTTATTCAAAAAGACTATCTTTTTTATGTTTTCAAGACTAATGAGAAAAGATTTTCCCCAAATTACCCTTAAATCTATTAATAATAATGTCTAAATTTTGTTTTCTTCAAAACATCATTTATGATTAATTAAGGGTACATTGGGTCGTTTTAATATATTTCTTAATATGTGTGTTACACTTACTGCGAATAGAAGAGAGTATTTAGTTTAGTACAAATAAATAATCACGCAGATTAACCGAGTTTTCTAGTGCATTAGATTTATATCTCTATATTATATAAAATTGAGCTATTGTTAATTTTTGTAGAATAGTAGATTTTAACCAATTAAAAACTTAATAATTAATTAGCTAGCAAGTGAAGAAAAAAACCATTATTTATAGTTAATATATAACTATTATGTAAAATCATACATTGATTTATTTTTTATTTCATTGTTTATATTTGTTCCATCCATTTTATTACTTTCTTAATATTTTTCTAAGTTTTTGTTTCTTTCACCATTCCTTGTATAATTAAGAGTCCGTCCGATTTTTGGCATTTCTTCAATAGAAAAAATATTTTTAGCTATGTTTTTTTAGCCATCTTTAAGTTCAAATGTCCACTTTGTCCTTTTTTTCATTTTTGGGGACTAGTCCATTTCTCTGTAACGAGTTACATAACTTAGCACCGAGAAACATGTATCGGTATCAAGATACATAATTCGGTACCAAGTTATATACGACATTAATTTTTTGAAAAATGGTCAAATACCTCACTTAAATATATTTTTTTGGTAATACACCCAAATGGTGGAGGGTTTAGGCAAATCCCTCAATATGTATATTGCAAGACTGAACTGTTTACATTAGAACTGTCAATTTTGGCCCGGCCTGGTGGGCAAGCCCAACCGCTCGATAAAGGACCGGGTGAGTTACATTTTCTTAGGCCGGAATGAGCGGGATTTTTTGGCCCGATCCATTAGGCCCAAAAACCAACCGGCCCGACTTTTCCTTCGTATTTTTGGTGGGGGCTACAAAAATAGCGGCTCAATTCTTGTTTGGCCCGGGCCATCCCAATTTTTAGCTTTGGACCCGTAGTCCGATCTCGGCCCCTGACACCTCTAGTTTACATCATAGAGATTTTATAAAGAATTAAGAGATAGACAAATACATCACCAGATGACGGTCAATTTAGTTAAAATGACTAAAAAAACATGTTTTTGAAAATCACGACTATATATTACCACTAGAATTAAACCCCTAACCCAACCCACCACTCGGATCGGCTAAAACAATCCTAATCTCGTTGTAGTCCATGCCACCCACTTGGGTGGCACCCAAGTGGGTGGATCCACCCTTGGATCCACACACACCCATGTGGATGTGGGTGTGTGTGTATGTGTGATCTAAGGGTGGCACCCCAAGTGGGTGGCGTGGACCAAACCCCTAATCTCAATCGACCAAAAATGTAATTTTCTCGATAAAAAAATTGACTTCCAATTTTCCATAATACTTCCTTATGGTTACTAGAATTGTATATCCGAAAATGACGCCAAGGTTGTGAAATTCTATTGCATTACTAAATTATGACCGATGATGACTAAGTTTGAACTAACATTTGTTGTAATAACGACTAGCAGGAATGTCGAATCGTGAGAATCTCACCAATTAGGATCAAATTGATGAAATTTAAGTGTCATACGTAAAAACGTTGTCGTTCCATTTCAAGAATCCAGAAAATGACAACATTATATTATGCCATCAAAAACAGAACCTCAAGTTAATTCCATGCATTATATTTATATATAGACAACATTCAGGTTATTAATTCCATCACAAATTAATTACTCTAACCGATTGCAAAAAATGGCTCCCATGTTTCTTGTCTCAATCATTCTCACATTTATTTTCAATCCAGCCCTGGCAAATAGCAACCTGGAAACATATATTGTCCATCTAACCTTGCCCGAAGATCGAATTTTCGAACAATCCGAAAGCCTGGAAAGTTGGTACCATTCATTTTTGCCTGACAGGGATCCGTCCCGCATTGTTCACACGTATCGACACGTGATCAATGGATTCGCAGCGAAACTAACTCCTCGGGAATTGGAGGAGATAGAAAAGAAAGACGGATTTTTGTACGCGAGGCCCGAGAAGAAGTACACTTTACACACAACTCGTACTCCCACCTTCTTAGGCCGAATCGAACAACGGTCCATGGACAAGCCCGGCCCGGCCGGCAAGGGTGTGATTATCGAGTCTTGGGCCGGTGGAATCACGCCCCCACCCGTCTTTCGACGACAAAGGCGTTCCCCTCCGCCTGCCAGGTGGAAAGGGAAATGCGAATTCAATAAAAAGGCTTGTAACAATAAGCTTATCGGCGCCAGGATTTTCTCGATGACGGGCACCTTTCGTCGAGATGGGCACGACACGCACACGGCCAGCACGGCGGCTGGAAATTTTGTTCCAGGGGCCAATCTATTTGGGCAAGCCAATGGCACTGCATCTGGCTTAGCCCCTCTTGCTCACCTAGCTATTTACAGAGTATGCGAAGAAAACAATTGTTTTGATGGTACCATATTGGCCGGAATTGACGCGGCCATAGAAGATGGCGTCGACGTGATTTCAATGTCCCTCGGTGGGGTTTCTGTTCCTTTCTATGAAGAAGGCATGGCCATAGGTTCCTTTGCTGCAATGAAGAAGGGCATTCTTGTCAGCTGCTCAGCCGGTAATGACGGTCCGAATTCTCAGTCATTATCAAATGAGGCTCCATGGATTTTGACAGTTGGAGCTAGCACTACCGACAGAAATATTGTAGGCATTGTCAGGTTGGGAAATCGGGATGAGATTGAAGGACAGACACTTGGCTACCCAAATTTCCCGTCCACGTCATTGCCTTTGGTTGATGCAGACGACAACTTTGATTTCAGGGGGAAGATAATATTGTGGTTGATGACAAACAAAACCAATCCATATGCAATCGGAGAATTGGTAAAACGCAGCCGGGTGGGGCCCGATTTTGATGAACGACGAGAATTTGGGCTACACCACTTTAATTTATCCGAGAGATGCAAATTCCAACACTTTCTGTGAGTAATTTTTCTTTGGAGAAAAGATCAAAGCATACATTAAGTCGACGCGTCTAATCCTGTAGCGGGATTTACATTTAAAGGGACAATCATAGGAGATAAAAATGCTCCTCTTTGTTGCATTTTTTTCCTCAAGAGGGCCTAATTTGGCTAGTCCTGGAATCTTAAAACCCGACATAATTGGCCCTGGTATCAACATTATAGCGACATGGAAGGAATCAATTGGCCCGCGGAAATCCAGGTTTTTACATTGATTGGGTACTTCAATGTCATGCCCTCATCTAAGCAGCGTCGCGGCCTTGATCAAAAGCGCGCATCCCGATTGGTCCCCTGCGATGATTAAATCGGCAATTATGACTACCGCCACACAAATTAATCCGAATCAGGGCCGTATCATTGACCAAAGAAACCTCCCTGCCGACATTTTCGCCATTGGCGCGGGACATGTGAATCCATCCCTGGCCATGAATCCAGGGCTTGTTTACGACATTACAAGTCGGGATTACATTTCTTACCTGTGTTCTCTCTATGATGAAAAACAGGTTGCAATTATCGTCCGGGAAAAGATCGATTGCCACGGATCGGATTATCAGGGTTTACCCGAAGCAGAGCTGAACTATCCGTCGTTCGCTGTTAAACTTGGAAATACAAGCCTTACATATTCCAGGACAGTGACAAACGTTGGCAATGCAAAATCAACTTATAATGTCCAAATTGAAAATGTTCCAGGTGTGAACATGGTTGTCGAGCCTACAGTTCTTGTCTTCACTAATGTGAATCAGAAAATGACATACAAGGTTAAATTTAGTAGGCAAGATTTCACTAAAAATAGATCTGATTATGTTCAAGGGTCTATTGCTTGGGTTTCTGCTAATCACAAAGTTAGAATCCCTGTTTCAGTCAAAATGGTGTAACATTGAGCTGAAATTAGGCAAGTGAATCCCATATATATAGACTTCCACTATCTATATGTATTGTTATTGAATAATTATGTGAAATAATCTACCGTATTTTTATTATACCTTATTTTTATCATACCGTTTATTATACCGTATAAACTGGAGGCCAAAAAACCCGAAAAAAATTATATCAGTGAGACGGTCTCACAAAAGACTCATTCAACCGTTTTATAATTATCATGCCGTATTTTTATTATTAACTCGTCCCATTTTTATGTTATATATCATATTTAAATAAATAATCAAAAAATATCCTCAAGTGCATAAAGAACCCGGAAAAAAAAAGAGGAAAAATATATATATGTTAATTGCAAAGTAGCCCCAATAAAACAAGGAAATTGAGATGGAACGAGTACTAATTTGAGTAGTTTCAGCCTCATTCGAACTAAGTAGTTGGCCTATACGGCCTTACCCCATATGGTGACTGGTGAGAGTCTAGGACACGTTTTTATTGACCAGAATAATATATGGATATTAATTGTCAACCACCTATTTGTAAGTAGATGACCTTTTGATAAATAATTTAATGCTCGATATTTTGGTTACTCTGCCATCTTCTTTTTTTTTTAAAAAAAAAAATATTGATTAATATTTCAAAAAAAAGCATGAATGATTAATATCTAAATATTATATATCCAAATTTTTTTAAATTTTTTTAAGACATACTTAAACCTATTTAATTATATATCTTTCTATAAGTTATGTATGAGGAGAACTTGAAGCGCCTTCAGCGTAAGAAATATTAATTTCAAGAGTACTAGTCTTAACACATTGTTAAGATTAAGAATTGCGTGAACTCTTTTCAAATTTTTTAATGACATAATTTAAACATTATTCATAATTTGTTTCTTACTCCCTACTAAGCTAAGAAATCATTATATAAGAAAAAAAAAATCTAGTGAGACGACATTTAAGAATATTGTACACATTAGTTTAACATTTCACTTGATTCCATGCAAATTATCACTTACTCCATTATTAAGAAATGGCTTCTCATCATGTAATATTGCAATTCGTATTTCATTTTTTTTAACGACTGGAGTTCTTCTTGGAATATAATAAATTTATTTTGAAATAAATACAAAAATTTATTTCATGAGTACATTACTTGAAAAGTTTGTGTATCGGAAATTTGGTAGTCCTTAAAAAACATTTAAAACATATTAACCTTTATATTGTTGCACAGGAAAAAATATCTATGTACATAATTCGATAGGCTTTAGAGCAATTTTGGTCATATAAGTAAGTATAAAGGGGTAACGTATTTAGTCCCTTAACTATCATATGTAGCGATTTTGGTCATATAAGTTTTGATTTCTTAGCAATTTTGGTTTTATAAATATAAAAGAGTGACATATTTGGTATTGTAGGCAACATAATGTTGCAATTTTGATCCTCTAAATTTTGATTCATGTACGATTTTGGTCCCATAAATTCTAAATTTGTGCGTTTTTTGTCCCGAATGGTACTTCTATTTTACAGCCTTTCGGGACTAAAATTGCATAAAAACAGAACTTGTATGACCAAAATTGAGCATAAATCAAAACTTATATGACCAAAATTGCTACATAATATACTTATAGGACCAAATATGTTATTCTATTATACTTACAGGACAAAAATGCTAAACATACTATTTATAGGACTAAATATGTCACCCCTATATTTACGGGACCAAAATTGCAACTAAGGCTAATTTTGATATTATTTACATATCACTTGGACACTTACTAATTATACAGATATCCATTAATAGGAGCATGACCCTTGTGAGTAGGAACCTTGTCCTTATCCTTGTGCAAATTTACCTAATCCTATTTAAGGAATTTTATGTCCCACTCCATATTTGTATATATATACATTAGAGCTCGAGCTTTTGGTTAAAAGAATATGATTTAACTTTCCCAAATTAAGAAACGAAAACAACAAAATATCTAGGAACAATAATTTAATTTTTTTAATGTTTCTTGATTAGTGATGAATAAATAAACCATATAACAAATCCAAGAAAACGAAAGGGGCCACATTAAAAGCAGCACTCTCCGACAAAAACAACATTATCTGTAATAATGGAGTTTTTTAAATTTAATCTGCCAAATATTTTAACTTCATTTCTGTCTTCATTCTTCAACCTTTCTTGCTTGCTTTCTTTTTCTGCTACATAGTTCTTAACTAAAAATCTTCATTCAGGTTGACCTGGCTTTCCATATATATTTACTAATAAAAAAATAATACTTTTCTCTTTTTCCCTTTTTTCAGCTGCCAAACAAGAACAAAACACAAACACATTTTTTGAATTCTTGAAAAAAAAAGATTATAATTTTTGTTCCCCTATTAATGAGTTAAAGAAGGGAGCAAGAATCGATTGTGCTCCCATCTTAAAGATTGAATTTTTATGGGCAACCCTTGAGTTTTCTTGGTCTTTTCAAAACCATGGTCAAATCTTGGGGGATAAAAAAGTGATCTTTTTTAGCTATTTTTTGTAAGAAAATATACAAATGGGCAGAACAAAGAAGAAATTGTTTGACTTGAATGAGGCTGTAAGATCATTGTACAAGTTGTTGGAGCAACAGCCTCTGCTTCCATTTGTAATTCCTGTGTTGATAGTTATTTGGGCTTTTGAGAAGTTTTTTTTCTCTCTGTCTAATTGGGTTCTTCTTGCTGTTGCTGTGTGGGCTACAATTCAGGTAAAAAAAAAAATTTAACTATCCTCCATTTTTTTTTTGTATTTTGTGATGTGATTTTCAGTTTGGATCATATGTATTAAGCCATGGTATGTTTTTTCATTTTTTTTTTTGGAAATGTCTGTCTGAATATAGTTCAGAATTATGAATAGATATTTGTTTTAGCAATTGCGAAGAAACGGGTGTGGTCAGTGTTCTAAAAAGCGCTAGTCACTGGTCGGGCGACAGACTGGGGCTTAGCGCCTAGGCGCTAACATCGGCGGGGTTAAGGGGGACCTGGGTGGGGTTAGATGGGGTCTAATCAAAAGAAAAACATAGGCGGACAAGGGAGCCTAGCGCCTAGGCGGCGGAGACTAATCGAGGCTAGGTGGGGATTTTTAGAACAGTGGGTGTGGTAGCTGTATTTGAAATTTTGGGATAATTACAAAAACTGCCCTGAGGTTTAGCATAATTACAAAACCTCCAGTTATCTTTCAGAATTACAAATTTTCTTTGAGGTTTATATTTACCTAACAAATACACCTCTCTTGAGGATGAATTGGGGGTGCAATTTGTAAGATAAAAACAAATGTCAAGGGGTTATTTGTAATTTTAAAAGATAACTGGGTTTTTTTTTGTAATTACGCTTAACCTCAGGGGTAGATTTTGTAATTAACCGTTGAAATTTTGAATGGATCAACCTCGGTACGACTTAAGACTGGTTCACCTATAGAGAAAACTTACATTATTATATAAAAGGAAACTTATAATTTATAAATGAAATTTATGTGTAACAAGTGAAACAGTAGAATGCAGGGAAAATTATGGAACTAACATGAGCATAAATGTGAATAGCTTGCCATTTTGTACTTGAACTTTTGATTTGCGATTGACAATATGATGGGACGAGTTGTAATTATGTTTCACATTTTAGTAGTCTTGAAAGTTCTTAAAAATGCCAATTGGAATCGTGCACGTCTACTTTTCGTGTTGTACTCAAGATTGGTCTATTTGAACTTTGATGTAAGGTTGATAGCATGATGGGAAGTGTTTTAGTTATGTTTTCACGTTTAGGATGCCGTTGTCATCTTCAAGTCGTAATTCGAATCACGCGTCAAAACTGATGTGATAACTTCTAGTAGGTGATTAATAAGTTAAGCTTGTATCAGGTATCAAAGAGTAATGATTGAAAATGAGTAATTAGATCGGTGAGAGTATTATATGAATAAAAATGCATTGATTTAAGCAAAAACACACAATAACTGGTGCAAGATTTAGATGGCCGAAACATATACTGACATGTACTTGTTTTCGGCAGTATGGAAGTTATCAGCGGCGCAATATAGTGGAAGACTTGAATAAGAAATGGATGCAAGTTACACTACAGAATTCGGTAACAGTCTTTTTATTTTATTTCTAGAACGTGTGTATGCCAATATTAGAATCTATCTTTTTATGTCTTTCTACATGTGTGTTTTATTTTTATTTGTTTCTATATATTTTCGATATCACTCTTGCTCGTCATATATCTATGCAGCAAGTAACACCTTTAGAGCACTGTGAATGGCTAAACAAGCTATTAATTGAAGTTTGGTTGAACTATATCAACCCAAAGCTCTCTTTACGGTTTGCGTCAATTGTTGAGGTAACTATTCTGTTCTCCGTCATAACATTTAAGGACCAGTGTTATTTTTCTCGTTGTATCATTTGATATTTTCAACACAGATAATTTTATAGAAAATTAAATAAAAGAAAAACACTCCTAGCTAATTGGTTGAATTTTGTTAATTGTTTTTTGCTTATCTCTCGGTGTATAGACTTTGTTGTTAAAGTTAATTGCTTATATATGTTTATACATAATATATTTATATTTATATACACCAATTTATATTTATATACACCAATTGGAGGTAGAGATACTCTATTACTCGTCTGTTGCTTATTCGCTTCTAATAATTATGCAGAGGCGGTTGAAGCATCGAAATTCAAGGCTAATTGTAAGTCCTGGTTCTCAATCTTTACCATGTAAAGAAATTATCGACAATGAGTAATATAATGATATTACTTCTCCAGGAAAAGATTGAGTTACAAGAATTTTTTCTTGGTTCACGTCCTCCTATATTTGGGCTGCACGGAACCCATTGGTCTACATCAGGTGATCAGGTTTGTTTACTTTTTACTTAATAATTTCATGGAAGTATTGTTTCATGTTTTAACATGGAAGGTCAACTTTAAGCCATGAAAGTTTAGAAAAGGTTAAGGTTTTCATTATATGAACATGAAATTCTATATTTGGGCTTCATGGAACCCCTGAGGCTTGGGCTAATTACAAAAAAAAAGAGTTATTTGAAAATTACAAAAAAAAACTCGAGGTTTGATTCCGTCTTACATTTTTCCCGGTGATTTTCAAAAAAACCCTTGATATTTACAAAAATATTGCGGTTACCCTCTTAAATTTAAGACAAAACAAAACCTGAAGAGGTTTTTTGTAATTTTGAAACATCTCAGGGTCTTTTGGTAATTAACCCAAACCTCAGGGGTGTTTTTGTAATTATATATTTATGTTTGTGGGCACAAAATACAACTAACAGTTTCATATGAAACAGCGAATCATGCGCTTGGGTTTCGACTGGGACACCGATGACGTAAATATCATGCTGTCTGCTAAGTTGGCCATGCCGTTAATGGGAACAGCTCGGATTGTTGTAAATAGCATCCACATCAAGGGTGATGTATGCATTATCTCCGTTCTCGCTTTCTTATTAATTTTCGTATTAAGTTTCGTACTAATATGATATCTTAACATCACTTTGCATTTTGTTTATTTTATAGCATTGAAATTTCAGAAACGAACTGATACAAATAATGAATCGATGCCAATGTGTTTGTTCTCATTACTTTGTTTGCATTATATGCAGCTTCTTTTGATGCCAATATTAGAAGGGAAAGCTATAGCATACTCATTCGTATCAACTCCTGAGGTGAGACTCGGTGTTGCGTTTGGAAGTGGTGGAAGCCAGTCGCTACCCGCAACAGAGCTACCTGGTGTTTCTTCATGGCTGGTATGATTAGATCCATAATATATCAGTGATAGTTGCAAACAATAATTTTGCCGATGAAATGAGCAGAGATGAAATAGATAGAATATTTATAACGACCACACCAATATTAAACTTCTCATCATGGTCGGTGCTAATTATAAAGGAGAGATCAGAAATTAAAGTCTCTTCCGGCTAAGAGAACTAGAAACATAAGGATAAATTTAAAGGTTAATTGCAAAAAGTACCCTTGAGGTTTGATCAAATTACAAAAAAACCCAGCTAACTTTCAAAATTATAAAAATACCCCTGGGTTTTTATTTTGTCTAACATTTACCCCCTTCATAAGCAAAAAACATTTCAAAATCCCCCCTCATATTTGTAAAAATATTACAGTTAGCCCCTTAGTTTTAACGCTGAATCAAATCTTAGGGGTGCTTTTTGTAATTTTGAAAGTTAGTTGGGTTTTTGTGTAATTAGGTCAAACCCCCTTTTGTAATTATCCCAAAATTTAAAGTTTGAGCTATATATTCTAGGCCGACTATGTTTCCTTTTCAATTAAACAATATTCCACTAGAGTAAGACCCTGGGACTGCTAACTAATTTGGGATATTTACAAAAACTACCTCACAAAAAAACTCCAGTTAACTTTCAAAATTACAAACACCCCCTAAAATTGTTACAAACACAACCTTGAGGTTTGTATTTTCCTAACAAATATCCTCATCTTGACTGTGCAATTTGTATATAGGAAAACATATCAAGGGGGTTTGTAATTTTGAAAGATAACCAAGTTTTTCTTTTTGTAATTAGGCTAAACCTGAGAGGTAATTCTGTAATTAACCCTATTAATTATTTCCATTTTCATGTTTTGAAATAACAAGAAGACAACCTGCCTTCCTCCGAAACATTAGTTTATCCTGAGCTTAAGTTATATTCCAAGTACGATTTAGGTTGCACATTTTATAAAAGAGCTAAAACTTGTTAAGATCAACATATTTTCCTTCTATTTCTGCACGTATTCGTCTTGAGGTTCATATTGTTTCACAGGTCAAACTTGCCACCGATACGTTGAATAAGAGGATGGTTGAACCTCGACGTCAGTGTCTTGCTTTGCCAGCCGAAGACTTGCAAAAGAAAGCTGTTGGCGGTGTATTATATGTCACCGTGCTTTCTGCTAACAAACTTTCTGGCTGTAACTCTTCAGATACTCACCCAGAGGATCGCCTCGAAAGCAAAGATCTTCAGACATTTTTAGAAATTGAACTCGAGGAACTAACAAGGAGAACAGATGTGAGAGCAGGATCGTGTCCTAAGTGGGACACGACGTTCAATCTGATCCTGCATGACAATGCCGGGATTCTTAGATTCAATCTCTATAAGCGTACCCCTGGAAGTGTGAAGTACGATTATCTTACGAGCTGTGAAATTAAGGTAATGCTGTTTTACTCTAGTTGTCTCTAGTTTGAGGCACTGTTCTAAAAATCCCCGACTAGCCCCGATTAGTCCCCGCCTAGGCGCTAGTCCCTCCTTGTCCGCCTTGGTTATTCTTCCGATTAGGCCCCACCGAACTCTGCTCAGGTCCCGCCTAACCCCGCTTAGACTCCGCCTAGGCGCTAGACCCTAGTATGCTGCCCGACTAGCGCCTAGCGCTTTTTAGAACACTGGTTTGAGGTCCGCAATGTTGACTTGGAGAGTGATTGCAAACACTTCTACTTTTTTAAGAAGTGATGTATTATAGTTGAAGCAAAAGTAGTTGAGAATCAGAAGTCGGTAGTGTCTGCAAATAGAATCTAGATGGTGGAAAATTTAATGCTGAAGTGTTTGGGAAAAAAGCAATTTCAAAATTAGTTTTTGGATAGAAAGACAAAAACACCCTTTTATAAATGATATGGGTATTTAGGAAGAGAAAGAACAATTTTGGATTATGATAAAAATATGAAGATAAGATTTACTAAAATACCAAAAGTACTTCAAACATAGAAGCACCACGCCCCCAACTTTTCGATTTTGATTAAATGAAATAGAGGCAGAAGCAAAAGCTGACATTTGCAAACACTAAAAAATGATTTTTTTTGTTAAAGAGTTTGACATGTTCATAAACATTGGTTCTCAATCTGATTATTACATTTTGAACTTCCCACAAACTTTTACACCAATGCAGATGAGATATAATCCAGATGATTCGACCATATTTTGGGCCATCGGAGCTGATTCAACGGTGATCGCCAAGCATGCTGAGTTTTGTGGAAAAGAAATCGAAATGACAGTTCCGTTTGAAGGGGTTAATTTAGGAGAGGTATTTTTTCATCATCTGTTGACAACTTCTCGGTATTACCATTCTGCTTAATATTATGCCAAGATTCTGTTTCGTTAATAACTGAAATTGTTGTCAGTAATATTCTTCTCTCGAAAACCATCTTGCAGTTGACAGTAAGGCTTGTACTCAAAGAGTGGCATTTTTCTGATGGTTCACATAGCTCGACTAGTTTCAGTACAGGCTCTCGTCATTCGCTAAGTGGAGCATCGAATATTTTTCCGAGAACTGGAAGGAAAATCTGTATAACTGTGGTAGAGGGCAAGGACCTTAATGTGAAGGACAAAATTGGGAAATCTGACCCTTATGTTAAACTGCAATATGGCAAGGTACAATCTTTTCTCAGTATATATTTAAGGGGTAATTAAAAAACAAAGGTTTGGGGTAATTATAAAAAATAACAGAAATGTTCTAAAATTAAAAAAAAAAAAAAACAGGTTCGATCATGTCTCAACTTTAAAGGGGTAACTGTAATAATTTTAAATATTAGGGCCTAGGGGGGTTTGAAATGTTTTTTGCTTATGAAGGGAGAAATGTAAGATGAGGCAAACCTCAAGGGTTTTTTTGCAATTTAAAAAAACGTTTTTTTGTAATTAGCCCCAACCTCATTTTTTCTGTAGTTATCCCTATATTTAAAATGTACATATCTTGCACTTCTTCATTGTGTATGTTTCTTCTCCAGGCCATCAAAAGAACAAAACCTTTCCCACATTCTCCGAATCCTACTTGGAATCAAAAGTTTGAATTTGAAGAAATAGGAGGTGGGGAATATTTGAAGATAAAATGCTATACGGAAGAAACGTTTGGTGATGAGAGCATTGGTAGTGCGCGGGTGAATTTGGAAGGACTTGTAGAAGGTTCCATTAGAGACGTGTATATTCCCCTCGAAAAAGTCAATTCTGGAGAGCTACGGCTTCAGATAGAAGCAATCAAAGTTGACGATAATGAAAATTCAAGGGTACGTGTAGCCAAAGCTTAAGCTCCGCGATTTGTGGTGGTTTAGTTTAGTCTAGATTAAATATCGATTCTTTTTTTTTTTAATAGGAAATGAACTTGAGGATTTTTTTTTTGGCGTGTGTTGGCATTGTTTAGGGTTCACATACAAGTTTTACCAATGGTTGGATTGAACTTGTTCTAATCGAAGCAAGAGATCTTATCGCTGCTGATATCCGAGGGACAAGTGATCCCTTTGTGAGGGTACATTATGGAAACTTGAAGAGAAGTACTAAGGTTTGATACTTATAACCGAGGCATTTGATTACGTGAAATCTATGGTTCATGGGCAAATTGTTCATTTATTCATGCTTTTTTTAAGGGATAATTACAAAAACACCCCTGAGATTTGGGCTAATTACCAAAAAACCCAGAGATGTCAAAAAACCTCACAGATTTGATTATGTCTTAAGTTAAAGGGGGGTAACTGGAATATTTTTATAAGTTTCCGGGTGGGTTTGAAATATTTTTGCTTATGAAGGGGAAAATATAAGACAAAATCAAACCTTAAGGGTGTTTTTGTAATTTCCAAAAATCTCTTGGTCTTTTTGTAATTAGCCCGAACCTCAAGGGGTTTTATGTAATTATCCCTTTTTTTTCAATGTAAATGAATCTTGATTACATTCAATAAGTACTTATGATTGATACTTCCAAAAGGAAAAATATGGTTTTCCATGAGAGGCTTGGTAATTAACCAATTAATTTTGACATTTTCCTGCCTTATTCATCACTTGGACATTGTCTTGGCAGGTCATTTACAAAACACTAAGCCCAAAATGGCATCAAACCTTCGAATTTCCAGACGATGGCAGTCCCCTAACGTTGCACGTAAAAGACCATAACACTTTGTTGCCCACGTCCAACATAGGAGACTGTGTCGTCGAATATCAGATGCTACCTCCCAATCAAATGGCCGACAAATGGATACCGCTTCAAGGAGTAAAACGAGGAGAAATCCACATTCAAGTTACAAAGAAAGTCCCTGAACTCGAGAAGAAAACAGGCGTAGATTCTGCTGAGCCGTCCCCAACCGCAGTTCGCCACCAAATTTCCAATCAGGTGAAACTATTGCTTAAAAGGATAGTTTACAAAACTACCCGTCATTTAGCCTAATTACAAAAAAAAACCATTTATCTTTCAATATTACAAATTTTGTTTCTCTTTTACAAATGGCACGTCAAAATGGGGGTATTTGTTAGGTAAATACAAACCTAGAGCCTGGAGGGGGTGTTCGTAACACTCTAAGGGGTATATTTGTAATTTTGAAAGATAACTGGAGTTTTTTGTAATTAGGCTAAACCTTAAGAGTAGTTTTTGGAAGGGATAATTACAAAAAACTCCCTGAGGTTCGAGCTAATTACAAATAAACCCAAAAATTTTTTAAAATTGCAAAAATCCCCTTGAGGTTGACCGTATTTTACATTTTTCCCCTTCATAAACAAAAACATTTAAAAAAACACCTGATACTTACACAAATATTACAGTTACCTCCTTAAATTAAACAACAAAAGCAAACTTGTGGGGGCTTTTTGTAATTTTGAACATCTCCAGGCTTTTTTGTAATTAATCCATATCTCAGTGATGTTTTTGTAATTATCCCTTTTCGGAATTATCCCTTGTTTAACTGTCCAACTTTTTGTACTCGTTTCTTGGATCGAAAGCTTTCTATAAATGATTAATTAAAGTTTTGATGTGTTTCTTGAATTCGACCAGATTAAGCAAATGATGATGAGGCTTCGATCTCAAGTCGAGGATGACGATCTTGAAGGGGTTTCGAGGTCACTGAGCGACCTCGAAACTCTTCATGAGACTCAAGAAGAGTACATGGTCCAACTTGAGACTGAGCAAATGCTGCTGATCAACAAAATAGATGAGCTTGGACAGGAAATATTTAACTCAACTGCACCTCCCTTGAATAGAACTGCTACCATTTCTTGAACATTATTGGATTTTCATGTCAAAGTTAATAGAATCTTGTGTCTTTAAGCCTTTTAATTGTATCATGTATATGTAAGGTTGATAGAATTGTGCAAATAATATATAGAACATTTCATGGAAAATCTAATTATGTTTTTTGTGGGTTAAATTATTCACACATTTAGTTGTAACTTTTTCTGATTCCTATGAATGGATGCTTTTATGGGGACAAATCTGAATATTTCATCAAACTTTTGATTGGACAAAAATATCCTTTTGACATATTAAAATTTTAGGGCAACTAAGTAATTTGATATCTATTTAGTTTCTATTTATTTAATTATAAGACAAGTGACCTTTTGATATTTAAAGTACTTTAAAAGTATTTATTCTTCCCTCTATAACTCTTAAAATACTTTGAATTTTCTGATGTCGGGACTTCACATGAGAAAATTTTAACCTTATAAAGTTCAAAAATATGTAGAAATTAAGAATTTATGTTTTTTATAGTTTTGCTATTTATTTAATCTTTTTTGTTTATTTATTGGCTAAATGTTCATTATATCTAATTTAATTTTAAAAATCTTAAAATACATTTTTTAATCAAAATACTAAGAATACTTTAAATAAAATCAATTTTAAATTTAAATTAGGTTTCAAATTCAACCATATGTTCTGAATATATACACAAGACATTATAGAAGATTCTTTTTAATTAATTAAAATTTAGTATGATGCAAAATTTTATATTTCTTATATTCTTTTAAAATAAAAATATTTTAGGTGATTTTGATGCTATTTAAAAAGTAGATAATATACATAATTTCTTTATGGTCGGATAATCCTCTCTCAATTTGCAATATCCAATTTGAAAATTAATTTTATTGATGGTTGTTAAAGAAATAATAATGAAACAAGAGAGTTTATATTTTATTTTTATTGTAATTCTATGCACATTTTGTTTTATTTAGTCATATTAGTAAAATAAAAAGTGCACAATAATTAACATAAAAAAATAACACAAATAAGAACCAAATGAGTTTGTTGCAAAAAAATTTACCTTTTGAATTTTAATTATATGTGTTAATATGACTTTTACTAAATTTTCTAACATTATAAGTTTTAGTTTCTAATTTATTATTTTTTCAAATATATTATTATTTCAATCTTTCAATTATGTTTTTCCTATAAATTAAACAAGCGCAAAAAAGTAATAAAAATTATATATATGTAAATAAATAGAAGGCAAACTTAATAAAAAAATCCATATATGTATATATATATGTATGTATGTATTAAATTGATATTTATGATAAAACTTGAATGTCGTTTGAGAATTATACCCTTTAAAAGTTATAAGTTTAAAATATCAATATGATATCTATTTATAATAAAAACATGTACCAAAATAATTAAATTTTAATAAAATAATGTGAAAGAGTGAAACATAAGCGGAAATTGGATTAAGTCTAAATGATGATATATGTTAGGCAAAAGAATAAATAAATAAACTCATTTTTTTAAAATAAACTCATTTAAGATGTAACAATTTTACATTTGTTGAGAAAGTAATGAATTTCTTAAATTATATATTAATTCAAATACTAATATAGCATTCATAAAAAGCTAAGTAAATTAAATAACTACACCAAATTAAAGTGAAAATTAAGAATAAAAAATATTAAAAATGAGTAGTTATACTTGACAACAGTGAATTGAGACTAACCAAAATAATTTTGGGTAATAAATTCATATATATAGATAGTTTAGGATTAAGCCAAATGAAACATATTATAAAAAGTTGAAAGAATAAAGGTAAATAGTTAAAAAAAAAGTATGTGTGTCCTAGCAGGAAATTCTAAAGAAAATTAAATAACTTTCATATAATATGTATAACTTGATATTTTAGATAAAATACCAGTTCATGTACACCTTTAGGATTTATAAAGACTCAAGCACCAAAAAAAATTACTATAGAATTTGGTACAAATTATTTTAACTTTTACAAAATCAAATAGTATAAAAAAATTGAAACAAGAATCAGAAATGGAAAGTTACTCTATGCATATGAATTTGTAATAAATAAATAAAATAAACTTATTTAATATGAAATAGTTTGATATTTATGTCAAAGTTTAATATTTCTAAAATTATATGTTAATATAACTTAATAATTGTCTTAAATAATAGATGGTCTTGTAAGTAAATATATATGGTTGCATACTTAAACTAATATGAATTAAAATATGTTTAAAACTCTATCATTTGAAAATATTTTATTTTAGTTAAATAAATTTGAATGTGAAAGGTTATATGAAGATATGATTTTTGTTTATTAACATTAATGACCAATACTTTGGTTATTATATTATACTATTATTAAAATTAATCAATTGGGAGTTAGCATAAGAGCATTTTAAATTAACTATTTTATTTGTATTTTTTATTTTTGTTTTAAAATCTTCTTGTTTCTTCTCTCAATTTACTATTAAAATATTAACATTTAATTATTTTAGTACATGTTTTTATTGTAAATATATATCATATTGATATTTTAAACTTATAACTTTTAAAGGGTATAATTCTCAAACGACATTCAAGTTTTATCACAAATGTCAATTTAATACATACATATATATGTGGATTTTTTTTATTAAGTTTGCCTTCTATTTATTCACATATATATATTTTTAATATTTTTTTGCACTTGTTTAATTTATAGAAAAAATATAATTGAAAGATTGAAATAATAATATATTCGAAAAAATAATAAATTAGAAACTAAAACATATAATGTTAGAAATTTTAGTAAAAGTCATATTAACACATATAGTTAAAACTCAAAAGGTAATTTTTTTTGTGTGTCCTAGCATGAAATTCTAAAGAAAATTAAACAACTTTCATAATAATGTATAACTTTACATTTTTGATAAAATACCAGTTCATGTACACCTTTAGGATTTATAAAGACTCAAGCACAAAAACAATTATTATAGAATGCAGTACACATTATTTTAACTTTTACAAAATCAAATAGTGTGAAAAATTGAAACAAGAATCAGAAATGGAAAGTCACTTTATGCATATGATTTTGTAATAAATAAATAAAATAAACTTATTTAATATGAAATAGTTTGATATTTATGTCAAAGTTTAATATTTCTAAAATTATATGTTAATTTAAATACCAATATAATATTCAAAATACTATTTGTGTATCAAATTTGTTGTGTTAAACTATATATAATAATAAATTGAAGTGAAATGACCATTCTTAATGCCAATTATCCCAGTCATAAGGAGGCGTAAGAGAATAGTTAAAGTTTTTTTTTTACAACTTGGTATCTAATTTTTTGGCAATTATATTTTCTTATTGATCAAAAATTCAAGCACAATTCTAAATAAAAATCAATGTATTATATTCAATTTTCTCAATAAAGGCACTGAAAATGGATTGATAATCGTATTTTAAAATAAATAATATAATTTTGTAAACAAGATTAAAAGAGATCAATTTTAAATTTACAGTATTTTAAAAAAATATAGATTAGTATTGGTGTATTAAAGAATAATTGCAATTTTCATAAATGGCTCACAAAATTTATAATTATGTAAATTTTAATATAAACCAAAATAGTCAAATTCAATTGCAAGAGCAAACTCTAATAGTATATAATATATCTTTCTAAAACATTTGTTATACTTTCTAAAACATTATGCAATTTTAAAAACTATATTAGTCTTTAGTTCATTATATAACTTTTAAAAACTTAAGTGTTTTCAAAATAATCGTCAAACATAAAAGTTAATTATTATATTTAATTATACAAGATTGACACATGAAAATCATTAACATGTTTTTTTTTCATAAGACTATCTTTGGTTTTATTATTTATTAAGTTGAGATATTTTGTGTGTAATTAAATAGAGTTTCAAATGAGAACTCAAATTTTGACTTATCATTTTTTCATAGATTTATTTAATACTTGATTATCGGTGAAAATAATTGATTAATTTTCTTATATACTAGGTTAAGATTTATTATTTTTAAGACAATGGAAATAGGAAGACTGGAAACTTTTTATTTAAATATTAATGATAAAATATTGATTTTGTTACTAGAATAAAGATAATATATGAAAAGTTTTTTCTTATATATATATATATATATATTATATTATTTTTTATATTTCGTTAATTGAAGAACTGGGATAAAAATAAAGAATTAAGTAACCACAATAGATATAAGAATTTGATTTACCTTTATTTTATATTTTTTTTAATTGAATAACAATAACAAATAAAATCATGATATTATCTGGATTTGGTATAAAAGTTAATTATTTAATATTATTTTATAAATACGATAACTTGCATGAAATATTGAATCATTAGCTTGTGAATTATAAGCTAAAATTAATTGTCTATTATGTAACTCGCATACAATATTAAAAGAATTCAAAAATCAAGTAAGACTAAAAGGCTTTTCTAGCCATAAAAATAAAATAAAAGATTGAAGAATTTGATTATTATAAGCTAATATTGAACTTATTTGGTTTTATACTAATTTTAAAAGTTTTGTGGTATTGAGTTCTTTAAATAATTATAATAAATTATATCGATCTATAATTAAAATAAAGAAAATATATATTAAATACTCTGTAATATTTAAATATAATTAATATTTACTTTTTACTAAATCACTTTTTAATATTTTAATATTAAACAATAAAATTATTAGATAATATAATTATTTTAGTAAAGTCATGTGAATCACGTGCGACGCACGTGTTTCTTACTAGTTACTCTAAAAGCTGGTGGGTTCCTTTATTCTCCTGTCTTTCTTCTTCCTTCTTTGCAGACAAAAATTTCAGATCTAAAGCTCCCTCTCTTTCTACTTTCTCCCACTTTTATTTCTTCTTTCGTTCTCTCTCTGCTGCTCTCTTCTCATAAATTGGACGAAGAGAACAACTTACACATGTAATATATCTTCTTTCGCTCACTACTGCTCTTTGACAATATAACTTTTTTTTTTGATTTTTTAGGAGACTTGGACAGTACATTGTATACAAATTTTAGGAAAAATTATTTTAACACGTACCTTATATAACATGTTATATCATATATAACACATTCTATAATATAACTGTAAATTATAACACATTAAATCATATAGCGTGTTATAATATAACATGTCATATAAGGTATAATGTGTAATAACACGTTATATTATATAACGTAATGACCTATTTCACGTTATATATTTAATGTGATAAGCTATATCACCTTATGTCTTTATAACGTGATATATAGTTTATCACGTTATATATATATATATATAACTCACATTATTCATATAAGTATCACTCAACAAATTCAACATATTTAATTAAATTTTATAATAAGCAATTATTCATCAAACATTATCACAATACGAATTTAAAATAACACACAGTAACAACAAATTAAAAAGTATAAATATCTCCCCTTACAAATTAAAAAGTATAAATATATCCCCTTACAAATACAACATGCAGTAACTAGTAGCTTGTAGCTCAAGTGGTAATGCTTACCCTTTGTAAGAGTATTAACGACATATTTTTCAGTTTATTTGAAATTTATCTTCACCCTCCCATCAGTACTCCCAACTTATTAAAAAAAAATACAACATGCAGCAATTTAAATTATTAGGCTAAATTGCAAAATATGCCCTGTAACTATTATATGGTGGCAAAAGAGGACATTAACTTGTTTAAGTTGCAATTTGAGACAATAACTTTAAAAAAGTGGCAAATTGAGGACAAAAGGGAGATCGGCGATTTCGATTTTGTTTTTTCCTGGGTCATCTTGGTTTTGTACAAATGACATGGCAATTTTGTGTGACTTGGAAACAAAAAAAAAAAAAAAAAAAACAACAGAAATAAAACGCGGGAAGATAGCATTTTTACTCTCAGTTTTAGCTCCAAACCCAACAAAAATTCCAATCAAATGACAAAATGAAAAAACCCTAATTGGAAAACTCTTAACATCCTCATTTCTTATTTGTCAAAAATCCAGACGAATCCAAACAATTTGGTATTTCTAGTGTTGAATATTTTTCACAAACAAAGGAAAATGGTGTGTGGCCATAACCAAGAAAACTCAAACTCACCTCCCCATTGTATGGTGAGTGCGCCGATTCATGGGGCTTGTAATGTGTATGTGGATTTTAGCTTGGTTTTAATAATAGAAAATTGAACATTTGATGTGTTGAAAAGGTCCCCATGTTGCTTAGTTCATTTTTGTCTCTTTGTCTCTCCTAACATGTGGGTCTGTAGTAAGACTTTTATTTTCTTGTTTTAATTTGTGAGTGTATATCTCTGTTTATTTTTTTGTTGTTACTTATGCATATTTTTTTTTATTTAGGTGAAAATGACCTTTCATGTAATTATATATGGGATGGTATTGATTTCAACGAATGGGAAGGATTAGAGGAAGGTGATGAGGAACATATTCTTGGGCAAAAGTGTCGAGATGGGGTTGGTGAGAGGGATTGTCTTTGAGGAGATTCATATGATATTTATGACATGATGAGGATATAGTGGATAATGATTTGGACTTGGATGAAAATAAGGTTAGTGATGATGAGGAACATGATCGAGACCACGTATTCAATCCTTCAATGTTGTATGACCATGTATTTGAAATTGGTATGACATTTAGCACAAAGGATGAATTCAAAAAGTTGTGCAATCACATGCCATACGATAAAAGAACTGTAAAATTTACTAAGAGTGATAAGGGCGGGGGTGTATGTGAGATGTGCGGATATGGATTGTCATGGAAACTTAGTTTAATAAAGGTGAAAGAACAATCCGAGTTTTCAAGTTAAAGAATATAACTATAACCATTCATGTCCATGAGACATTTCATGTGAAAAATATGAAAAGTAATTGGTTAAGTGGCGAGATATTTGTCATTATTTAAGTCGAGATCCTAAAAGGAATGTGAAAGGATTTAGAGTTGATGTGATTAATGAGCTGAGGTGCCATGTTTCTAGGGATCAGACATATAGAGCTAAGAGAAAAGCACTTAAAATTCTTGAGGGATCTCCTGACTATCAATAGGGGTGGATGGATGCCATTTGAAAGGGCCTCATAAAGGGATTCTCTTGATGCAGTTGGTGTAGATCCCAACAATAATTTGTTTCCTATATCTTATGCCATTGTGTGTAATGAGTGCACGAGACTTGGAGATGGTTTCTAACTATTTTAAAGAATGACTTGAACATAGTTAGGGACTATGAATACACCTTCATGTCGACAAAAGAAAGGCCTCATCCAGGCCATGGGGAAGTGTTTCGGGATCGACCATCGATTTTGTGTTAGACATTTGCATAGTAATTTCAAGTCGGTGGTTTTAGGGGACTAGCATACAAAAATGCATTGTGGAAAGCTGCATTGGCAAGCACTAAAGCTGAGTTCAATGTAAGAATGGCACAATTGAAAGAATTAAATCAAGATGCATGGAAATGGTTGAATGAGAAACCACGAGAACACTGGAGTAGATCTCATTTTAATGAGTTCTCAAAGTGTGATATGTTGTTAAATAATGGTTGTGAGACATTTAACTACTACATTTTAGAGGCTAGAGAGAAATCAATTATTACTATGCATGAATGGATCAGAGAATATCTTATGAGGAGAATGCAAGAAAACAGGGATAGGGCTGCCACAAAGTGGAAGGGGGAATTCTGCCCTAAAATCATGAAAATTCTTGAAAAACATACTGAAAAAGTTGCAGATTGCATTCCAATAAAGTGTGATGACCTGCATTTTCAGATTAATTGCATTGATGGGACCCAGTATTGTGTAGATTTAGGACAAAGATCATGCACTTGTAGAATATGGGGTCTAAGTGGAATTCCATGCAAACATGCCATTAGAGCAATTGGATTTCAAAGAGGCAGGGTAGAAGATTATGTAGATTCATGCTACAAAGTTGAGACATACAAAAATGTGTATGCTCCTGCAATATATGGAATTAATGGTGAGCAGCTCTGGGAAGCCATTGATTTCATTCCACCTTTACCTCCAAATTTTGGAAGGGGTGTAGGGAGGCCCTCAAGAGCAAGGAGGAGGGAGAGTGATGAGCCAATGGTCAAGCAAAAGAAGAAAATCAGAGGTCAAAATCCTATGAAGTTAAAGAGGCAGCAAAGAACAGTCACTTGTAGAAAGTGTGGTGTGCAAGGACACAATGCTGCTACATGTTCAAACACTATAAGAGAAGATACTCAAGAAAGCAATGGCCAAGTGAGGCAGACAAAAAAGTTACAGGTAATAGCTAATAGTTAGTTTATTCATTATTGTTGTTACATTTTAATACATTGATTCGTTCATTTAATCTCAATTCTCAGGTGAGAAGACACAGAAGTGTGTCACATGCAAACAATTCAAATATGGAGAATACAATGCCTCAAAATGATCAGCAACCATCTGTGAGTATTAATTTATATGATTAAATATGCTTTTACAACTACTTTATGATTAGTTAATATTTTTTATAGGGTTCAATATGGGACAGCTCTACAATTTTACCACCTAGACAAGAAACTCAAGAAAGTGAAGTGATAATAGAGGAAGTGCCCACCCAACAGTCCGAGACCCGTGTTCAACCATCGCAAAAACTACCAGCTATGGGCCCTTCAATGTATAATCAAATGCTCAATTCTAGATGCCCAATGATGCCAACATTTCATGAGTCATCTCGTGCAACCCAAAGAGACCAAATTAGGGGACCTCTAGTTTTTACTGGTGAAAGGCCTATATTTTCTTGTAGCACCAGCACGACATCAAAACAAAAGTGATCAATAATTGCAGTCAAAGAAATCAGTGGTGTTTTGTTTGTTGTTATTTGGCCTTTTGAAACTTTTTGACAATTTGCTATAGCAACCAATGGGCCCTTCAATGTACAATCAAATGTAAAGTAGCAATTGTGGCTACTTTTTATTTTGTTTAGTTTTTGTCTTAGCATGTTGCTGATTTATCCTCTTTATAATATTGTGACATGTCTTTCACTAAACAATGACTTTTATAATATTATAACTATTGTATAGTTGTGGTGTTTTGTTTTTATTGATCATTTAGTAGACTAGAGTAGAAATAGCACAAATCTGCATTCAACACATAATATTATAAATTGGACAATTCATTCATACAAACTCACATATCTTAGGCCCAAACCACTACATAATACAATTTCAAGTGGAAAAAAAACACTGCATAATGCAGGAATCCAACTTCAAATTAAATGACAATTAAGCCAACATCTGGAAGCATTGTCCTTTGTTAACCCCATCCCCCTTGAATGATGGCATACTCCAACACGTGATAACAAGAAGCACTGCTAGAATGATCACCAATCTTCTTAGCCTTTTGTTTTGGCACTTGAGTTTCACAAGCTCCGTATTTTCAAATTTGAGCTTCCCAAGCTCTCTGTTTTCAAATTTGAGCTTCACAAGTTCTTCATTCATGTTATTGATCCTCTTGAGCAATCCAGGGATGATTGCCCTAGCCCGACGACATATCGGGGGGTCTTCCCAACTGAAAAATCTACATCCCCCTCTCTGCCATAACCAAAAAATTAATAAATTCAGAATAAATAAAATATAAAATAAAAAATAGAAAAAATTATTTAAAGAATTTGAAACTAGAAAACAACCTTCAACAAAACTCCATTCTCCAAATAAGGTTTCAAAGAGCTCAACCCAACAAAATTCGATTTTAAATATGGAAAAAACTTACATCATACTCAAGGCAAGAAAGGAACCTTCTTCCTGGGTTATCTTCCGTCCACGAAGTGCGAAGAACAACCTTCCTTCCACAATGGCAATCCACATACCCAGTAACGTAAGACATCCTCTTTCTTGTTCGAGATTTGCTTTCAGTCGATGAAAGCTTGAGAAGACAGAATTTTGTAGGGATTTCTGCAGATTAATTAGGGCTCAATTATGAGTGGGATGGGGTAATTTTATTTCTTTTTTTTTTGTTTCCAAGTCTCACAAAAATTGCCATGTCATTTGTACAGTCAGCCAAGATTATCGGAAAAAACAAAATCGAAATCGCCGATCTCCCTTTTGTCCTCAATTTGCCACTTTTTTAAAGTTATTGTCTCAAATTGCAACTTAAACAAGTTAATGTCCTCTTTTGCCACCATATAATAGTTACAGGGCATATTTTGCAATTTAGCCAAATTATTAAGGAAAAAATAAAACACCAACCCTAAATAAATTTCACTGTGAAATGAAATTAGCCATACGCTTAATCAGATCCCTAGCCTTTTCAGTTTCAGTATCAAAAATATGAAAGCAATGTTCTTCTCCTTCAACCTCCACCACCTCCACTTCACCTTTCCATCCACTATTTTTCACTTTCTCTGCATAAACTAATCCTCTCCCCGTTAACTCATCCTTCATCGCCAAAGTAATCATCATCTTTGAGCAACCCAGCCCGGATAAGCTCGGAGCCCCATCAATCAGTGGATTAATCGACGGATTATCAATCCCACCGGCGGCCGTTGGGTATACGAATACCCAGAACCTGTACGCTAAACTCCGATCTACATCTTTTCCGATTGGATTCGAACCCCAGAAATATGGATGCGAAAGAATCGCACCGACAATTTTCACGTTCCCGGGTAGGGGCTCCGACCCGGCCCGAATGGCAATATTGTGGGCTATATTTGCGCCGGAGGTATCACCGCCGATGAAAACCCGGCTAAAATCGCCGTGGTTGGCGATCCATTGGTCTAATTTCTCGAAATGGGTTTGGTTAAGGTCGGCGCCGTGGGAGCAGACCCATTTGAGGGCTTCCCTCGAATCGTCGTACGCCGCCGGGAGTGGGGTTTCCGGTGCGAGGCGGTACTCGACGGAGATTACCAGGGCGCCGGCGGCGGAGGATAGGAGGTTGATGTAGCGGTGGTGGAGGAAAGAGAAGGCGGACTCGAGGCAAAATGCCCCGCAGTGGTAGTAGACTAAGATGGGGAGGGTTTGAGTGGTGGGGTGGGTGAGTTTTGGGAGGTAGAGTCTGGCGGAGACGAGGGGTGAGATGGTGGTGTCTTTGGAGGAGACGCCGGTGGTGGGGTCTTCCGGCGACGGAGGGACGTGGGGAGAGCCAAAGAGGCGCTCGACGGTGCCGTCGGTGTACTGTATGATGTTGGGAGAGAGGTCGACTAGCACCTCTTTGGTGGTGGTGGTGGTGGCGGCCATGGCTGTGTGGTTTGGAGGTGGAGAAAGAGGGTTTTTAATGTTAGGGGCAGCCCACTAAAACAATTAGTCAAATCTGGGTACTAGTTTTTTCTAAGGTTGGCACCAAAAGAACACAATTACAAATTGGACTTGCATTCTTTTTTGGATGCCTCTATTCTTCACTCAATCACGACAGATGCAAATGTTGGGAAACGATACCACTACGCATGTCCCACTTCCGCTTTTCACGGACCCAGTAATAAGGGTAAAGTTGTTGTCGTCGAAGATAATGAGCGTAAAGATTTAAAATTGAGTTATCAACCAAAGGGGAAGAAGATAAATACAAACTTTGGAAAGTCAAGCTAACCTCATGCTTGAAAGTAATCTTACTTATAGATATTTTGCTATATTTTTCGTATTGGTGGTGCCATTTGCTTCTTTTAATGGTAGATTGTGATAAGGTGTCTCAATTTGAATGTCAAGGTTATAAATATGTCACTGTGCAACTTATGACAAATATGTGGCTCGATTAATATTCTTTGTTGAGTATTTTCTTAATTTTTTGGATTACATGACCATCAATTAAGAAATGTTCGGTGTAGTTTTCAGCTTTCTTTTTCTTGTGTCTAATAAAAAGATGTATATTTTATTGTTGAAAGAAAGATAATGAGGAGGATCAAGAAAGTGCGTTTCATCGATGAGGATTTATGAGTAACTAATACATATTATTCCGAATTATTGAAATCACTACATAATTCAAGGGAAAAGATAAATTAGAGAAACGAGTCTTATGGCTGCGATTGAATGGCCTTTCACTCCGTCTATTTTTATATTTAAAGTAAATAGTGGTGAGCAGTTATTTTTTAAAACAAGTTAATTTTTTGAGAGTATGATTGTTTGTAAGATAAAAATGTGATGACTCTTTTAGTTAAATAGTGAATGGATATGATCGATGATTTAAAAATTAAGAGAGAATGAGTGATGTTTTATATAGTAAAATATGAAAAGTAGGTCTCTTTGTAGGACCGTCTTACGGATCATTCTATTCCGTAAGACGGATCCTGTCCACCTATTATTAAATAAAATAGTATTCTACCACTACACCACTAATGCTTATTGTGCAATTTCAATATAACAATGTATATAAACACATTTATAAATACGCATGGTAATTAAAAAAATTAAAAACGCCTATAAATGTAAAGACTAAGAATCGAACTCAAGTCTATTAAAAAAACATGATACATTATCTCAACAAATGGATACTTATAAAAGTGTTACTTTAACTACATCATATTTATTTTTTATTTTTCCTCTTTTTTTGTTCCTAATTTGTGACTGTATTAAGAAATCTGATATTTTATCTCAACAAACGGATACTTTTACTTATAAAAATGTTACTTTAACTATACCATATTTATTTTTTATTTTTTCTTCTTTCCTTCATTTCTAATTTGTGACTCTATTAAAAAACACGATACTTTATCTCAAAAAAATAGATACTTTAACGTATAAAAGTGTTACTTAACTCTGTTATATATATATATATATATATATATATATATATATATATATATATATATATTCATAATTTGTGACTATATTAAAAAATATGTCACTTTATCTCAATTAAATAAATACTTTTACTTATAAAAGTGTTACTTTAACTCTATCATATTTATTATTCATCTTTCTTTGTATTTATTATTGAAAATGTAATACTCTATTTAAAAATTGATATTTTTACTCTTAAAACATAATATTTTGTCTCAAAAATATATATTTTTACTTATAAAGGTGTTACTTTAACTCAAATATATTTATTTGTCCTTCAATGTAATGTAATCATAATATGTGGCTATATTAAAAAATATGATAATTTATCTAAAATAACCGATACTTTTTCTCATAAAACTCATTACTTTAATCAGAAAAAAAAAAAACTTTTTTTATATATATATATATATTATAATATATTCATAATTTATGACTATATTAAAAATATGTCACTTTATCTCAAAAAAACAAATATTTTTACATATAAAAGTGTTACTTTAACTCTATCATATTTATTATTCATCTTTATTTGTATTTATTATTAAAAAATATAATACTTTATTTATAAAACAAATATTTTTACTCTTAAAACATGATATTTTGTCTCAAAAAATATTTACTTTTACTCATAAAGGTATTATCTTAACTCTAATATATTTATTTTTCTTTCATGTAATGTAATCATAATATGTGGCTATATTAAAAAAATATGATATTTTATCTAAAATAATTGATCTTTTTTCTCAAAAATCAAGCATTCTTTTAACGGGGAAGAAAAAAAGAAAAACGAAAAGAAAAAAATAAAAAATCCAAAGGTGGCGTTGACCAGTGACTTTGTCAACAAGATCCGAGGGGCCAGGAGTCGCCGGCCAAGAAATCCGTCTTACGGATTGAGACCCGTAAGACGGTCTATATGAGTTTTTGTCAAATAATAATTGTCTGAGTGAAAAATACATTTTGTTAAGTTAGTGAAAAATGAATTGACATTTTGTTAATATATATCTACTGGTCAACTATTTGGGAATTTTTTTGCTTAAAAGGTAGTGAAAATTGAAATACGAACGTAACCCTAGGCTATATTTAGGATTATTTAAATTTCGTGAAGTAAATGTTACAGTGAACATTTTCTTATTTGCTTTTATAAGAAACCACCAATAAATGTTTTGACGACTATAACTACATTAACATTAATAGTAATTTGTTTACATCGTTTGATGATAATTGATTACACTAAAATAGAACTTAGAATTGATGCTTACTAAATGCAACGAAAAAACATACCACTAGCTTGTACCTCAAATCGTATTGTTAACTCTTTGTAAGGGTGTTGACCAGGGTTCGAACCATGTATCTTTCAATTTCTTTGAAATTTATCCATTCTCCGAAAATGACTCCAATTTTCGTTCTAAACACAGTTCAAAGTTCCAAACTTCATTATATATAGACAACATTCAGGTTAATAATTCCAGCACAAATTAATTATTCTAAGCCACTGCAAAAAATGTCTCCAATATTGTTTCTTCTCTCAATAATTCTCACATTTATTTTCCATCAAGCCCTGGCAAACAGCACCCTGGAAACTTACATTGTCCATCTAAGCTTGCCAGAAGATGGATTTTTCGAACAATCGGAAAGCCTGGAAAGTTGGTACCATTCGTTTTTGCCCGACAGGGATTCGTCCCGCGTTGTTCACACGTATCGACACGTGATCAATGGATTCGCAGCGAAACTAACTCCCTGGGAACTGGAGGAGATGGAAAAGCAAGACGGGTTTCTGTACGCGAGGCCCTCGAAGAAATACGATTTACACACAACTCACAGTCCCACCTTCTTGGGTCTGAATCAGAACCAAGGTGCACTACAAGAAAAAATGGATTTAGCGGCAGTTTTTTCTTCGTTTTGCAGCGGTTTGCAACCGCCACCAACGTATTTAACTGCACTTCCATAACCGCCGCCTAAACGTGTGTCGCGAGTGATTTTGCGGCGGTTTTTAGCAACCGTTGGAAATTATGTCGCTAAACAAAAAGTGTCGTCCAAATAATAATTTTTTTATGTTTTTGCGGTTTTGTATGTTTTTGCGGCGGTTTTGTATGTTTAGCAACCGTTGGAAATTAACAGCGGTTTTGTATGTTTTTGCGGCGGTTCAAAACCGTTGTAAACATTAGAACATATTTTTTTAACGGTTGTTAAATAACCGCCGCTAATAATGATAATAACAGCTATTGAAATTTATTTCTTGAAAATGCATTTATTTTTATAGCCATTTTTATTGTTCCTAGCCGTTGCTAAATTTTAAACCATACAAAATTTACATTTTTCATACGATTGCGCCATGAAAACCACATCATATGCATAACAAATTAAAGAAATGCTTTAAATATGAAGTGAATCAAAAGCTCAATGACAGTACTTTGTTTTATAAATAAAAAAGTTGCAGCCCCTCTCCCTCTCTAAAACCTTAAATGACATACATGACATAGCTACTGTCAATAAGTTTGTACCTTCAAAGTTCAAACTACTCTAATTTTCCCTTCAAACTTATCCCTTTCCCTAGGAGTATAAGAAGAAGTATACACATCAGCTTCTCGTGCCCTATCGGCCAAAATCTGACCTACTGCCAAACACGCAGGTATATCCGATCGTGATTTGAGTGCGGCCTTAATATCTTTCGAGTTTGTACCAGCAACAGCGACCTGCTTACACGTCACTCTATGGGTGATTGAAGCAGAGACGAAACATTTTGAAATGAAAACGTGTTTTTTGGAGCTTTTGATTTCTTCTCTTTTTGGTAAGTGTATGGCTGGCTATTATGATCGTCTAGAAAGTTTTCTACACCAAAAAAGCTTCTTGGTGCTAAAGAAGGCTGCAAGAACATAAAGAGACAGCTAAGAACAAAAAAACTCTAAATCGAACAAAATGAGTTTCTGAACACTCATATGAAGTTGATGCAATGAACTATTGTGATAAATGATAAAACTTAAAAGTTTACCTGACCAAGTGAAGATAGCTTTTGGATAATTATATTAGGCTTTTGGAAACAAGATCTGCGGGAGCTTCTGTCTGCCATAAGGAGAATGGATGTGCATGCTGTCCAAAAATATTTTACTTCCGGAAGGAAGTCAAAGAAATGATCCAAATGTCTTTGAAAACTTAAAGAGTTTCAGAAATAATGAAAACAACACCATATCCCTGGAGAAAGACACTGAAAACATGAGTGTCGTTTGCATGTTAAAAAAGATGCAGAATCAGTTACATTTGAGCTGCTCGAGTCTTATAAACGCTGAACTCAAATTTCCAAAAGCAATTTATATTTTTAATTAAGCAACAAATTAACCAAAAACTTTCGATAAATTTATACCATCCTTGACTAGAAATGGCCAACCATCTGCTAGCCTTAAACTTAGGCTTAAGACAATAAATTTTAAGTGAGACTTTTCAACCTGAACGAGTTGTGAAAGTATCATCACGACTCTCCAATTGTCCGGCAACTAATGCGAAAACATAGCATGGTTTCGCAAAAGGATCTTTCCATACTGCGTAATGTTTGTTTCCCTGGAATAATTCAACAAAACATTCATATGAAATTAAACAAGACAATAAAATCATTTTTTCATTAAAAAAAAGGGAAGAAGGGACCTTACATCAATGTCTCCTTGCTCGACAAATTCCCGTTAGATAACTGTACAGGGTACAATGACTTGTCAGCTTCAATGCAACAAGTGTACTTTGCCATGATATCAGAACGATCCTAATGTTGTAACCACATATTAGCAGAAAGCCAAAAGGAAACAAGTAAATCCCAAGTTATAACATCATTTGTAAAGCCATACCTGATAGAAAGTTATTTTCCGAAAACCTTCTGCTTCACATTGTGTGCAGAAATTCCCTAATGACTTGTAGAGCCCCTGCATTATGCATTATGAATAAAATTAATAGTAAAGACCCCTGGACCAGCATAATTATAATATTTAGAGGACAAGCCATACCTCCACTTAAGACTAAGTGATCATTATGAATAAAATTAATAGTAGACTTCTTAAAACAAACACATCATACCTTAAGTTGATCTTTTCTGGTAACTGATAAGACCATAGCTGGGAGTCAAAGGAATGCATTCCCTGGGGCAACAAAATGATGTGTGATAGTCCATAACACAAAACACATGTAATGTTAGTTGAAAACTAATGAGAAGTTACTTATTCCATATCTAGATGATATGGAAGTACGTTGATTGAATTACCTTCAGATTTGGAACTCGTACGATCTGGAGAATAGTGATTATCAATGCGGTGCCCTGCTTTAAGGGAAAATAAGTAAGGCTATTCCGTCATCCATTTATTCTCTTGTTAACAACAAATTTTCAATGTCATTTGAAACTAAAAGGTTTTGATTGTCTTCTGAGACCAGAGCAATATCATATACGCTATTTATCTTCTGAAGATATAAGCTTAAACTTCGAGAAAAATATGATAAAAGTTTAATTCCCTTTCAACAAACTTACAAACATTCTACACTGGAAGGAATTGGAGAAAAATAGCATAAAAGTAACCTAAATGAAATTATTTTCAGTCCAGCTTCAGAGAAGAAAACAAGTAAAGCACGAACCAAAACGACGAAAGAAACCGTAATTGCATAAAACACATAAAATGATTAACAGAAAACCTCAAAGGAAAAATTGCAAACACATATGTTCAATCAAATAAAATAGAAAACAAAGAGAAATGAACAAGAACAATCGAAAGACTAAAACTAATCATTACCTGTTTTGTGATGATTAGGGCTTGGGGCTTTGAAAGTGGACGGCTCTAAAAGTAGACGAAGGTGGTCGCTGGAGGGGGCTAGTGGTGGAGTGGTGAGAACTAAGCATATGAAGGTATCCCTGGTGGACAACAGTGTCTCCGGTGGACGCCGACGATAGGAGGGCTCATGGGAACGAAGAGATAAAGTCTATGTGTGTGTGTGTGTGTGTGTGTGTGTGAGAGAGAGAGAGAGAGAGAGAGAGAGAGAGAGAGAGAGAGAGAGAGTTCTAGTTTCTGTTTATTTCTTACTTTATATTTTTAAATTCTAAAGTTTTAGCATTTAATTAGAGATAATCTAAGCATTTTGTTAGACGACCTTTAACTTTTAGCCTAAATATATGTTGAAATGATTGTAGCGGTTCAAACTGCTGCTAGTGTTTACTAGAAAATTTTGGAGAAAATATCGTAGCGGTTTATGAAACCGCCACAGAAAAAAAAGTCGCTAAATTTTCACACAATTAAAAAAATTAAATTAATTACTGACGGTTAGTATAATTGCCGCTAAGCATATTTTTCATGGCGGTCTTGCAAAACCGCAGCTAAAAATATGTTGCTAAATGACAGTTTTTTTGTAGTGGTGTCTGGCCAGGACCAGCAAACTTCGGCAAGGGTGTGATTATTGGACTTTTGGACACCGGAATCACGCCGGCCACGCGTCTTTCGGCGACAAGGCGTGCCCCCTCCTTTGCCAAGTGGAAAGGAAAATGCGAGTTCAACAAAGAAGCTTGTAACAACAAGCTTATCGGCGCCCGAGATTTTCGGGGGATGACGACAGGGGGACGCCTGCTCTGATCATGTCGGGCATGGCACGCACACGGCCAAAGATTGCTGAAACTTCGTCCTGGGTGCCAATCTGTTTGGGCAAGCCAATGGGACCGCATCTGGTTTGGCCCCTCTTGCTCACATTGCTATGTACAAAATATATTTTTCCGACAAACCATATTGGCGGAATTGATGCGACCATAGATGATGGTGTCGGCGTGCTCTCAATGTCCTTTGGCGAAAAACTTCTACGCCTTTCTATAAAAATAGCATAGCCATATGTTCCTTTGCAATGAAGAAGGGCATTTTAAATCACCGCTCACTGGTAATGGCGGTCCCAAGTCTCATTCATTAGTAAATGAGGCTCCATGGATTCTCACAATTGGTGCTAAGCACTACCGAAAATATTGTAGGTATTGCCAAGCTCGGAAATCGAGGATGAGATTGAAGGAGAGACACTAAATGCCCACCCAAATTTCCCGCCACGCCATTGCCTGGTTCTGCGCGACAACCTGGACATCAAGGGAAGATAATCTTGAATGAGATAACGAACCTCGATCGAATCGGAATAAGACAAACTTCAACACAAGTGGGCTACTGCCGCCTTCATTTTGATGAACAATGAGAAATTGGGCTACACCGTCAAACTGTCTCCCGATTTATCGGACCTCCAACACTTCATGTGAGTAATTTTTGCTTTGGAGAAAAGATCGGAGCATACATTAACTCGACTTCTAACCCTGTAGCAACCATTTCGTTTAAAGGGACAATCGTAGGAGCTAAAACGGCACCTGCAGTTGCAGCATTCTCCTCAAGAGGGCCTAATTTGCCCAGTCCTGGAATCTTAAAACCCGACATAATTGGCCCTGGTGTCAACATTATTGCAAAGCATGGCATGAATCGATGGACAATGGAAATCCGACTTTTAATATAATTTCAGGCACTTCAATGTCTTGCCCTCATCTCGGTGTCGCGCGCCTTAATCAAAAGTGCACATCCCGATTGGTCTCCAAAGAATTATTAAATCGGCTATTATGACTCTCTGCTACACAAATCAACCAAACCAGGACCCTATTCTTGACCAAAGACACCTCCCTGCCGACATTTTCGCCATTGGGGCAGGACACGTGAATCCATCTATGGCCATGGATCCAGGGCTTGTTTACGACATCCCAAGTCGAGATTACATTTCTTACTTGTGTTCTCTCTATGATGAAAAACAGGTTGCAGTCATTGTTCAGGAAAATATCAATTGCAACGGATCGGAATATCAGGGTATACCCGAAGCCCAACTGAACTATCCCTCGTTTGCTGTTAAACTTGGAAATACAAGCCTTACATATTCCAGGACAGTAACAAACGTTGGCGATGCAGAATCAACTTACCATGTCCAGATTGAAAATGTTCCAGGTGTGAACATGGTTGTCGAGCCTACGGTTCTTGCCTTCACTGAGTTGAACCAGAAAATGTCTTACAAGGTTAACTTTAGCAGGCAAGATTTCACCGCAGATGGATCTGAATATGTTCAAGGATCCATTGCTTGGGTTTCTGCTAATCACAAAGTTAGAATCCCTGTTTCAGTAAAAATGATGAACAATTGAGCTGAATATTGTTTCATATGAAATGATATAGCAACTATTATGCCTGTATTTGAACTCCTCTGTCTCATTTTCTTTTTTTCTTTACTCTGATTTCATTCAACATAGAACTTAAGTAGTGATATTGACAATACACAAATAAACTGATTAAAGATAATCTATCCACATTTACTTTTAGTTTGAACATATGATAAAATTCTTATAATTGTAAGCAAACACAGTTCGAATAACTTTGTTCATCCTTTTTCTGAGTAGAACACCAAAGAAAGATCACAAGTCTTTTCCTGGAAAAACATTTACAAACTGCCATGCTGCAAAAAAGAACAAAGGATGAAAAGAGATACGAAAAGTTGATAAGAACAAGAGGTGTTTGGGGTAGCATGTTTGGTTTGAATGAGAATAATTGATTGAATGAAAAATATGCTTACCAGTCTATACGCTTGAGTTTGAGTCACTTTTTCTATATTTCCCTACCCTAACCAAAGAGTCTTCATTACAACCAAAAGAAAAAGTCCTTTTTGATTTACGAATCGCATACATTCGAGTGGCGGAGATGTGAGACGATTTGCAAGCTTATGGTAATTCTTCAACATTGATATGATTTTAGCGAATACACGTCCCTTATTATTCTTGAGCGGAGAGTATACACTTGATCTGTGAGAGTCGTGATTCGAAGCATTTGCCATGGTTTTAATTGACTTGTGCTCTGTGTTAGATGTACGAGGCTTGGTTGATTTATTGCTTGACATCTATGGATAAACGGTTTTAATGTGCTGTTCTTGATTTGCCTTTCATTACTCCCATTTGTGTTTTGTCTTGTGTATAAAGCGTTGACCAGGACTGTCAACAGTTTAAGTTTGGGGGTTTGATTGGTATGAGTTTTGCATGTATTTTGGGCTTAACTATGGTTAGAATAAGTTGATATGCATGCATTACTTGAGTAAAATGGGCTATATTCTTGTAAAGTGGAAAAGGTATTACGCTTTGCTCGTTTTGTAGGAATTAAATGATATTTGTAGCATTTTGGTGACAAATCGGAGCATTGCGATAAAGAACCGCCAATAGTTGAGCGAATATATGATGGTTGGAGTCGAATCGAGAAGACGTCAAACGAACCGGGCAAAAAACGGAAAGGAACGGAGCAGAATTATCCTTAGCAGGGACGCACGGGCAGGGCGTGCGCCTATAGCACGGCCCGTGCGTGATCACCAAGTGCAGGCAATGCCTACGGCCTGACACACGGGCTGGTCGTGCGTGAAGTGCACGGCCCGTGCTTCAACTCAGCAAAGGACCATCTCTACGGCCTGATGCACGGGCTGGTCGTGCGTGAAGCGCACGGCCCGTGCGTATGTGTGGGAAAATAGGGGTTTGATGATTTTAAATCAGGTTTTGACCCAATAGGTGTATAAATAGAGACGAGGCGGCCACAAACAAGGACATACTGATATTTGCCCTAGAAAGCAGAGAAAATAACAACCTTCGACCGGAGGATTCGAGAGATTGACCGAGGTCGCAACCACACGCTTGAGGATTGAAGATAGATTGAGAGATCATCGACATCCCTGAGTTTTCTCATTCCATAGTATCTTTTACTTTCGATTAGTTAGATATGAACATGAATAATTTGTCTATAAATTGTTTATTTCTTATGTATGGCTAAACACCTTGTGATTCTCGGGTTTGGGATTAGGTTAATGGATACTTTTGTTTGATGTTTAATTGCAATTGAAGTTATTATTTTCCAACCCTATTCAAGTACTTTGTTTTATTTCTTGTTTTATCAAAAGGCCTTTGGTTTAACTTGTTTTGATGTATTGATTCATAATTCGAGAGATGAATTTCAATACTAGATCTTTGAATATTTGACATGAATATTTGCATGATTGAGAAGTCTGTGAATGTTTGTGAGGATTTATAATCTTTTGTGCTTTTGGGAGTTGGATATCTTATGTTGAGTAGAGATGCTAGCATAGATAATACAATCAACGTTTTTACATACATCTCGAGAGAGAGGGTAAAATACTTTCGTGATTGTCTTATAGGGAAGAATAATAATAACTTTGATTTTGATTAATCAGATAACAAAAGGGGATATTAACTGAAACCATAACCCTGGAATCCATTTATCTCCTTCATCTTTCAATCAACTCTTACTTTGTCTTTTTATGATAAATTCTTGTCTTACTTTTACAAAACCAATCATCCAATTTCGATCGTCTAGATAAAAATAAAACTATTACAATTTCAATACTTAGTACAATAATTTATTAGTCTCTGTGGATTCGACCTTGCTAACCCTATTCTATAAACTACACCATACACTTGCGGTGAAGCTAAAAATAAGGTGAACAATACGTCAACCAATCATGCCTGGGCTAAAAGTGCATTCAAGAAAATTGCAAAATAATCTCAAAACTAAGTATGAAGAAGAAGTAGACACTCAAAAAATAAACAAGATGCATTAATTTAAAACTCGTCTTGAATATATATATCTTAAATTTTTATATAGGTTACTCATCAGTTTTTTAATATCCATTGTACTTTGTTGAGCGATAATATCATTTAAGTACATATTTTTTAGTCCAAAATGTCTTAACCATATTTCACCGATAAATAAATTTAAATTTAGTTTTTGCAAACTTTCTTTTAAGATCAAAATATATGAATGACATTTATTATAAATACAAAAAATATAATAAAAATTGATTCTAATTTATAGATTTAATTTGAGTTAAATTAATAAAATTATTTGGTTCACGTGTAACGCACATTCACCTTACTAGTATAGAAAAAGAGCATATACATATATATCTACTGGTGAACTATTTGGGAGTATTTTTTGCTTAAAAGGTAATGAAAATTGAAATACGAACATACCCTATTTTGGATTTTTCAAATTTCGTGATGTAAATGTTTGGACGAATATAACTACATTAACATTATAAGCAATTTGTTTACATCGTTTGATGATGATTGATTACATTAAAATAGAACTTAGAATTTATGCTTACTAAATGTAAAGAAAAATATGATAAAAATTTGGTTTTGTATATACTTCGTTTTCATTAATAAAGGGATAATTACAAAAAGTACCCCTGAGGTTTGGCCTATTTACAAAAAAAAAACCAGCTAACTTTCAAATTACAAAAAGTACCCCTGATGTTTGATTCAATGTTAAAATTAAGGGGTAAACTGTAATATTTTTAGAAATATGAGGGGGATTTTGAAATATTTTTTGGCTATGAAAGGAATAATGTTAGACAAAATAAAACCTCAAGGGTATTTTTGTAATTTTGAAAGTTAGCTGGGTTTTTTTGTAATTAAGTTAAACCTCAAGGGTACTTTTTGTAATTAACCCTTAATAAAATTCTACGTCTAAACAAAACATCAGGAAAAATTGTAATAGATATAAACTGTTACGAATACCAACTAAAACATGGTTAATCATACAAATACCAACTAAAATCACAATAATCCTAATATCATTCGACCAAAAATGTAATTTCTCGATAAAATTTGATTTCCATGTACTTTCTTATGTTTACTAAAATTCCAAATAACACCAAGGTCTCGTGAAATTCTATTGCATGCAATACTAATTATGGATCTGGATTGCATGTGATATCCTATATTTATGACGAATGATTAAATCATAGGCTACCATTTATTGTAATAACGACTACTAGGACTGTCGAACCTCACCAATTACGAACAATTTGATGAAATTTGATTGTCTGACGCAAAAAATATTGTCGTTCCCTTTCAAGAAACCCGAAAATGACTCAATTTTCGTTCTAAACACAAGATCAAGGTTCCACACTAGTTTTCCTACTGGAAAAACATTATATATGGACAACATACAGGTTATTAATTAATTCCAGCACAAATCAATTACTCTAAGCGATTGCAAAAACATGTCTCCCATTATTCTTCTCTCAATAATTCTCACATTTATTTTTCATCCAACCCTGGCAAATAGCAACCTGGAAACTTACATTGTCCATCTAAGCTTGCCTGAAGTTCGATTTTTCGAACAATCCGGAAACCTGGAAAGTTGGTACCATTCATTTTTGCCTGACAGGGATCTGTCCCGCATTGTTCACACGTATCGACATGTGATCAATGGATTCGCAGCGAAACTAACTCCTCGGGAATTGGAGGAGATGGAAAAGCAAGACGGGTTTTTGTACGCGAGGCCCGCGAAGAAGTACACCTTACACACAACTCGTACTCCCGCCTTCTTGGGCCTGAATCAGAGCGAAGGTGTCTGGCCAGGAGCAGCAAACTTTGGCAAGGGTGTGATTATTGGAGTTTTGGACACTGGAATCACGCCGTCCCACCCGTCTTTCGACGACAAAGGCATGCCCCCTCCGCCTGCCAAGTGGAAAGGAAAATGCGAGTTCAAGAAAGAAGCTTGTAACAATAAGCTTATCGGCGCCAGAAGTATCATTGATGACGATGACGGGGAAGAGGGGTGGACGCCTCTCGATCGTCACGGGCATGGCACTCACACAGCCAGCACGGCCGCGGGAAACTTTGTCCCGGGTGCCAATCTGTTTGGCCAAGCCAATGGGACTGCATCTGGCTTGGCCCCTCTTGCTCACCTTGCTATTTACAAAATATGTTGTTCCGACAGTGCCGTATTGGCCGCAATTGATGCGGCCATAGATGATGGTGTCGACGTGCTCTCAATGTCCATTGGCGAGGAACATTCTTCTCCTTTCTATGAAGATGTCATAGCCATAGGTTCATTTGCTGCAATGAAGAAGGGCATTTTTGTCAGTTGCTCAGCCGGGAATAGCGGTCCCAAGTCTCATTCATTAGTAAATGGGGCTCCATGGATTCTCACAGTTGGTGCTAGCACTACCGACAGAAAGATTGCATTTGTTGCCAAGCTGGGAAATCGGGATGAGATTGAAGGAGAGGCACTAATTGCCCACCCCAATTTCCCGGCCACGCCATCGCCTCTGGTTACTGCAGACAACCTGGACATCAAGGGGAAGATAGTACTATATGAAACGATAGAACCTGATCGAATTGGAATAAGACAAACTTCAACATTGTCGGATGCTGTCGCCTTCATTGAGATGAACGACGAGAAAACGGGCTACACCATCGTGCTATATCCCGATTCATCAGCAGATCCAACACTTTATGTGAGTAATTTTGCAGGAGAAAAGATCAAAGCATACATTAACTCAACTTCTAAACCTGTAGCGACCATTTCGTATAAAGGGACAATCATAGGAGATAAAACGGCACCTGCAGTTGCAGTATTCACCTCAAGAGGGCCTAATTTGGCCAGTCCTGGAATCCTAAAGCCCGACATTATTGGCCCTGGTGTCAACATTATTGCAGCATGGAAAAAACCTGTAGACAATGGAAATCCAGCTTTTAATATAGATTCAGGCACTTCAATGTCATGCCCTCATCTCAGCGGCGTCGCCGCCTTGATCAAAAGCGCACATCCCGATTGGTCCCCGGCGATGATTAAATCGGCTATTATGACTACTGCCACACAAATCAACCTGAACCAGGACCCTATTCTGGACCAAAGACACCTCCCTGCCGACATTTTCGCCATTGGAGCAGGACACGTGAATCCATCTATGGCCATGGATCCAGGGCTTGTTTACGACATCCCTAGTCGAGATTACATTTCTTACCTGTGTTCTCTCTATGATGAAAAACAGGTTGCGATTATCGTCCGGGAGAATATCGATTGCCACGGATCGGAGTATCAGGGTATACCCGAAGCCCAACTGAACTATCCCTCATTTGCTGTTGCACTTGGAGATACAAGCCTTACGTACTCTAGGACGGTGACAAATGTTGGCGATGCAAAATCAACTTACAGTGTCCAGATCGAAAATGTTCCAGGTGTGAACATGGTTGTCGAGCCTACGGTTCTTGCCTTCACTGAGTTGAACCAGAAAAAGTCTTACAAGGTTAGCTTTAGCAGGCAAGATTTCACCAAAAATGGATCTGAATATGTTCAAGGATCCATTGCTTGGGTTTCTACCAATCACAAAGTTAGAATCCCTGTTTCAGTAAAAATGATGAACAATTGAGCTGAGTATTGTTTCATATGAAATGATATAGCAACTATTATGTCTGTATTACTGAGCGAGCTTTAAAATTTCTTCCATTTTGATACATATAGCCGCGGCCTTAAAATACCTTCTCAACATGTTAGTATAAAAATAACAAATGGTTCTTGATCCCCCTAACAAATGTTACATGGCTGGAAAATATACTTCTAGATTTGTATAAACTATCAAAAACAAGACTATATATGCTTAAAATGTTGGTAGCCTTTTTTATGACTCATGCTTTTGTATATCCGTTGGCCGAATATTATTACAACATCTTTCTACCAAGCTGTGAACAGATTTCTTCATTTCTAACACTTCAAATTGATCCACCAATAACTGCTCTGGTTTTATGACATTGTATTTCCTCTCCATTGTCCACAAAACAGCATGAAGTTATTAAACTCATGAAACTCGATAATTATGGATCGGTGATACCAATAGTTTCTTCATCTCATTAGACAGCAGCAGTTTCTTTCCTTCGAGCCCACAGCATTACAAGAGAGAATCCCATCAATGACATTATTACCGTCTGCAAAGTCACAGTTAAAATTATCATTGGATAAGTAATCAGATATCTTTGTAGTTGTCACTTTTTGGGCCACTAATTAAATCAGTGATGAAGGAAACAAACAAAAGCCAGAAATTTTATACAAATATCTATGCAGAACATGGTTTTCAAATAAGGGTTAATTACAGAAAATACCCTTGAGGTTCAGTTTAATTACAAAAAGGAAAAAAAAGAACATTTTTCTTTCAAATTACAAATACGCCCTTGACATTTGTTTCTATTTTACATATTGCATCCTTTAGAGGGGGTCTTCGCTATGCAAATTAAAACCTCAAGGGTGTGTTTATAATGCCTTAAGAAGTTATTTGTAATTTTGGAAGATAATTAGACTTTTTTGTAATTAGGCTAAATCTAGGGGTACTTTTTGTAATTACAAATAATTTAGACACCCATTCAACCTGAAAAGAATATTCAATCACAGCAGCCAATGCATTCTCTATGACAAAGCTTATAATTGCTGACTTACCGAAATAGCAGGAGGAATGCTGACAAGTGGATCTTGAAAAAACCTATTTGCAAGTGCAAGAGCCAGAAGACTACTCTGCATGCCTGTAAGAACGTGAATGAATAAGTTCGACTCAAACAATATTATCATACAGCATATCGTTAACAATATTATAGAGGCACCAACAACCTGTCTCATAGGATAGTGTTCTTTGCAGAGCTTTGACATCAGGTGAATCACGGAAAAGAACACCAGTGAAAGAAAATCCGGCAATAAATGCTGATAAATGAAACGCAATCACCAGCAGCAACACTGAGATCCCAGACGGTGACATCACTGACTCCACATTGATAGCAAGTGGAGCTCCAACACAAAGAGCGGTCACGAAAACTGAAAGTGGAGGCAGAAATGGCCGAATCGCGTTACAAATTTTTGGAAAGAATCTGCAAGCGCAAGTCAAAGAAGGTAAGAGACAATATTGTATACTCGTAGTAACAAAATTCTCCATTTTTTTCAAAATAACTTGAATAAAGCACGATATTTTCATCCGATGTTGAAATCCTGTGAATATTGTTTATAAATAATAATGTGACAAAATTTCCCGAACTTTTCTTTAATAAAACGATTTATTCTCAATACTCTTTTGATAAAATTATACTATATTTTTTTTTAAATAATTTATTGAGAATCTTCCCACAAAAATATATATCTTCTATAGAATAATTAATAATTTGTATCAATATATTTCCGAATTAATTGCGTATACAGATGAATTTTGTTGTATAACTGAGATTTTATCGATATTATTGCCAATTCATCCCAGACAATACCTGAGATAAGAACTTTAAGGGCTAACAAATTATTCTTAATCCGAGATTTGTTACTATGGGTATACAACCACAGTGAGATAGAACTGAAAGCATATATATAAGTAACTAACTAAGTACCTATTTAAAAGTAATCCAGTTGCAATTGGAGTGACCACAATTTGCAGAATATTGGAAACCATTCCTTTTACATCAACGGGCAGTTTTTTGCCGATAAGCAATAAGGACAAGAATGGGGTGACAAAAACCGCAGTAGCAGTGGATATAGATGTCATAACAATGCTAAGAGGGGCCATTTGCGGATCCGTTAGAAAAGTGGCGTAATTGGAGAGCTGGGCCCCACTAACACAAGAAGTTAACATGATCCCAGCAGCTGACACACACAGTAGAAGGTGTTAGGCCATTTAATCAATTTTCACAAAATAATTTACAAGAAAAGTATACCTAAGGAAGTCGGGAGACCAAGTATAGTCATTGAAACCGTGCCGAAAAGGTACCCAAGAAGGGGCTTCACAACAAATTGTCCAATATAGCCAGCAACAATGGCTGCTGGTCTGCTGAACGCTTCGAGAAAATCTTTTTCGCTTGAGTTAACTCCAACTGCGAACATCAGAAAACCTAATGCTGGAGCATAATACCTGAATGTCGAAAACCAATGATTTAAAGATTTGAATTAGGACAAATTTCAAATAATTTCACATTTTCGCCTTGCACGATGTTATCATAACTCACATCGAATGACGTGGACCCCGAAAAGCATAAGATAATGTTGGGTACTTTACATGATCGCACTAAAGTACCAGTTCACAACTTAGCAATAACATGATGATCATCAGCAGTTATTGTTCCCAAAATTAAGCCATGGACCGGTAATTTTTAATGCAATGATCATCCTCTATCATACAAAAGCAACTGAGCATCTCAACAATATCAGATGAACTACTTTATCATACAAAGAATGGTACTAACCTGTTAGTGAACCAAGTGAATGAAGGCGGGCATATAAGAGCCAAAACTGTACTTGCTAGAACCACTTGAGGTAGAAAAGAGTTTGCTCCCTTCAAAATGGTCATGAAAGAAATCTCGTCCTGAATCTGAAGCAAATTAATCAAAACGTGACTGTAAAAATCCTTAGTTATTATTAACAGAACAATGTAAAAAGCCACATACAGGAAGGACAGCTGCAATCTAACCGAGAACAGAGACACGTATATGACAAACTGTTCCTGTCACCCCATTTTGTTTGCATTTCGAAATTTTTCATAAAGTGTCAGTATACAATAATTAATGGCAGAAAAATTATCAGCTCTCTGATGATACATTGATTCAAACAACTCTATAGCATGACGTAAATGGTAATGAATTACTGTTCTTCAAATTTCTCTTATTTAAATTAATCATCCAGAAAATAATTTGTCGTCAAAATTGCACAGTAGATCAATTTTAGGGGAAAAAGAAGAAGATTAGTTCAATATGCATAAACACAGCCCAATTACTAAGTGAGTGAATATTGATGCAGAAATATGATATTGAGCACAACCGATTAATTCCGAAATTTGCAATGACATTGTTATAGAATCATAAATAACAGGATAGGATTCAATCTACAAACACATAATCACAACGACGACAACAACAACCAAATCATAGGGTTTAGATAAGAAAATTCTAGTAAAGCTCGAGAATATACAGATAAAAGATACCTTGGGAGGTCTGGATGCATGATCAGAAGGCCACTCCGGTGGTAAATTATCCGGCCCACATTTTCCGATTAACGATAATCTAGAAATTGCACCTACATTTAACGCCATTTTTTTAATAACTTGGGAGTAATGGTTGGATGGGAGGGGATAAATTTCAAAGAAACTGAAAGATACAGGGTTCGAGCCCTTGTCAACACCCTTACAAAGGGTGAGCGAGATACCACTTGAGCTACAAGCTCGTGGTTACATTACATTTAACGCCATTAAGTGCGGAGAAAATAAAAGTTCAAAAACCAATCACCTTGAATTTATTTATATGTACTATGAACAAACCTCTATGTGGTCCAAACCAAAATTCAAAAAGCACCAATACATTTGAGGGAGTGTTTGCAAACTCTAGAAAATGTAATTCTAAGTTTCGAATTCCATCTAGAAACTGAGAATCACTTTTTTTAGAGTTTGCAAACACTCCCTAACTCCATTAAGTACATTGAATTTCGGTATAGAAAACAAAACTCCATCGTCATATCTAACCAAAATTAGCAAATCGTACCCCATTAACACTGGCATAGACTTATTTCTGCTCCAAAGAACATGTATTTACTAAATAAAAGAAAAGGAAAAAAAAAACTCACCGGAGCCCAGATGAGATTGGAAGTTCGACAAACGCAATCCTGCAACAAAGAGGAATTCAATCAACAAAAATCTAACTTCTTTTTTTCGGTTTCCAAAGTAAGCGATTAATTTTATTTTATCTTTTTTAAGAAATGGACCTGGAAGATTGGAGCAGTTCTCGGGGGACGAAAAAGCGGTAACTTTAGTGGGTTTGACCCATGGATTTTCTTGTTGAAGGAAAGAATGACGGCCATGGAAGTGGTGATGGTTGTGCAGAAGCTTGCCATTGACACTCATTCTTTTTCTTTTCCAAGCCTGTTCTCGAAAAACTGAAGGTGAGTCAAATGGCCGAAACTGTAAGATGAACTTAATATTTGGCTATGGTGTCTCAAAAAGAAAAAAGAAATATTTGGCTATGGCAAGTGGAAAGTGGACTTTTTTTTTCCTTTAAATAAGATTCAAATCCATATTAACACACATGAGCGAGGCCACTTGAATTACGAGAGGCTTGGGTCTTCGTTCTAAAAATCTCCACCTAGATCCGAATAGTACCTCATAGACGTTAGGCTATTTTTGTCTGCCTATTTTTTCTTCTGATTAAGCTTACCTAACCCCGCTTAAATCTCACCTGACCCGGCGAGGTTCCATCTAGACGCAGGTCTCAATCTGTCGTCTGACTATCACCTAACATTTTTAAGAACACATGGGTATAAGTGGGGGATGAACTTGAACAAGAGATTATGTTTTTAATAAAATTATATGAATGTCTTGTTTACGAAAATTCTGATACTATTATTTTTAAATATAGTACCGATAATTTTTATTCTTTTAGGCAAAAAAAAAAACACATATAATTGTTAGTACTTTATAGTAATATATCTGAAAATACCAAATAAAATATCAAAGTAATGAACTGATTTAGTAATTATATGTATAGATATATTTAATGATTCACAAAATTAATTATTTACTTAACATAACATTTTAAGTAACTAAAATTTATGGTCGACTATAGGCGACTACTACAACTAGTGCACTGACACATGCTAAGGCTGTACTAATAGGTTTGGTATTTGTGCTAAGAATTAAACTCAATGAAGCACAACAAATTTTTTGAAATTAAAAAAAAGGACTTTAACACCAAATTAAAATCTTGAATATATCATTCATAGGTAAATAATAACATCAAAAAAGATTTCAAGCTTTTTATTAATTAAGCGACTTTTTCTCGGATAGTACTTCGATTTCAATAAAAAAACAATTATATTAAATATGTTTTTTCTACTTTTAATGCAGGGGTAATTTGCCAAAATATGGCAAAAATGAAACTTAGTTGTGCAAATATGGTGCTTTTGAATTGTGTGGTCATTTTACTCGGTGTGTGCGCCACCACAATTGGTGGCGCGGCCACCATGTGCGCCTGGTTTGAATTTTTTTTTTTTTAATTATTGGGTTGGCGCATGTTTGAGCTGCGCCAGCCGGTTTAAACTAAATTTTTTTTTTTTGATAAAACCGTTATTAATCTTCATTGAGTAATAATTGAATTTTTTTTATTTGACCAAGTTTGATTGAGTAATAATTGTGTAATTCTATTACACAAATTGTGTGGCAAAATAAATTGATGTGAAAATTTGTCTGTTTTTTATCATCATTACTCGTTGGTTTTTATCGGGACGTCAACATTTTAGTCATGGTGATAATGAAGTTTAATTTTAACGTAATTACATAAAATGATTACATTCAAAATTAATATGTCTTAATAAAATTAATTGCTAAATACATAATTTTGACTAATGTTAATTCTAATATCTATGACCACCGGTGCCACATCTCGGAGGATGTCTCTCTCGCTGGCTTCGCCTAAGACCGTATTCAGCATTATCAATATCCTGTTGGCCTTGGTCCTGTAGTAGACGGGCTCTGATCCATGTTCATATAACTTCCCGAAACCCACCGGGAAATGGTACAGCGAATCTTTGAAAACTTGACGCGTCATTCCCACATCCGTGTTGAAGCGGTCGGAAATGATGTGAACTGGGGTGGTATAAACTGATCATAATTCACAGGCTGTGGCATATATGGTGTGTGATGCGAAGTGGATGGACCTGCCGCATATCCAGATGGACCTCCCGCATATCTAGATGAACCTGGCGCATATGCAGATGGACTCAACACATATCCAGATGGACCTGTCGTATGTGGGTGAGGTGTCTGTGGCGCAGTAGTGGTCGTCCGTGTGCTGCGTGCCCGATCATGCGCATGTGACGGATCACCGCCTCGAAACCGCCTGGTGGAGGCATCCCAGGAGGCAGACGCCGCACACTAGTCATCTCTCAATAAAATCACGTCTTAGGTGATCAACAGATCGGATCGAAGACTAACATCCCGAACACTAATCCACGCCGTCGATCGAGTAGAGTGAGTCAAACACACAAATATCGAAATAGATACATAATGTTATAATTTAAATGTGCATAATAGTAAATTTATAGGTAAATTACCATGGCATCTCGAGTCGCGGTGTCGTCTGGCCGATACCCGATCGTCATATGCTCGTTTCGGGAGTTATTAATCGTCGTGTAATACGATTATACCATGTCTTATATCCACGAATCGCTTCTACCCCGACCTATCACATCACCTCCAACAATTGGTCGGTGTGCCATCCCCTTTGATCGACCCATGTAGCATGGGTTTGTGGCCAATCCCATCCTGGATCACCCTTTGCGAGTAAAATCATGGAGTGATGTGTGTGTTTATGCGGCACGCGGGAATATGTTGTCAAGCCAAACCGCCTCGACTTGCTGCAGGTTAGGGATGGCGGTGGGCGGGAATCCGTTCCTCGAGATCCGCCCGACAGGCGGGGATTCCCGAAATTCCCCGTGGGGACGGGGATGGGAAATTTTTTTCCCGTTAGGGGGGCGGGCGGGGCGGGGATCATACTCCCTTGCGGGATCTCGCCTGTTCATGAACCGAAATTAATATATAATATAATATTTTAAATATATATAATATATTATAAATATATCCACATTAAATATAATAAAATGACAAAAATTTTAATTTATTTTATTAATTAGTGTTTTATTAATTATTTTATATAATTTATATATTTTAAATATTTAAAAATAGTAATTTTTTTAAAAAAAATAATTTTTTCGCAAAAAAAAAAAAATTGAAACGGGGGCGGGGAATCCCACATGGGATCCCGCACGGGGACGGGGGGGGCATTTTTCCCCGTTTGTCTCACGGACGGGACGGGATTCTCATGATTCCGCGGGATCGGGAGGGGGGGATGGCTGGCTCCCGCCCCCCCCCTGACATTCCTACTACTGGGTGGTGAATCTCCACGATAACGTGATTTATCAATGGGCACCGAGACCTCCACAGATCCAAAATACATCGTGGTCCCAATGTTGTTATATCTGCTGACTCCATGTCATATGGCTCCCAAATCCACTGTGATAAATTGAATTGTAGATTAATAAATTTGAATATGTGGTTAAAATTACTTAGTATGAATATAAATCCTTACATGTCTATCTGTAAGTCTGTCGAGCATGTCCCTGATGATACGTACGGAATGACTAGCAGTGTGTGTGTAACTGCAATACTGTGGATTGTGAAAATAGTACATATTAATTACATATTTTGTTGTAAGGAGTTTAATATTGAATATATGCAATGTTAGTAGTGTAGTACCTAGCACCGTACGGCGGAAAAGGTAGCTCATCTACATCGGCCACGTCCTCGTATAATCGTCCTGTGGGAACTCGAGAATGTATGGTACGAGGAACAATCACAGTAATCCTGCTCCAAGCCCAAATCTAACATAACATGTAAACAAAGCACCAATGAGTACATACATTTATTTATCTGGTATGCAAATTTAAAGACATATGATGCTAAATTTAAATTTACCTGTAATAGTAGCATGGTACATACATTTATTTATCTGGTATGCAAAGACATGTTGTTGCCAGATGAATCTGGCATCATAAAACTACCAATAAGAAGGAGTGCAATTCCTCGAGCGTACTGCTCAACCTCTAACTGAGGTCTGTAGTCTGCAATCATGATCTGCTCGAATGAGTTCTCAACGCAATCAACTTAATACGTGATGCTCCTCGGAACATGTTTAAGTCTGGAGCAAAACCTAACCATTGTTGATAGTATAACATCCACTCATCCCTGGTCCTCTCTGAATCTCTGAATCTCTAGATATAACTGGTAGCCCCTCTACAGGAAGCCCCCATATAATGGCAACATCCTGTAAAGTCACCGTGGCCTCCCCAACTGGTAAGTGAAATGTGTGAGTCTCAGGGCGCCAACGCTCAACTAATGTTGTGATGAGATGGTTATCAATGGCAATCCGACCACAACGCGCTACACCATAAAATCCCATATGATACAATGTGTGTACAACTCGTGGATGCAACTGCACTAACTGGCCATCGAAAGACCAAAAAGGAGTACCTCCATGTCTGGTAGTGAGGATCGTATCGACATCCCCCTTCTGTACAGCTGTAGAACGGTGTGTAGCCTGAGCTGTAAGTACTGAAGGATCCTGTGGTCCATATGTCTGAGGATCACCCATACTGTAGAGAAAATATCATAATTAATAAACCAATGTGATGAAAATACAGAGAAAGTAACAATACAAAGTAACGATAGAAGTAAATACACATAGAGTCTGACATTATAAGAATGATACATCAGTTGTGTCGTGATGAAGATGCATGCGTGTGTATATTTCTTTGATCACTGGCTTGGTATTTATTGTCGCTCACGTTCCTCTGCCCAATCCATTGCATTGTGAAATCTTGTAGTTCTGTCTCGACCACGATTCTTCCAAAATCGTCTGGATGGGTTATGTTGCAATTGAAACGATGCATCATCCCATTCATCATCATTAGGGAGTGGATTAAATTGGCCAGAGTATGTCCCTGCATATGTATACGTGTTATAATATGGTCTCATTAAATTGGCCAGATCAATCTGGACATATTTACATGTCTGCATTGCCTGTGAACATGGGATGTCGTCATTCCTCCATTGACCACATGAGCATTGTTGTGCAGAGAGGTTGACTTTGAATGTTCGAACACGACTAGATCTTGGTGTGACAGTGGTGACATTTGCAGTTTGGGTTTGATAATCGTACATCTGCACAATATGATTTAGTGCCATCCTTTGCTGTTTTTGGTATTTCTGCAAGATGTCATCTGCCACAACTGGTTCTTCTCCAAAGTTGTAGTTGCAATTTTCATTCTATCGTAGAAAGTCGTGACAGTACGCGTCAAAGTGAAACGCACAAGGGCACAAATTGGCAATCTTCTTGCACCCTTTAGAACCGAGTTCATACACTCAGAAATGTTGGTAGTCATCATTTCACAACGTGTCTCCTCATCATGCGATAAAGTCCACTTGCTCCTGTCTATAGCGTCTAAGTAAGGATGAGCACGTTCATTAAATTTTTTAATCTCCTCCATTGTCTTCTCAAATGCTCTAACTCTTAGTTCGCCCGCTTGCCAACACAAATCCTTCAACCTCACATTCTTGAAATGACTATGGAAATTACAGACAACATGCCTCGATAAAAACGATGATACCCATAAGGAGGTTGGAATTCTCGCATCCGCTCAACCGACCTTATTATTCCTGGATGGCGACCAAATAAGGCACACACCTTCTCGCCCTCGAATAATATGTCCGGATATTAATCCCAAAACCAGCCCAAGATGCGAAAGTCTCTTCATCCACGACGCGTAAGCTAATGGCAACACTTCGTTGGTTTGCGTCCAACGTGACAAAAATAAGTAACTTGTGCTTGTATTTAGTGTAGAGGTGTGTTCCGTCTACACTAATCACTCGGACGACAAATGTACAAAACCATCGATACATGGCTTGAAAGCCCAAAATACATACAACAATGTCTTCACTTCATCGTCACTAGGTTCAACGTCGCCACTCAACCACATCATGCCAGGGTTATAGCCTCCATATATTTTGGCAAATAACGGCACGAGGTCTCCCAAGTACCATACACATTTTCACGGCACGTTTCATCGATCGCTAAGCTTTATCATATGAAATATTATAACCATACTTGTCTTTAATATTTTGTTGGACATACTTAATGCTGTAAGATGGATCACACTGTACTATCCCCATTAGACTATCAGCAATAAAATTTCTATCTAAATTGGCATGATCCATAGAAACATCATTCATTAAACAGCAGTGAGGAGGTCCATATTTTGTGATCTTCCACATCGAAAGTTTTTTGTTAAAACTCGCTCTCAACCACCAATTACTTGCACTTGAAGACAAATGACATTACCGAAGTTCCAGGGTTATGTTTGCATACAACTTTCCACAAGGTTAGTGTGATTTCAACAACCTTGAATTCTCGTTTCACCCAATGAACATGGTAATCTTTAACTGCACTTTGCACATGTTTTTTATCTGTAAAAATCATTCCTTTACACAACACACCAATCTCAAAGTCGTAGAATTGTACATACGAAGGCATACCAACAGAATTACTGTCTACATCTGAGTAACTTGATTCGAAGAATGAAATTCCAGAACCAATCCCATAATTACCACCAGAATTGTTACGAGTGCGTTGCCTATGTTGTTGAGCTGTATCCGCTCCATCACTGTCATTATCCTCGTCAGATGCACTTTCATCAGGTTCGGAATTTCGACGATGCTCTCCTCGACAAATATCTACAACATCAGCATTTTCATCACTAGGTCCACCAACATCAAAGATTTTCATTACTAGGTCCAAAGAACATCAATATTTTCATTACTAGGTCCACTTTGTGTAAATGCAGATAGTTCAGGAACCATACCACCTCTAAGCAACTCAGCATACTGATAATAATCATGTCCTACTGAGGTATTTATTTGAACATTCTGAATTACAGGATCTAACTCAACAAATCAATCAAGAAACTCAATCCCAACTGACGGATCTATAAAAGACCACAAATCTTCATCATTTGTAATAGATACTATTCCACACATATTGTTATAACAATATTTAGCTGAAACCTTCAACTTCCATTGACTTACATCAACCCCCGTCATCGAAATTAATAGTTCAGTCAATTTCACAAAATTCATTCTGCGAGAAATTCTCCTAGCACCAATTGCGTTACGGTCATATCTCACATCGCTCCCAGTTTGCACAATTTGTCCTCCAAAATACGATTATGGTGATCATGTTTGACATTGCATATATATTATAATGATAATACAGTTAAATAATTGAAATAAATTTGACATTGCTTATATGCAGGTATTATTTATATACAATTCAACAATTATTACAGGATAAAATAATATGAATATTAAAATTTATTTCAGCAATTGGAAGTAATTTACATACAAATTATATGTGTATATTATTTTAATAAGTAAATAAAATTTGTACTTATAAATATAATGACAAAATTAACATACAATATTTTTGGACAAAAAATAAATACAATGAAATAAATAATAATTTAAGACATACTTGAAAAATACCGGAAACGCAAATCGCCGAAAAATGTTGGATGCCCAAATCGCCCGAAAATGCCGGAAGCTCAAATCGGTGTGTGCGTCGGTGTTTGTTGTGTGTGTCGGTGTGAGTTGTGTGTGTGTTGTGTGTGTTGTTTGTTGTTAGGGGTTTTTGGGGATATGTATGAGTGAGAGGGAGAGAAGCTGAGTGAGAGTGTGTGAGAGTGTAGGTGGGTTGGGGGGGTAATTTATAGAGGCTGGGATTGGATTTTCGAATTTTGTTTTTTGAATTGTTCTGGCCTTTTTAACTACGGGCGATCAACCCCGCCATCGCCCTCGCCCCCAACATATCCCTCAAAATCCGTGATATTGGATTTCGGGCGCACTGTGCAGTGCGCCAAAGCCTTTTTTTTTTTTTTTTTTAATTTGAAAATTAAAATCAAGCACATTGAATGTCTTGTCGCTTGTCACCCATACTAATTTTAATAAAAAAGTTCAAAAGTCTGGCGCGGAGAAGAGGTGCACCAACTGTATATTTGGCGCACACTGCGTGTGCGCCACCGAGCAAACAAACAATAGCTTCGATTTTCACCACAAAATCACAATTCCATTCCATTTTTGCCATATTAAAGCAAAATCCCCTTAATGCAGGCACGTAATTTAATCAAATTTACGTAATTTTATGAGCAATTTATTGAGAATCTTTCCATATAAATGTATTATCTTTTAATAGAATAAGTAGATATTTGGGTCAACATATTTCAACATCTATATATATATAATAAGAGCCGCTTCTAAAAGTGGTAAAAAAAAAATTCCCGCCCATTTTTTCAGTCTAAAAATAGATGTGGTGAAATCTATGAAACGTGTCAGTTATTTTTGGAATGTACGCGTGGAATTAATGGAATTATTAATGGAATACGTGGAATTATGGTTGTACGCGTGGAATTATTAATGGAATACAATATCTGCTTTAAACGCGTCTGCTATTTATGGAACAATTTTTGCTGAAAATCGGCTTTTAAGTATGAATGGAATTCCTTTATATAATCATGCTACAAATTACCAGGGCTGCATTGCTGTTGTTCAGACATTTATGTATGGAATGTTTTCGAATTACCGGTAATAAAACAATTTTAATAGATTACTTGAAAATCAAGTTTGTAATCTCAAACGACAATGGTAAGTATATTATTATTTTTGGTTACAATATCTCAGTTAATTAACTTAATTAGTGGAAATCTGAATGCACAATTAATAATAATAAATTACAAATTTTTTTATGCCATGTAGATTTGGATACACATCAATTCAAACTAGGAATTTAGTAAAGTAAATATTTTACAAAAAAAAAAAAAAGAATTTGTGGTGAATCATATATACAAATTTTTACGTAACTGTTAATAAAAGAGAGAAAAAACATAATAAAAAAATTTTGCAAAGATTTATATTTTCTTATAAAAGCTACACTACTAACCTATATATATGCGATACCCTGTCAGTTTGTTTTTAAAACACTCATCAGAACAAAGAGCAGATTATTTTTCTCTGCGTATTGGACAAACACTACATTCATATACAAAAAAAATGGCGCCCATGTTGACTTTGATCAAGAGTCCGAATTCCTCAAAAACACAATGGAATGTGAAGCTAAGATTAGATACGTCTTTTACGAAAAACCTCGCTTTAATGACAAAACTCAAGTGCGAGTTTGGAATGTGTTTTCCATGACTATGAGGTATGATGCATAATATATGACTATGTAATGAATTATTTAGTCGATAAATTATATTAAATTATCGACCAACGTTTTTAATTATACAAATTGCGGGTGACAGATTCAAGGACTATAAGAAAACACAATATTCGCGCTCAAAAAATCCTTATCGAAGGCCATGTTTATGCGATTAGGGATTTTATTGTTGCCCTTATTCGCACAAATATCGAACATGTTTGACTAAACAAAAATTTTGTTTCATGGAAAACCCATTTTTGAGATGTTCGACAAAGTTTTCCCTCGATTTATGTTTCGATTCGAAATTTTAGTGATCCGCCATTGCGGGGCAATGTGGATGAGACCTCACTCTTTGGTAAGATATATTATATTTATTTTCATGTACATGTAAAATTTAAAGCATAAACTGTTATTAATTGATCATTTTTTTTCCTTTGATTTTATTATCAACGGATGTTATCGGCAGAATTGTTTCAATGCACTCGACTCAAACCACAGAGATTGCCGGAAAGAGCACTCGCTTCATAGATCTAACTTTGGAAGACTTGGAGTAATTTAGATTATCAAATTTTATTTAAGAAATTACGTTTAATCATAAACTTTAACGAAAAATTTATTTTGTTATTTTAATAGGAATAATCGCATCACTTGCACGTTGTGGGGGGAGTATGTTGACGAGATATTACCCTTTCTCGAAGAGGGTCGATTTGAACCGCTGATCGTGATTGTACAAATGTGCAGAGCTAAAGTGTTTCGTGGTAAATTAATAACTTAAACTTATTTCTAAACAGCAAGGTAAATTATCCATATTCTTATTTAATTTTTAATCAGTTTTTTTACTCTTTAATAAATTGTAGATAGAGTGAAGGTATCGAATACTTACGATGTTACAAAGTTGATTTTTGATGCCAAATTAGATGAGATTGCAGACTTCAAGAAAAGGTTAGAACAAATATTTAGATTACATTTTTATTTTTTCTTTCTTTTGTTAATAGATAATTATTATTAATATTCAATCTAACATTTTGTTTTTTTTTTAAAAATTATTTAGGTTTATGAGCAGCAACAAGGCAACACCTTCAATTAGTCATGTTAGTGTGCCTACTACCCGAACAATTGCTGAAGATTTGGAATCCGGAGAATCACCCGTCAATGATCGATCAATTGTATTGGAACAAAGAAGTAAATTAACAAACTGTTTTTTGTTATTACCTTTTATTAAAATAAAAATATGATTATAATTATAATATATACATTATATATTTTTGTGTTGTTTTTAGGTGGGAAGTTTTTGGTGTGTGCAACCATTCTTTCATTTATTGGAGATTGGTGGTACCTTTCTTGCAAGAGATGCCCGAAGAAACTTACAAAGGCAAAGAGATAAATTTTACTCGCGAACGTTTGGCGCTTTTATCAATCCGGTGTTTTCGTATTTAGTACAATTATTTATTTTATTAAATATATATTACTCTATTCTAAACAATTCAATTAATCTACATCCGACTTTGAAATTTCAAATTATTAGGTACAAAATTCATACCCAGGTTATTGATGATACCGGAATGCAACTTTTGTGTTGGGATAGAGATTGTCACTATTAATAGGCAAAACGTGTCTTGAATTGAGAAACGAGTACTCCGAGGTAATTTATTATTTATTTCAGGTTTATAAATTATAATGTTTACGATTCTTTTATTTAATTATTTTTAAAAAATTAAACGTAAGGAAGATGGACAGATATACCGGATGACCTAGCAAGTTTGATTGATAAACAAGTATTTTTCAAGGTTCAAGTTAGGCGGACCAACTTGATAATTATGACGGATCATTTTCAAAGTGGTGAAATTAATCTGCAGATTCTCAATTGATTAAGAAGTTTTATCCTGGCCCAGAAAGTCAGGTACTTAAAACAAATCATTTGATATATAAATGTTTGTCTTTGATTATTTATTAATATTTATAATAAAAAAATTAAATATAACAATTGTTTTTTTGTAACTTTACGAGTCCGACTACCTATCCAAGCTTCAAAGGGAAGAATACGTCTAATGGCAAGGTATATTTAATTTTTCATCATAAATATACTTAACCAAAAATATTGTACATTGTATTTATACATTTGGCTTTTTTTTTTTCTTTAGGAATCTTCATCGGAGGATGAAGTGAATACTCCGAACAAGTTGAAAAGGATTAGAGATGAAGCTGCTAAAAGTCCATCAAGTAAGCGAGGATTGTTTGAAGACTTGTCCTCAAGTAATAAGGCAAAGAAGCTTAAGATGGTTAAGGAAGAAGATGCGAATAAGTGAGAATTATAGATTACATGCATTAAGTTAGGTTTTTATAATTAGTTTTGATTATTTGATGTTTTCAGTTGCTTTGATTGTTTTAGTACATTGAGTATTTCAATTTTGATTGCGAGCTTTTAATATAATTTTATACATTTACTATTATTTCGAGATTGATCGGTTTTAAATTTGCACCGTATTTTTTCATTTGAGATATAGGAATTATAAAATTTATATTGATATTAAACTATATGTATATACAAATATACTTATTAAAATTGTTTATTAAGGTATTTTGCTTAATAAAACTAATAAAAAACAAGGGAAAAAAAGGATGATAAAAATGATACAAGTACAAGAGATAAAAGTATTTTTATTGAAGACCATAGCACCATCAGGATTCCACTACACTCAAGGTGTAGGGTCAAGTGGTTTTTTAGCTAAGGGTCTTCTTAATTCGTAATTGGTAACTTATACAAAACGATGGAATACAACAGAATAACATCAGTTTTTTTAACACAATTATAATACCAGCAAAAATTAAAAATTATAATATGCGAAGGAATGATATGTTATGAATTATGCAAAGAGTCGAAAACAATCTAAGAATCCAAACTAAATTTTGGAAATAAATACATTTCAAAGTCAAAGTCATAATTTTGGAAATGATTGTTGTTCACTTGGTTTAAATACAAACTGATTTTCAACAGTGCTACACTCCTTAATATAGGCAAATATATGATATTCTGTCCATAATAAATACTATTACCAAATTAAAAACACAAAGGTTACAGTATAAAAGGTGAAAGATCATTCATTATGCATTTTTTTCAATCGAATTAGCTACAATTTTCTGAAAAAAATTACAAAGTCCAAAAGAAACAGTCAATATTAAGCAGAAAAAAATCGTGTCTAATATTCATCTGTCATATCAAACATTGTTTATAATGAAGCGATTAACAGAAAGACAGCGGGCAAAAACATGCAAGGGATATATCTACCGACCACGGTATTAAATGCTTCTTTGCAAAATATTTTTTCATAAATGAATTTTTTGGACTACTTATGTACTCATAGATTTATAGCTGACTGAGTAAGATTGATGGTTAGTTTAGTTACTTACCACTTCATTTTTTTTTCTTTATTGTCTGCTATTGTTATTTATTCATCTGTGTAATCAACACGCATAGAACCTGGAATACATCAACAAGTTAAATTAGTAAGAATACTTATCAATTAATCCACAAAAACAGTAAATAGTTAGGGTGATATCAACTTATCTTGTGATTATTTGCTGAGAGCAGTGACTCAGGTAGTATCAGCTGGTGTGTTTTGCAACTTTCCTCCCCAAACATATGGTTTATATAGAGCATGACACAAAAAATAAATATTAATCAAAAATTACAAACCACTAATATCTATATATTTTATAAATGTAAGCTTTCGTTTTCATAGAAATTCATTATTCAGTTGTAAACTAAAATGTATTCAGTAAAAAAATCTACTTGAGCACATATCTTATTCAGAAAGATCATACATAGAAATGATAAACAACTTCCCATCTTCATTTTTTACCATTGTTATCTTTAAAAAAGACAAACAAATCGAAATAATAACTCGATCTTCTGAAATGTTCTAAAAAAAACTCAAGACCTTTTAACAGATCTAATTAACATACACGATAAAAAATTTAAAGTAAGATATACCTTCGATATTTTTGGGCGCTCAAGAAACCTTATGGCAAAATGATAGAATCCAAATATGAAAAAAACAAAACTAATTAACAATTATTATTACGAAATCAAAAATGAAAAAAATCAAGATATAGATATATCAAAACGAAAATATACCTTCGATATTTTCCCGCTTAAGAAACCATATAGTCGCTGCAGATCGAAAAACAAACATTTATTCTTCTAAAATATAAACAATAATACTGTCAAATAACAAATAAAAAAGAAAAAACGTAAAATCTATTCAAATAAAAAAAGATATCCAAGGTATATTTTCATATAGTCTGTTTAGTCTCAAGAAAAAAAGATATTGAAGATATCGAAAGTATATTTAGAAAAGAAAATAAACTAACATTTATTCTTCCATATAACTGCTTTTTTGGTCCATCCAAAAAAAAAGAAATATGTTTCTTCAAATCGAAAAAAAAAGTAAGAAAAAACGTACATGTAACAACATAAAGATTTGCAACTATTTTCTTAAAAAATATGCGAAAAAATAAAATCTAAATAATAACAGAAAAAAATACAAAAATATACCTTGGATCCCGATTTTTTGACCGATTAAAACACATCATCATCTCTCGCAAACAAAAATAAAAAAACCGATAAAAAAAAGTGAAGATCTTGGTTATTTTTGACTAAATCTAAAAATTGACAAAAGAAAAGTAAAATGAAACTTATCTAGCCATTTTTTGGGCAGATCTATGATAATAGCTCCCCGTCTTCAGAGAAGTACGAATTTGTTTTTTTTTTTGGCGTATGTTTTCGGCGAGGTTTGGGGTTTTTAGAAATGAAATCAACGATTTCAAAACGATAAATGATTAGGCGTGGGGTTTTTTGGAGAAGAAGATAACAGATGATGAGTCTTTGAGGGGTGGATGAGACGATTTCTTGGATTTTTCAGAGAATGGGTTTGGAAGAAACGAGTTTGGTTTTGAGAGAAAATGGTTTTTGGGGGAAATATGTTTGGGAGAATTTTCCAGAAATGAGATGTGGCTGGGGATGCAAACCCTAACAGCACAAATGATACCCTATATCTAATATGGACCGTTGATTAAGGGGGATACGTGTCAAAATCTTGCTTATGACATTACACGTACCTATGGCCGGATAAGGATAGGAAATGAAGAACCTTCTGGGTTCTTGGGTTAATATTGGCCATGTAATTTCTTTTTTCTTTTTTTTTTGTTGTTTGAGAAAAGGTTAATGGGCCTCAAAATGTGTTTGTAAGATTAATTTTTAATAGCTTAATTGGGCTTTGTTTTTGTAAGATTTTTTTTTATAAACCGGGAATTTTTTATTATTTCATATATTAGATTATATAAATTACATCTTAATTGTATTATCAGGTAATTATATTATTTAATTACTAAAACTCGATTGTTTAATAAAGTTTATGCGATTATTTATATATATTATTTTGGCACATTTAATTAATTCTATTTTTTTATTTTAAAAATTTTAATGTAATTCCACACAATTTTATATATATATATATATGTTAACTATTATTAGAATTTTACAAGATAGGATTATTATATAATAAATTTAATTTATATATATATATATATATTTGTGTTGATATAATAACAAAAAATATAGTAAACGTTTTATACATTTTTTTAATGTTTAATTAATATTCAATATCTAAATACTATTGTAATGACTATTTTTATAATAATTTTTAAAAAAACAATTTAGTATAAGTGATTGAACAGAACAACTATATTTCATACGCAATTTTTGTTTTTTTATTTTTACGTCTTATGTTTTAATTTTTTAATAAAAAAATTGAAGGAACAATTAAAATTACCAATACACAATTAATTTGCTTAATATCTATCACTTTATATTCGATTAATATTAATGAATATTAATTTTTATAAAACATATGCATGATTATTAAAAAAAATGGTTTCGCTTTTCATAATTTTTACTTTTTTTACATATTATAATATATTCAAGCTTAGAAAATATTTTTTAAGACTACCTACGAGTGTTGTTTCAGGTATTTCATCGAGCGGAAATATTGGTACGATATCAAGATCACCACTTAGTGACATCACAAACAAGAATAGCATTGCAAAACCGTCAAAGAATTATTTCTAATGTTTCATCGAAAGCAATACAACTTACCTTTTTCCAAGCTCCCTGTGTAGTAGCTTAACAAAAGGTAAATTTAGTTTTATTTTAGTGATATTTAGTTAATAACATTATTGCATTTAAATCATAATTCGTGTAATTTGTTTTATTTTTTTTTTGTTTTACAGAAAATATGACACTAACCCTGAATAGAGTTCGGAAGCTGCCTAAAAGAATTCATTCTCAAGATGCGCCTAGCAGCATTGCTTATTCATTTTCAAATTCCGCCTGTTGTCACGTTACAAATGGTATAGTTAATGTTTTGTTGTCTAGAAATAAAAGTGTTATATAATTAATATTTCATTATATTTAATTTTTACATACTATTAAAAGCAATGCTGACAAGATATTTCACTAACAGAGAACACTCAGAATCCAAACAACAAAGGGTTTTCTTGCATCATGATACCTTTGAAGAAGATTTACGCTCTAAAATGATAATTGATCTGACCATAGACGATGACGTCGAGACAAATATTAATGATAAAGATGCTCGATCCAGTCATAGTACTATATGTTCAAACCCACCTCCAACTGAAACAAATGAGACAAATATGTTGTTACACATCGGTGAGTGCATATTATTTAGATATTTATAGGTGTGTCTGTGTTGGTGTGTTTTTTTCGTTAAATTATATTTTGTATTTTATAAGTTTATATTAATTTAAATTAATTAAATTTAAATTTCACGATTATTGGGATATCGGTGACGCAACCTTATAGGTGTCGGTTTTTGTGCGGCCATGTTTTGGTATGATGAAAGAATCAATGCTCGAGTTAAATCAAACAACCCGCAATATTCTCTTTGTTGCGCCTCATGGATTATACAACTTCCTACCTTAAAACAACCACCGCTTTTGCTTCGAGAATTGTTGTTTGGTGATATTGAAAAAAGTAGACACTTTCAAGATAACATTAGATCTTATAATAGCATGTTTTGTTTCACATCGATGGGAGGAAGATAGATAATGACATAAACAAAGGCGGTGGACCTCCAAAGTGTTTCGATGTATGGGCAAAATTATCATCTAATTGGTAGTTTATTGCCGTCTGATGGTTCAACTCCGAAATTTGCGCAACTGTACATATATGATACCGAGAATGAAGTATCACATAGACTCAATTCTGTCATGTTTGTTTTCTTTTTATTGTTAAATTCCAATATTCGCTACCTTTTTACTATATTCTCTACCATATTAATGCCTTTTTTTATTTATTTAATGTTGTAGGCAAGGAAGTGAAACAAATAATCTACATGAAGACATTGTGGCTGGCCTTAAAGAAATGTTTGATGAAAATAATGTTTTGGTAAAAACATTTAGAATGGCGAGAGAGAAGATTCAAGAATGTAGACATTCAGATGTTAGATTGCGGCTTATTGGTAAAAGAGACGCGATGCCGAAAGATACAATTCACCTTCATGTTCAAGTCAGCCGCTTTGATTGTTGGTGATTTTGATGAAGCTTTAGGGGATAGAGATATAGTGATTGAGACAAGAATCGACTATTGCGGATAAATGAGTTGAATGCTTCTTACTTGGCATTACAGTACCCATTATTGCTACCTTATGGTGAAGATGGTTCAGAGAAGACATCCCTTTCTCAGACCTCAAGAAGACAACAACTACAAGAGGAAGGAAAACAGTTAGTGTTCATGAATTTTTCTCATATCGTTTGCATGAAAGGGAAAATGAACCTTCTACTATTATGTCGTCAAGACGATTATTCCAACAGTTTGTCGTTGATGCTTATACGATGGTAGAATCAACGTGATTGAAATACATCCGTTTGAATCAGAAGAAGTTGCGTGTTTATATGTATAGGGGTCTCGCAGATGCCGTGTTTCGTGGAGACACTGAACCCAGCACTCAAGGAAAACGAATTATATTACCTTCAAGCTTTACTGGAGGTGCTCGATACATGATACAAAACTATCAAGATGCAATGGCCATATGTCGGTGGGCCGGTTATCCTGATTTGTTCATTACATTCACCTCAAATCCCAAATGGCCAGAGATTGTCCGCTTTCTTGAGACTAGAAAACTTAATGCCAAGACCTGTCCCGTATATTATTTGCGAGAATATTTAAAGTGAAGCTTGATGCACTTATCAGGTATCTCCGTCATAATGAAATATTTGGAAAAGTTGTTTCAGGTTATTAAAAAATTAAGTTCATTTTTACAATACAACTTTAAATTTTAATGTTTTGTCAGTTCATTTCTTTACTTTTCTTTTTTTTTACTTTACGATGATATACACCATAGAATTTCGAAACGTGGATTGCCTCATGCCCATATTCTCGCTTCTTTTCGCCAAAGAGGATAAGTATCCAAATGCGAGGATATAGATAAAATCATATCGGCCGAGATACCGATGAAAAAGATGATCCATGCTATTATGTCAGCCGTTAGAGACTTCATGCTTCATGGTCCGTGTGGTGATGTAAGAAAAAGTTCTCCGTGCATGGCTGATGGTCGTTGTACGAAACATTTTCCAAAAAAGTTTGTTGAGACTACTTCTATCGATGAAGAAGGTTACCCGCGATATAGGCGGAGAAATAATGGCAGAGTTATTGAGAAAAATGGCGTCCCTCTTGACAATAGATTCGTAGTGCCGCATAATCGGGGATTATTACTTAAGTACGAGGCTCACCTTAATGTCGAATGGTGTAATCAATCACCGTCAATAAAATATTTGTTCAAATATGTCAATAAAGGCCATGATCGTGTAACTGCATCATTCTATCAGAGCAACGGTGATGAAAGCAGTGAAAAACCTGTTGACGAAGTGAACATGTATTATGATTGTAGATATGTTTCGTCATGTGAGGCAAATGGAGACTACTAGATACGAGATGCGATATAAATACCCTTCGCCTTGAGAGGCTAAGTTTCCATCTCGAGAACGAGCAGAGTGTTATTTTTCATGATGGTGAAAGAATAGACGATGTTATTAACAAAAGCACCGTCAGAGAAAGCATGTTCCTGGCATGGATGGAAGCCAACAAGATATACCCTGAAGCCAGAGAGTTGATTTATGCAGAAGCTCCTACGAAATTCACGTGGAAATCAAACATTAGGAAGTGGGTGCCGAGAAAGGGAGGGAATACTATAGGACGTGTGCACTACGTGACTCCTCGATGTGGTGACATGTATTATTTGAGGTGTCTTATAAATGTAGTGCGTGGTGCCACATTTCATAATGACTATAAGAAGATTAAAGGTGTTCAACACTCTTCTTATCGAGAAGCTTGCTATGCTTTGGGTTTATTAGAAGATGATAAGGAGTATATTGACGGCATCACTGAATAGAGTCACTGGGCAAGTGCTGAAAATCTTCGGATTTTATTTGTGTCATTGTTATCGTCAGATTCTTTGAGCAGACCAGAAGTGGTATGGGGAAAATGTTGGCAATATCTTTCGGATGATATTCTATATAAACGACGGCTCCTTATGCAACATCAAGGTACTAATTCAGTGATTATATATTAGATATTATAATTTTAGTGTCAAATTCACGTATTTATTTTTAAAGTAGTTTTTTTTATAGTAAATTATTTATTCTTATATATTTTCATGTTTGTTCTTTTCTAATAGAACTCGTGCTAATTGAGGATCAAATAAAGAATCTGGCACTTTCCGAGATTGAAAAGTTATTGCGCAGTCGTGGTAGGAGTTTGCGTGAGTTTGCAACGATGCCCTTTCCGGATGTTGATAGTATGGATATGAGTCAAAACAGATTGATATACGATGAGTTGCGCTATGATCGTAAGGCTCTGGCCATCGAACATAATAATCTTCTTTCAAACATGACGGATGAACAAAAAGGCGTGTATACTAAAATCATGCGTGCTGTTCAATCGAATAGAGGTCGTATGTTCTTTGTGTATGGATATGGAGGCACTGGTAAAACATATTTGTGGAGGGCTTTGTCTTCGGGGTTGAGATCTAAAGGGCATATTGTACTTAATGTGGCATCTAGTGGGATAGTTGCTCTTCTATTGCCTGGCGGAAGGACGGCACACTCACGATTTTTAATACCCATTAATCCAAATGAATCGTCTACTTGCGAAATCAAAATGGGGACTCCGCTTTCCGAATTGATTGTTCGTTGTAAACTCATAATATGGGACGAAGCTCCAATGATGAACAAGTATTGCTTTCAGCAAAGGAGAAAAATATACGAGATATTATGAGTGCCACATTCCCGGGTAATCCTCAAGTCCCATTTGGAGGTAAAAACAATGTTGGGTGGGGACTTGACATGATATTTCGATTGTACCCAAGGGAAGCCGACATGATATTGTCAATGCCACGATAAATTCATCGTATTTATGGAAAGATTGCAAGGTCTTTAGACTGACGAAAAATATGCGGCTTCAAAGTCTGGGTGAAACAGAAGATTATGAAGATTTGAAGAGATATTCTGAATGGATTGCTAGTATTGGAGATGGAACAATTGGAGGAGCGAATGATGGTTGTGCCACAATTGATATTCCTGAAGATAATTTGCTCCACTCAACTGGTGATCCAATTTGTACTATTGTCGAGAATACTTATCCAATGTTTAAAGATGCCACTGATGATCCGACATATTTGAAGGACAGAGCTATCCTAGCACCCACCCTTGATGTCGTCGAGTCCATAAATCAGTACATGACTTCAATGAACTCATCTGAGGGTCATACATATTTGAGCTCAGATAGCACTTGCAAATCAGATGCAAATGTTGACTTCTTGCATGATTTGCACACACCAGAATTCTTAAATGGTATAAGATGTTCCGGCGTTCCTAATCACGAACTACATTTGAAGGTTGGGACTCCTGTAATGCTCCTGAGGAACATTGACTATTCGATTGGGTTGTGCAACGGTACGAGGTTAGTCATTACGAGGCTTAGCGCACATGTTCTGGAATGTAAAATTCTTACGGGAGCAAATGCTGGTCATAAAGTTTTGATTCCTCGAATGACGCTAACTCCGTCCTCGACCTCAGAATTCCCTTCAAATTCCAACGAAGACAGCTTTCTTTATCGCTTTGTATGCCATGACAATAAACAAAAGTCAAGGACAATCTCTATCTCACGCTTCTGCCTCAGCACTAAAGAATCCGGTCTTGATCCGCGCCAATTATACGTTGTTGTTTCACGTGTGACCAACCCTAGAGGCTTGAAAATATTAATTTGTGGCGATGATACATCGAACGATAAACAGACAAATAATGTAGTCTACAAAGAAGTATTCCAAAATTTGTAATTTTTTATTTGTGGTGATATGACATGATATTTTTTTCGTAGGCATTATATTGTTTAATAGTAATATTATTTACTTTATACAACCCATAAACATTACATCCCGTGCATCGCACGGGTCAAAAACTAGTCATATATAAAAAGAATAGTGTTTATTTTATAAATAATATTTTGTCAAGTTATTTCCGAATTAAATTGAACAACTTTTAGAGTTATAATTATTCGGGATGAGATTTCATGTTCCAGAATCCTATTTCATTTCATGTTCCATTGTATTGGATGATTGACATGTCATGACACGTCAATCATCCAATACAATGGAACATGAAGGGGAATGAGATTTTGGAACATAAGAACTCAATTATCCTATGGGTGTATGTTGGATAAATCCTCGAATTTAACGCAATAACCTACGAATTACGTCACTCAAATATACCACATTAGGCAAGTCAATGTAATTGCTTGAACTTTTTTGTGAAGCTCTTGAAAGCTAAAAAGATTCGTGTTTGCGATTATTATTTAGTACATATTATTTAAGCAACTAGCCACCACTGTTTTGTTCAAACTTTTATAAGATATTTGCACAAAACGAAATTTTAGTTCACAATAAAACTTATTCACGTTAATGAAAATTATATATCACAAGTTAAATGAATGGTTTTTTAATATTATAATCAAATTGAGGGATTGTTGGGATTTTTTAATTACAATATTGAATCTTTTGAATTAAAATATATGTTTGATAGTGAGTGGCCGGTCATACTAATATAATGTCCTTATAAAAATGGTGTTTATTTTCCTGACAAATATGACTGTTGTTTAACTATTTTATGAAAGAAAATGAAGTTTAGGAATTGTTTCAAATTTTGTCTAAACAAAGGTTATTCTGACATCTGAGTGTTAGAAAAATCTAAGGAAATTTGAAGGAACCTTTTATATGACCTAATATGCTTAAGCCTTTTTTTTTAACAAGAAAAGTTAGGTTTCACTAATATAATGCAGAAAAAAATGCACATACATCATGTAAGTACATCGATCGTTGACATCACTTGAAAAAAAACATAACAGATCCGATAAACGTTGAAGTCCCGTGTCACACTCAATACAAATTTCTATCGGGTTATTATTGCTCCATGAACAACATATAATTGAAACAATCAATGCGTGGATTATTTTTTTATCGACTTTGTGCAGTAGAATTGAGGAATCCGAAACACGCGCGTTAAAAATCATTGTGTTCTTTTTAATATTCGTTGTGCATTAGAATTGATATCACTAGTTTAAAATTCGAATAATTTATGGCAACAAATTCTAACAAAGTTGATTTGATTAATTTAGGCGACTATGAAAATCATATGTTGAAGAAGATTGACAAGATAATAAATAATTTGAAGGAGGTTATATGTCCAGCTTCCTTTGTCTGTTAGTATCCTAAATTATTCCTTCATCAGATTCTCTCTTCTTCTCTCTTGTCATTTTCTCTTGCAAATTTTTTTTTCTCTGCCAATTATTTATCACCGCCTAACTGTCAATTATTGTTTTATATTGTAAAAGGTGAGGCAAATATTGATTGAAATATATCTATATATATAAGTAGAAAATTATGTTGGAAAACATAATTTATATTTAGTTTTGTTTGGGAGAAAGATTAATTGGAAATGAATCAGATTTGGAGGTCAAACAAATATCATCTTGATGTTTGCATGTAATAAATAAATTAATCAAGTAACATCATCCTGATGATGTACGAGAGGGTTCTAATAACAATAAATAAAAACAAAAATAAAAATAAAAAATGAATGTCCAATACAAAAAAATAAGAAAATTCCAACGAAAAAAATATGTTGAAATTTGGTGAATTAGCGTTGGAATTATCGATTCCAACAGAAATTCCAACAGAAAATACATCGTTGGTAAAATGGTCGTTGGAATGGCAAAATTCCAATAGAAATTCCAATGAAAAAATATTAATGGTACTTCCAACGGTATTTATTCATTGGAATATACAACCGTTGGAAAAAATTTCAACATTTTTTCTAACACTAATTCCAACAAAGTTATACCATTGGAATTTAATCCAATGGTAATTCCAATGGTATATATCCATTGGATATTCAATTATTTTATCTCATTATCTAATATCTTTAAATTCCCAGTAGGTCACCCAACATCAATTTATCCCATGTCAAGCGCATTTAACTATGTAGTTTAATATGATTGGCTCCAGAAGAGAGATATATTTTATATTGATATGGATAATACTATCAAATCTTTTAACCCATATTGAAATTTTTTAATGGTATTGGAATTTCTAATGAAATTTTCCAACAACATGTTGTACCATTGGAATTCCCATTGAAATTTTAAAATTCCAATGATTAATTCCAACATTTTGTGTACCGTTAGAATTTTTGTTGGATTTTCTAATGGTATGTTTTAGCGATGGAATTTTTGTTGGAATTTTTAAATTCCAATAGTATTTCCAATGGTTTATTCCAACGATTTTATTACTATTGAAATTCCTGTTGGAATTTTCCAACGGTTTGTTGCGGTGTAAGAATTTCCGTTGAAATTTTAAATTCCAACGGGAATTCCAACAGTTTATATCAACGATTTTGTTTATCGTTGGAATTTTCATTGGAATTTTCCAATGATATAATGTAATATTGTAATTTACGTTGGAATTTTAAAAATTCCAACAGTCTTCTATTTCGTTGGAATTATTTTGTTGGAGATTGTGTTCTTGTAGTGGTCAGACCTATAATTCTTGATTCGGTTAATATTAATACAATCAAGTTGTATACACTAGCGCTATATATGTTCTATGAGTTCTTTCATTTATTTTTTTTCTTTTCTTTTGTTAAATTAATAGTCAAAAACATATACTTCAAATTGATATTTTATAATCATTAATCAATGGTACGTGAGCAAATTAATTTTATTTTTATTTTGGTTTACTAGTCAAATCGGTTTTATTGTTAATTTGACCAGACGTTGATGTAATTATAAAATAGGGATAGTTCCAAAAACTACGTACTCCTGAGATTGATCCTAATTATAAAAAAAATATCACTTATTTTTAAAAATTACAAATACCTAACAAAATATAACGGAGTTTGTTTTAGGCTGTGTTTGTAATTATCCCTCAAAAATATTTAATTTGCCATCATATTTCAATTGAATGGAGTTTTGTGATTCAATTATCCAAACAATGTCATCAAGGGCGGAGCCATGAAATCTTATGGGGTACTGGACCGATACACGAAAATGGGATGGGTCGATACACGAAAATCATATAATTTATACTTAAAATATTTTTTTTATAAATCTAGTGTAATTTTTTAAATGGGAGGGGGGCAAATGTGGGCTATATGACTTATATAGACAAGAAATAGTACATAATCACTGATCAAGTGTTTTTGTTGATGGAAGAAATTGATAACACGACTCTTCAAAACTATGCCTTCAGAATGTCTAAAAGATAAAATAAACTTTAATAAAATTCTACATGTTACATAAAATACCATGCCTATTTACGGACATTAATTTTGTCCAACGTAATATGAATTTAAATTTCCTATCCAATTCCAATTCATTAATTTAAAATTTTGTCCAACTATATATTGACTTATAGTTGGGATTGGAAGGTTTATTCTGTTGTGAATCTGGATTATAACACTGCTAATTTGGATTTGTTTCGAAACATGATTCTTATTGTCTTCAAACCAAGAACAAAATCTTGTTTGTTTTCAACCGTCACCCAAAATTAAATAGAGTCAATTATCATTATGTGGTTCAATTTTTCTTTTATATTTTAAAATAAAAAAATAAAAAGTTATAAAATACGGATGTTACATCTCCAACTATACAAAAGATTATAAAATCTAGATATTCCTACAAATGTATTGTATATCAACGAAGTACTCTTGTGGTTTTAAGCATGTCTAAAATAATACCTACTACTGGAGAAAAACAGGCCATGATCCATTTTCTTTCTCTTAACTTAAATTTATTGAGTAATTTTAAAATGTTGTCGTCGGTCTTGTCTTTTGACAAGTAATTTATGTCTTGATTTCTTGTCAAGTTAACGATCTTTTTGTCTCTTTCGGTCTGCTTTTTCCTGTCGTTTTTTTCTGCTTTTCCTTTCATCATGTCGAATAAACAAATATCTTTGGACGAATTATGTGGTCGTATGCAACTAGAAGAGGAAGAATCTGGTGGTTTGTGTTTTGAAGATATTGAAAATGAAGATAAACCTCAAGAACTCCGTTTGTGTCTTGTAGGACGTTTCTTATCGGATCGTCAAGCGAATTTTACGGCAATGAAAAATACTTTGGCATCTCTCTGGCGTCCTGTCAAAGGTATTTTCATTAAGGAACTTGGCCCGAATCTGTTTTTATTTCAGTTTTTTCATGAGTTGGATATCTCAAGGGTTCAGTCAAATGGCCCATGGACATTTGATAATATGTTGTTGCTGACTAAACGTTTGCTCGTGGGGGAACAACCATCTCGCATCCAACTTTTTCATACAGAATTATGGGTACAAGTCTATGATCTTCCTTTTGGATTTATGACGGAAAAACTCGGAAAAAGTATTGGTAATTTCATAGGTGTTTATTTGGAATCAGACCAACACAGTTTTACTGGTGTGTGGCAGAATTATATGCGGATCCGTATTGCGTTTGATGTTCGCTCTCCAATTAAAAGGCGGATGAAGATTAAAAAGCCAGACGGAGAATGGGTTTGGATAAACTTTAAGTACGAAAGGCTTCCTTCATTTTGTTTCTTTTGTGGTCTCATTGGACACTCAGAAAAATTTTGCGAAAAATTATTCAATGCCTCAGAGTTGTCCGAGGAGAGGGCTTATGGTTCTTGGTTGAGAGCTCCGACCCGTAAACAACAAAATCAAGTGGGTTCACAGTGGCTCCGTTCGACAGTTCCGGCGAAATTTTCTGATCAGAAACAGAGTGGAGATAGCGGTTACAAAGCTGGGGATTGTTCGACAGATCATGGGGCAAAAATTTCGGAAGAAGAAAATCATTCAGATTCAAATTACGTGCATCATGGAGCAGTTAGAGATGGCAGTTATGATACTTATGCAGTAACGGTTTCTAGGAGCAAAGATTTGGCCCTATCAGTAGATATTAATTCAGTTTCTTCTGCTTACGTGGAAGGCAAAGGCAAGGAAGTAATTAAGACTGATCATAAGCGAAGAAGAAGGGATGTGTCAATTGGACCATTGAATGAGGAAGTTGGGCCTTTTCTGAGTGGGCCTGCAGAAGCTATTTACCCTGAGGTACAGAACCAAAAAAACGTGAATGTGGTGGGCTCTGGATTCCAGGCCCACCGAGAATTATGAGTATCATAAGCTGGAACTGCCGTGGGCTTGGCAACCCACGGACAGTTCAAGTCTTATTGGACTTGGTCCAATTTAAAAGCCTAACTTTATTTTTCTTATGGAGACTATGCTTGAGAAAAATAAATTAGAATTTATTCGTGTTAAACTTGGGTTTGAAGGTCTTGTGGCAGTTAGTAGTGTGGGCCATGGTGGAGGGCTGGCGTTTTTTTGGAGAAAAAAGGATATGGCCACTTTGTTGAGTTTCTCGGAGAACCACATTGATATCTCTGTTCACTTGGTGAATATCCCAAACTATCGTCTCACAGGTTTTTATGGTTACCCAGAAAGGAACAGAAGACGTCTCTCGTGGAATCTTCTTCGTAATTTAGCTTCTCAATCTGCCCTACCTTGGTGTTGTATAGGCGACTTCAATGATCTCCTCTCTTCAACAGAAAAAAGAGGCAATGTCGATCATCCTCCTTGGCTTTTCACAGGTTTTAGAAACGCAATCGATGACTGTGGCTTAATAGACTTGGGAATGTTGGGATATCAATTCACGTGGGAAAGGGGAAGAGGTTCGGAGAACTGGGTGGAAGAGCGGCTTGACAGAGGGTTGGCCACACAAAATTGGTGTGCTTATTTTCCAAATTTTAAAGTTTGGAATCTTGAAGCCTCAATGTCGGACCATTCGCCTATTTTTCTAGAATTGGGGCCTCAATACAGAATCAGGAGAGTTCGGAGATTTCGCTTTGAGAATGGTTGGTTGCGAGAGAAGGATTGCAAGAGTATCGTAGAGAATGGCTGGAGGAAGGGTATGGCAGGTAGCCTGTGTGGTAAAATAGAAACATGTGGGTCTGAATTAGCTAAATGGGGTGATTTATTAAGAAACTCATTTAAAAATCGTATCTCTGAGGCTAAGAAACGAATGAAGGATTTTCGAAATGACAGAGACTCCTATTCTATTGCTGAGTATAAAAAGGCACAACATCTTTATAATTTGCTATTGGCTCAACAAGAGGATGTTTGGAGACAACGTGCAAAGATTTATTGGCTTAAAGGAGGAGACGAAACACCAAGTATTTCCACACAGTCGCCTCAACTCGACAACGGAATAACTTGATCTCTCGACTTAAGGGTGAGGACGGTAATTGGTTAACATGGGAGACAGGTCTGGGAAGCCACATTGTTAACTATTTTGTTAACATCTTCACTTCGGTTGATGTATCGAGTGAGCCTATTATCGATTGCATTGAGCCAAAGATAACAGAGGCGCAAAATAAGGAGCTGTTAGAACCTTTTTCAGCATTGGAAATTAAGGAGGCTCTTTTTTCGATGCTTCCGGATAAATCGCCGGGGCCAGACGGTATGAATCCGGCATTTTTTCAGAAATTTTGGGATATTACGGGCCCAGAAGTGATCTCTTCTTGTCTATATTTTATGAATACCTGCTCGTCTCCTGAAGGTTTTAATGATACGAATATTGTGCTAATACCGAAGAAGAATAATCCGGAAGTTGTTTCAGATTTAAGACCAATAGCCCTTTGTAATGTGGTATACAAAGTGATTTCTAAGGTTCTTGCAAATCGACTAAAATCAGTTCTTCCCGGGATGATATCTGAATTTCAGAGTGCTTTTGTTCCACGGCGGCTAATTTCAGACAACATAATGGTGGCTTTCGAAATTAATCACTTTCTGAAAAGGAAAAGTCAAGGTAAGCATGGAGTGGCTGCGCTTAAAATTGATATGAGTAAAGCCTATGATCGAATTGAGTGGGATTATTTGAAGGCTATGTTGCTTAAGCTTGGATTTCATATGCAGTGGGTTAACCTTATGATGCTGTGCGTCTCTACTGTCAGGTACAAGTTCATTCATGGAGAATTCGAATCGGATTTTGTGGTTCCAAAGCGTGGGCTAAGACATGGTGATCCTTTATCACCTTATTTATTTATCTTATGTGCTGAGGGCCTATCTTCCATTATCCAAAGCTATGAAAAAAGGGTTGGATACATGGGTGTCGAATCGCTCGAGGTGCGCCGAGTGTGTCTCATCTATTTTTTGCCGATGACAGTTTTTTATTCTTCAGAGCAAACTGGGATGAGTGCTTCAAAATCCAAGAGTGCCTTGATTTGTATTCCAATGCTTCTGGCCAGGTTATTAATTTTCAGAAATCTTCCGTTTCGTTTAGTAAGAATACGAAGCCAGAGGACATCCAAGATATCTGTCATTTGCTCAATGTTTCTATCACTGAAAACCATGGTGCATACCTTGGATTACCGTCTTTGGTGGGGCGTAATAAAAAGCAAATTTTTGCTTTTATCAAAGAGAAAGTGTGGAGAAGGTTGCAAGGGTGGAAACAAAAAATGTTGTCTCGAGCAGGTAAGGAAATTCTTTTAAAGACAATTGCCCAAGCGGTGCCTATTTATGCGATGAGCATATTTCTTTTGCCTCTTGATCTTTGCACTGACCTGGAAAAGATGATGAATTCATTTTGGTGGGGAAGAAGTGAAAACTCTTCAAAGGGTATTAATTGGTTATCTTGGAATAAACTATGTGTGCATAAAACTCGGGGTGGGCTTAGCTTCAGACGTTTGCACGAATTTAATCTAGCATTGTTGGGAAAACAAGTGTGGAGATTCTTAACTGACCAACACTCTTTGGTGTCTCGTATCTTTAAAGCGAAATATTTTCCCTCATCAAATCTGATGGATGCAAAGATAGGCTCCAATCCGAGTTTTGTTTGGCGAGGTATTTTTGCTGCTAGAGATTTTGTGGTAAATAATTGTCTTGTGAAGGTTGGTGATGGGAGAAACATTTCTGTTTGGAGGGACCCTTGGCTTCCAGACAAGAATGCCTTCATTTCAACACCTCCCTCTGAACTAGGAGCTATTTCTGTGAACAATCTTATGAGACAGGACTCATTGGAGTGGGACGTGGATATCATAAGGGATATGTTCAACCTAAGAGACCAGCAGCTTATTCTCAGTATACATTTAAATGATAATCAGACAGGAGACCAATGGTTTTGGAATGGTAACAAAAAGGGGATTTACTCGGTGAAATCAGCCTATCGTATTTTGTGTGATAATTTGGAACAGCAAACTGATTTCTCTCAGTTGTTTGATTGGAAAGGATTGTGGAGGTTAAAGGTGCCTGCAAAGGTGAAAAACCTTGTATGGAGAGTTTGTCATAATTCTCTTCCTACAAAGGAGAGACTTATTGCTAGAAAGGTACAAATTTCCCCCCTTTGCCCTGTGTAATATTGGTGTGGAGAATAATGCTCATGCTTTATTTTTCTGCTCTTTTGCTAAAAGAATTTGGAATTCGATGCCTTTGGGTTGTGTTATTGAGGAGCCTCTCTCTTTTCTCTCTTGTCTGAACAAACTGTGGTTGAAAGCTTCTAGTGAGATGAAAATCCAAATTGTCATGGTGTTATGGGCCATATGGAGCAGTATGAATGATGTTATCTGGAAACAAAAAGTTCGAACACCAACTCAGGTGTTGAATTATGCAAACTCAGTTTTAACTCAGTGGCAACACGCTCAAGTAACAGATGTAGCAGACTGGTTTATTCTGTCGGACGATGGTGTTGTGAGATGGGCGAAACCGAAGCAGGGGCAACTTAAATGTAATGTCGACGCAGCATTATTTAGTGACTCGGGTATGTTTGGATATGGAGGTGTGCTGAGAGATTGTGAAGGAAATTTTATAGCAGCTATTCATGGAGGTTTGAGAGGCCAGGTTGTACCAGAAGTTGCTGAAGCCATAGGCTTCTGGGAGATACTCAGTTGGCTAAAAAAGAATTGGGAATGTGCTCATATTACTATGGAAACTGATTCTCTGTTACTAATCAAGGCTTTGAGAGGGAAGAATTTAGATGATTCTTATTTTAGTGAAGTTACTAGTGAATGTAAAAAACTTCTTGGTAGTTTGCAAAATGTGTCATGTGTTTTTATTAGGAGATCAGCGAATGATGTTGCGCACGTGTTAGCTAGAAAGAATGATTCTATGTCGATGTCAAAGAGTGAGATTTATACCTCCTTTCTTCATTTGTAACGCTTGCGATTCGACCGCTTGTTTAATGAATTATTTCCTTTTTTTTTCAAAAAAAAAATAATAATACCTACTACTATATCTTAAGTGTTTAATTAATAGATACGAGACAAAAAATTGGATTTTTTTGAGGAAAAATATTATATATTTCTGTTTCAAAATTTTATGGCTAATTTGATTCGGTATGGATATAATTAAATTTATACAATTATCTCTAAAGTAGTTATTAAAGCTAGTGGTAGTATTTTTGAACTTTTATAAAACAATAATTTTAGGATAAAAATTGAAAAGGAAAAGAAGTTTATTTTAAGTGATGAAGTCTTGTTTTAAAGCTTCGCCACTGTAAAAAAGCAATAAATTTAAAATAAAGTGAGAATGTTTAGAAACTTTGGTTACTTTATTTTTTTCTTGTATAAATTAAAGCTTTACTTGTTAGAAACCAAAGATCACCAATAGAGCGTTCTTTAATTCATAAAGAATCCACAAAAGTATGCTTCAACAGATTTACTATGATAATTTGAGAACGCGAAGAATTAATTTTAAACACGGAAGTGTACCTGAATTCATTAAGCCTTGAGAAATCTTGATTTTGGTTTTGGTCTTCCAAACAGAGGCGGAGCCACATGATGGCTCGGGGGGCCCTAGCCTCCCCAACTTTTTTCCTTTTTTCTTTAGCACCTACATTTTTATTATTTAGTATTTTGGCCCCCCCTCATAAATTTGTTGGATAAAAATTATTCCATGAATTTTAGTAAGTTAAATTGGTAATTTTGTGGGTCTTATTTTATCTTATTATCATCTTAAAATTATATTTTCTATTCATCAAAAGATGAGTTTCTCATTATTATTTTCTAATATATATTGAAAAGAAAATTATAAAAAAAGGATAAATTAAATTATAGATAGTTTTCGTGAGCAAAAGAGACTCTAAACAAGTTAAGGATTTAATGATGTATTTTAAAAAAATTTACTAATGAATATTAATATATTCTTTTGATACAAATGTAATATATATGAACTTTATTATCTTGTATATATACACAAACGTCATCTTTTGTTTTTTACTCTTGGCTAGAGGCGTCAATTTCTGACACGACATGATAACCCGACACGAACTTAACACAAATTTAATATTTTTTTTAATATTTAATATATTTTTTATTTGTAATTTTAATTTTTTCTCCATTTTTTTTCGTGTCAACTTTTTAAATTATATAGGTTTTTCGTGTCGTGTCGGGTTTATTCGTGTCATAGACGGATCGTGTTCGTGTCGTGTATCTTGACACAAATAATTAAGCGGGTCGTGTTCGGGTTCGTATAAGACCTATAATATCTGTGTCAGAACATGACCCGTGAACACAAAACACGACAAGATTGACACCCCTACTCTTGGCCCCCCCTTACCAGTTGCCATAGCTCCGCCTCTGTTTCCAAAACAAACGGTTGTGTAACACGTTCTTTAGAGAGAATATAGAAGTTGTCCGACTTAAAACCATTGTCTTGGAGACCATAACTGCTTGTGGATAAGTATCAACTCTATTTACAATTTGGTCTCTCAACAAATTATAAATCTTCTAATGGTATCTACACATTTAATCTCATGACAATTTTATACCCCTTTAATCCAAAATTAAAACCTTAGTAGATTACTTTAATTGGATTGTACTTTAAGACAACTATGCACGTTTAATTAACAATATGTTAGTCCAAATTAAAGTTTCTAACATTACTAACTCTGAACTTCAAATTATTAGCAATAAGTTAAGCAATTTAAACATTTTCCTCAAATTAAATATTACTTTCATGCTCATAATGGAACTGCTTGCAAACACTAAAAATAAGTATTTTCAGCTTTTTACTTAAAATAAGCAGTTTTTAGTGTTTGTGTATACCAATTTCTGCTTCTAATTTTACTTCATTTAATCAGAATCTAAAAGCAGGGAGAGATGTGCTTTAGATTCTGCTTCTATTTTTAGTTTGAATTTTACAAATAAATAAGTACTTTTACTATTTTTTTACCAAACACTACCAACTTCTCATTATCAATTTTTAATTTTATTTTCAAACACTACCAACTTCTGATTCTCAATTACTTCTACTTGTGTTATAATAAATTATTTCTTCTAAATGGAGAAGTTTTTGCAAATACTCTCCCAATATATAGTACAAGTTATAGTAAAGGCTAAAGATTGGTCACCGCTCACCACAGTTACGGTAGACGTCACGCATACCCCAATCATATTATCCGAAGGCGTCACGATATTCCGAGAGTGGCGGTGAAGTCACGACGTATGCCCGCCACGTGTCCCACCAACTCAGCTCCCTCACAGCAATTATACGGTGTCGTTCTCGATGCGCTTTGATATTGGCACTCCAGAATTCTTCTTTCCATTTTCAGGGATAATGAGCTATTATAATCCAAAATATTTTGTAAAGTATTTGGAGAGTTTAGAACATATATTTTGCAAAGTATTCAAATACACTTTTTTTTAAACTTTAGTAGTACTGTACTAATCATTTCTAATTTCTTTTTTTAACAAAACAATAGGACACTCAAGAAATTATAAAATATAAGAAATATGATTCGGTACGGATTTTAAATTTATACTATTCTAAAGTAATTATTAGAGCTGCTGGTAGTCTTTTAACTTCTAGAAAACAATAATTTTAGGATAAAATTTGACAAGAAACATAAAGTTTATTCTAAGTAATTAAACCATGTTTTAAATCTTCGCCGTGCATCAAGTAAGAAAGCAATAAATTTAAAATAAAGTGAGAATGTTTGATTGCTTTATTTTTTTCTTGTATAAATTAAAGCTTTACTTGTTACTTGTTTTTTTTTTTTTTGAGGAATACTTGTTACTTGTTAAAAACCAAAAATCACAAATATGGCATGTTTTAATTCACAAAGAATCCACAAAAGCATGCTTAAACAGATCGACTATAATAATCCTAGAACACGAAGATTAATCTTAAACACGGGAAGTCTACCTAATTCCATTAAGACTTGAGAAATCTTGATTTGGTTTTGGTCTTCCAAAACAAACGATTCTGCGCGCATTGAGAGTTTTCGTAACACGTTCTGTAGAGAGAATATAGAAATTATTCGCTTAAGAATTATGGATAAGTATCCACTTGATTTACAATCTGGTCACTCAATAAATTATAAATCTCCTAATAGTATCTATACATTTAATCCTACGACAATTTGACAACCCTTTAATCCAAAATTAAAATATTAATAGATCACTTTAATTGGATTATACTTGATTTGGATAAGGTAATTACCTTCGGGTCACGGACTTTCGAGTAATCGGGATTGAGTTCTTGAGTGACCTAAAATAGACGAACACAGGTCAGACTAGTCAGGGGTGGTCCTGGCTAAGACCTTAAGTCAGGTCGAATTTTGTGAGGTACGGAGATATAAAGACAACAAATGTAAAAATAAGAGGTAAAAATAGCAGAGTAAAATAATTATCATCAAGTTACTGTAACATGATATTTATAGATATTCCTGGAACATGTGAGGCTTATGGTTGCACCAAGTGTCATCATCTGGAGGGTGAAGTTGTACTAGGTTATCAGGGAGATCAATGGTCCACCTTTTCGGGTTAGACTTATTCCTCCAGTTTGGGTCAGATACTGAGCTTCAAGCCCAATTTCGAGACCTCACTATGTATAGACTTTAAGATTTCACTGATTTATCAATACTTTAAGACAATTGTACACATTTAATTAACATATGTTAGTCCAAATTAAAATTTATATCGGTACTAACTCTAAACTTCAAATGATTAGCAATAAGTTAAGCAATTTAAACATTTTCCTCAAATTAAATATTATTTTCATGTTCATAAATATAGTACAAGTTATAGTAAAGATTGGTCACCACAGTTACGGTAGACGTCACGCATACCCCAATCATATTATCCGAAGCGTCACGATATTCCGAGTGTGGCGGTGAAGTCACGACGTATGCCCGCCACGTGTCCCACCAACTCAGCTCCCTATACGGTGTCGTTCTCGATGCGCTTTGCTATTGGCGCTCCAGAGGACCAGAATTCTTCTTTCCGTTTTCAGGGATAATGAGCTATTATAATCCAAAATATTTTGTAAAGTATTTGAGAGTTTATAACACATATTTTGCAAAGTATTCAAATAAACATATTTTTTAACTTTAGTATTACTGTACTAATCATTTCTATTTTTTTTTAAACAAAACAATATGACAGTCAAGAAATTATAAAATATATGAAAGTATTATTTGATTAAAAATTAGTTGATGACCTTATAATGTTAATGGATATAAATTCAATTTGACGATGAAATAATAAATATTATAAAACTAAATTAAGTTAAGTTGTAATATTGGCGAAATTGGTTATTTTGACTAATAGGGAACAAAATTACAACTAAAAAATATAAGACTTGAAATTGTCAAATTCTAAGAATTATAGGATTAAATTTGTTATTTTTGCTGAGGGGCTAAATAATCACATGACTATAATTGTAATTTCAATAGTTACAAGACTAATATTGCAATATTCCCATAAACATAGTGATAAGGGCAAAAGATTGTCTGGGCCGACCGACCCGCGCTTATGACATCGGGCCGACCGGAAAGGCCCATACTCGGTCTAATCATAAGATTAAGCATTGGGCGATCCCTAGGCTTACACAGTTACGGTAGACGTCACGATCTTCTAAGGCTTATGAGTATTGGGCGTCACGATATTCCGAGCCCTGTGGGAGAAGCCGATCATATTGGGCCGACCACGTGCCTCACCAACTCAGCTTGTAAGGATGTTTATCGGCGTCGTTCTCGACTGCGCTTTGAAGGTCCGTTGTATTAAACCAACTTTCGAGCCCCGCATTAATAAAGAGCGTCTTTGTTGACCCGTTGTAAAGTATTTAAGGACTTTATAACATATATTTTAAAGACGTATTCAAATAAACATGCCTTTTTTTAGAATTACAGGGGCTTTATATCAATACATCATTTCGAGGGTGTTTTGAAAAACAATATGAGCTATGGTCTTAAAATATATGAAAATTAGGGTTTTTAAGAGATCCGATCCTAATCTAATATGACTACACCAAATCGACAATCCCTAATTTTACGAAAACCCTAATCCTAGCTAAGGTATAAAATTGGCCCAAGCCCATTTCATTCTAACCTAATCTCATTTTTTACAACATTGTTTTTCTCTCTCTAAATTGTTTCCTTTCCAAGAATTATAGATTAAGCATCGGATATTTTTGCGAGGGCGACCCCCTTAATAATTTCACGGTGGACTTCGTCTTGGGAGGTGATCGTTACAAGAGAGGTCGTTTTTGGGAGCAAACATAGGACCAATTTTGCTAATTCCCTTAACATTATACCAGTTTAACTCGATTACCAATAATATATTAATATGAATTTTGAATATTTTGATACGGGTGAACTAAAATGAGAGATAAAAAAGATAATATGCCCCCTCTTTCTCACCAAAAAAAAATTGCCAAATTTGGAGAATTTTTTTATTCTCCACTACTTAATTACACTCGATATATGTTTTTTTAGTATAAATCCTGAGAAATGAAGAGGGGTGATGAGAATCAACCCATATATTTGGTCTAAGTTTGAGAGTCTTTAATCATTAAACAATTATCCATATTTGAACAAACATATCAGGTCTCATACTCCAACAAATCAACATTCATGTTCCACTCCATATTCCACTACATTGGATGAAAACATATTTATAATTATGTTAACATATCTTGTAAGTGTATGATTTATCCAATACAAAGGAATAAAAAGTGAAGCATGGATGTGGTCTATGTGGAACACAAAGAAGAAATTTGGCTAAACTTATTTAAAACGTTTTATAATATTTTTTTAAAAATTTTACCAAACAAATTTAAACAGTTCACAAGCTCTCAAAAATCTCAATCCTAAACAAAAGGCCAAATTTTGTCCCAAACAATTATTAAAAAAAAAACACAGAGAAAACAAAACATGGGGACTGTCAATAGAAATATCGTACGCGCCACAAAAAAAAAAAAAACCTTTTTGCTCATTTTAATACAGTTGATTAAACTAGAAATTGGGCTTATGTCAATTAAAGCAAAAACCCCTCTCGAATACTTCAACGATCAATTTGCCTCTCCTCATCTACCAGTCGGATACCTATACGTATTGCGTATACGTACACAATTCCCCTGTTTTGCCCTCTGATTTTCTTCAAATCCACGTTTGTTCACCCCCGATAGAACACATTCTTCCTTTAACACACTCAATCTTGCCCGTGTCGCATTATAATCGCGTACAGATATGTTTTAGAAGAGAAAAAATAGTGCATAAACGGCTATATTAGGCAGTTACGACAACAAGCTGAAACCCCTCAATTTGATTTGGGTCCAGTTCTTCTTCCTTTATTATTATTATTCTTCTCCGGGTAATTTTGGGGGTCGGGTTCAATTAATTGATCGGAAAGTTTGGGTTTTGATTTTGGCGTGTGATGATTCACAATGCAGCTGACGAGGATCTTAGGCTCGGGGATGATTACGTGAAATTGGAGAACGGTGGTGGTGATGATGGTGGGGTCCGATGGCAGGCGGAAACATCTACGTCGGGTTGTTGTGGAGGTAGTGGTGTTGGCGGCGTTAATGGAGGTTGGTGGTGGTCTTGGTGGTGGTGGGCGAAGCTGGTGCTGGTAGTGTTATTTGTCGGCGTGTTGGGTGCGGTTTTCTTCAAATGGGTCGGACCCTTTTTTATGGATAAGGTTAATTTTGTTCTTAAATTACCCTGTTTTCGTAGTAAATTTCAGGAATTATGTGAATGAATGAATTTTATATGTTTTGCTGTTCCTATAATTCATATATATATATATATATATATATATATATAGTTCTTTTTGGGTATAATTCATATGTTGATGGCTTGAGCTTGATGATGATAATTGTGAGTTAGTGCGTATTTTACTCTCATGAGTGGGGGTAATATCAATCTTTTTATGCAATTGCCTTTACCTCTGTGTGTATGTAACCGATGAAAACAGTCACTTTCGTGGTGTTTTTAGTTAAGCATTCAGAGTATGCTTGACGTGACGGATGAATTTGATATCTTGTTTGGGTGCAGGGGAGTGGTAGCCTGAGCCAGTGAGGTATGGACTAGAGGGTTTAGCCAATTAGGAAAAAATTTGCTATTCCTTTCCGGTTGTGTTTATGGACGTTTTGAACTCGTATTTTAGATGTGGATGTTGAGGTATTTTAGTTGTCAGTTTGACACTAGCTGAGAGTACTTTTGCTTATTAAAAAAATTGCGTTGCTCTTGTGGCCTACTGAAGCGCTTATTCAAATTTAGAACTAGAGACGCTTTTGGTGCGAGTCTGCCTTTTGTCCATGCATTGCTTTATTCTTGATTATTGGCAATGTTTAGTCTTTATAATGCATGTGACATGTGATTATTATTCTAATGCGGACATAATGCTAATTATGGGGAATAACTGATCTTTGTACCCTTAGATGGACATGGAAGCTGAGCTTGTGTCTGTTCTATATCGAGATGCAGTTTAGTATTTGTGTTTCATCTTTTATTTAGATTTGGTCTATATATTTAATCTCATGACTTGTACCACTTCTCTGATCTGAAAGTAATGAATGTATATCTTAGATATGTCGGCAGTGGCTACACATAGTTTTGCCATTTGTTAATCAGTATTTGACAAGCAGAGCTTATGCATATAACTCGAGTGGAATGCCTAGATATCATTCACTCAATGTCTACTTGACCATTTTCATTCTGACAGTATTTCCCTAGTCATTTTTCAATTAAGTGTTATGTGTATTTTTTTCCAGGAAATCATCCCCATAATAATTTGGGAGAGGAAGACTTTCAGCACAACTATGCTAGCACTCATCGTGTTTGGTTCTCTAACAATATTTCCATCCCTTCTTATACCTTCTACGCCGTCTATGTGGGTGGCGGGGATGACATTTGGATATGGTTATGGATTTCTGCTGATCATTGGAGGAGTAGCTTTTGGTGTCACTATTCCATATTTCGTTGGTTCGCTTTTCTGTCATAGAATCCATGTATGGGCATCTTACCATCCATACTGTTTCAAAATTTTTGTTGTGCTATGGTTTGTTTTTCACCCAACGATAAACATACTTTATATATTTCTTACTGTAGGCATGGCTAGAAAGGTACCCAAAGAAAGCTTCTATTATAAGACTGGCAGGCGAGGGAAATTGGTTTAATCAATTCCGAGCTGTTACTTTGATTAGGATTTCTCCTTTCCCTTATGTCATATATAATTACTGTGCTATGGCTACGGATGTGAAGTATGGTCCGTACTTGTTGGGGACATTGGTAGGAATCGTGCCAGAAATCTTTGTTGCACTTTACACGTGAGAACTACTCTCTCTCTCTCTCATATTTTATGTCTCTCTCTCTCTATATATATGTCATTTTATGTATCATAATTAAATAAACTAACAACAATGCTTGAAAGATTCTTGTTGCTGGTTTTACTCAAACACACTGTGAATAATCAATCATTAACGACCAGAAAAGATTGGACAGGTGGTGTGCTCGGATTTGACCTAGATAGCAGTAATTAGGTGCTTCACTTGAGGCGTGCACCTTAACTTGGTGAATATGAGTTGTCTAACAAATCGATGAAACAAGATTTTTCAAGTGAATTTTATGTAGACTAGTTTGCTCCATCGGTAAAGATGAGCGAGGAAGACGGACCATGGACTGGAATGTTGTTCGAGGAGAAGCTCGGTGGTTCTTTATTTGATGGGAGGATTGTTAGGTGTTCTAACAATGTCCATCGGTACAATATAGTCATGGATATAAAGTGTGACAGTGTCTTTATTGTGTGGGGCTTTCTGGATGAAGTTCAAAAGCAAAACTATTACAGCTTAGGCTCAATATCATATCAATGTGGAAATATGTGGTGTCCATGGGCTAACAACGATTATTTGGTTTTTAACTATACAATACTATTGTGTGATGTGGTGCTGATGCGAGGGCTTATTGTATGGCTTTGTGTCTGACGGTGTGAGTATGCATGTCAGACATGGTAGCTAAAATGTTGTTTCTTTTTGTAATTTGTCATGTTTTATTTTTGTTGTTTGTATCAGTTTGTTAGGCGGTATAAATATGCGTAAACAATTTCTATCCCTGTGGCTGGGGTGAATGGAAAATATTAGAGAATTAAGGTACTGTGGAGTGCAAAAAAATTGTTAACTTTCACGGGAACTGATAAGTGGGTCAGTTCCGCAAACATTTGCTTTGCCAGCCAGCAGGAATTCTGGATCACGATTGGAGTGGTTGCAAATTCTTAAAAGAAAAAAGTGATTCTCAGCTTCTAGATGGAAAAAACAGTTATTTTTTCCACTCAGAAGTCGAGAATTGCTTTTTCTTTTGAAAGTTTGCAAACACTCCCGATAGCTAACTGTCACTTCAGCTTCTTTGATGTGATAATTATTATGCCATGATATTTATTTCATTTTACTTTATTTTTTGTGTAAGGTCGAATTCCTTCTGACTACAGTGTGTTTGTTTGGCTGTAGTGGCATCCTCATTAAAACGTTAGCTAATGCTTCACATGATCGGCACTCCCTGTCAGCTCTTCAGATTGTTTTCAATGTGATTGGCTTTTGCATTACTGTGGCCACAACAGTTATAGTCACATTATATGCAAAAAGGCGACTCAAGGAGCTACAGATGCAAGAGGAGTTATTGTTGCAGTGATCTTATATTGAATTCGGATCGATCAGGCTTCGAGTGGCAATGAGACACCACGGTGAGAATATAAATATACAAATCATAAAAGAATTTGGATTTCCTTATGGGTTTGGTTTATTCATTGGTTGCTCATTTCGTAGACGCTAATCGTGTTACAGATGCATGGGAGGGAATCGGAGTTTTAAGGACATAACAGCTTATGAAACTGGAACCATAGTTCATATGATTGATGAAAGTGAAACTGTTGATGATCCTTTTGATGCTGTAGCTCTTTCGATTCTCACGATTGAGCATACTTGTATGTAGTCGAAAATCACAGTTTTTTTTAATGGTGATACTTTTAGGAAATTTCATTACTGTATCTTTTGAGTGTATTTTGTCTTTATGTATCCGTCTCAATACATTCATTCACCGTATCTATATTCTATTGTCTTGTCTGATTCAAGCATTTCATCTTCCTAGTCATGGGTCACTATCAGCCTCTCTCCCCTTCTTGTGTGTGTGTGTGTGTGTTATTGAGAATGAACATGAATCAAGTTGCAAAATGCTAGAGTCAATGAGGATAATGCAGAGACATACATTTGTGCAGTTCTTGATATTTTTCATTCTTTCTTTTTCTTCCCTATTTTTTTAGTTAGTTAAAATTTATTCCAAGATGTAACTTAAGAAGTTACACGCGTTAATGCACGGCACATGTTGATATAGGATTTGATGGGGTTCTCCGGACACCATATAGTCACCTATGGTTATGGTTAGGGTGTAAACGAGTCGAGTCAGTCGCACATGGTGATGTTCAAACTTGTTTGAATTTTAATCGAGTTTCAAAAATTGTTTGAGCTTGATTTGATTATTTAATCAAAGCGAAACGAGCTTTTAGTCAAATCGAACACCAATCGAGCTCGAGTAGCTTGATATTTTTACACATTTTATTCTTTTCACTAATCGAGCCGAGCTTACTTCTTATCGAACGGAAAAATATGTTCAAACGAGCTTTTAGCGATAAATCTCGAATCGAGTATCTTGGTTCATTTTTCAGCCCTACCTATGGTGCTAGATAAGACTTGCAGCTCGGTTCATTTAAGTGTGTTGACAATTATGCCCTTATCATGAAGAGTATATTGCTATGTCTTTTTTTTTTTTTTTTGATAACATTTGCCCACAGCTTTCTTTGAGTGCGACTTTGGATAAACCCTACTGTGGACGTCTTAGCGCAAACTACGTCAACCAGGTAAACCACCCACTGTGTCTTTGTCAGCATTAAAACCACCCACTGTGAAAAGTTGCTGCTTCCATTGCTGCAGTGTCTAGATATAGTTGCAGTATGTATACACACACACACACATATGTGTGTGTGTGTGTGCCAAATGGGAAAGGAACAGGAAATCTGGCACTGTTTGATCATGTGGGGAACGCCATTGAATTTGGCAACCACCCTGCCTTGTCTCTTAAATGCATATGATTTTTACTTGTGGATTTGTACTTTGTGTTGTAATTATTCTACAACGGTTACTGATTTCTTGACAGTTTGGTATCATCGGCTGGCTTTGTATCGAAGTATTTTACAACGGTTTCACTTTCAGATTGAAAAATGAATTTTCAAAATTTATGATTTTCGTCTCATCATTTTGGATCTTGTCCACACTAGGAAATTGGAATATGTTTGGTATAGCTTTTAAAATATATTTTTGACAATTTGCGATTGTAGTTAACCTAAATCATTGTATTTGTAGTTACGTATTTGGGGTATTCACAAAATATCTTTGTGAAAAGAATATTTCTGAAAATTTCCTAAAATAAACATAAAATCATTTTTCGCAATAGTCGGAAAGTGGAAAACCACCTTGAAAATGCAACCACAAAACCATCACTTTTCATCTTGTCCACGTTTGGAAGGAATTAAGAAGCCATGCGGGTGTTTGCAAATTAAAAAAGAAAAAGTGATTATCAAACTATGTGGAAAAAACACTCATTATAACCAGATTCATCTTGAACTAATCAAATCGATCTTTTAACTCATTGTATTTTTACTTACATATTGTTGTTTATGAAAGTTAAATCAATCACATGATGATTATATACAAATATCATCATATATATATCAAGTGTTATTTATATTAAACGTTGAGAATCATGTCATGCCAAAATTTAAGAGCATCATGCATTGTATTGATATGGTATGAACACCCAAAAACTGAACCGAGTCCAGTGAACAAATAAATCTCATCTATTTAAATGTAACTATATAGATATATAAGTGGATCGACAAGCCATAAGCTAATTCAACTTGGGAAAATCATGGCTAGGGAGTAAACGATAAGAATAATTTTTTTCATTATTTTTTTTAGGCTAGGTTGTAATGTGGGAAAATGTAATAGAATTGAAAAAGGAAACAAAATAAAAATCATTCTGGATAAATAAGTTTAATGAATATTTAAATAACTATTCATTATTCTAACAATTAATCTGTTATTTATTAAATATGACATTTTATAGACAGTTAGGCACCAAATAAAATAAGAGTGAGTCTCTACAAACTGTCATCTTTAGAAATATTTAGCAAGGTGTTTGACCCAGTGAAAAGCATCAACGATATATGACATCAATATTATTTATACAACAATTACAATAACAATAACAAACTAAATCTTATCTCACTACGGCTATATGAATCATGTTATGGCATTGTTTACAGTCAAAAAAGTCATATTCTCATTATTTCTAGACATCATTATTATATATAGGGATAATTACAAAAACACCCCTGAAGTTTGGGCTAATTACAGAAAATCCAGATATTTTTGAAAATTACAAAAAATCCCTTAATGTTTGATTCCGTCTTACATTTTCCACTTCATAAGCAAAAGACATATCAGAAAGTCCCTGATATAAATTCAGGCCTTTTAAAATTTAACACATAATCAAACATAAATAGGGTTTTTATAATTTTAAACATCTTTTTTTTTTTTTTTTTTTTTTGTAATTAAACCCAAAACTCAGGGCATTTTTGTAAAATCCTTATATATAAATATTCTTTTTGGTCTAAACACAGGGTGGTGAACATTATTGCATATAATGCAGAAATCATGTCCAAACTATTTGTGGTAAAAAAAAAAAAAAAGAAAGAAAGAAATGTGAAGTCATAATACTTTAGTTAATTCAAAATAAACAATCAATAAATACTCAAAATGTCCTTCTTCATACATATGGAAACAGATCAAAAACTTAAATGCAGAAGAAACCTCATTCAATTCTACCAACCTCCCATTCCCATTTCAATTATTTTTTCTTGTTTCTTCTCTCTTTCGATTTTTGCTTGGGTTTCCCAATTATTGATTAGAATCAGTGGTGGTGTTTGGTTGTTGGACAGAATAAATGCTTCTTTTCTGTGCTGAAACAGACCCTTCATTGAAAAAAGCAACAGTAATGGCCAAGATTCAGCTGCCAGACAAAATGGCTTCTTTTCTTGTTTCTTAATGCTAAAAATTTCACTTAATTAAGTAGTGGTAGCAGTATTCCTCAGAAACAATAACCAATGTGCCAGACTGCCACTGTGTGCTCTGTGTGAGAGAGAAAGAGCAATATATACTTACATTATATATATAGGACCACTGGCTTGCTTCAAGAATCAAAAGGAGATGTTATTAATTTAATTGGCACAAGGCTTCTCTTTCCAGCCCATTTTTCCATTTCATCTCACACACACTACACACACTAAACACATTTCTTGAACTGCCCAGATTTACCATTTTCACATTGTTCATCAAATATAGCTTAAAGACTCAATTTTTATACAAAACCCACCATTCTAATTCACTTTATTTTAACAACCCATTAATTTATTTATATTTTTTCTGCTGAAGAAGTTGGATATTAGTGTTTGTACAGAGGCAGAGGTTAAAGGGCTTTGCAGAACATGTTGGGGTTATGTTGTGACCATGAGAATAATACTAGGTACAATTTTCCAATGCATTGTATTCTTTTACTTGTCTTTTGAGTTTGTGATAGTGTTTGTGTCTCCAATTAGTGAAAAGGAGATTTTGCTTCAATTCAAGGGCAACATTTCTAGTGACCCTTATGATAGTTTAAGAAATTGGGATCCAAATAAAAGCCCCTGCCAAGATTATGGTGGGGTTTCTTGTAATTCAAATGGCAATGTGGAAAAGATTGTGTTGTGGAATTGTAGTCTTGGTGGAGTGTTATCTCCGGGATTATCCGGATTAAAATCCCTGAGGATTATGACCTTGTTCGGAAATAAATTCACCGGTAATATCCCGTTTGAGTATGGAGAGATTGATGCTTTGTGGAAGGTTAATTTGAGCTCCAATGCACTTTCTGGATCAATACCACAATTTCTTGGAAATTTGCGAAATTTAAGGTTTCTTGATTTATCGAAAAATTTGTATAGTGGACTTATTCCTTCGGCATTGTTCAAGAATTGTTACAACACGAAATTTGTTTCGTTGGCGCATAACAATCTTTCAGGGCCGATCCCTTTGTCTATTGGTAATTGTTTGAATCTAGAAGGGATTGATTTGTCGTTTAACGGTCTAAATGGCGAATTGCCTTCAGAAGTTTGTGACATTCCAGGAATTGTATACTTGTCTGTGAGGAGTAATATGATATCAGGAAGTGTTGAAGAAAAAATTTCAAAATGTAGAAGCTTGGAGCTTTTAGATCTTGGTAGCAATATGTTTAGTGGGCCCCCACCGTTCGAGGCTATTGGAATCGTGAAAAATCTTACGTATTTCAATATTTCTTGGAATGGGTTTCAAGGGGAGATTTTAGATTTAGGAACTTGTACTAGTAAGTTGGAAGTTTTCGATGTTTCGGGAAATGATTTGTATGGTGAAATTCCCTCAAATATCAACAGATGCAATGGCCTAAAGTATTTAGATTTGGGTTTTAATAGGATGAGTGGAAGTATACCAGTTGGCATTGCTGATTTGAAAAAGCTTTTGGTTATAAGATTAGCTAATAACTCGTTAGATGGGACGATTCCTACAGAAATCGGCGATATAGAATGGCTTGAAGTGCTCGATTTGCACAATCTCCGACTTGGCGGTGGAAATTCCTAACGAGATCACCAAATGCAAGTTTCTTCTTGAGCTGTGAGTCCGATTTTCATCTTCACTATAATGTGTTCTTATCGACAATTTTCTTTTGTGATAATTACAAAACTGCCCCTGATGCTTGGGTTAATTACAAAAAACCCCTTGAGGTTTGATTCTATGTTAAAGTAAGGGGGTAATTGCAATATTTTTACAAATGTGAGCGAGATGTTTGAAATGTTTTTGCCTATGACGGGGTTAAATTGTAATACAGAATCAAACCTCGTTTTTTTTTTTGTAATTTCAAAAACCTTGGGGTTTTTTTTGTAATTGATCCAAATATCAGGGGTAGTTTTGTAGTTATCCCTTTTCATTTTGATTAAACTGACAGAACTACAAAAATATACATGCATGCAGGGACTTATCTGGAAATTCTTTGGAGGGTGAAATTCCACAAAACCTTGACAACATGACCTATCTTGAAATTCTTGACCTACACCAAAACCAACTCAACGGAAGCATACCGTTGACCATCGGAAATTTGTCTAACATACGCTCGTTAGATTTTTCCGAGAATTCGCTCTCCGGTTCAATTCCTTATGCATTTGGAAACTTAAAAAACTTAACTCACTTCAATGTCTCTTACAACAACCTTTCTGGACCAATCCCTTCATTTCAAACCATCCAGCAGTTTGGCTTCTCGGCTTTTTTTCATAATCGAGCTCTCTGTGGTGCTCCGTTGGAAAACTCTTGCTCTGTTGGTGCGTCTACTCATGATGCAAGAAAACCGAAACTGAGTGCTTCTGCAATCGTGGCTATAATTGCTGCTGCTTTCATTATCACCGGTGTTTGTGTGATAACCGTTATTAACATGAAGGCACGTGGGAGGACAACAGAAGACGAGACTATGGTTGTCGAGAGCACTCCATTAGCTTCTTCGACAGAATCAAATGTAATAATCGGGAAATTAGTCATCTTCGGCAAAAGTTTACCCTCAAAGTACGAGGATTGGGAAACGGGCACAAAAGCTTTGCTCGACAAGGAATGTCTAATAGGAAGAGGTTCGATTGGAAAAGTGTACAAAACTACGTTCGAAGGTGGGATTTTTATTGCGGTCAAGAAACTGGAGACACTGGGAAGAATAAAAGGCCAAGATGAGTTCGAGCATGAAATCGGACGTCTAGGGAATCTCCGGCACCCTAATCTTGTGGCGGTTCAAGGTTATTACTGGTCATCTAGCATGCAATTAATTTTATCCGAATTTGTTTCTAAAGGGAGTTTATACGATAATTTGCATGGACTCGGTTATCCTGGTACCAGCACTGGTTCTGGTAATAATCCGAATTAAATTGGTTGAAAAGGTATCAGATAGCCGTTGGAATAGCCAAAGCCTTAGCCTATCTTCACCATGATTGCAAACCTCAAATTCTTCATCTTAACATTAAATCGACTAATATTCTCCTAGACGAAAACTACAACGCCAAGCTGTCCGATTATGGCTTAGAGAAGTTACTTCCTCTGTTAGATAGTTACGGTTTTACAAAAATTCACAATGCGGTTGGTTATATCGCGCCAGAGCTGGCTCAGAGTTTAAGAATTAGCGATAAATGTGATGTTTATAGTTTTGGAGTTATTCTTTTGGAGTTGGTTACAGGGAGAAAGCCGGTCGAGCGCTCGACTGGAAATGAGGTCGTTATTTTGTGCGATTACGTTAGAGGGTTGATAGAGAGGGGTACTGCTTTAGAGTCGTTCGATAGAAGTTTGCGCGGGTTTTTGGAGAATGAGTTTATGCAGGTCATGAAGTTCGGGTTGATTTGTACTTCAGAAATGGCTTCAAGGAGACCGAGTATGGCTGAGGTTGTTCAGGTTCTTGAGTCTATACGTAATGGTTCAGAATTGTAGATGGTAACTTGGTGAGTTTTTTACTTGGTACAACTGTTTAAAGATCTCCGTCTTGCCCCGATTAGTCTTTATCTAGGCGTTAGGCCCCTTTATCCGCCTATGTTATTTTTCCGATTAGACTCTGCCTAACCCCGTCCAGGTCCCGCCTAGGCACTAGGCTTCAGTTTGCCGCCCGATTAGCGCCTAGCGCTTTTTAGAACACTGCTTGGTGCATATTCTTTTGAATTCATTTGTAGTTTATGTTGTTAAGGGTTTTGTAATTGTGCAATAATGTCATTCCAATTTTTTGTAGCTTATAGTATGTACTCCATAAATTAAAATGATAATAAATGGATTTTCATCACTAATGTTCTTGTTATTGGATTATACATTGTGTTATATCATTATTCCAGTCACAAATTTTATGCTTCTAGGGATAATAAAAAAAAAAACTTCATTTGGAGTAATTACCAAAAGACCCAAAGTAATTTCAAAATTATAGAAATTTCTTTAGGTTTGATTTGGTCTTTATATTTTACCCTAATTGTTAGTTGAACTATCAAAATTTGCCGACGTTGTTAGATATTTTACAGTTATATCCCTCAAACTTCTTAAATATTACAAATAGCCCAACTTCTGTCTTAAATTACATCCATCAATTTTCCTAAAGATTATAATAGCCAGACGAAAAGTTTGAGATATTTGTAATATTTAGAAAATTTGAGGGACTCAATTGTAAAATATTTAATGACATCGGCAAATTCCATCATGTCACTATTGTAAAATATATTTCTTCCATTAGATGAGATATGTCACTTGTGTGAGTTGTCAAATTCCATCATGTCACTATTGTAAAATTGGTTTTATATTTCTTCCATTAGCTGAACTAGCCTGGTAATGGCCTTAAGAATGGCCAATGATTTCTGTTCAGTAACCAATATTACACAATCCCATCTGGAGCAAGCCATTTTATGAAGGATATAAAAGGAACAGTAGTATGAAAACATTCAATTGTAATTTGATTGATAATTCTGCACAAAAAGAATGGAATCACTGATAATTCTGGTTTAAAAACAAAAAAAGAACATCACTTTTCTTAAGAAAATCATCTGTATAGATTATCTACAATGAATCAATAACATTCTAACTAAAAAGATCTACAGGTTTTAGAAACTTTGTCGATACGATGAATAACTGAATGAATGTCCCTTTCACTTAAAGAGGCAAAACAAAAACCAAACCAGCCAGGCTCAACACAATGACAAGAAGATCCAGAAAGTGAATTAATCTTGGCCATGTTCAACAACTTATCCCAAAGCTCAAGCTCACCTTTTTCACTGTACGAACGAATTAATCCGCTCATGTCGGCCCAGCAATAGAATCCCCCATCACTCTTCATGCATTCGATTCCCAACTTTTTTAACCATTCACAAACTCAATATACATCCTTCAAGCCTTTCTGTACTAAACTCGACAATTTGTCGAACAAATTTCTTATCCGAGAGCATAGAGATAAGCAAATGTTGTGTCGGGACTGAAACAGATGAAAATCTTGTAAGTTTCTTGGCTGCAAATGCCACATTTTCGTTGAAAGTATATATGACGCCAATTTTGGAACCCGTGAGAGAAAGATCGTTTGAAAGGCCATAAATTATGTGAACTCGGTTTCTGTCAAGATTTTCTGTATTCATGATTTCAGCCATGCTCACAAATTCTTCACCTCCATGAGTCGATCCAGCTAATAATAGTTCATTGGAGATAATATGAATGTTTTTCTCTGTGGCAAAGTCCATGAGATTGTAAAGTGTTTCCCTGTCGTATAAAATGCCAACGGGATTTGAAGGGTTGGATATTATTATTCCACGGACCCTAAGGCCCCGTTTCTTGGCTTGGTTGAAAGCTCGGTCGAGAGCTGTAATACTTAAGCTGAAGTTGTCTGTACTTCGGCAAGGAACTGGTATAATCTCCACTCCGGTTCTCCATTTAACATCCCCATCAAGACTGCATAGTGTATTCAAATCAGCGTCTTCGTAAAATAGGGAATATTTTCAAAAATACCCTGAGGTTTAGCCTAATTACAAAAAAAAAAAAAAAATCCAGTTATATTTCAAAATCACAAATATCCCCTAAAAATGCTACAAACACCCCCTTGAGGTTTGTATTTACTTAACAAATTTATAAAGGGATTAATAAAAAAAATGTCATTATTGTTTAGGGATAATTACTCAAAAACCCAGAGGTTTTATGGAAAAATAAAAAAACCCAATTATTTTTAAAATTTACCCCCTTCATAAGTTTTGATTCATTTAAACACCCCCTTAAGGGCTAAACTATAATATTTTTATAAATTTGATGGGGATTTTGAAATGTTTTTTGTTTATGAAACATCTCTGGCCTAAATGTTATTACAAAATAAACCCATATGGGTTTTTTGTAATCATTTGAATTTATAAAATGGAAACAAATGTCAAACCTCAAGGGTATTTGTAATTTTGAAAGATAATTAGGTTTTTTTGTAATTAAAATAAACCTCAGTGATGGTTTTCCTAAAATAGATGACGGAAAATACATCATGCATGAGACAGGGAAATGGAACTTACTCAGGACAGTATGGAGATGGGACTAGAAATGCATTTCCAGGATCAGCCAGGGAGAAGATAAGCATCTCAATTGCTGGGGTTGCACCAGCAGTTAGTACTATTTGTGCCGGGTTGAAAAACTGTGGTCTATCGATGACTTGGGACATGAACTCTTCCACAGCCTGAGGATCGAATAATTAGCGCAGGATTCACTGAATTAAAAGAATAAATGAATATTTTTTGATGAATAATCAGCAGATTTTTGTTATATTAAACATCTAATCGTCTCTTCTAAACAATAAAAAGATTGAAAGTATATCTACTACTTCCCCGGATTCTATAAAATTGCACCATTAGTTGAGCAATTGATAACCAATTTGGAAACAATGACGTCATTTGATGTAGTATGCACGAGTCAACTACTAATATCACCGCTATTAATATCACAAAGGAGAACCATAGGCAGTATTGACGATTTTAATAATGGATCACACATATCAATCATGTTATGTTTACTGCAATTTTAAAGCTCACAAAGCTTTTGTACAAGACGTGACTAAAAGTAAACAATCGTTTAAACACATTCGTCAGCCAAATAGGGATACTAGTAACCAAAATGTAGAAAATCTTACTATTTTCAACTCCATCAACCCATCAAATGGCTGATAGGTACTAATGCTAAATTCCTTGCCCATTATTGATTCCTTTGCATGATCAGCAAGCCACTTCTTGAACCAAATCCGATAACAACTGCATTAACCAAAAATCACATTGTGCATACCGTCAACTAAAAATGAAAACCCCACAAATTGTTTGAATAAGCAATACAACAAACAAGCACCGGCAAAATATAAAATCCATTACTGTTTTACCTATAAATGCAACGTTGCAACATATCCAACAATTTATCGGATTCCACAAAGCATTGAAAACCAATGTTAATAGAAGGAACGTAAGAATTTACTCGTTGCTCATCAAATGAAAATATGGTATCCTGCAATTCTAATTGTGTGCATTATGCGGCTTGCTGCTCGATTTTGAATATCTAATGTACTGCAACTTACTGTAAAGTCACCAACGGATTAATAATCCACCAGTTTACAAACATTAAACATCACAACCACTTAAACATTTACAGTCTTAAAAATCGAAAACCATCATAAAAATAAGGGAAAATTACAAAAACACCCCAAGGTTTGGTCTAATTACAAAAAAATCCAAAGATGTTTCAAAATTACAAAAAAACCCCCTCAAGTTTTATTTTGTCTTAAATTTAAGGGGTAACTGTAATTATTTCTACAAATATCAAGGTTTTTTTAAATGCTTCTTGCTTATGATGGGGGATCACATAAGCAGAATCAAACCTTAAGGTTTTTTTTTGAAATTTTAAAAATCTATGGGTTTTTTTGTAATAAGCCCGAACCTCAGGGGTTTTTAATGTAATTATCCCTAAAAAGAATACAGATTCAAAAAACTATCAGTTGAATTTTACCCAGGAAAAAGGCCAAACTTTTTTATTTGAAAATGCACGAAACCAAAATTTACACAATCACCTTAATATTCTGCTTATACAGATCATCTAAACTGATAAACACATGATTTAATGGTATGAATCAAATTCAGAAACACGAGACATAAAATAAACATCACAAAAAATACAGGGATAATTACAAAAAACTCCCTGAGGTTTGGGTTAATTAAAAAAAACCCAGAGATTTTTGGAAATTAACAGATTTGATTAATCCATCTCAACAAACACGTTATAAATATTAAAAGAAATAAGGATTCAATTTTTAACACACAATCAAATTTGTTTTTTGTAATTTTCAAAATAAACAAACCTACCCTGTTTCAACATATACATACCCTGTTTTCAAGCTGAATAACACCATCCGGGTTATCCACTCCGTCATACGGGTCCTCCTCGACCCGCTTCAGGCCCAAATAGTAAGGCCCATCAACCTGTTTAACAACAGCATTAGCTCTAGACGACACGTGGGCCGGCCCACTGGACCCCTTAGGAGAAAACAGCAGGGACCTCGAGTGCACCCTCTGCAGCCCAGAAGAAGACGACGAAGACGGAGAAGACTGTTCCGCCAATGTTTCTCCGCCTCCGTAGGCGGCGACGGCGGCGGAGGAGGAGGCGGCGCTCGTCCGCGGCCCTTGAGGTACAGCTGGAGGAAGTAGAAGAGAGCGCAGGGGATGACTGAGCCTAAGAAATGGCCGCCGCGGCCTTGCACGATTCCTTGTAGAGGCACTATTACTCTCATCCCCGCCGCCGCTCCGCCGGTGGTGGTGGTGGTGGAGTTGTTTCTGGGCTTTTTCATGGTGACATCATGCTGAAATTACGGAGTGCACGAAGCTAGAAATTTTTCTCCTGCGAATTATTTTTGGTTTTATGGAATGAGGGAGTCCCATTTCACCATTTGGTGGGTGTGTTAGTGAAGGAGAAGAGTGGTGGCGGTGATATTTATTTTTTCATCCATTTTGTGACAGTAAAGAAACAGTTTTTTTCAGGACTGACAGTGGTGCAGTAGTGCTAATGTGCTCTGTTGTTTGGGCGAAATAAGGAGCACAATTAATTCACAAGAAATAAATAATAGAAGGTAGAAAATAATTTTGAAAAAAAATATATATATATATATATATTATATATATAATTTAATATTTCAAACTCAAATAAATAATAAAAATTTAAAAATCTCACCTGAAAACCAAACATATGAGATGGTGAGCATGTTATAGTCCTCTAACTTTCCAAGTTGCTATTTTTAGTCGTGTGACAATTTTTTCCCTCGACAAAAATAACAATTTTGGTTCGGGTTTGACAATTAATTGTCATAATTTCTGTTTTATTAGTCAAAGTGATCAATTTTGCCAAATTTATGTTTGTTTTTGTATTTTCATAATTAGAAAGTAGTTTATGTCGAACTCATATTTCAGATTTTTATGCGGATTCATAATTCCAAAACTCGTCTCTCATTAGGCAATTTAATATAAATAGTAAATAAGTTCAACTCATAAATAAATAAATAAAATATAGGCCTTTATACCATTTTCTAATGTATCTTAGGTATACTGGATATTTTAGCTACTAAGATATTTTGTGAATAAGTGAACATATTGAAATAGTCATCCCCAGCGTATCAAAATTAAAACTTGAAAGACTAAAATTGCACAAATCCAAAACTCACGGGACGAAAATTGTTTAAAAAAGTAAAATATGCGAAATTAAAATCACAATTTCAAAAGTAACATGATTAATATTGCAATGCCTCTATATAGATATGGGACAAATTTTGCATTTTTCCCCCGACAATATATAAACAATATCCTAGACAATTAATGCAAGCCTAAAAGCTCTCGACTGTCATTTTATTTTACATTGTAATCCAACACCCAACACATGTGCGCATACACAAGAATTACCAAAAAAAAAATATGAGTATATTACTTGATTGGATCTTAGATACAATCTTACGTAAAGGAAATACACTTTTATTTTAAGTTTTCGGCAATGTTAGGTTAAAAATAGAGTGTGAGTAGAATAACATGATTATGTTATTTTATAGCGGATTTCATTTTATTTGGGATACGAATAATCATTTGGAGGAAAATGCATAAAACGACACGATTGTTTTTTTAGTGCATAATACCACATTTCGTGCTATGCTTTTCTTTGGTGAGTATAAGAGTAATAAAGTAATAAACTAATAATCAAGAAATAATCAGGACGGAAACACAAACTGTAACATGGAGGGGCAAAATTAAAAATATTTGAGAGAGAGGGGTGAGATTAGAAATATTTATGGAGACAAATTGCAATTTTAGTCATGTAGTTTTGGACGGTTGTTAATAATAGTCCTACATAAATTACGATTTACAAAAAAAGTCATGTAACTTTCAAAATACTCTCAATTATAGTCATTTGTGGTCTTTGGAAGTTAAAATTTGCTGGAAAAATCCACGCATACAAATTTCTGGCCAAACCCTTTGATTTTGAAACTAATTTCACTTATAAAGACATCCTACTTGTGAATTGACATATTTTTTGGCACAAAAACCTAGAAAACAGAAAGCTTATTTGAAAGATGTCAACATAAGCGAAATTAGTTTCCACATCAACGTATATTATCGGAAATGTGGATACGTGGATTTTTTTCGACGAAATCCCAAGTTCACACCACCAAAGGACTTAATAGAGTGTTTTCTGAAAGCTAAAGGACTTTTTTTCCGAAAATGTGGTATTTGCAGGACTACTATTGCCGACACTCTATAATTACGTGACTCAAATTGCAATTTACCCGCTAGTAACTATTACCTACGGTTTGATCTACTCATATGGTCGAAAACATTGTTTTAATCCAACCACAAAAACATTAAAGAATCTCCATGAATCTGCCCTTGATTTGGGCATAATCCCAAAAACATTTGGCTAACTTCCCATTTTCTTGTCTTTTTGTCTTGTCAACCACAAACCACAAGAAATCCAATCAAACTCCAGCTAAGACCAAAAAAGAAATAATCAGAAACATTAGGGCCTGCAATTTCTTTTTTATTTTCTTTGTGGTTTACTTTTAGATCTCGAGTATATTATTTTCTTTGTCATTTTGTCTAAGAATTTTCGATCTCAAAAATGGTGGATCACAAGAATAAGAATTTCAGCCACAATGCATTATTTGCTTGAAGCTGAACTTCTTCCCAAGTCCAACTATGATGGCCCAAATAAAATTGATATATCACGTGACACATATTAATCAATGTTTTTGTCTCTGAAAACTTCGCCAATTCACTCAAATTAACAAACATATTATTTATATATATATATATATTAAATCCAAATATGTCTTAAATTACAATTTATCATGCTTACAAATTTTAAAAAAGAATTTAATCATACTAATTGAAATGACAGGAAACCCTTCAAAATTCTAAGTGGTTCCTTAGAGCTGTCAGCATCGTTAAGTTAACAAATTTAACAATCACTAATCTTCAGACAATCAGATTCGGTTTAATGTTGAAATTTGAATACACTATTAAATTACTACAAGAATTTGAATATTTTATCCGATTTTTTTATCTTTTTCCCAATTTAGATCAAATATCACCAAATGCTCTAATTGTTCGACCCAGGGCTGTATCTCAAAAAATTGATGACCAAATCCAAATCAATAAATGCTCCAAAACCAACAAAGTGACTGTCCATTATAATAAATTACATGCGTTCAATGAAAAATGACATAGCTTTGGAGGCAGAATTGGTCATAGTACGGTAGCAAAAAAGTCATATAAAAATCAAATTTTGCCAAAAAAGTCCAATAACTATAGCAAACTCTCGATTTTGGTCCTGCAAAATACATAGTTCGCAAAATAGTCCTTTAATTATATGAAAATCTTAAATTTGGTATTAATTTCACCGGATTTCAATCATGTGAAGAGCACACATAGTTCCCAATTTCCGATGATGTTAGGACCAAAATTAATATTTTCATATAGTTACATGATTATTTTGCAAGACCGTGCACTTTGCGGATCAAAATTGAAATGTTTATATAGTTATAAGATCTTTTCGCAAAACTTCATTTTTACATGACGTTTTTGCTACCACCCTATAGCACATGACTAATTTTGCAATTTTACATAGCTTTAGACCGACTCGGTCCTTTGGGCTCACCTAATTAAAATAAAAATAAAATATATAAATTAATAATAAAACATCAAGCAATAGTATCAAAATTTTAACACATTAGGGTGCAAAAAAGCAGAGCCACTTCGTAACTCTTTGGTTCAAAATTATAATAATATCAAATACCGTACTGTTCAAACATTTCAAGCTACAATTGTTTTATCAACAGACTAGTAATTTACAAACACCCCCTTGAAGTTTATACTAGCTTAACAAATACTTTTCCTCTTGAGACTCCAATTTTTACATCTAACGGACTGGGTGCACAAAGACTACATGCATTTGAGATTTTAAGCAAATCAACATTGCTATTAAACTAGTGAATTAGTTTCAAATTGCCAAAAAGAACGATACCGCGCAGATTTCTGTACATATATGCAACAAAATTTCAGCATTTACCCGTTGAACCAAATGCTTCTTCAAGTAAGAAGTTCCCTCTTGAAAATTTCAGCAGATTATTGGATCCGGACCATAATTCAACTCAACAGGCTGCACGCTGCATAGGTTAATCATGAAAAGGAAAACAAATCAGATAATTGCACTTCAAATTTTGGGGCGAAAAAACAGTTAAAATAGATGAGCAGGTGTTGGAAACCGACAATGTGTGTAGACAGTGTTAAGGCATGTTTCTCATAATTCTTCGTACATTTCCAAACTCAGGTTTAATAAAAATCTAAGTTTCATACACATCACACACATCCAGAACATGTGTCTGAGCCAGCCTTGATCGTGTTACAATAGACATATCATCTTTATGAAAGTTCGATCAAAGGGCATGGTGTTCTATCGGAAGAAGCAATTAATATTCTTTTATGATCCCACTGAAAGAGTACCAAAAGATGCATTTTGTGAACGTAAGGTATATTATGTATGTGTATAACATTTATTTATAAAGGCAAGTTTACGGAATGATGATGAAAACTTATAGAACATATCGTGTATAACTAAACAGTACAATTCTATCTTAGATTTCTAAAGAAAGAAATGTGTATTTTATACATTTTAATATTCACTCATTAAATTGGTCCTAAAAGAGTCTTCTCTTATTTTTTTGGAATAAAGGTAGTTAGAACATCAACTTGGTCGACATTAAAACAAAGCAACATACAGTGACCAAGAGCCATTCAAATATGCAACGACTTGCAAGTCCAATTAACAAAGTACCTAGTAAGAAAAATTGAAAGAACAAGTAAAACAATCAGCATTCAGCACGAAGAAGCTCGGAGAGAGATGTGTGAATTCTGATTAACCTAAAATTTATTTTCAGAAAATCTAATTTCTCAATGTCCGTCAAATATGTATTGCCTTGGAGAATTGTGTAACTAGCACCTTAGGATATCCTTCTCTTGATCGTTATTTTCCTAAAGTAACAGTTCGGTATAGACTCTTCAATTCAACGCATTATTTGTTGATTAACATCTTTAATTTAATTCCATGATTGTTAACTTGGACGGTGGTCAAATTCATTCAGCACAACCTTTACTATTAGTTCGTTTCTTCAAAAACTCATTAGCACAATGGAAGTTCCGTATTAAGATCCTGAAAATTTGATAATGCGACACATCCATTTAAATACAGGAGTTCATGAAACAACTATAAAATGTGAGAATGTGAATGTTTCCAATAAAAGTTCCTCAAGCTATAAACTCACCTTTGCCTAACTTTAAGCATTCCTGTGCCAATTTGCATTGGTATCCCCATAATGATGCATTCACTAACTCCTTCAATCCTATCCACCCTCCCATTCACAGAAGCATTGAAAAGGTGATCTGCTGTTTTCTCAAATGAAGCAAGCATCAATACACTATCCTTCATTTTCTGCACACCATGTCTCGTTATTCCCAAGACTTCACCCTGAAAGAGTTCCACGTATTAATAAGACAACTGGCTAATTATGTTCAAAATAAGAAAATATACAATCGTATAGAACCAAACTCACGTATGGAAGTTCCACAATTGTCAAATAATGTGCAACACGGCAAAACGCATCACTTTAATTGTAAAAAGTGAAAGCATGCAATAGTTAATGTTTTCTGAATCATATCTGGATGAACTACTTTCACACTTTCCCCTTTTTTAACCTTGTCAAAACTAAGCTCTTTTCCTCTTCTCTTCTTTAGAACTTGTGTCATTTAGAAATGATGTCATAAATGCTCATAATCATGTAGATATATTTTTTTTTCACAAAAATGTGGTACTACTACTTTTGTTCAATAAAAGCATGGACTAAACATAAAAGGTGATTGAATAATTTAGAAAATAATGGTGGTCACTTAGATGTTCGCTCCGTGCTTGAGCATAATGGCTGTTGAATTGGACGAGCTCCTTTAAGAACAATAGTAATGGTAAATTACAAAAACCACACATGAGGTTTAGCCTAATTACAAAAAAAAAAAACTTCCGTTATCTTTCAAAATTAAATACCCCCTTCAAATATTGCTGACACCCCTTGAGATTTGTATTTGCTTAAGAGGGTGCAATTAGTAAAATAGAAACATATGTCAAGACGATATTTGTAATTTTGAAAGGTAGATGGGTTTGTTTGTAATTAGACTGAACCCCAATGATATTCATTTGTAAACAACCCTAGTAAGAATGTCAAAATATACTTCACTACAAACAAGTAATGTTGTAATATGAAGAATACAAAATGACCTTAAATGTCATCAAATCTGCCAGAAGCATCATGTGACGTATATCGATGGTCATGCCATGGCTCGACATGGTGTACTGTATCTCATCAATAATTTTCTTTCTTGCAGCTTCAATTCCAAGTGTCTGCTGTACTTCTATGATGTGATTACTCGTTGTTTTGCAGCCATCAACTCCATCAATGCCCATAACGGATAAAAGACCAGTCCTGAACGTAACAATATTGAGCGCAAATAAAATTACAAAGTATCAAAAACCTATATATTGCAACTATGAGCGTGACGATACTTCCATCTATGGAAATTACTACAGGGATTAGATCCGATCACCGAATGTGAGAAACAAATATCTACACGGTACTTGATATTTTAGGAAAAATGAGTTGCTTACTGCTGCTGTCTCTTCCAAAATATTATGGAATGTTTAACTCGAGATGCTGATTTGTTTGAAATTCACCAACCACAAGGTTATAATAAAAGCAGTGAAAACCAATAAACAGTGACCATCAAACTAATAAAGCACATAAAGGCAATGATAGAGGAAAGTATAATTACTCTTTTGCACCCACCTCCTAAGGTGTATTAGATATGTGCAGTATTGAAACGAAAACAAACTACAACTATACACTACATAAGATATACCAACAGCTTAGTTGTTAATGACTTGCATATCGCTGATTTAACTAATTTTCTAACACTTTTATGTTAATTTCGTCTAAATGATGTTTTAGTATATACTGATTTTACATTAAAGAAATAATAATATCATTTTCTCTTCCTTACCATAAAACAGCAACACAAATTCAGTTTACGTGAATTATTATATACCTTTTGTATTGCTCTTATAAATTTAATTTGATACTAGAGTACCTTGATGTATCATGTCCTAGATTTTATTACAACTGATGGGCCACCATGCCTAGGTGTGACACTGTTTTCGTATAGGTATAATATGTGGAAATTAGTGTATGGAGCATGAAATCCTTGCTAAATTCAAAATATTCAGCAACCGTTTTGGTGTAAGAGAACTGATATTAATCTGTCAAACTACAGTGAGAAAAAGAAAATAGAGAACTCTAGACAATGAATGAAACTTACCCCTCTACCAGCAACTTCAATCTTTTGTTTCCAGTTGGATCTTTTTCCTTTGCTTCATTTATTATTATAGCACGTTCAACAGAATTAATTCCCTGCCATCCATAGAGCACACCCAGGAAAAAGGAATAAGAAAGAGAAAACAGAGTTCAAGTCATGAGCATGGTAAAACTTAAAATCAGAAATGTAACTTCCATATCATTTCACCTTCACAACAACTTTGGAGATCTTATTCTTAAGTGTGTGGAGTTCGAACTGAAGTTTGTTTCTATCAGCCTGCAGAATAACTTCCAGTTTTCTGGGATTCAATACCCTAACTTGCTGCAGCAAACACGCAGTAGTATCAATGATATGGGCAACAATTTATGCACAATCACCCTAAAGAAGGGTGTGTCTGTAGTCACACACACACAAGCACCCAAAGCAGAAGTGTGCGCCTGTAGACACACACGCACACATGAAAGAAGATTTGGCATACTGCACCTGCTCCTTCAGCTTCATTTTCGGAGTTTGTAGGATTGATTCTTTCACAGTATAAGCATCAACAGACAGTTGTGCACCTTGTATTCTTTTCATGTCAAGTGTTATAACAATCGATGCCAACCTCGATGCTTGTGAAGTCTTTATACTCTTAGCTACCTACAAATCGAAGAGTTAGCTGGGAAAAAAAGATCAACTCATTACCTTCCATACACGCATTACTAGAAAGCATCTCTAAAATGATTTCAAACCCCAAAGTCAAAATTAACATGTTAAAAAGTTCGCAGAACAAAAGGCTTCATTTGGATCGATGGATTTGAAGCTAAGGATTTCAAATCCATAATAACAAATTCATTAAGCTTGTTTGGATAATATCATGATACAATGGAATTCAAATCATTGAGCATCTATTTTGAGCTATTTTTTGAGTCATTGTGGTGGATTTCAAATCTCACTTATATGGAGTCACTTGAAATCCTTACCCTAAATTCTCCTTATGCAACATTAGGAAATTCTATTTAATAAGCATTTGAATGCTGATGGTAGCCGACTGACATAAGACACCAGCAAGACCAACTATTCTATTCGTGCAGAAGAAAACACCGAAACATGCGGCTAATAACTATTTAAATACAATGGAAAATTACAAATAAAATAAGTAAAACATGTATCAGAACCCTATGCACAAGCATCAATTCAAATGGATGGGGCTTACCTGCTCCAAAAGAGTTTTTTCAATACGCCCCTTCACTAATTTAGCAATTATTTCATTGTTGTCACACTGCAGTGTTGTAGTAATAATTGGTGTGTTGATTCTTTTAGCAGCATTGATTATTTCTTTTATTCGTGGAACTCCAAGGGTAACATCTATTTACATGTTAAGTTAACATATTGGAAGACACCAACTAAAATGAAACGGTTAGAAAACCAAGAAAATAATAGGGAGCAATATATAGTAGGATACTCATGCTTGCAACTCCAGCAAAATGGAAAGTTTTCAACGTCATCTGTGTTCCTGGCTCTCCTATACTCTGAGCTCCAATAGCACCTATTGCAGTCCCAGCTTCAATTTTCTTTGAATGGTAACGAGAGATGCAGGTTTCTAGGAAGACCTAAAACAACAATAAAAGTAGTAGTGTGTAAGATTCAAATGCAATATTACAACATTAAGCACCCTCCCTCCTTTCAGCCTCCCTCTGTCAGTCACAAATCACGCATAAACTCACACATGTTGCAAAGTGGCTAAATGAAGTAGCCAAAGAGGCACATTAGCTGTGTGGTGAATGACTGACTAGTCTAACCGGATCCTTTAGCACAAACTTTAAGGAGCTAAAGTCATGTCCAAATATCCACACAATCCAGTTTTGATCAGAAATTATTGCCAAAAAAAAGATACATAGAAGTTTTAGGTTATATTATATCCAGTGACAAGCTCTGGTAGCATGTGCACATGTATTGGGAAAAAAAGGAAACCCCGAAAACAAAAGATTAAACAAGAAAATGAATTAAGAATACTTTTTAAAATTTATAACAAACTCCGACACGTACACGCCATGGACATCATGAGTTTTATGTTCTATAAACTTGTATGTAACTATTAAGAGTGAAGATATTCGACATAACAATCAGTAGTTAGCAATTGGGGTTATAAAGAGATGAGATTGTTGCCATTACACTACTAAATTGCTAGTGTTCAAGTAAAATCGTACTGCAATTAGGTGTATTAAAAACAAATATGAGAATATATGAAAAAAAAATTACTATTAGTTGTTGCCTAGTAATTCCAGATATATTTGAAGCAACATTTTCTAGACAACTCTGATCTTCTTCAGAATGTTGCCTTTCATTTGATTTCAGCACGAGAATTGAGCTTGGATATTTCTTCATAATGAAATTTCTTAATGAGTTTTGGAAGGCCTCCAAGCACCCTTCTTTATTAGATGGCGTATCTGATGAAGAGGCAAAATTGTGTGCAAACCCCTCTTCACGAGTTGTAGTAGATTTTGATAGCCTTTTCTCAATTATTTCGTCAAGTATTTTCTCAATCTCTTCAGTAGTTAAACTCTTTTGCTCTATTGCCGGGCAGGTTGCCTGTCAAAATAATACAAGAAATAATGAAAATCTACTATGATTGTTACATTGATGCAGTTCTAATATCCCCAAAAGAGGGGGAAAATGATTATGCCAATACCTTGGTTTTCATAAATAATCTTTCAAAGTTCAGTGGAAGCCCACTTTTCTCTTCCATCTGTGCAGGATCCATACCGTCACCCCCATACATAAATTGAACAATGAAACCGCTGGCATTTCTCACTGTATTGTCATAGTGAACTGATAGGTCCTCCAAAGCTTTCATAAGTCTACGAGACATATACCCTGTATCAGCAGTCTTAACCTGCAACATCAAACGAAGTTCTAAATGTCTTTTGGGTTGAACTGCCAAAGAGAACCAAAAGAAAATAAGGAAAAACCCTAATACTACTAAATGACATGCACTTCCATAACATAAGAAAAAAAAATACACAACTATGTAAGAAAAAGATAAAAAGTGAATAAGCAAATGGGTACAAATATACCCAAAAAAAAGGCAATTATAGGACAAAATTTCTGATTCCGATAATTGCATAAAATAACCAATTATAAGGACAAAGTTTATAAACATGGCAAGATGGATGATGCTCCCAAGCATGAGGTCCAGTTAAAAAATCCAAGGAAACCCAAGCTTGACTAGACGATGAGGATAATAATGGGGAAGGGAATTAAAGAAATGGCACTTTTATCAGAATAAAATCAAGCAAAACGAGAAATAATACATACCGCTGTATCCACGAGGCCTTCTCTCCCCCCCATGGTGTGGAAAAAGAATTCAGTTGCAGATAAACCAGTATAAAAAGAATTTTGCACGAAGCCTTTTGCCTGAACTCAAAATACGAATATGAATTTAGCATGTTTGGAATATATACTTATTAAAGTTGAGTGTGTAAATTTATGTGAATCCGCACAACTACTGACACCACTTTCACTTTTTATAGATACCAATTTTGAGGCTTATTAAAGAATATTTAAAAAGGCGGTTATTGTAAATTTATGTTGAGCCTGTTTAACACCCCTCATGACTGATGCAATTTTTCTTAACAAGGGTAATGTAATTGAAGAATAGCCCTCATTCAAGGGTCGGCAAATAATTTCAACAACCCAATCAATATCAACTTCCACTTCTAGGACCCATGCATAAGTGAATGATCAAACAACATATAGAAATTACCCCACATCACAAATCCAGTACATTAGAGCAGTCAATAAATTGCAAGGACATTGACAGGCTGCCAAAACAAAAATGGAAATCAGGTTTGTGCGAGTTTTTTTCCAAACCATGAACAATTTTACTATGAGGTTTCCATAATCAAAATAGACGGTTATGGAGATAACAAAATTGATGTCTTCACATTTTATTTTAACTAGGTTGAGGATGCGTGTGAATTCAGTTGTGTTCGGGTGTTTAGCAGCAACCCATTTTCTTCACTTGTTGCCTTCATTGTGGGGTGGTTGGGGGGCAAGTGGAGTTGATGGATGTGATTGGGACAGAGTAGGCTGAGGAGTGTCACGATAGGGTCAAACAAGTTTTCAAAATGGTACAGTGCAATTTCAAAGAATTTTTGAGAACTCCGAAAACCTATTTTCCACTGGGAATTTGGACTGAACAAACAAATTCCCATTACCCATAACATTATAAAACTGGAAAAAGGGTCCTAAAAACACATCCACCTTAACATTTCGAAACCTTGAACTTACAATTTTATATCATAAAAGAAACTAAGAGTTAGGTATATGTCGGAAGTTAAGAACGAGATTAATGTAGATTCTGACACAAGCGTAATCTAAGTAAAGACTTAATGTTGGATTTCAAACCTGCTGCTTTTCTGATCTTTACAAAGGCCGATGCTACCACATCGAGCCCGTCCCTGGAGAATTAAACTATCTTAGCCATGTGAGAACCGCTTTTATAAAAAAAATCCAAAGTGCAGTGATGCACATAACATGGGATCTCAGAGAAACAGGTGAATGAGCAGGGTTCACCAATGCTGACAGAGAGTGGATGTGATAACTTAAGAGTTGAGACACTTTCAAGCAACTCTGCTAGGCTTGAGGTTTTTTGGTCATCAGGGTACCCCAATCAGAGGCGAATTCGGGTTTACAGACCTGTGTAGGAAGATCGGTGGGACTCACAGTTCAGGGCAGTCAACCCAGGCCGGAGTCCCAGTGGTCACGCATTTGGTAAAGAAGAGGTGGAAATTAAGCCTCAAGCTGTTCCTCAGCCAAGCACAAAGAAATTGATGCAGGCAATGGTGCCCAAGCCATCATGGTGTCACGGTTGCGAGGTCAAGCAAAAGTTTGGATAGTGTCTAAAGTGGGTACACCCGCAAATAAGATCCTAGGGCAATTCAATATGCAGTTGAAAAATGGAACCAATGATCACCCCAAGAATCATGGCAGGAGAATTAGTTAAAAGATATGTCAAGCAATACAAAGTTAATGAAGGGACTTGACAAAAAAAACTGATCCGCCAGTTTCAGATGACCAGCTCACCCCAAATTATCTCGAGGGTGATGAGGTTGTTTTCTTGACAGGGTTGGGGTTGGATGGGGTGTTGGCAGAGGTCCTGGACTCCAAAGGTTATTCAGGTGTTTGTCATACGCTACCATGTTATCGGAAGTGTGTACAAATATGGGTCTTTGAATGTGCGTCAATTAGAACAGGAGCATCCCAATCCTGAGTAATAAGTCCAGGTTTGTTACAACCATGAACGTTGAGGATTACCAGGGTATGCATGGCCCCAAAGTTAGAATGAGTCAGCTTGCTTACATTGCCAAAGCCCCAGAGTCTAAGGAGTTCAAGTAGCTTAATATCAACTTTCTTCAGGTGATACTTGGATACAGGAGACCAAACTACAATTTATGTGTTTTCCTTCATTATATTAGAAAACATACAGGTGTCTACGCCACTTAACTCCTCGACCTCAATGAGCCACTCATATAGTTGTGGTTTTGGAAAACAAAAAAATTAACATTCAGCTAGAGAGAAGCACCCTACCAAAAAGCACACCATAAAGTATACAAAAATATTAAAAAATGGGAGTAACATACATCTGGGTCCTTTGCTTCTCTTTCAAAATGAGGCAGAGTTCGATCAAGAAATCCATTTGGAGCTCTACGACCTCCAACAGATTGCTGACCAACGCATGCAATCATCTGGCAGATATTAATAGGAGATCCTTTGGAACCACACTGTGACATAATTAGGGGGCTATTCCTCCAATTTAAGTTCTTCATACAAACCTACCAAAACAATTCCAAATAATGAGTTACCACAACCATAAGCATGTCACACTAAAATACTAAAACACTGGTTAAACAAAACATTTCTACATAAATTATAATATTGCAGGCTTATGGTTGGAAATGGATGGAGAAGAACAAAAGAAGTTGACCTTTTGAAGCTATAGATACGGAGAAATACAAAACGGAAAAATGCCACTCCAAGGTACTAAATATTATCACAAATCCATGGGCCGAATTCAAGAGACAAGTTTGCACTAGAATAGTAAGATAAGAGGAATACAGCCTTACCAATAAGTAGTCAAGTTCTTACACTCACGGATCACCCTCTCCTGGGGACAGCTCAGTCTCAATTTTTACAAACGAGGTCTAATTAAAAGTGAAATAATTGTATGAAATGGTAGACAAACAGACCAAATGAACAGCAAGAAAGGACCAGGAGATATTCTCAGCGTGAATGAATTGTTTTTGACAAATACAAAAATATTGAGATCCTCTCCTAAAATAGTCTCACATTTCAGGCAAACAGATGCACAAAATTCAATCAACAGGAACAGCTCAGTCATTTTTTATTTCCTTGAAATTTTCGGTCACTGTGCTCTCTCTTTTTTTTTTTCAATTTTATTAAAAAGTGATCGGTACAAAAATGGAGGGAAAAGGAGTCCCGAATAAGTCACTGTGCTCTATCTCATGTATATCAGATCTCTTCTTCATCCGCAAAAAGGCAGGATGTCATTTCAAAAGAACATCGGCAATTATCTCAATCACTACCAAAATAAAAGTAGCTTAGTTTTCCCTTTTGAAATTGTGTCTCTGTGGTCTTGCATGTGAATGTCGCATTAATCTTAAAGTCAAAGGGTCTTACATGCTGCAATAAGCCCTTGGTTCCCTTTATAATAAACTAATAGCAACATCTCGTCCAAAATAATATTAAACTTTTCCATTGTTTCATTATTTGGCTTCTTGATAAGAAGTTTTAGGCATCCATCATATAAAATTTTAAAGAATATTTTTATCATTCACCTTTCTATTTACTGAAAATATAGAACATAACACATAGCAACGCACTTTTATTCATTTCGACAAACTTAGTTGAAACAACTTTGCAAAATATGGAAACACAAACTAAGACGACAAGCATACTATAAAAAATTAACAATGTATGCTTCCTTTGACATCAATCTCAGTTATAACATATGTTAATTGCTGAAAATCTGAATTATCTGCTTTCATTTCCTCTTTCCATAGTCATGAAGAACCATATAAAAGAACTCTTTAATATTAGCTTAATAACCGCATAAACATCCCCCACATATCTTCATCCACAACTCAAGACCCTTCTTTATTATCCTGACACAAAAAAACTTCACATTTTCAGTCCAAAACAAGGATGGGCACACATACTCAAGTCTGAGATTATGATTTCCAGATGTTGCAATGCAAACAAAGAAGGAAAGAGAAATTAAACTTTATACACACGTGTGGAAACAATAGGAACTATCCAAGGCACTATAGGTAGGCAGAAAATCTTTCAGCAACAAGTTAAGGCAAAACCCGTAACATCTATACTGATTTCTACACTTACAGAGCAAGATATTGGCCACTAGACTCATGATAGTGCAGCCACTGTGCAAATTCTAAGAAATCATTTAGATAGTCATGAAAAGCCAATAGTGATAAGAAAAGACATAGCCTCTTACATTGGCGGTTGTTTCTCGAATATTATTCAGGGTTCCAGTTATCTTGGCTTCAAGAGTCTCAGCATTATTGCAGCCTGGTAGCAGGTCCAGACTTCCAGATTTATAACTCTCAATATAGTCTGTACACTGGCCATACTCCTTATCAATTGTCACCTTCTTCTCCTTGTTTAATTCGACCCCAGGTTGAACATCATTGATTCCAATCGAGAATCCATGATTTCCTATCCATCGAGCACTAGAACAACAATAATAATCAAAACTAAACTTCTGAATCTTTATTTTCTTTGAAGAAACATGATTCCAAGAACACACATTAATAAAAGAAATTATCAGCTCCATACATATCAATGGATAGCATAAAGAACAAAAGCTAAATTTATCCCCTATTTAAAAGGTTAAGTTCTAATCATATATTTGGTTCCCATGTTCAATACTCAAATTTCACTCAATTTGTTAGTTTTCCATTCATCACATTTCTAATTTATTTGCAGCATTAGTGAGATGCATGATCAACTCTTGCTTTGTGCTAGGCAAGAAACAACAGATATACTTGATTGAGAGTATTGCAGAAACCTTATTCTTATAGCTTTCTTATTTTTCACAACTGCACAAATTACTCTGGTGGGTACTTGATTGAGAGTATTGCAGAAATTTCATTCTTACAGCTTTCTTCTTTTCCCAGTTTGACATGTGAAAGGTACTGGCTGTCTAATAAGATGTAACTGAAATAAAGTAATGCACTATCAACCTAAATGCTAAAGATCCTATAATCTTCAGAAACTATATTCACCATTATTATGGTCATTACAACTGTTTATCACATTCAATCACAAATCCCAAACAAATACTAGCATTTAATTAAAGAAATATATCCAACATTCCAACCACGTTATTATTTCAAAAACTTTCATCAATGAACGGTACAATCTTATCCAATCCTAACAATCTTATCCAATCCCATCAAAAGAATGGCAAACGGGGCCCAACAGAATAAAAATGAGGATCCCAAAATTTAGGATTAAGTAGTATGTGGTTTATTCATCAGCATTTAGCTGAGAATCATTGAGACATTATCAGTAGCTTTTTAAGATAAAAGTCATTTTACAGCAAACGAGTACATGAGAAGCCATTAGATTTTGCAAAAACATAAGATGGTTAATATAATCGAGTTCTGGTCAGTTTAACAGCATTTATAATTAGCCTGTGGAATTTTAATTCACAAGCTAATGACTGATGTATACACCCAGCAAGGATGACAATTGTGCTGATGAGTTGGTCAATGTTGGTCATGATGCTTCCAATACTTTACACTTTGGAGGATTCCCCCTTTTGAGCATGATCTACGGCTGTTGACTTTTGTAAAGCCATGGGCCACATTGTACCCAAATTAATACTAGGGGCTATAGAAAATGGACGATTAGTGTAAGAAAACAAAATGAATAATTAAATTTGCAAAAGCTTGGATTTAGTCATAGCACATAGGTAGTCTCAAAAAAAGAAAATCCATAGATAGTTCGCAAAAAAAACACAAAAACGTTGAGAATCACTGCGCGAAAGAAAATCAGAAAATAAATTTGAGAATTGCAAATGAGGAAGCCAGAAGTCAAAAGTGGATATTGAATTTGGGTTGCACCTCTTAAGAATGTCTAAATCTTTATTCAAAACAGGCACTTATTTTATCGACTTAGTAGCATTGAACACTGGTATAAAAAGCTGATAATTCTTGAAGAAGACTGAATAAATTTAAAGAAAATGAAAATTATATCTAATGAATTATTTCAATATAATTCAGACCAGTGGATGACACCAAAGAGAACTACATATACACTGAATTGTACTATGCCAACTGTCAACAGAAAAGAAAATAAGATCATTTGGAGTAAATAATAAAGTAGTTGATCTGGTTAATTAAATCTGCTATGCTCTCACCTTAACTTTGCTAAGCGATTCATGCAAGCAGCAGCAGCATGTGTATTGTAATCCCTAAGAAGAACAGAGTAAAGACCGTCCTTATTCCCATTTCCTGTTTTCACAATGGACAAATAAGCATATAAGCTGACAGCAGAAAGACGAAATAAATCACTCCTTGGTCACTTCTGTAATCACACTTTATCAAGCAAACTAGCACTCATTGCATGTATGTCTCCTCATTTTCTGGTGGCTAGTTATCAAAGTGTCCCTGGGACAATTTTGAAAACTGAAAACAGAAATTTGAAACACCTGATGTACTGTACATTTAATGGTATTTCATAGATACCTGTCAGCCAAAGATCTCACCAATACAATGAAGGGGAAATACATCAGAAAACATTTGAAGAGAAAACAAGCTAAATTATTGAGCTCTAAGGAAGTGAAGTAACATCTATCTAAATAAACAGCAGTTAACTGCCTAAATCAAAAAATTCTTTCAGAAATGGAAAAGAACACGTTTCTATGCACTGAACGACTTCATAAATTAAACACTTAGTGACACAATTAATTTACTGTCTAGATTCTAGCAACAGCGATTATTGACACCATTCTAGTTAACACCAGTGACGGCTGAGTCACTGGTTCCAGGCTTAATTTTCCAGGAAAAGACTGGTCACGGGCTAAATGATGATTGTGAACAACAAAAGTAAACCAAACATCTTAATAACAAGCTTCGTAGAAACCGAATCATTCAATTAGACTCCAAGTCTCAAGCAACAAGAAAAACTACAGATCATCTCATAGTTCATCATTTTGCTTTTTATTGGTATATTTGTTTATTTATAACTGTTTCAGTCATTTCTTCATTGTAGCTAGAGAACTATACTCAAAAGATGTTTCCGCGAAAATGGGCCAGATTTTCCTTAACACTGATCCTCACAAACCATTCTATTCAGAGTCACAAATATGGTAGACTACATCAATAACAATTTAGCAAACCAGAAAAATAGAGGCAGTAATTCCAAAAGCACGATGCTGGTTACAAGCAAGCATTAACTAAGTGACAAAGTATTTACTCTTGAAAATAAGTTACCTAAGGCATTTATAAAAGCAAAAACTGGATGAAATTGATAGTGGTGGGGTTAATTTGGAAATGGTAATATATGGGATGTAGGTGGTAGCAATGTGGGTCCCATTTATGTAATATAAGGTGAAATTGAGTATGTGGTGGTTGCAGTGAATCCCACTGATGTGATAGCCTATAGGGTTGAAAATTGAGAACATAGGCTTGAGATTGGGAAATGAGAAGTTGAAAATGGAATATTTCTAATGAGATTCAGTAAAACAACTCCAATGAGGTGAAAACCATGCAACCCTAACCTTTCCTTCAGAATAAAGTTTTGGATGAAGCTTTAAAATAGTATCCAGTGTCGCTAATATGAAATACAACAAACAATACACCATGATGGAGTCCAAGAATCAGATAAAGTTACAAAGTGCATCAAATGAGTCTGGATTCTGGTAGCTAGAGACCCGCCTTACGGTTTTCCATTACTCCATAAATGCCACATATATAAGGGTACAGATACCACAAGTGCATACATGATCGAACAGCCACGGTTGCTACAAAACGATTGCTAAAGAGGCCCAACCACTATCATGGGGAGATTAAAAAAACTGCCATTATGAAAAATAGCAAATACATAGAAAGAAGACTGACCTAATGTAGCCTTCCCAAGTTGCCCACTAATTAGCTCACTGTTACGAATATAAACAAATCCATCCTTCGGGCACATTGTCTCTTTAGACTTCCCATAATTCTTTTCTGCTAAGGTAAGATTTAAATATACTCTCATTTTCGCATGGGGACGCAACAGTACACTAAACAACTGTTTACCAGTCCAAAGCTCCTGTGGCTGCAATGAGAAGAAAATAAGAATTAGAATATCACAGACACCAAACACAAGAACAAAGAAAGCAACATCAGCATTAAAGGTTACATGACTAACCACAACAGCTTTTTGACATAAAGAAAGTGACTCATTAAAATCAACACACTTCTCTGCCAAGAGTTATGAACTTCAGTGTATGCTTAGAAAATACAATAAACAAAAGGACTAAAGACTCCTTGTTTTTAATGTTCACAGAACAGATTGTAGCCATGAAAAACTATTCTAAGAAAAGGCTCCTATTCATAAGCAAAATCATGCCTGAAGCAGCTTAGGGAGCAATGGTATCGATTTCAATTGTTTACAGCTCTTTGCGGTTTCACACTAACTCATCTCTAAATGTTACAAATATATAGGATCATTACTTTGTATACACCTGTTGTACCATTCTATTCATCTTTTCTGATAAAAGAATCTACTCAGCACCCCCTGATTTGAACTGCTTTCGCACTTGATGAGGCACATAGTGTTGATGATCACAATCAACCCCCTCCTCCGGGTCCCCATCTTGGCAGCACCACAGTTCACAACTGAGTCACCAGTCATTGGGTATAGGAGGTGCCTCTGCGTATGAGATAAAATCTCACAAAGCACATGCAGTGTAGCATTTAAGCTTTGCTTAGACCAACTCTTGACCATCTATTATGATAACAGTGCAACTTTTATGTATGCCCAGACCACAGCACAAAGTGACACCAAATGGTTAGAGACCTAAACCAATCTTTACTTTCCCACGCCTAATTTGGTGTTTGTTTGGGCCCTAACACCCCTAGATCTTGTGAGGAAACACCGAAACAGAAATATATCGCTGCAGAAGGAAAAAGAACAAAAGAAGGAAGAAAGAAAGAAAAATCTTTATGTGTACATTAAGAAGAAAAAGACACCCAAAACTATAAATCAATAGATATATAAAAATTTAAAATAAGAAAGAACAACATATCAGGCCCGTACATGGCCAACAAATCATGTGTATGAAAACAAGTGAGGAGCACAAGCATCTTGCATTCCAACACATAGTAGAGAATGCAATACCAATTTGATAAAAATGTATGACAGTGTACTGCAAGCCCTAATAACAGATAGCCTAGAAGAAATACAAGAATCAGTTGTACAGGAAGAAGTCACCAAAAAAAACAGAAAAAAAAAAAGACACTAAAATGACACCCATACATAGATCATTAGAAGAGCAAAGATCAATAACATTTTTAGCAATAGAACATGTGTGGTCCCTAAACTCACCTTAACTAATGCCGGTGTTGGCAAATCAATTGGGTCTGTTGCATCACCCATATATGAACACATAAGTGAAAACGAAGAGCGATCATAAAAGGTGTCTTTTCGTGTTATAAGATAGGATGACGTTAAAAATCCTGTGTTGAAGCAACCAAGATTTCTCCATTCTTTGGGGTGCATAAATTGTTTTGCACCTGCAAAAGAATCCCAACAATCAAAAGTAGAACCAATGAAATATCAAATGACAAAACTAACTAAACTATATAGACACAGCTACCTTCTACACCTTCCTGGTAATAACGGTCTAAATTTCATTCATCCACGTGTGGATGTACTATTTAACCATTAACAATGTGATGAGGGAAAAGTCATATATAATTGAACCATAGATTAAAAGAGTAGAATGAGGAATAATCCTAGATAATTGCACCATTACTTAAATAGAGTGGAATTCTTTGGACAATTTTGGAGCATCATGGATGTGTGCTATGTCAATTACTTGAGTTATAACAAAAGACCAACCTCGTCTGAACTATTCAAAACATCAGAAGTCCATAAGGGCTCTTGGCCATGTATCAACAAGTCCTCCATCTCTCCATCCCAAATTAGTTGTACAGAGAATCATGTACTACTCATTCTCCTATTTTCACATGTATTTGGGCACTTTCATGAAGAGTTTGGATTGTCAAAGGACTAATAGAGCTATCCTATACAGGGTCGATGAGATACCGAACCATGAATTCTATCCTTCCTGAGCTCCCGTGAGAACACGAGGGCGACCTCCTTTGCTTCCCATCCATCTCCCGGGACCGGAATGGCTGAAATGAATCAGTTTGCAGCCTGACGCGAGCTTGCAAGTGAGCAAGAGAACAGAGTGTATGCCTCAGGGGAAGGCACAAGTGCTCAATGGGAGTGGAGCTTGTAAAGCCCAGATGGACCCATTCCCCGGCATGCACACAAAAGCGCGAGGGGAATGGGGCATACAGTGCGGGTAGCTACACAACCAGAGAGTGAAAAAGGCGCAAGGGATGTGCTGCTCAGGTGAGTAGCACGACCGATAATGGATAACCCCCCACCTATTCCTTCTAGGAATAGAGTAAGGGGGAAACAGGGTTGTCTAACAGGTCTTGTTTGAAGCCTGTCACGATCAGGGTGTCACAGGGAGTGAGAAGCCACAACACATACTGCCCATTTTCTGATACATAAAAGGTTCCCAGTCAAGGGATGTTCCACCATCAAACCTAGTTATCATGATAAGTTTAACATTTGTTGCATTAGTGTGGATAAAATCCAAGCTTAGTAAGCTTTGCTATCATAAGATCCTCTGACTACAGTGCAAATACAAAAGAAACTGATCACCAATTCAACAATCTAATATTTCAAGCTAGCATCTATTAGCTATTCATTAGAAATATCAAAACAGGAACCACATCTAGCAGAATCTACATTGATTGCTTTGGGGAAAAGATAGCTTGCATTGAGGTAAAAGAAATCACTGTTATCTTATTCAGCATGATTGCACAATACAAGACAGTGTGCTCCATGCACGTAAATGAAAGGAGAGAGCAGTAGAGGATGACGAAGAGAAAAAGATTGCTTTCACACCATACAGAGCATGCAATATATCCAAGACTTATGAAGTATGATCTGATTGTGAGGATGACAAGATAGTATATCTAAGTCAAAAATCACAATATATATGCCAAACTAGTGAGGACAGAGCTTATCATGGGCAAAATACACACACAGCGTAGCCAAAGCCAAATAAATAAACAAAAGTCAAATACTATTTACCCCCATTAGCATAAGAGCCTCAGTACGGGCCTCTTCTGTTTGTGGTACATGCATATTCATCTCATCACCATCAAAATCAGCATTGTATGGATTGCAAACCGATTCATTGAATCTCAGGGTTCGCCAAGGCATTATCCTTGCCTGAAGAGAACAAATAAACGATGATGCCAATGATAAAATCTAAATTCTAATCATTATTCTATCATATATGTTTCAGCTGCAGTAGTTACCCGATGAGACATGATTGACATTCTATGCAAACTTGGTTGTCTGTTAAAAAGAACAATATCACCATCTTCAAGATGACGATCCACAATGTAACCATACTTCAACTCATCTGCATGACGCTTTCTCAAATTATTCATTAATGATCTGCCACACAGAAACGAAAAATAAGTGTCAAGCACACTGCAAAGAAGTACCAATACAAATTTACACATATATTCAACACTTACATCAGAGTACCATCAGGCTGCCTAATATACTTTGCGCCAGGATATTTATTGGGGCCATTACGAACACATTGCCGCAATTTCTCTATATTATGATGTGAAACGCGCTCAGGATAAGTTAAGATCCGAGCCATTAGGATAGGAATAGCAACCTTTCAAAAAAACACTTGTCAAAACAAATTAAAGCAGCATGAGTCATATGAATTAGTAGGAAGCCAGACCTGATTAATTTTCAAATTTGGGTCAGGAGATATAACAGTCCTGCCAGTATACTCTACACGCTTCCCTGATAAATTGCCACGGAATCTTCCCTGCTTTCCTTTGAGGCGCTGAACAAAACCACTCAATGGTCTGGCAGCAGTCATGTACAATGGCACTCCACGGACATCACTATTGATGTACTGCGCAACCTCCATTTGCAGATCATCCCAGCTAGTCTAAGCTCACATTTTGTAAACAACACTTTGTAAGAATAAGACAGTTCTTCAAAACTGGATTGACTAATATAGAGAAAACTCAGTAGCATGGTGCATTAATAAGGTCCCTTCTGCGTAGATAATCATCCATTAGAGGATGCAAGCAGTCAAGCACTGATACATTTATGCAATTACCAGCAAAACACCAACACCCAGTTACAAAGCACTACCAATAGTAGCTGCAGTCCATGACAAAATCCAACTATTTATGCCTGGGAAGAGGAGGGACGAAAAGTAATCTTTCCACAAGCTCAGAAAACTGACCTGAGAAGTATCGAGAAATTACCTAAACATAAAAATCCACAATTTTATATTTGAACTACTACAAGGGCAGCCACCAAACTAGTTTTCCTCATATCTTTATGTGAATACATACATATAGAGAAACATAAAATAACTATGTCTATATTCAGCACTTCAATAATCTTTAGGTATTAGTAAGATTTCCTAGAACTGACTCTGATTACATAGCAAAGACAATAAGTTCATATTGAGTTATTGATTATACTTTTTATAAAACCCTCCAATTTCCTTTCCCCATCCAAACTTATGTCCCCATTTGAGTTGAAAAGAACAAAGCAGTTGAGAATCTCCCGTTACACCAAGTACAAAGAGCAAATGTAACTGGAACGAAGTAAAATTCAGAAAAACACCATTACTAAAGAACATTATTAGTTTTTCGTATACATCTCATTATCATCTGATGGAAACATATTGTTCATCGCATGATTTTACGAGACAAAATTGTCTAATATGGATTTAATATTAATACCAAAATATAATCAATAAGATAATCATCTTGTCAACATTTGTCATACAAATTGAGGAATTGTAACTTTACACTGTTTCCATCCCTGGTCATAGATTATCCAGAACAGATCAACAAAATGTTTGCACTTCATAAGGTTGTCCTTAAACATTTCAACTTTTCTGTCTAAAATGTTATCTGTAAACTGGACAAATAGCCACCAGACAACCAACTTAAAGTACATCAACAAGCACAATAAGAGAAGTAGACTAACAGAAAAAGTTTAACAAAATACAATACAACAATCCATGATCTAATTCATAGGGCTTCAAATTCATCTCAAAATTTCAATGTGCTTGGTTGAGATCAAAGAATCTGATGAATATGATGCCAAAAGCAGTGTTTAAGGCAGTGGAGCTCCAAACCAGAGAAACAATTGGAATACCCAAGTACACTTCATACACAAAAATATAACAAATCTGAAATGATGCCTCAACGCATACTTGTTGGTTCCCTTTGATAGGTGAAGCCTTTGGGTACTCTAAATCTCAATCATGCCTATGTACAAACATGATTAGATTGTACCTATCCATTTTCCATCAAATCATTTACAGACAAAAAGAAACATAATCAAAGAATAACTATTTGACCAGAATCAATTTTTTTGTTTAGACAAACTGAAATGAGTAAGGTTCTTAAAGAAAATTCACAATAAAGAACCAAATCAGAACGACAATATACCAGGCTTCTGTTATGGAGGTTTGTTTCCAACATTTCTTGGCGAAGACTAGCATTTGCTTGGATAATGCGTTTTAGCCTCTCTGTAATGTCATTCTCATTGCTGCACCATCCACAACATAAAAATAAATAAAGTAATCAATAAAGATAAACCAGGGGAGGGGATACACAAAGATAAAACAAAGGCTATGCAGTAGGCTTTCTTGGCCCTGATCAAGGAGACCAATGCAGCTCCTCCAAGCTTCAATAATCAATTTTCATCACTTGGTTCTAATTCAATGGCCGAAATGCCACTATAAAGAAAAGTTTACTTAAACAACACATATCACGTCTCTTAAAATAGTTTAACATTCATTAGATGCAGATTGCAGCATAAGCTGCCTATACAGTATCAGCAAGAAACAGGAAAAGGGAACCAAGATTTTCTCAATATGCCTATTGTTCATCCACACATGAACCAACTAGCGTACAGTCTAAATTCCTGAAATCAACTCCGAAGATGGGATCAACCCCGCCTTCCAGATCAATATCATACCCAGGTGATACTGACAAAATTGAAATCATTATGAAGCTGCGAGACAAGTGATACAATATGCACCTTTGAGCTTGTGTGCATTTTTTGGTCACAACTCACAGTCATTGCTGTGGCTTTCTTTGACGTTAAAGACTTTCAACCTAGTAGGTTTTATGCAAGTTGAGTCATCTTCTCGTAATAGGCTAAAGACAAGCTATTTTGGTCTTATTCACGACTAGCACATCAACAGAATCACTGGTAGTTTAGAAAGTTGTTTAAAATGCAGATGGTGACAGCTTTATATTAGGCAATATCCTTCTGCAGATAAGAGATTAGAAGTATAGAAGGCATAACGCGCTTGAATTTCAAATTTAGTTACCCTGAACTTTGTTGGTTACTACTGATTCTTTCCTGGGTTTCACCAGCAGCCCAATATGCTTTCAGTTCCTCAATTTAGGCAACATCAAACCCTAAAAGTTAGCCCTTAAAGAAACAACAAATTTGTAATATGAGCTACTCCTCTACAAATGAAATTTCCTCTCACGCTATAATACTGAACCCCGGGCACAAAAGTCACTAAAATCCACCACTGATGTACAAGCATCATATGCTCCGTAGCTTTTAACCACAGGTTGTTTCCAATATTTTAAACTCTTGGTTAACATAATACTGAAAATTTAAACCATGCATACAAACATTAACATAAAGTAACAACCTCTCTACTACAAAGGAATAGCAAGATTTATACAGTCACACTTGGGTTTACCTCTGTGTTCCACCATCCACAAAAACTGAAGGGCGTATGGCGATCGGTGGCACAAGAATATTTGTGACGATAAGCTTCTCTGGTCTATCATTTAGATAAAGCAACTCACAATCCTGCAGACAAAAAGAAAGAGGAAAAAGGGAAAGAAAAAAAAAAAAAGAACAAAGTGAAGATTAATGAATCTAAAGAAAATGTAAACCAAAAAATAATGTGAAAGAAGACCACAAGTTAATAACTGAGTCAAGTCCCAAAAAGTTCTTGAAAAGCTTTCTTCAAATTGTCCTCAAATCATAAATTGAGGTGAGTACCTCATCCAGCATATTTTTCAGTAGCTGATAGGCTATTTTAGGGTCAATTGTAGAAGAAACATTGGCATTTCCTCTGTACTCCTTTGTGTGGGAAATGGCGGATTGGCATTCATCCAAGTAATTGTCAACAACTTTTGCACGATCATGCTGAATCCTCAAAGGTGCCCTCTTTACCATGCCTAAAATAAATAATTGTTTGAGACTTCGCCAATTGGAAAAAACCTAAGATACACAAGAGCCCAACCAATTTCCTGTTTTTGTTTTTAACGGAGCAAAGCATTCTGAGATTTATCATAGCACAAGAGACTGCAACATGTTTACACCTTTTAAAAGGTAAATATTTCTGTTGTATGGGCATTAAGGGGGTGCCTCACAAATCGCAATTAAAGTTGAAAGTTTAGATCATATGTGTGTATATCATCTAAGAAGTGAGCAGTTGATAAGTAATTTTCAGATAGCATTCCTCAATCCAGAAAAAGAGAGAATGCGACTGTTTCTTCAACAAAAGCACTGTTAAAGTCAAGGACTTCTCTTTTTCTATAAGATCCAAGGAAGACGTATGGAGGATCTAATCCAACAGCCCAATCAAAAGGAACTCCCAAACCAACACTTGTGGAGAACACCAACTATGGAAAAAACTGCAATGGCTTTTAGTTTTTCATATTTTCTAATAATACTGTTTCCAATCTCCCTTAAGGTGCAGGTAACAGTTTGAGACCCCAAGAAACTCAAACCATGCAGTCATTCATATATAGTTTATGTTCAGAAAAAATACACAGATATCAGTCAGTTAAATAGTATTGCCATAGTTAAGGTGCCTAACCATTTATGTATCCACATCTGGAGCACTTTACAGCTCTCTTACTTCCTGCCATGGCATTACACTTCTTCACTACATTTTTCAGTATCTCATTCTTCTTTAAAGGCTCAGTTTTTGTATTTCTCATCTTCTGTAGAAACGTTTGACGCTCTTTCTCCTCAAGAAGTACTCTGGAACATTTCTGTTATAAAAATAAAACGAGAAAATAAAATGATTAATCTTCAGCAATCAGAATCAATACATCAGACAAGACCAGCTCTAATTTCTTGATTTAAATATAAGACTCATGATAATGAACAGGATTAGGAGGAATAAGACAATAACAAGATGAAGATGGCAACAACAATAACCACAAAAGCATAATCATTATTATTACAAGAAACAGTAATAGCAGCATAAAAAGATACAAGAAAAGATAAGAGGAAAGAAAGTTCCTTTACATGTTTATAAGCCTCTACAGCTCACGTCCATAAACGACTACAGATGCACTTACCTCTTAAAATCAATTTTAAAAAATTTCTTTGGGATTAAGAGATTTAGTATACTTCTGAATATGATAGGTGATTTTGTTGACAAGAACTTGAGCAAGATATAGTCTTCACATTTTCGCATAAGTCGTGTAAAATACAGTTACCATATTCAGTGACAGCTCCATATCATAGGCATGCACAACTTGAAATAAAAAGCCACTGTATTGACTATTTTTCCACATTATCTATGGATAAAAAGATGAAGATGAATTTCCAATTAACATTGCTAAAAGAAAGAGTGCCAATTTTGATACCTTGCAGATGCACTTCATTATATCTACTATGGTATTTAAATATCCAACGTTGTACACGGAAGAGCGAGAGCCAAATATCCGCAATGCCCTGGGCATTCCGCAAATTTTCCATAGCAAGTTTTACAAAAGCCCATCTTGTTTGCTGGCCCCTGAAATACATAAGGTGACATGTGAGACAGTATAGCATCGGAAAATAATGAATCAAGCAAAACAACCATAAAAAGTCATATAGGCTATGTTTGTATTATTTTCCCATCCTCTTTGTATTCTCAATTTATTCTCCCCAAAGTAAAACCAAAAATGTATCACGTTTTTAGTATATTTTCCTCAAAACATAACAAATTTATTCGTTTAGTAAATTTAAAGAGCCAACTCAGTAAGAGATGAATTTCATACTATGATACTAATAAAGAATAAACATGTTTCTGTAAAAACTACAGAAATCAAATGCATTTATTTTACAGAAGAGCTAGTACCATGCCTTTCAGATGTAGTAATTCTAAAATCAGTATCCTATTTTCACCTATAAAATAGATCATAAAACAAAGATCAGTGTAGAGAAACTAAATTTTTACAACATTACAGTCTTCACACACTATTTTATAGAAACAAATGCAACTATGGACGATCATGACAGTGGAGACAGACCTGAGCCAGGAAGATCCAACTGACTTCATGTAAAAATTGTTATATAGAATCTTGCTTCTTTGAGTCCTTCCCCACACCACCCCCACCCCATCCCCAAACCAGGTTTTATCATGCACCCACCGATTTGCCCCTTCCCATCAATAAGCAGTAGGTTTAACCATTTTACATCTTTGACAGGAATTAAGACAAAAAAGATTTATATGCACCGCCGATATACCCAACTTACCACTGCATGTTGGAGAGTTTTTAACTTCAAAAATAGCTTTGGTATCTTTTTCCACGTTTTAGAGATTTCTCTGAGCTACGCAATTACTATGAGCTCTACCATCTCAACTTCATAAAATAGGCACTTCCTATAAACATCAGTGTCATGTTTCAGCTTGTCGGTCAAAACATTTTTTTAGATACATTTTATGGGCAAGTTAGAGAATAATGCTAACAATCACACCTACTCTACTGTTTTGAAAAAATTGTGAGTTAAAGATATAAACAATGCCACAGCATAAGTGCATAACAAGTGTCTATGCCAAGTTGACCAACTATTCATAGATAAAAATGATTTATTCTAGTTTTTTTTATGCCACAAGAAGCTATTACACTCAACAAAAGAAGAGATGGGGGCATTACCATGTGAGGGTCTAACAATCCGTTGTCAATAGGCTTTTTAGTGTGGTCATAATAGCCACCACGAGAAACTTCAACTTCGCCAGTTTTTAGTACTTCAGTTCCGGAGAATGTAGAAAATTGAATGCTTTCTCTGGAAAAATGGCAAGTAAAAGGCCAAATGAACAATCCAAACATAATGAATTTCTTACAATTGTGGTTTCCAAATACTAATATTATCCTCCAGGTAAACTCCATATCAACTCCTACTGCTAAAAGTGACAAAAAGATAGGATGTTTAGCTTCTAGCAAGTTGTCCAGTCCATATCAGAAAATTTTATTGCTCACACAAGTATTCTGGCTTCTGAATGTTTGGAACATTAATGTGTGAGAGTACCTCTCCCTATAAATTAATTGTCATCTCTTGGCAGTCTTAACAAGCAATTGTACCTTAAGCTTCTTTATCTCCATGCCTATGACACTCCAGTCCCACCACCACCACCCATGTCCCCAACTCCCAAGGAAGAGACTCACATCAGATATATACCATGAAGACATTAGCAGGACAATGCGCACACATGCAGTAAGTCCCTTTTTTATCCCTATGCTAGGCAAACGATGTGGTGCCAGCAGCATCAGTTCATTACAAATGAATAAGTATGCAAACGGCTTTCCACCTCAGAGCATAAGTGGATAAATAATCATAATACATTAACAGGCTACTTACATCCTTCGCGGACCAACATCTTCGGCGTATGGCTGCTTGGTGAATTGTATGGCTGCTTGAGCCCTCGCCATTTGCACCTGTAGCCACCATAAAACTAACCGAATCAAACAATAAAACCACAGACATCGTCAGAATACACTAGTTTGATCTTCAAATATTTCAAAACGTCACATTCATGAGTCACATCAATTCCGAATAACAGACTAAATCCTCCTCCTCGCATTATTAAAGTCCCAGGAGTTTTGGAAGATTCACTCCAAAATGTTATACACTGACATGATAATGGCTTAAGTTCACTATTACCCACTTATTTTAGCAATTAAATTACCAAGAGTTTTCATGAGTTTCAGTAATGAGTTACAGACAATCCACTTATTTCCGCAATTGATTACAAAAATTTAATGATTTTAGCAAATACTCAACAAATTTCACGAACTTTCAGCAACCACCGGAATGAATTTCACAAAAAAGAACTACAATATAGAATCAAAAACGAAATACAGACAAGTGCCTGGCGGATGATTGCCTGTGTAGTTTTTTCACTAACTCTTCAGCACAAAAATAATTATAGGATTAGCTGTCGAAGTGCACACAGATTTCGAGAGGTTAATTACAAAAGAAAAAGGGAAATGGGGCAAATTCAGGGCTTAAGAAACAAGACCTTTTCACCCGTTAGGGTTTAAGTCGTTTTTTAACAAAAGAGAAATGCTACTGTGTTTTCAGAAAAACCGATGTATGCATGCTTCAAAAAAAATAAATTATGTATTGGGCTTGGATGCCGAAGGATACGGGCTGATGAGCCCTTGGTTTGTGGTCATTAACTCCGGCCCAAGAAAATGATCCAGCCCGTGAGATTTTCCGTTGTGTTCAATTTTGCCCCTGAAAATCAAAGTAATTATGCGTCTTTCCTTTGTAATAAATCTTTTATTTCATGGGTAACGAATAACTATACATTGTGATTTGATTTATTAATATACTTGAATTAGGTATTTGTGCTATACATAAAAAAAATTATTAATCAATTAAATCAACTTTTCCCATACCACAGTGTCGTCCCCTTAATAGGATGCATCGATTCAATTGCTGGTCCAAGTAATTTAAAATAAAATTAATTACGTCAAATATCAGGTTGTATAAAATAATAATGTAGTATATTATTATTAGGTAATACATTTTAAAAATAAAAATATCCAATATAACCAAAATTCAAATAATCACATATGTCAATTTAAAATATTAAACAAGTTTACATAAAGAAAATAAAAATTACACAAATATATATTTTTTTTAAATAAGCAGTTTTGATTGTTTCAATAGGCGAATTTTTTTTTTTTTTTTGCCCCCAGGGGTTTGTCCGAGTGGTGTGCGCCCATCTTTGGTGGGTTAGAGGTCCTGGGATCGATCCCTGACTATCGCATGGAGTGTGGGCTTGGGGCGGTCCATCTCCTGCTGAGGATTAGTCCCATTACTTTGTAGCGAGCGCTCCATAGGCTCCGAAAGCAGTGTGGGCAATTGCCAACAGAGCATGTAGGGATACCTCTGATGACAAAAAAAAAAAATATATACGAATTTTTTTAGATTAGGTGGACACCACCAGTCCATGATTGAACCGATCGGACCCACCCATGGATCCAGATTTTAAAAGAATGTATTTATCACACAAGATAATAAAATTATTAAATTTGCTACATATGAATCCAATAACTTGACTTAATTTAATATGTCCGGCCACCTCCTAAAATTATTAATCTCTCAAATGCATGTTTTTGATGGAGATGCTTGGATTTGTGCTCGTTTTTGCTGTATTGGGGATGTTGGGAGCGTGGTAGCTGCAGACCTGTGGTGTCCCGATTTTTCCAAGGAGAGGGTGGAGGTGGACCTGCAGCGAGTCGGCGGCGGCAACGGAGATGGATTGGAGACGGGTTGGGATGTATGGACTTGGAGAGGGGGAGGTTGACGTTCTTTTTTTTTTCCTTCTTTTTGGTTTATTTTTTCTTGTTTTCCTTTGTAATCTTTGTTGTCTGTTTAGTTTCTGCTTTTTTAGTTTTGTTTAGATTATAGATAGTTTTGTTGTTTCCTCTTTTGTCTCTGTTTTTTTTTTTTTAGTTTTTGGTGTCCTCTCCTTCACCCCTCCACATCTGCCACCCTCATCTCTTTCCCCTCCCCCTCCCTCCTTCCCCTTCCTCCTCCCCCTCCATGCTTTCTGCTGGAGGGCAGACGGTGGCGGTTCTATGTGATATTCGGAGGTGACTGATTTTTCCGTTCCAGGGTGAAGTGGGTCGGAGCTCCACGGAGGTGTCTTGGAGCTGAGTAGATGATGGGTTGCAGCAGTAGAATTGGATGAGGGAGAGGCAATATTTTGTATTTTTTTCTCTTATTTTTTAGCTATAGTTGTTATTTTCTTATTTTATTTGTATTTTTTTCCCGGTTGATTTGCGAAACTCGTAGGCGGATCATATTTTTCTGTTTCGCAAAGATGTAGTGGTTGCTCGTGCCCGCTTGATTTTTTTGTGTTACGTCTCCATTAAGTCTTTGAAGTCTCCTGGAGTGGTTTAGTTTGGGGTGTGTAGTTTTTAAGTCCGTGTGGTGAATCTGAATTGGTTTTACCAATTTCCTGCTTGGCTCCTAGTTAGTCATGTCGGCTCTTAGCCCGTTGGCTACGATTGTGTTGTAATTTTAGTTTTTGAGTTGTTCTAATAAAATACTATCGTTCGAAAAAAATAAATGCATGTCATATATGTGGATTTTGAATATACTCATTTGAGTTCAAAAATATGGTGGGACCGACGAATGTATATTTATTTGAATCCAAAGCATTCGATGAAAGTTAGAACAAGGAGCATAGACACAACTTTAGAATTTTCTACTCCAATTAAATGAGCATTTATATGTGCATGTACAGTTTTGTTCAATTGCCCAAAAAGGCTTGGTCATTCAGAAAATGGAGTATCATAAGACAATAAAGTGTCAACTCAAATCAAATGGGGGCCTCAAAGTCCAAAGGAAGAAAAATAATGAAGACTCTTCATAATTGAGTAGTACCAACAATTCTGTGTTTCACTAAGTACCAAATTGCAAAATCAAAACTAAGATATTCCACATTTTAGATGGTCCATTTTTTCTGTTTAATACTGATATGTTTATATATATATATATATATATAATTATTTCGTCAATTGATGTGACATTAAATAGCATAATATGAGTTCCATATTGATACCTACATTGAGTCATGCTCGTTTACAAACCTCTTCTTTTGATATGGATAGACTCACAAAACAGTAGTACGTGAATATTCTCTCGATTCAATAACTACTTAGAATATTTGTCGTATTGCACACCTTAAATATTTGGAAATAAATTGGTTACACTACAAGAAATACTTATAGAGAAAAAAAAATGTGTGTATATTTTATTTTTAAGGATAACTTATAATCGATTAAGATTAGTTTTAGTGGATTATTTCATTATCTTTTAAGAGTTTTTAATAGTTATGAGTTTGTTATGGTATGAGTTTAATCCTTTAAATACTTGTGTTACTATTATTTTTAGAGTGGTTGATTATTGAATTAAAAACGACGGAATTATCTTAATTATTGTCCCTTTTACGGTATTTGTGTAGAATCAACGTACAAGGTGAGTTGTGTCTTTTACATGTTTCTGCCTGCATCAATTGGTGTTCAGATATCAGTCTACACTCCATGAATCATGGCATTCAGATAGGATCCACAATGCATGAACGACATTGCAGATCCTTCAACAGATCGGCTTGTTGACACAATGGATGATCACATTGTACACCAAACAGTAGGAATTTTTCAATGTTGTCGCCACCCATCTCACGATCGACAAGAGTCAAACACGCGAGGCAGGCAGTGGCCAAAACAATCACAATGGATGTGGTTTTGATTTTATCCGTCCCCACATGTTTCGTCAAACAATCAGGATGATAATTATAAATTATAATGGACCACCATTTTTTATGGGGAAGATGAAGACAACATTTTGAAGGTTGGCTACCAAAAACATATGCAATTTAATGAGGAGAGTGATGGATATGATGGCCCACCAATTTTCGATAAAGAATTTGAGGACTTTGATTCATTAATAGAAAGTGAATATTGTTTTCCTCTACCAGAGATCAGAGATATTGTTGATGCCCTACCCATTCAATATTATCACTCATCTCATCATATGTATAACATACTATTCCTTAGAAGGAGATTATTGCCTCATTTGGCAGAATTGACAAACTATGAAGAGAGGTTTGTTGGTGTCCATATTGATGGAAAATATAGGCTATGAAGTTGAATAATATATTATACCAGAGATGATGTTAATTATCCCAATTATGTGTGAGTCCCTCTTCTCTCTTGGGAGCTCGTCAGTACTGCATTGCTCGTTGAGACTTCACCCGGGACTCGTCTCGGGTCTTTCATCTATATTGATGACTCTTAAGTGTGTTCTATCTTCAAGTGCTTCTGTGTGCAATCTGGAGTTTCCTCTAAGGAACTTTGGGTCTTCTTAGCAGTTGTCTTATTAAGTATCATTCCATGTGAGTTTGGTTAGATGGTTTTTGTCAAACTATCATGTTGAACATATAATGCGTCATTGATTGTTTCCACTAAATGTTATAAGTATTCTATTGGAAATTATTCGTCCTCTTACTTTGTGAAGAGTAAGATAGAGGTGGCCTTTAGGCTTTTTGTGTTGATGGTGAGCTAGTGTAGCGAACTCTTTATGAGTTCTATGTTCAATTGTAGATCCATCGGGAGCTGATTACTTCAGAGAGTTTTCTATATGGTTTTTTAGTAGGTTGCACTAGTTTTGTCTCAATGACTTAATTTATCATAATATTTGTCCAAATGTTATCATGGTGATATCTTTCTATGTGGCTCTCCAGGAGTTGTGAAGTATTGATTCCTCTGGGGAGCGGCTCCACCAATATAGTTGAATTATGTTTTTTTGAATGGATTAGATGACAAGTTGAGACATTTAACATAATAGTTGATGTTGGCTTGCACGTCCATGAGCGAGTGTGAGAAAATAGTACAAGTGGGATGAGGAAACTGGAAAGAGTGCCCCACGCGGGGCAGCACATGTATGCGAGCACACCTATCAGCTAGCCGTGGGCGCCGACGCGCACCCGCGTGTAAAGGGCGGTTTACATATGTCTGTTGGTCTTTCTTCATTGTCGTCTATTTTGTCCGACTTTTCAAATCTTTCAAGTTCATGTTTCATATTTTGTGGTTGTGGTTGTCCCAGTATGAAATAGAGAGATAAATGGTTGAGCCATTCCCAATCCAATTTTTTTGTCCTTATCTCTTACAGTGTTGGGCGTTTCTTTCTCCTTTTGTGCTGGAAGATACTTCTCGAATGATTGGACAATTTTCTAGAGCTTATTTGGTTCGAAATGATATCAATAGCAAGTCTCATTGGGAATTTTGTCCTTTTATAAGGAGTTGTTTGTTCCAGAGATAACCTCACTAGAACGGATGGCTTTTGATCCCTGCTGGAGTACGAATGAGTTTATGAGTGTTTTTGTTGGATTTAATATCTATTTCTCTTTTAGTAGCGTGATGGTCTTATTGGATATCTCTGAGTCCTTCGTTCCTCTCTTCAATTCCAGTCAAGCTAGGGTCATCCATAGCCAGTGGGGCTACAAGAGGTTTTCTTGCCGATGTTGATACGACCTACTAGCGCAAGGCGTTCTAGGTGGTTGTCTCTTTCAAGCAGGGCTTGAAGAGCTTATCTGGTTATGTAAACTTCTTTAGCTTGTGGCGCCCCTCCAGAGGGAGAGGGGTCATTCTTAGGTCTTCTAGCTAGGAGGTCTACCCTACCGTCTATTATTCCCGGTTGTGGAATTGGCAACTTGGAAGTTAACTTCGCGTGCCTATGACCTTGTTTGCATTCTTTTGTCTTGACTATTCTCACAGATGACACCAAAATGATATTGAACGAAAATGCACATCACTCTTATTTAGGGAAGTTGAGTATGACATTCCAAATTCCACTCATATGTCTATGAGCTAGCTTGTCCAAATTTATAAGCTGAAGAAATCTCCGAGTGGAACTAACATGCAACTCATAAAACAAGGTTAGAGGGTCCCTGACATGAGGCCATTTCGACGCTCAAATTAGTAACTGTAGGAGAATTATTACAAAGCAAATGACAGTAATTATGAGTCATTAATTGAGAATGCTTACGAATGATTGAGAATATATTTTATACTTGGGCTGATGAGTTTACTATAATAAATTGGATCATTTGAGTTGCGATAGACTTCACGAGTCAATTCGTAATATTCGAACATTATAATTAATATTCATTGGTGAATAATTATATAATTAAATAAAAATATAATTATGATTTTATCCCAACAAAATTAAAAAAATTAATTTTTTATACCTTGTATTATAAATGTTATCCATTAACTACCTGTAAAATAATATAAATAGTAAAACAATAATTTCAGTGACAATAGTTTTTTTAGAAGTATGTTAACTATGTTTATTTTTCTGGATGAGTAAAAAAAATGACCAAATACATGCATATCTATATGTTTTATGCTTATTTATTATGAGGCGGAATAGTGCAATTTTTTGTAAAATTGTGGTAAAGTGCAATAATTATCGCATACTCCGATCACGTGACAGAGTCTCAATGAAATATTCCACTGACACTGAACTTAACGTGAAATGTAAAAAGCCCCAAGATTTGTATGTTAAGTGAAAAAAATATAAATCTATGTAGAACTGGTAAAATCAAGCCTGGTCCGTGCGGCGACCCAGCCAGTCCGAAGTTTGGATCGGGCTGGACTGTATCTTTTTAGACTCGAAAAGTCGGTATATTTGGCCCGACCCGAATGCATCCGATGGGCTCCCAGCCCGACCCATTACTAGCTCTAAATTTAGGTTTAAAAGTGTAAAAGCTGCCATAATGTAGGGGGTAAAATGCTTTTATCCCTAATAAATATTAACACGACTTTATTTACCCAATACGACCCAATTCAAAAGTACACAAAGACGTATTTGACTGCACTCCAGCTACACAATATAGTAAAACTCTTCATATTTTTGAACGTGGTCCAGAAAAAGAATCCTATGCCGTTTAAAAATCGATGAGGCGGGCCCCAGTAACAAACGAATTAAACCGTTGAGGGGCAATTTCGCAATTTCACATCGAACACAGGGGCAAGCTTCGACCCGCGCCGGAATTTCAGTGTCTGAAAGACAGGTTTTGAGCCGCCCGAGACGGTGCACAAAACCCAATGACAACTTTGCCCCTCTCACTAAGGACAACACAATTTTTTTTTTTTTTTTTTTTTTTACACAATTTATTATATATATACCCTTCCGGCCTTCCCACAAACTGACAAAATCGATGAAATCCCCATTTCCCCATATAAATCTCATATTTTCAAATTTTCAAAAATCAAATATATTTGAAACTGAAAAATAAATTAGTTGTCTTTCATTAAATTGTCACTGGCCAATCAGAGATCATTTGGAAGCTTTGGGGCTGAAAATGATTTGACACTGCTGTGATAAATCTTAGGGATAACGTTTTTAATCAACCCAAACTATACGGGTTTTTACACTTTGCAACCCGAACTTTGAAAAGTTACTAATTGCAACCTAAACTTTACAAAATTTTACACTTTGCATAAAATTCGGTTTTACCCCTGGTTTCGGAAAAGATGGTTTGTAGTTTACACTCTAAACTTTAAAGTTGTTACACTTTGCAACCCTGACGATAAATTTCATTGCATTTTCTTTGATTACTCCCAAAGGTCTTGCGATCCTCGAAAATGGTATCGAGCTGGGTTTATTAAGAACTTTTAGTTAAATTTATTATATTTATGTAATTAACAATTGGTGAGAGAATTTACTCCGAGATTATGGATCCTGACCGATGTCCGATATGTACACCTTACAGACATATCGTCAAATATTGACGATGTATGCACAAGAACACTCACCTTGACCAAGTTTCATATTGGGAATACCAACATGAAGAAAAGGAAAGGCAGAGCCGAGCGGGGAAACCTTAAGGCAATGCAAAATGCGAGCGAGAATATTATAAGCGATTCTGGGATGCTTAACTGACCTGTATGTTCACTTGATGAACCTTTAAGAAACGGTTCATGAAAATTCCCATCGAACAATGATTCCCGATGGAGTACCCGAGTGGAACGAGATACTTCCAGACAAATCTAAGATCTCCGAAGATCTTAGAGAAATCCGAAAGACGGTGCGGCACTTATGGTAACCGCCATATTCATCTACCTAAGACAAGTTCATCGATCCAGAACTGCAGATGGAGACGATGGTGAAATATCGAAGAAACTCTTGAACTCCTTCATGATATTCAAAAACGAGTCAAGAACCTGGAGGATGTGCCAAGTTCATCCTAGGAGGAAGGAAACGATTGATTTTGGGGATGACTTATTTACACCAAAAGGGGAAACCAACCAAGTCATACGAAAAATGACGGATGAGGAGAAGCTCATTGCTCTAATCAAAGGAAAATCCATCAAAAATTAAAAAAGATGGATATTGAAAAGATGAATCTTAAAGATCTACACGACCGGCGAAATCCTTCGGCGGGATTAGGTATTGTGGATTTAAAGATGAACGCAGGGGAGGAATCGCTTTGGTTACCTATGATCCACAAGGTAGACCAATTCCTCCACCACCACCACCAATTAATCATAACGTCGAAGAAAGTGCGGGTTCACATCATGGAGCTCGGGATGAAAGGATGCCACATGTCTTTGGGGATTTCACGACTAGAGTGATCCACTTTCGGGGGACGGGAGGTCGAAACCCTCTTGCATGGAACCGGACAACCTACCTAAGGTCAATGTTTATCGACGCCTTATGAAAGATCGCACCTCGACCCAATACATCCGTATGGGTTGATGTTAAATCTGGACATCCCGCATTTTAAAAAGCAGAAGTTCTCATTGATGAATGGGCTTGACTATGAGAATTTCAAATAGAACCTCGATTTTACAAAGGATTCATTCATTTTACTCCTTGAAATGAGTCTTGAAGGATCGGTGAAGATTGCCTGGATATGACCGATGCCGACAAAAGAGTTCGGTCACATTAGGGGAATCACTTAAAGGAATTGTCGATGGTATGGCAAAACTATTCAAAATCCATTCATCGGCACAAAGTTATTTCGAGGATTAGAGGATGAAGAAAGAAATATAAACAAACCCTCTATAGCCTTCGAAAGCATCTTTGGATATTTGTCATATTGATGAATATATCAAGTTGTTCACCGAATACGGTGGAAATCCAAGATTGAGGAAAAGAAGTTGCCGACTATTCTTTGCCAAAATTCCGAGTCCCCGGAGAGAAATGCTTATCGGGAATACAAGGGTGGAGTCAAGTAGAAACGTGGCTTAAAAATGTCTTTCCTAAAGGCCAAGTTATCCGAATGGTGCTATCAAGCGACTCGCACATGAATTACAAGAGATTAAGAGGAATTAACAAAGCGGTTCCTCTATGTTGCGTGGATAATGATATCCCAACAGTTGTGGGAGGTCAACCAAGGCGGCACAAGAAGAAGAATGAGAGAAGCCATCCATACCGCCGAGGAAGTAGCGGCCAAAAGAAGTAGGTCTTCATGGAGACCTAGAAGGTTTTGGTCAAAACAAAAAGCCCGGTTATAAATCGGGGCAAAGACCGATGCAAGCGGGAGTAGAGCCTCATCATCGGGATCTAATCAAGCAAGTACCAAAGAAATCCAGGAGAAGAACTTTCAGGCGTGCTCACACTAGAGCTAATGAAAGTTTCAAAGATCTGTAATTGCTTTGGACATGCGGAGCAAGAGGGCATATCTCAACGGATTGCCCGGACAATCAAAAACGAGGAGTCGATAACGGTTCGAGGCCACACCGAAATTGAAGAGGTCATTTTATTATCGAGATTTAATACAGTGTGTATCGATTTGAGGATATTCCCCTCGGATGAAAGCATCTATGAAGAAGAGATCTATTCGATGATGGAAGTGACTCACTTCGAATCGTGAAGAAGAAGAAATTCTTCAACAAACGGTCGGGGAGGATATGTCGATTCCTCTCTCACACTACGATGTCTCATAAGACTCTTATGAGAATTATGAATGAAGATCCAAAGCTTCAAATCTATGATGGATTTACAATTGGAGCGATGGAAAAGGCTTTGGATAAGATTGGTTTTCGTAATAGAAAACACCAAATTATCCACAGGATAACAACCGGAGAATTGGCCATTCCGATGGAGTTTACTGGAACTGATCGAGATGCGCTTGGTCCCTATTAGAGAAATACAAGAGATCAAAAGCAAAGTTAAAAGAGAAGTTGCAAATACACTCTCATGGATTCATATCGGAGCCATAAGAGTAATTATTAAAGCAACATTTAAAGAAGGAATAGATTCGCCTCTCAATCTTGCTATCTTTGACAAGCGAATCTCGCATCTCAAGGATTCATGCCTTGGAGCGATTCTGAGAAATTTGTATGCGGGAAAATTGACATTTAATGTCTATCCTAGAATTGCATACAATTTGGGAGATCGAGACTTGAAGAGAGTCCTAACCCTTCATCAAGATTTCAAAAGGGTTGATTTGATGAAAGAAGAAAACAGAACAGCTTACTCGATCACATACAAGATTTCTATGCTCTCTCGAATACCCATCATTCCGAAGTATTCTTGAGAAAGGAATTTATTGAAGTCCCAAGAATCTTTGAGGACTTTGCCAGGGTGTCTTTATTACAAAATCATTGAATCTCCAACTATTAAGGAGATTGATATGATAATTCAAGATCAACCAGTCTTCAACAAAAGCCTCGAGTCTCGAGTTGAGCACTGAAGGATGTCTTTCCAGGCAAGACAGAATGGTGAGTAGTAGCCGTTGGGAAGAAAGGAGACCAAGTACGATTCAGCATCCCCGATGTTTTTAAAACAAAGCAGAGAGCCGAAATGTCCGAAGGATGGCGAGAGGTTGAAGTAATATTCGACATCACTCAAAAGGATAACATTTTTCCTTGTGATGTTCTATATTATCTCCAACAACCAATCGTTGGAAGGTATCGAAGGAAGCCTGAAGATAGGAGAAAATGAGCTTACTATCACAGAGTTGCGGGAAAATCCCAACAATTAATACCGGGAATTGAATTTCTTGAGGATCATAAACCTTGGGAAAGATTACAAGACGGAATGGAGTTCACAAAGGTGGCGAATAAAAGATACGAATCGATGACCACTAGTCCATTCTCCATATACATTTCTATTGGAATGTTATATGCCAATACAAAGCCGATTTATTTCACGCCTATATTGATTCAGTCTTAGGAATATGTACTTTGCAAAACCGGATGTTTTTCCTAAAGAAATTGGAGAAGATTTATCACTATTGCGGGAAGAGATTTCTCTAAGAGGATTCTTATCCTTAATAAGGAATTAAACAAGCGTAAATCATGATCGGAGGCGCGAGCATACCACATGGTATAAAGTGAAAACGCCACCAATCTATTTCCATGATACAAAAAGTGAGATGTTTTGCTAGAAACAACTTCCTACAAACGTTTAAGCGTTTTACACAGAAACGAGACAAGAAGAAGACTTATTTTCACAACCCTATGTGATCATAAGATCATTGTCCAGAGATCGCGAAGCATTTTACGAGAAAAATGCCCATTAATTTTCGCAGACAAGCGTGGTGATGAAGCCAAACTTCGCAATCCAAAAATGGCGGATCGAAGGAAATTTGGTGAAGCTTTATTATCCTATAGACAATTTGGTTCCATCCAGGAGGATCAGAAGATATGGGATAATAACTTGTATTCATTTAGAGTACAAGGAGAAGAACGAGTCACCCGGAAGCCATTGCGGAGATTATGGATGAGTCTAATGGAGAATCCACAGAGTGATGTAACCATAGAAGAACAAATATCACTCGAGGATATCAAGAAGAAGATCCAAAGGAATTACAATGAAGATCCTTTGGCTTGGTGGGATAAGAACGAGCTTAAAGCTTCCTTAAGGGTTAAACCTGGAAAGGAGTACGAGTTCGTAAGATTCAAACCAATCCTTATGAACCAGGAGGATCGTGAGGATATGCGAAGATACTTAAGGAACATCTTGACCTTAAGTTAATTTCACCAAGAGTTTCTCCATACAAAGATCCGAGGATTCTTAGTCGAAAACCATGGAGAAATCAAAAGAGGAAAGCGAAGACTTGTTATTAATTACAAAGGGATTAATAACATTTTGTAGTTCGACAGATACTATATCCCAAGCAGAGAACATATGGTTAATCGTATCAAAGGTGCCAAGATATTCTCAAAGTTCGATTGCAAGTCCGGATTCTACCGATTAAGATGGAGGAAGAAAGTAAGAAGTTTACGACTTTCTCTACACCACAGGGGACACTATATTTGGAACGTGATGCCTATGGGGTCGCTAACGCACCCCGGATATATCAAAGAAAGATGGATAATCTTTTCAAAGATTATTTCGCCATTCATGTTTGTGTATATCGACGACATTCTAATCGCATCAAAAACATGAAGGAGCATCTCAAACATTTGGAAATATTTTCGATGTTTGTCACAAGGAAAGATTAGTGCTTTCGGAAAAGAAGGCGTAATCGCAACAAGACAGATTGAATTCCTCGGAATTGAAATCGATTTAACTGGAATTATTCTACGAATCATATTGTGGAAAAGATACGGGATTTCCGGATACACTAAAAGACAAGAAGCGACTTGAGTTTTAAGGAGTTGTTAATTTTGTTTGGGATGTTTATTAACAATCTAGCATACTACGGGGAAGGTGTTTAGCCCATTACTTAAAAAAGATGCAAAAAGATTCAAATGGGAAGATGAACATCAAGAAGGAATTAAGCAACTTAAAGAAGTTTGTAAAAAGCTTCCAAAACTTGCGATTCCCAAGACGAGGATGAACTGGTTCTTTATACGGATGCCGTGATGATTGGTGGGCAACATTCTTACTAAGGTCACACCGAATGAAGAAGTGCCATGCAGATATTGCGATGGTTTATTCACCCCTAGTGAAGCAACTTCGGTGGCATATTAACAACGAGAAAGAAATGTTTGCAAAATGATCGAAAGGCTTTTAAAAAATGGCCTCTATTATTTTTACTTGGCTAAAAGTTTACTTTAAAAATTGATAATTCAAGTGTCAAGGCTTTTCTCGAAAACAAAATTGAATCAAAACCGAGAAAAGGCTCGATTACTTAGATGGCAAGTCAATGTCAATATTATGATTATGATATTGTCATTATAAAATCTCATGAAAATATTCTTGCGATTTCTTGACACGAGATGGAAGGACGCGCGTTCGTTTGCGTCCTTAAACGAGTAAGACATCTCGGGAAAACCTGGAGAGTCTAGAACGAGATTTTGGGACGTTATGTCTCAATGCGTTCTTTGGACGACTTCAACAGTGACTGTAAATTCGTTTCTAGTCAAATACGAGCATGCCCGGTTCGCTCAAGGACAATTGTTCTTAAGCGGCGCAAGGGCCTCTCTTCCAGCCGCATCTCCTACGGTGCAAAAAGGGGCCGAGAGAGTACAGGGGCTCTAACCCGGAGGTTATGGATTCAAGTACCATAATCACAAGTGTTGCGGGTGATGCATTCCCCGAGGTGTACAAATCAGAATGTAATGTTGAGGCTCCTGTCACAACCCGAGTCTTCAAGTCAACCCAAAGACCTCTGGGTAAAAGAGGAGAGTTGAATCTTAGCCACGAGACAGGCAAATCTAAGGTTCAAACTGACGAGATTAAGATTTCTCCTATGCGGGTATATCGTAGGCAATGGGAGAAACTAGTTACAAGACAATGTATTAACCCGAAAAAAACAATGGTTGATATCTCGGCAAGTATCCCGAGTTTGGATGAAACCAGAAGTCATCCAAATGAAGTACGCGAATGGTATACTTTTGGAGCTTTAGCTTCAATCTATACCGTGTCACCAGGATTCCCGAAATCTCAAAATTACCAAAATGGATTGGGAAAGCGATTTACGAGACTTGGGCCAATAATCCACACTTGGCCGGCGATATTTTGAACTCGTATTTTATTAGTGCAGCTCTGAACCAAAGAAAGGCTTTAATGAAGCTTTTCATTTCATCAAGCTAAGAAGACCGGATGGAAATGCTTTAAAGTATATTAAGCGCTTCACCTAAGAAGGACCATGTTAGTAGGAGCATTTTCTCAAGATGAAGCTTCTACCGCATTTGAGCACGGGGTCTTTGGGTTTGTCTAATCGAAATGGACAAGGTCAAATATCCATTCAAGTTCTTCCGTATCGGCGAATGGATCTTTTCTCTTGAATTCGATGACCGGATCAACTACGGGGTTTGCGGAAGAACTCTTCGAGACCAAAAGAAGAATTCTCCGGGAAAACAAGATTCCTGGCAAGCAAAGAAACTTACCGGAAATTCAGAACATGGCGCATGTTGGCCGTTGGGTCGATCGGATCTGTCAAGCATGCCCCGAACAAAAAGAACCCGAGTTTGGGAAAGGATTCCACCCAAACCCGACCGACAAGATCATGCACTGAAAGGATAAGGGCCCCACAAAACGCGCGTATCCCTGGGGACCACGTAAACCAAATTTTTAAAAGATTCCCCACAAACATCACATGGGAAGTCACGCGGAGAAAGAGAAAACCACCGGTGGCGAAGCAATAATGTGGATATGACGTAGAAATGGACGCGTATATATATCAAACAAGATTTGAAGTCCGCCTTTGAAGTCCTGGACTTACCTCTATAAAAACGCAGGATTTGAAGGAAGGTTTAGGACATCGAACATTTTCCTTAGTTTTCTTACAATAAAATTTGAGTGAAAATTTGTAATATTTTGAGTGTTTTAGTTTTTAAGTTTTAATGTATTTTTCGAGTGCAAGCCTCATACATGAGAGGCTAAACAAGTATTCTCCTCCCAAAAGGAGATTACTAATGTAATAAATTTTTCTTTAAGTTCTTAATAAAATAAAGGTCGCTTTGTTCAACATGTGTTCATGATGTACTATTGATCAATCCCTTTGAAGAATTACTTTTACGCCTTGGAGTAGAAACGAACCAAGCGTCGGTCTTGGCCGATTTGAAGTCAAGGAGCCTGATAACTTGCGATCATCTTCCCCGAGGGTGAGGTTGAACAGTGAGGAGTCGTTTGTCAAACGATCCGGGGGCGATAATTTTCCGATCGGGTGGCGTTGCGAAAACTTAACCCTTGTCTTTGTTTTTGGCAAAAGAGGTATGAATTTTAAGGGATTTATTAATTTTACGGAAGCATGTTGGGCTGATATGGTCGTAATGGACTATTTTCATTTTCGATCTAAAGACCCAATTTGTATAAGGATAATTACTTGAAATAAGATCTGGATATAAGTATGTCTTGTTGAGTTTATAGGTTGGAAAACCCGACATGATCCATTTAAAACCTCTCGAATAGAGACGGATCTAAGTAGGTGTAACAATGCCACGAACAAAACAAGTTCTAAATATCGGGTTCTCATTTCTCGAAAAATCCGAAAAACAAATTGATTATGGAGTAAAAACTTTATGATTATTGTAGAATGCAATATATTTATCCTTATGGAGCAATCACCACAAATTAGAGTTTAAAGGGATAACTAGAACTATTGTTATTAAAGAATAAAATCCCAGGGGCAAAATGGTCCAAAAGTTGCAAAGAGTAATTATTTTAGTAGTTCAGGATGCAAAAGGTTAAAAATAAAAGTATAGGTTGTGAAGTGTAAAAAGGGGTAAAGTTGGGGTGGTTAAAAATAATTATCTCTAAATCTTATATTGATTGGGTGATTGCATCATTTTATCCTCGCCCGTTTTTTCTAATTGGACAAAGACCACTTTCAATTGTCTAGCATCAAGACGGAGCCTGTGCATAGTTAGGGGATTTAGGCAAATCCTAATCGGAAGAAAAATAAAGCCCATACAAGGACTAATTAGATTTAGACGGAAATTTTCAAAATAGTGCTTTCAGAAATATGTTATATTTTAAGACTAGTATTTGTTTTTCAGGGAAAATGAAATTGATCTAGATAAAATATGAAACGATTTAGAAAACTAGTTGAGAAAATAGTTAGAAAATATACCATCTTACTCAAAAAGATGCTATTGAAATTCTGATAAATGAACGAGTTTGTGCTGTCATAAGTTGGAAATGTAGAAACATAATTAGATTTTCATCCTTTTGGCTTATTTTGTCTTAAAAGGGGGCTATATCTTTTGGTTTCCAGATTTTGATTTTTATATTTTTAGGGTACCAAAAGATGTGCCAACCTGCATATTTTGATCAATTTATATCTATAATTTTGGGAAGTGCGACACTTTTTTTCTAATATCAGAAAATTATTTTTCCAAAACAACAAAGAGTTGCTCAAAGTTAAAGATATATAATATAAGGAATATATCAAAGTCAGAATCAAATATCAAGATTTTACTGTAAATCTTACATTTGTCAAATGATTCTTTTATAATGTAATAGAATTAGGAAATGATTCTATCATCATAATATCCCACAATTCAGGATACCAATATAACTATACAAGTATTAATCAAAATTAAGTAATCTAATCAAATTAAGTATGACTTTTCTTCCTGAATCAGACTTGAAACAGATATTAATCAAATATATGCATTTTTTAAAAATAAAATATAAGCAATTAATAAACTCAAGAATTGTGTATCAGACCTATTAATCCCAATTGGTTTGGGAAATTTAGGTGACATAAATAATTGAGGACAAAATGTTTGCATAGAGAAATAAAATCTGTAACCACGTTGAGTTATGTGAAATTTGATTGTTGGTATTGTTTGGGGACCAAAATCGAATTTTCCCAAGTTTTATTATTTTAATTATTTTATGCATTATTAAATTCCAATATCACTTAATTAATTATTCGATATTATAATTATTATTGGATCACAAATGTAATTATCCGTCCCAGGCCCATCCGATCTATTCACCTCTTTTCTCCTACAATGCCCATGTGACCATCAATCCAAGCATAAAAAAGGTCCATGAGTTAATTGTTCTCAATTGTTGTATCACTCGCTTAGAAATTATTCGGCAATCAGTGATTACTTGAACGTCGAATTAGCCTCTCTGAGTCAATTCCAAGACCGTTGCTGAATTATCCAGGCAAGTTGTCATTTTAAGAACTAACAGCTGCGGAAAAGAAATCAAAATTTTTATCAAAAATCTTGACTATGAGTGATTTGAGCAACATCAAATATCATTTTATAAAATAGCAAATGTATCATTCAAATTTATTTACAAACTTAATACAAATGAATAATTAAAATTTTATTTGAACTTTTTTTAAGGAAAATATTTATTTATTTATTTGTATGGTTAATTAAGAATGATTAAACTAAATTAAGTAATAATATTTCCTTTGCCTTTGTCAATAGAAGAAACTCCATCAAATTGCTCCCCAGGCATATGCGGTAGTGAAGATTTGGTGGGAACTCATCTTGAATAAAGCATCCGTGTGGGTTCGATTCGGGAGAGATCGTTATTATTAGATTGGGGTCGAACATAATTGTTCTCTTTACCTTTAGGATCTCTGGTTGTACGTCAGCAGACTGTCGCCGAACACTCGCCAGCCGTGCACATCCCGCATCCATTTTACCTTTGGCGGCAAAGAATGAGAAATGGAAATGTCATGTCGCCGAGCGTAGTCAGATAATGTGCTGTAGTTCTGCAGGCGAGCTTATCAAAAAAAAAAAAAAAAAAAAAAAAAAAAAAAACTCTACCAAAAAGGGCACATTTGACCGTCCGTTGGACAACGAAAACTTCAACCCGGTAACTCACTCGGACCCATATCCGTCATTTCACCCTCAGCATTCAAATTTCCGGATCCTCTTGACCTCGCCGCTCTCTCTCTCTCTCTCTCTCTCTCTCTGTATTTCTCTCTCTACTGTCAAAACAAACTATACATACAATCTCCTGTCTCTATCGTACGCACCATTTCAATTCTCATTCTCTCTCGCACTCCAAGAAGTCTCAGAGCTCACAGCTTTTTTTCTCCTCCTCCTCCTCAGATACTTCTCATTCTACAGGGGAAAACATTTGTATCGCGTGTAAAGAGAGAGAGAAAGAGGTGAATAAGGTAAAATGGAAGAAGACATGGTGGAGGATGCTGTGAATGAAGAGGAGGTGGAGTACAGTTTCACGGCGTATGAGATTGATCTCGACTATGAGTTCGACGCAGCTCGATTTTTCGATTTTAGCCAAGACGAGTCGCCTCTGGAGGCGCGCCAAGCTGAACTCTGGTTTGAATCCGCCGGAAGCTATCCTCCTTCACGTAATCTTCGTTTTCTCAGTCGTCTACTCTGAACAATCACTTCAACACTAAATATTATGTTTTTATTACGTCGTTTTTTACTGTTGTGTTCAGTGTTGGAGTTGTACCTCTCGTTTGTATACTTGTACCTTCTGTTGGTAACGTAATTTCCGTCATTTTTGTTATCCTATTTTTTTTCAATTTTTTTTCGTGATGCCACGAAAGGTACAACTTTTGGAGATCGATATGCTAGGAGCATCGTTACACTATCGTGAAGCGAATAGATTTTGGTTTTTGGTGGAGTGCGTGGAGTACTTGTACCATAATCTGCATGTCATTAGATTTTAGGATTCTTGATTTGTTCTTAAATTTGCTGGTTCCGGAGCTGCTAATGTCGTTGCTCAGTTTTTTTGAGCTATGAATTGCTTAAAACTTGTCGTTTTGAATGTAGTGATGTATTATTATGTGGATAGTTTGATGATGGCACTAATTATAATGGGTGGATTTTAACATGCATCTGAAAAAAAAGAGGTATCATCTTTTCGAACCATAGATTCAACAAAACATAAATGAACTATAAATTCAGAAGAAATGCATTCAAACTGTCTTTGCAATGATGTGTATAAAGCAATGGGTAAAGGATGGTTGAATTAAAGAATCAGGAGCTATGAATTGCTTAAAACTTGTCGTTTTGAATGTAGTGATGTATTATTATGTGGATAGTTTGATGATGGCACTAATTATAATGGGTGGATTTTAACATGCATCTGAAAAAAAGAGGTATCATCTTTTCGAACCATAGATTCAACAAAACATAAATGAACTATAAATTCAGAAGAAATGCATTCAAACTGTCTTTGCAATGATGTGTATAAAGCAATGGGTAAAGGATGGTTGAATTAAAGAATCAGGGGTATGACTTGCAGTATGCTGCGTAAGCAGTAAATAGCTGAAGTAGGGCTGTTGTCAGCTAACAAATTTTTGTTCGTTAATCATTGCTCAAATGGCAATTTTTATGCTAACTTCATTTTGTGGTTTAATGCTCTTTAACTTTCTTAGTCAATATTTGTTAAATTTACAAATAATACGATATTCTTTTTTCAGCTTTTGTGGCCAGGTTAGTACCAAGAGAGGATTTACTGATGGAAAATGTTAATATCTCCCCCAAATCTAAAGGCGTGGATAGCATGAACTTGTCTAAGAGTGACTCTGATGTTGAGGCAGACCCTGAAATTTCTGCTACGGAGATGAAATATGGAGGTACCTAATCATTTGCTCTTCTGGTTTCTATTAGTACACATCTACAACCCTTCTACTTATATACTGCAGAGTTACATTACTCTACAAATGTATATCAATGGAGGTTCTTAACAATGCACATTGGTACCTTGATCTGTGTTTGAGGCAAAATTTAATGATTCTTGATATCCAAAATCTTTCTCAGAATTTTAGATTATAAAATTTATTTTCTAATCAGTCAGAAGATATTAGAAAAGTGAGAACGATCTGGGATTGAGGGATTGTGTTGGCTATGGTGAAGTTTATGACGACTCCCATTTTCATACTTAAGGGTTTATCTGACTTGTTAACACTGAGCAACTGCGCGTCCATAAAGCTGTTCATTTTGAACTTTTTTTTTTTCACATTATGAGAAGTAAAGGATATTACCGAAGGTTTTCTAGCACATGTCAGATGAACTTCAAGCAATAGTCTGCTTTTGAAGTCAAGCCTTGAGAGCATTAGAACCATAAGAACATGAGTGCGAATGGCTTACAAATTTGCTATGGGTATTAAGTTACGTAGTTATAAAATGTGCTGTTAGTGCCTGTTCAAGTTCTATAATCGGAGATTAGTGTTCCATGGTCAGTTTTTAATACATTCAACTAGAGGATGACTTTACTTCTGTCGATGTTGGCAAAAAAATGAAGACTATGAATTCCTTTCTAATGGATTTAGTGTGTTATTGAAGAATGTTACTTGACTGCAAGTGACACAACACACAACCAGTGTCTCACTTGGTGCACAGGGGACCAACAGCAAACTTAAACTTGCAAATCTAATTGTGTAAACGGTGTTCATGAGTAGATTGTGATAAGTTTATTATCAGTCTTAGATCTTTTAGTTTTAACCTGTATTAGCTGGGAGAGCAGCCTACATACTGTAACACCCTCAGAAACTGCTGGCTGTGAATTTCCATGCATGCAATTATTTGGCAGCCATGCAAGACAAAAGGAAAAGGAAAGTTGAAAAGGGAAACCTGGATGCAAGTCCTGACACTGACTTGCTTTTTGGGACTCTGGTTTTTGCTCATTTGTGCTAAATTGAAAGCACTCCTTCGTGGATGTGGCCATATTCTATGATTCGGCTTGACCTTGGGGCATCTCTGATAGTACATATTGAATGAAGAACCATGTCAATAATTAAATTTTGATCTTTCTATGGAGGAAGCATCATATCGGTTGACTTGGTTTCTGTCTTTTCCAAGAGACTATAGATGCATTCATAATATTAAATGTTGGATTGACCACTGATATTGTTATCATGACTCTGGAGGACGTCTGGGGCATGCTAGCTAACAAGTTTAGGATGTCTAAGCTGTAAGGACAATTCTCCTGATAATACACTCGAGAATCATGGTTTTGAGTTGGCCTCAGATATTCACACAAGATACGAGAAGGACAGTAGAAAATGGTAACTAGCTTGAAGCAAGAATGTGAAGTTAGGCCTGGCAGTTCAATGAACTATGATGGTAGTAACGGAACAATCAAACGATGACTGATTCAAAGATCTGAAATTATTAATGAATTGTTCTTACAATTCTAAGAAGTGTTGATCTTTGTCATTGTAACTCTATATGGTATCATGAACGTAGATATGTTTAGAAGGATATTTTTTGTCAATTTTCCCTGTTTTATACTCTATAATGTGTGGCACTTTTTAAAGATGTCAAAATATATTTGTTTTTTCCCTTCTTTAGAACATGAGACTGTTAGTGATTGCTGCAGAATTTTGTACCTAGATCCAAGTGATATAATTGCTTTGCTCACACTTTTGTATACTTGCATCTTATAGATGAAGGACAAGATAGGGTAACTTCCTCCACTGTACATATTGGCAGCCAGCAAAAACTTCAGAATCAATCTCAAAAATTACCATCAGGTCATCATTATGGTTTCCATTTTGTTTCCTAAAGTTTTATGTTTCTTAATGTATGCTTTATTGGATGCATTTTAGTTCCATAATGAAAATTTGGTGAGCACTTGGTCTTGAAGGCCTTCGATATAATTTCTTGTTTGCTTGTAAGATCTCGGATTTTGAATTTTATGTCATCCTAATAATGTATAAAATATTCATATTGATGCAGGGTTAGCCTTTTACAATCCCATGGTGAATAATGTAAACTCAGTAAATCAAACTAATCTGTCCAAGAAACCCGCTTTCCCAAGGACTTCAACCCTTATGAAGCCAACAGCGAGTCAGTTGGCCAAGCAAAATCGTCCTTTCCAGGCTGGTCATTCTAGGTGATTATTTTTTCTTAATTCCATCATATTAAGTGAATGTCACAAGAGCATTTGCATGCGAAAGCCTGGTGTTTCAAATTTCTTAGGATAAATTTATTATAATATTGTGTTTTCTTAAAAAGGCATATATATATGAAAACCAGGGATTACTGTTCACATCATCGGTATTTCCTTTGACCAGAAGTACTTTGTTATAGATTATCAAGTCTTTGATAATCAGTTAATGGTTTAACATTTTTCAATCATATGGAGGATCCATCACGAGTCGTCTTTAGTAAAAATCTTTGTTACTTCAATTGCTAGGTCATGCATGCCTGTCTTAGATAAAACGTCTAAAAGCACTGCTAGCACTTGTGTGATTGAGAATCAAGCTGCCAAAAGACAAAAGCTCGAGGGTGGTCTTCAGCGGAAGGTATATAATATAATTTTGTTTTCTTTTGCTACATTATTAATTTTTATTTATTTATACATATACTTTGCTCTTGTTCCAGTGAAAGAGGTTTCAGTTTATGCATTGAATATGCTTATCAGTGGATACGAAGTTGATTAAGAGTGTTAAAAAAATTCTTTCCTATTTTAGTAATTCTCAGAAGCTTATAACTCCACCACACAGGTTATGGGTACAGTGCAGCTGCAGCAGACTAATTTTGTTCATAAGGCGCCCAAGCGGGTATGTCAAATACTCATGGAAGCATTATCTTAAACTACAATGTGTAGGTTTTAAAAAGTTATACATAGAAATGTTAGTTTGTTGAAATTTTTTAAAATGCAAAAGGGTGTAGAGAGACACAGTAATATACAATGTGTAGGTTTAATGGTTTTTTCATATATTCTTAAATTACCAAAGGGCTGTACAATTTGAAATTATTGGATATGTGTATCTAAGATCTTTAAATTTGATAGGATGGATTCCCTGATGGAAACATGACTCACACTAAGCCAAGGATCACTATTCCTAGAGATCCGGAGCTTGAAACGGCACATAGGGCCCAAAGGACAAGGTTAGTTTGATCCACTACATAACAGTTGTGTTCTTATGTTGCAGCACATTCATGCTGCTGTAGAGGGAAATCTTACTCTAACAGTGTTCGAATGTCCTGCTTGATGGTTGAGTTTTCAGGGGAAAAAGTAGTAAGGATGAAAATGTGACTTCAACAGTTCGTAGATTCAAGGCTCTTCCACTAAATAAAAAAGTTAGCATCTATATTTTATTAGTGAGCTTGCATACCTTTTAGTATGATATTCAGATCTAAGTCCTGCACTTTTTTCAGATTCTTGAAGCACCTTCAGTGCTTCCAAAGAGAAGCACTCCTCGTATGCCAGATTTTCAAGTGAGTGCATGTGGAAATAGGTATTCGTTCAGGGAAGTTCCAATTCATGTGATTTTCATTCTGAATTTTCTTTGGTAAATTTGGTTTCAGGAATTTCACCTGAAGACGTCAGAGAGGGCTCTGCAACATAGCTCAACAATTTTAAAATCCACAGTCCCTTCCAATCTTTCTAATAAGGTTTTTAATTGAGTTTTTGAGACATGATTTTCATATGGTTGTTAATTTGTCTCTACGCGAGATTACCCTTGTAACTTGGATTTAGTTCTTTCCAAACGAAAAAAGAGTGCTGCGATAAAATAAACTCATGAATATCGCTCTTTAAATTGTTCCTTGTTATTGTATCATTGGTGTGACTACAGTTAGACTCGCTTCAATCTAGTATGACAGACTTCAGCAATAGTTGAGATGTGCTAATGATGTTTTCTTGTGGCAGGACCTACACAAATTTGGCACAAACTTAACCACTGATTGTGGAAACAGAGAACCTGCAAGGTAATGTTTTGAGATGGTGATTGTGTTCATCATGCAATGCAGTCTTTATTCCAGTCCCTGGCCATTCCTGTTTTGCTAGTCCCTGGTTATTCATATGTGCATGTTTTTAACTAATATTCATTTAACTGTGTACATCTATTTGCTCTTAGCCACCATTCATGCTAATCAAACCTGTTTTCATAATTCTTGTAATCCCTGTGGTCTGAAAGTCCGATATTTGCTTCAGTACTTGCATATTTCATGACCACTTTTGAACCCTTTCTCTCCTTTAACATGTTTTTTTTTCCCTAACTTGTAATGTTTTCTTTTTGTCAGACCCAGCCTCATGAATAATGCTTCAAGGCCAGATGATTGCCAGTCCTCTCACAGCTTCAAAGCTCTTCCCCTAAATAAGAAGGTAGCATTTCAAAATCATTTTTATCATAAATTTTAAACATAATTCACTGTATTTTTAAACTGCAGATATTGACAAGCAAGGGGGATATTGGAATTTTCCGGAATTGTAAGAAGGAAACCACAGTGCCACTGGTAATTGACATATGAAAATTTGTTTATAGTCTCTAATATAATTATTTTGAAATGATCACAGCAGTGTTGTCTTTCCTGCTTCACAGGAATTCAATTTCCAAACGGATAAGAGATTTCACAATAATCCTCCAATCGAACTATTCAACAAGGTAATATTATTACCTTCTGCTTGCCAGATCATGAAGCAGATATGAACTACTTCTCTGAATTTTTCGACTAAATAATATGCTGCTCTAATCTCATTCTGAAGCATTTGTGTTATTATACCCATAATCCTTCTAATTAGTATCATTGAAGGAAATTGCATTTTGTTACATCTCTCTCTTTTGCTGAACCAGCTCTCCCTGGCAACTGAAACACAATCGGTTGGCAATTCAGAGTCCAAAGTACCATGGTCGATCAGCATACCGGCAAAGGTTCCTCAAGATTCTTTTATCATACTAAATCATGTTATTTTAAGTAGCTTATTTTGAGTAAAATGATTTTTTTAAGGGCTCAAAAGAGAACAGATGGGGTTGCTTCCAGCAAGGAAATGAGGTAATGGATGGCTCCTCAGTTATTTCAGTTCAAATGTCATATTTAATCCCTTATATTCTTCGGCAGTAGGTTTTTGCTATAATGTTACAGCACACAATTGTCGTCGTATTTTAACTCGTGTGCAGATAAAACAACCTGCAAAACTTAAACTGCCTGTGCTCGGAGGAATGCAGCAATTCAGTGGCGACGTGGAAAAAAATGAAGTCAGTTTTGCTTCGGGTATTAGCTGGTAATAGATTCACCCTTTTTATTTCCTCCTCCTTCTGGCTTTTCGTGTAAAACCTGATATAGTGCTTCTACAGGAGTAAGCCCATTCGATAAAGTTTAAAAGGTTAATATGTCGATGATATGAATTTGATGGAGAGCCGACAGCATCAATAGATCAAGTTTTTGCCATTTGGTTGAGGTTGGCAAATGAAGCTGGGATATTGGCAAGTACATAAAAACCTGCATGAAATATAAAGGTTTTGGGATATCCCAGAATTTCGAGTCCCTCAACTTAAACCATAGAAAGTCATATTATTATACCAGCAAATGTTAACCTTCGTCACAGGTGCATTCCTAATTGTAGAATGCAACTTCAATGTAATTTTCTGTTGATTCATAAATAAAATGTTGTAGGCCAAAAGTGTATAGCGAGAACAATGTGTTCCATATGAAAACATAGACATGTTTACAAGGAATTTTTCACTCTTATGCATGCGACTCTAATTGGTGAGAAAGCACGTGGTGCCTGCATAAGGCAGATTAAATTTTCATTCTTCAAATCCTGGAGGAACTACGAGCTTGTAGCTTAAGTGGTATCGCCCACCCTTTGTAAGAGCGTTGACCGGGATTCGAACCTTGTATCTTGCAGTTTCTTTGAAATTCCCCTTCCCTTTAATCACCACTTCCAACTTATTAGAAAAATCCTGAAGCAAACCAATCCAGCATCTGGATGAAAATGCCTGGCTAACTACTGAATACTTGACTTGAGATTGATGGTTAAAAGTCCGTTTGAGCTCGGCTGACTCTTTAACATAACTGACCAAACTTTGAACGTATTTCTGTCGTTTGATAAGATGGGAAACTTGGCTTAAACTCAACTCAATTATTAAATAAATAAAATATAACATGTGCATAAATATTAAGCTACTTAAGATCGATTTGTGTTCACCTCAACCAAAGCTATTCAAATCTCGAAGGCAATCAATCCAGAAGATGATCAGAATGCTTGATAAAATTGTAGTAAAGTTTCTTCAATTTCATAGTTAAGACTGTAAAATTTCTTCTGTCCCTCTGGAATTAACTCCTTTCTCCAATTGTCTAAAACTGTGAGAACAACAGTTGAAGAGCTGTTTTTTTGTTACTAAACTATTTGTCCACAAGTACAGGCAAGACAAACATAAACTATTCAAGATTCACCAAGTCTTAAATTGTGCAGTCCAAACTCCTAAGTCAAGAACATAATTTCTGCCGCTTTTGGCCGGCTAACTGGTTTCACTACTAACATAAGTACATAACACCCTATAAATACACTTATTACATCAGCAAGCAAAACCACAATAACCAAACAAAGCTTTTCAACACACCTAACTTAATTCAAATTAAGAGAAAAAAATGGCCTCGAAATGTTTTTTGATCGCGGTCATCGTACTAGCAATCGCTGCTCCATCTTTCGCAACTGATTATGTCGTTGGGGATAATGCCGGCTGGAAATTGGGTGTTAATTACACTGCATGGGCCGAGGGAAAACGCTTCTTTGTCAGAGACAGACTCAGTACGTTCAAAATTGTACTAAGGGAGTGTTAATTTGCAATCACTAAAACAAAAGTACTTATCGTCTTTTGACTGAAAAAAATCACTTTTTCTGTGTTTGCAAATGCTCACTTCTGCTCCAGTTAATTAGAATCTAAAAGCAGATAGATGAGTGTTTTAGATTTCCGATTAATTCTGCTTCTAGTCTGACTTTTACAAACAAATAAATACTTTTACAATTTTTTCATCAAACCACTCTCAACTTCTACTTCTGAATTTCCGATTCCATTTGCAAGCCCTTTCCAATATGTTTTAATCTTGATTTAACTGCTTATTTTCTCGTGCAGTTTTCAAGTACAACCAAGGGGCACATAATGTCTACAGAGTAAATGGAACTGGATTCCAACAATGTATCTTGCCCTCAGCATTTGAGGCTCTAACAAGTGGAAATGACGAGATTACCCTTACGACGCCCGGAAAAAAGTGGTACATTTGCGGCGTTGGCAACCATTGCGCCTCCGGGATGAAGCTTGTCATCACCGTTGATTCAGGGGAAGGTCCGGCATCGGCTCCCACACCGACGGCTGGAAATTCAGCAGCAAGTACTTATCATGGGGAGCAGCCCATCAGATCTTTTTTGTGGATGCTTGCAACATTGGCCATGTTTAAGTTGATCTGGACCTAATTGTACTGGAGTGAAATTTTATTTTTAAAATTTTTGTTTTGTTTTGGCTGATTATTTTTTTATTTGTTTCCTCATGATTCATTGTAATTTCATTTTTTTTTTGATTGGATTGTAGTGTTAATTATTCTTTCAATTGTTTGTGTATGAACTTAAATGGTAGTCACATTATTGTTGTGATATCAGAAATATTGGAATTATATGTATACGTACTTTTGTTATTCACTTCTTGTGTAGTTTATTTCCTTGTGATATTGATAATTTTTGAAAAGATTGTAGATGTGTGTGTGACAATAATTGTCCCATTGGAAGGATTATAAGTTGATGGCAAATATGTCTTTTAGAGTGGACAGACTGAGAGATTTGGTCCTCGTTCTTTTTTTTTCTCTTAATTTTGGAAATTGGCCATGATGTAAAAATGAGTTTTTTGTTTTTTCCAGACATTTAGTCTGGTCACCACAGTATATGTAATTTGTTTTTAAAGAAAAACTTATTTTTTTCACTCATTTTTTGTTGACATGTCTTATCACTTATGTTTGGTCCTCACTTTTTTAAAATCTTGAATTTAGTCATTTAAATTTTAGAGATTCAGTCCACTTATAAATATAATTTGACATTTTGAGAATTGAAAAGTTAAATTTCATTCAACTATTAATTAATATAATATATAGAAAAATATCTTTAATTTAACCTTAAATAAATTAAAATGAGTTTATAATTTTAAATAGAAAGGAATGATATATAGAAATTAGAAAAAAATAATGTTAAAACTTCTATTTATAACTACAAATTATAGTTAAATTAATAAACTAAACATCTTAAAAATACATGCTATCTAACATAAGATTGAACTTTTGAAATATCTATATTTTTAATTAAACTATAACATTGAACTTTTGAAATTATTTCATTTCTTTATTTCCTTTCTTTGTTTGATCTTTGTTTTTATACTCTCTCTCTCTCTCTCTCTCTCATGGTAGTAGTGTTTTTTCCTTTTGTGGAAGTAGGCATGTTAGCTATTTGTGAGTGGAAGTTTTTTCCTTTTCTCTCTTGTATGTGTGTTTTTATTGGATCATATAAAAATTATTTGGCTTGACTTAAATGGGGATGGATATTCTTCGCCATATTTGCAGATTTGGGAAGAATACGGATTATTGATCCTCCGCTCTTTATTAGTCGTGCAAATAGTCACTCCATGAAGATTAGTTTGAGGGGATGTGAGACCTTCAATATTCTATCACAACCTTTTTTCTCTATCTTAATTTATTTTTTGTTTGTTTGGGAGGATATTTGTATGTGGAAGAAGATAAATGTATTATGTACTGATGTTGCAATATTTCAGCATTTTATTGAATACAACTTCTTCTTTCCCAAAAAAAGAAAACCACACCTCAAAGTTAGCATGATATCAATATGACAATATGTTGAAACTTTCAGTACAAATTCCACCTTGCTAGTAAGCTTATTCTTTCATGGCTAGCTATAATTTAGAAAATGTGATTAAATTTCAGAAGCAATTTAGTAAATTAGATGCATTGAATAAGTTTTAAACCACTGAATTTTTTACGTTAACTACTCCACACATCTTTATCCCTACTGTAAACGTAAGCTATTACAAAAATGTAAATAATCACCATTTCCGTTTTTCTTTTTTTGATAACTCATCTTCCAGAATTACACCTGACTATATCTGAGAATAATAACTCCGACCCCTTATTATTGTTGCCAAGATAACCGCAGAATGTGCACACACTGACCAATGTTTTGGTAGGGTCTGTTGACGTATAACCAGATTACCCCAAGTAAAGAGATAAAAAATTCTATGTTAAAGTTCTTTTTGGGACCAAACTTATTGATTGCCTACCTACACTATACCGGTGCTAGCAATAATCACTATTCTTGGTTTTGGATCTTCCAATTATTTCCACAGGAGATCTATCCTTTCTCACGACAAAAGGATTTATCCTAAGGTAACTGATGGACCTATTTAGATTGACCTGTCTAAATGGGCCAAATTGATTGGCTTTGGCTTATAATGGAGGCCCAACTTTGGTGAAGGATTTCATGACTGAGCTGCGAAGAATACCTGATGGGCCACTCTATCGGATGGGCCCGAGCTGTAAGGCTCATCCCAATCTCTGGTAGAGTCTAGCGAGAATTGGACTCGAACGTTTGAGCCGATCACCTAACATCTGGGTTGATCTCTGGGCCGATCTCTTAGCTCTTGCACTTGATCAAGTTGATAATTGGGCCTGGGTTGGACCGAACCCCTGACCCAATGGATCCGACCCGATAAATGGACTGGGCCCCCTTTGATGAACAAAGTTAAGGGCTCCCGAACTGTTGGGCTTGGAAGAGGTTCGGCCGATAATGAGTAACAAGCCCAAGTTCAAAGGGTTAAGCTAGGGTTTTAGCCTGACTTGATGGGCACGAAACCCTAATGGCTAACCTATAAACAACTCACAAAAATGTATGCCTCATGTTAAACTTATCAGTTATCATATACACTTTACATATTGTCCCATTTCCATACTTTTTTCTCTAGAGTGATCCTCACTTGAGCGTCAGAGAAGGTACGCCGGAAGAATGGTTTTACAGATTTCAGGTTAGTCACACATCGGAGTGGGTTTTATTGGACGGTGGAAAATCCTTAACCGACCAATAACTCATCTTTCAATATGGTTATTGTGGACGAATTAAAACAAATGGTTCTATTTCTTGAATATATCGAAAAAAATGATTTAGTCATTCCACTTCCAACCAATTAATTATTCATCGAAAAAAGTTAAGATCACTTTAAAGTCGATTATATAGTGTGAATCAGCATTAAATATCTTTTTAACTAGTTCATATAGTTCGTGTTCCAATGAAGACTCGAACGGCTTATATTCGGCTAACGCATATATAGGCAGGACAAATATATGACTTAGTCATTTCCTCAGAGATAATTACAAAAAAAAAAAAAAAAACTTAGGTTTAGATTAATTACTTAAAAAAAATTCAGAGTTGAAAATTACAAAACCCACATTTAGATTTGATTTCGTCTTATATTTTCTCCATCATAAGCAAAAAAAAATTCAAGAACCGCCCTACAGCTGACAATTATTATAGAAATATTACAATTACCCGTTATATTATAAGACAAAATCATACTTCAAGTTCTCTTTTTTTTTTTTTTTTTTTGTAATTTTCAACAATCTCTAGTTTTTTTATTTTTAATTAATTATCCCTTTTCCCAAAGGCAATAAATTCATATAGTTTTCTTACTTTACTTTTACATGAAATTAATATGCTTAATTGGGGCGTATACCTATATATCATGTGCCGCTTTTGGCCGGCTATGGTTTCCTTACTCAGTTAACACTATAAATACATTATATATGAATCACAAACTCAATATCATAAGCACACACAAGCAAATAAAACAACCGTTTTTGTGCTATACATCCAATTTTCAGATTATTAATGGCTTCTAAAGCTTTCTTGATCGCCATCACCGTTGTAGGCATTGCTGCTCCTAAAGCTTTTGCAACCGATTATGTCGTCGATTGGGCATTGGGTGTTAATTACACTGCATGGGCCGAGGGAAAAGATTTCTACGTCGGAGATAGGCTAAGTATGTTTTCGCGCTTGATTGATTTTTTTATTTAAAATTTATTGTGCTTTGCTTTACGTTCTTGTCAATGACCCACAAAAATGGGGTAAGCCGGATATTTAATAAAAAAAATTGTACACTATAACTTAAATTTCTTAATGAAGTTAGGTAAACCATTTATTTTAACAAAGAAAAAGTTGTAAAAAGTTGTATTTAGTAAATGCAGAAAAACTGCAACATCAGTACATAATACACTTATTCCGTTATTCTAATATTTGCCTGTAATTGAGCAGTTTTCCAATATGCGGAGGGAACTCATAATGTCTACAAAGTGAACGGAACTGCATTCCAACAATGTACGGTACCACCACCATCCGAGGCTCTAACTAGTGGAAATGATGTTATTACCCTTGCAACGCCCGGGAGGAAGTGGTACGTTTGCGGTGTTGGCAAACATTGTGTTAACGGGATGAAGCTCGTTATTATTGTTTCTCCGGTGATGGCTCCTGTCTCGGCTCCGGCTCCCACTCCGGCTTATGGAGCTTCAATGGTGCAGGACAAGAAGCCGATGAGCTTTTGGAGCAATTGGAAATTGAAGATTCACTTTTGAATTCGGATAAATTAAAATTATGTAACAAGTAATGAACTCTATATAACGTGCTCAACAATAATTTCTGAGACAAAATCATTACTTTAGGAACGAGTAGTGTAGAATTTAATGATGTTTATCGATTTATTGTTTTGATAATTAATATGTTCCTTTGAGTTCATGATGGGTACCATTTTTCTTTTTTGGTTGGAGAGAAATGTTTTGTCCTAATATTCCACTCCAGTGCACATTATTCACAATAGGCAATATATAATACATATTTCATATCTCTTAACCAAAAATAAATAAAATAAAATTGCCTAGACAATTAACCATTTCATGAGACAAACACGAAAGTAATTAAGCATGATATTATGTCTATAAATCTTCTTTGATGTTCAAATTATGGTCTTTCACTATTTTCTTTTTGATTTCTGAACATAATTTAGGATCAAGCTAACCGCTAGACCAAAAATATGTTGTTTACAATGTTACAATGGTACAAAATCGGGAATGCCTACAAAATGGCAAAGAACTTTCAGAAGCCGAGTCGAAACGAATCTCTTTCCGCAAAGCAATTACGTCCCGGCTAGTGCTCACGGTTTGACGCATTCCTTCCAAAGATGAAACGGCTTACGTCTTCTGTGTAGTAGCACCACTAACACAGAAGCACCTTGAACTTAGTGCAGAATGCAAAAGAAGAGTATGTTTTTTTTATGGAGTAAGAATTCAATATCTCTAACTGCAATGCACAAACATGTATAAATAGCCAACCATTCCACCTGCAGGAGAAAAACTGGGTAGTGGACATTAATCACTTGTAACAACCAAGGTGTTACATCCCACTACTGCATAACAGTCAGGTAGTGGGCTAACTTCAGGTGACCACCACTGCAGGAGTTACAACTCCAACAGTCACACGAATCTGGACACCTACAATGTCCAGATTCATTGGGCTTCAACAGTCCATCAATCACTTGAATCTGGGCCAAGCCCATTTTCGAGTGGCAAAACTTTAGTGGACCAGGACATGGGCCCAATAGGCCCGACCCGGCCCAAGGCCCATGCCCAAACCAGGCCCAGGCCGGGCGCGCGCGCGTGTGGCCGACTTATGATCATCCACTTGTGTTATAGTTTATACAACAAATAACACCTAGTAATAAATTAGGATAAACTATGATTTGTATTCCATGTGGGATAAGGCAAAAGCCTTTCATCTCCCTTTACATAATCTTTACAAATGTCCATTTATGTGGCTACCTTCGTGTATTAATTTCTCACTCACCGAAATTCGTTTGAGAAATAAAAAATACTACGAACATCTACTCGGAACGTAGATTAATAATATATATAATTTAATTCCTCCAGAATTAAATATTTAGCCACCGAAAATTTAGTCAAAGTCGGGTCGACACCCATTTTATCAAAACCAAAATTTCCAACAAAATCATATACAATAGTTGTCGGTTAGTGGGTTTGGCTGTTGTCACAACACTGATGCCGCAAAGCAAACAATCGGTCGGACCGGTTCTACCGTTGGTCCAAAACAGTGGCGGATTTACTAAGGGAGATGGGGGTACAACTGTACCCCCAATTTTGAAAAAAATCAATAATGCTTATAGTTAAAAAAGTAAAAAAAAAAACAATTTGTACCCCTATTTTTACAGAAATATTTAGAAAATTTAAGTAATATAATACAAAATCCCAGAATTAAATTTCAAAAATTAAAAAATAACTAAATAAATAAAATACAGTAAAATCTACAAAAAGAAATCCCCAAAAGGAATAAATATAACAAAATCCATAATGTTATCAAAAATATGTTTTGTTGTCTCATATTTCCTTAATTACTCTACTTGTTCTTATATATATAAAAGTAATTTTTCACGTATTGTTATATGATCAGCTTTTACAAAAATTTCTTCCCCCAATACATATATGAACAACTTTTAAAAATAGAATTGTATCCGAATTTACTACTATAACCTTGAAAAAAAGTGAGACACAAATCTTCATCATTATTAAGGATATAAACTTGACTAAAACACAAAGGGTGATGTAGTTGCGCCTTGTGCGGTTTTATAAAAAAACCATCTTTCAAAGATCGAAGACAAATACATAGTCTTGAAAGTATTTTACATGATTCTAATGTATGATAATTTTTCTTTTTTGACATCATCGATAAAAAAAATATTAAATAGTATTTCCACTTAATGGCCTGACATATATGCAACTTATGCATTGCACGAAGTCTCATATAGTTATATTTTAGCAAGTTGCAATTGTACCTTTTATTTTAATGAAATTTTAAATAATTTTTATGTACCTGTTTTTTTAATAGTTATCGTAACCCCATTTTCAAATTTCTGGATCCGCCACTGGTCCAAAACTGGGCTAATAAGTCTTTTTATTATATTGTATAACCTAATAATACAATACACTAATTAATACGTGAAAAAAATTATAAAATGAAAAAAATACATTATAATCAACTAAAATAACATCTAACATAACCTAAACTTCAAAAAATCAGATAAATATAATAAAATACCAAGTTTAGAATATAATTTTCTAGAAAACAATTAAAACTTAATAGAAAATTGATTTTGACTGGTTTAATCGAGTTTCAACCAGTTTTGACTGATTCAACCGCGAAAATAATTATTTGAATTCTCATTTTTTGATGTTATGACTAGTCTGACTTGATCATTGATGGTAGTATATAATTGATATTGGATCTTTTCAATGTGACAGGAAATTATTTCGGAATTCTTTTAGCAAAATGATTTAATTAAATCATTACACTAACTATAGTGAACAATCGTTGAATAAAAATTATTAGAAATTAAATATGAACCCGAAATGAATTCACATATTTTTTTAAATAAAACGATTCTTTGACTATTGTATGCAAATCTGCATTAAATATATTTTTGTTTCTTATTATACATCTACTGCAAGAAAATTCCAGTTTACCAATAGAATTTAACGTTATAAATGATTTTTTCACCAAATTTTACAGTTACATACATAATATTTATACTATAAAATAGTCTTTCCCCAAATTATATCGCTAAATTATCGACAGATCACCGACCATTTTTATATTTAAGTATTTAGCAATAGAAATATTGTAGATATTCAACAAAATCCCTCAATACGCGTAGGGCCAAGCGGTGTATACTAATCCGTAGGGCCAGGCCGGAGTTGGGGTTTCTTGTGGTGGGGACCGCAGCGTGGGGGTCAAAATGCTAGTATAAAAAGTTTACCCTCCAAAGTTTTATCAATTGGAGCCGAAGCCACCGGTCAAAGGATCTTGCCTGCACCATTAGGTCCTGGGTTCGAATCTCTCCAAATGATATTTACTAGAACCATACCTCTCAAAAAATCCCTCCATACGCGTAGGGCCAAGCGGTGTATACTAATCCGTAGGGCCAAGCCGGAGTTGGGGTTTCTTGTGGTGGGGACCGATCTTGTGGGGCTGGCTAGTATAAAAGTTTACCCTCCAAAGTTTTATGGCTTAGCCCATCTGCCACCACAAGCAATTGTGGGGTGGAGGTCAGGGGTTCATATCCCTGCTCCATCAAATTGCTCCCCGGGGCATATGCGAGCTGGTGAAGATTTGGTGGGAACTCATACTGAATAGCATCCGTGTGGGTTCGATTCGGGAGAGATCTTTATTAGTAGATTGGGGGTCGAACATAATTGTTCTCTTTACCGGGGAGGATCTGGTTGTACGTCGCCACCCGTCGAACACAACGGCCGATCGTGCGTGCACATCCAGCGGTTTACCTTGGCGGCAGCAATGAGGAGCCGGAGCTGTTGTCCTCAGGCATAGTCAGACGTAAGCCTGGAAGCTGAGTTATCACAAAAAAAAAAAAAACAGAAACATATATCATAAGCAATATCTCAAGAAAATAAAACATATTATATATATACACACCCAATTTCAGATTAATTAATGGCCTCTAGAGCTTTCTTGATCGCCATCATCGTTGCAGCCATTGCTGATCCTACGGCTTTTGCAACTGATTATGTCGTCGGGGATCTTTCGGGTTGGACATTAGGTGTTAATTACACTGCATGGGCCGAGGGAAAAGAGTTCTATGTCGGAGACAGACTAAGTACGTTGATTGATTAATCTATTTGAAATTTATGCATAATCAACTTTCATCATTACATTTTTCATTTCATATCCAATTACACTATCAAACTTTATTTTTCTTTTTTCAACATCTTTTTTGTTACTATATATTCTCTAATGGAAAAATTCCCGAATAAAAATGTATCCATTCAAAAAAAAAAATATCGTTTTGTTCATAAAAGACTGTTATTACGTGCTAGGTTTTAAAAACATTAATGAAATTACCGACTACACATTAGTAGAAGCATTAGAAATACACAGAAACTTGTGGGAGACGGTCGCAACGTGCGGCGATGATACTTTGTGTAAAAATAATACTTTTAGTGTGAAAAATGATATTTTATCTAAATGCACTAAAATTATTGTATTAAGATAAAATATCATTTGTTACACTAAAAGTATCACCGTCGCACGCTAGCTGTCTCACAAGAGACTTGATGTTAGAAATATTATACATACATCTATCGTACGTAACAACTAATTAATTCTTAAATGAGATGGTCATTCAATACTTTTTGTAAATTGAGCAGTTTTCCTGTATGCGGAGGAACTCATGACGTCTACAAAGTGAACGGAACTGCTTTCAAACAATGTATCGTGCCTCCACCATCCGAGGCTCTAACTAGTGGAAATGACGTAATTACCCTTGCAACGCCCGGGAAGAAGTGGTACATTTGCGGTGTTGGCAACCATTGTGATTTGGGGATGAAGCTTGTTATTATTGTTTCTCCCGCGATGGCTCCGGCTCCGTCTCCGGCCTATGGAGCTCCGGTGGTACAGGGCAAGAAGCCGATGAGCTTCTGGAGCAATTGGAAATTGAAAATTCACTTTTCATGATTATGCCTGAGGACAATGCTCGTTTTTTGGAACTCTACATAAAGTGCTCAACAATAAGGTCTGAATTAAAACCATATCACTATTTCTAGGGACGAGTAATGTAGAATTGATGATGATTATCGACTTATTGTTTTTACTCACTGTACTATTGGTTTTTATATGAAATACCTATTCATGCCCTCTACAATTACAATGTTCAAATATCCCCTGATTCAGTAAAAGTTAAATTTATGGACAAAACTACACTTGATTTAAATAAGGTTAAATTCACTTTGCATCCTCTATTATAAACCATAGTTGCAGAAATCGCTAGGCGCTAGTCGGGTGGCAGCCCAGCGCCTAGGCGGCCGCCTAATATTAACACTATTTTTTTATTTTTTTACCGATTTTTGGCGATTTTTTCCGCCTAGGCGCCCGCTTAGGCCCATTTTTTGACCGCCTAGTTCCGATTTGGTGCCGCCTAGCCCGTATAGGTGGGGGCATAGGCCAATTTTCGGCCAAAACGATTCTTTTGACCGATTTGGGCAAAATCGGATCGGCCTAGAGGAACCTAGCGCCTAGTCGGCCGCTTAAGCCGATTTTTACAATAATGTTATAAACTATAAACACTTTGTCTCTCTACAATTAAAGATCAATTAGTATGATCCCAAATTTTGTTTAGCACTAATTTTATTTAAATTTAATTAAAATAAACAAACAAATAAATATAACTTTAATACTATAGAGAAGACACGTTATTTTTTTTAAAAAATATACATACATTACATAAATTGTTATTAATATTTGTTGTACCCGGTCTGACGTGTACAGACCAAGTAAAAAAATGACTAAGTGATAAAAGACCGGCCCGAGAATCCGGCCCAGAAGAATCAACCCGACCGACCTAAACTCGAAATGGCCAGAAGGAAGAATTTTGGCACCCGACCGAAAGGTGGTTGGACCACTCGAATGAAGGGAAAGATTTCAATGTGTCGTGTCACATTAAATATGTCAGTTATTAATACACATCATCATTAAATGCCCTACAACATTTAATGTCCATTAAGTCTCCCTCAAATCACCAATCTAACACCCCTTCCCTTAGGATTAAGGGATTGGTTGGGCAACCCAAATTAGTAGTCATTAAGCCTATACTTAGGAAGATAGGATGCATAGGATATGATGTCCTATAAATACTCTCATAAAGTATTAATCATGGTTGCAGAAATTGCTAGGCGCTAGTCGGGCGGCTGACCAGCGCCTAGCGCCTAGGGTGCCTAAGCGGGCGCCTAGACCGCCTAGGCGGCCGCCTAGGCCGATTTTTACAACACTGGTATTAATTGAACATTTTAGACTCCGAGTTAATAGAACGAATAATGCTCAACCGCTAAACAACTGTTTAAAGGAATTTTATTATTCAAGATTTGTCATTGTGATCTTTATATGTTCTTAAGTCAAACTAGCCCTGACATTATAAATTCTTTTAACAGTTAGAACGATATAAAAAGAGAGCCATAATCGATCATCACATCGCTTCTATTTGTTCCAATGAAATTTTCTAGAGCAAAACTTGCTGCCATAAACTGGTAAGATTATTTGGCCAACTGGAGGTGAAACATCTTATATATTATTACAGGTCAAAATGTTGTAATATATTCTGATGATACCCGAGTTGAGCTGGGCAAAAATATGTCCACGTAGCCATTCAGATAATGATGACAAAAGCCTTCCAAAATGACGTGGACCGACTAGGGTGGTGTAAGTAGCTGACCTGATGACGTGGCCCGAGCCGAGCCGAGCCCACTATAACCAAATAATTCCAGTAAGTGCTCCACTCAAACAAATCTCCCACTAAGTGGATTCAACACATTAGTGGTAGATCAAGATGCCACCTGTCAACGAGCCAAGGGGCCAAGTCAACAAATTCCTCTCAACACATGGCCAACATGCGCCTCATGCATGCCAGGGAGAAGACACATGTCCCACAATTATCCAACTATTATGCTAGATGCATGTAATGGTGATTAGTCCACTAATTGTATTAGTATAAATAGATCTCATTTATTGGTAAAAAGACAAAAGAGAAAATCCTGATAAAATTCAAATTAAGTGTACAAAGTCGACAAGACACATTTTGCTCGGTATTTAATATAAAAGGCAGAATTAACCACTTTTCATACTTGCCACGTGCTCCTTTTTACTTCACAGTCATATAATTTCAGTATTTTCTTTGTTGGTCCAAGAAGCACATCAACATATTCCATCATTAATACATGGGATAATTACAAAAAATATCGTGAAGTTTAATTTAATTACAAAAAACTCAAGTTATCTATCAATATTACAAATACCCGACCCCCTTAAAGTGTTACAAACACTCCCGTCAAGTTTGTGTTTACCTAACAAATAGGTGCAATTTATAAAAGAGAAACACATATCAAGGAGGTATTTATAACTTTGAAAGATGATTGGGATTTTTTATAATTAGGATAAATTTCAGGGATAGTTTTTGTAATTAACCCTAAATACATTAATATTGATCAAGCCATCAAGGTATAAAAGAAGTCTCTCCACCACCAAATAAATTGAATTGCAAGTTTGCTTCCCTGCAATTTGGATCCTGAAAGAATTGAAGGGTCCAATTCTTCTAAAAATGCAGTGTGCAGTCAAAAGTGATGCCAACACTTTGCAAAACACAACGAAAAACTTAATTAAAAATACAATTTCACAAAGTATGAAATAAAAACATAATCAAATACAAGACACAAGAGATTTAAAATTTTGTACAAGTATAAAATACTTGTACGGTGTTTCATTAGAACAAAAATTATCCAAAAGGTAATGTTGTTTACAAAATACAAAAATACAAAGAAAATAAGGAAACTAGAAGAACAACTCCCCTTGTGTCTCCGAAAGCAACAACACTCCTTTACAAATGTGAGAATACATCTAGTGCACTCCAATCACTCAATATACACTGAAACTATCTCACATAAACACTCAAAACTCGAGTTCTAAAAATGATGCCAACAATGTTGCCAACATTCCTGGTATCACGAGCTTCGCACTTTTCCGTGTGAAAAAGCTGGAAGATGAACTCTCAAATCTCCTAAAATCGTGTGTACGAAATTTGCTTTGGTTTCGATCCTTAAATAGCTATCTTCTTGAATAACTTCCTGCAAAAAAGTAGGAGAAAAACTTCCTGCAAGTTTTAAGGAGAAAACCACCCACTAAAATAAACTTCCAAGGAGTTAGTAGTGTTAGAAAACTGAATTTAAACTTCTAACTTAACTACCTGGAAAAAATCAAATATTAACTTAATCGCAAAAAAGAAAATCAAATCAAAGAACAATTCAAAAGAAAGAAAAGATAATGTTTGAGGAAATTCAAACATTAACAATCTCCCTTTTTGCTTGCGTTTCGACAAAACCTTTTGCACAAAAACAACACGCTTAATATTTTCCCCAGAATTCAAGGAGTCAAATCTCCCCCTGAATATAAGCCAGAAACAAGAAGTACCAAAAACATCAAATACTCTTCTAACAATAAAGTTCAGCTGTCAAAAAAATGATGCCTCAGATGTTGGCATCATTCTCAGAATCACCATCTCCACGCCTTTGCTTCGGCTTTTTTTGTGCCACTTTCTCCCCCTTTTGGATTGAAATCAGCCTCCGTAATTTAAAGAGAGAAAATAACAACATACAAGCTAACAACAAAATAATAAAAAAAATATATACAAACAGGATGTGTCACACAGTGATGCAACACATTAAGCATCACACTTTTAAAGAACACACAAACCAAAAGATTTCCTTAGACAAGAAAACCTCTCAAAATCCAAAGATTTAGAGAAAATATCTCTAACGGATGTTTAGTGGCAATGTGTTGAGTACAACAACGATCATTATCATCACCCCAAATCAATTTAGGATCGGTTTTTGAAGAAATCTCAAGAAATTGAAAGTGTCCTCAACGATTGTCATGTATCATTCTTTGGCATCATGTTACCCATTCCTTATCTTTCTTCAAATTGAAGCAAAAAGGTTTGATATGCCCTGGTTTAAAACAGTAATGACACAAATTTTCGTTTCAAAACACTTTAAGACTTCTTGAAATTGTTTTTGAAAAATGATTTGCCACTTTTTCCAGCATTCCCTTGTTTCATAGAAAGACATGTCTTCATACAAGAATCTGTTTTGTTTGCTTTAACATATCCTAATCCAGTTCTATCAAATCTAGCTTTTAAAAATATATCATCAATAACAGCAGAGCTAGAATCAAACTTACTTACTGTCTTTTTAAGACTAATAAGTTCAGATTTTACCAGATCAAGATCTTTGTCTTTCTTTGTTAAAAGAACTTCCAATCTCCCAACAGATTCTCTTAAAATGTCATTCTCTTTTACAAGATCTTCACATTTAAGTTGCAAATTATTATGACATTTATGTTTGATACATGTTTTTATCTTAATTTTGATGATTTTATTTTATCACCAAAACAATGTTTTTAAAGGTTGTCCAAATACTCCTAAATGATTTAAAATGTTTTTAATATTTTCCGGAGTATTTTCTCAAAGTTTATTTTCGTCTAAATTGGACAACGCTTTTAATGATTTTACGTTATTGGGTTTTCACTCTCAAACGATGTTTCTAAATGTTGTCCTAATACTTCCGATCGGTTTAAAATGTTTTTACTAAATTTTCTGAGTATTTCTTGAGTTTTATTTTCGACACAAATTGGACAATATTTACTGTCTCATGGTCGACCTGGCCGCCCTATAGGGCAACCCGTGACCAAGATGTTTTTAGAAACGCAGAAAAATGAGACGGAAGAAAAAAACAAGTCGACGGCCGCTCAAGGCGTCGGCCAAGGTCGGCCGGTCGGCCGTGCCCAATGATCGGCCGACCGACTGCAAGTTTCTTTTTGAAACGACTCAAACCCTTTTTTTTTTGTTTAGGGGGGACCGGTTGAAACAGGGTCGACCGGTGGAGCCTACGTCGGCCGCCTGTTGTATTTTTCAAAGTGTTCTCTTTAACTCTTATCTCTCGTGCGACCGGTCGCCCTATGTATTGACAAAAAAATATGACCGTTTGACAAGACAAAAACTTTCCTTAAAATGTGGGATTGATTTCTAACACTATATTCTTGATCTTAATTGTATTTTTTGTAGATTTTCAATCCCCAGAGAGAGCCTATGCTTGATCAATCATCTCCTATAAATAGAGGAAGTTTTGGAGCAACCAATAACAACAATTGAGATACAACACAACAAGATACACTTCAAGCAAACACTTGGTCTTTCATAGTCATTATTCTTGTTGTAAAATTGCCTAGCTTATCACTTTCACATCTTTGAGGTCTAGGCTATTCTTGATTACACTTTGCACTCAAATTGTATTATTCATTATTGAGTTGTAATCTTGATTTTTGGTTATCATTCAAACACAAGATATCCTTGTGAGTGTTCTTGTGGTAAGAGCACACTTGGATGATTTAGGTGATAGGTACAAGAAGATTGTGGTAATCTTCTTATTTGAGGTGTTGAAGAATTCGGTATTCTTCAAGGTTGAAGATTGTGGTAATCTTCACAAGGTGCCGTTGAAGGAAGATTGTGGTAATCTTCAAAGGGAGATTGTGGTAATCTCCAAAGGTGGTGTTGAAGAAGAGTGTGGTGCTCTTCAAGGTGTTGTAAGTTGAATTTGTATTAATTTTGGTAATTAATAAAATTCTTTTTCTTTTCAAATCCATCCCTGATATCTTTGGGGTGGTAGAGGATTAGGCCCTAGGTGGGTTGAACCTCTTTAAATCGGCGTGTGTTGTTTACTTTCCGCACCTTCATTATTTTGTTTGAGCATTCGATTGTTAAAAGAGGACGAAATCGAAAAGATGGAGATAATCTATTCACCCCCCCTCTAGATTATCGTAGCCGCTTGGACTTACAAGTGGTATCAGAGCCAAACTCTTTGGCAAGCTCGTTTCACATCGCGAGTGAAGAGAAACGATCGTCGGCTACGACGAAGCTCAACTTTCCGGCACCTCCACCACCAAGCCACCTCGGTTTGATTCCAAAAATTTTATATTTTGGAAAGAAAGAATGGAATGCTATTTACAAGGTTGCGGGTTCGATATTTGGAACACCGTCATCAATGGAGAATCCATTCCGATGAAAGATACACCACACACCTCAAAAGGCTTCAAAAAGCTCAATGATGAAGAGAAGAAAATCATCTCCTTAAATGGTAAAGCTCTTAATATTTTACATTGTTCACTTACCACTTTGGAATTTGATCATGTTGTAGGTATTCGGTCGGCACATGAAGTATGGCAAAATTAGAAGCCATCTATGAAGTATATGCAAATGAAAGGAGCAACTCAAAAGCATCTACTTCACAAATGGATACAACATCAAATTCAACAACATGGTATAAGCCTTCTACAACCTCCCATGATGAACAAGTTGAACAATGCCTCATGGGCATCGAAGAAAAAACGAGGTAAGTTCTAAACCCTCTACTTATGACAATGAATTGCAAAATGAATATAGTGACTTGCAAAATGATTATGATGAGCTACAAGATGAATTCCAAAACTTACTTGTTAAATACAAAAATTTGAAAAAGGAATTCATTGTTTTAAAGAATGATAAGGATAGTTTATTTACTTCCTATGAATCACTATCATGTGCTCACACCACCACTCTTGACAAGGTTAGAAATCTTGAGAAAGAAAATAGTACTCTTGTTGAGGATATAAATTGCACGAAAAATGATTTATCTAAATCCAACTTGAGTCCGATAAGATGACCAATATTGTTGATTGTTGTGATAATTGAAACTAGAACTTGATCATAAACCTGGGGTGTCTATCACATGAAAAGGAATCAAGTCTCTAAGACGTTGGTCATTATGCTCCTAGAATTATTACATGCTTTTATTGCGGTAAAAAGGGTCATACGGTAAATACTTGTCGGGCTAGAAATAGCTCCAATTATTGTTGGAGACCTAAAAGTCTCAAGACTAATCCCAAAGGACCCAAACACATGAGGGTACCACAAACAATGTGCTATTAGGTACCCAAAGCAAAAATCGGAGAAAATTCATGCCACTAAGAAAACATCAAATGAACGCGTTTCATTTGATCAAAGAAGAAAACTACTCTCAACAAAGCCAATTTCCAAAAAGAGCGTATAATCAAAAATGGGAAAAACACAATCCTTGGAAATGTCAAAGACATCATCAACAAGAAGATTTTCGAGAGAAGAAAAGACCATCAACAATGGGAAGGTAACAAACCTTGAAATGGAGCAATCAAAGAAGTCATCATCAACAAAGTGACTTCTCAAAAGGAAGATATCATCAACAATGGGAACGGCACAACCCATGGAAACGGCATAATTGGTAAACCGTATCTCCCCATTTGTATATGCATTTTATTTTCTGTCTTAATTGCAAAATGTATCTTCAAGTTTTTATTATATATTTATGAGTTTCAATATTTTTAAAAGAGACCTTGCATGTTTTTCAAAAACTCTTGAGCATTTTATTAGACTTATGTGGCTTATTATCTCTTATGAAATCTTAATAGCATAAGCTCTTTTTGATATCTCATATTATTTGTCTACACTTGAATTTTCTATGAAAATGTTGTCTAAGAATTGTGTAGGACATATATTGGCTATTACGCCATCAAGTTTCTTAAACCATCGAGGTATGTCTACTCGTATCTTTTTTTAAACTCGATATTATGCTTATGCACATATCTTTCAAGATATTTCATTTTGACCACTTAAGTGCCCCTAATTGATCTTGCAAATGTTTTCTTTTAAAAAGGCACTAAGTGTTTAGTCTCGTTTTTATCATTTATATGTTTTCCCAAAACCCATATTTGTTGGATATAGTCCAAACTTATATTTTTGCAAAGTTTTAAAACTTTTGGGGTGAAAAATCGAATTTTGGAAAACTCTGGGAGAAAGAAAAATCACCTGGGACGGTCATAACAGGGGCGACCGGTCGCCCTGCACCTCGACCGGTCGCCCAGGGTTATTTTTCAGCTTATAAACGGTCTGTTCTTCACTTTCAGAAACAGAACATAAAATCTCCCCAAACCCTTGCTGCGAGTAAACACCCCCTTTCTTTAAAATCTTCAATTCTTCATCATTTTTCACGATTCTTGTTGCTAATCTTCTTATTTTCACAAGAATCTTACATATATGACACCTCCAAGAAATTCTACCGAACGAAATCCTCAAAAGAGGAGAAGGAGGCAAAGGGGTGAATCTTCTTCCAATCCCCAACAAGATGATATTCTACAAAGAGACCATCAAAATCGGCTTACAGAAGAGGAGATTGTCGAATTAAGAGCCGGGGTTTCAAAATCGAGCATTCATTGGGACTCTAGTAAGTTATCACTCCTCTACGAGCCTCCCTCTAGAGCTAATAGATTTCGATTTTTAAATAAACTTGCGGAGGAACATTATGAGAATATTGGAGTGAATGATAAGAAAATTGCGTGCACTCGTATGGTTCGTTTTCAAGCATTTCATGATGAATTTCCGGATATTAGAGCTTACTTTGAAATTCAAGGATGGGTTTCACTTTGGGATAATCCGTGTTTGCACTATGATGACGAGCTTATAAAACTTTTCTATGCAAATATGTGGATTGTTGATGCTACGATAGATAATCCTTTGGAACTTCACACATTTGTTAATGGTAGACATTTTTCATGGACATTGGCCGATATTTGTGATCACTTTAACGTGCCAAATGATGGAGTAGTCAATGTGAATTGCACCCGTTGGGATGATAACATTTTCGGTGTCTCACTAGATGATGTGAAAACCTTTTTAGGAGTATATCCCGTGACATACTCGGCAATGCCGCCAAATTATCGGATTATATCTATCATTTGCTCCTATTGTGTTTGTGGAAAGGAAGTAAAACTTCCAAGTAATCTCGAACTCTTTCTCACCTATAAGATTGTTCGAGGAGAAAGAGTAAATTATGGGGCAATTTTTGTATATTGCTTGTTAGAATCTAGAAAGCTTACCAAGAAGAAATATACCTTGGGAAATTTGATTTGCCGACTCTTATACTTATCGGGATACCCGAAAAAATGAAATGAATACCGAAATTCGTCACAATGATTTTGATAATGCCAACATTCTACAAATGGTAAGAATGCGGCGACATTTACCACGGGTTCCTACCAAAGCCGCTAGGGGCGTTCCCGACATCAACAACAACCTCGGGATGATTTCTTTAATGACAATGAGGTTGAAAATATTGGAAGAGGTGAGTTTGACGAACAAGGAGATGATGTGGGGATGAAGAGGAAAATGAAGAAGAAAATGTGGGAAATGAACAAGAAATTAGGGAAGAAGAAAATGAGGAAGGAGATGAAGACGAGTTGGATGTTGAAGATCTAAATATCAAAGAGAGAATGCAAAGTGGAAAGAGAAACATTTAGAGATGTGGCTTCTCTTAGAAAAGAGCTCCGGTCGTGAAAAAGGAAAATTCTAGTTTGAAGAAGTCAATTGGCAAATTGAAGAAATTCATAAAGGACCTCATACCCTAACTTGCTTCTCCTGGATGAGGAATGATGTTACCCCACCCCTTTACTTTCTAGCATTTTCATTAATGATGTTTTGTATTTTGATGAATCTTTGTAAAACTCATTTGTACTAATGATATTTGCTTGTTTTTCTTAAAAGGATTAATGTTGCAAGTTGATAATGACTTGTGGATGATCATGGTTTATGATGGAGTATTTGATGGTAAAAATACTCTAAAGCATTGTTTGATAATTGGTATGAAGTACTTGATGGTAAAAGTGCTTCTTTTATTGCGTTGATCATTTTGCTTAGTTGGATATGTTGGGACATTTGATACATGTATTGTTGAAAGCATGACTTATTTCTTGATGGATGCTCTAATTGTTGGCATTTGTAATGCCTTGATCATTCTTAGCTTATCTCAATTGGGTTGAACCCTTGAGAATCTACTTTGAGCTTCTTAATTGATGAACAAATTATTGCATATGGTGCATATGATTTTTTGAGCTTTGAAATGAGGTTGATTGATGATATGAAATTTTTTTGGCTTGAACCATTTACAAAGGTTATATACAACCTCTTCTATTTTTCACGCACACAAGGTGTTTGTTAAAATGTCGCTATGAAAATTTCAACTTCTACATGATTCTCTCGCTTCCACAAGTCTTCAATACTCATTGAGATCATGTTTTGGGAAACAAAACGAGCGTATGAACTCATCATGATACATTTCTCCCATTTTCCTTGGTTTTTAAGCTACATTGCTCAATGGTTGATAAACCATTTCTTTAGCGCACTTTGATATACTTCTATGATGTGTTCACCATCCTAACATTCTTTTTGATGATTCCAAAGGGGGAGAAAAACAGGATATTGGCTCATTAGCTCAAAGAAGCTAATAAAAGCTTGTCATAAAAGCTATAAGCTATGGCTCATAAAAGCCATAAGTTGTGATTTATTTTTAGTCCAATTGTTGCTTAATGGACTTATATTATTGTTTAATGTTGTTTTGTGATGGGGAGCTTATAAGCTCTTGAACAAATTGTAAAAGCTAAAAGCTTTTAGCTTATGGATTATTGCTCTTACATTATTCTTGATGTGCTTGTGGATAGGGGGAGCTTGTGCTTATTATTGAAAATATTTACTCCCTACTTGGTTGCTTTAATATTTTTGGAAATTTTGGTTCTTCCAAACGGTCAAATGTTTTTACCGGAAAATCATTTCTAAAATTGCTCTCTTAGTTTGTGTAAAAATTGTTTTGGTTTGTAATCATCAAAAAGGGGAGAATGTTTGATACATGTTTTTATCTTAATTTTGATGATTTTATTTTATCACCAAAACAATGTTTTTAAAGGTTGTCCAAATACTCCTAAATGATTTAAAATGTTTTTAATATTTTCCGGAGTATTTTCTCAAAGTTTATTTTAGTCTAAATTGGACAACGCTTTTAATGATTTTACGTTATTGGGTTTTCACTCTCAAACGATGTTTCTAAATGTTGTCCTAATACTTCCGATCGGTTTAAAATGTTTTTACTAAATTTTGGAGTATTTCTTGAGTTTTATTTTCGACACAAATTGGACAATATTTACCTCTCATGGTCGACCTGGCCGCCCATAGGGCAACCCGTGCTGAAGATGTTTTTAGAAAGCAGAAAATGAGACGGAAGAAAAAAACAAGCGGTCGGCCAGGTCGCATCTGGCGTCGTCAAGCCGACGGTCGGCCGACCGTCGCCAAATCGGCCGACCGCACTGCAAGTTTCTTTTTGAAACAGACTCAAACCCTTCGTTTTTTTGTTTAGGGGGGACCGGTTGAAACAGGGGTCGGCCATCGAGCCTCGTCGGCCGTGCATCGCCTGTTGTATTTTTCAAAGTGTTCTCTTTAACTCTTATCTCTGTGCGACCGGTCGCCTCTATGTATTGACAAAGAAAATATGACCGTTTGACAAATGAGACAAACTTTCCTTAAAATGTGGGATTGATTTCTAACAGACTATATTCTTGATCTTAATTGTATTTTTTGTAGATTTTCAATCCCCAAGAGGAGCCTATGCTTGATCAATCATCTCCTATAAATAGAGGAAGTTTTGGAGCAACCAATAACAACAATTGAGATACAACACAACAAGATACACTTCAAGCAAACACTTGGTCTTTCATAGTCATTATTCTTGTTGTAAAATTGCCTAGCTTATCACTTTCACATCTTTGAGGTCTAGGCTATTCTTGATTACACTTTGCACTCAAATTGTATTATTCATTATTGAGTTGTAATCTTGATTTTTGGTTATCATTCAAACACAAGATATCCTTGTGAGTGTTCTTGTGGTAAGAGCACACTTGGATGATTTAGGTGATAGGTACAAGAAGATTGTGGTAATCTTCTTATTTGAGGTGTTGAAGAATTCGGTATTCTTCAAGGTTGAAGATTGTGGTAATCTTCACAAGGTGCCGTTGAAGGAAGATTGTGGTAATCTTCAAAGGGAGATTGTGGTAATCTCCAAAGGTGGTGTTGAAGAAGAGTGTGGTGCTCTTCTTGGTGTTGTAAGTTGAATTTGTATTAATTTTGGTAATTAATAAAATTCTTTTTCTTTTCGAAATCCATCCCTGATATCTTTGGGGTGGTAGAGGATTAGGCCCTGGTGGGTTGAACCTCTTTAAATCGGCGTGTGTTGTTTACTTTCCGCACCTTCATTATTTTGTTTGAGCATTCGATTGTTAAAAGAGGACGAAATCGAAAAGATGGAGATAATCTATTCACCCCCCCTCTAGATTATCGTAGCCGCTTGGACTTACAATTTATCTTCTAGATCAACATACTTTGACCCTGAATTGGACATAAAAATGATGCAAAATGATTAACAAAATCATATTGAGAATCAAGAGACTGTCTTGTGATGCCTCGTGTTGGCATCATTTACAATCCATCGATTTGAGCTTCTCTTCCTCAAGAATCGTTACAAGTCCCTTGCAATTTTCTTCACCATCTTCAGATTCTTCATCATTAAAAGATACAGTAAAATCCATACCTCTTTCCCTAAGAGTGTTTGCACATTGTTTTGCACAATGACCAAATCCTTTGCAAGCACGACATTGAATCAAATCAAGGTTTTTTGATTTTAAAAAATTGTTCTATTGATTTGGTTCAAACTTTTAGGGAAATTTGAAGAATTTTCAAAAACTGTTTCTTAGACTTGAAATCTTTGCCATTCAAAGAAGATTTTTGAGTAAACTATTAAACCGTAAGTCAATAATGCAATAGATTCTTCATTTAAATCACATTCATGAATGTTTTTCATAAAATGTTCCATTGCATTATTTTGAACATCACAAAAATCAAAACCTGTTTGGGTTTTAAAAGCAATACTTTTGCCCTCAAAATGATGTTCTTTTTGTTGCCCCAAGTTTAACTCAAAAGTTTGTAAAATACCAATAAGTTCATCAAGTCTAAGAGTATCGGTATCCTTGGTTTCTTCAATAGTATAAATCTTAACATTGTATCTTTCGGAAGAGATCCCATTACCTTGCTTACCAATCTTTCATTGCTAATAGGCTCTCCAAGTGATTGTGCCTCATTAGCAATATCACGCAATTTTTGCATTATACGAAACAATGGTCTCTTCTTCTTCCATTCTCGATTCTCGAATCGCTTGCTAGAGTCTTAGCTTTGTTCTTCTAACACTTTGTGTTCCCTCACAATGCAATTGCAATGCATCCCAAGCATCTTTTCTTTGAAACACACATTAGAAATTATTTTGAACAAAAACATATCAACAAAGATAAATATGGCATTTAAAGCTTTAGAATTAAAGCTTGCAATTTGGATTTCATCATTTTGCCATTCAATCTCTGGTTTGTCTGTTGTAACTCCCTCGGTGTCAACAATTCTTGGTGGTGTCCATCCCATAAGAACAGATCTCTATGCTCTTTCATCAATGGACTTGATATAAGCCCTCATTTTTACCTTCCAATAGGAATAGTTCGTTCCATCCAAAACAGGAGGTCGAAAAATGGAACTACTATGAATTTCCATCGTAAAAACACTGCAAAAAAATAGGATCACACTAAGTATCGTCTAGTGAAGGCTCTTGATGCCAATTGAAAGAATTGAAGGGTCCAATTCTTCTAAAAATGCAGTGTGCAGTCAAAAGTGATGCCAACACTTTGCAAAACACACCGAAAGACTTAATTAAAAATACAATTTCACAAAGTATGAAATAAAGACAGAATCAAATACAAGACACAAGAGATTTAAAATTTTGTACAAGTATAAAATACTTGTACGGTGTTCATTAGAACAAAAATTATCCAAAAGGTAATGTTGTTTACAAAATACAAAAATACAAAGAAAATAAGGAAACTAGAAGAACAACTCCCTTGTGTCTCCGAAAGCAACAACACTCCTTTACAAATGTGAGAATACATCTAGTGCACTCCAATCACTCGATTATACGATGGAACTATCTCGCATAAACACTCAAAACTCGAGTTCTAAAAATGATGCCAACAATGTTGCCAACATTCCTGTATCACCGAGCTTCTGCGAGACTTTTACGTGTGAAAAAGCTGGAAGATGAACTCTCAAATCTCCTAAAATCGTGTACGAAATTTGTTTGGTTTCGATCCTTAAATAGCTATCTTCTTGAATAACTTCCTCGCAAAAAGTAGGAGAAAAACTTCCTACAAGTTTTAAGGAGAAAACCACCCACTAAAATAAACTTCCAAGGAGTTAGTAGTATTAGAAAACCGAATTTAAATTTCTAACTTAACTACCTGGAAAAAAGCTCAAATATTAATCGCAAAAAGAAAAATCAAAATCTGAAAGAACAATTCAAAAGAAAGAAAAGATAATGTTTGAGGAAATTCAAACATTAACAATCTCCCCTTTCTTGCATTTTCGGACAAAACCTTTTGCACGAAAAACAACACATTTAATATTCTCCCCGAATTCAAGGAGTCAAATCTCCCCGAATATAAGCCGAGAAAAAGAAGTACCAAAACATCAAATACTCTTCTAACAAGAAAGTTCAAATTTGTCAAAAATGATGCCTCGGATGTTGGCATCATTCTCGAATCACCATCTCCACTTGCGCTTTGCTTCCAACTTGTTTTTTGTGCCACTTTCTCCCGCTTTTTTGGATTGAAATCACCTCCGTAATTTAAAGAGAGAAAATAACAACATACAAGCTAACAACAAAATAATAAAAAAATATATACAAACAGGATGTGTCACACAGTGATGCAACACATTAAGCATCACACTTTTAAAGAACACACAAACCAAGAGATTTCCTTAGACAAGAAAACCTCTCAAAATCCAAAGATTTAGAGAAAATATCTGCTAACGGATGTTTAGTGGCAATGTGTTGAGTACAACAACGATCATTATCATCAGCCCAAATCAATTTAGGATCAATTTTTGAAGAATTCTCAGCAAAATTGAAAGTGTCCTCAACAGTGTCATGTATCATTTCTGGCATCATGTTACCCAATTCCTTATCTTTCTTCAATTTGAAGCAAAAAGGTTTGATATGCCCTGGTTTAAAACAGTAATGACACAAATTTTCGTTTCAAAACACTTCCAGACTTCTTGAAATTGTTTTTGAAAAATGATTTGCCACTTTTTCTATGATTCCATGATACATTCTTTATCCTGGTCATTTTCGTGATGTACATGTTGATTTTACAATATCAATTATGTAATGGAATATGACTAGAGCATCTATCTCAACTCATCACCGTCTCATCGTATTACAATCCAAATTCCCAAAGAATAACTCTTTATCTATGTTTCAATTACATTCAAAGAACATATAAAACAGACAGAAAAGGAGAAAGTAAAAGAGACATCTTTATTCTCTTAAACCATCTCCATTTCAGCACAATAATACAAACCAAAGCAAAAAAAGAAAAAGGACCACCAATATAGATAGAACCCTTTTCCCATCCCCTTCTTTCCTATACAATTAAATCACCATCATCATCATCATCATCATCATCATCATAAATCTTTAACTTTGATCCCTCAAACTAAGTTCAAAATTCAAAGGCACAAATTTGGGACATACCAGTATAATTCAATCAATGAGGCGTAACTTTGGACCGTTTTCTCGCCTCGCTGTAAATCACAACTCCCATTATCGTGACGGCAAACCCCGTCATCCCCATCACATTAACCGGATTCCTAAATATCAAAACAGAGACAACAGCAGCCACAGCTGCCTTAGCATTCCCAAAACTTGCAATGTTAAGGCACTTGTATGCTTTGTCACCAAAAAATTCGTCAAATTAACCAAATAAGCAATTGTGGCATTAGCAATCAACAAAAACACCATAAATCCATCTCCCCTGCCCTTTTCGACCGTAACAGCAAGAACATTCCCTTCAATGTACAGAGTAAACGGCAGCAAAATCATGGCTGCCAATGGAGCCATATACAACAACAGATTCATAGAGTGTAGTTTTTCAGCTTCAGAAGATAATAACAACCCCTGCACAACAGATTTCAATGCCCTCCCAGCCGTCGAACCGACACACATCAAGAATCCGAAAAGATGGAACAATGGCTCACTATTACTAGCCAAAACAATGCCCAAAACCACAGGGACTAATGCCAAGTACACCTGACCAGACTCCTTTTTACAAGTAATCACAAATGCGAATATCGCCGTGAAAAACGGCGTCGTAGCGCCAATAGCCTGGTTAAACGAAACCGGGAGATATCTCAGTGAGGTATTTCCACAAACAACTGAGAAGCAAAAAATTATGCTCAAAGCAAGAATCTTTAGAAACTGTCTACGGCTCTGTATTTGCTGGAAAGGCACAATTTCGAGCCATTTAATCGCCAAAAAGCTATAAGCAGCACAAGATAACATGTGTAACATAGTCAAGAAAATGGGGTATTTGTAGCCGTAAAAGCTGAGGAGATACTTGTTCAGCAAAAGCACACCGATGTTCGAGAAGTACCATGATGCAATAATGGCGGCGGTGAGAATGTTGGGAGAGATTAACGAATCGTATTGCTGGTGGCGTGTTTCGGCAGTTGGGGTCACCGGAATATCCAAAGCTTGGTCGTCGTTGTGCTCCGGCGGCCGTGGGTTGCTGGCCCTTCTCGTTGTCCATGACTGAGCCTCCACCATTACTGTTAAAAATGCAATCTTTAGTTCTGTTCAGTGTTTTTTTTTCTTTTTCTTGATCGGATTGGTCAGTGTTTTTTGTAATACGAAAAAGAATGTGCATGTGTGTGTGTTTTGCGTGTGAAGTGTGTGCTTTTTGGACAGTGGTGGATAAGATGATGTGGTGGGGTTTGATCTGAATGGAGGGTGGGGATTAACATTTGTGGGCTAGAGAGAATGTGGGCCGTTGGATGGAGGAATGAGGGAAATAAATCTATATCTATATCTATATAATATATAAAAGCAGAATAGTGGTATATATAGTAATTTCCCGCCAAAATGTTTTAGCCAAGAATGGAAAGTCTTGGGAAATTAAAATAAATTAATTTTGACTTTGAAATATATGCCCATTTAATAATATATATTATATGTTCTGTTTTTTTGTTTTTATATTGGTAACATATACAACCAAATTGACAGTTCATTTGGTAAGCCAAATCAAACTTCACGAAATAAATATGGCACATTAATCGGTAATGATTAATTAGACAAATTTCACTATCTAGCTTACTTTAAAAGTTGTCTAATTTAAATCACCTAATAAATAACTCGAAATTAATGAAATTACAAAACTTTGAATAATATATGAGAATTAAAAATTAATTTCGTTTTCAATTATAAAAATAAAAATTATAAAAAATTGGATAGTACATATGCTTCAACATTATAACTTATAAGATGATAACACATCAGAAATAAAACATGATAATGTTAATGTTATGAAAATCAATAAATTATATTCTTTAATCAATAGTAGTTAATTACAGAAATTTGAGAATACAACTATAATTTGATAATCATCATGTAATAAATGTCTGCAAATTTCCAGACTCAATTACATTGTAATAAAAAATTTGAATACCATGGAACAACTAATTTTTTGTATTGAAAACCAGCAGTACAACCATATACATTCCACAAAATAAAAAATTAAAATAAATATAGTTGCATAGTAACATGTGCTAAACTCATATAAATAGCAAAGAAAGATCCTCACTGAAATGAAAATCAAAAAACTACAACCTAAAGATTAAGAGTTCTCGAGAAATCCAAAAGGCAATATAAATAATCCAAAAGAGAATAGAAACAATGCCTCCTCCTCTTTCGACTTGATTAAGGATATCAATCCATCCAAATGGTTTTGGGCATTAAAATTACGACTTATTCGCATCTACAAATTTCCTGGTTTTGGCAACAGTTCAAGCTCTCCGAGTTTGGAGTGCGTGTTCCATGATAGAGAGGTTTGTCCATTTTTTTATTGTATGTCTTTGTGCGATATGAAAAAATTAAGAAATATGCCTTTTAGCCAAATATTTATGCCAATTTCTACATATCATGCATGTATCCTAATCGCTTTCTCGCATGTTATTTTATCTTTATTTTTTCCATATAAATTTTTATATGGGATATAAATATTATATGTGTTCACTTTGTAAAAACATCTATGTTTGTTTGTTTTTTGTTTTTTAATTGTTCTATTCATTGATGCTTATTTTTTGTTTTTTTTTTCTTTAGGGAAACCGAATTCATGCAACCATTAAAAGTAACCAAGTTGAAGACTTTGAGCCACTTCTAAAGGAAAATCATTTGTATGCATTGAAAAATTTTGCAGTGGGTGAATATAAAATGAAGTACAAAACAAATACTGGAAAGTATAAAATCAATTTCAATCCTAAGACTAATTTGACAGAGATTTTTGACGTCTCATTTCCGAGGATGATGTACGATTTCAAGACTTTTGATATCTTGGCAAATATGGATGGTGTTGATGAATCTATGCTTATAGGTAATTCTTTCTGATAATACTTTTTTCTTTTTCTAATATTATATATATATTTCAATTATATGTTATCTAATAAAAAGTATGTTTTTGTAGATGTGATTGGTAAACTTTCTGCAAAAAATGATCCGGAAAACAAAGTTATAATGGGGCGTCCAACCAAGTTGATGGATATTATCTTGGAAGATCATGAGTAATATTTCATATTTTTAAAGTTTGATATATATGATGTTCATTAATAATTGTTGAAAAATATTTGGATTAATTTGGAAATCTTATCAGGGGTAACTCATTGTCATGTACATTATGGGAGAATTTTGTTGATGAATTAGTGAATTATTTGGGAAATTATGCTGCTGATGAGCCAGTGATAATTATTATGCAAATGTGCCGAGCAAAAAATACAAGGGTGAAGTACGTATCTCAAATGCGTATTATGTCACAAAGATGATAATTAACAACAATATTGATGAAATAAATAAATTTCGTCAAAGGTATTACAAAATTGCATAACTCTTATGCTTATTTTAAATAATGTATTATTAAAATGATCAAAAGTCTCATTTATAGATTTCAATTTAGGTTGATTCATAATGGGAACACATCAACCCCTATTAGTAATATATCATCGGCAACATCGAAATCCATTGTTGAAGAATTTCAAGGTGAGAAAGATCTAATAAGGACAATTGAGGAAATTGTTGAAGGCCAAGAGGTACGTTTAAATACTTAATTGTAATAATCTAACGTTTTAATATTATAAAATAACTAATTGTTGTATTTGTTTGTCAGGCTGGGAATTATTGGGTTTTCGCAATAATTGTTTCTGTGGAAACCGGTTCTAATTGGTGGTATCTAGCATGTTGGAGATGTGCTAAGAAAATAGATGCCGTTGGTGGGGAATTTTATTGTGAGAAATGCAAGCGTTATGACAAAAGTGGAAACATAAGGTTACAAAATTCAATCTAAATTAAAATAATATATATGTTTTGTTTGATTAAGCGGGTACATAATAATTATTTTTTGAGTAGGTACAAAATTCATGTCCGTGTTATTGATACAACTGGGAATTTTGTGTTCCTAATGTGGGACAAGGAGTGTACAGAATTAATTGGGAAAACTGCATTTGACTTGAGGGCTACTACGGAGGAAAATGTAATGTTGTATTTAGACGAATTCAATTAACAATAATTAATAAAAAAGAGTTTTGACTTTATTTTAATTATTTCTTTCATGTATTCTAGGGTATTCCTACTGAAATAGAAAATCTGGTGGATATCAAAGTTTTGTTCAAAATTCAGATAAAATCCGGGCAGATTGGTATACATAATCCGTATCCAGTAAGAAAGTTAACCACTGATGATTCTATTATCTCAAAATATTGTGGGTTGCCATTTGATACTCAAGAATCAGATATGTTTTCAAAGCTAAAGTCTTCAGAATTGGATGTTGGAGATGAGGTATATTTTTTTTAATTGTCCCTTTAATTATTTTTTTCTCTTTACTTAGTATTTTTGTTGTTGCATTTTTCGCAGTTTTGTTCGTACGAGGATGATGCTACTACACCCTTAAATGGAAAGAAACCCCTAATCTCGAAAGAAGATGTGATTGACTCAAACCTGAAAAGATCACTTATTGATGAGTTCTCATCAACTGCAAAGGACAAGACATTGAAGATTGAATTGAAGAAAGAGAAGGAATGAAATTCATTATTAATTAAGTGAATAATCTTTTATGAGTACTAAATTGTTGGTCAATTTTTTTTTTATTATGAGTTCTGTCATGTTTTTATTTTGAGTCAGACTTTGTTATGGATTTTAAAATTATTGTTTATCTTGGTGGTTGTCTTAGTTTAAATATTATTATAATTTCAAAATTTTATATTATTATATGTCTCCAAAATATTAGTTTGGTGTCTAATCAATCTTAATTAATTAAAAGTCGCAGGTGTCAAAAATCGACAAATCTTAAAGATTTGCAAAAAAAAGGATACAAATTTGAAATGGAAAAATCTTAAGACATGCAATTTCCTAACAAATGAACATACTATATGAATAATTGAACCGAAAAAAAAATTGCAAAGAAAAATCTAAATTTATTATTTATTAAAAATTATAAACAAATCAGAGTTGAACAAAAAACATAGTTTTGGTGTTTAATTAATCTTAAAATTTTGAAATATATTAATTGTTCAATTCGACATATAATTGATTAGTGGATTATAAAAATATTCAAATAATTTCCATTAGATCATGTTAAATGGTCCTCATATGCAAAGATGATTTCTCAAATAATTTACTAATTAATCAACAAAATTCTCCCATACACCAATTTTTTTAGTATGAGCTTTGTCATGTTTTTATTTTGTGTCGACTTTGTTATGGATTTTAAATTTATTATTTATCTTGGTGGTTGTCTTAGTTTAAATATTATTATAATTCCAAAAATTATATTATTATAGGTGTCAAAAATATTAGTTTGGTGTGTAATCAATCTTAATTAACTAAAAGTCACATGTGTCAAAAATCTACAAATCTTAAGCATCTTTTCACATACCGAATATAATTTCTACATATCCGAATGCTAACAAAAAAAGGATACAAATTTGAAGTGGAAAAATCTTAAAATATGCAACTGACTTGAAGAAAATGGAATTGCCTAATAGATGAACATACTATATGAATAATCGAACCAAAAACAAAAAAAATTGCAAAAAAAATCTAAATTTATTATTTATTAAAAATTATAAATAAATCAGGAGTCGAACAAACAACACAGTTCTGGTGTTTATTCAATCTTAAAATTTTAATATATAATTACAGATCTTAAATAATTGTTCACAAATTTGAAATATATTAATTGTTTATATCGTCATATAATTGATTAGTGAATTATAACTAATATTCAAATGATTTTCATTAGATCATGTTAAATGGTCCCATATTGGGCCAAGCTGATGTTTTCTGGCCCATATTGCCAATGACATCAAACTAATTGACATTTTTTAACCAAAGACTATAATATATATATATATATATATACATATATAACTAAATTAGGAAAAATTGAACTAATCTAAAAAGTGAAATCAAATTAAAAAATAATATAGAAAACATATCTAGCTAAACATTATTGGAAACTGATAAGTTTTTTTTATTTAGTGTAATTCACAAAATTTAGTAACAAAAACATATACAATATTTCTAAATACCCTATTGTTTACGGTAATTAGCATAATTCAAAATAGGTGTATTAATGACTCATATTCCAAAGATACCCCAATTTGTTTACTGTAATTCACACATTCCAAAATATGTATTGCTGGCACACATTTCAAAGAGTCTCATTTTGTTTAATTAATTTTGCAGATTTTAAAATATGTATGTTAAATGCACTTATTCCAAAAAAGAATATAAACAAGGAGTCATTTTGTTTATTTAAATGGACATTTCCAAAAAAGTGTATTACTGGCATATAAGTTTTTGATTTTTTCAATGAAATCAATAAATATAACACCTTATTAAGCTGTCAACATCCTTATAAATACTCTTTCAAATTAATTATCACTTTTCCCATTTAGACTTATATCTTATATACAATTACCCTCAGTATAGAAACCTTTTATTGTCTATCATAAAATTCAATTTTTCTTTCTCGTGTTTGTTCATTCTTCTATGGTCATAGCATGCAGAAATAAGATTCATCAACTTAAAAAAAACAAATATCTCAAATAGAAGAAGAAAGACACATTCATAGATTTGAAGTACTATGAAGATCACAAAATCAACCATCATTTCCAAAGAAGCGCCGAAAAAATGATAGTTCATCAAAAGGTGAGTTTTTTTTTCCTGTTTTTTCAGATGCTTTGTAATTTTTGTAATAAAATAAAATCACTAACCTTATGAATGTGCAATGATTTTCATCTTGCATTCTGTTAATCTTCTTGAATATTTGACATGAAAAAATACATGTTTCAGACAATGATTTCATTATTTTAATTTGTATTACGAAAACAGATCATTTGACTTACCTTATATTTTTGTTCTTAGCTTTATTCTGTCTCTGCCTGCCAGCGCCCTTGAGTATGTTTCTTTTTCTGCATCAGTCTCCATTGTTTCTTGATAATAATTCATAAAAGTTAACATTAGATATATGAGAAACACAATAATATTAACTAAATGTGGAAAAGCATTTATATCACAAGCATCAGGATTTCTAAGATCCGGGTTATTTCTAGCGAAAAATTGCTTAGATAGATGTTTAGGAATGGATGACATTAACTAGATTTGTTCTCTAGGGACATGCATTATTTGTTTTAAGAAAACTATATTCAATTACCATAAGAAAACTATATTTTAAAAAACTATATAACTAATATATAAAAAAATTAAACATGCAGCATAAATGAATCTATGCTTCAGAGACGGATTTTTTTGAAAAATTAGTAAATTTTCTCCTTTTCATTATTAACAAAAACTGAAAATAGAAAAAAAGAATATATTATTGAAAAACCGAAATGAACAAAAATGCAACAAGTGATTCTAATAAAAAAAAGGAATCATATAAATTGAAACTGTAATCCCCATAATTAAAGTTTGTTAAAAACTTTACACAAATGATGACATTAGAAAGGGCTGGCCCAACATTCATCAAATGGGGCCAGTGGGTTGCAGCGACGCCTGATCTGTTCCCAAATGATCTATGCAATGAGCTTGCTGAACTTCACACCAACGCACCGGTACATAGCTTTGCCTATACGAAAAGCACCGTCGAAAAGGCATTTGGCCGCAAACTAACTGAAATTTTTGATAAGTTTGACGAGGAACCTATAGCGTCTGGCAGTGTAGCTCAAGTTCATCAACCTACAAATCTTAAAGATCTTTTCACAGATTTGGAATATAATTTCGTTAGATCCGAATGCCACGAAAACAAAATTAGAAAAAAGAGATACAAAATTTAAATGGAAAAATATTAAGACTACTGTATGACCTGAAGAAAATGAGAATTTCCTAACAAATGAACATATTATATTAATAATCGAACCGAAAACCAAAAACAAAATTGCAAAAAAAAATATAAATTTATTATTTGTTAAAACTGTAAACAAATCAGGAGTTAACCAAAAAAAAATTGTTTTGGTATTTAATTAATCTTAAAATTTTAAAATAAAATTACAGATCTTAAAAAAAATCACAGATCTGGAATGTAATTGTTTAATTCGTCATATAATTGAATAAAAGTGAAACCGAAAACATTTACTGATTTCGTATGCAACTGACTCGAAGAAATTAGAGGTTTAGCAAGAAATGAACATATGATATGCATAAATCGTACATAAACCAAAAAAAAAATTGCAAAATATTGTAAGTATTTAAAAAAAACGTAAAGTATGCTCTGAAAAGGAAGAAACTAAAAAAAATGGTGAACCGATAATCTCACTCTGATAATGAATATTCATGTTTGTGAGTCAACTTGTGTCTTTGCTGCGTGATGGAGAAGAGGCAATTTTGCTTTCAGATGTGTTAGATATTTATATTCTAGGGTTAGGTTTTTCTTCCTGTTTTTGGGGAATATTTTATGCATTTGGGCCCTTTTCAATTAACCAGTTTTTCGGCCTGCATGTTTGGACCAATTAGTTTTATGTTGATATGTTTTATAGTCCAACAACAATTTGAGCATTAGTTTTTCTTTCATCATTTGTGCGTTTTTCTTTTTTTAATTTAATTAAAATTAATGTGCACCTTACACGTTCATAACATTATCAACATTGGATAGCCTAATTATTCCAACTATTTCAATACATCAAAATCCCATTGGAAATAAGCAATGATATTGAGAAACTCAACCATAAGCGGCATGATCTTAATTAAATGATTATCCACACCACAAAACTGAGAAAACAAGGTAGTCGATCATAATGTAATAATTTCTCCTTCAAATAGTGATGTTATTATTTGAAAAACAAATTAGCTTTATATATAGATATTTCCACTTTGTAATGTTTTCGATCATATACAAAAAAAAAAAAACGAATATAGCAAGTGTAATATTGGATATATGTTAATGATTTGAGTTGTATATGTGTAATGTGTTTTCGTTAGGGATGGCAATGGGGCGGGGCGGGGCGGGTAATTGAATACCCGGACCCGCCCTGTGCTAGTTACCCCGCGCCTCGCCCCGCCCCGTGCCCCGCCACGGGTCCAAAATGGCTGCCCCGTGCCCGTCCTGTGCGGGGCGGGTCCGCCCCGCCCCGTTTTGAATTTTTTGAGCTTAAAATTAATTTAACAAAGTGTATTTTTTTTTTATTTTTTTTGTGAAATTTAAATATATTTTTATATTTTTATAATATTCTATAATGTATTATTGTAAATGTATTTTTTTGTGAAAGCTAAATGTATATTTTTATTATTATAATATTAATGTATATATATCTATCAAGGGGCGGGCGGGCGGGGCAATTACATACCCGACCCCGCCGCCCGTCTCAGGGCGGTCCGCCCCTCCTCCTCGAGCGGGCCAGTCCGCCCGCCCCAAACACCACGGGTCAGGTCGGGCCAGGCCGGGTCAGGTCCATATTGCCATCCCTAGTTTTCGTAAGTGGTATTTGGGCCATCATTGTTGGCCCATATACATTAGTTAATGTTGTATAGTCTCTTTTAAGTTTAACGATGTATTGATATGGTCAGACCATGTATGACAAGCCCATATATTCAAAGACAATTCAAGCATTTTTTTTTTGCAAACTATTTATAGCCTTTAAAGGTATTGAGAAAAAAAATAAATTTTAAGAGTTTGATTTATCAGAATGCTTTAAAATATTTTTTTACATTAATTTTAGTTTAAATTAGATTGCTTGATTTCTAATTTATGTGTCTTTATTTAACTCACGAGCTTTATATAATTTAAATTACAGAAAATGTTGATTTTCAACATTGTAATATTCAAGGTTCTATGACAAGCATGTTGCATTCGATACATCCGGTATCAATTACTCCTTTGTCTGATATCATAAACGGTACGATACTTGCCAAAATTTTAAATTAATATTATAAAAAAGTATTTGAAAAGATTTCTCATTCTCTTTTTTTTTTTTTTTTTGCAGGTAATCCATCATTACGGATTACAAAAAATTGTCATTTGCAGCGGATGTCGCCATTTACATCCACAACTTTTTCTACGATTATTGATCTTACAGGAGAGGGAGAATGTTCTAACACATCCAATAGTGCCATTAAGAAAAAGAAAAGGCAATTAGACAAAGAACCATTTGTAACGAAATGTAATATTTTGAAATTGTCGTATATTTTTAGAAAATGTCCGTTTTTTACTTGTGTTTATTACGTAAACTTCAAAAAATAAATTGTATTATGGATAAAAAAAATGAGCAACGATCAATGGCATAGGTAGCAGACCAACATGCTCACCCTCTTCTTTTATTTTTTTTAAATTTTTATTACTTGATTTTATTTTTAAAAAAAATAAGTTATAATTTATATAATTTTTTTTATTTTTTCATTTGGCTAACCCTATTTTCGTGAGTTGATTATGCTATTGACAACGATCATGTAAACTTTTTTCAATTTCTTCTAAATGTTTGTCAATTTATATAAATTTTTAGTTATATTTATGTGATTTTTATCGGATTTCTAATTTATCCTCTCTTTTTTCCGGTTCACATTCTCCTTCTGTTGGTGGTTTTCTTTATACCAGTCTAAAAATAATTTAGATAAAATAATGTTATTATGAAACAATAGAATTTTATTGGAATCATACTATTTTTTTTTTGTATAGTTTTAAATGATTCATGTATATAACATTTTTAAATGAAGCTACTGAAATTTTTGATTTGTTTATTATGCAGCTAACATCCATCATCCGACTACAATAAATTTAAATGAAAGTTTTGATGTACAAGTATCATGTGTTAATGAAGACCAAACCATTTCAGTTCCAGCAGTCGGTACGTATACAATGATATATGTTTTTAGATTTTTTAAATATTGTCTTTGAATATATGTTTTCTTTTTTTAGATTATTGGGATATTGGTGATGCAACATTCAAATGCAATTATTGTGGTGCTATGTTTTGGTATGAGGAGAGGTTATCTCGCCATTTTAAAGCGACCAATCCGAAGTACTCTTTATGTTGTATGCAAGGAAAAATCCAGCTTCCAATTTTAAAGCAGCCCCCTCAAGAATTGCAAGAATTATTATTTGGAAACTCAGATAAGAGTAGACACTTTCGCCAAAATATACGTTCTTACAATAACATGTTTTGTTTCACTTCAATGGGAGGAAAAATAGACACCCAAATAAATCAAGGTGGATCTCCTCCCATTTTTAGACTTCATGGACAAAACTATCATTTGATTGGAAGTCTCTTACCTTCGGCAGGTGCAACTCCGAAGTTTGCCCAGTTGTATATTTACGACACCGAAAATGAAATTGCTAATCGTATTGCAGCTGTTAGGTAAATATATAGATTATTTATATTTATTTAATTTTTTATTATATTTATTGTCTCTTATATTATTATAAAATAATTTTTATTTACAGGCAAGATCCAAATTCAAATGATCTTCATGCTGAAATTGTATCTGATTTAAAGTCCATGCTAGACATAAATAATGTTTTGGTTAAATCATTTCGAATGGCAAAGGATAAAATCGTCCAAGAAGAAAAATCGGACATCAAGTTAAAGTTGATTGGTAGGCAGAGTGGGGATGCAAGAAGATATAATCTTCCAACATCATCAGAAGTTGCTGCATTAGTTGTCGGAGATTTTGATGAAGCGATGGGTGAAAGAGACATCTTAGTAGAGACTCAAACAGGACAACTTAAGCGTATAAATGTGTTGAATGCTGCATATCTTGGACTTCAATATCCCCTACTTTTTCCCTATGGTGAGGATGGATATAGGGAGGATATACCATTTTCTGATTCAAGAGCGGGAACACTTGGCCGGAAAAAAGTAAGTATAAGGGAATTTTTCGCTTATAGAATGCATGAGAGGAATTGTGAAGCTTCAAATGATTTTGTCTTCCTCGGAAGGCTTTTTTTCAAAGAATTTGTTGTTGATGCATACACTATGGTTGAATCTGCACGGTTATCTTATATTAGAATGCATCAAAAACAGTTACGTTGTGAAATGTATAAAGGACTACATGACGCTCTGTTACGTGGTGAAACCAATGCGTCTACTCAAGGAAAGCGAATCATATTGCCTTCATCATTTACTGGAGGGGCTAGATATATGATTCAAAATTATCAAGATGCCATGGCTATATGTAAATGGGCAGGTTATCCAGATTTATTTATTACTTTTACGTGTAACCCGAAGTGGCCAGAAATTCTTAGGTTTGTTGATAGTCGTGGATTGAAGCCTGAAGATCGTCCAGATATTGTGTGTAGAGTATTTAAAGCTAAGCTTGATGGATTGATTCAAGATCTTCGTAAGAATAAAATTTTCGGAAATGTCAAAGCAGGTACTATTTTTAAAAAGAATGTGTTATTTATTAAAAATATAATTTATTTTTAAAACGACAAATGTAAACTAACAAATATTTATTTTTGTTTTGCAGTAATCTACACAGTGGAGTTTCAGAAACGAGAGTTGCCTCATGCTCATATATTACTTTTCCTATCTAAAGATGACAAATTCCCAACATCAGATGCTATCGACCGTATTATTTCTGCAGAAATACCAGATGAAAATGTCGATCCAGTATATTATACTGCAGTTCGTGATTTTATGATACACGGTCCATGTGGTAATGATAGAAGAAATTCTTCTTGCATGGTAGATGGTCGTTGCTCCAAATATTTTCCGAAAAAGTACATCGATGTGACTTCAATAGACGATGACGGTTATCCTATCTACCGACGTAGAGATAATGGAAGAAAAATTTTGAAGAATGGAATTTATTTGGATAATAGATATGTTGTTCCTCATAATCGATACTTATTGATTCGATATGGAGCACATATGAATGTTGAGTGGTGTAACCAATCAAGAGCGATCAAATATTTGTTCAAGTACATAAATAAGGGAAACGATCGTGTCACTGCCTCATTTTACCAGAGCTCAAATGAAGATAATTTGGAGAAGACTATCGATGAGGTAAATTTGTACTACGATTGTAGATACATTTCCTCATGTGAGGCTGCTTGGAGAATCTTTGGATTTGAGATACGATAGAGACCCTCCAAGAGAGCGTCTCGCCTTTCATCTTTCAAATGAACAAAATGTCATTTTCTCTGATTTTGATAATATTGATACTGTTTTAAATCGGCAAACAGTTAATCAGAGCATGTTTTTGGCATGGATGGAAGCTAATAAGAAGTATCCTGAAGCAAGAGAGCTGACATATGCTGAATTTCCAATGACGTTTGTTTGGAAGTCGGATTTACGTGAATGGACTCCAAGAAAAAGAGGGTTTGCAATTGGGCGAATATTCTTTGTTCCTCCAGGTTGTGGTGATATGTACCACCTGAGATGTCTTCTAAATGTAGTTCGTGGTGCCACATGCTACGATGATATATCTTCAATTAATGGGGTACAATACCTTTCTTTTCGGGATGCTTGCTATGAACTAGGTTTGTTAAATGATGATAAAGAATACATCGATGCTATCATTGAGGCAAGTGAGTGGGCATCGGCACAATCGATGAGAGTTCTTTTTGCTACACTTTTAATATCTGAATCTATAAGTCGTCCTGAAGTGGTGTGGGAGTCATGCTGGACTTATCTATCTGATGATATTTTATATAAGCAATGTAATTTGCTTCAACATCAAGATATGACTCAATTATTAGTTTATTCATTTAAATGTGTTCTTTATTTAATATTTTTTATTAATATTGTAGATTTGCAATTGCACGATAATGATATTAAAAGTTACGCGCTTGTGGAAATTGAGAAGATATTGCGGAGTTATGGAAAAAGTTTGCGTGAATTTCAGTCAATGCCATTTCCAGATGATAATTTTTTCCAATTCTCAAGTAATAGGTTAATACACGATGAGATGTGTTATGATCGATTAAGTTTAATGAAAGAACACAAAAAACTGTTTAACTTAAATGATGAGCAACGTCGGGTTTACGATACCATCATTGATTCATTAATGATATTGGAAGAATCTTTTTTTTTGTGTATGGGTATGGAGGAACTGGAAAGACATTTATATGGAAGACCCTATCTGCTGGGTTGCGGTCAAAAGGAGGTATCGTATTAAATGTGGCATCCAGTGGTATAGCATCTCTCCTGCTACCTGGTGGGAGGACTGCGCATTCTAGGTTTGCACTTCCATTTACTCCAGATGAAGCTTCAAGTTGCAATATAAAACTAGGGAGCCCTCTTGCAGAGCTTATACTTAAGTCGAAGCTTATTATTTGGGATGAGGCTCCAATGATGCATAGGTATTGTTTTGAAGCTTTGGAAAAAACTATGAGGGATATCATGAAAGAAGTGGATCCTATCAGAAATGAAATTCCATTTGGAGGCAAAATAATTGTATTCGGGGGAGATTTTCGTCAGATATTGCCTATTATCCCTAAAGGCAGTAGACAAGATATAGTTAATGCCACTATAAATTCTTCGCATTTGTGGAGACATTGTACTGTTTTGAGATTGACAAAAAATATGAGATTACAAAATACAAAATCTGGTGATAGTTGTGAAGAATTCAAACGTTTTGCAGATTGGATTGCAAAGATTGGAGATGGAAAACTTGGGGAACCAAATGATGGATGTTCTACAATTGATATTCCAGATGAGTTTTTGCTGAAAGACTTCACTGATCCAATTGCAGCGATCGTGAAGAGTACATATCCATTGTTCGGAAGTAATATTGGCGACACATCATATTTTGAACAGAGAGCTATACTAGCTCCGACCCTTGATGTCGTTCAATCTGTAAATGAATATATGGTTGGGATGAATAATTCTGAGGGAAGAATGTATTTGAGTTCTGATTCACCATGCCATTCTGATAGAAATGTTGGTCTTTTGAATGATGTTCATACACCTGAATTTTTAAATGGAATTAAATGTTCAGGACTTCCGAATCATGAGTTGTATTTAAAGGTTGGAACACCAATTATGTTACTACGTAACATAGATCATTCTCTTGGATTATGCAATGGCACCAGATTGATTGTTACCGCACTTGCAACCATATTATAGAAGGACAAGTTCTTACCATGGGCAGTCTTGGTCCTAAAGTCCTTATTCCAAGAATGTCGTTGACACCTTCTGATCCAAGACTTCCATTCAAGTTTCAACGACGACAATTTCCACTGATGGTGTCTTATGCAATGTCTATCAACAAAAGCCAGGGTCAATCTTTGTCTAATGTAGGACTACTTCTAAAAAAATCTGTTTTAGTCACGGGCAGTTATATGTTGCTGTATCCAGAGTTACCGATCCAAAAGGCCTTAAAATTTTGATTTGTAATAGTGATAGTAATGAGCATACAGGATCAACGACCAATGTTGTATTTAAAGAAGTTTTTCAAAATTTATAATAGATTTTTTCCCATTAATGTATGGTTGTATTATTAAACCTTCCTTTTACTTAAAAATGAGAGTTTTAAATTATTTAATATTTTTTTCTTGGCGTATAATTATAATTCTATAATTTCATTCAGTTTTTTCTAACATTTTGTTATTTATATACATTCTACTCAATTGAATCTCAGATTTTTATTTGTATTTGAACTCTCTATGGCTACTCTTTTGTTAGAAATAAAATATTTGTTGATATCATCAACTTGACTTTGGGTTAGTAGCCTCAAAATAAACCTATTTACTTATTTTATTTTATTTTTGATTTTTTAAAAAAAAATAAATTTTATTTTTTTTCATCTATCTAAGTATTAAAATTTTCGGGCACCTAAATTGTATAACTTTTTTTTTTTTTTTTGGTCTAAGTCCTTTGACTCAATAACCTCATGGTAGGCACGGCGTGGCTCTCGGGTAGGAATTTGGATGGCAATAGAACGACTTTGTTTGGACATAAGACCTTATCCATTAAGGTCTTAAAAGAATCAGATTCAAACCCATCTCCAGTCTTATAATTAGTAGCCCAAAATTATTATTAAGTGGATTACTTTGTGATTATTATTAAATAAATGGCTTACGAGACTTTTAGTTTAATAAGCAAAGCCCACAAGACTCAAATTATCAAATTATCAAGCATAAATAATCAATCTCTATTCATTTTTAAATAAACTAAATTTTCCCACTAAGTACTATTTTCAGAATCATTATTAGCTTAAGCATAAAAGAGACTTCCCTAGAATAATCTCATGCACCTTTTAACTACATGTTCGTGTGGTAGACCTGTTTCCAAGCTAGGAGTTCACTACTAGAAGGCCTTTTAGGACCTCCTAAAACTTTAGAGGACTTCCCATGACTTCAGATGACCTTTCTTTTAGGATCTTCCTGGACTTCGAAGGACATTTGAGGACCTCCCAAGACCTTCCAAAACTTCCCAGGACTTTGGAAATCCCTCCAAGACTAACATATGAGTGAGCTGCAGATTTTACTAGCATCAACACTCATGAACAAAATGATCTTTATAACGGTAAAATATGCATCACAAGCCAATAACATTCCATTTCACACATAATTTTGTAACTCTTATCTAAACCTCATGTTCTGATCATAACCAAAATTGAGCATTAAAGTCACGTTAGAAACTTCATTATGCTAATTAAATTGCATGTAGGCGATGCGAACAACACAATTAGACTATTATTAAATGGGATATACGAAAAAAATCTTTGCCCCTCGAATCAATTTCAGAATTCAAGAACCTTTCGGACTTAAACTCATCAAATCATCCCAGTAAGCATGGTTCCTGAGAATGAACCAAGCATTATGAAAACCTGAGTGTGTTTGGAGATGATGTACCCCTAGATTTCGATTTCTTGCTCGGCACGATGGAGGATGAGAAGTGGTGTTATGGGGTGCAATCTCATTGCTTGTTTTAGCAATGCATCTAAGGGAGTGTTTGCTGATTTTAGAAGAAGTGATTTATTGTCATATAAGCAATATGAATAAGAAGTTGGCGGTGTTGGCAATAGAAGTGTTCAAAATCGATTAAGTTTGAGAGAGTGTTTAGTGCATAAGTTGTAAAAGTATTTATTTTTGTGTACTATTGAACTGAACAACACCCATGTGTTATACGAATTTGTCAAAATATAAAATTTGTATCGCAAACTCGATAGTTATAAGAGATCCAAAATAATAATTAAAAATACTAAAAAATAAATTCAAAATTTAGAATAGTTACATACAATCGTTCACTTCAAACTCTAAAAAACCTTATTCATAAACTACATTATTTGTTCTATTTGAAAGTGTAACACCCTCGTCACAACAACGAATTTTCAAGCCGTATTAGTTTTAAATGGTTGAAAGAGTGCAATTTCAATCTTTGAATATTTTATGGAAAGGAAAAGAATCTCTATAAAATTATTTATTTGTGCTAATTTTAAATACTTGGCCTTAGTTTGCTTTTGCACAAAAGCTAATAAATTAGTTATGGTAAAAATAATGAATCCTTGACATGCTTAAAAGATATTTAATATAATTGTTATACACCGTAGATGATTTAAATCACAATTATAAGTATAATAAGTATTAGAGATAATAATTGAAATTATATCCTTGGTTTTTGTATCATAATAATATTTAAAATTAGAATTAATTTGCAAACTCAAAAATAAATTCCTAATTTTATATCCTTGATTTTTGGCATTATTTAATTTGATGATTAAATGTTTGATTGGATTTTAATAGTTATATACGGAAATAAAAAAATTAATTATTAAGTTGATGATAAATTGATAGTAAATTGATTTAGTAAATCAATTTATAATTTGAAGAATAAGGTGGTGGCATGGTGTGCCACGTGGCTAAATATGGAGGTTACACATGGATTTGGAGAAATAAGGTATTGACACGTGTACCAAATTATTCGAGATGAAGACATGTGACAACTTGTTTTTTCATTTAGTATATAGGGTTGATGAACACCTCATATAAATGTTTAAGCAATTAGAGGTGAGTCCTTTAATATTTAATTACTTTAACACTCCTCCCTCACGTGCAAGTAGTTGTTTATGGAGCCTTGCACGTGGAACATACATTTTCTTATGGGTGCGCGGTAAGATTTGAACTCAAAACCTCTTGATTGGCCTAAACTTTGATACCGTATTGAATGACCACATCATCTAAAATATTAAATACATAGGTCCCGAGTTTAAATCCATGTTTTCTCTGACCACCTATGAAAGAGGTCCCTAGTTCAAATTCTACGACCACCCATGCAAAAATATTCCACGTGCAAGGTGTTAAAGTAAATAGGTAATTGGAAAAGTCTCTATGAGAAATTGAGAAGCTCCTAGCTTGAATGGATTTATAAAATTTAATGAAAAAGTTTATAAACTTGAAAGGTGTCTCTAATTTAGTGAAAAAAACCTTTTAGATTAAAAGGTGCCATTTGGATATGAATAGTCATAATAGAATAAATGAAGAGTTGTGATTTTTCATGAGATACAAATGAATGGTCACAACCATTTTGTTATAAAAGGTACATCCAAAGATTGGTGAACATTTATGAAGGGATGTAACTTGAACCATTAGATTATAACCAATTTTCATGGATGCGATCTAATGGTCTAGATTAATCTAAACCAATGGACATGGGTTTACACAAAATGGACACTTAGAAATATATAAATAGGGCCCCTGTCATTCCATTTTCTCCACCTCTAAAATAACTCATCCAATTGTTTATTCTATCTCCTTTCCTATATAGCCTTCCAAAATAATATTTGATTATAGTGAAATTGTCTTAAGAAGAGTAGATTCGTATTGACCATTTCAGATATTTTTCAAAAATATTATTTTCAACATTACTCTACCCAACACAAGACACAAGACTAATTGAACAACCATCTGAACATTACCCTTAATAAAAATCCATCACAAAATAGAATCTATTATAATCTTTTCAAGAAAAAACATGAAAATTATTGATGAACACATCCATTCATATATGCTATGGGATTTTTCGTCACATACTTGTCATACCTACTTGGGGTTTCATTTATATTCTATATAAACATTTTTTACCCCATCACTCAGAGTTTTTCAACATCCTCTATCACACTTTTATTTGCAACAAGGAAATATCCGAATCCAACACCCATGTGCTCGGATATGTCTTGTTGCCAACAAAAATCCGCTAACTTGGATTAACTTCGTCGGCATAATGGAGGAACCATTCTAAGTTATCCACACAAAATCACCCGAACAAACATAACATTGTCAAGCCAAAATTAGGGATGAGAATGAGGCGATTCAAACCCGAACCGTAATCGAACCCGCCCCAATTAGACCTGGTCAAACGGGTCTCGAGTCCATATTTTTAACAAGAAGTTTATCTAGAAATCAACATGAATACTTGAAGTTAAAACTTCCAAAACCAACATAAGACTCCCCTGTTGGATGTATGATGATGAAGTGGTGGTGGTCATCTTCTTCTCCGAGCGATCTTCAATCCTTGTGCCTTAGCGCCTCTTCATGGTGATGCAAGTCTTCTAACTTTCTTCTTCACCACAATATGTGTTTCTTCTCTCCAAAATATGAACTATGATCTCCAATTTGTCCTCTAAAATCCGATTCTTTATGTATGTGAATGAATATCTCCTTCAACCCACACTCTTGGCTTTAGACATTATTTTGGAGAAAGTATTCCTTAATAATGCCATTTTTGGTAGTTTAATGTTTCACTTTATGAGTTGGGTTGTTAGATCATTATTTTTATGTGATCATGTGGGAAAGTAAGGAATTGGTGCAACACAATGAGGTGTAAATGTGCAAAAAGAGTTGTCAAAAGACTTGATTGAAGTGCTTTCCCAAAACACTCTTCAAAAATCGTGCGGAGCAGTCCGGAAGCACGATCGTGCTTAAAAGCATGGCCTGGCCGTGTTTAGACACGACCTTTGGAGGTTGCCCGAACACGGGCATGTTTGGTACGACGTGTGTTTTGATATGAATCTATGGTCCGAAATCCACCAAAAATAGCTCAGAATGATCAATCTACACCAATAAAAATACCTCACAAGAATATAAACTATGTACAATAAAAAATTCTTGAAACTAACAACAAAATAAATCAAATTCTACTCAAATACACATAAAATGTAGCGACTCAATTTTTTTCAAAAGTCGCATTCGTTAGAGTTTTACCTTTCATGTTATTCTTCATATTAATTTTAATAAATAATTCATGAATAGGATTATTTATTAATAAGTACTACATATATAGTGTTCATTAAATAACGCCTAAGAATAATATTATTGTTAAAAGAAATAACATAAAACCTAAAAGGTATTATATAAAATATTTTTCTATATATAAAATAAGGCATAATATATATATATACACACATATATCTACGTGCATGCAAATAGCACTAGGCTAATCATGATATATATTATGTATGTTACTATTGCATGCAAATATACACACACTTTAAGTTATATTATACTAACGTAACTAAACTTCTGCATGCATGAAATTACTTTAGTTACGTGGCATTCAATTACTAATTCATAGTGCCTAAGTCATTTAGTAAGGTAGCAGATGAAGTTAATCCATTACCACATATACACACACGTGGTGAGGCATGCAATTATACATAGTTTTATATTATGAAAGTTATCAAGTTAAAATAGTAGATAAGTTACAAGTGATCCTAGTAAGCACTTTTGTGTTAGATTAGTAACACACATACACACCAAACATAGCCACGTATGATTATGTTTCACTTGACTCATCAATTTCCAACTTAAATTCATCTAATTAAGTAAGCTTATATATATGTTAGGTTACCCTATTCATTTGACGGATGACTAGCTTAAATCAAAGCACCCATCACATGTGTAGTTAATAAAAATAAAGTATAATTAGAACAATAGAATAGCTAATTAGCGATGCGGCATAGTTGAGTCGTGCGACTTTTATATCAATATCATCGATCACTTTCGTATTTTATCGGAAGTTGTATAAAGGTGGGGTAACTCTTGATCCGTAAGTGTGTCGTCTTTTTATAATCATTGTTGTTCCATGTGTCGTTTATTTGAACAAATGAATGGACTCTCCTTCCGGGAAGTCAAATAATGAATGAATGGGATTCACTTTCGGGTAATCCAAATGAAATGAATCCTTCGGGATTAATGCTAGCTAATGGACCGTCTCACGAGTGGTGGTCAATAATGAATGAATGGTTCTTATAAACTATATCGTGTGACAATTGGTTATAATCGCTACGGTGTTCCCATTGAGTTTTTATACTCACGCCATATGTGTTATATTTCTATTACAGTGAGGATAGGCGGTGGGTGACAAAAGAGAACAGGTCTCCTCCACCTTTTTGTTAATATTTTTCTAAAATATGGGTTTGTAATAAATGTAAGTACTTTTGTACAAATCCTTTGCTTGATTGTTTTTTTTGTAATAATATATATAAATATTACGTTATTGGAAAAACAAAAAGAATCTTACCCATTTTAAATATTTTATTAATTTATCTATTTCAAGAAAGCTTTGCAATAATATAATCCCGATACGAGAAAAGCAAGTTTAGTGTCCTCCCGAGCCTAGCGGGTTCGGGCGCCACGAGTGGTATCGAGCCGGTCTCTTTTTCGTAGATTTGGGAAAAAAAAAAAAAAAAAACGGGGTTTGATTAGTCTATTTTTAATTGTATTGTCGAGGGAGAACCGTACTCGTGTCTACATTCCCGCGCCTATTCCTAAGGTATTGCGTGAATTAAGTGTTTTTCTGTATATGAAGCATAAGTTAGATTATGATTGGTTACGAGATTTTGATCATGTCAACATGACAAGTTTTAATTGTGATATATATATATATATATATATATATATATATATATAAAAACCGGTGTTGCAATATGCACATACACGTAATGTATTATTAATATATATAAAATAAAAGGCATAAGTGACATTAATTAATATACACTTAATGTGTGTATACATGTAAGTAAACTAATATGCATGCCTAATATTATATAAATAAATGTGATATACGTATTAATGTAGTCTAATAGATAAGTTTGCTATAAATATATTATATTATATATATAGATATGTATAAGTTAAACATATGCATGCATGAAACCACTATGTGCTACATGGCAATCTGTTATTAATTCTTAGTGCATAAGTTTTGTAATAACTAGCCAAATGGAGGCTAATTCATTGCACACTCAGCAACATGTCATTAAGATTTATAAAAGTAATATTACTCTCATGTTGCATGTCTATGTTAATTGGTTATGTCTCTTTGGAAACTAATCTCTCTCGCATGCGGTCTTTTTTTTTTTATGTCCCCATTGTTGGCTTTTGATAATTTATAGTTGTAGTAATTAGTAATAGTCAAATGAATTTTCATTTCTTTTCCATGAACTTTTGTGTTGAGCTTATATGCCTTGGTATTAGTTATTCGAACATTTATCTTGTTATTTATTTCTCTTGAGATTACATGTATACCTCAATACCAAATTTACTAGAATCATGATTACCGCAACTTTGATTTTGACAAAGGAACAATCATGAGAATATAGAATAATTTAGTGATACTTTAGAATTTCACCATCATAAACATATTTGCACGATGATTTTAGAACCTTTGTTATAAGATATGGTTGAAATATCAAGTTTACTTATAGATAATGTATTTCCTTATAAATGTTTTAGGATGACTATGATACACACCGCTAGGAAACATGTTGGAAACACGAGTAGAGCTTATTGGACAAATCGTAGATATACGACACATATGCGAGTCTCTGGCCAAGATCTTGCAAGTCATATTACTATGATGACACGCCACTAAACTGCGACAATGCGTGCGGGTTATACCATCACGTATCTCGTGGCATCGGTCACGATTATTAGAAGCGCCGAACCCCACAAGGGTATACTCCAAACGATTTTTGATGATATGGTTGAAATGGATTCTTGTGGTGGGCCGTAAATTAACTACAACCGTTTATGTGAAGGAGTTACGCATATATGGCGACAACATAATAAACATGAACAGCGGGGTCGTCTATCGGAGCACAAGGCTGAAAAGCTTAAACGAAAAGCTTTTCGTTTGCAAGAAAAGGCTCGAGGCTTGCCTTCGAGAGGCCTACTATCACACGAAGATGCCCACCGTTTTCAATTTGAGGAAGGGAATAGAACCTCGAGAATGTGGAGCCTCGGCGAGTGGTATGATGATGTCACTCCATCACAGGAATCGGGGCCCGAACTAGATGGTCGTGTAGGAGGACAACCACCACTAGTTTTTATCTTGAGGAGGAAAGCCAAGGAGTGCTACCTATTCGGGAGAGGGTATATAATAGAGGCACACACACCTAAAAGATATATAAAAAAAAAAAGGTAGTGTACTTGATGTATATATATACGAGTTTGGTAGATCGAGTCTATCTTGTTTTGCATTTGACATAGGGATATATGGTAGGTCGTCTGGCTCATGTTTTATACCAAGGTTGAGCATGTAGTCTCATTTTTGGTGTATGTATTGTATATAAAGATGGTTGTAAAGCCCTGGTTGCAATATTAAAAAAATATGATGCGTAGTTATGGTTTGATTCTATTTCTACTTCTTTAAATATCATTTATTTCTATTCCGATATTCATATAACTCATCGAAAATTTGCGTATTTAGGAGAATCATGCCAAGAAGATTATTACATGGAAGAAATGATCCATCTGGGGAACCCCACGAATCAAGAACATGCTACAACCGATCTTTGGAGAATCGAGAGCCAACTTTGCTAGAGACTTTTTGAACACTTTACAGGATTTTTACGCAACAACAAACTCCCATTAACAATGTACGTGATGAACCACAACCAGAAATGCAAACAAATGAAGTGGTCGAGCAATTTCGTCGTTCGCACCACCAGGTTTAAAGGAAAAGAAGGACCCGTTGCCAAGAATGGTTGCTCGAACTGGAACGTATATTTGATCATATGGAATGTACGGAAGAACAAAAGGTTCGGTGTGCTATTTTTCAATTAGCTGAGGATGCTGGACATTGGTGGGCATCACATGCTAGGACGATGACAGAGGAACAAAAACAAACTTTGACCTGGAATGAGTTTAAGGAGATAATTATGGATCGATATTTTCCTCAATATATTCGAGATCAAAAAGAAACCGAGTTTTTAAACTTGAAGCAAGGAATTCTTCCAGTAATGGAGTATGAAAGGCGTTTTAATCAATTATCTCGATACGCCCCATATTTAGCAGATACCGAACAGAAGAAAGCTAGAAGATTTGAAAGGGGATTACGTCCTGAAATAGGAGGAATAGTATCAGGACTAAAACTACCAACTTATAGAGAAGTTGTGGAACGTGCTCAAGTGGTTTCGACCAGCTTGAATCTAGAAGCCCCATTACCAAAACCGCAAGACATGATCGGAAAGAGAAAATGGGACCCGCGTAACAAAAGAAATAATGTTCAACAAGTTAAGAAGTGGAGGCCAACTGGAGCACCAACCTTAGAAAACAAATCAATATGCTCAAAGTGTGGAAAACAACATGTAGGGGAATGTCTCGAGGAAGAGTAATATATGTTTTAAATGTCATAAACCAGGACATCGAGCCATGGAATGTCCCACTTTGGTAGTACTTTAGATCCAAAAAGAAGGGAAAAGCTCGAGTCTTTGCCATGACACAAGACCAAAAACAAGATGAAACGGAGACCATGTCGGTATGTTGCCGTATTTAATGTTCTAGCGCTTACGCTATTTGATTCGAAGCATCGCATTCATTTATGTCGATAGTTTTACAAAGAAACTTGACTTACGATATGAGTTTGAGGATATTGAACTAGAGGTTAGCATTCTTTCTCGGTAAAACTATTAAAACTAATTGCATGGTGAAAGGTGTAAAGCTAGAACTAAATGGCAACAAGATGGAAGCTGATTTACATGTGTTAGAAATGAAGGACTTTGATATCATTTTGGGAATGGATTGGTTAAGTAAGAATCATGCTACCATTCATTGTCACAAAAGGAAATAGATTTTCAAGGACCGGAGAGCTTAAATTTACCTTTTATGGTGCGAAGGGCAATGTAGAACCACGAATACAATAACAAAAGAATGAAAGCGGTGAAGGTGTTAAGAAAGCGAGGAAGTCAAGGATTCTTGGTTAATGTAATGAGTACAAAAACGTCCGAGTTAACAATAGGCCGCGTACGGTGAGTCGGAGACTATTCGATGTATTTCCAAATGATTTACCAGAATCCCACCGACATGACATGGGTTGAGTTTACAATAGATTTGATACACGGAGCAACACCTATATCAAAAGCACCTTATCGAATGGCACCGAAACAACGCAAGAGTTAAAAGTTCAAATTCAAGAATTGTTAGATAAAGGTTACATCGGGCCTAGTGTTTCACCATGGGGAGCACTTGTGTTATTTGTGCGAAGAAGAAAGATGGAACGCTCGAATGTGTATAGATTACGAGAAACTCAACCGATTAACTATCAAAAACAAATATCCACTCGCCGAGAATCGATGATCTTTTTGATCGGTTGAACGACGCTAGTGTATTCTCAAAGATTGACTTGAGATCGGGTACCATCAATTGAAAATTAAGGAATGTGATATCCCTAAGACAACATTTCGAACACGATACGGGCACTACGAGTTTATAGTAATGCCATTTGGTTTGTCCAATGCGCGGGGAGTTTTCATGGATCGATGAATAGAATATTTCACCCATACTTGGATCGATTTTGTCATAGTCTTTATTGATGACATTTTGATATACTCAAGTAGTAAAGAACAACATGAGGAACACCTTAGGATTGTTCTAGAAACGTTACGTCGGGAAAAATTATATGCTAAGTTTAGCAAATGTGAATTCGGCTTAGCCGAGTAATGTTTCTAGGCCATATTGTCACTTTGTAATGGAATCGAGGTAGATCCGGCCAAAGTTGATGCGATAAACCGGAAAACACCAAAAAATGCAAGTGAAGTACGGAGTTTCTTAGGCTTAGCCGGTTATTATAGAAGATTTATCCAGGATTTCTCTAAGATTGCGGGACCAATGACTCGACTAACCCGAAAGGATATAAAGTTCCAATGGACAAGAGAATGCGAAGAAAGTTTCCAAAAGCTAAAACAAAAAACTGGTTACGGCACCAATTTTAGCTATTACGGATGGGTCCGAAGGATTTGTTATTTATACGATGCTTGAAATTCGGACTGGGGTGTTCTAATGCGGCATGGAAAGGTTATTGCTTATGCATCAAGACAATTGAAACCTCATGAGTTTAATTACCCTACCCATGATCCGGAATTAGCGGTGGTGGTACATGCATTGAAGATTTGGCGTCATTATTTGTATGGCGGCAAATGTGAAATTTACACGATCACAAAAGCTTAAAGTCTTCTTTACACGAAGGAACTAAACATGCGCCGAGAAGATGGTTGGAATTAGTTAAAGATTACGATGCGATTATTCATTACCATCCTGGTAAGGCAAATGTAGTAGGCTGGTGCATTAAGTAGAAAGATCGAAGGACAATCGGCTAAATTACCTACGCAACAAGACTCCTAATACAGAATTCGCCAAATTAAATCTCATCTTTGTGAAACCTCCTAGTACCACTATTGCAATGATAGCAACACTAACAATTCAACCTACCTGAGGGACCGAATCAAGGAGGCTCGGAGTAATGATGGATTTCTATGCAAGGTAAAAGATCGAGTACTCACCGGTTATATCAAGGTTTTGCTATTGCACGGATAGAACACTTCGATGTACGAAAAAGAAGATTATGTGTGCCCAAGGATGAAAAGTTAAGAAAGGAAATTCTTGAAGAAGCTCATAACACTCCATATTCAGCTCATCCAGGAGGAACGAAGATGTATAAAGATTTGAAAGAAACCTATTGGTGGCGGAACATGAAACGTTCAATCGGAGAATTTGTAGAAAGATGTTTGACATGCCAACGAGTGAAAGCGAGCATCAACGACCATCCGGATTACTCCATCCGGCGGAAATTCGAATGGAAATGGGAACATATTACTATGGACTTTGTAACCGGATTACCAAAGACAATAAAGGGTTACACACTATTTGGGTGATCATCGATAGACTCACAAAGTCGCACACTTTTTACCCGTGAAGATGACTTTTAACATGGAGCGTTTAGCTCAAATTTACATAGAAGGGTTGTTAGGTTACATGGAGTTCCAGATCTATTGTGTCTGATCGAGATCCGAGATTTACTTCAAAATTTTGGAAGAGTTTACAAAGAGCCATGGGAACAAACCTTAGTTTTAGCACAGCATACCACCCACAAACAGATGGTCAATTTGAAAGGACCATCCAAACATTGGAAGACATGCTTAGAGCTTGTATGTTGGATCTTGGTGGAAGTTGGGACACGTATTTGCCACTAGTCGACCGCCTACAACAATAGCTATCAAGCTACCATAGGAATGGCACCATATGAGGCACTTTATGGAAGGAAATGCGGATCACCACTCATTGGGACGAAGTTGGCGAACGGAGAATTTTAGGTCCAGAAATCATTGAGTGAACAACTAGAGTGATTACAAAGATCAGAGATAAAATTAAATCATCCCAGGACCGACAAAAATCTTATGCTAATACTCATAGAAAGGATCTACAATTTGACGTTGGTGAAAAGGTATTCCTTAAAATGGCACCTATGAAAGGAGTAGTCGATTTGGAAAGAAAGGTAAATTAAAGCCAAGGTTTATAGGTCCATTTGAAATTCGGAAAGAATAGGAGTTGTAGCCTATTGTTTGGCCCTACCCCCGGACTTAGCATTGCTATCCATAATGTCTTTCATGTTTCGATGCTCGAGAAAGTATATTCCGGATACTAGTCATATCATTAACTTTGAAAACCTTGAGACTAATAAGCGATCTCACTTATGAAGAAACTCCTATAGCTATTTTGGGAAGAAAAGTTCACACCTTAAGGAATAGAGAAATACCTCTGGTGTTGGTACAATGGAGCAAGCATGGGAAGGAGGAAGCAACATGGGAACGAGAAGATGAAATTCAAACCAAATACCCACATATTCCAACCCAAGTAAGTTAATTTCGAGGACGAAATTTTTATAAGTAGGGGATAGTGTAGCGACTCAATTTTTTCCAAAAGTCGCATTCGTTAGAGTTTTACCTTTCATGTTATTCTTCATATTAATTTTAATAAATAATTCATGAATAGGATTATTTATTAATAAGTACTACATATATAGTGTTCATTAAATAACGCCTAAGAATAATATTATTGTTAAAAGAAATAACATAAAACCTAAAAGGTATTATATAAAATGTTTTTCTATATATAAAATAAGGCATAATATATATATACACACATATATCTACGTGCATGCAAATAGCAGTAGGCTAATCATGATATATATTATGTATGTTACTATTGCATGCAAATATACACACACTTTAAGTTATATTATACTAATGTAACTAAACTTCTGCATGCATGAAATTACTTTAGTTACGTGGCATTCAATTACTAATTCCTAGTGCCTAAGTCATTTAGTAAGGTAGCAGATGAAGTTAATCCATTACCACATATACACACACGTGGTGAGGCATGCAATTATACATAGTTTTATATTATGAAAGTTATCAAGTTAAAATAGTAGATAAGTTACAAGTGATCCTAGTAAGCACTTTTGTGTTAGATTAGTAACACACATACACACCAAACATAGCCACGTATGATTATGTTTCAGCTTGACTCATCAATTTCCAACTTAAGTTCATCTAATTAAGTAAGCTATATATATATGTTAGGTTACCCTATTCATTTGACGGATGACTAGCTTAAATCAAAGCACCCATCACATGTGTAGTTAATAAAAATAAAGTATAATTAAAACAATAGAATAGCTAATTAGCGATGCGATAGTTGAGTCGTGCGACTTTTATATCAACATCATCGATCACTCGTATTTTATCGGAAGTCGTATAAAGGTGGGGTAACTCTTGATCCGTAAGTGTGTCGTCTTTGTTATAATCATTGTTGTTCCATGTGTCGTTTATTTGAACAAATGAATGGACTCTCCTTCCCGGAAGTCAAAGAATGAATGAATGAGATTCACTTTCGGGTAATCCAAATGAAATAAATCCTTCGGGATTAATGCTAGCTAATGGACCGTCTCACGAGTGGTCCGTCAATAATGAATGAATGGTTCTTATAAACTATATCGTGTGACAATTGGTTATAATCGCTACGGTGTTCCCATTAAGTTTTTATACTCACGCCATATGTGTTATATTTCTATTACAGTGAGGATAGGGCAAATGGCCGATGACAATGAGGAACGGGTCTCCTCCACCTTTTGTTAATATTTTTCTAAACTATGGGTTTGTAATAAACAGAAGTAGTTTTGTACAAATCCTTTGCTTGACTTATTTTTTTTTTGTAATAATATATATAAATATTACGTTATTGGAAAAACAAAAAGAATCTTACCCATTTTAAATATTTTATTAATTTATCTATTTCAAGAAAGCTTTCGCAATAATATAATCTGATACGAGAAAAGCAAGTTTAGTGTCCTCCCGAGCCTAGCGGGTTCGGGCGCCACATAAAACATGCATGAAAAAATACTTATCAAATATCATCAAATTTAAATATTTTCTATAAATCATTTATGACTTTATAATTTAATTTATTGAGTATATTTAAATAAATTAATATAATGGCAACCAACTTTTGATAAGTAATTAATACAATGTAGTTGTTAGTGAATTAAATTTATATTCAATTATTCATTTGCTATAATGATAAGATATGCCAAATTTTTATTTTGATAGTTTTTAGTATTATTTTTTTATATAGTATTGAATTTCAAAAGAATGTGTAGTTAATTCAATATAAAAATATAAATAAGATAAAATATTATATATATGTATATAAACAATTATTTAAAATCGGTACTAGTCTCGGATATTCGGTTCGGTATTGTTCGATTCAAATTTTGGTACGAATATTTAAAAATTCCAGAACCGTACCATGAAAAATTTTCAGATGCGGTTCGGTTTGGGAAAAGTCAAAAATCAATGGATATTTTCATTTCGGATATCAATTTGTGTACGGTGATCTCCAAGTCCTATGCATTCGCCCGATTAAACCCATCTCCAGTCTTATAAATGGTAGTCCAAAATTATTATTAAGTGGATTACTTAGTGATTATTATTAAACAAATGACCTACGAGACTCAGTTTACTTAACAAAGCTCACGAGACCCAAAGTAAATAATATCTCTCCATTCATTTTAAGTAAACTAAATTTTCCCATCAAGTACTCTGTGATTTGGACTATTATCAAAATAGTTACTGGCTTATTCATTATAGGGACTTCATTGGGATAATTTCATGTAGGGTGGCAATTTGAGACGACACGAACACGACCACCTAACTTATAGGGTTTGGACAAAGTGTTATCGGGCCGATCCAATAAGAACGATAACAAATCGGGTCCATATCGGGCCAACCCGATAAGCCCATTAAACCCGATAAGACCCAATAACACAAATAATATTTTTTTACACAACTTTTTTCATTCTAACTTCCTTAGGGGCTTTATATGTGATAAATATTTGAAGAAAAAAATAATATTATACTATATTAGTAAATGGTTTAACGAGTCAAATGCTCTAAATTGTCCAAATGAGCCAAAAGTTAATAATAATTAATAAAAAATATAAATAAATTTACTTATCGGGCTTAACGGGCCGTGCCTGGCTATCGGGTTTTTATCGTGTCGTGTTCGGGTTATCATTTTCGACCCGTTAAGCTATCGGGTCGTGTTCGGGTTAGTGCTTATTGGGTCGTGCTCTTATCGGACCGGCCCCATAAAGGCACAGCCCGCCCAGTTTGCCACCCCTAAGTTCATGGGCCTTTTCACTGTCTGTTTGAGTGACAGACCTATTTCCAAGCTAGGAATTTACTACTAGAAGAACATACATAACCTTATAGGATTTTAGAGGACCTCCCAGAACTTCATATGACCTTTTAGGATCTCCCAGGACTTCGAAGGTCCTTTCAGGATCTCCCAAGACTGCATATGACCTTCCAAAACTTTCCATTACTTTGTAAATCCCTCCAAAACTAAGATAGGAGTGAGTTGTAGATTCCCACTAAGTGACATCCCTTCATGATTGGTCAAATAAATGAAGAGTTAGTAATTTATCATGAGACATAAATGAATGGTCATAACCATTGGTTATAGAAGTACATCCAAAGGTTGGTGAAAACATTTATGAAGAGATGTAACTTAAACCATTAGATTGTAACCAATTTTCAAGGATGCGATCTAATGGTCAAGATTCATCTAAACTAGGGGACATGACTTTACACAAATTGACACCTACAAATGTATAAATAGGACCCCTCTCAGTCCATTTTCTTCACCCCTAGCGTAATCAATTTGTGAGCAGTGTTCATTATTGGAAGACAGATGTTCACGATCCTATAACACCAATGTAGAGGATGAAATCTATTCAAAAATTCATCTCAAAATAAAACTCATTATAATCTTTTCAAGCAAAAACATAAAAAGTATTGAACAACACATCCATTCATAACATCTAATAGAGGTTTCAATTTCATTTGATCCCACTTATGCTTGCTACAAGATTTTCCTTCCGGTCTGTCATATTTCACTTGTTGATTACCTTTATGTTATGCATATTTGCAATGGATTTTTATGTTTTGAGGAAGCTAATAAAGATAGGCTCCGTTCCATTGTGAAACATGCCATCAAAAATGCCTCTGACACAGTGTTAAAACCTTCAAAAACCTTTTACGAGCTTTTTAGGAAAATGGACATTTCTAATCTCCTTGTTAAAGAAGTCGATCACTCTTTTTGGCAAGAGGTTACTGTTCTGTACTATTAACCCGGAAGATGAACTTTGTGGTTTCATTTATATTCTATATAATCCGGTGGTTTAATCTCATGTGAGTTTTCTTAGCCACGTACTAAGAGCTTTTCAACACCATGTATGCCTTGGGATATGTCATGCTTCCAACAAGAATTAGGCATCGTATTTGCTGATTCACTAAAGTCTCCGCTAAGTCTCACCAGAACAAGCATGTCTCCACACTAACATTGTTAAAAAAAAAATCAACCAAAATTAGAGAGGAGTCTATATATATATATATATATATATATATATATATATATATATATATATAGGGATATGATCAAATGAGACCAGGGCTTTAGGTAAGAACATGAGACCACATCTACACCTTTTGATTTAGTATCTAATGGCCCGATTTTACCCATCTATTTTAGTTATGGTAGTGGCAAACAAGGGTAGGAAAGTAATTACTCTAATTATTCCAAGGATATAATTGTAAACCCCTAATTTTTGAATTTGGTAAGTCTATCGTTTCTTATTCATATCCCGCGATTTTCTCCACTTCTCCATCACGACACCGATCCTTTCTCTCATCATCTGCTTCAACCCATCGCCAGTCTCCTAATTCTCGATTTCGCTGGAATAGACATATTCATCTCTCCACCACAACACCGGTCGCTGGAATAGGTGTCTTCACTGCTTCTGCCTCTTCTCCACGACATCGTCCCGTCGGTGCATTCTTCAAAGGATAATTAAACTGGTTCGATTTTTCTTCTTATATTCAACACGGTAGGGTTTAATCTGCACAATCGCACGAATCATCTCCTATTTCCATAACGGTTATCGCACAAAAAATTGTAAGTTATCTGTGATTTTTATTTCCTTTTTTATTTTTGTGTTTGTTGATATTAGGGTTCCAATTTGGGTTTTTATTATTAATTTCTATTGTTCTTATTTGTTTAATTTTAGGGAATAAACTTCTAGGTGTAAGAACATGAGTTCGACCTAGTGTTTGAAATATGTGTAATTAGTGTTTTGAATCATGTGAACTTAGATATAGAATTCTGTGTGTTTAGCTATAGAATTCTGTGTGTTCTATTTTATGTGGGTTTTAATTTTGGGGGATTGTTGAATGAGATTTAATTGGTGGGGGCATGTATATTTGATTTGGAATCATGTGAACTTAGATATAGAATTCTGTGTGTGTAGGTATATAATAATGTGGTTATGGTTTATGTGTTGCATTTCCCTGCTCAGTTTCCCTTTTGGATGATGTGAACTTAGATATAGAATTATGTGTGTTTAGCTATAGAATTCTGTGTGTTTAGTTATAGAATTCTGTGTGAGTTGGTATATTTGATTTGGAATCATGTGAACTTAGCTATAGAATTCTGTGTGTGTAGCTATATAATTACTGTGTGTTTAGCTATATAATTCTCGTGTGTTCTATTTTATGTGGGTTTTAATTTTGGGGGATTGTTGAATGAGATTTAATTGGTGGGGGCATGTATATTTGATTTGGAATCATGTGAACTTAGATATAGAATTACGTGTGTGTGTAGGTATATAATAATGTGGTTATGGTTTATGTGTTGCATTTCCTGCGCTCGCCTTTCCTTTTGGATGATGTGAACTTAGATATAGAATTCTGTGTTTAGCTATAGAATTATGTGTGTTTAGTTATAGAATTCTCGTGTGAGTTGGTATATTTGATTTGGAATCATGTGAACTTAGCTATAGAATTCGTGTGTGTAGCTATATAATTCTATGTGTTTAGTTATACAATACATTAGTTGTATGTTTTGGTAAATAATTGGTTCTATTTTTTTATGTAGGTCTTGTTTTACCAACTAAATGGCAAAAACAAGGGGAAAAGGGCTCGGGGAGTGGGGACGAAGCGATGGTCGGGGAAGAGGAAAAAGAACTTATATACGACATTATCGACTAGGTCGAACCCAGGTGTTGGTGAATGCGCTTGTAATCTTTCCCCGGCTCAGATTGATGCCATTGTTGATATGGGATTTGGAAGTCTGCTTTCCCTTTCAATTGTTGACTTCCCAACTCAGCTAATGTATTGGCTAGTTGCAAATTTTAACCCGGCTAGCTCGGAGTTGTTGTTGGATAGTATGAGGCGCATTCGCATTGAACCGAATGATGTGCGGAGAGTATTGGTTCCCGATGGGCAAAGAAACCAATAGTGAAGAAAACAAAATCGGAGACTTGCGATTTGTACACTGGATGGCCTGCTATGTTCGGTAGGGAGGATTACAAGGTAACACCGAAGCAAGTGGCTGATAAAATGCTGAGTTTTGTGGATGGCGGTGATTGGTTTAGAAGGTTGTTCTTGATATTGGTCGAGTACCTTATCATTGGTAATTTTTCATCTGCATATGTGTATCCCCACTTGCTTAAAAGCCTTGTAGACGTCGAAAATGTTAGGAACTTAGCATGGTGTGAGCATACACTTACTACATTGGTTGAAAAGAGAGTCGCTGCGTCGCCTAAGATAACACCGAATTTAATGGGCCCTTCTTGTTTTTGGAGGTATTATTTCCCACAATTTTTTTTTGTTTTTGATTTTTTTGGAGTATGTTCTTTTTGATGTAATCTATGTAATTGCCGCAGGTTTTTACGTTGACAGAGTTAAGTGCGTGAGACGTAGTGTTCCAGGACGGTCCCCATCGTGTCGGCTTGGAGCGGGGACAAACTAAAGGAAAGGAACAACAAGGAAATCGACCTTGGTGGGTTTGGGATGGGGCTTATCGAGCCCCGTTTGATGGGGAAGCACAAACCGAGCCGCCGAATTTGGCTTGGAAGGAGAAGGATCTTTTCTGGTCGGGGACCTCGTCATCCCGGCCGATCGAAGGTTGTTCATCCGCATGTGTATCTTAGTTTTATGTTATGTGCATTCGGAAGATAATTTTGTGTTTGTAGTTTTAGGATTATGTGCATTTAGTGTTTCAAATATGTGTAATTAGTGTTAAATTATGTATATCCTATTTATGCACATTCAGGTTAGTGACTATGTGCATTTAGGTGTATATTATGTGCATTTAGTGTTTCAAATATGTGCCATTAGTGTTTAAATATGTGTATTCTAATTATGTACATTCAGGTTAGTGATTTGGTGTATTCAAGAATTATGTGTAGTTAGTTTTATATTATGTGCATTTAGTGTTTCAAATATGTGTAATTAGTGGCCAAATTATGTGTATTCTATTTATGTACACTCATGTTAGTGATTATGTGTATTCAAGTTTATATTATGTGCATTTAGTGTTTGAAATATGTATAATTAGTGTTTAAATTATGTATATTATAATTATGTACATTCAGGTTAGTGATTACGTGCATATACACTCACTGATTTTATACACATATTTTTGATGTGCGGGGGGATTCTTGGTCGATTACTTGATGATTAAAATGTTTGTCCTCCGATGTTGTCGAGATTATATCTATTCTTGATCTGCTCCAAAGGACTTGGTCGAGGATGCAGAATTTGCCATGGTTGGGAACGTTGCGAAGGGTTTCTTATGCTCAACTGCATTACCGGGTGGGGTTCGCCGTTCGGACGATGGTATGGAAGGGACTAAAAGTCAACAGAATGAAGCCTTTTGGAGCAAGCGGAGAATATTCTTTGCAATTGAGGCAATTGAAAGTGCATTTACGAAGAGAGATGAATTCAAGAAATGGTGTGATGAGGCACCAAGCTTTTCTATCGGCTTGACTCAAGATACCAATGTCGGTAGATGGGAGGACATTCTTGACACGTCTCGGCACTATGAGAAGAGTGTCAACGAAGAGGAGATGTGCGAGATGGTGGTATGGCAAGCGTGGAGGTTGGGGTATTATATATGTTTGCATTACTTATATAGTATGATTTATCGGTTTTGCCTTTAAGTATTTTTTTAGTTCACACTATTGTATGCTCTGCGCAGTTCGGAAATGAATGTTGGGGCTGCGATGCAAGCGGGGATCGAAAAACCAACTACCGTATGTTTAAATTAGTAAAATATTATCTGCATTTAGGGTTGTAATTATGTTTATTTAGTTCTGTTTTTATGTTTAGTTAGTTACATTATGTATAGGTAGTTTTATTTTGTGTATAAGTAGCTTTATTTTTATATGTTTTTGGTTTATAGGTGGAAGATTAAAGAGATTGGTGGCCCCTGGGCATGACGCGCCTCGAGTGAGAATCCAAAGACCGTAAGTATTTTTTCCCCATCTTTTATGATTTACTTCATCAATGTGTATACGAGTTCATAATTATTCTTATTTGGTTCGTAGGATGTCGAAACGGAGGTTGGTGGCGTGAAACCTAGTGGCTTTAGGGAGGTCGAGGGCGTGCGATATTGCCTTAGAAAGATCTAAGAAGGTTTTTTCCTGTAGAGCTACTAGGAAGACAAAGCAAAGTGCGGTACTGTCTTCGCCATTTGTGACTAGACAGATCGACGTCTGCTCGAAGCCAAATCAAAATGAGAACATGATTGCGAAATGGCTTTTTGAAAATCCTGGGTCGAACAAGTAAGGACTCGTTTACTAGATGAGTAATTAGCTTCATTTGTTTTATCTACGCTGTAATTGTTTTTTTCCATATAGAGATGATATCGTATTTAACGCCGGTGACAAACTTTTGTCGAGGGAAATTATGGAGACTATGCGTCCGGAGGTTACATTAATGTTTCTATTTTGGACCTTTGGGCATGGATGTTGAATGGTATGGAGGGACTGAGGAGTAGCAGTTCGCCGAACAGATTTTTTGCTTCTTGTTTTTTGACGGTATGTTTATCCTATTTTTATTTTCTTGTTTTCAGTTTTCTTTGGTGTTTCAAGTCTTAAAATCCGTGTTTTATTTTTTTTATATTTGTGTATATGTGTTGTAGTTGTTCACGATCGTTAGTCCGGGGGATGGCTTAGATGAGAACACTGTGTATCAGTCGTTTGTGCAAGGACTCGACACAGAGTTCGGTGACCCGAGCTCCGATAAATTGAACAACTTTGACATGGTAAGCAATGGTAATTAATCTCATTATTTTTTCAAATCTTTTCTGTTAATTACCAAGACCCTAATGTATAGCGTGTTTCGATTTTTCTTCCCGATTTGTAAGAGCGAGCACATCTTTCCGGTGACCTTTGATGTCAAGAGGTTTCACCGCCATATTATCGACAACTCGTCTGCAGGGTGGAAGCGATCGGGAGAAATATGGAGACTTGCCGGACAAGTTGGTGAGCTTTTTTTGGTTTTTGTGTTGCATTTCCTTGCTTAGTTTGCCTGTTGGATGATGTGAACTTAGATATAGAATTCTATGTATTTAGCTATGAAATTATGTGTGGTTAGTTATAGAATTCCCTGTGTGTGTGGGAATATTTGATTTGGAATCATGTGGACTTAGATATAGAATTACATTTGTTTAGGTATATAATAATGTGTTTATGGTTTATGTGTTGCATTTCCTTGCTCGATTCCTTTTGGATGATGTGAACTTAGATATAGAAGTCTGTGTGTTTAGCTATTATATTCTGTGTGTTTAGCTATAGGATTCTGTGTGAGTAGGAATATTTGATTTGGAATCATGTGGACTTAGATATAGAATTCTGTTTGTTTAGGTATATAATAATGTGTTTATGGTTTATGTGTTGCATTTCCTTGCTCAGTTCCCCTTTTGGATGATGTGAACTTAGATATAGAAGTCTGTGTGTTTAGCTATTATATTCTGTGTGTTTAGCTATAGGATTCTGTGTGAGTAGGTATATTTGATTGGGATCATGTGAACCTAGCTATAGAATTCTGTGTGTTTAGTTATAGAATTCTGTGTGTTTAGTTATATAATATTGGGTATATGGTTTATGCTAATGGATAGTTAGTTGTATGTTTTTGGTAAATAATTTTGTTTTACTCAGCATCTATATGCCTTGGATAGCATACTGTCATGGAATTATGTGTTTTAGTTGTAGAATTATGTGTCTTAGTTGTTGAATTTGTTTTCCATGGTATATTGTGCGAGGTTCGGATGTTTGCAAACTACTTGGAGACTAAAGACGCGCCGCAAATGGCTAGTATTGTCCGGAAGTTCTCCCCGTGTAGACTATGCATGCCTTGGAGAGATACCACAAACAAAGTTGATTGTGGTATATATGCCATGAGGCATATGGAGAGCTACATGGGCGGTGGCACCAAGGGATGGGATTGTGGTTTGGAGAAGAGTAATGCGTCCCAACTGTCTACTAACTTACGCATGAAGTACTCACCGCAATAATCCTACACCATAGCAATGAGCAAAAGGATAGATGTTTGGAAGAAGCCGAAAGTTACGGACGGGGAAGATCATATTGTAGTTTTGTTTTAAACAGACAATGTAGTATGCGCAGAACCGTGCTCAACATTTTTGTATAGTTAGGTTACTATCATTAGTGCTTTTTTGTCTTTGGGAGCCATTTTGCATATGACTTAGATGGTCTTGAATTGTGGATATGAATGGTTCAGACGTGGGGTGTTTTCTCTTTAATCAATGTAAATTTGCATTTTCACGTACATATGGTCTAATGTTGTTATACAACATTATTATTGTATTGTAGTTATTACATTGTATGTCTTACGCACAAAATTATGTACGATTAAGTATCCCCTAACCCAAAATCGTATACACATTATTATATAACTAAACACACATTATTCTATTGCTAAATACACATGTTCCCAAAACAAGTACACATGCTTGCAAAAAAAAAAAAAAAACAGTTCTATTACTAAACAAACATTATTGTGAAACTAAAAACACATAATTCTACATCTAAATACACATAATCCCAAACCAAAATATACTTGCGCTAAATAACAAAAAACAATATGCTATTACTAAACAAACATTATTGAAAAACTAAAAACACATAATTCCACATCTAAAAACACATAACTCCAAATCAAATATACATGCTTGTACAAAATAACAAAAAACAACATGCTATTACTAAAAAACATGATTACATAACTAAAATCACATAATTCTACATCTTTAAACACATAATTCCAAAACATACGTTTATTGATCTTGATGTTGTCATTGAAGAACGATGTGTGTTTAATACACGATAATGTGTAAATAGTTTCCCGATATTGTATGTTTATGTTCGAAATTATGTAAACAAATCATAAATTGCCTCGGGGTGTGCTTGTGCGGGTCGGGCATGTCCTGCATGTTATGTGTTGCAACCTTACCGCATGTCCCACATTTTCTTTTCAGTTTTGTGCTTGCTTTTATGGCTTTTTCTCTTTGGCTTTGGATCCCTTTTGAGATGACTACCACTTTTTTGTTCTTGGCTTGTTTTGGCGGTAGCACTAAATGTTTAATTGTGAGGTTGAGCCGCAATAGGTTTCCATTCGATTGTTTGCTAGGCATTGTATTTTCGCGTTGTTCCTCTAATAGCTTAGCTTTCTCGTTCGATATGATACGAGATAGACTTGACAATTTCCCAATATCCCTTGCGCAAGACCGATCAAATTTGTGAAAATCCGCCCACAGGTGTTTAGTGTTCTTGCACCTCTATCCCTCCCGGAAATTGGTACATGTGCCCATTCTTAGCTAAAGAATTATATGAGGTTGCTTTCATCCAACGTCTTTGCCAAATATGGAGCTGAATTTCATCGCAATCCTTGAGTATTACAAATATATGTCGACACAGAGTCGCATCTGTTCGAACAATTTGCAACTACATTTGGGTGATACATCTACCTTGCACTTTGTTACTTGAAACACCTCACTTTCTTCCTTTATTGTGTACGAGATCTCGTTTGTATTGTCATTGATCGTATAATCGAGCAATGGTAACACGCTTCTTTAATTTCCTTGCTCACTTCATAGAATATGGCGTGTGTGTATACTAAAGAAGCATGCTTTTCAATTTTCAATGGTGTCCGGCAATCCTAGGAAGGGAGGTTTGGCACTCGATTATTCAACTTATCACTAGAATGTCGTTGGGATTCCATTGCGCTCTCGAAATGCATTACAAATTCCACCAAGTTTGATTGGGGATTTGTAAAATTACCAAACCAAATTATTTGTGCTTTCCGAGAGTGACGTAGTTTTCGAAGTCCACTCATGGGCACGTCTCTAAAATATGCGGGAATCCAACTCACGTATATCATACATAACCGTGAACCATGGGTGTGATGCTTTAGATTGAAGTCGGCCATAATTTCGTGCCCACGTTTCTTCAAATTCAGCTATTGTAATGTAGTTATCCCACACTATTGATTTAAACCGATTAATGAAAATTTTATCTTTGAACAGGTTGGGGCCGACTTTGACACTGACTTTCTCCATTATGTGCCACATACACAACTTTGTGTTTCTTTGTCTTGAAGACGGATTTGATGGCATTCTTCATCATGGCGGGTCTTGGTCTCATTACTTATATAATATGGTTCCTTAGCAACAACATCTAAGAATCGTCCGAACAACCACGTATATGACTCCTCATCCTCTCTCAAAAATAAGGCCAGCTGCAAAAGTTACACACCTACGATGGTTATCTACCCCGGTGAATGGAGCGAACACCATCTTATACCGCTATGAAATTTATTATTAGTACCTGATTTTAATAACTATGTAAACATTTTTAAGAGTATAAGTGTACACAATTACATTATTATATACACATGTATGAAATCTATTTTGAGTATCTGATTTCAATAACTATCTAAACATTTTTATGAGTATAAGTGTACACACAATTACATTATTATGTACACATATTAACTCGAATATGTATAACACCAACGTAATAAAATAACATGTTACCCAGTTTATGTAACTAAATGGACAGTATATAAGGATAAATGTAAACTATTGTAATCACAAATATGCAATATAAATTAGTGCGATGAATTATATTACCGGTTGGTATTGTACGTAGCATCAAATGATATTACATCGCCAAATACGTCATAGTTCATTATAGTTTGCACCGGTGCCCAAAAGAGTCGCGTTAGTTGTTCATCTTGATCAACGTCATAATCGAATACTATTCCCGGGATTTGCCTCTTCTTTGCCTAAGGAATTTGTCTATCACCAATTGTGCATCCGCACCGCATATGTATGCTTTCGAGGTCTCGTTTGAAATTTTTAAAATCAATTTTGAGTGCCCCAACCCGAATAACCGCCACCATTTCTCTATAAAGCTCGTGTTGTTTTGCACTCCCAATGTTTGCCCGTGTGCAATTTATGATTAATTGTTGGTGCCCGAAGTTTAGGTTCCTATTCACCTTCAAGAATTGCTTGTGTTTATCAATTGTCATCGGATGAGTGTGTCTTTCCTCAAACATCTTTACCTTATATGAACCGGCGCTAGTGTATTCAAAAATACAAACGTGCATTGCACCCAACTCGGTTCGAGGCTCTCTTTCGTGTCCCCTGTTTTGGGATGTTGCCGTCATGCTCAGATGCCTCACCAGGTATGGGTTTTTTAGAGTTCTTGTAGCCCTCTCTATTGCAAACCACGTATTGCACGCGAATATCCTCGTTCTTGAATTTCTTCGTAGTGCTTCTTCTAACGTCGAAGCCACTACACAAACCATAATCCTTATAAAATTGTATTCCTGCCTCTAATGTACGGAAATGCATGTTGGCACGAGGGATTTTTTCTTGTTCAACCTCTGGGATCCAATATTTAGTCGATCCAGGTGAGATTTCGAGCCTCTGACCAACGTGAACTGTGTAATCTGGATCTTGATCTGCAAAAACACAATATTTTGATATTAAAACAACAAATTCTGAATTCTATTTACACGTTTTTAAAGGCATTGTGTAAATCCATACTTACGTAAGCTATTTTGGATATATTATAGGTGTTACACATTTTTACCAATAAATACACAGATTCGAGACACTATATACACATTTCATTAATACTAACTAAACACACATATGTACGTATATATGTGTTACATTATATGTGATACATATTTTCATAATAAATACACAAATTCAAACACTATACTGATTTGCAAAGCTATATGCACAGAATTACAAAGCTATATGCACAGAATTATAAAGCTATATGCACAGAATTCCAAAGCTATATGCACAAAATTCCAAAGCTATATGCACATAATTACAAAGCTATATGCACAGAATTACAAAGCTATATGCACATAATTCCAAAGCTATAGGTACATAATTATTTGGAGAATTTTTTTATTGTGCAACATTACATGCATTCGAACCACATATTTTTTCTGATGAATTGGTGTCAAATATTACCTTGTTGTGACTGTTTTGTGTAGGGGTATCATGTAATATCGTGACATTGCAAAACCGATCCCGTTGACGTGAATTTTTTGGTGTTTTTGATGACGGGGTGAATTTTGTTGGTTCGATTTCAGCGTGGGATTTCTTTGTTTTCTACGTTGCTTTGATCGTGGGAGAAGATGATGTTGAAGTCGATATCGGGCGATGGGAGGAGAAGTTCTTTGTGATTTTTTTGTGGTTTTTGGACGATGCTTCACGTTGGTATGGAAGATGGTGAATTTGGTAAGATTCTATTCCTTGATTTTAGGAAGATAGTTATTTTGGCTGATTTTAACATTCCAATGGTACCCTATTTGGTCCCCACTATTTTTTAATTACTCTAAAATGTCATTAAATCCTAGCCTTTCAATTTATTTTGGTTCAAGGGTGTGGATTGAGTCTCATGTTCCTACCTATAGCTATGGTCTAATAGGATCTCATCCCTATATATATATATATATATATATATATGTATATTTGAAACTAGGAGTCCATATTTTTAATACCCGTCCTAGGTTCGAGGCGAACCCGCCCCATCTAGGCCCGACCAAGCGGGTCTTGGGTATAATTTAAGTAATAAACTTTTAATATTGTATTTCTAAATCTTTCTTTCATGATATAGACTATATTGCATTAGTTGTTTAAGATGAATTTAGCTTTCCAATAATTTCAAAAGATAATTTATAGTTAAAAGTATTCATTTTTCTTTTTAGATTTTAAAGTAATATATTACAAATATTACGCTATTTCGTATAACTAGAAATAAAAGCTTAGAATATCAATAAATGATAAATTTAGTAAACCTCTATTACACAATGATATTTTATAACCTTAGCTCAATGACATTGGCTATTGACTTAGGAAAGTATAATAAATAATAACTTTGATAAATTGATATGAAATAAAAATTTATGTAAGTGTATGGTTTCAATGTCTCAATTTCTTGATTAGGCGGCTACTCAAGTTTAGGTGCAATACTAATCATTTAACTAATTATAATTCAATTAATTTTCTTGATACGACGATGAGTGTAGTTATGGTTATTAATAAGTCAAATATAATCAAATTAAAATACTTTTTATGAATCTTATATGATTTTATAATTTAGTTTATTGTGCATATTTAAATAAAATAATATGATGGCAAACAATTTTTGATAAATAATTAATGTAATGTAACTCTTAATAAATTAAATTCATAATTAATTATTCATTTGATATATTGTTAAAGTATGCTAGAATTTTAATTTGATACTTTTTTAGTATTATGTTTTATATAGTATTGAATTTCAAAGGAATGTGTAGTTAATTCAATATCAAAATATAAATATGGATACATGTATGGTATATATACTTATAAAATTATATATTTTTAATATTATTGTAAAATACAAACATTAAATATAATTAGATAAACAATGATTCTAGCATAAAAATCTAAAATTTCTTAAATACTCGAATCTAAAATGTGATAACTCATATGAATACACAAAAAAATGTCTTTGAAAATAAAAGCAATAGAATAAATTCTATCTCTTTACACGTGTAGATGTATCCATGGAGTATCCATAAAGTATAATATTAGATTATCCTCGTAGAAGTGTCCGTGTTTCCTAGGTTTTAACTATTCTCAATATGCAACATACTTTGTATTTTCCCCATATAGAAACGTCTAAAATATGCTTATGCAATGAGTAAAAAAACATAAACTAACGAGTTTTAAATAGGATAAAATTCATTTTACTCCTCAGTACTATTGCTTTTGTATCAAACACTTCTACCTACTCTCAAAAGTCAAAACCTTCATGTAGTCCCTAAGCTGGTAAAGATGTATTTGATAGACAAAAATACCCTTGAAATATGTATAAATATATAATTAAAAAATTTATCTCCTTATAATTAAATTGCAATTAATTTGATTCAAGATATTAATTAATTCTAATTTTACTAAATAACTATACCTATAGTTAAATAAAAAATGAACAAAATAGAAAAAGATATCATTATCATTATATGTGTATATATTACTTTTAAAAGTAATTATTAAATTTGTATACTAATTGATATTCTTAAATATTTATATTAAATTAGATGTGATATATGTACAACATATTAACCAATATACAAATTTATTTTATGAACGAAAAAGTAAATAGTTTATTAGTTTATACAAATCAAAATTCTCATTTTTATTTTTAATTAAAGGTATTTTTGTCGATCAATATAGCTTTTATACATTTAAGGGGGTCTTTGAAGGTTTTTCATAGTAGAGGGGAATTGATACAAAACCAACACTAAAGAAAGTGAATTTTACCCAATTAAATAAAATAAGAATAATAAAATATCATTGATTTGGAAATATTAAATTAAATGATGGGATAATTACAAAAACCCTTAAGGTTTGGGCTAATTACACAAAAAAATCCAAAGGTTTATGAAAATTAAAAAAACTCCTTGAGGTTTGATTACATCTTACATTTTCTCTCTATAAGTTAAAAGCATATCAAAAATCACCGATATTTATAAAAATACTACGATTCTTACCCCTTAAATTTAACGCATAACCAAACCCGATGTTTTTTTTTTTTAAATTTTGAAACATTTCTGGTTTATTTGTAATTAGCCCAAATCTTAGGGGTGTTTTTGTAATTATCCCTTAAATGATTTTTAAAAGGGAATTCGTTCTTATTGCAAACCACGAGGCATCAAGAACCATTTTTTGGTGGCAAAAATGAGGGCGCTTTTTCTTCTTCCTGCGCAGCTTCTTCCAATTTCTAGGCGCATTTTCCCCGTCAAAATCTCCAACCCGCTAACAAATTCGACCCATTTTTCCTCCACTCCCACTAATCATCTTTACCAAACCACTCCAATTTTCTCTGCAAAAATGGCCTCCGGGTGTTGGGCGCGGCGGGCGTGTTGTGGTCAGAGATTTGATTTATCCTGGAATATCCCACAAATCACACCAACAAGATGATGGCAAAATTAAATAATACCGACAGAAAAAATAAAATGTACTGCGGTGATTTTACGTGGTTCGGCAAAATCCGCCCACGTCCACGAGAGTTTCCGTTTCTTTACTAATAAAGAATTTCCCGATCAAGAAAATACACCCTTGAGTTTTATGGACCAAACCCAAGAATAAAAGACTCTCGTCAACCACTTTACTAATATCAAAGAACACTCTCCCCAACCCCTTTGTTATCGAGAGAAAAATACCCCGTATTTCCCCGCACCTATCACAATTTGACTCACCCAAATTGATCTCCCCAGGTGTGTACACTCATTTTTCCTCTCCACCCGGTTGGATGGCCAAGCAACTTCACTTGCTTGCCATACTTTCTCCCTGCACTCCCATTCTCTATTTATAGAGAAAAATGGCAGAAGCTTTCAACATATGGTTGGTCTTACTCAATTTTTCTATGCTTGGACGGTGCCAAATTGTTTGGCAAAGTTTGGCACCTCCCATTAACATTGTTTGTGTGGTTGGTAGCCTAACACGAATCGACCTCATCCCAGCTCACTCACACCATCACCCTCCCGAGTCAGCTCGGCCAACCCGTCACCGTCGTGGCCGCTGCCGGTGTCTCAGATTCTGATTTCAGGCATGTCATTCATCTCATTCTTTAATCAGGAACTCACACAATTTTTCTGCTTTCACACACACATATATATATATATATATATATATTTTGGCGACTGTGGTGTACACTAGTGGAATTGATGTTGTTCTGGTTGTGTTTGATTTTATTTGAGCTTCGAGTTAGTGGGTAGTATTTTTAATTAGCGTGGGATGGGATAATACCCGAGTTGCTTGTGGAAAATGAATTCTTGAATTTTTCTGTAATGCTATTTGATATTGTGCTTACATGCGTCCCCTGCAGTTGAAGAGTTTTCATTTTGAAGCCAGTGACGAATACCAACTTAGAAACGAAAACAGATATGTGATATTCATGTCCAAACACAGTTGAAAACGATAGTTTGTGTTTTTTTTTTTTTTTTAAAGCCCTTTGTTTTCGTGTTGGATTGGGATGTGTGGGTTTGGAATGAATCCATACCTAAAAGGGAAGAACAAAAAAACTCTTTTCTTCGGGTTTATGTAGATAGCACGTTCGAACTGCAATGGGAGGTGCACTGATACACATATCAATGATATATTATTTGGTAAGAAAGAATAATGATATGTTATCATGTCCAACTAATCGATACCTGGTTGTGAATGGACATCTAGCATTCGTCAAAGGAAATCACTTGGTAGTATCTGTAGAGTTTTGAATGATATATGTTAACTGAAGATAAGTAATTTTGTAGTAAATGATTGTTAAGTGATTGATTGACGTTTAAGACATGCATTGCCTTCTATATTAGATCAGATACTCGAAACAATTGTGCTGTTTCAAATTGATTATTGTGGCCCGTGAAGGGCTTGCGAAAATGATAAAACTTGATTTGTACAAAATTATTGTATTTATGTGACTGTGTGTATACTTTAAGAAAACAGGTGTTTTCAAAATGGAATATTTAGGTGTAATTGCTCTTGCATGGTGTGTTGTTTATGGGTGACAATTTGGTAGAATGCCTTAAAGCTAAAGGTACTTTCGAAAGCAGGTTTTAACTTCACATTATGTTTTCTCTTCTTCTCCAGTAAAGAGAAAGTTGTGTTCTGCAAATTATATATGGTTGAAGATGCAAAAACAACTCTTTGAAATTACAGGCCAGTTACGAGGATTTAACGGAACCTCCCAAGTTTCAGTTTTTGTAAAAGTGAGTTGTGCCAATTACAATTTATTTGAATACACATAAGATCTGAATATAAAACTCGAATTTGTTTCTTGAAATTAAACTATGTTGTTCAAACCATTATGTTTGCTGATATTTTTTACAATTATAAAAATGTTAAATAAATGACACAATTTAATTTGTATTTCGTTTAATTCAAATGGACAATGGTGTAATTATGGCTCAATGTACATAAGTAATTATCTGAAATTCTGCTTTATGTTTGCCAAAGTTGCTAGGTGGAAGGGGAGGGTGCAGAAAAGACTATAAATATGTGGCTAAATGGCCATATTGAGTGTGTTCCCTTGTGTCTCTGAAAATAAGATATTTCTCTGTGAAGAAAAAAGGAAAAAGAAAAAAAAAAAGAAAAAAGAAATCAGCAAAGGCCTGCTTGCAGGACTGACTAATATCTAACCGTGGTATGAAGGAAAGAAGGAACCAACGGATACTGACAATTGTTTTTTGGTTCTGCATTAGATTCTTACTGAAAGTTGTTAGTTACCATATTGGCTAGCAGCATAAATACCGTGCATTTTGTGGTAACAGGACTGTGGTTGCTGAGGTAACCTCATGACTAGTTATCACTGAATTCTATTACATCTTTGTTTGGCTTCATTTTAAAAATATATATCTTATTGTTTCCTTGTTTTATATTCATGAAATATGAGAATGGGGTTGGTGAATAGATTGCTGTAGCTTTAATGTTATCAACCATTTATTGAGTAGACAATTGCGTCATTCTTGTTAAGTGGGTAGGTGCCACTTATACATGTGCATGCATATAAATATGAAGGTTGATGACCGGTTTACACAAATATAATTAGCTTCATTATGACAGATTATACATTTCCCGTTTGTCTTGTTTTATTGTCTATTGCTGTTGCAGGTTTGCCATTGAATGTACGCTATTCAAACAGTGGCTGAAAAACATACAAACAGAAACAGGACTGCTGTCTAATGGGTCGATGTCCTTAAGACAGGTTATCGTTCAGGTTTGTGATTGCAAATCTCACTGTCTAGCGACTTCTCAAGATTGCAGCTATTAATTTTCCATCCAGTGGGCTAAAGTTTTTATGTCGGATATTTTACAGTAAAGTTGATTAAATGTCAGTATGATAATAGAATTGATACGAAGCTGAAGAGTTTTAGAAATCACATTCTTTTTCATTGTATGTTTAAATTTTAAAACTAAGTATCACACGATTGACTTATATGGTGCTGAAGAGTGTTAGAAGTCAATTTCTTTTTTCAGTATATGTTTAAATGTTGAAAGTACGTATCACACGGTTAACTTTTTGTCATATGGCATTTAAAATTTTTTAGTTAAAACTTTGCCACTTTGCTTTGTGTGTGAGTTTGTAGTGTTAATTAATTTTAGACAATTAATTGACACTATAAACTTCACACCACCGACCCCACATAGTGGGATAAGGTGCAGTTGATGATGATGATTAAGGTCTAACTTTATCCTCAAGTTGTCTAACTTCTTTTACTGTTGCTGGAACAGGGGGTAGATATGTTCGGCAATCGTGTTGGATTTCTGAAGTTCAAAGCAGATGTAATTGATAAAGAAACAGGAAGCAAGGTATCTTGCTTTCCTGTAATAAGACTGTTCTTGACTCACTCGACTGGAGGAGACTAAAAATATTCTTTATAATTATCTTCTTCACCTTTTTCTTTACTATAAGGAGGGTTAGTAGGATTCGTGCAGCTTAGAACTCGTCTTGTCCCTGAACATATAATTAGTATTATATTGAGGAGAGAAGGCAGATAGATAATTGTTTTCTCCCACTATAAGTCGACATCATTGGTTAAGCTGGAATATTTCTCTATTTTATTTTATTTTATTTTTATTTTGCACATATAGGATTTTGTAGTTTCATTTATATACAAAACATGGACAGGTTCCAGGCATTGTTTTTGCACGAGGACCGGCTGTTGCGGTGCTAATCCTTTTGGAATCGGATGGAGAGACCTATGCTGTGCTGACAGAGCAGGTAAATTTCCTTATATTTTTTAATGTAAGCATTTAAAATTATGAAACACTATTACCTCCTAAACATCTTATCGACTTTCATGAACATGGAAGGTTAGGGTCCCTGTTGGGAAGCTTATATTGGAATTACCGGCCGGAATGTTGGATGATGACAAAGGCGATGTAGTTGGAACAGCTGTTCGTGAGGTCTCTCTCTCTCTCTCTCTCAACGTAGCTTCTTCTGTTGTCAGTGATATTTACTCCACATATCGTCAGTATTACTCAAACCTTCATTATGCGTTATTTGCAATTGTATTCAAGAATTAAATTGCGCACTAGTTCAACATCTTTGTCTGTAACGTGAATGTCAAAGTAGTCGTAGTTTCAATTTCACTTCTTGGATCAGATGTCTTGACAGGTTGAGGAGGAGACTGGATTGCACTTGAATCTGGATGATCTTGTTGATCTTACTGCCTTTCTAGATCCATCAACCGGATGTAGAGTATTCCCTTCTCCGGTGCGTAGTCTTTTCTATTTCGAGCTTATGTTTTATTTTTTAATTTTTTTAGGGTTACTTACAAAAAGCACCCTTGAGGTTTGACCTAATTACAAAAAAACTCAGCTATTTTTTGAAATTACAAAAAAAAAAAAAAAAACCTCTTGAGGTTTTATTTTGTCTAACATTTAACCCCTTCGTAAGCAAAAAAATTCAAAATCTCCCTTCATATTTATAAAATCATGGCATTATACCCCTTAATTTTAACACTGAATCAAACCTGATGGTACTTTTTGTAATTTTGAAAGTTAGCCCTTTTTTTTTTTTTCGTAATTAGGTCAAACTTCAGGGGTACTTTTTGTAATTATCCCTTTTTTTAGTTGCTGTGGCAGGATAATTATTGGTGTATCATATATGTATGGCACATTATCTGCTTGAATTCATCATCAATGTATAAAAAAAACATAGCAACCAGCAGTTGACTTCTGTTTTCAGAGCTGAACTTGTCTTGTTTTCATAAAATCGAGGGATAATTACAAAAACTACCCCTGAGGTTTGAGTTAATTACAACAAAACTCAGAGAGTTTTGAAAATTACAAAGAAACCCTTGAGGTTTGACTGCGTATTACACTTTACCCCATTCATAAGCAAAAACATTTCAAACACCCCCTTTACACTTGTAATTATGTTACACTTACTCCCTTACATTTAAAACAGAATCAAACCTTAAGGTTTTTTTTTTTTTTTGTAAATTTTGAAACAAATCTGAGATCTTTTGTAGTTTACCCAATTCTCATGGGTAGTTTTTGTAATTATCCCTAAAATCCACTATAATTTAGGTTGGTGGGCAAAATTGCAAAATTGGTCCTGTAACTATAGCGCGGTAGCAAAAAGGTCATGTAAAAATCATATTTTGCAAAAAAGTCTTATAATTATAGCAAACTCTCGATTTTGGTCCTGCAAAATACACGGTTTGCAAAATAGTTCTGTAACTATATGAAATCTCATTTTGGTACTAATTTCACCGGATTTCAATCACGTGAGCGGCACATGTAGTTCCCAATTTCCGATGACATAAGGACCAAAATTGAGATTTTCATATAATTACAGGACTACTTTGCAAACCATGCATTTTGCAGGACCAAAATCGAGAGTTTGCTATAATTACAGGACTTTTTTGCAAAATTTAATTTTTACAGGACCTTTTTTGTTACCGTCCTATAGTTACAGGACTAATTTTGCTTTTTTACCGAGTGTTAATTCAGTTCAAAGATAATGCCCGTTGTTGATCATCGTTGTGTCTTCTTCTGTTTTTCGTAAATCGTTCAAACTGATACTTTGGATATTATTAGGGTGGATGCGACGAAGAGATTGGTCTGTTTTTGTACAGAGGAAGTGTGGATAAAGAGATTATAAAACAGCTACAAGGGAAACAAACAGGTCTTGAGACCATGGCGAGATGATCCGTGTGCACGTGGTTCCCTATAAAAACCTGTGGCGGATGACAGCTGATGCAAAAGTCCTGATGGCTATTGCCCTCTACGAAATGGCCATGAGAGACGGCCTTCTGCCGCCACTGAAAAACTGAGCTTGCCACTGGAAATATGGTTTCCCGGTCCCGGTTGGTCTTTTTGTGATTCGTTGCTAACGAAACCCATCAGCACGAGTACCTCTCGAGTAGTTTGTGTATGTTTTGATCATAGAATAGCAGTGCAGTTTATTTGAGTTTCTATCTACATTGATGATAAGCTCAATCCTGGAGAAAAATTGTTTGGTATGTAGGAATAGAGTGAAAATAAAATAGTCCTTTTTTCATTAAATAAACAGTGCGTGTCCTCATGTTTTACCTATTTACAGTCAATTAGGAGTAAATTTAAATTTATTTTTGACAATATTATCTGTATAAATTTTTAAGAATAACAGTAGGTTGGGGTTTCGACGGGTTTGTTAAAAATTAAGGGGCGATTAGATATACTTCCATTTTGAAAATTTTCATTTTGCTTCCATTTTTGGAAAACATTCTATTTTTTCTAATATTACCATAACTTTCTAATTGCAAGAAAATAACATTATTGATAAATAATTAATTATTTAAACTTATAAGTACGTCCATTGATATTTGAGTTTTTATTAAGCCATAATTGTTAGATCATATATGCCCACCTATTTATTAATTTTACATATATTATCATTTGATATATGGCTAATTGCATGCTACCCAATTAGAATATTGATTTGGTCAAAAATTTGATTCAATTCTGCGCTAAATGGACATTGCTATCCAATTGTGATTGCCCTAAATAAAATGGGTTCGTGAATGTGAGATGAATTTATTTGTTGGACCATAGGAAGACAAACACTTCTGCGGGATGTCGCATCTGCATCGTCTGGATCACGTATCCGATACGATAATTTATCCGATATTTCGTGGATACTCCATGTATATATCCGATAGAATTTATTCTATTGCTCATTTTTCAGTAATTTTTGTCATATTTCAAATTTGACCACTTATAATTTTTTTTTATGCTTAAAACATTGTTTCTTTAATTATACTTGGTACGCATGCATTTTCAATAATATAAATATATATATATATATATATAGGGGATCAAGTGAGACCATGTCTCTAGGTGAGACACAATGGACTAATCTCAACCATCCCCCACTATTAATCAATGTGTATGATTTAATGGATAAAAAATATATTAAAATATTAATTTAATCAATATAAGGGTAGTAGGGTAAAATAACATAACAAGTTAGTTACAAAAATGGAATCAAATCTCTTTCTCTCTCATACATCTCCCAATTTCCCAAATCTCACGTCTCTCTCTCTCTCTCTCTCTCTCTCTCTCTCTCTCTCTCTCTCTCTCTCTCTCTCTCTCTCTCTCCCTCCATTAACGCAAATAAAGAAAATTGTGAAGAACTCGAAAATTACAGAGAAAAAACAAGAAAAATCGGTGCAATATTACAAAGAAATAACGAACAGTGAGTTCGAAAACTAAATATGCAACAAAACTCAACTAAATATGCATTATCTGAAAACTATCTATGCAGCGTAAAAAAACTAATATGTAGTACAATATATCCAACTATGCAAGACGTCATAAACTATGCAACAAAATCAACTAACTATGTATTATCTAGAAACTATCTATGCATTGTGGAATAACTAAATATGCAAAGATACATTATGTAACATCCCATTTTTATAATTTCCAAAAGCAACATCCCATTTTCATAACTAAATATACATTATATTGAACATATTTATGCAGTGTAGTATAACTACATATGCAGTACGTTATATTCAATCATGTCTTGTTTTCATAAAACAGTGCCAACAAAATAACTAAATATGCATTATTTGATGTCTAATTATGCAGTAAAAGAACCCTAACTATGCTGTAAAATAAAAATATTTGGAAAGAAAACAGGTTCCTTAAAATCCGCCACAAAATCCTAAGTGAGTGTCAATTTCAAATTCATAAAATCCGCTGGGACCACTAATTTGAATTACAAAATTACAATCTTACCCTTAAAATCAGCGAAAATTAGGAAATAATTAAAAAAACTGAATTAATCACATCCCTTCATTTTTTAAGATCAATGGGTAAGATGAGTCCACACTGTCTCACCTAGGGAGGGTGGTCTCATTTGAACCAAATCCTATATATATATATATATATATATATATATATCGTCTTACCAGTATCCTTACAATTTCAAAATATGTCGTCTTCCCATACCCATGTCGTATCGTATCCCGTATCCGTATCAGTGCTTCACTTGGGCCTTTTGTTTTTTTTAAAATAATTATTTATGAAACAATGCATTCAAACAAGAAATCACACTCAATCATCAATCCCATGTTTTTTATCTTTGTTTCTGATTTTCATTTGACAGAAAGTTGTTAGAGCCAAATGGTGAAACCAGGGAAGAAGTACTAAGAAATACCCTCAAATGTTAGTACAAACACAAGCAACATGCACTTACAATCTTACAACAATCATGTGGCCTAATTTTGGGAGTGGGATTTTAGCACAAAACTACCAAAATGATGCCCACCCCCTTTATTATTTTTCATGATAATTTCTCTCTATAAATTACATATCAAAGAGTACAGTATAACTCTACACCCCAAAATCAGGCACAAATTTAACATGTAGTGGAGCTTAAACTTTGCTGGCAACAAAATCTGCATTAGTTGCTTCCCAGATAGTGGTACCATCACAGGTGCAAAGCTTTTTGTAGTTCTCACCAACTCCTGCACTTCTAGCAACCACGGCAGCCGCAATACCCTCGTCCGATTTATCTTCTTTTCCATACACCACTATGGATCGTCCGATAAGATCGGCAACTCTCAGCTTTTCTTTGGCCCCGGAAAAGAAGGCTTCGCCTTTTTCATCAGCGTCTAATGTTCCCAGGTCACCGAGTGGCTGAAAGATCAAAATCATGGATTAAGGGAAATACACCAAAACAAAGTATTTATAAGCAAAAAAGTGGAAAACCTCCAAAAATTAAAAAAACTACAGATCCAAAAGATTAAGTACAATGAGCATGTTGTTAGATACTTCATCAATGAGTACAAGCACAGCCTAAGATTCAACTTTCATCCTTTATCTGGTCAGACCATAAAACTTTGGGTTAATTATAAAAATACCCTTGAGGTTTAGTCTAATTACAAACACGCACAACTATCCTTCAAACTTACAAATAGACATTCGTTTCTATTTTACAATTGCACCTCAAGAGGGGGATATTTGTTAAGTAAATATGAAACTCAAGGGGCTGTTTGTAATACCTTAAGGAGGTGTAATAGTAATATTGAAAGATTGAAGGAGTTTTTTTGTAATTAGGTGAAACCTTAGGGGTAGCTTTTGTAATTTACCCTAAGACTTAAGAGAGAGGTTGAGACATCAGGTTCTTAATTGATCAAATTGCGGTTGAAATGGGGACCGTAGGATTAAATATGTGATTTCGGGGTAGGAGAAAAAGAGTAATATGATCCAGAGTGCAGGGGATTAGGCACATGACACCAACCTCTTTTTCGTTCTTGGTTGGATCGAACACTTTACCAGTGCTTGCAGCACCTTTTGTCAAATCACCAAATTCATTGATGGACCAACCATGCTTTCCAGGAGGCAAACCACTGAAGTTAGCTTCTATCCTAGCCAGTTCCATACTCACTTGAGCTAACCGAACAACTCCAAATATAGATGGACCTTTAAATTCAGCAACGGCAGCTGAAATTAAAAAATCTGCACCATAAAACCAAGCGTCACGACTCCATTAACTATAAATACCATGCTTCATAGATCCATAAAAAGCTAGAACAACGTCGCAAAAATAGCAAAATATCTAAATACAACATGCTCGCGTAACAAGAAAACAAACCCTTTTAAACCTTCTTATTTCCGAATTTATGAAGCTATAGAGAAGAATGACATGGAATATTTAAACTGCCGTTCGAGAGAACCAGAGCAAAGATTATTAAAGATAAAAACACAGAAATTAATATTCTACAAAAGTAGTCTCCGGTGTCCACAAGACATGGTTTCTCATCAATGAGACAAATCATCACCAGACAGAGAGAGCAATAGACGGGATGATAAGCGAAAGAAAAGATCATAGCTTACCTTCTGGTACTCCTTGTCCAATTAGCCTGGCTTTTCGACCAGTCTGCTCCAAGGCTTCGGTCAAGATTTTCACAGGTGAAGTCCCAAGAACCCGCACAACTTGATTTGTCAAGTCCACGTCCACATTTTTCACTCCTAAAAGTCAAACAATGAGTAGTAATTTACGTTAAAATGTGAAACAAACAAATTCAAGTGACCACTGGCAATACAAGCAGTATTACTAGTTCTCACCATCAACAGTCTGCAATTTAGTTTTGACTGACTTAACACAGCCCTCACATGACATATCCACCATAAATTCAGTCTGTCCACAAATAACGATGAGTAAGACAAATTGTGTTACATGGGCAAATGATGCCAATAGACACATAATGGTTTGTAATAAACATATTTTTTTTGCAGATAAATCACTATTAAAGCACACTGAGTCAAATTCGCCTCAGCCCAACCCCCACCCCTCAAACCAAAAGAAAATGAAGAAGAGATGGAAAAGGGAAACAACTAAACAGATTGCAACGGATAATTAACTCCAATAACTAAAAGAAAAATTGCACATGATAATGTACCGTTTACAGTCAATAGCCCTTTGCTGGGAATCACAACTTCCATAAAAATGAGATTATATTAATGAAAGTAATAAGGATAATGCAAGAATAAGAGAAAAAAAAAGCAAATAAAAGGATGTAGGATAATTTACGTACTTCGCTCAGAATAGACTATGTAACGGAGCCACCTAAAACTTCACACCCAATACCCAATTACACCAAAGAGAACAAGAATTTTCTCACTCTCAAGAGAACCTCAACCTTGTACTCAAAAATTACAAAACTACCTCCTTTTAAGTCGGTGATGTTTAAAGGAAAAAACAATGTGAAGAGATGCCTTTTATATATAGGCACTTCTCGATATCCCTCAATGATCACCAACTTAATTTTCTTATAATTTAATCACACGATGAATCTTCATTTCGTTACAAGAATTTGCCTTTTACCACATGGCAAATCTTCATTTGATGGCATGCAAGATTTTCATTTTGGCTTCCCCTTTCAATCACAAGGTAATATTCAGCAGAATTCAAAAATGATTTCCATTTGATTTACTCAAATCATGCTTCCTAAATCTCGCTCACCGAATTTTTCTAGACGTCCTCAATAAAATTGTTATAAAATTTCTCGAAAATAGTCACAGAGAAAATAAACTCTACATTCAACTTAACAACAATCTTATAAATTCATATCCATAGTGGCAAACTAATAAATTTCCAGGACTCAGTTGCGTCAATAATCAATTCAAAATATGTCGAAGCTTTTTCTCCTATTTAATCACTAAAAAGAACAGTATAATCACAAACAGAACTCACCAGTAATTCCGGCAAAACCGCACCATCCTGCAGGCCAAAATCAATAAAAACAACCACAAGTCAATTAAATTCGATGCTAAAAATCAAACCCTGATAATTAACAATTGCAAAAAAAAAAAAAAATTATTACCTGCGTTGCTGGTTTCTGATCCATTTCAGCAACAGCTGAAGATGAATTCTCAAAACCCTTCACAAGACCCAATTTTACGGGTTTATTAACGGGATTAGAAGAAAAAGTGAGAGACCCAAAGGATAAGTTTCTGGATAGGCTTAGGAAAGAAGCGGCGGAAGAGTGTGAAGTTGAAGAAGGCGTGGAGAGGGGAGAGAGAGCGAAGGCAGCTGGAATCGCAACTGTGGCTGCAATGGCGGTTGTTTTTGTCGTCACCACTGACCTCAAAAATGCCATTTTTCCTCTTTATGGTGATGTGAATTCTTTATTCAGCACAAGTACCGCAACAAAGTCTCGTGCGTTCTAGAATCTGGACTATTCGATACGTGCGTGGGAAATTTTTTATTTGGAAAACAGAGGAAATTAAGGGAGCCGCTATTTTTCTTGACCCCAACTTCTTATAAATACATCCCATCCCTATTTTTATAAAATTAAAATGACTTATATACCCTTATTGTCAAAAAAATACACCCCACTACTTTTTTTTTGAAGTGTGGTACGATCGTGCTCTATTTTAATACATGGCACGATCGTGCCACATTTTAAAATAAGGCACGATCGCGTGCCATATTTTAAAATAAGGCACGATCGTGACACACTTTTTACATCATTTTCTTAAAGAAAACCGATGTTAAAAGTGTGGCACGATAGTGCCCTATTTCAATACATGGCACGATCGTGCCTATTCGAACATGGCGAAAATATGGACGATCTTGAAACAAAAAATCCAAAAATTATAACACCACTTGAACTCAACCTATAAAACCTTTAATCTATTAAAAATGACACATTTTTGCACTTAATGCTACAATTAAAATGCACGGACCTTAATGAAAAGGTCGGTTTTAAGAGAGATTTCTTCTCCTCTCCTTTGAAGCATTGGGACATCGAATTAGAACCTGAATTTTGACTAGTAAACCAGTAAAAAGCATATAAAGATCCTATATATATAAGAGCTCTGGCTGATTTCCCTAGCTTATGGTGGTAGCTAAAAATAAAAATCAAGAATCAAACCCTAAGGAGAAAAAAAAATCGGAAAAAAATTTGGGAGTATTTAGAATTTTTGTGATAGTAAGTATAATAGTCATTTTAAATCATTTTAATTTTATGAAAATAGGGTATGGGGTGTATTTATAAAAAAAAAGGGTGCAAATAAGCGGCTCCGAAAATTAATTGATGACTCGTGGTATAGCTAGAGTTGTCAAAATGAGTAAACATGGTAAAAAAAAGTCGGCTGGACTTTATTTTTAGATACCTAAATGAATCGGGTATATTTAGCCGGTTCATTTGGTCTAGTTCATTGATGACCCGACATTTTAATGTGTATTTTTATGAGTTTGGTCGGATCCAACTCCAAAAATAGCAATATTTGACGAAAAATAATTTTAGAAAGTATTTTTAGGTGGAAAAATAATTATAACAAAATTTTTAAATGAGTTTGTTGTTATGTGTGTGTGTTATTTTTATTATTATGGATTATTTAGTTTTGTATATGAATAAATAAAGCATCTTCCTCTGGGTGTTTAAAAAAATAGTTTTGTGTATTTAGTTTAGCGTTATTGTTATGCATGTTTTCATTTAAAATTTTAATTTAAAAATAAAAACTTATTTGTTGTTTGGTTTATAGTTCAATAGTAGCCTTGCTTAGTCCAAAGTTCGATAAAGTTAAAATTAGATTCACAATATTGACTGTTAGTTAATGACCCGTTTAACCCAAAACTTGATTAGCATTAAACCCGTTAGGGCTGGCCAGAAAACCACTAAGATTGGCCTGAAAAGGGTTGGGCTAATCGAATTTGCTAAATTAAACAGGTGTAATAATTTTGATAATAAGAAGAATGCCTATATAAGTTAGCCCAAATTTTGGTAATATGAGCTAGTAATGCTAATAATATAATTGGCTAAATTATACAGGGCAAAATTTTGGAAAGAATATTGCTAATATTTTTATTTTTATTTTTTGATAAGACAAAGAGAATATTGCTAATATAATCTGCTAATAAGTTATACTAGAGCTACTTTTGGCAAATCTAATTTCGTGTAAATTATAATTGGTAAAAACATCTTCCACATTAATTAACTATAAATTATAATTGGTAAAAACATCCTCCACATTAATTAACTATATTTTTGGTAAGAATTAATTTGGTGGGAATAAAAAGACAAACGAATATAGGTAAATAATATTTATTGAATATTATAATAGGCAAGAAAAAAATTTGATTTGGTGATTTTAGGGTTTAATTTAGGACATGTAGAACAAGAAGAAGGCGCCTCATTGATTAATGCATGCTTTACCTCATGAATATTTCCTATAAATAAAGGAGGGCCTTAACACATTAATCATGATTATTAATAAATTATTATACATTAATCAACAAAATGTCGTCTCTATATCAGTTCATTGGAATCATTGCTCTAATTGTTTCTGGAGTAATTTTTGTTGGTGTCGTAGTTGTTTGGATAATAATTCGTTTCTTGGTCTCGCTACCCTGGAAAAACAAGTGATCAAGTATGAAATAATGATGGAGATAAGATCTGAATATCTATCATGATTAGCTTTTGTAGAATATTTTATTATCTTTTTAAAAGTTTTCAATAGTTATGAGTTTTATTGTGCTAGGAGTTTAATCCTATAAATTTTTGTTTTATTATTATTTTTAGTGTGGTTGAATTTTGATATTAATAAAATCGAGGATTTTCTCTCAATTCTTGTATCTTTTATCGTATTCATGCATACGGGGTGAGTTGTATCTTTGTTCATGCTTCTGACCGCATCAAGTATGAAGTTGAGTTTATAATTATAATTAATTAGTAGATATCTATGAATGGCTCTAGGTAATTATTATATCTTTTCTTTCGCCTTGTTGGTGATTATATATAGTGATTTTATCATTCCCAAGTTTATTTTGATCCCATGTAACACATAATTAATTTCGTACTCTTATTTTAGGGTTGAAAAATGAACCAAACTATTCAATCTTTCGATTCGAGATTGATTGTTAAAAGCTTGTTTTAGCTCGGTTTGTTAACATAACGAACCAAGTTTGAACACAATTTTTGGTTTCATAAGATGTAAAGCTCGGTTCGAGCTCGGATTGATTAGTTAAAAAAGAATAAAATATGTGTAAAAATATCAAAATACTCAAGCTCGATTCGTGTTCGGCTCGATTAAAGCTCGTTCGAGCTCGATTCGGTTAATAATCAACCCAAGCTCAATCACAATTTTTGAAGCTCGATTACAATTCAAACAAGCTTGAAAAATACTATGTTCAGCTCGACTCACTCGTTTACACCCCTATCTTATTTATTACACATGGAAAATACGTTATTTATCTTATTATATATTTTGAGTTATTCAAATCGATAAAATCAAAACTTATTAAAAATTTCTAATTATTCAAACAAATTATCAACATTAATTCAATTGCGAAACAATCTTGGAACTTTTTTTTTTTTAGGAACAATCTTGGAACTATTAAGCTAGCCTTTGGGTTAATCAATTTTGGCTAAATTACATTAGCCCTAATTTTGGTAAGAAAAATGCTAAATTATCACCAAATCTAGGGCTAATTGCACAAATTTAGTTTTCCATATATCAAAATTAATTGCACAAATTAAATTTATTGTTTTATCTACAGTTCGTTAATCCCGTTATATTTTGTAAGATTTAGGACCAATTTTCCATAATAACAATTTCGTGCGTTTGAAAAAAAAAGTCAAAAATAAAATGTGGCGCTCATAAATGATGCTCAAATTATATACACTTGCACCTTTACTTATTTCCGTAACATCTTCCACATTAATTAACTATCACCACAAGAAAAAATCAAATTGGATAACTATTAAGATAATTGTAAAGTGCACGTAAAATTATTGTAGGTTGATATTTACCAATAAAATCTAAATTATTGCTAAATATATAAACTTAAAAATAATTGGTGATTTGTCGGTAATGTGTTGGTATAGTTTGACAAAAATAATATTTTTTTATTCTGTAAGTATTTTGTACGTCACTTTAAAATTTAGTGTCATAATTATTTCAGGTGGTAAATTCGGTTGGCAAAACCGAAATCTCATGTAGTTTATATTTTTGGTAATAATTTGTGGCAATAAAAACCGAAACGAATAATAGTGAATATTAATATATATATATATATATATATATATATATATATATATATATAGGCAACAATGATTTTGATTTAGAGATTGTAGGGTTTATGGTAGGCGGAACATAGACGAATAGATATGACAATTTTGCCCTGATCCGTTGGTACCTATCATGTCCTGATTCATTGGGTCGTCCCGCCACGTGTCTGCCGATGCAGCGGATCTCGAGTATCACTTCCGTCCCCATGATTCTCCGCCTCGCCCCTCCGCACATAACAAATTTTTATAAATATTAATTTTATTTAATTCGGTCGAAGGGGTCGTCTCACCCCACCCCACCCCCTTCTAGGGACCGGGGGTGGTTAAGGTCATTAGGTGCCCGCCCCGCCCATCTCATTACCATCCCTAGTGACAAATGCAGCTTATTGATTATCCTTAACTTTAATATATCCTGAAAATAATGGAGGGCCTTAACATGTGATTATAAAACCTCGATGAGTTTTTTGTAATTTTCAAAACCTTTGGAGTTTTTTTGTAATTAGCCGAACCTTAGGGTGTTTTTGTACTTATCCCTTTATATAATTCTCCTTTCAAAATTGGTGAAAATGTGAACATCAGATGAAACATAAATACAACAGTAGCATGTAAGACTAAATTGAGTAATTGGGCCAAAAAAACATTGATTTATAATATGACCTTAGATGAATTATCTATATCACTCTTTATTTCTCCTTTCATCAATATCCTTAGATGAATTCACCAAACACTGGAAATCACAAGATCATTTTGTGGAAAAACAAAACAAAACAAAAAAAAAAAAAATCTCAATCAAACTAATTTGATAGAAATTGGACTCCTAACAGCACGTTTGGGGCTAGTTGAGCGCCAAAATATAGCTCCTTGCACAAATGTAGCATTAACAGGGGTGCCATATTTGCTAAAGCTTATCTCATATGTAATTTTTTGGTTCACTCCAGTAAAGGAAATAGTAGCAGGTGTGACACCAATAACAACACCACCCCCAGAATCGAGCTCGATCGAGACGGTATACGTCGCGTTCGCCTCTCCAACGTTCGTCACTGTCCTCGTGTACGTTTTCGTGTCAGACCCGAGTTCGACTGAGAACGACGGATAATTCAGTTGCGCTTCGGGTATGCTCGTTATATTCGAGCAAGAGACGGGTTGCTGGACGATGAACTGGATTTGCTTGTCTGAGTAGCCTAAACCACACAAGTAAGGGATGTAGTCTTGTGGTTGTAGATCATAAACTAGCCCTGGGTCATTTGCACTCGGGGGGTTAACGTGGCCTGCTCCGAGGGCAAATATGTCGGCTGACATGTATCGTTCGTCGTCTATGGCTCCACCGAGTAGGTTAACTTGAGTGGCGCTAGTCATTATAGCGGATTTGATCGCGGCAGGGGACCAATCAGGGTGCGCGCTTTTGAGCAATGCCGCAATGCCACTGAGATGAGGGCATGACATTGAAGTACCAGAGATAACGTTAAAAGTCGCCTTTTCGTTCGTGTAGTTGTCCACGGACACCGGCCATGCTGCTAGAATGCTGACACCAGGGCCGATGATGTCGGGTTTAAGGATGCCTGGACTGGCCAAACTCGGTCCTCTTGAGGAGAATGAGGCCACCATTGGAGCCATTTCGTTTCCTATATCCGTGCCTCCGAAAATAATGGTTGCGGTCGGATTTGAGGTTGAATTTATATACAATCTGATCTTTTCTCCTGCATCATAACTCACTTGACTGGCCGGAAGCACATGAGCGTCAGCTATGGTGCTATAGCCGTCTGGCTGGTCGTTCATCAGAATCATGGCGGCGCCACCAGCATCCTTCACCGTTTGCCCCTTGGCAATTCGCGCGATCCCGCCTCCTCTCTGGCAAAGTACAATTTTCCCTTTAACATCAATCTGGTCTAATGAGCCAGGACCACACAATACTGCAGTTTGATTCCCACCAGCACTGGGGTCAATCAAGGGCAGATATACATCAGATGGGAAGTCACTAGGCTGGAAAAGTGACTCGCCGTCGTATCCATCCGTGTTACCTAACACTGCCGACGCTATTAAATTTCTATCGATCGTGCTAGCACCAACAGTAAGAATCCAGGGTGCCTCATTAGACAACGACGCGCTAAACGGCCCGGAATTACCTGCCGAACAGCTCACGAAAATACCTTTCTGAATAGCCGCAAATGCGCCAACAGCAATACCATCGTCGAAAAACTCGACCGAACCTCCACCTAGCGAAAGGGACAACACATCAACCCCATCCTCAACGGCTGCATCCATCGCCGCCAATATGTCAGCATCGGAACACCCTTCGGCCGAACAAACTTTGTACATAGCCACGTGGGCACGCGGCGCCATCCCGACCGCGGTCCCACTAGCCACACCAAACACATTCGCGTCTTGCACGAAATTCCCACCAGCTGTGCTGGCAGTGTGAGTGCCATGGCCTTCGTCATCGACAGGTGGCCCTGGAAGACCGCTGACAAAATTCCTAGCGCCGATAAGCTTATTGTTACACGCCGTGCCACTAAACTCGCACTTCCCCTTCCACTTCTTAGGCGGAGGCGGCATATCTTTGTCGTCGAACGACGGATGGTCCGTGGCAATGCCCGTGTCCAAAAGTCCTATAATTACACCTTCACCATAATTTGAGCCCCTCCAAACTCCTAAATTCTGATTCAGCCCCAAGAAATTAGGACTGTGAGTTGTATGCAGGGGAATCTTCTTCTCTGGCCTTGCATTGATATATCCATCAATCTTCTCCATTTCTTTCACTTCTTCCGGGGACAGCTTCGCCGCGAAACCCGTGATCACGTTTCGATACGAATGAACCAATCGACTCGAACCCTCCTCGTCTGTCGTGGTTTTCGGCAAGAAAGAGTTGTACCAACTTGTTAGATCGTCGGAATCGGCCAAAACTCGGCCCGTAGGCAAATTGACATGGACAATGTAAGTATCCAAGTTACTATTAGGTGCATTTTCAAGTGTTGTAGCCTTAGTTATGGCTGGATTGGAAAAGACCATATACATGAAACAGAACATACTAATGATTAGAGCCATTTTTGAGAATGGCTTGTTAATTAATGATTGATGAGTTAGTCCATTAATGCACAATATATATAAGAGGAGGTTTGAGTCAGTTGCGGCATTGGTCAAGAGCATGCAATTTAATTAGATTGGTAATTCCGACGGATGGTTCTTACAAGAGAAAAAAAACATACAATAGATCGATTATTCTTAAGTTCATTAGTGTACATTATTATATATGTGTCATTTTTTATTCTCAAAAGTTGAATTTGGGATTAAAGTAGCTGTATTTGATGTTGAAGGTTTCAGCCTTTTCTCCGAGAGTCATATATGTATATCCTGTACTCGGTCTCAATAGTAATATTATGTTTTTGGTTGGACATGATTTTTAGATAAAAACTTAAAACAATATTATTTTTGAATATTTTTATAAAACTATTCTAAAAATAGTTATTAGGAGTTAATAGTGCTGTATTTTTTTTTTGAGAAGATGCTTATTATTATTTGGCGTAAAGGCGGTATTGGTGGAAAAAGATTTTTTTTTCAAAAATAAGTTTTATTTTGAGAAGTCTCTTCCCCTAAAATCAAGAATAATAAATAAATTAATAAGCACATCAAACTTAGAAAATAAATATGTATATATAATAACTATTTCTACTTGACTATTTATATTGGTAATTTATCACAATATATGTTCGAAGTATAAAAAATATATGTAAAAAATCACATATATGTTTTATTAGTTAATGAGTCTGAATAAATAAAATTAACAGTTTCGTTTATCGTGCCCATCGTGCCGTGCCATATTTTTCGTGTTTTTAGCGTGCCATGTTTGAGTTTACATTTTAGGTCCAATCTTATTATCATGTCGTGTTCGGGTATGAGCTTATCGTGTCGAGCTTTTATCCTATCGGCCCGACAAGGTACAACACGAATAATTTGCAACCCAAATCAAAATTTATGCATAAATTTTCCTACAATACAGTATATGGACATAAGACCCCCTCAGTTTGAGTGAAAATAGAAAACATGCATTTCTTTAAGATAAACTAGTAATCCGGCACGTGCGTTGCACGCGTATTATTATTTCATTATTATTAATTTATACTGAAACTATCTATTAGCATGAGATGATATTTATTACTTTATTTTAATAATAAAATATTCATATAAAGTAAATAAAAATAAAACTTTATGTATAAAATATATATTTTCAGATGTAGACTTAAATTTCAAATTCAATTCTGGAAACATCAAATGAATCAATTAGAAAGATCAATTAAATATATTACAATTTAATAATTCAATATAATAACATTAATCAAAACAATTTGTCTATAATTGATACCTTGATATTTTCTCATTTGACGTTGTTTGTAGAAAACATCATCCAATAAATATTTTCAATATTATTTCCAAACATATTGTGGACGGCTTAAAGAGTCCGGCCAAGCAATATAGTGATAAATACCATTTGAAATATCACTGGAAGGGGTTCTTGAAAATGGATAGATTACAATGCTTAATTAAAAAATTTCATTGTTTATAGGTTTCTCGGACTTTTCTAAGAAGTGATATGGAGATGCGGATCCTCGATAATTAAAATTTTTCCGCACACATACAAAGTGCGAAAACATTACAAATGATATAAACACAAAGATAATAATAAATTAAATGCATATTATTATTATTATTATTATTATTATAATTATTATATTTCTTATTGTGATTTTAATACTTTAATTAATTGTGTGAAAACTAATTATTTAGGTGCTTTTATTTTCAATTAAATCCAAATTTCAAGCAATACACAAAGATGATACTTAACGTTTTCCACAACTAAACAAAAACTTGATATCTTTTATTCTATGGTATAATTTAGTAGAAAAAAAAATTATATCGGTTTCATATCATAGAATTAACGTGTGGATGATTCAAGATAATAAGGTATTAATGGTGCAATTGTATTTTTTTTCATAATGGCTAATGATAAAGAGAAAATGTTGGAATATGTTGTGAATATGTTGGCTATATAATAGATATTTTTTTATGCTATTGACTATAATCTTCTAAAGAAAATGAATAAAGATTTCTATAATCAATTGATAAATTTTAAATTGAGATATTATTCAAAATAATATGGCAGAAAAAATCATGAATAAAAATTTATAGCAATTATTATTTCATTAGATATAAATTATAGTTGTATTACCACAAATTTTACAGCAGTATCATAATAAATTAATTATACACTAAACAAATTATGAAAATAAAAATGATACAACTGAACAGAGAATGAAAATCATAGTACTGATATTTATGTTTGTTCTCTATAGTTTATTTTTAATAGTTGTAGACTCCGTGAGTTTTCTCATTTTGATCAACAATGAATTGTTGTAATTATTCATCAATCAAAGAAATTGTAAAATACGATGGAAATTTTCACAATCCGGAAAAGTTTATATAGGAATTTTATTTAAAAATACAATGCACTGACGAATTTATTTTTGGTAAATATTTGAATAAGATTTTTTTCTTGAAGGTAATACATAATTGTCCATTTTAAGTGTTAGGCAGGTTGAAAAGATTATCTCATTGAACAAATTATTGTCCTTTTATTGTAAGTTAATAAATTTCTAAATTAATGAATATTTTATATTAAGGTAAGATTTTGTCATTTTTTCCTAAATGCGTTTGCAATAATCTGACTGCATAGCATTGTCAAATTTGATTAAAAATACAAATAGATACTGCAAATATTTTGAGTTGCACGCATGTTTGTTGTCTTCCATTTTACCTTCTTTTTTTAATTGTTATCTTTAGTAAAATCAAAAAAAAAATATTTTAATGGATATATTAATTTATATTAAGTATTTTATCTATATTTATAATAATAAATTTGAATAGCATATCAAGATTCTTTTTCAAAATGATTTGGGGGTTAGATTTTCATCAAAAAATCTTTATTATTTTTATTTTCTTTTTCATTTGTTTTTGCAAGAGGTGAGATGATAAATATAAATAGAATTGGTGCCAATAAATTATAGAATAAAAATAAATTCGAGCATTAAATTTGGTTTTCCTATTTTTTGTCCTTTAAAGTGACAAAATTTGCACATTTAAACAAATTCATAAATTATAAAATCATATATTACTAAAACAAAAGTAGATTGTAAAAAGATCGAAGAATAACCAATGTGCTCTTTTTTTTTCCCTTTAATTATAGGATAATGATCTGTCTAGAAAATCACTTAGCGAGGTTTTGATTTTAGAATGTGTACACCAATCTTTTATTGCATTTTCTCGATATAAACATAGTTATATGTATTATAATAGAATAATAGAATATAAGTTATTTTTTAAGACGTATTGACTCAAATCAAAGAAATATTGCCATTTATAATTAAATTAACATTTGATATTTGATAGATACAATTATAATTAAATTAGCATTTGATATTTGATTGATACATTGACATAATTAATTTAATAAAATAAATATCTTGACAAAAAATCAAGGTTTTCTAATTTTTGTTACTTAATCGTATATTCTTTGAAATAATATTCGACTTCCAAAATTTAATTAATGAGTCCGATATATGTCTTGGCATGTTATATATATATATATTTATTGACTATATAAAATAAAATATGAAATCAACTAAGAAAAATGTTTAAGGAAATTGTCAATAGCGAATCGAGTGTGATGCAAGTGGTTTAATGTTCAATTTCCTAGTTTTCACTTGGGTTCGATCCCCACCACACCAAATTTCTCATCCCTTTTGATCACGATTGTACATTTGTACTAAAAATTAATGTCTCAGAAATTAACGTATGAATTATGTATATAATACTATTGATTGAGCAAATAAAATACACAATTCCAAGTAGTCAGTACCGAGACTTGGAGATTACACGAAACCGAATCGATATCCTGGATCAAAGATCTTCAACCAAAAATATCCGTTGACTTTTTGACTTTCTCCGAACCGCATCGCATCAAAATATTTATGGTACGGTCCTGGAGATTTTTCAAATACCCATACCGAGAACCGTACCAAACCATACCAAACCACTCCGAACCGAGGACCCGAAGCTAGAACTGATTTTAAAGATTTTATATAAATATATATACATTATTTTTATGTTGTATTTATTTTTATATTGAATTAACTCAAGCTATTTGAAATTAAATTGAATATAAAGCATATTTCTCGAAGAAAAAAAACCATAATAATGCAACTATTATGAATTTTAAAAAACTTTGATATTAATAACAGAGTAAATTATTTGAAATTGAAATTAATTAAATGATTAGTAAATTACACTTAAAAGAGAAACAAGTAATAGTACCATATTATAACAATATAAAAAAGATCATATTTAATTTTTTTTACCACATCACATAAATTATAAATATATTTTTTTTTATTATGCTAAGTTGTTAAGTATGAGCCATTGAGATTATAAATTTATACAAGTTTTATTTAATGTTAAGTTATAAAAATTATTAGTTAATTATATTCCTTCTATGTCAATAGAAGGACAATTGCCCACATAATAGACTATTATTGAATTATAGAGGTTATTAATTTAGAATTTTGGATTATGCGTTACCTATTATAGTTTTAGTTTTTATTTTGAGACTACGCTAAAAAGAGAAGAATTCCGAAGTATATCCGTTTGGTGATTTTTATATTGATTTTTTTTTTTCAAATTTGTATGTATTATTTATGGCTAATCTCCGAATCTCCGTCCCGAACCGAATCAACTGCATCTGCCCCCATTAGAACCGAATCTCCGTCCCGAACCGTATCGAACTTTCGGTGCACAGGATTCGGAGATTTTTTTCTCGTAGTTAGGTTCGAGATTTATTTTCGAGATCTCCGAACTCCAGACGGTTACGAGATTTCCAAATCTCCGAACCGTCTCGCATCGTACACACCTCTAATTTCAAGTGAAATCTGTGCAAAGACGGAATCTAAAAACTAATTAAAGCCCAAAAACTGAATAAAATCCTAGTCTAAATCATAGGGAGACAGACAAGTTTCAATATCACTATGAAATATAGCAAGAAAAAAAAATAGTGGGATTTTATGATGTCTCATCACTAATTAACTCAGGTTACTTTGAACCTGTTTACCTAGGCACTAGGTAATTATAATTTATAAATTATAATTAAATTAACCAGCTCTCATTTTCCTTTGCTAATATATATACTTGACAGGATTGCCTTTTAATGCCACCCACAAGTACACACACTTATATATATACACACACATACAAAAGAGCATTAATTATACTTGGGAATAATTACAAAAACACACCTGAAGTTTTGAGATTTTTAAACTTACAAAAATACCTGAGGTTTGATTTTATCTTAAAATTAAGGGTTAATTGTAATATCTCTATAAAATTGAAGGAGGTTTTTGAATTTTTATTTGCTTATGAATGAAAAAAATGTAAGATAAAATCAAATTTCTAAGTTTTTTTTTTTTTTTTGGTAATTTTGGAAGTATACAAAATATATATAAAAAATCATATATATGTTTGTCTGACTAAATAAAATTAACGGTTTCGTTTATCGTGTCCGTCGTGCCGTGCCGTGTTTTTCGTGTTTTTAGCGTGCCATGTTTGAGTTTAAATTTTAGGTCCAATCTTATATTATCATGTATGTCGTGTTCGGGCATGAGCTTATCGTGTCGGGCTTTTATCCTATCGGCCCGATAAGGTACAACACGAATAATTTGCAACCCCAAATCAAAATTTATGCATAAATTTTCCTACATTACGGTATGCGGGACATAAGATTAAGACCCCTCAGTTTATGAGTGAAAATAGAAAACATGCATCTCCCATTAAGGCAAATTATCAAACTTGTTTCTCGCATTGCCTTTAGTCCTCTTTGAGACAGTTTTATCAAATCTCAATTCTGAATTCTCCGTAGCCATAAAGTTGATTTGCTCCACGGATTTGATTAATCACGCAAGATCAGAGGTTGGTGATTTGTAGGGTTCTTCATGAAAAAGAAAATACATTTGATGACACCCCAGTACGACGTCGTAACGATTTGGTAATTGCAATCTACGAGCTCATTGGTAAACTATTCCTATTTTTATCCAGATAATGAAAATATTCTTGGTCAGATTTTTATGTGTTCCCTTTTTGTAAGTTACTTGTGTATGAATTACTAGTGTAGAGCCTAAGAAGTAAGAACTAAAAGCTAAATGTTTTCAAAATTAAACATGTCAAACAAAGAATAATAAACTTAGAAAAATGGTGGGAAGATCCATAATTTTTTTCGTACAATGAGGATAGTAGGGACGGGAACACACGCACTCGTATTAGATCGATCTCCCTTATAACACAAGATTCTACTACTGAAACACAAGGTTGAGACGTATATGGTAGTGTACACATATGAAATGATATAGCAATACATAGTTATTATACATGCATGTTGTTTTATTGATTTTATGAATGCACAAAGTTATATCAAGTTATGTAAACAAAGTACAAATAGCTTAGATATCAGCAACCATTTTCAGTCGACCATGATTGCGACAATCGGGCTTCTGACCAAGTATTTACCCGAAGTCCATGTAAGAAATCCTTGAGTAAAACTAGAGTTTGCACCATTCGAAGACGGCGGCTGAAGGTTACTTCGTATGTCACCTTCTGTTTTGATTCTGTGAAGTCGATTTTATCAGGTTTGACAGCAACATGGACTCCCGGAGGTGGAGAAATCTTGACAACGTACGACGAATTCGCCTCGCCGACATTAGTCACTGTCCTTGTGTATGTTTGAACTTGTGATCCAAAGATAATCGAAAATGATGGATAATTAAGTTGTGATTCGGGTATGGTGGATATTTCGGAACAGTTCACCTTCTGTTGTGTAATGATAGCCACTTCTCTGTTTGTGTACTGCAATCCGCATAGATAAGGGATGTAGTCTTTCGGTTCGATGTCGTAGATGAGTCCCGGATCATTGGCCCTTGAGGGATTGACATGACCTGCACCAGTGGCGAAAACGTCGGCTGGCTGAAGAGTCTGATCCTCAATGGGATTGTGGGCGAGATTTACGACATCAGCGGTGGTCATGATTGCCGATTTTATTGTAGCTGGTGACCAATCAGGGTGCACGCTTTTGAGCAGAGCCGCCACTCCACTGAGATGAGGGCATGCCATTGAGGTACCAGAACCTAGGATGAATGTCATTCTGGTATTTATGTTGCCCTCAATGGAGATAGGCCAAGCAGCAAGGATATTCACGCCAGGGCCAATAATGTCTGGTTTTAGTATCCCGGGGCTCTCTAGGCTAGGCCCTCTCGAGGAAAAGGAAGCCACTATTGGAGCACGGTCATCTCCAATTACAGTCCCTTTATACGATAGTGTAGCCATAGGTGTTGATGTTGAATTCATATAGGCTTTGATCTTCAAACCATCAGCATAACCGACTAGTGTTGTTGGCAAACGAACAGTCGGTAGGACTTTACTGTCTCCTTCAGGCTCTTGATTCACAAAAATTATAGCTGCACCACCGGCTCCATTGACTTCTCTGATTGTGGGCAAAACTGATGATTCCCACCCATTTCTTTCGCACAAAACTATTTTACCTCTAACGTTAATGTTGTTCAATGACCCTGACGTGCAAAACCGGGCATTTGGATTGGCATCAGTTTTTCCAGGGTAAACAAGAGGTAATAACACCTGGGAAAAGTTTTTCGGCTGAATGATTGCCTCGCCGTCTATTTCCTCCTTGTTTCCAAGCACTACAGTTGCCCTTAATCTTCTGTCAGTGGTGCTTGCACCCACTGTGAGAATCCAGGGGGCCACATTCGACAGTGTGCCGTATGATGGTCCGCTGTTCATGGCAGAGCAACTGACAAAAATGCCTTTTTGCATGGCAGCATATGCGCCAAGAGCAACTGCGTCGAATGTAAATGGAACCGAACGCCAACCTAGAGATAGTGACAACACATCAACACCATCTTCAATCGCGACGTCCATAGCCGCTAGCACATCACTTTCGAACAACTTCTTGTTCCAGAACAAACTTTATAAACTGCCAAGTGAGCCAGAGGGGCTATGCCAACGGCCGTGCCATTGGCTTGTCCGAAGTAATTGGCACCGGCCACGAAATTTCCAGCAGCAGTGCTTGCGGTGTGAGTCCCATGTCCGTCCTCATCCATTGGCGTCCCGTTTCCATACGTGAAGTATCTCGCTCCAATTAGCTTGTTGTTACAAGCAGTGAAATTGAACTCGCACTTTCCTTTCCATTTAGCAGGTGGAGGTGGCATTCCTTCGTCGCTAAACGACGGGTGGTTGGGGAATATTCCGGTGTCTATTACGCCAATAATGACACCTTTACCATAGTTTGAGTCTCTCCAAAAACCGAAATCCTGGTGTAGCCCGAGGAAATCGGGCGAATGAGTTGTGTGCAATGGGAGCTTTCTTTGAGGCCTCGCGTGAACGAATCCTTCGTATTCTTGGAGGGCTTCAAATTCATCAAGTGATAATCTTGCAGCAAAACCTTTTATTACATTCTTGTATGTATACACCATTCTTGGTTGCCCCATTGTACCTAGAAATGAATGGTACCAGCTTTCTAGTTCTTCTCCATTGGTAAAAACTCTTCCATCCGACGGCTCCACGTGCACGATGTAAGTTTGTAAGTGATCATTCTCTTCATTTGCAAATGTAAATGATGAATGCAAAGCCAAGAAAGTCAGGATGGAAAATAAGGCCATGTTGATTTTGGTTGTTGAACTATAATCAGGTTTATTTGATTTTGAAGTCTGGAAAAGAAGCATTAAATTGTTGGGCATGGAGTTTGAATTTTATTTGTGGTTTTATATAGAGTGGTAGTCCTTTACTAATTTATGGTTACAGTGACATCCTTCTTTTTAAATTGCAATTAGTACAAAAAGTCATCAAAGATACATCAACCAGAGACACTTTCCTCAACACCAATTCCATCTGTTGAAATGGTAAAAAGTCATTGTTCTCGAATCGTTAGGTGCTAGGTAGGCGGCAGACTGAGGCCAAGCGCCTAGGCGGGGTCTCGACTTGGTTAGGTGGTGTATAAATAGAACTAGACGGGCTAACCAGAAGAAAAACGTAGGCGCACGAGAGGAGCCTAGCGCCTAGGGGATTTTTAGAACAGTGATATAGTAATAGCAATTTGATCCGTTGAAATGGTAAAACTTCATCAAGATTTATATCATAGAGTTCAATCATTATAATATATCCCATGAAATTATTATTAGGAAAAATGGTGTCGATATGAAGCATAATGATAAACTCGGATTTGGGTATTGATTAATAGGTTCTTGATGTCCTTAATTAATCATCTAAGTCAACATGATTAGTTGGTGACTTGGTACACTGCGTTTGTGTATTGCAATGTTTTAAAATTATCTATAATAATAACAATCTAATAGAATTGCAAAGCAGTCGTCAAAGTCGGAAATTTTGTTTAATTGAACCCAAATTAAGCGACTGAATTATATTTGTTAATTAAAAAAATTGATAATTACATGATCAATATAAAACAACTTATCATTATAAGACGTTTTAAATAAGTTCAGCTAAACACCCTCTTAGACTACAATCACTGAAAGTATCAAAATTTGGGGTGGCAAATCGAGGCATGATATAACTTACACGAACACAAGATGATTATAGGTTTGAGTTGAGGCTTATCGGGTCCACGCCATTATCAGCCCGTGTATGATAAGTCCCGTCAAAAATTAGATTGAAATCTGGTTGACCCAATAAACTCGATAAGGACTAGAGATGTTAAAAGGGTCGCGGCCGCTGGCCTCGCCTCTTTTAACCCGAAAAAAAAAAGGGTTAGGGCCGAATTATTTTGGCCCGTTTAAATCAGGCCGTTTTGGCCAAGACCATTTAAATCAAGTCATTAAGGCTAGCCTATTAGCCGCTTATTTTTATTTGTTAAAATATAAATATAATTCTAATATTTTATATCTACTTTTAATACCTACTACTACTAGTAAATTTATTTTTCAAATTCACATCTCCCTCATCTTTAAGCTTAACTTTATTAAACAATCTATAAATTCTTGAAAAGCTTCTTATTTATTTGTTTTATTAATTACTTAATTTAGTTTTCTATTTTTATTCGAATAAGAAAATATCACAAACTTATTAGATTATTTAGGATATAAATTATATTTCTAAATGGTGCTAAATCTAATTTTATAATTTTGTTAATGCAACATAATTATAAACATGCATGACTATTTTTAAGAATTAAATTTAAATTTTAAACTTAAATGTTATATATACTCAAGTTTGAAATTTTAGATTTAAATATCTTATGTTAAAAATTTTAAATTATAGTCATATGAGTAATTACGAACAAAGTGTTAATTTTGGGTAACTTTAGTTATTATTATTTTTTTTTTCTAAATTTACATCATAAAATATTTAATTTTATTAAATTGTTAATGCAATGTAATTAGAAACTTTACATGAATTTTATTTATGACAAATAGTTTAACTTAAAATGTTAAACTTAAATGTTATATATATTCGAGTTTAAAAGTTTATATTTAAATGTATAATTTTTAAATTTTGACTATAGCCCGATAGTGGCCCGTTTAGCCCGAACCCAGCTAGGGTTAGGGTTAGGTTCCAATATTGCCAACCCGTTTAGCCCGAAGACCTTTTAGCCCGAAGCCCACTAGGGTCCTATAGGGCCAACCCATTTAATATCTCTAATAAGGAGCCAATAACCTTTTAAGTATTGATAATTGAATATAATATTTGTATTGATAATTTACCGGTAAATGACTATTGGTAATTGACTATTTGTATTGGTAATTTATTAGAATATGTACTCTAATAATTATAGATTTATATTTAATAATTAATATAATCATCAACTAGTACTATTTTATCATAAAGTCATAAGCATATTATAAATGTTTAAAACATCACATATACATTTTAAAATATTAATGTTATTAATAATTATCTAGAAAATTTATTTGTTAATTATGATTCTAAAAACATATGGTAATTTCATTTATGGTTTGCTTTTAAGTAATATGTAAATTTTTACCTAACTCGTATGCATTTGATTTTTACTTTTATATTGCTATAACAAGTGATTCGATTAAGAATTAAGGACAATTTATCACATAATTTAAGCTTTAATTAATGAACTCGAACTCGATCTTTAACAAACTCGAGTTTGCTTTGACGAGCTTGAATTCAAGCTCAAGCATATAACGAGTCTTTTACAAGCCAAGCTCGAGCTAAACTCGTTAAAATTGAAATGAGTGTTCGCCTATTTTTATAGCTTCACCGCAAGTGTACGGATCAGTTTATAGAATAAGGTTTGCAAGGTCGAATCCACAGGGATTAATAAATTAATGTACTAAGTATTGGATTATAATAGTCTATTTTTATCTAAACTATCGAAATTTGAAGGTTTGGTTTTATTACTACTAAAGCGTAAATTAATCCTAAAATAACAAAGCAAAGAGCGATTAAAAGATCAAGTATGAATAGATGGATTCCTGGGTTATGGTTTCAATTAATATCCCACTTTTATGCTCGAGTTAAGCAAACCAGGTTAAACGTATCCTTCTCTATGACCAATCACCAAAGTAATTTACCCCTCTCTCGAGATGTATGTAAAAGCGTTGATTGGAATATCTATGTTAGATCTCTACTCAACATGAGATATCCAACTCCCAAAAGTTCAAAAGATTAAAAGATCTCACAAATACTCACGAGACTTCTCAATCATGCAATCTATTTGTGTCAAGTACTCAAGATCTAGTATTGAAACTCATCGGTTAGAATTATGAATCAATACATCAAACAAGTTTAGATCAAAGGCCTTTTGATAAAACAAGAATTAAAGCAAAAGTACTTGAATAGAGAAAGAAAACATTAACTTCAATTATCCTTAATCATCACATAAAAGTGTTTATTAATCTACTCCCAAACCCGGAATCACAAGTGTTTTAGCCAGGACATTGAAGATAAACAATTCATAGACAAATTATCCATAATCAAAATCTAACTAATTGAAATACGATACGATGGAATGAGTGACTCGGGGGATGATGACGATCTCTCGATCTATCTTCAATCCTCGAAGGTGTGGTTGCGTCTTGATCAATCTCTCGAAGTATCCGTGGAAACTGCTTTTTCTCTGGTTTCTAGGGTAAAAATCAGCGTGTCCTCGTTGTGGCCGCCGGGTCTATTTGTACTTCGTTCGGTCGAAACCTAGTTGAAATTTGACAAACTCTGTTTTTCCCGAAAGACGGCACGCATCGCGTTCCTTTTTGGCACGCCTTGACCCGCGGCTTTGGGTGCCGAACCATTTGTAATATTTCTTCGAGAGAGCACGGGCGTGCCAATATGGCATGGGCTGCCCGTGCCCTAGCCGCACCTCGAGTCATCCCCCTTGGGTTGAGCACGGGCCGCTTTGAGAGCACGCCCGCCCGTGCTCACTGGAACAATATGCCCATAGACTATTTTTCTTGTTTCTCGCCCCGGGATCGTCAACTTCTTCTCGACTCGACTCCAAACTTCGTCACTTAAGTCAAGTATTGGCGGTTGCAATGCTCGAATTGTTGCCACTATGCCACAAATATAGATAAATTCCTACAAAACGAGCAAAGCGTAATCCATTCCACAAAACAAGAATACTACCCAATTTACTTGTATAATGCATGCATATTCCCACATTCTAGCCAATATTAAGCCCAAAATACATGAAAAATACCAAATAATCAAACCCCCAACTTAAACTGTTGATAGTCCCGGCCAACACTTTATAATCAAGATAACACAAATGGGGTAAAGAGCAACTCAAGAACACCGCATCACAATTCATGCCATCTATCCATAGACATCAAGCACAAACCAACCAAGTTTCAAATAGCTAATACGAGCACAAGTCTATTAAAATCATGGTAAAACACTTCAAATCACGCCTCTCGGGGATAAAGTGTATACTCTACTCACTAGAATAATAAGGGGACGTGTATTTGCTCAAATCATATCAATGTTGAAGAATTACCATATGCTTGCAAATTGTCTCACATCTCCGCCACTCGTTTGTATGCAATTCACAAATCGAAAGGACTTTGTTTATGGTTGTAATGAAGGCTCTTTGGTTAAGGTAGGGAAATATGGATAAAGTGACTAACTCAGCGTATAGATTGGTAAGCACATCGTTTTTCTCTAATGTATATTCTAATACCAACCAATTATGTACTCCCAATCGCCTTATATCTTATCACCTCTCTATTTCTCCTTTCTTTTTCATACACATCAATCTCTTTCGCCTTACATCACAATTTCCACTATTTCTAGTACATGCCGACTCACTTATCCAATCGCATTTTTTTTCTCGATTGTTTTGTGAGTATCCTCATTTTTCTCCTTTTTTTCTTTTATTCCCAATCATCAATCATACAAACTATTTTCTAATTTCTTGATATCCCTTCATTCAATCATTTATTCTATCCTTTACTCAATGCTATACGCTCAAGTTTAGGATAACATATAACAATTTAAGTTCTAAGGCTTGAAATGTGGCTATCAAAAAATCGTGCAATAGGCTCAAGTTGGCTAACTAGGAAAATCAAATATCATAAGGTAGGCAAAAGGCTTGAAAGGCTTAACAAAAATGGCCTAAAATCATTTTCATGAATGCATACAACATGTGACCTTGACGGAGATACCGAGCAAGTTCTAGAATTCAAATCAACATGAATGACACACTCAATCGCAAACAAGATCGCATATGATGAAGGCGAAAGGCTCAAAAGCTCACAAGCTTGTAAGTGCATAATTCAAAGCATTTTAATCATGATCCCATAAGCACATGCTCCATATTAATTATTCTCAACCCGATCAACTCACACTCAATATCCAATTCAAAACAACACGAACTAATCCGCAAATGCTCCCAAGATCAAGATCTCAATCAAAACACAACAAACACACAATAGCGGTCAACTCACTCCCTAACTACTAGGAAAGCAATAAACGTGCTAAAGCGATAAACACGCTAAAAAAAAAATCAAACATCTAATGCACTGCACCCTATATGATATGCTCTACATGCAACTAAATGAATGCAAACGCCACACCCATCAATGAAATGACTACCTCTCCCCCCAAACTTGAATGAAATTATAGCGCATAAAAGAGAAGGTAGAATTTCAAAGAAAAGTGTGGATAGGACCTGGATTACTTTGGAGGTGGCGGCGGGTAGTGGCCCTGGGAGATATGCCAATTTTCAATTCGTAGTACTGTCTGCAATATCTCCGACTCCCGCTGCTCGTGTGCTTGGTTCCACAAGCTTTGCATATGGTACCTTTGATCTTGGACTTCTTGGTAAGCACGGAAATCACTCCTATGTTGTCGCAAGCTTTCCTCGAATGCACAGAACCTGTCGTGATCATACTGGCTCCCACGTTCCTCGCCTTGGCGAGCTCTGAATATCCATTGTCCCTCGTGGCCGCTCGATCGAAGCTTCCTGTTGGAAGTCTTGCTCAAACCCCTCTCCTCGTCTATCATACTCCCGCCTCCATGACCAAGTCTTCTTCATCGGACAACCCGGCTATCCTTCGCCTTTTTCGCGCCGCCAAACCCCGCATGACTCGATATGCTCCTCGAGTACGAGGCTTGATTGATTTGGTTATCAATTATCTGCTTTGTGAGTCATGTTAGGAAGGGGAAACGAAACCCGACTTTTTGTTGAAAACAGAGGATATTCTCCTCATTATCGATGATCTTCATGGTGAGAAGGGCGCTCATGTTAATGCTTCTACGCTCGCTAATGGTTCCATGCGGCTTATGTCAACCCCAAAATGTTGTGCGATTGGGGTTATCATTCCCCAATTAGTATTTTCCCGCTTCATGTCTGTTGTATGACGTGACGGCGTGTTCCACAAAGTATGCCGCCATTTTATAAGGGTGCGATTGAGCATACACCATAGTAAGTATAGCTCTCTCGCTTGCATACCCCCATTGTTGTACCGGCGAACACGAACGGGCCGTTACTTTTGAATGTAACGAAATATGGGGTTGCGGAGTGAGGAGGCCTTGAGGTGCGTCTTTGCGTATTGCATGAGCCCTGTGTGTCGGAGTTTCATCAACAATCGCCGAAAAGCACGCGAGTCGTAATTTGCGGCCGTTCGGTATGGGGCGTCCGATGGTACCCCAAAAATTTGATTAAGTTCGCAATAGTGATTCTCCATTCGTTCCCAACTTGAACTGGATTTCCCGAGGCTCACTCCGTGGTCGTGTTGCCGTGACTAACAGTGCTTAATAACTCTAGAGTGAGTGTCTTGTAGGTTGGCCACGCCTTTGCATAAATGCGGTCCATCCAACTCGATCAAACATTTGCCACACCTCGCGTGTATCCCGAGAGCTCGGGTACATTCATCGCTCGGTATATAGCGTGTAGGTGCGAATGAACGATGGATGAGCCGGTTCCATTTATACAATATTTCATTTTCATCAATAGTGAGCCCGTAAGTCTGGTTGTCCGGTGTGGTGGCGCTCGGCGGCGCGCTCCCCAACCTTGTCTTCCTCCGGTTTGGTCGTGGTTCAGGCCATGTTTCAATTTAGTACCTAGCAAAACAATCGTGAGAATCCATACTTGCCAAGTAAAAACAAACAATGAATTAATACAACAATTTCACTAGAAGATAGTAGCTCATCATCAACAATTCGATTCATAATCAAGCGTTCAATTCACATATCAATATAATTGCCGAGAATCCTAGCCCCTAACCTCCTAAACAATCTAACACAAGTATAATACATCAAACAATCAACTAAATTCATCACAATTCAACAACCCACCAAGTGTTCGATAAAAAGCCCCATAGAAAATTCCAATTAAAAATATGGCTAAAGTATCACACAAGCATCATATATCAACCCTAGTTCATAATCCTCAAGAAATTTGACAAAAATTTTCAATTCATACCTTAATTTTCGAGAATTAGAAGAGAGTTGGATTGTTGAAACCCTAGTGCTATCTACCCCAAATCCTAGCTTCCAAGCAAATTCAAACGTGTAATTCGTGTTTAGAGTAGTGTGGGAGGTGAGTAGTGATGATATCTAGAATGAATTTTCGAAAAATTGGAGGGGGAGGTTTTTTCTTGCTCGTCCGTGCGTGAAGGGGGGAAGATTTTGTGAAGAAAATGAGGCCTGTCCGTCGGTTTTAAGCCCCAGCAGGTATGAGCACGGGCGTGCTCATTCGCACGGGTCGCCGTCTTGGGGGCCGAAAGATTTCTCCCAAAAATCCTTAGGAGCAGCACGGCCGTGCCAAAAGGCACGGGTGGCCCGTGGGCCCCGAACTTTGGAGTCCCGACTGGAAAGGGCACGGGTTGCCCGCTCGAGTCCGAACCTTGTGTTCGAGTTTTTTTTTTTTTTTTTTTTTTAGACAAGGAAAACCCTAAAAATCCTAACCTATGGAAGCAAATAAATCCTATTTTAGAAAAGGAAAAGAAACAAATTAAGAAACATGGGAAGAAATAAAACAACAAAACCATTGGGTTGCTTCCCAACAAGCGCTAAATTTAACGCCTATAGCTTGACGCCTGTTTAGTTGATCATGGCTCTAAGAATGTGAGGCGTGTCACTTCCTCCTTTTTGCTCCCGCTCAAGTAATGCTTGATTCTCCGGCCATTCACCATGAATGTCTCCCCATCTCGACTCAATAGCTCCACTATTCCCTGGAGGATTTAACACTTTCTTTATCACAAACTACCCCGACCATCTGTGACTTGCTTTCCTGGAAGAGTTTAAGACGTGAGTTAAACAAAATGACTTGTTCACCCGGTAAAAACTCCTCTTCTTTATCATTCGATCGTGCCATCGTTTGGTTCGCTCCTTGTAAATCCGGGAATTTTCATAGCTTCATCCCTAATTCCTCCATCTCATTCAGTCAAGAGTCTCTTTTCACCCGCCGCTTGGAAGTCAAAATTCAACTTCTTTTACAAACCAAACGCCTTATGCTCTAATTCGACGGGCAAGTGACATGATTTCAAGACTAACCGATGTGCGGGGATGTGCCTATGGTGTATCAGATGCAAATATATGCCCATAGTCGTCATCTAGCTTCATGGCCCAATCTTTTCGATTTATGTTCACTCGTTTTCTCTAAAATCTACTTAATCTCACGATTGGCTACCGCTTTGTCCGTTTGCTTGCGGATGGTATGCTAATGCCACCTTGTGCTTAACCCCGCTTCGCAAGTAGAGTGCTCATTAATTTATTCACAAAGTGTGACCCCCGCCGCTAATCAAAGCTCTCGGGGTTCCAAACTCGAGTGAATATATTTTTCTTCAGAATTTGAGCACTACTCGCGCATCATTGTTCTCGAGCCGAATAGCTTCAACCCATCGAGATACGTATTCCACCGCAAGTAGAATGTATTGATAGCCCGACGAAGATGGGAAGGGGCCATGAAGTCGATCCCCCATCCCACACATCGAAGAGTTCAACTTCCATCACATTGGTCATTGGCATCTCATGTCGCCTCGAGATGTTTCCCATCCGCCGCACCTATCACAACTTTGTACGAATAGATAGCAATCGTTAGATAATGTAGGCCAATAATCCACTTTGTAATACCTTAGCCGCGTGCGCGCCGGACCAAAATGTCCTCCGGAAGGTGAAGAATGGCATCTTTGCTGAACGCCCCCCACTCTTCGAGGTACACATCGTCGAATGATGGTGTCGGCGCACCTCTTAAAGAGCAGAGATCGTCCCCACATGTAAAACTTGACATCATGGAGGAACTTCTTCTTTTGATAAGATGATAAATCCGGAGGAAAACCCTTGCAACCAAATAATTAACAAAATCGGCATACCATGGGAATTTAGCTTGTAGCATCGTAAGTTGCTCATCGGGAATTCCTCCTTAATTGCCTCCGTGATTTCTTTCTCTCCTCCTTCTTGTATTCTAGTCCGGACAAGTGATCGGCTACTACATTCTCGCACCCTTTTCTATCCCGAATCTCCACATCGAATTCTTGTAGCAAGAGGATCCACCGAATCGCCTCTCGGTTTGGCATCCTTCTTGTCAAACAGATATTTAATTGCCGCGTGGTCGGTGTGGACGATCGTCTTAGTCCCCAATCAAGTAAGATCGAAACTTGTCGAATGCAAACACGATTGCTAACATTTCCTTCTCGGTGGTAGTGTAGTTTTGCTGGGCAATCGCCTGCGTTCGCTTTCGTAATAGATGGCTCAACATCTTGTCTCGTTTTTGACCCAAAACAGCCCCAACCGCAAAGTCGCTGCATCACACATTAGTTCGAAGGGCGACTCAATCCGGAACTACTAGAATGGGTGTTGTCACTAAAGCCTTCTTCTTCGATTTCAAAAGCCTCGCAAACAATCATTGGAAAAATTGAAAGCGATATCTTTTTCTAATAACCGACTTAAAGGTTTAGTGATTTTAGAAAAGTCACGGATAAACCTTCTCGTAGAATCCGGCGTGTCCTAAGAAACTTCGAATGGCTTTTTCGTTTGTTGGAGGTGGGAGTTTCTCGATTGCCACAACTTTCGCTCTATCAACTTCCAAACCCGAGAAGAGACTCGGTGGCCTAAAAACAATGCCATCTCGTACCATGAAGTGGCACTTTTCCCAATTTAAAACAAGGTTAGTCTCCTCGCATCTCTGCAAAACTAGAGAAAGGTTATTCTAGCAATGGTCATATGAATCTCCAAACACGGAAAAATCATCCATGAAAACCTCCATTATTTTCTCAATGAAATCATGAAATATAGCCATCATGCATCTTTGAAAAGTAGCGGGTGCGTTACAAAAGTCCAAATGGCATCCTGCGAAATGCAAAGGTACCATAGGGGCATGTAAAGGTCGTCTTCTCTTGGTCTTCCGGCAATCATGATCCGATTATACCCGAATAACCATCGAAAAACAATAATAATCATATCCCGCCAAACGATCAAGCATCATATCAATAAAGGGAAGGGGAAAGTGATCTTTGCGAGTAGCATCATTCAACTTCCTATAATCAATACAAATTCTCCATCCGATTATTACTCTAGTCGCTATAAGCTCATCACTCTCGTTTCTTACTACCGTCATCCCCCTTTCTTGGACCACTTGTACCGGACTTACCCAAGAGCTATCGAAATAACATAAATAATTCCAAAGATCTAACCATTTTAAAACTTCTTTTCTAACGACTTCTTGCATTATAGGGTTTAATCTTCTTTGATTTTGCACGAAGGTTTGTAGACATCTTCCATTCTAATTTTATGCATCACAATCGATGGACTAATGCCTTTCAAATCGAAATTGACCAACCTATCGCCGACTTATGTTTTCGTAACACCCTAAGCAATTTATCGAGTTGAACCGAAGTTAAAAGTGATGATATGATTACCGGACTCGTGTTATTCGCTCCAAGGAATGCATATTTGAGATGCTCGGGCGGGGTTTGAGTTAAGTTCGATTTGGCCTCTTTCGAAAGGGAGCACGGCTGCCCGTCTTGATGAGCACGGCCGTGCCATCCGCAGCCTTCTTCAAGATTCCTTCGACCTTAGGCACGGGTTGCCGTGCCACGTTGCCCGTGCCGTCGTCATTTTTTCGTCAATTGTTTTTATCGGCCATACGCACGGCCTGGGCGTGCTCGAGGGCACGGGTCGTGCGTCCCCTCGAGAACCGATTCCCGTTTTTTCGGCGTGTGTGTGCCTCTTGCGCTCCTCGGTAGTTCCCGCATATTATCCAAAGCACAAACACAATCATACAAGTCTTGGTTATCAATATCAATAGTCAAGTTCGATGTTGAACACAAATGTGTCAAACCAAACTCCAAAGTATCCCGAAACAATGTATGATCCGCATACTCATCAATGCAGGATTCAACTACGCCTATGAATTTACAAGTCTCCACACCATCATGAAATTTAAGTGCCTTATATATCGTAAATAAATAGAACATGCTCATCATTAACTCGTAACGTGAGCTCTCCCCTTTTGCACATCTATTAAGGCCTTCCCCGCCGCTAGAATGGACGCCCAAGTATCGAGGAACGCTTTATCTTCCTCCATGTCCAAGACTAAGAAATCCACAGGGAATATGAATTTATCAACTTTGACAAGTACATCCTCGATGATTCCCTTTGGATAAGTGAGTGATCGGCCTGCAGAGTTGTAAGGTGACCGTAGATGGCTTCACCTCTCCCAATCCAAGTTGCCGAAAATAGACAAGGGCATTAAGTTAATACTCGCTCCTAAGTCACAAAGTGCTTTCTTAAAGAAAACATCACCAATAGCACAAGGGATAGTGAAACTCCCCGGATCTTTCAACTTCTCGTGGTAGTTTCCTTTGGATTATTGCACTACACTCCTCCTCGTCCGATTATCGTCTCAAAACTAGTCATCTTCCTTTTCTTTGACATCACATCCTTCAAGAACTTAGCGTAATTGGGCATCCGCTCCAATGATCCGCAAAAGGAATGTTAATATGCGCTTTTTAAAAATATCTAAAAACTTAGCAAATTGTGCGTCTAACTTTTTCTTTTGAAAACGTTGGGGAAAAGGAAGGGAACATTAAGTTTAGAAATATCGGGTTTAGAGGAGGATTTAAGCTTTTCTCACCCCTTTTTGTTTAGACGATGTTCCTCGCCTTCTTCCTCGCCTCAACCTCGCCATTTGCCTCGGTTTACGCATCACCCGGCGCATCGATTGTTGTGTCGACCAGCGCGCACGGCTGGCCGTGCGGTGGCGCACGGCCGTGCCGTCTGCGATTCTTCGAATTTTCTCGGTATTTTCGCCCCTCGTATTCCGTTCCACTCCTCGCAGACGAATGGCTTTACACTTCCTTTGGGTTTACCTCGGTGTTGCTCGAAACCGCCTTTTGATGCTCGCCACCGATTATTGTAGCTATTTGGCCAATTTGGGTCTCAAGATTCTTCATCCGGGACCCCATTGGGTGACATGGTTTTCAATTTTATCCATCTTTGCCTCATCCTTGTTGAACTGTTCCTTGTCTCGTCATAAACGAGGTGAACATGTCTTCCATGGTTGGTTTAGGATCTGCAGATAATAACTCCATTAGTTACATTAAACCCCAAGCGGTTGCATCACGTTCTTTGTGTTCGATAGGAGAAATTTTTGTGGTTCCTTAGTCTCTGATGATAATGAGTGGGATTTTGATTGTTCCGAAATTGTTGAAATTCCTATTATTCACGTAATTGGCTTCCTATATCGATCTAGAGAAACTCCCCACTACTTGCACTGCGTTTACCTCATTTGCCTTTGTCGGTGTACTCAATTGATTTGTCAAAACGGCCATCTATGTGCATCAACTCTTTAATCGATCTCAATCGAAACTTCACTACCCTTTTCACGTTAGTCCTCTCGGAGGGCCACCGATAGCTATTCATGGCCATCTCCTCTAACAAGTTGAATGCATCTTCCGGAAATCTCGCGAGTAGAGCGCCGCTGCGGCATCTACAAATGATCTCGTCATGTCCCATCAACCCATTGTAGAAAAAGCAAAGTCATGATCTTCGAAATCCATGTTGCGGGCACCTCCTCAACAAATCCCGGAATCTCTCCCGGCCTCGTACAAAGGCTCGAGTCAAACCGCTCGAACCGAGTGATCTCGCTTTTAAGTTGTAGTGTCTTACTTGGTGGGAAGTATTTAAATAGAAACCTCGACTTAGCTCATCCCATTGTTCACACTCCCCGAGTTAGGGTGCCTAGCTAGCTTCCTAGCCTTTATCCCTTAAAGAGAAAGGAATAGCGAAGACGTATATCATCATCAATCACCCCATTCATCTTGATAGTATTGCAGATTTGTATGAAATTCGCAAGATGAGAGTTGGGATCTTCGACGGAAACCCCAAATCGGTTCGATGTACCATCGAGATCGCCGGTTTTAGCTCAAAATTATTCGCATTGATCGGGACATTGGCGATGCCACCATAGTTGCGATTGATTGGGCGAAAGTAATCGCGACGCTTGATGTTGGGTCACCGAGCCACCGAGCCTCTGGTATTGGTAACTCAACATTGACCCTGTTAGCCTGGTTGTTACCCCCCGTATTGCCTCTGTTGTTGTCTTCAACTTCGCCATGGTTTGGTCCTGTTGTCTTTCTCGCCCGTTTAGTAGATGCACTATTTCGCTTAGCAAAAGCTTCAACCTCTGGTATGAACGGTGCTAAGTCTCCTTGCTTTGAGCGAGTGATCATGCACTACCTGAACCAACTAAAGAAAACAAGTTAACCACAATAGAAGTAAAAACGAACAAATAAAATAAAAGAAAAAATGTCCAGATTAAGAATAGTTCTATTTATCGCAATATTAGTACTAAAAATTTGATTAATCCCCGACGGCGCCAAAAACTTGTTCGCTATTTTTATAGCTTCACCGCAAGTGTACGGATCGATTTATAGAATAGGGTTTGCAAGGTCGAATCCACAGGATTAATAAATTAATGTACTAAGTATTGGATTATAATAGTCCTATTTTTATCTAAACTATCGAAATTTGAAGGTTTGGTTTTATTACTACTAAAGCAGAAATTAATCCTAAAATAACAAAGCAAAGAGCGATTAAAAGATCAAGTATGAATAGATGGATTCCTGGGTTATGGTTTCAATTAATATCCCACTTTTATGCTCGGTTAAGCAAACCAAGGTTAAACGTATTTTCTCTATGACCAATCACCAAAGTAATTTACCCTCTCTCTCGAGATGTATGTAAAAACGTTGATTGGAATATCTATGTTAAGATCTCTACTCAACATGAGATATCCAACTCCCAAAAGTTCAAAAGATTAAAAGATCTCACAAATACTCACAGATTCTCAATCATGCAATCTATTTGTGTCAAGTACTCAAGATCTAGTATTGAAACTCATCGGTTAAATTATGAATCAATACATCAAACAAGTTTAGATCAAAGGCCTTTTGATAAAACAAGAATTAAAGCAAAGTACTTGAATAGAGAAAGAAAACATTAACTTCAATTATCCTTAATCATCACATAAAAGTGTTTATTAATCTACTCCCAAACCCGGAATCACAAGTGTTTTAGCCGGACATTGAAGATAAACAATTCATAGACAAATTATCCATAATCAAAATCTAACTAATTGAAATACGATACGATGGAATGAGTGACTCGGGGATGATGACGATCTCTCGATCTATCTTCAATCCTCGAAGGTGTGGTTGCGGTCTTGATCAATCTCTCGAAGTATCCGTGGAAATCGCTTTTTCTCTCGGTTTCTAGGGTAAAAATCAGCGTGTCCTCGTTTGTGGCCGCCCGGTCTATTTGTACTTCGTTGGGTCGAAACCTAGTTGAAATTTGACAAACTCTGTTTTTCCCTTGCAAGACGGCACGGCCACAGCGTTCTTTGGCACGCCCCCCGTCGGGTGCCGAACCATTTGTAATCTTTCTTCGAGAGCACGGGGTGCCAATATGGCACGGCCGCCCGTGCCCCAGCCGCACTCGAGTCATCCTGTTTGGGTTGAGCACCTGGTCGTGCTGAGAGCACGCCCGCCCGTGCTCACCGGAACAATATGCCCATGACTATTTTTCTCGTTTCGCCTGGGTTCGTCCAACTTCTTCTCGACTCGACTCCAAACTTCGTCACTGAGTCAAGTATTGGCGATTGCAATGCTCGAATTGTTGCCACTATGCCACAAATATAGATAAATTCCTACAAAACGAGCAAAGCGTAATCCAATTCCACAAAACAAGAATACTACCCAATTTACTTGTATAATGCATGCATATTCCCACATTCTAGCCAATATTAAGCCCAAAATACATGAAAAATACCAATAATGAAATAACTAGAGTCACAAAATGTCCCATTTCAACGGGCGGCTCGGTAATAGAATATCGACTGGGCTACGATTTTGTAGCCTAAAAAGATTCGGGCCTATATGGCCTGGCCCGTTAGTCCCGAAACACCAGGTTGGCCTGGTCCACCCGAAGCAAATTTAGTGTATTTTAAATACATGGGCTGGACTGAGCTCCCCAAAATAGCGGTCTGAAAAAATTCGGGCCGGACCACCTAATCCCTTGCCCAACGGGTCGACACGCCCGACTGGACACTTTGACAACTCTAGATATAACTAACACAAACACGACACGATTATAGATTTGGGTTGAGGCTTATCGGGTTCGCGCCATTATCGCCCGCACGATAAGCCCCGTAAAAATATGTTGAAATCGGTTGACCTAATAAACCCGATAAGAACCCGAACCTTTTAAGTATTGATAATTTTTTTAATAAATAGAAATATATAAAAAAGGAAAAAGTCCCGATCACAAACCTATTCGTAGCAAAGGAAAGAAAATGTTAAAATCCGTAAAAAAGGAAACAACAAAAATAACTTAAAAATGCAATTTAAACGAAGGACGCCTATTTCTAGAAGATCCTCGAATGGCAACGTTAGTTGTTTTTTTAGTACATGCTCGAGTATCTTCGATGGTCTAATGTAGCTCATGGAATATCACCCCATGATCCACGAGCCATAATTGCCATAGACTTGAGCTTATGAAGAATCACATGAGGGAAAGACAAGCGGAGTGGTAGATGGGTCACCTATCTTTGTCTTTTAAAGCTTCTTATTGTTCTTCGCCTTCTTGTTCTCCTCTTCCGCCATATCTCGACCACCATTTTCGTGCGGGCCGCCGCCATCGCTTGGAATTCATGGTCATTAATAGCATATCGCGTCCCATAGCTCGCCGCAAGCTCTCTTTACCTTTACCATCTAAACTTGCAGCCATAACCATATTATCCGGGTACCACCAATTTTGTTGCAATGGTTGATGAAGAACCATCCTTCGATCAATATTTATTTCCCCGCATGATTAGTATCTCTCATGCAATCGCCATTACTTTTGTTATGACTTGACCCTCCCCGCGAGTTTGAATTTGCTCTAAATTAATCTTCTCACGAGGAATTTGTTCATCCTCGCCCGAGAATCTCAAAAGGATTATCAATTTGAACATGCAAATTAGATATACCCCTTTCCTGAGAAACGACACGCTTCGGCCGTCCCGCTCGACTTGCACCCACTGCTCAATCCACAACTTTACCCTTAGTGGTAGTAGCATGGTATTGATCGCAGCTTGACACGCACGAGATCGTAGCCTAGTTTAGCACCATCCACGCTTTTAGATTCTCGCATATGCTTCATCTCTTTGTCACTCAATTAGCGCCGAATGTCCAACAATTCGACAATGAGAGCGTAACTCTAGCAAATTTTCGTAACTGAGCAACACGAACGAACAATGACCTATTTGTTCTACCATAACAAATTCCTACAATGGAGAACAATTCTACAAGAACTCTTACGAAATGCCCCACTTCTCCTGTAAGGGAACGACCGTCTATTTGCATGGGCATGCCAATAGCACATGCGAGCTTCATAATTAACGCAATGCCAATATTCCATACTCAACTCGTATATAAGAAAGAACTCATACCTGAGATTTTGACGAATTTATGCGGTCCATACTCAACTCGTATATAAGAACTCATACCTGAGATTTTGACGAATTTATGCGGTCTATACTCAACTCGTATATAAGAATTCATACCTGAGATTTTGACGAATTTATGTTGTATGGATTGAAGTCCGAACCCACCATCATCGTATTTATATCGATAATTGATAATTGACTACTATTTATATCGATAATTTATGAGTAAATGACTATAATATGTACTCTAAGTATAATAATATATATAAAAATTCATATATTTGATTAGTTAATGGGCCTCACTAAATTAATTTAACAGTTTTTGCTTATCGTGTGTATCGGGCTTGAGCTTATTTTGTCGGATTGTTCTGGTCCTGCGCTGATAAGGGCCCGATCTGCCACCCTTGAATCTTAATCAATATTTATGCTTGAATTTTCTTGCAATACAGTATATTGACATAAGACCCCTCAGTTTAGAGTGAAATAGAAAACATGCATCTCTCATTAAGGCAAATTATCAAACATGTTTCTCGCATTGCCTTAGCTTAGACCTCTTTGAGACAGTTTTATCGATTCTTAATTCTCAATTCTCCATACTCATAAAATTGATTTGCTCCATGGATATGATGAATTGTTTATCACGCAAAATCAGAGGTGGTGATTTGGAGGGTTCTTTGAGAAAGAGAAAGGACATTTGATGAGACCCCAGTACGACGCCGTAGCGATTTCGTAATTACAATTTACCAGCTCATTGGTAAACTATTCCTATTCTTTATCCAGATAACTATATTCGTCGTCAGATTTTTATGTTGTTCCATTTTGTAAGTTATTTCTGTATGAATTACTAGTGACTAGTGTAGAGCCTAAGAACTAATAGCTATTTTTTTCAAAATTAAAAATGCCAAACAAAGAAAAATGGTGGGAATTAAGGTTCCATATTTGAATGTAGTAGTATACGAGCGGCAATATTAAATTGCGATATATATTGTTGTGTTTACAAGAATTACGCATCTGAAATGATATAGCAGTACATGTCTCTTTTACTCAAGAAGAGTCCTCTACAAAGCGCCAGACGCTAATCGGGCAGCAATTTGGGATCTAACGCTAGGCGAAGTCGGCGGGTTAGGCGGGACCTAGACATGGCCTAATCGGAAGAAAAACATAAGCGGGCACGGGGAGCCTAGCGCCTAGGCGGGATTAATCGAGATTAGGCGGAATTTTTAGAACAATGTTATTATACATGCATGTTTATTTTATTGATGACATGAATGTACGAGGTAATAGGTATACCAAGTTATGTAAATAAATTACAAATAGCTAAGATATCAGCAAGTATTTTCAGTCGACCATAATTGCGACAATCGGGCTTCTGACCAAGTATTTACCCGAAGTCCACATAAGAAATCCTTGAGTAAAATTGGAGGAGTTTGCAACATTTGTAAGACGGCTGAAAGTTACTTCATATGTCAACTTCTGTTTTGATTTTTAAAGTCAAGTTTATCAGGTTTGACAGCAACATGGACTCCCGGAGGTGGAGAAATCTTGACAACGTAAGACGACCCGCCTCGCCGACATTAGTCACTGTCCTTGTGTATGTTTGAACTTGTGATCCAAAGATAATCGAAAATGATGGATAATTAAGTTGTGATTCGGATATGGTGGATATTTCGGAACAATTCACCTTCTGTTGCGTAATGATAGCCACTTCTCTGTTTGCATACTGCAATCCGCATAGATAAGGGATGTAATCTTCCAGTTTAATATCGTAGACGAGTCCCGGATCATTGGCCCTGGAAGGATTCACATGACCTGCACCAGTGGCGAAAACGTCTGCTGGCTGAAGAGTCTGATCCTCAATGGGATTGTGGGCGAGATTTACGACGTCAGCGGTGGTCATGATTGCCGATTTTATTGTAGCGGGTGACCAATCAGGGTGTGCGCTTTTGAGCAACGCAGCCACTCCACTGAGATGAGGGCATGAGATTGAGGTACCGGAACCTAAAAGGAATGTCATTCTGGTATTTCTGTTGCCCTCAATGGAGACAGGCGAAGCAGCAAGTATGTTCACACCAGGACCTATAATGTCTGGTTTCAGAATCCCGGGGCTCTCCAGGCTAGGCCCTCTCGAGGAAAAGGAAGCCACTATTGGAGCACGATCATCTCCAATTACTGTCCCTTTATATGATAGCGTAGCCATGGGTGTTGATGTTGAATTTATGTAGGCTTTGATCTTCAAACCATCAGCATAACCGACTAGTGTTGTTGGGAAAAGAATAGTCGGTAGATTTTTCGTGTCTCCATCAGCCTCTTGATTCACGAGAATTATAGCCGCACCACCAGCTTCATCTACTTCTCTGATTATGGGCAAAAATGGTGATCCCGACCCATTTCTTTCGCACAAAACTATTTTACCGCTGACGTTAATGTTGTTTAACGACCCTGGCGCGCAAAACCGGGCATTTGGATTAGCAGCAATTTTTCCAGGGTAAACAAGAGGTAATAAAACCTGGGAAAAGTTTTTCGGCTGAATGATTGCCTCGCCATCTATTTCCTCCTTGTTTCCAAGCACTACAGTTGCCCTTAATCTTCTGTCAGTGGTGCTTGCACCCACTGTGAGAATCCAGGGGCCTCATTCGACAGTGTGCCGTATGATGGTCCCCTGTTCATGGCAGAGCAGCTGACGAAAATGCCATTTCGCACGGCAGCATAAGCACCAAGAGCAATGGCGTCAAACTTAAATGGAATCCCGAAGGCCAACCTAGAGAAATTGACAGCACATCAACACCATCTTCAATCGCGCGTCCATAGCTGCCAGCACATCACTTTCCGAACAACGCTACTTCCAGAACAAACTTTATAAACGGCCAAGTGAGCCAGAGGGGCTATGCCGACGGCGTGCCATTGGCTTGTCCGAAGAAATTGGCACCGCCACGAAATTTCCAGCAGCAGTGCTTATGTATAAGTACCATGTCCGTCCTCATCCATTGGCGTCCCGTTTCCATACGTGAAGTATCTGGCTCCAATCAGCTTGTTGTTACAAGCAGTGAAATTGAACTCACACTTTCCTTTCCATTTAGCAGGTGGAGGCGGCATTCCTTCGTCGCTAAACGACGGGTGGTTGGGGAATATTCCCGTGTCAATTACGCCGATAATGACACCTTTCCCGTAGTTTGAGTCTCTCCAAAAGCCGAAATCTTGGTGCAGGCCGAGGAAGTCGGGAGAATGAGTTGTGTGCAGGGGAAGGTTTCGTTGAGGCCTTGCGTGAACGAATCCTTCGTATTCTCGGAGGGCTTCTAATTCATTAAGTGATAATCTTGCAGCAAAACCTTTTATTACATTCTTGTATGTATACACCATTCTTGGTTGCCCCATTGTACCTAGAAATGAATGGTACCAGCTCTCTAGCTCTTCTGGATTGGTAAAAACTCTTCCATCCGACGGCTCCGCGTGCACGATGTAAGTTTGTAAGTGATCATTCTCTTCATTTGCCAATGTAAATGATGAATGTAAAATTAGTAAGGCTAAGAAAGTCAGGATGGAGTATAAGGACATGTTAATTTTGGTTGTTGAACTATAATCTGGTTTATTTGATTTTGAAGTTATGAAAGAAGCAGTAAATTGTTGGGAATGGAGTTTGAAGTTTTACTTGTGGTTTTATATATGGTGGTAGTCCTTTACTGATTTATGATTACAGTCACATTATTCTATTTGAATTGGCTTGTAATTTCTTGGATGTTTCTGGACAAAAAGTCGTCAAAGAAACATCAACCATAGGCACTTTCTTCAGCAGTTGCCATTGGAGAAGAATAATACCAATTTCATCTGTTGAAATGGTGAATATAACCATAATAATCAGTGTTCTGTAAAGCGTTAGGTACTAGGCAAGCGGAACACTGAGGCTTAGCGCCTAAGCGGGGGTTAGGTGGTGTACAAAGAGGATTACGCAGGGTTAATCGGAAGAAAAACGTAAGCGTACAAGGGGAGTCTAGCGTCTAGGTGTGGACTAGGCAGAGTTTTTTAGTACAGTGATAGTAACAGCAATTTTATCAGTTGAAATCGTAAAACTTCATCAAGAATTGTATCATAGAGTTCAATTATATAATAAGCCCCCATGAAATTATTATTAGGAAAAATGGTGTCGATAAGAAGCATAATAACAAATTTGGGATTTGGGTAATGATTAATAGGTTCTTAATGTCCTTAATTAATCTAAGTCCATTTGATTAGTTTGTGACTTAGTACACTGCGTGTGTGTTGTGTGTTGCAATTAGCCAATGTTTTAAAATTCTCTAAAATAATCTAATAAAGATGGCGAACATTCGTCAAAGACTGAAAATTCGAATGCAGCGAGTTTTTGGACTTTAGGCGTGTGCGAATTTTCTTTTCTTTTTCTTTTCTTTCGTTTCTTGTGTGTACAAATCGTAATAGGGAGCTAGGTGGGAATTAGACCTCAGTCCTTTCTAGTCTGGACTCGAGAGTCTTTAACAACTGGAATATTATCCTATTACTAGACATTTTCAAAAGTTTTTCATGTGTTACTTTTGCTTTATTATGCAATACTGATTTTTCTGAACAAATTGCTTTTTATTGAAGTCAAGTTCATCTTGAAGGAAGATCAAATAGTCAATTTCACTAAGAAGTTTCATATCCAAGTCAACTATCATCAAATATTATACATTTGATTCGAAAATCGAGATTAAACTATCAAATCCTCGAATTAACGCTATTCAAATTCAATTCAAGCTTAGAGAATAACAAACTGAAGATTTCATCTCTAAAATCTCAAATTTTGAATATTTTATTCTTAATGAGAAGATCATAAGATTTTCTAGAGATTGTATAACCTTTTTAATATTTTTGAATCAAAATATTTTATTTGTACAATTTTTTTTATTTATAAATTTGCAGACAATAAAAATATGTGTTACAATAGCAAAATCCACAAATTCTAATGCATCTAGAGCCTAGAATCCTCCTTGTTTTATAGGAAATATCGAGGTAAGAATTATTTAATAACACACGTTCTCTTTATTCCCTACACATTCACTACAAGAAAACAAGGAAATTTCCAAAGAAAAAAATTTATTGGAATTTGACCTATTACCGTTGGAATTATAGATTCCAACGGAAATTCCAACAGAAAATGTATTGTTGGTAAAATGGCCGTTAGAATGACAAAATTCCAATGGAAAAATATTTCGGCGGTTCTTGGCCAACGATATTTATCCATTGAAATATACAATCGTTAGAAAAAAAACTCCAATACTTTTTCCAACACTAATTCCAACTGAGTTTTACCATTGAAATTTAGTCGAACAGTATATCCACTGGAATATATGTAATCGTTGGAAAAAACTTCGATGATTATTCCAACGAAGTTATACCACTGGGATTTAAAGAAATGGTAATTTCAATGGTATATATATCCGTTGGAATATTCAATCATTTTATCTTATTATCTAATATCTTTAATTTCTTAGTAGGGAACCCATCATCAATTTGTCCCAAGTCAAGCACATTTAACTATATAGTTCCAATATGATTGACTGGATAAGAAAATATATATTATCAAATCTTTTAACACTTATTGAAATTTTCCCAACATAAATGTTGTATCATTGGAATTCCCTATTGGAATTTTTGTTGGAAATTTCCATTGGTATGTTTTAGCGATGAAATTTATGTTGGAATTTTTAAAATTCCAATAGTATTGCCAATGATTTATTCCAACGATTTTGTTATTGTTGGATTGTTGGAATTTTCCAACGGTTTGTTGTATTGTTGGAATTTATGTTGAAGTTTTAAATTCTAACGGGTATTCCAACAACTTATACTAGGGGTGTGCACGGTACGGGACGGTTCGGAGATTTGAAAATCTCCTTAATCGCCCCGAAGTTCGAGATTTTGAAAATAAATCTCCGAATCAACCATGGAAAAAATCTCCGTCCCGAACCGCATCAAAGTTCGGGACGGAGATTCGTTATAATGGGACGGGACGGTACGGTCCGGTTCGGGACGGAGATTCGGAGATTAGCCATAAATAAAACATACAAATTTGGAAGAAAAAAAAATTAATATAAAAATCACCAAACGGATATACTTCTAGAGTTTTAGTATCTTTTTAGCACAGTCTCAAAATAAAAACTAAAACTATAATAGGTAACACAATCCAAAATTCTAAACTTAATAACCTCTATAATACAATAATAGAATATTATTTGGGCAATTGTCCTTTTATTGATATAGAACAATATAATTAACTAATAGTTTTTATAAATTAAAATGAAATAAAAATTTGTATAAATTTATAATCTCAATGTCTCATAATTAACAACTTAGTAATTATATTTATAATTTATGTGATGTTGTAAAAAAAATAAAATATGATTTTTTTATATTGTTGTAATATGATACTATTACTTGTTTCTCTTTTAAGTGCAATTTACTAATCATTTAGCTAATTTCAATTTCAAATTATTTACTCTATTATTAATATCAAAGTTTTTTAAAATTCATAATAATTGCAGTATTATTAATTTTTCAGAAATATGCTTTATATTCAATTTAATTTTAAATAGTTTGTAGTTAATTTAATATCAAAATAAAAACAACATAGAAATAATGTATATGTATTTATATAAAATCTTTAAAATCGGTTCTAGCTTCTGGTCCCTCGGTTCGAGTGGTTCAAGATTTTTCTCGACGGATATTTGAAAAATCTCGAACCGTACCAAAATATTTCAAGACGGGCACGTTCGAAAAAGTCAAAAAGTCAACGGATATTTTCAGTTCGAAGATCTTTTGGTTCGGATATCGGTTCGATTTCGGTAATCTCCAAGTACCATGCACAACCCTAGTTTATACCATCGATTTTGTTTATCGTTGGAATTTTTAATGGAATTTTCCAACGGTATAATATAATATTGAAAATTACAATATTTTTTTATTTTGTTGGAATTATTTTATTGGAATTTGATTGTTTTCTTGATTATTTAAACAGCTCAATCATCATGACTGAATTGAAAGTAATTCAAGCTTGCTATATTCCTGATTGCTTATTTTTCTAGCCTTTTGAGTTCTATTTACCTAATTGGTTTTTGTGGCCATATTCTCATCACTGGCAGAGCTAGGGGCCCCCCTCCTTGTTTTTAATCTAAGATTTTTTTTTTTTTTTGTTTTTATTTTTCTATCCGACTGACTGACTCATTTTACTTTCGTATGTTGAATCCGCCGTTAATTCCCATGCACGGATATTATTGTTCTTATTTCATGTTTTTGAATCATGGATAAGTCAATTGATTGGGTAAAGACCAAAATATTATATAATAAAGTGGTCGTAAATAATTTACATATTTTTTTGGTATAATATATAAAAAAAAGGATATTACAAGTGACTTGCATCTCTTTGGGTGTGTACAGTCTGGAACCATGGTTAATGAGAAACCAAGTTACTTTCAAATCAGAACAACATATGGATGACTAGAATCAAAATGTGTTTTTGCGGTATTGTAAGTGAAACATAGTAAAAAAGGAATAAGCACCCCTTGTGCTATATTAATAATTTTCTTGTCCTATAAAAAAAAGGACTAATAATTAAATTGCATCTCATGAAACATTATCTATTGCCATGTTAAGACAGATAGCTCACACTCAATTTGATTTTATGAGAGACGTGTAGGCGAATACTACCGGATGGGATCTTCAATTTAAAACCGTATTTCATCTTCTATTCCATTGCGCGGATGATTGTAACGTGTATAACACTTACCATATTAATTTTCGTGTATATATAAATCAAGCATTAATTGTGGGGTTTTTAATATGGTAAGTATTAAGCACGCGACAATCATACGTGCGATGGAATAGGAGATGAAACACAATTTTGGAATAGAAGATCCAATCCGATTATTACCAGTCATATTGCTGTTGGGAGGTTTGTGAAGTTGCACAGTGACATTTTTATCCTCTTGGATATATATAAAAGACCCTCCACAATAAGGGAATTTCTAGTCATTGCATTTCTTCGAAAAGCCCCACCAAAAATTTGGCTTTGTAAGCATCTGGTTTAAAATGATAAAAGGGTAATCAACTTATTTATCTGCCTGCACTACAAGAAAAAATAAAATTAGCTACGGAAATTTCCGTCATTATAAGCAATAATTCCGTCACTAATAGGCACTATCAACGGATTAGTGACGGAAAAAAGTCCTAGTTAAAACACTGGTTGCTAAAATATTAGCAACAAAATATATATCCGTTGCTAATCTTAACGATGGAAATTTCCGTTGTTAATGGTTCAAAATTGTTGGTATTACTTCCAAAATCCGCCAATTTTGGTAGATTTATTACAATTTTAGCAACGGAAATTCCGTCACTACATTTAACTATGATTTTAGCGACGGAAATTCTGTCACTAAATTTACCTTTGATTATTCCGTTACTAACTTTTGACTATATTATTTTTTTTAGTGATAGAAATCACATCCGTCACTAATTTTTTGATATTTTTAAAAATATTATTTTCCATTTTTTTTGGTTATATGAATCTCTTAAGCACCTGTAATATGCAAAATATACTATATAAATCTAAACCAAACACAAAATAATGCAAAAATCCAACATAATCATAACATAATATGATTTTGAAAAGCATACTAGTACGACGTAAAATCTGTAATCAAGCCAATGCATAAGGTACAAATACAACGTCAAATCTAACGGTTGCCCTAACTAGCAACATCATCGGGGCAAGTAGGCGGCTGCACAAAAGGAGGCACATGTCCTGTGCGGTGCATCTCTGCTAATATCGATAACAGCTAATCCCGGAGACGTGCCTCCAAACGAGCCTCCATGTCCCGATATCTCTGCTCAAACTGCTGATGTAGCTCATCTGACACCTGTCTCTTTATGACATCCGGATCTACGCGTAATGTGGTCGAAGGGCGAGACGAAGGCATGAAAGAAGTTGCCTTGGTCCCGAGGCCATAGATTCGCTGCTTTTTGCCTCCCCCAACTACCTCCACGTACAACTGGGACACGTTCACAGGCGGGAGATCACTCGACTCCTCAACTGTCTGCGTAGCAGCAACTACACGTGCATGGACCTCGTCCTATAAGAAAATGAATTTATTCCACATTATTTTGTAATAATATAGAATTTAAAACAGTCACGGTTAGACCAGCTTAGCCATTACAACATAGTTATCTTTTCTTAAAAAGTGATGATCAATCAGAATCAAGGAGACTTTTCCCAACTTCAATTGATATTTCAGTTGAACCTTTTCTTTTCCAAATTAGAACTTCATACTCAAAACTCAATTCTTGGCTTGAAAAGCAATAATTACATTAAAACTCAAAAATCAATTTTTTTCCAAATTCGCCTTAATTCTCATAACTCTATATTATGTTTCTCCAATATGAAGGAGGAGTACATAAGGATTTAATCCAAGAAGTTGAGATGATCATTGAAAGCACTTGTGGAGATGAACAAATGAGAGCTGAGAAAGACAAGAAAGATATTAAAGATTTTATGCCTGCTTCTGTAGAAATTTTGGATTATGGTAAGGTAAGAAAATCCTTCGACTTAAAGGAAACTGCTAAATGTTAGTACTTTCAGCATGCTTTAAATGTAAACAGGGAAAGCTATCTATTTTACCACATCTAAAAATTAATTTATCTAATTTTCATGCTGTCTTATTTTCTTTTCCCTGTTTACTGCAAAGCCAATATGTGCTTTGGAGTAGTTCCATATTTTTTGTAGATGTGCTTAAACTTTGAGATACCAGCTCTCATATGTGCAAATGATTACAAAGACCCCCTTAGATTTGATTTTGTCTTAAATTTAAGAGGTAGCTATAATATTTCTATAGTGAAAGGTGTTTTGGACCAATCTGAGCACTGCATATACACTACCATGTAGAACAAATTGTGGGCAGTTGAACCAGACGATCACCATTTTTGTTTCCATGTATATGACCACTTGTAAATCTGTTGTTCCATAAGTTAGTTAATCAAAGAATGCAGGCTCACGTATATATTCATTCAATTCCTTTTTCTAAGAACCTATGTATCAATGGCTTCTCCTTTTTCGTGGAAGATTGATCTTTACCAACAACTTGGATTTCTTAAAAAGTACTGGTAATAAATCTTTTCCCATTTTAGTTCAATTTATTTAACTTTGAGTTTAATATGACTAATAAGTTAGCTGCTTGATATGGCTGCAGTCATCATAAATATATCACTTACAGCGACATTTCTAGACCTCACATCCACAAATTGGCCATCCTTCTTTGTATGTGTGTGTGCGAAAATCTCATATGCTGTAGGTGGGCGCCCATACTGTTTTTCCTGCATCCACGTAACACAAATGAATGGGTAATATATACGTGTTTTGTGAAAACTATAGTTAACAAACTATCTGTAATTGACATTTAACAAAATTAAATCTAAAGTATTACCAAAGCGTGAGAGTGCTCAATGATCGAGCGAGACCCCCCGGTATGGCGAGAGCAACCTGTACCGAGTGCCCCCAACTCCGACATCCTATTTTGACGTTACTGGTCAGACTTAGCCATCACATCAGGCATATTACAATACTCCAACCAACGTCCCCATCCCTCCTCCGGCACACAATCTGGCCTCGCTAAATGTCTTTTCTTCTTGAATTTATAGATCAGATTGCTGTAGCGCGTAGAAATCTTATCCATGAAAGCATCGTACACCAACCCATCAATGGCCTCGTCCCACCTACAACACTTCTACAAACATGCATAAACATATAATTAATGATGATGCATAAAATAGTAAAAATTATAATTTGAGAACATATGAAGTAAACCTTTGCTAGTTTCAGACATCATCTAGAAGAAAACACTCTATGTACACACAAATAGAAAGCCATCATCGATAAACACTGAATCGTGATTGCAACTTACATAATAGGAACAAACTTCAATTCTTCATCAGTAATAGTACTATTGAAACACACCGCTAAGGTAAGTAATCAAATTCGTATATTCATACCTATGCATGCAATAAACACTATGCTCAAACTCATGAATCACTGCAAGGAAAATCTGCTGCTAATTTTTCTTTTTTGCAGCACAAAGTACACAAAGATTGCTAATCAGTTTAATCCAATAAGTTAATGCATTGATTTCACTAATTAATCAGAAAACAAGAAAAAATGGGATCTCAAGTCTTGTATAATGCAAAATATAATCACCTAAAATTAGTGGAACTTTGGCATTGAGAAGATGAGCAATGTAATTCTTCACAATGTGGCAAACTGCAATTGAAACAAGATAAATATTAGATAAGTATGGGATACAGCAGAATTGCAAAAAATATGGATATTTTATCTCTGAGCAATGATAGAAACCACATAAGCTTAACCAATTGTTTAGTAATTATTGAAATTAAGCTGGTCAATTAACATAAAACTATTACTCTATTCCAATATATGAAAAATATGCCTCCAATAAATCAGGAAGTTACAGAAGCAAGGAAACTATATAAAAAGAAGATAAATAAATTCAAAACCTAATTCAATACAATCAGTACCTGTCAACCAGTTGAAGTATCTCGAAAGAGAAACGCCTTCTTTAGGGCTCACAAGTATCAGTGGTGGAGATCGAGCGGAACAAGACCTCACGATGCCGGTGAACGATGGGGCTGAGAACGGTGATGATCGAGAAGCCCGAGAATCGTGCGGCAGCGAACGAGGCCTGAGAATCGCGCGACAGCGAACGGGGCCTGAGAACAGAGAAAATGAGAGCGGATAGAGCGAGAGAGAGAGAGACACAGGGAGAAAAGAGAAAGGACGTGTCACGTGTGCCGCGTGAAATTAAATGGGAGGAAAATAGAGTGGAAAATTGGGAAAATATGGTAGTGACGGACAACTCGTCACTATTTAGTGACAAAAATTAATTTCCGTCTCTAAACTTGAGATTTAGTGACGGACATAAAATACCGTCTCTAGTTAGGAACGGATTATTCCGTAGTTAAATTTTATTTACAAATTCGTCTTTAAACCATTGCTAATCCAACTTAAAGGTATGGACTAAAATTTTGCGCTAATTTTCCTACTAATTAGCGACACATGTTTTCCTCGCAAAAATCATTTGTAATCATTCACCTTTTAAGTAAGCTAATTTCATTGTAATTTTAAAATTTTATTTTAATCGGTAATCTATCAAAAATCTGTTTTTATTCTAGTGACGGTGGTTTCCGTCGCTAATTGTAGTCACTATTTTACAATTTTCTTGTAGTGCTGTGACCATGATTTTTTATTTTTTTTTTATGTATTTTCACTTATTTAAAAAACTTATTTATACAAAGGGTACAATGCAATTCCCTCTTTATTAAAATTGCTAATAATATGATTTTTTCATTATAATAACACTAATTAAACTTAATCATTAAGAACGAGTAATAAAAAGAAGAAATGAAAGTACATTCATATACATAAATCAAAGTCACACATCGTTCAAATTAAGTTTAATTGGGTGATGATAAAAATGTGACAATTTTTTAAATGATTTTATAAATTTACCCCACAAGGAGATAATATCAAAAAAAAATTATATTTTGGAGGTTGGAGTTTAGATAGCAAAGTGTAAAACTTGAACGGTACCATGTTCAACTATACTCGATTTGTTTACACCATAATGCAAAGACAATTTGTACACACATAACTGGCTTAACTGCCTAGCTACAAAGAAAATATCTCATCTAATCATACTAATATAATACTAAAATTTAACAAAAAATTATATTAATTTGGAAATTATCAATTGATTTCCCAAATAAATTAATTACAAATTGCCTATTGAAATTGGGAGGGATGTCTAGAAGGAAAAGTGAAGGGGTGATATAAGGCCAATGGTGGAACCACACATTTCTTTGTGTCCATATTCTCTCCGTTCACTTTAACAGTTTCCGTTGGATTCTTTTCCACTATATTTGACGACAAATGACAAATGTTGATGACGCAAAAACTCAACTTGTTATCATGATGTTAGAAGAGTCAAAGAGATAATTATAATTATTCTATAAGTCCATAATGTTCAGATTCTTACCTCCATTGCTTTATAGTTTCAACTTCCATCAATCTGTTACACGGTTTTCTCGTAAGCCCACTTTCAAGATGTTGAATTCAGTTAGCCGAATATGCCACCTCTTTTTCTTTTTCTTTTATTATTATTATTATTATTATTATTATTACAAAAATTACATCCGATGTTTGGGTTAATTACAAAAAAAAAAAACACAGATTTTTGAAGATTTGATTCTATATTACACTTACCCCTTCATAAATAAAATCATTTCAAACACCCTCTTTATATTTGTAAAAATATTACAATTGCCCCTTTACATTTTAAACAAAATCAAATTTCAAGATATGTTTCGTAATTTCCAAACATCTATGGTTTTTTTGTAATTAATCTAAACCCCGGGAGTTATTTTTGTAATTATCCTTATTATTATTACTGCTATTGTTATTATTATTATTTTTTCAAACTCCCGTGTACTCCATGAGAGTATTGATGGAAGAAACTATAACTATTTTTAAATGTAGCAATAGATATTCAAACTTGCATGGTGAACTCGTAATCAAATTGCCAAAATTAAAATCAAATTTTCATTTGAGGAAATCCTTGAAACCTTAATTTTTTATTATTGAGTTTGGTTATGTTGATTAATTTGAGTAGTCCAAGTCCGAAATTGAATTTTAAATTCTAAATTTTCTACTTCATATATTTGTATTTTACTTTTTGAATGTATTATACTTGCTTATAAGATAAAATTACGTTGACATACCAACAACACATATTTACTTTATGGGCACTTGTTATATCTAAAAAACTGAAAAACAAAGTGAACAGATAAAATGAAATAAAAAGTTTAAATCCGTCCAAATCTTATTTTAATTTTTAATCCATAGATACAAATCAAGCATATAATTTTTCTAAAAAAACATATTTGATGAAAATCATATACTACATTTTGTGCATGTGTTCTGTTTTACAATAGCAAGCATACGAAAGTGATATAATTCAGCAAAACTAGTTCGCATGCATGTCAGCATGTGCAATGCTTCTTATAAGAAAAGCTACATGTTTTCAATTTTTATTAAGAGAAATGATCAATAACATTATATTATATTACATTAAGATATCAAAAACTGTCAAAAAAAACTTGAAATTGCAATGAAAACTTTAAATCACGACCAGAATAATTTTCATTTTTTATTTTCTTTTCTAGTGCCTTTTATTTATTCATTTATTTTGCAATGAAGGTGTAAGACTAAGTCAGTCAGATTTGTAATCTTGCACCTGTTTGATGCAAATGTTTACCTTTTTTTATTGTGGACAAGTTTGTTGTAATATAAATACATTTATATTTTATATATAGAGAGACTATTCTATAGACAATATTATACATAAAGGGATAATTACAAAAGTTATCCCTAAGTTTGGGGTAGTTACGAAAAAACTCACAGAAGTTCCAAAATTACACAAACTTCCTTGAGGTTTGATAATGTCTTACATTTTACCTCAACCGTTAGTTGACCTAATTAATGGAATTTGATGATGTGACCAAATATGTTAGAATTACATCCCTCAACTTTGTAATATTTAGAAAAGTTGAGGGATGTAAATATAAAATATAAGGCGAAAAATCGGAGTTGTTTGTAGTATTCAGAAAATTTAGAGGATGTAATTGTAAAATATTTGATGAACTCAGCAAACTCTGTTAGTTCAACTAACGGTTGAGGTAAAAATGTAAAGTCAAATGAAACATCAGTGGGGTTTCTGTAAATTTGAAACTTCTCAAAGTTTTTTTTGTAACTACCCCAAATCTCGGGGTAGCTTTTGTAATTATCCCTAAATTAATTCAAAAGGGCCTCTACAGAATTTAAACATGTACAATACAAGAATCAGAATTCAAAAGTCAGCTTGTTCCCCTTTCTTTGTTAGCATATACTCATCACTTTTCATTCACATCCATTAGCATATATTCATTTGCCGACTAAGAAGCATATATCATCACTTGGCAAACTCTAATTAATCGGCATTTTTACAAACAAATTTCAGCCGGCCGTACGTTTTATCTCCAAGGGGTTGTCAATACTGACCCGACACGAAAATCCAACACAAACTAGACCTAAAATTATTGAGAGAAGCACCAACCTGAACACGAACAGACTAACACGAAGTTACCAGTTTGTTTAAAACGTAGTTGTTTTACTTTTTTACTTAATTTTTTCATGTATTTTGAGTATAAACCGAAATCAACTTGAAACCAAACACGAACCCGACTCAATGACCCCAATTGACACCCCAACTCCCAAACTACCTATAAGTATTTGCAGTTTACAAGTTAAACAAAGCACAACCCAACCCAAAATCGTACTTACCATCATGTCTCTACACAAACTATTATTTGCTCTTATATTATCCCTCTTTTCTCTCTTCTCTGTTCTAGCCCTTGGCGATGAATTTTCTCCAAAAGTAGAAAAGAACGAGTTAAAAACATACATTGTACACGTTAAAAACGAAACCCATATCCAAACCCAATCCGATGACACGAAAAATTACCACAAATCATTTACGCCCGTTAGAACAGCCGATTCATCGGCCGAATCAGCCGATGCCTTCCTCTACTCGCACTAAAAATGTGATCGCGGCTTCTCGGCCGGACTAACCCGAAGAAGTCGAAAACATGAAACGGAAAGATGGTTTCATTTCGCACGCCCGAAAGAATGTATCGTCGATCGACAACACATTCTCCTGGTTTTCTTGGGTTGCACCAAGAAATGGGAGTATGGAAGCAATCGAATTTCGCAAGGAGTTATCATCGGTGTTCGATGGCGGGATTTTCCCGAGCCATCCTTCGTTTAGCGGTGGAGGCATGCCGCCTCCACCACCTAAATGGAAAGGAAAATGCGACTTTCGGATCTCGAGTGTAACAACAAACTCATTGGCGCGAGATCGTTTAATTTAGCCGCCAACGTGTCGAAATCGGACATGGAGACACCACTAGACGACGACGGACACGACGCACACGCCCAAGACGGCCGCCGGTGGATTCGTCCCAACGCTAGCGTTTTCGCAATGCCTACGGGGCGGTTGGGATGGCGCCACAAGCTCACTTGGCGATATACAAAGTCTGCTTTCGGACCGGATTGTCCCGAAAGCGACATACTAGCCGCTTTCGACGCATCCGAGGAGCGGTGTCGACGTTATATCCATATCCCTAGGCGACGTGCCGACCCGCTTTTACAACGACAACATCGCGATAGATCACTCGCGGCGGTCCGAAAAGGGATATTCGTAAGTCGTTTCATACCGAAACTCGGGGCCGTCTCGTGACAGACGCTATCGAACGAGGCGCCTTGGATTCTCGACCGTGGGGGCGAGTACTATCGATGAAGCATCGTGAGCGACGGCGAAACTAGGAGACGGCCAGGAATTGACGGCGAAACTGTTTTCCAACCGAAAGACTTTCCTAAAACGCTTTCGCTTATCGCTCTACGCTCGGCGCCAACGGGAAACAGGATTCCGCGTTAAACGCCAACGGATCGTTATCGTTCTTTGGTGGCGACGGCGTCAAAGGGAAAGTTGTATTGTGTGACAGGGGAGGTGGGATAGCAAGATTGGATAAAGGCATAGAAGTTAAAAATGTTTGGTGGTGTAGCCATGATTCTAGCAAACCTAAAACCCGACGGCTTTAGTACGTCGGCCGATGCTCATGTTCTTCCAAAGAACACATGTATCCTATAATGCCTATCAAAAATAAAATCCTACATAAACTCAACTTCTTCTCCAATGGCAACAATCTTGTTTAAAGGGACCGTGAATCGGCTCCGATCCGTTTGCTCCACTTGTCGCCGTTTTTCCTCCGAGGCCCCACTGGCGTCTCCGGGGATTTTGAAACCGGACATCATAGGACCGGGCGTGAACATCCTAGCCGCGCGTGGCGTTTCCTCTAAACACGGACACGAACACGAAACTCGACATTTAACATAGAATCGGCACTTCCATGTCCCGCCCTCATCCGAGCGGCATCGCGGCATTGCTCAAAAGCGCACCCTGATTGGTCTCCTAAAGATTAAATCAGCTATTATGACTACGGCCGATCTTGTGAATGTTAAAGGTACGCCATCGCCGACCGACGCTTAATCCGCCGACGCGTTTTGCCACGGGCGCTGACATGTTAACCCGCTCTAGGGCTAATGATCCGGGGCTAGTGTACGATATTGAGCCGATGATTATGTCCCGTACTTGTGTGGCTTAGGGTACACCGACGAACAAGTTGGGATCATCGCGCGTAAAAAAGTTCATTGCACGTCGAAAGTCCCTGAGGGGTAGCTTAGTAGCTAAACTATCCTACATTTTCGGTTGCACTTGGTTCGTCTCAAACGTTTACTAGGACAGTGACTAATGTTGGTGAGCCGGTTTCGTATTATACCGCGAAGATTGTTGCGCCGGAAGGAGTTAACGTCGTCGTCCGGCCCGACACGATGTATTTTACGAAGGCGAACCAGAGAGCGACGTATTCTGTGACGTTTAGCCGAAGTAGTAATGTGACTAACACATTTTCTCAAGGGTATTTGCTGTGGGTTTCCAAGAAACATACTGTGAGGAGTGTTGTTTCGGTTAAGTTTGTTTGAGGGAACATAAATGGATCAAGACAGAGGTGTTGTTTTGTTTGGAGAAGTGTGATTTGTGGGGGTTTTAGTGAAAGAGTTGGTTTGATTCTGTTACTTTTTTAACAAGAAAAACAGAGGAAATTGCTCTGTTCTTGGTGAATTTGTTCCAAGTATGACACAGAATTTCAAGTTACTTTTTGGGGAAAATATGATTTTTAGTCATGTTAAAACCCAAAAGTATAGCTACCTATTAAATGAAAATTTACTTGGCAAAATTGAAAAATTGGTCATGTAACTATAGAATGGTAGCAAAAAGGTCCTGTAAAAATCATGTTTTGCATAAAAGTTCTGTAACTATAGAAAACTCTTGATTTTGGTCTTGTAAAATGCATAGTTTGCAAAATAATAGCCAAAAGACAGATACTGGCAATTGTCAATGTTTTAACTCTCCCGCTGTTAATTGCACAGCAGCAACCATCCTTTCATTTTTCAAGTTAAAACATAAAATTGCAAAAAAAAAAAGACTAATGTCTTGCATGGTTATGTTTCTACGGTCCATTTCCTGTTTCTAGTGTTGAAAAATTAATTTTAGAATCTACTGGTTTTGCGTGTGAAAAATGGTGGTAATTATGTTTTGGTGAATAAATGAGAATTAGTTTTATATATGTTTGAAAATGAGAATATGTTTGGTTGAGTAGTTTTTGCAATAGTATTTTATGTATATAATAATTTGAAATAAAAATTGATAGTGGTGGGGTTCCACTTTCAATATTTTAATTTTGAATGTGTATTATATTTGTAAGATTGTAAGTGATTAGTTCCATCATATTATATAATTTAAAAATAGTAATATTCTCATTTTTGTTTATTTATTTATTTTTTAACTAATTTTTGTTTATTTATTGTTCATTTTAGAGTGGATTTGTGTGTATACAAATGTTAGAAAACTTGAGTCAAATATGGCATTATTGAAGTGCAAATCCAATTCATTGCACAGTTGTTATTGAAGTTTATTTAAGTAATCAGTGGGCTTTAGGCCCGTACGGTTAAGTTTAGGGGTATGTTGCTATTTAATTAAGCAAAATTATTTGGTATAGGACACTTGGGAATTTAATTATTTTTGTCGGCTTTAAGTTGGGCGGGAAATTTTCGAAGGAGAACTTAAATAAAGTTTAATAAAAAAATCAAGGGTTAACTATAAAATGTATGTACCCTTGAGGTTTAACCTAATTACAACTTAAATAAAGTTTAATAAAAAAATTAGGCAAAAACTTGTGTGAGACGGTCTCACGGATTTAGATCCGTGAGACTTTTTACACAAAGTTTTAAATGTTTTTTTTTTTTCAGATTTTATTTTTCTTAGGGTTTATATTTGTTTTTTAGGGTTTATTTTGTTTCTTGGGTTTATTTTTAATTGATTTGGGTTTTTAGGATTTTTAGTTTTTTTTAGGTTTATTTTTTATTTTTTGGGTTTATTTTTGTTTTTCGGGTTTATTCTTCATGGTTCATATTTTTAGGGTTTATTTTTGTTTTTTCATGGTTCATTATTATTTTTAAATTTATTTTCATGGTTCATGTTCTCAAGACATAACCCTTAGGAGGTCCGTCTCACGAATTTAGATCCGTGAGACCGTCTCACAAGAGACTTGCTCAAAAAATTAAGGGTTAACTATAAAATGTATGTACCCTTGAGGTTTAACCTAATTACAAAAAAATCAAACTAACTTTCAAAATTATAGAAAATACCACTAAGGCTTTAATTTGTGTAACATTTAACCCTGCCTAAGCAAAAAGTATATCAAAATTCTCCATCATATTTATAAAAGTATTACAGGTTTACCCCTTAACTTCAATACTGAATCAAACTTGGGGTTAATTGGGTTTTTGTAATTAAACCAAACCTCAAGGTACTTTTTTGTAATTATCCCTAAAAACAAATTAGCCTCTAACATTCATCAGTGTGTGTGTGTGTGTCGCCCACACTCATAAACAAATAAATTGATGGGCTATGAACTGCATATATTGGGCCCTTCACCAGATTTGTTTCACTACCAGTTGGGTCCATCTCAGGTCCCAAGGCCCAACTAGCCAAACTTTGCCCGATTCTTTTCTTGCTGCAATTAATTTCCATTCGCCACCCGTCCTCCAAAATGTTCCAAATCTCACTTTATTCCCAATATCACACCTAATTTATCTTTTCCGATCATTTCAATCTTACTACCCCTGAAATTTCATCCAAAAAATCTATAAATTTATTCTTGAGAAGATGATTCAGCCTCTGTATGCTCTGGTGTTCGGAGAAGTTGCGGTAATTCTGGTTCTTCTTTTTCGTACGCCGTTGAGAAAGCCACTTCTGATATTACTAGACAGATTGAAGCAGGGTAGGGGACCTGTGGTGGCGTCCACCGCCGGAGGGACTCTGTTCGTGATTATGGTGTCCCTCTTGTATAACATTACCACAATCCAGAATCGATCTGTGGAAGCTGGCGGTGTTAACCCTACGGACCAGGTTCTCTTGGCCAACCAACTTCTCGAAGCATCACTTTTGGGTAATGTTTTTGTTTTTGTCCCTGATCCTTTCCTCCGCCATTTTTTTTTCCTCCAATTATAATTGCTCGCCGCGCTGGAGAAAATTGTTGGATTTTTCCTGTTTGATGAAAGTTTAGATTTCTGAAGTGCATCTTATTGGTTTCGGTATGAAAAGTAGACTGGAACCTCATTGTAGATTGTTACCAATTTGATTGTTTATTAGAATTTATGTAGTGATTAGTATGACTGATATGATGTTATGCATAAGCAATCATGTAAATATTTTTGATCATTTGATTCCCAAGTAGAGAATGATTTGTCCTATCTGTGAAAACTCCCCATTAAAGTAATTGCGTATTGCGCCAGTCATAGTTGTCAAAGGCGGCGGGCCTGAAGGAGCAAGGCCGGGAGGCAGAGAACATAACAAAAGAAAAACAAAACAGGGGGGATTGGGTTTTGTTAAAAAATATCAATTACACTCATATCTCAACATCCTCCAACCAAACTTTGAGGATAAGAAGAATTTGTGTTTGATGAAGATGAAGAAGAATACGAAGAAGATGAACTATTTGATGATGATGAGATGCATGGGGATGATGGGGATTATAATATTGATATTGAGCTTTAGTTTGGCTTATTATGCTAATATGCTTGCTTTGATAAACTTTGTGTGTTTTAATTTGAATTGGGTACATAACTTGGTCACTTGAAGTGTGTTTTAATCAAATTTATCATTTTTTATCATTATTTATGTTTTTCCTCATCTTGTTTGCAACGCGCGCCCCTCGAGGCGCTACCATGGCCTTTGCGCCTCAGTGCAGCTTACGCCTTTAACAACTATGGCGCCAGTTTAAGAACATATGTTCATTTGAAAATTAGAAAAAACAATGTTTAATCATGTGATGATTTCTTATTATTGTGTAATATCATTTCCATGTGTCTTTATTCTAAAATCCCCAATTTTTGAGAAACTGAGAATGGTTGGAATAAAAATTGCCATGTTGAGTGCAGGGTTTGCTCTATTCCTGGCGTTGATGATCGATTAATCCATTATTACATCAAAGAAGTTCGCATGCTGAGGAAGCATTTGGAGGCTGTAAAGAGGTTGGATCAAAAGTCGGAGGATGTGAAGAGCAAAGAGAAGGGCAAGAGTAAAGCTGTGGAGGAAGAGGATTAAAGTTAATAGAAACGTGAAGCTAACTTCAAGCTTGTGAAGGCACGACTAGAGGTTAATAAACCCGCATTTATTGTAGTGATTCGGAATATTTGGTGAGAAGACAACTAATGCAGGGGAGTTTGATGAAGAATTTGTTCCATTTTAAATTTTATGTTAATGAGGATTTGCTGATATTTATTTTTATGCCTTTTTTGGTTGCGTACGGGCTTAGTATGTTGTTATACATGTATGTTTGCTCCTCCCAGTTAAGTTATTAGAGATATATATTAGTTCCCAACATACAATGAAATGGGATTTTTACTTGGCCTCTTATTTCACCAAGATTTAGATAGAGGATTAGCACTGAGAAAAGTATGGAAAAACTGATTGGTATGTGACCATATGATGTAGTGATGCATGTTGGGAGGAACTGGAGTTTTGTGGCGCCGGACCTTGGGTACTGCAGATATATAAAATCTAATTGGATTTCGAGTTCCCGGGTAAATTTGCCAATCAGACATTCTGCTCTCGCATAGTTCAGTTTTTTCAGGGGTAAAGCAAAAGAGGTGCGTTATTTACACCCCATTTTCCTCTGAATATACTCACTTTTTAAATGCACTCAGCCACATTTAATTTGTTTCAGCATTTTTACTAGACATCGCTTTATGCCCAAAATACCCTTTTCAAAACCTAACCACACCCCTCTCGTGCCTCTCCCACTCGTACATATCTCTCTCGCCTTCGACCAAGACTTGGCGGCGGCTAGTGTTGTTTGAATTTTTCTAATCAGATCGAACATCATAACATTTTGTGCACAGTATGTGTGAAAAATATAGGGAACACTCTACCTGGAAATTGAGAACTACGGTACCCTGTAGAAAAATGTACTTTGCTGTTTGATTTTATGAACTTCTATTTTCTTAACCACTATATATTAGTACATCCCCGGTTATATCAACAATCAGATCCCCAACTTAACACACAAAATCCTGTCAGCCATTCGATTTAAGCAGTAAATGCACAAACTTCTCTGAAAATTTTCACTCATAATGTGTAACATAGGAAACCTCTATGATGATATGATCTACAAAACAAGCAATCTTGTAAAAAGCGCTAGACGCTAGTCGGGCGACGGACTGGGTTCTAGCACCAGTGTTTTAAAAACCAGACCAGTGAGCGAACCAATCATGCTACCGGTCCATGGTTCAACCGCCGGTCCAACCGGTTTGATGAAAAAAAGAAACATTTTTTTCTTGCTATATTGTATATAATAATATATTGATATATCAATTATTATGTAATAGACTTTCTAAATGGAAAATATATAAATAAGCAAATAAAACAATATCTAACATAGCTCAAAATTCAAATAATCATGCTAATGTAGCAAAATACAAAATTTAAAACTCTAAAATACTAAAAATATATAAAAAAAAGTGAAAATAAATAGAAAACGGTTTTGACCGGTTCAACCATAAAAATGGTTTTAGGGCCTAACCGGACCGATCAAACCACTGGTTCTCGGTTCAACCGGTTGAATCGGCCGGTCGGTTGAACCGGCCGATCCTATCCGTTTTTTAAAATAGTGCCTAGCACCTAGGCAGAGCCTTGGCGGAGTTAGGCGAGATCTAGGCGGGATTAATACATATTATTTATAGAAATTATCATTATCAATGTATAAATATTTGATATAATATTAATTACATAAGAATTACATTATCATATATAATATATTTGTTAATCATATATATATTAACTATATTAAAAAAATTAAAATGATAGGTACTAGAGCAGAGGCGATACCCCGCCCCGTCATGGGTCACCCGCCATGGGTCACGTGAAGGACGACTCAAACAGGGTCGGCCAAGGCAGGTCGTCGGTTGGGTCAAATTGTCATCCTATTTAGCTTTGATTTGGAACATTAATTTTTTATATAAATTTTTTCATACTATGTGAAGGTTATACTAGATTGTTTAATTAGATCTACATCTGGAAAGGAGACTCGGGATCCATTTGTTTTATTCCAAGGATATATAGGGATATGATCAAATGAAATCAAGCCTTTAGGTAAGAACATAAGACCACATCTAGACCATTTGATTTAATAATCAATGGTCTAGATTTTACTCTCCATTTTAGGCATGGGCGGTTGAGGTAAGGGTAGCAAAATAATTTTGTGCTTTAAGATAAGGGATATATTTGTAACTCCCCATTTTTTGAATTTTGGTAAGTCAAAACTGATATCTCATCCCGCGATTTCCTCTATCTTCCTCTTTCAAAAAATACGAAACCTGAAACCGCTCCTCTATCTCCCTTTGTGAAAAAATTGAAAAACTAAAATTGATTCATCTATCTCCCTCTTTCAAAAAAATCGACCTACTGAAACTGCTTCCTCTATCTCACTCTTCCAGAAAATCGAAAACCTGAAGCTGTTAGGGCTCAAACATCTCAGAATTTTGGCGTCTACTCGTTGATACAGTCATATCCTTATATATATATATATATTATTTTTTCACCACAATAACTTATATTACTAGGATATGGTGGTCTTCCAATGTAGTTTTAATAAAATCCATGATTTAGGAATATTAAAGGTGAAGTATTTCTTGGAAATTCCAATGTCAAGACAAATGAAGAACCAAATGAGAGCTGCCAATTTGGGCTTGACCCGACAATAAATCGAGGTCGGGCCTCAATTATGGAGGCCTGAAAAAGATCGGACCTATTTAGCCCTGACTAATGGCCCGATTCTTCGGATTGGTCTCATTTGATCATATCCTTATATATATATATTACTAGAACAACACTCGTGTGTTACACCCTACACCGGATTTATCAAAAGACAAACTTTTGGCGCCGCAAATTTATTTGTGATAGTTATAGTGTCATATGCAGCGGCGACGCAGGGGCGACCAGGGGCTGCTGCCCCCAAAAAAAAAAAAAAAAAAAAAAAGTTTTCCAAATTATTTTTTTTATAGCTAAAATAAAGGAATTTTTTACAATTACCCCCAAAACTTTGATAAAAAACTTCAAATAGATATGTTTTACAATTGCCCCCCCCCCCCCCCAATTTTTTTCTCATAGTTTAAATATATGAACTCGGACCTTTTTTTGCCCCCCCAAAGCCGGAGTCCTGCATCCGTCACTGGTCATAGGAGATCCAAAATACTAATTAGAACTACTAATAAAGAAATCCAAAAGATACGACCGTCTTCCAATATGAGTTTTTATAATTTAATATTATTGAAAGCAAGTATTATCGAGTATTCAAACCACCAAAGTTGAAATATGCAAATAATCTAATCGTTACAATTTCATATACACTTCCCGACCACGGGTCCACGGTCCAATGTTCCTGATTTGGTTGGTAGTACAGTACATGATTTCGTTCAGACAATAGAAAAATAAAAGAACCTCTATATAATTTTTGCTTTATTTAATTTATTTTATGTGGATCTTTGTCTAAATATTAAATAATCATTCCATCATTTTCTTGGACTAAATATTGTATTTTTGGAAATCTCATTTTCTTCTACTAACCGTGTTTCATGTATCTAGAGGACACTGTAGCACACCCAAATTTGCTGACTGAAAGTTCGTTACTAAAATTCAACAGTAATAATTCCTGGAAAAAATGAACAAAAAAACAAATTTCGTCGACTTCTTTTTTTCCTTAATTTTCCCGTGCAATCAATCAAATTATGTTGAAAAACTGCTGGGATGATTCCATCAACAGATCAACACCAATACAATTTTTTTTTATTTTTTTTTAGAGGACAACACCAATGCAATTTAATCAAGAAAAATAGGCCGAGTCCGACATTGTAGAGCTAGTAAAATTGGAACGGTCCGATGAGTTGGCTCAGCGAAATCGCATATAGGATTATGTTTGGCTTCATTTTAGAGGCTCGAAAAAGAATGAGCGTACTTTGGTCCAAATGGCTCCAAGCTGGCCAAAATACATGTGTTGGGAGAAAAAAATAGAAACAGAGAAACAATTTACATAATGTAATATTTATTTTTTCACCACAATAACTTATATTATTAGGATATGATGGTCTTCTTTTTATAAAATCCTTGATTTAAGAATATTAAAGGAAAAGTATTTATTGGAAACTCAAATGTCAAGACAAAAGAAGAACCAAATGAGAGCTGTCAATCGGCCCGACAATAAGATCAGGTTGTGTCTTAAATATGGAGGCCCGAAAAGGATCGGATCTATTTACCCCTGCTTAATGATCTGATCCGCCCGAACCTGATTGACTCGAAGCAAAATACACTACACGGGCTAGATTGAGCCATGAAAATATTAATCCGACGAAATATCGGATAGCTCGACCTAATTGGCAGCTCTAAACCAAACTCCGAGGTTACATTCCTGATTTAATTTGGCTTTAAGTAGGACAATACATGATTCGATTTAGAGTGACAACAGAATGATAAAAGATATTTTATTTTTTGTTTTTATTTACTTTTTTCTATGTGGGTCTTGACTAAATAATCATCCCATCATTTTCTTGGACTCAATAATAATTGTCTTGTCTGACTCGAGTCAACAAACATTATATTTTAGGAAATTTCATTTTGTTTTGAAGGTTATTGCCAATCGTGTTATATGTATCTAGAAAGACACTATAAAACAACACGCAGTTTGCCGATTGAATGTTCTTTTTTTAAAATTCAGCAGTATTAATTATTTTAAATAAAGTGAAAAAAATAACATCCGTCGACTTTAATTTTCCTTATCTGGTGATTTGTGGGGAAAAAAAAATCAAATCAATTAGCACCAAGAATTAATTACTAAAACGAATATGAAATATATCACAAAATAGGAATACTAAAAACATCAGTTTGGCTAAAAATACAACTGTCCCACAGAGCAAAAGTTGGACCGCTAGACTCGGAATGTCCAACTAGAGCTGTCAAATTTGCTCCGGTCTGCTAGACCGGTCCAACCGGCCCGATATTTTATCGGGTTGGGTTGTGGATTTTTAGGCACGGAAAAAATCGAACCTATTTGGCCAGCCATTAGACCCGATTTTTAAAGTATAATTTCATGGAATGAGCTCCAAAATAAACGGGTCAATTACTATTTGGCCCGATCTAATTTTTACTCTTGACCCAATGGACTGGGCCAAGCTGGTTCAGCCCAGTCAATTTGATAGCTCTATGTCCAACGATAAATATTAATATTTTTTTACTTTGTTCCATTTAGATTTAGCAAAAGTAACATATATATCTACATACGCAAAAGCAAAGCATTTGCAAATTGAATATATGCAACAAATGGCAATGAGCTCTTGCCCTAGCAGTGGCGGATCCAGAAATTTGAAAATGGGGGTACGATAAATTTTAGGCTAATCGTAGTTAGATTCTATAATTTTTTTTTGGGAACAAAGTGTTTGTAGGGGGAAGGACATGTGGGAAATTGTGTAAAAAATATGTAAGATATTTTGATTTTTTTGGATTTTAATTGTTAAAAATAACATTTTATATAAAAATTGGGGGTACAAAATATTATTAATATTATTTTTTAAACTACTTTTTTTATTTTTTTTTTTCAAATTGGGGGTACAGTTGTCCCCCAAACTTTCAAGTGGCTCCGCCATTGTGCCCTAGTGATAAAGTGAAGGCTTTGAGACTAGTATGTCTTATGCAGGGGCGGAACTAGCTTGTTCCTAGGGGGCTCAAACTTTTCATTCTTTGCAGTTATACCCCAAACTTTTCATTCTTTGCACTTATACCCCCAAACATGTCATTTTTTACTCTTATATATATATATATATGTGTGTGTGTGTGTGTGTGTGTGTGTGTGTGTATCAATATATGTATATGTAGTATTTTAGTGTTTTAGTATTTTTGTCTCCAACCCAAATTATTGATCAATAACTTTTATTGTATATCAACAACCTCTTGATTATTACTTTTAAGTTTGAATAAACTATTGTGGATCTTGTTATTTATATCATATTAGTTTTTCTTTTATCGGTAAATATCATACTATTTAAAATTATAGAGCATACATTTTGATTGGAATTTAGTTATGAATTTTGAAATATTTAATTTAACTGCGAATATTGATACAATTTTTTGATATAATGATAATATATTTAAATATAATTATTATATATATTTATGTATATGTTGTTGGTAATTCATTATTTACCTGTTGGCGCTCGAGTACTATCTCTAACCAAAATTTGTGATATTAATACTATGTGTACTCATCTCAAACTCTATTAAGATATCATATATATTACTCGTATCCCAATCCTGGAAAAAGTTACTTGTACCATCCTATTAGAATCTGAACATGTGTGAGCAAGGGCGGAGCCAGGACGCTTTACCAGGGTAGGCCGATACACGAAAATGGGGTGGACCGGATAGAATATCCAAGAAAAATTAATACAAATTATAACTAAATTCTTTTTTTTTCCATAAATCCTCACTAAAAAATTTTTTCGAAAAAAAAGGGTGGGCGGGCCCCCAGATCGCCCACTGTCTCCGCCCTTGTGTGAGTACTCGTATCTACCAATTCTTATTACCTAAGTTGGCCCCCCTCAATCGTAAATCCTGGGTCCGCCCCTGGTCTTATGTATGATTGAAAAATGAACCAAGCTACTCGTTACTTGATCCAAGATCGATCGTTAAAAGTTTGTTTGAACTTGATTCGTTAATATAGTGACCCAAGTTTAAACACATTTTTCTGTTTGATAGGATGTAAAACTCCACCGAGCTCGACTCAATTAGTTAAATAGAATGAATTATGTGTAAAAATAGTATCAAACTACTGAAGCTCGGTTCGTGTTTGAATCGAGCTTGACTCGAAAACAGAATGAATTATGTGCAAAAATATTACCATGCTACTCATGCTCGATTCGTGTTCAACTCTACTAAAGCTCGTTCGAGCTCGATTCAATTAATAGTCAAACTAAGCTCAAACACAATTTATGAAGTTCGATTAAAATTCAAACAAACTCGAACAACAATATGTTTGGTTCGTCTCGATTCGTTTACACCCCTAGTCTTATGTTCGATTCCCGAAAGTTTAGCTCGTATCTTATTTGGATTGCTATGGTCTTTACAGAATGTTATTTGTTGTAAATTATGGTGCGATTTATAATTTGTAATCTCAAAAGAAAAAGGCAACGAAGGGATAGATCAACTAACATATAACATAAATTATTATAAGTATATTACAAAATTTTATTTTATATTTGTGGAATCCTCTTGATTTTAATACAAATCCATATAACAGCTACTAGCCAGAATAACAACAATTTTTTTTTTCATAAATCTTGACTAGACCGACCGACCATTTTCTAGGTTTAATTTTATAAATAATATACATGCTGTGACTGAAGTCGTCAACCAATTGTATTTTAGGAAATCTCATTAATTTGAATGTTCTACTAATCGCGTTTTATGTATCTAGAAAGGCATTTGCTGACCGAAAGTTCTGTACTAAATTTCAACTCTAGTTATTCCTGGAAAAGGAGGAAAAACTAAAAATGATTACGAGTTTCATTGACTTAGGAGTGTTTGCTTATGAAAGTTTTTCATCCCTTTTATTTTTCGGACGAATTTCTCACTGAACGTGCGATTGCCTGTGAAAATATTCAAAAAAATTCACTTATTCAAAAATATTCAAAAAATTCACTTATTCTCACTTTTTCAATCATCAATCACATCCATTTATAATTTTTACAAAAAAAAAAAAAAACTACATCAACTATCAGCACAACATAATCATATCACAAATATACTATTCACTCTCTCTTATTTTTAAATCACCATTCACATCTAATCACATCCGGTGGTACAGAATAAGTAGAACAACTTTTTCCTTCTTTTTTGGATTTTTGTAAATCGAGCTTCTTTTGAACTCACATTAATTCAAGCTTTGGTCGTACTTAATTTATTGATTTAGATACTAAATTATTTACAATGCAATATATAAATTTAATAATCTCTCCATTTCAAAACTAAAAATTTAATTTGAGTTGGCATGAAGACAATAAAGTAAAATACAAGCAATATATCAAATATTTTAACAATTTTGGCCTTAAATTTGTGATTAGAAATTAATATTTCTACGTAACTGAAATAGTACATTGTTTTTCATTTTCAAAAATTAAAAAAACATATAACCCTATTTTGGGGTGTTAAAAAAATTACGAAAGGGGGTACATATTTGATTTGAGTAAATCGGTGTACTTGATGTCATACCTCTAGGCTCGCGTTCGGGGTTACTCGGGTGTTTTAGATGGATGACCTGAAACATAATGCACGTTAAGCTAGTTGGGATGACCTTCATAGAAGACCCTCCAATGCTTAAGCCAGTTTGTGACGTAAAGTAAATAAAATAAGAGTCAACAGTAAATTTGACATCTTTGGAATGTGTGCCTGACTATTTATAATGCATCTAATTTATGTATTTGCGTAGCATTACTTTACGCGTACATCATCTAGAAGGCCTCATGTCAGTGAATCAATGGTGCCAAATAATGTGCATCCGACCCGGCCCGGGTAAAAAGTGCTCGGATCTTACATCCCTTAGTCGGTTTTCGGATATTTTTAAGGGTAAAGTGGTAAAATCACTTTATTGGTTTCTACCCTTTGACTTGTTTTCAATGTAGGTTCAAGTTGCTTCTCAAAAAAAAAAATGTAGGTTCAAGTTGGCATTGAGCTCAAGCCTGCTGTGATCTGAAAATTAAATTATATTAAAGTTAGAATTGAACAATATATAATCAACTTCCGGCTGGCAGTTCTTAATACTTATTATTGGTCTCATCTTCTAAAACACAAATGCTTGTATTCATTCACATGGCATGATCCCAGAGATAAATGATTCCCATTTTATATGATTTACTATTAAATGCCAAACCTGTCAATTTCATTATACTTTAGAAAGCTTCAACCAAGGAATGAGAAACTTTTGCCAAGTGAAGATTAAGAATAGTAATAATGGAAAGAAAAAAAAAGAACCATACAAATTTCAAAATTATAGAAACCCCCTTAAAGTTTTGATTTCATCTACAGTTTTTAACCCAACAGTTAGTTGAACTGACGGAATTTAATTTGATGACACATCACAAGATATTTACAGTCACATCCTTAAATTTTCTAAATATCACAAATAGTCCAAACTTTTCGTTTAACATCTTACAATACATCCATCGCATTTTCTAAATATTACAAATAGTCGGAATTTTGTAATTGTAAAATATTTGATGATGTCGGTAAATTTGGTCAGGTCAACCAACGATTGTCGCAAAATGTAAGACCGCTTCAAATCCCAAGGGGTTCTGTAATTTTGAAACTTTCTTTTTTTTTTTTTGTAATTACTCCAAACCTATGTTTTTTTCCTATAACCCTTAAAAATTAATAAGGAAAGTAATGAGAGCTAGTGGGTGGAAAGTTAAAATTTGTTCTCTGGAGTTGACCAGAAAGACAAGTCATTTGCTGATAATGTCCATTCATTACAGGAACACAATAGACAAGATTACTATAAGTACTTGTAGACCAAACCACACTAAACACAAAGCAAAACAATTCCTAGTTCTATAACTTCTATACAAGAAAAAAAAGCCTTTCTAGTTGTTAAATATGGCTTCAATATCTTTGATCACCATCATTTGCATGTTTTCTTTGAGTCCATGGCCTACATTTACATCTGAAACACCTGAAAAAAACAGTTTACAAACCTACATTGTTCATGTTGAGGTACCCGAAACACATTTTTCGACTCAATCCGAAGATTTAGAAAGCTGGTACCATTCATTTCTCCCACCAACCACCGCAAGCTCAAACGACGAAGAAACGCGTATAATCCACTCCTATCGCACCGTCTTCAAAGGATTCGCGGCCAAATTATCGCCCGATGAGGCGAACGACATGGAAAAGAAGAACGGATTCATATCCGCACTGCCCGAGAAAATACTATCCCTACACACCACCCATTCTCCGAACTTCTTGGGACTAAACCAAAACACGGGCCTGTGGAGAGGCTCCAATTACGGCAAGGGCGTAATTATCGGAATGTTGGACACCGGGGTATTCCCCGAGCACCCTTCTTTTAGCGACGAAGGAATGCCGCCCCAACCGGCTAAATAGAAGGGCAAGTGTGAGTTCAATCATACAACGTGCAATAATAAAATCATCGGAGCTAGGTATTTTGGCCAGGGCAACGATAATAGCCCACTCGACGAAGATGGCCATGGCACTCACACCGCGAGCACTGCTGCTGGAAACTTTGTGAAAGGGGCAAATGTATTCGGCAACGCCAACGGGACGGCCGTTGGCATTGCGCCGCTTGCTCACCTAGCCATTTACAGAGTATGCACCCCTGTTTGTTCCGAAAGCAATATACTTGCTGGGATCGACGCGGCTGTTGAGGACGGAGTAGACGTGCTATCCATTTCTCTCGGCATGTTAACCAATAACTTTTTCCAAGATTTCATCGCGCTAGGCGCGTTTAGCGCGATGGAGAAGGGTATTTTGGTCAGCTGCTCGGCAGGAAACAGCGGTCCGTTTAACTTCTCTTTATCGAACGAGGCGCCTTGGATCCTCACCGTCGGCGCGAGCACTATAGATAGGAAATTAAGGACAACAGCAGTGCTGGGAAACAACCAACAGTTTCACGGCGAGTCAGCTTATCAGACAAAGAACTATACACCAACTTTTTTGCCTCTTGTTTATGCAGGGATGCTTAACACAAGCGATCCCGACGCACAATTCTGCACCCGGGAATCGTTGAATAGAACCGATATCCGAGGGAAAATGGTCGTATGCGAATTAGGCGGAATATCACGAACCGAGAAGGGAAACGCGGTGAAAAATGCCGGTGGCGCCGCCATGATTCTAGTAAACAACGAGCGGTCCGCAAACACTACCGACGCGGAAGCGCACGTCCTTCCAACGACGCACGTCGGTTACGCGGACGGACTGAAGATCAAAGCGTACATAAACTCGACGTCGGCCCCCACGGCCAAAATCCTCTTCGAGGGTACCGTGATCGGGGACGACCGTGCGCCGGTGGTCGCGGCGTTTTCTTCCAGAGGACCTAATTTCGCGAGCCGTGGAATTTTAAAACCCGACATTTTAGGCCCCGGTCTCAACATTCTCGCGGCGTGGCCTACCTCGGTCGATAACAACACCGACACGAAATCCACATTCAATATAATTTCCGGGACATCTATGTCCTGCCCACACCTCAGTGGCGTGGCGGCACTGCTCAAAAGCGCGCATCCTGATTGGTCCCCTGCGGCGATCAAGTCGGAATCATGACGATCGCGGACGTCGTGAATCTCGCTAGGAATCCAATCGAGGACGAAACTTTTCTTCCCGCCAACGTATTCGCCGTCGGATCAGGCCATGTAAATCCATCGGCAGCTAACTATCCGGGACTCGTCTACGACATCCAACCGAGAGATTACGTTCCCTACTTGTGCGGTTTAAACTACACGAACCGGGAAGTCGGATTCTTTCTACAACGTAGGGTGGATTGCTCGGTGGAGTCGAGCATACCGGAAGCACAACTAAACTATCCTTCGTTCGCCCTCACTTTTGCAGGACAATCCACTACTCAGACGTACACCAGGACGGTTACAAATGTTGGCGATACTAACTCGTCTTACAACGTGGATATCGTCCCGCCACCCGGTGTCGACGTTCGTGTCGAGCCTAATACGCTCGACTTCTCGGAGATAAACCAGAAAATGCAGTATCGGGTAACATTCAAGCGATTGACCTCCTCTGCGAACAACACGGTTGTTCAAGGTTTCTTGAATTGGTCTTCTAACAAGCACTCTGTTAGGAGCCCTATAGCAGTTATATTGCAGTGACATAATATGGAATTAAGCATCTCTGAATCAAACATTTGAATTCGGTTATTTATAACGGATTAACTAACTAGCAGTCATGAATAATGTGGTCATCAATCAGGACAACAGTAGACAATAGTCTTGTCTGTTATCTGTAATTCAATTTTCTATGGTCTCTCATTACATATGTTGAAGGGTTAATTACAGAAAATACCCTTCAGGTTTGACCTAATTACAAAAAAACCCAGCTAGCTTTCAAAATTACAAAAGATATCCCGAGGTTTTATTTTGTCTAACATTTAAACTATTCATAAACAAAAAATATTTCAAAATCCCCCTTCATATTTATAAAAATATTGCAGTTTACCCCTTAATTTTAACACTGAATCAAACCTTAGGGGTATTTTTTGTAATTTTAGAAGTTAGCTGGATTTTTTTGTAATTACGTGAAACCTGTAGGGTACTTTTTGTAATTATCCCTATGTTGAAGAAAGTATCTCATTATATATGGTTTCTTATTTCAAAATTCCCACTTTATTTATGTAAAAAAGGAATGGATAATATAGTAACGTGAAAGTTGATGCAACCTACTTCGGTAGCTACCCAAGGGGTTCTATGCCATTGGATTAACACACATGTGTGTATGTGTTGATTCAACGACATAAAACCCACTTGGGTAGCTATTCAAGTGAGTAGCATCCACTAGCCCTATAATAACTAATGAGTATAATTACAGAAACACCCCTGAGGTTCGGGCTAATTACAGAAAACCCAAAAAATTTCGAAAATTATAAAAAAAAAACTTCGGGTTTGATGCGCTTACATTTTCCCCTTCATATACAAAAAAAAAACATTTCGAAAACCCCCTTACGTTGATTAAAATATTACAGTTACCCCTAAAATTTAAGATAATCAAAACTCAGGGCTTTTTTGTAAGTTTCAAAACCCACTTGATTCTTTTTGTAATTAGCCCAAATCTTGGGGGGCCTTTTGTAATTATCCGTAACTAATAAGCCCTACTCAAAATTGATGAAAATGGTTTCTTGACAGGACCACAACCTTTCTGTAATATACTACATGCCCAGTTGTTAGTGTTTTTCTAGCACATGAGGACTTATATGAATAGCAAGATACACATTTACAGCACAAATGGATTAAAAATTGTCAAAAGGAAAACAAAAGAACCCATGAGAATTGACTATGATTCATCCAAAAATCTAGAGCACATTGCAGAATGATATGTTTTCCGAACGGAAAAAAGAAAAGAAAAACAAAAGCAAAGGTAGTATTTAGTATAAGATTTAGGCAGTGGCGGGTCTAGGATTATGAGGGTACAACCCAAAATTTACAAAAAAAAATAAAAATAAAAGAAACACATACCATTAAAATAAAAATAACAGTTGCAACTAGGTCCAATGCGTCTACATCTTTTTAAAGCGAACCATGACATCATCGTCGGAAACTTGTAGACACACATCATTCTCAATAAAGTGACAAAACAATTAGTTAATAATTTACTCAAGAGTTTTCTATCCAGCGAAAATTACTAAATATATGTATGAGAAGAAAATGTTGGATCAAAATCCATAGGAGTACTATTGAGAAAAATTGGGCCAAGAAAAAAGTCCATGTTGAAAAATAGTGTAGCTTTTTTTTTTTTTTTTAACTTTTAAATGGTTATTAAAAAATATTTTATGTTAAAAGGGGGTACAAATTTATCAATTTATTTATTTTTACAAAATATTACTTTTGAAATTTGTCAAATTGGGGGTACAACTGAATCCGTCAGTGGGTTTAGATGATACATAGGCAACTTAATATTATTATTTTAAATATTAAGTCCAATTCCTTTTCTTTTTTTTTTTTGTTATTTTTTATAAAAATTCAAAAAATTATCAAAAGAAAAAAAATAGTTTCAATTAAACCATAACAGGAATCGTGGAGGACCGATTCTAATTTTGGTGCGGGAACCGTGAGGCAATGGTTCCGAAATTTTTTTGAACCGGAAATGGTGTTGCCGAAATCGTGGCCACCCCTACTTCTAAGATCTTATTACCAAATTATCCCTCACATCGATATTTTTATTTTTACATTTTGATTGCAAGTATTTACTTGTAAAATTATTCAAAAAGCGCTCATGACTTGCATAATTTTTTTTTTTTTTTGAGGAAACTCATGACTTGCATATTACACAGATTTCATTAGGCTAAGATTGGATGGTATACCATATTCACGAGGGTACGTCAAAGTTATAAAAGTTTCACTTATTAAGAAAATTTAGTGACGTGGGCTACAATTGAACTTATCTATTCTATATCTATATCTATATCTATATATATACCTATATTTATATAGGGAGAGGGTTATATGAGACCACCTCATAGGGTGAGTCCATAGGGACCAATCCTAGTCATATATCTAATTTTTTCAAGGGTTGCGATTTAAGAGGCAAAATTACAAATTACAAGCTTGTTAATTAAACACAGGGGTAAATTAGTCATACTCTCAAATCAATATTTATGGGATTCACGATATTCATGGGATTCACGCAATCCTTCCAAATCTCAAAACAAAATCACGTAATAAACCTACTGCTTCTTCTTCAACATACTACTATGAAAAATCATTCATCTTTCTTATGAAGATGTAATTTGTTGCTTATATAGATGTGTCATGGTGCTTTTAGATATATTAACTACATAAGCAAGTCATTAGCAACAAATCCATACTACATAAGCAACAAGTCTATACTACATAAGCAACGAATATACACTATGTATGCACTACATATATATTAACTACATAAGCAAGTCATAAGCAACAACCCCATATTACATAAGCAACAAGCAATACTACATACTAAAGAATATATACAATGTATGCACCACAATTATATTAACTACATAAGTAAGTCATAAGCGGCAAACACATACTACATAAGTAACAAGTCTATACTACATAAGCAATGAATATACACTATAAATGCACCACAAATACATTAACTACATAAGCAAGTCATAAGCAACAAACTCATACTACACAAGCAACGAATATACACTACATATACGCAACACAAATATATTAACTATATAAGCAAGTAATAAGCAACAACCCTATACTACATAAGCAATAAACATACACTACATATGCAATACAAATATGATTAAATTACACATGCAATATGGTTATACTACACATGCAATATGATTATATTACATAAGCAGTTAACAATAGAATACACTGGAGATAAAAAAAAAAAAAAAGTGAACATGAGGGATATGGGTTACTCAATAACTGAAATCACGTGTCGCGTGAAAGGAGGAAACAAATTAAACGTGATTGAGATCTCATCAAATCTCAATAACTGATTCTATATTATAAAATGACCACCCTACCCTTTTTAGTTGTTGAAACAAAAAAAATAAATATAAAACCCCCTAAAAATCTGGACCACCCAAAAATATTAATCTATGGTTAGGATTGGGTCCTATGGACTCACCCCAAATGGGAGGACCTATTTGATCCATATCCTATATATATATATATATACTATTTAAAAAAGTGTGAATGGCTTAAAAGGTTTCTTGAAATTTTTGATAAGACAAAACTATCCCTCTAGCATAAATAATTATAAGGTCATTCAAGTAATTTAATTTTGTAATTTAGCTTTTATTTGTTAAGTTACAAGATAAAAGTCTTTTTGTATTCCAATTGTTTTTAAATTAAAAGTGTGTTTTATTTCTATTATAATTTTTGTAATAGTTTGAATTTTAAAATAATATTAGATTCATATTAAACTAGATTTTGAAAGCTTTCTAATGATATATCATAAGCATATATTGAGAATTTTGTAAGATAGCCATTTTAAGTTTAGTAATATGTAAAATTGTATATGTATAATTATTTTTTTATTTTCTCAATTATTAAAATATATATCATAATTCAATAGAAGAATAAATTGTGAGTTCATAGGCTGAGTGAAAAGAAAAAAGATCTAGGATTTTGATACTACATATAAAGAAAGTTGTACAAAATAGTTATTCCCCTAACTCATCTAAATTGGTCACAAATATACCTTTGAATAACAAATACTTCATTTACTTCCTAAGTAATAATAGTTATTTTAGTTTACTCTTATTGAAATTATTTTTATTCGTTTAGTATAGTTTTAATATTTTTGTACTTGAGAATCAATTTTAATTTATTTTTTAAATTAAAAAGATTTAAAAACTTAAGTAATCTAAATTTTCAAAAACAAATCTAAAATAATAAATAACTATAATGAATACAAAAATTACTATATATGAAATTGATTTAATGTAAATAAATTGAACTCTTTTGATAAACATGAATTAGATCAAGATACATTATATCCATGTGCGTATGTATGCTAATTTAATATAATAATGTATGCATTTTTTGCCAAAAAATTCGACTTACTGTTTTTTTTTAAATTACCAATAGGTGTGTGTGTGCATGTGTGTGGACACATTATAACGGAGATATACTTACTCATTTGATTTAGGTTAAACAATCTCACACGTTTTATATTCAAATAATTAAAATACATTTCTTAATGTTTAGTAATTTTTGCCCTCAACATTTAATTCTTTTTCAAAATTTCAATTTCTTAAACTACATTTAATATAATTGGAAATTTTATTAATTTAAAATATATGATATTGAATTTATGGTGCAATACGAATATATATATATATATATATAAATATATATTTACAACTCATTATATAAAGGGGTAATCTTTTAAAACGATCCAATTCAATGGGTATATATAGTACATTTGTTAGTTCTTATGATTTTTGCGCCCATATATAATTTACTGGCTATTTATATATTTTTACCAAAAAATAATTTTTTAAATTAAAATATAAATTTTATTAAAATTATAATAAAAAATATTTTGGGATTATGAAGCTTTATTAACTTTTTTTATAATAATTTATATAGCCTTGAAGTTTGTACATCAAATCTAGATTCTATTAATAATTTAGTTCTTTTAACTATATATTCGTTTGGTTGAAATTATTCAATCAATATGATAATATAAACTTAAATTTGAATTACAAAAAGTCAACATATTGGAAATAATACAAAAGGACTTATACTCAAATAAAAGAATAAAAAATTAATTAAAAAATATAATAAACCTTCAACAAAACTTTATTTTTAAAATTAATGAGAAGAATCTTAAAAATTATTTTTAACTTAGAAGTATAAAATACTAGAGGACATAAGAGAGATATTTATTCTTATTATATATGTTGTATTATTTGTTTTATTAGGCTAGAAATGCACTAAAGAAAGTTAAATATAGGAATATGATGAATAAAGATTAAAGAATGTTGATGCGAATAACAATTATTACTCATTTTAGATCTCACATCATAAGCAGCAGTTTAATATGATTATCTAAAAAATAATGAAATTCTTGTCTCTCATCATTGAATTTTTTTATATATTATAAGGTCTATTGTTAAATATTTTATATGAAATCAATATTACCAATAATAAGAAATACGAAGACAAACCAAATGTATATAGAGTAAGAAAGATTATATGTGTGTAAAACTCAGAAGAAACACTAGAATAATAATTTCAAATTTATGCTAAACTCGGATGTCAAAATTACATTCTTAAAATACTATTAAATTTTCAATATCATTATTTATGATAAATCTAAGTACCAAATAATTTAAATTAACAAAAAAAAATATATTGTGAATTTTTTGAACAAAATATATGATTTGATTGAGTCTAAAAGTGTGTATATATATGGTAAGAAGAAAATTAAAAAAACTTCAAGTGATGTGTTATTTTAGTATTTTTATGAACATTGGGTATATCTTAAACTATTTGATAATTTAAATGCTGATCTAATATTCATGATAAGACACTTATCATGCACAAAATTTACTTTTAAAGTTTACTCACTCATTACTATGTTTCTTATAGTAATTTAAGAGGTTATTTGCCATTAGGTTTTGAATTTTGCAATCATATTCCTTTACTAAAAAAAATCTATGATTTTTATTAATAATCAAGACACCATATTGGTTTATATTTGAAAAAAAAATCTATAAATTGAACTTTATAGTTATACATCATGGATAAATACACAATTTTCATATTTTTATAATAAAATGTATTGTCAAGTATAAATGCAAGTGTAATTTTTAATAAAAATTCATACTTGGATTATGGTCTCTAATTTTCTGATAAGTAGAAACCAAAAAAAAATATATGTTTTTATTAATTATGAGTTTATATAAAATATAAGATACTACTAAACACTTGAGTAAAAAAATGGTATCAAAAGTTATTCCATTTGTTTTATATAATTTATTTTACAATGATGGCTATACCATTTACCTTTCACATTTCACTTTAGAATAAATTTACTTATTTTCTCATGATGTATTCCTTTGATTAAATAATTTTTATAATTATGATAATATGAACTTAAGATTTAACAACAATATATATATATAAACATGTATACATGTATACATATACTTGAAATTAATAAAATGAGGCTTTAAAACTAATTTTAAGTTTGGAGCTTTAAGAATGTAAGGAAAATACGAGAATATTTTTATTTATTTTCAATGTATTTCTTGCCTTTTTTTTTTTTATTAAGTCTCATCTATAGGTGGAAAGTTATATTCTTTATTAAGAAGAACGACAATTCAAGTCTAGAAAAATATTTTAAAATCTAAAAGAATGAGTTAAAATCATTTTTACCTCTTAAGTGTTAAATTCAATATCCTTTTTTAGTGTATATTGTAATGTCAGTTTTCTCTATTATTAATTATATAGTTTATATGGGGGCATATTGTTGAAGTATTTTAAAAATAAGTTAACAATAGCAGAATTCATTTAAGCAAAATAAAAAATAATACAATACATAAAGAAATTTAAAAGAAATTAGATTTTAGTGATGGCTCAAAAGCTACTCTATAAAACCGTAGGCAAGTGCACCTATCGTTTTGTAGTATAGATTATTGAGTACCGAGTGTCATTCCCACGAGGATTGTAAGTACTAATAATTACCGTCTTTTTGTTATCTAATCTAGCAATTTTCAAAGTTTTGTTTGTTAAAATAGAGAATGAAAAATACAGAATTTAAAATAATTGCAACTTACAAAAGATTAAATAAAAGTAGATTATAGAATTAAGAAATCAAAAGCTAGAAATGTGCTGAATGTAAATCCCTCTAGAATGTTTTTGTGATTCAACAAAATAAAAATACAACCATAAACCCTTAAGCAAAAACCAACCTCTTTTAATAAAATCTCATGTTATGTGGACCGTAGAAATTCCCGATTTAAGTTAAACCCTCTATCGAGCGCGAATAACTTCTAATCTCAAGTTGATTAACTGAAATCTCTTTCTAGTTAAAACCCCTAAGACAACATTATAACGATTTGTGAATTCCCATATTAGGTTTGACCCTAATCCAGAAGATTTATGTTGTCCTATATCTAGGATTGCATGCAACTCTTTTCACTTATATAGGTTTTATTTCACCATGAATCTCTCGATTTCCCGGATGAAAAATAAACTTCAAATCAATATTGTGCATATACCAATTCGAATGAATAAAGCATAATATAAGTGAATCACACAAACATGAAGATTTTATTAAAAACATACAAGCCTTAATCACAAATTCATTCTAGAGTTCATTACATTCAAAACACTAGAAATTTAGCTACACATGGCTTTGACAAAAGAGTATACTATACAAGAAGATATGAATAAAATGAACATGGTGTACTTAGCTCTTATTCAAGACCAATACAAGACTTCCTCCTTGGTTGATTGCAATGATGTTGAGCTCCAAGCCTTCTCCTCTATTGCTCTTCAACTTCCAACTCTACCTCTCTTTTATCCTCTCAATGTATTTTGCTTTGAAACTTAGAATATACAATGAATATACAATGAATCTCTCTATCAATGAATACTACATGAATTACGAATATCTTTCCCAACTCAAACTCTTGGCTTTTATAGGCACCATCTTTGTGAAAGAACACGTCAATAATGCTAACAAATGTTCCACTTCCATGGTTGTTGGTTGAATCATTGTGTGCACATTCATGGTTGAGTTGGTTGAATCATTGTATTCACATGACAATACTCCACTTCCATTGGTTGAGTTGGTTGAATCATTGTGTCCACATGAAAATTGAGGGAATAATAGAGTTTGGTGCAACAAAATGAGATGTAAAAGTTGCTCAAAGGTTGTCAAAAAGCAAAAAAGGGAAAGCTTCCATAATTTCCGCCAAAAGAACATCCAGACTGGATGAAAAACACGCCCGTGCTTTAAAAGCTAAAAGCACGGGCAGCCGTGTTTTTGGATTTTCCCAATTTCTGAGTGCTTGGAAAGCACGGCCTGGCCGTGTTTTGTACGTCGGGGTCGAAAAATTGCTCGTTTTTGACTTCTCAAAAGCACGGCCGTGCTTAAAAACACATCCTGCCCGTGTTTGACTGAAAAGGCCCCGAAATGACGCGTTTAGCTTGGGATTTTGAGTGTTTTTGCATCCAGAAATCCCCGGGTATGTTTTGACATGAAACCATGGCCCAAAATTCACCAAAAACAGCTCCAAATCATCAATCTATCATCAATCTACACCAATAAAAGCACCTCGGAGTAATGTGAACTATGTACAATCAAAAAATTTATGAAACTAACAATAAAATAACTCAAATCATACTTAAATATACACATAAAACATGCATAAAAAGACCCTTATCAAACTACCTCCAACTTTGAACTTTGCTTGTCCTCAAGCAAAATATTAAATAAAAAAAATGATTCAATAAATTACAACACACAAGAATTTTTTTTTTCAACACATTGAAGACAAGCAGTCAAGTTCTTAGCCTTCTCAACCCGAATTAACCATTCAGTAAAAACACAATTTTGCAAAGCGATCAATTGTCAAGAAAGACTGTAACATCAGCAGGCATTATTCAAACTTGAAATCATCACTCCACAAATATTGATAGTTATGAATAACTTCAATTCAATAATGTCATGAAAATACAAGAATTCAATGGATCATTGTAGTTAGCCTACTAGTCATATAACCAAGCTTCTTGAACTTTTATTGGAATGAGAATTCAAGGAATATACATTCTCCCTTTCGATTTTTTTTTTTGTAGGTCCTTTCGAGGCATTCTTCCACTAGGTTTATATTTTGAATTTTCGTTCAAACACTCCTAGGGTGGTTTCCCATACTCATATTTGTGTCACCGTTTTACGTAAAAGACAAACATGGGGCTCATGAATGCTCCTAGTTACTAAGCAACAACAAATAGAGGAGTATAACCTCGATTGGATTCCCTTTTTTTCTTCTTCTTTTTTTTTTTCATTTGTTTTTTTTCACAAGCTTGGTATAACAACTAGTTAACCACCACTAAATCATGAATTCTCAAACGTTCATAACACTAAGCTTTGTCGTAAATGCCTTAACAAATCAAGTATTATGGAGTTGGAAATCTCGTCAAAATTTAGCCCGCATCCACGTCATTCTATCTTAGACAATCAATTGCTTCACATTAAAACACAAATTAACAAGTTAATAAAGGTATAATTGGGCTAAGTTATTGACTAGCAAGCACTCAAAAAAAAATTACCTCTTGTCGACAAACTCAAAATAAAAACAAGCACACACATATTCAAAACAAGCACGACCGTGCTTAAAAACACACACCCTGCCCGTGTTTGACTGAAAAGGCCCCAAAATGACGCGTTTAGCTTGGGATTTTGAGTGTTTTTGCATCCAGAAAACCCCCGGGTATGTTTTGACATGAAACCATGGCCCAAAATTCACCAAAAACAGCTCTGTTCGCCTTAATTTTAGCTTCACCGCAAGTGTACGGTGTAGTTTATAGAATAGGGTAAGCAAGGTCGTATCCACGGAGACTAATAAATTAATATGCTAAGTATTGATCTAAGATAGTCATATTTTTATTTAGACGATCGAAATTGGATGATTGTTGTATTGAGATTAAGACAATTTAAATCACTAAAACACAAGATTAAGATAATACAAATGATAGAATTATCAAGATAATGAAATGGATTTCCGAGTTAAGGTTTCGACTAATAATCCTCTTGTTATCCGGTTTAATCAAGCTACGTTATTATCAATATTCCTATAAGACAATCACAAAGCTATTTTATCCTCCCTCTCGAGATGCATATAAAACGTAGATTGAAATACTTATGCTAGCATCTCTACTCAACATGAAGCATTCAACTCCCAAAAGTTTAAAAGATCAAATATCCTCACAAATATTTACAAACCTCTCGATTCATGCAAATATTTGTGTCGAGTATTCAAGATCTAATATTGAAACTCATCTCTCGAATTATGAATCAATATATCAAACAAGTTAAATCATTGATCAAGTGATAAAACAAGAATAAGCTCAAAATACTCAAATAGGCTTCAAGATAATAACTTCAACTAAGATTAAAACATCCAACAAGAGTTCATTAATCTACTTCCAAAACCCGGAAATCTCTTGAGTTTAGCTACACATGATTTCTAAACAACTTATAAACAAATTGTTCAAAGCCATTACAAATGAAAATGGAAGATTGAAACTAATAGAGAAGCAAGAAAAACTTAGGAACGTCGACAATCTCTCGATATATCTCCGTTCTTCAAGCTCCGATGTAACCCGATTGTCTCCTTGATATCTTCTTCCAAGAGTTGACCCTTGTCTTATGTTGTAGATCCCAAAAATGCCAGAATCTCCTTGTGTGCGCCCCCCAAAAAGCCTTTTTATACCCACAAATCAGTTTAGGGCATAATGCTGCAGATTATGGGATTCCAGCGCAGACGCACGGGTGGTGCGTCGGAGCACGGGCTACCCGTGCGCCACCCTGTTGAAATAATCCAGTCCCTATAGAGCGCATGGGTGGTGCGTCGGAGCACGGGCTACCCGTGCGCCATCCCGGTGAAATCATCCCTTCTTTGTAGAGCGCACGGGTGGTGCGTAGGCGCGCGGGCTACCCGTGCGCCATGCGAGGCTCAAATTTTCCTTATTCGGGGTGCACGGGTGGTGCCGAGGCACGCCAACCCGTGTGCCCCCTGTCTTTTCTTAGACGCTCAACTTTCGCTCTTTTTGGCTTCACTTTTCGTATACTCACTCAATTCTCCGTGTTTCCACTTTGCTATCCTCGTGTTCGTATTCAATTTGCTTCAAATATCATGAAATTCCTACAAAATAAGCAAAGTGTAATATCTTTTCCACAAGGAGTGAATATGTAACATTTAACGCGAGTATGTGCATGTTTACCCATCATTATATCCAGAAATACGCCTCAAAATACATGCAAAACTCACACCTATCAAACACCCGTGCGCACCTGTACAGCAATTCAGGTAAATTTTTTTTAACACACAAAATTAGAATAAAACACACACACAAAAAATAAAAATAATAAAAAAAATGAAATCCACACCAAAAACCGTTGGGTTGCCTCCCAACAAGCGCTATAGTTTACGTCTTTAGCTTGACGCCTGTTTTTGTTCCGTCATGGGTCTCGCAAGGTGATGGATGTCACCTCCTCTTGATTGTCTCGGTGGAAGTAATGCTTAATCCTCTGGCCATTTACCATGAAAGTCTCACCATCTTTTGTTAACAATTCCACAACGCCGGGAGGATTCAATATTTTCTTTATCACGAAAGGCCCCGACCACCTAGATTTGAGTTTTCCCGGAAAAAGTTTAAGGCGTGAATTGTACAAGAGGACGGGTTCCCCTGGTAAAAACTCTCGTTTCTTAATCATTTTGTCGTGCCATCGTTTGGTTCTTTCTTTGTAAAGTCGGGAATTTTCGTAAGCTTCATCCCGAAATTCTTCCATCTCATTTAAATGGAGCAACCTTTCTTCACCGGCCTTTTGAAAATCCAGATTTAGTTTCTTGACCGCCCAAAATACTTTGTGCTCCAATTCTCTCTTGGCAAATGGCACGACTTCCCAAAGACAAGTTGATATGGAGATGTGCCCAACGATGTCTTATATGCGAGTCCCGATGCGCCCATAGAGCATCATCCAATTTTAATGCCCAATCTTTTCGGTTAATGTTAACCGTCTTCTCAAGAATATGTTTGATCTCCCGGTTGGCTACTTCGGCTTGCCCATTAGCTTGTGGATGGTATGCCAATGCAACTTTATGTTTCACCCCATATTTTGCCAACAAGTTGCTCATCAATTTATTTACAAAATGCGACCCTCCATCGCTAATTAAAGCTCTTGGAGTGCCGAATCGAGTAAATATATTTTTCTTAAGGAACTTCATCACAATTTGAGCATCATTTGTTTTGGAAGAAATTGCCTCTACCCAACGGGATACATACTCCACTGCAAGTAGAATATATTGATAGCCCGAAGATGATGGAAATGGCTTGTTGTTGAACCGGTATCGGTAACTCGTTTCCACCATTGTTTGCCGGTATTGGTAACTCATTCAAATCCCCCATTATCGGATTGTGTTGTCTTTCAGCCCGTCTAGTGGTAGATCGATTCTTCTCGCGAAAGCCTCGACTTCCCGTATAAGCGGTATCAAGTCCCCTTGTCTCGAGCGCGTGTTCATGCACTACCTGGACCGAACTAAAAGAAACAAGTCAAGTAATAAAGAATTTAAAGTGAATTCAAAATGTAAAAATAAAATTGTCTAAATTAAAATTAATTCTATCTATCGCAATATTAGCACCAAAAATTATATTAGTCCCAAACAGCGGCGCCAAAAACTTGTTCGCTTTATTTTTAGCTTCACCGCAAGTGTACGGTGTAGTTTATAGAATAGGGTAAGCAAGGTCGTATCCACGGAGACTAATAAATTAATATGCTAAGTATTGATCTAAGATAGTCTTATTTTTATTTAGACGATCGAAATTGGATGATTGTTGTATTGAGATTAAGATAATTTAAATCACTAAAACACAAGATTAAGATAATACAAATGATAGAAGTATCAAGATAATGAAATGGATTTCCGAGTTAAGGTTTCGACTAATAATCCTCTTGTTATCCGGTTTAATCAAGCTACGTTATTATAAATATTCCTATAAGACAATCACAAAGCTATTTTATCCTCCCTCTCGAGATGCATATAAAACGTAGATTGAAATACTTATGCTAGTATCTCTACTCAACATGAAGCATTCAACTCCCAAAAGTTTAAAAGATCAAATATCCTCACAAATATTTACAAACCTCTCGATTCATGCAAATATTTGTGTCGAGTATTCAAGATCTAATATTGAAACTCATCTCTCGAATTATGAATCAATATATCAAACAAGTTAAATCATTGATCAAGTGATAAAACAAGAATAAGCTCAAAATACTCAAATAGGCTTCAAGATAATAACTTCAACTAAGATTAAAACATCCAACAAGAGTTCATTAATCTACTTCTAAAACCCGGAAATCTCTTGAGTTTAGCTACACATGATTTCTAAACAACTTATAAACAAATTGTTCAAAGCCATTACAAATGAAAATGGAAGATTGAAACTAATAGAGAAGCAAGAAAAACTTAGGAACGTCGACAATCTCTCGACATATCTCCGTTCTTCAAGCTCCGATGCAACTCGATTGTCTCCTTGATATCTTCTTCCAAGAGTTGACCCTTGTCTTGTGCTGTAGATCCCAAAAATGCCAGAATCTCCTTGTGTGCGCCCCCCAAAAAGCCTTTTTATACCCACAAATCAGTTTAGGGCATAATGCTGCAGATTATGGGATTCCAGCGCAGACGCACGGGTGGTGCGTCGGAGCATGGGCTACCTGTGCGCCACCCTGTTGAAATAATCCAGTCCCTATAGAGCGCACGGGTGGTGCGTCGGAGCACGGGCTACCCGTGCGCCATCCCGGTGAAATCACCCCTTCTCTGTAGAGCGCACGGGTGGTGCGTAGGCGCGCGGGCTACCCGTGCGCCATGCAGAGGCTCAAATTTTCCTTATTCGGGGTGCACGGGTGGTGCACAGAGGCACGCCCAACCCGTGTGCCCCCTGTCTTTTCCTTAGACGCTCAACTTTCGCTCTTTTTGGCTTCACTTTTCGTATACTCACTCAATTCTCCGTGTTTCCACTTTGCTATCCTCGTGTTCGTATTCAATTTGCTTCAAATATCATGAAATTCCTACAAAATAAGCAAAGTGTAATATCTTTTCCACAAGGAGTGAATATGTAAAATTTAACGCGAGTATGTGCATGTTTACCCATCATTATAGCCAGAAATACGCCTCAAAATACATTCAAAACTCACACCTATCAAGCTCCAAATCATCAATCTACACCAATAAAAGCACCTCGGAGTAATGTGAACTATGTGCAATCAAAAATTTATGAAACTAACAATAAAATAACTCAAATCATACTTAAATATACACATAAAACATACATAAAAAGACCCTTATCATTTAGAAAGGTATATATGTTGTTATATTTGTAAGGAATTTAAAAATAAAATATAATAATTGTTATTTAATATGCATTGTTACAACAACACTAATTGGGTTCACTTTAAACTACACCTTTACAAATTCAGGCACCAAAAAATAATATTTTCAATTGATGTGATTTCAATACTAAAACTTTAATCATTCTTTGATATTCTTACTTTAAAACATGACTCTTGAATAAAATTTTAGATTATTTTCATATATTAGGTTAGAGTCTTTTATTTTGACGTACATTTTTTTTGGGAATAACTCAAAAGAGATGAACTTGGTTAACCTCAAGTTCGTGTGTTATGATAAAACTTTTACATCTTTTTCAGTACTAAAACTTTAGTCATTTTTTGATATTCTTCTTTTAAAACATGACTCTTGAATGAAATTTCAAATTATTTTCATATATTAGGTTAGAGTATTTTATTTTGACATATTAATTTTTTTGGGGGGATAACTCAAAAGAGATGAACTCGGACAACCTCAAGTTCATGCGTTACGATAAAACTTTTGCCTCTTTTTGATTAGATGAGATATAAAGGAAATTGTAGATTTGGTAATTATTTTAATGGACATTCAGAAAATTGACTTGGTCTAGAAGTCTATTTTGGAGAAGTGCAAATTTGTAGCTTTAAGATTTATTTTCAACTTTTTTACAAAATTGGTTTTAAAATGTACTTTTACCAAACACTTTACATTACGATACATAAGCACTTTTTGAAAAAATCCATATGAAAAAGTTCATTTCATAAATGCACTTTCATTACAAAAGTACTCCCACATATACACTATATATTTCAACTTCTATTTGCAATTATATTTCTTTATTGGAAAAAGTGAAAGAGAAACAGGGGAAAACTTGAGCAATGGAAGCAAGTAAATGTGTAAGATTAATTTTTAAATGTTCTTTGAATTTAAGCGGTAGTTACTAAGTGCAAGTTTGGGAGTATTTTTGGAATAGAAGTCCATCTATGAAATGAAGGTCATGTAATTTTTAAAAAAAGTGTGCTTGATTTTTGTTACGTGAATGGTGGAAATGCATTTTTATCGTTTATCCAACAGAAGTGCAGTAAATGAAATTCAAAAGCCCTAATTTAGTACTTTTCTAAAACTACCAAACATACATTAAAAGTATCACAATATTATGCTTAATTTTGGTAAAAAGAAAAAAACAATTAAGTTTATTATATGTGTTTGATTAATGTAACATTTTTATCAATTTTCAGAAAATAAGATTACTTGATTTGACCATCTATAAGTCCAACATAAGGAAAACTCACAAAATCAAATACGAAAAAACTTCTCCAACCATCAAAATTAAAAAAGAGAATGATTAATGCAATCATAACTATAAAATTAATTAGTTATATTACTATTCAATTTTTTTAAATATCTAGCAGGTAGTTCTTCTAAAAGGAATTTAATCATTCAAAATTATCTATACAATAAAATATTATAATATAACCCAAAAATTTTGTTTTAATTAGTTATTTGTTTGAACTTTATTATTTATTTATAATACACCTTAAATTTACATTAATATTTCAATAAAATTAGAAAACAATTTTTGTAAAGTTATATGAATCACGTGTGCTATTGCTAGTACTACTATAAAAGTGTGAATAGGTTTCAAGGTTTCTTGAAAAAATTGATTTGCCAAAAATATCCTTATGGTAAAATTAGCTTTAAGGGACAATTAAGTAATTTTCTATATTCATTTTCTTGTTATTTTTTAATAATATGAAAAGCTTCTCTTAGTATTTCAAACACTTCTTATATACTTTCTTTCAATTGTAATTCTTATAATATTTTGAATATTTAAAAAATAATAATTTAATATTAAAGTAGACATCGAGAGCTTTCCAACTATATGTCATAAGCATATATACGAGACTTCATATGAGATAATTTTAGCCGTTTAAAGTTTAGTGTAATATTTCATGCAAAAATGTACATTTATAAATAGTTGCTTTAATTTTCTCAATAATTAATACATCTACAACAAAAGAAAAAATACTACGAAATTATAGTAAAATGAACAGGAAAAATAAATAAATAACTAATTAATTTAATTTGATATTAAATCAGTAGTATGACAATATATATATATATATATATATAAACCTCACTATTGGTTGCAAATATCCTATACAATAATAAATTTATCATCTATCACTCTCGATCCCTAAATTGTGAGATAATATTTTTTTGCGGAGGAGTAAATGATACACTTATTAAGTACAGGAAGATGGGAGTTTGCGACCATTGAGAATTTCAGGAAATTTTATGCATTTTCCCATAAAAATAATTAATTTTAAGATGAGTGAAATATAAGTGTTTTAAAAAATTGAAGAAAACAAGTAGTGTTGTTTTCCAAGCTTTATTAATTAATCTTTATCTGTGTTTATTTGTAATAATGGATATACGATTTAATATGATTTAGATTCAATTATCAATTAATTTAATTCGTATACGCATTGTGATAATATAAAGTCAAATTTGAAAATAAATATATCATAAATATATGCTATAAAAATGTACAAATAAAATAAACTTGGTAGAGAGTTATATGTTTGAATCTAATGACATGAGAGCTTAAATTTCAAAGTGTAGTGAGTGAAATAAGTGTAATGTTTGTTTTAATTTTAATTATATATATTATATTAAAATGAACTTACTAATATGATGAAAATATCAAAAGTGTTTGACAGACGGGCCAACATTGCCAATAATGGGACATATATTTTTTTATTATCTATTTTTTATTTTTAAAAATTATGCATTAATTAGGTAAAAACACAAACTATGCCCCCACTAATTGTTTTATGTACTTTTACCTTTTTCGTTGTAGTTATTTTTTAGTTAGTTGGGAATGGAAGGGAGGGGATAACAAAGAAACAATGCTCGGGTTTAAACCCGAATCAATACCCTTTAGATGGTTAGCAGTGCCTTTTGAGCTATAAACTCGTGATTCTTTTTCATTTTCTCTTTATTATTTATTATTTATTTTTGAAAATTATATTAGTTAGGTTAGAAAATAAATAAAGTGCGCCCCCACTAATTATTTGTTGATGTAATGCATTGTATTTATTTTGTGCACCCCTTATAAAGTTTTATTTCTTTAACATCTATTTATGTATTTATTTATGTTTTACGGGTGCACCCTTTAACCATTCAAATTCTAATGTAGATTCAGTTATCAATTTTTAATAATATTTAATGGTATATTTTTTTAATTGAATAAACCTAATCATTCAGATAATATAAATCTTAAATTAACTATTAAAAATATTTAAAATGATAAATTTTATACTCGAAGTTAACGAAATATAATTTTAAAGTGTCACAATATGGATGTAGAGAGAGCAAGAAAAATATTTTTTTAAAATATTCTAATTATATTATTATAGGCATAACTTAACTAATTGTAGGATGAAAGGTCTAATAAGTTTGGGGAAAAAAAGAAAATAATAATTTTTATTATAAAAAAAATTCGTTATTATCATTATAAATAAGAAGTTAACATGACTTAATAATCTTATTCTATTTTACATCTCACATATTTTTGTTTGAAATTATTTCTCCTATTTAGTCTCTTATATTTCATGGTACCATTTTTATTTATTACTTATATAGAAGTATATTGTTTGAAAAAAAACTAAATTTTTGTTATCAATAAGCTGATTTTGATTTAAAATCAATATAAAATGTAATATGATAAATTAAAATAGATTCAAATCAATTATAGAAAAAAAAGCTATATGTGTCATTACAAGAAATGTAGAAGAATTAATTGAAGAAAAATCATTGAAATAGGTTTAATTCCACATATATGATAATGCTAGGTTTGCTTAAAAATTACGCCTATATAGATTTGGGTGAAAAATGATACTTATTATATGATTCAAGTACTGGAATAATTTAACTTAACAAAATATAATATAACATAATATGATAACAACAATCAAAACATGAAAATTTTAAAGAAGTTATCTATACATTAAGAAAAGCTAAAAAAAAAATACATAACAAATTTCCATTTATAATGGAAGTAAATCTATTTTAAACTACATGTTGGTATGCTAATTTTTTATTTAAAGTATATTGCATTAAATCATGCACATAAGTTTAATGAATTTTTTGGCGATTGCAATATAATATTTGATTAAATGTTTATCAAATATTTATTTATGGATCAACCTATTATATTCCTTTTGATTTTCAAAAATAGACATGCCTTGAAAAGAAATTGGTCATAATAATTTAAATGGACTTACAGAAATATTGTTAATCATAATATAATGGAGCATAAATAAATGGGTAATTAATAAGAAAAAATATTAATATTATTAAATAATCAGACTTAATAAACAAAGAATATGAGAAACCAATAAATTTATGATGTTGTACATGGTCTTTATGATAATAGAATATAACATAAGTCTTGTAAGGTACTCTATAATTTTGATTCTCTACTTTTATGATGTGGTTCAGTCATTTATTTGACATAAAAATGTGTTTACTCTTTTAAATTTTAATTAATTTATTGATTATTTTCAAATGAGTACTTTATTTTATCTTCATTTTTAATGTATAAATATTTAATTTAATCAAGGAGAACATGAGTCGAAATATTACATGAAGATAAGCTTCTATACATAAACTTATTTGATATAAAATTGTGATTATTCTTTCAATTTTAATTACCTTATTGATTATTTTCAAAAGAGTACTTTATTTTAATTTATCTTCATTTCTAATGTATAAATAATTAATTTTACCAAGGAGAACATGAGTCGAATATTACATGAAACTAAGCTTCTAAATATAAAATGGAATTTCACTTTCTCATTGTTGTTGAGAAAAAACGGCAAAGGTGATGAATGAAAATTGACCATTATAGTCGAACCGATTTAAAGATGACACACATTTTGGAGATAGAAAAAATGAGAAAAACATATTACATCAACCAATCATGCTCAAGCTAAGCATGCATTGGAAAAATCCTTTGCAAAAAAATTTCAAAATTGCCTATGAAGAAGAAAGAGACACTCAAAAAATAAAATAAGAAATGCATTGATACAAAATGAATTTTTAGAATATCCATTTATCAGCTTATATTACACATTAGTTTTTTAATATCCATGGTACTTTTTACAATGATAATATCAATTTTCTTTTAGATTCAATGATTATATCATTTAATTATCATGATTTTGGGTCCTAAATGTCTTAACCATATTTCAAATACAAAAAAGTTTAATTTTAGTCTTGCAAAATTTATTTTAGGAACAAAATACATGATGACATTTACTATGAATACAAAATAATATGATAAAAAATAATTCTGATTTTAAGATTTAATTTGAATTACATTAATAAAAAAAATTGCACAACGTGCAACGCATGTTCATCTTGCTAGTCAAATAAAATTCCCAATTATCCGTGATCTACCCATGGCTAGAAGTAACAAACACACACATAAAACATTCCAGCAACTTTTTCCCCCTCCCTCCCCAACTTCAGCCGCCCCACCCCATGCCTTTCCCTCTCCTTACTTCTGGCCGTCAACCGTTAGAAGTATTGGGCCTCCGGCCTGTCTATATGAGTCTTTCTTCTCTGGTTCAAGATCCGAGCTTTTGGAGCTTTTTCGTGTGGCAGGTCACCGATGGCTTTGATGGATCAGCGGAGAGTGGTGGCTTTTTGGGTTATGGTTCTGTTGATTTGGTGGAGGGGAGACCTTTTTCGATTTTTTAGTTTGGTTGGGTTTGTTGTATTTTTCTTTTTTTTTTCTTTTTTGTGTTTTTGTTTTTCCTGGTTGATTTGCGAAACTCGTAGGTGGGTCAGTAATTGTTAGTCCAAGTGGCTACGATAATCTAGAGGAGGGGGTGAATAGATTATCTCGGTTTTTCAGATTTTGCCCTTTTTTTTGAAAATTCAAGCAAAGACGAAATGCTAAGTGCGGAAACTAAATAGCACACTTCGATTTAAAGAGGTTCAACCCACCTAGGGCCTAATCCTCTACCACCGCAAAGATATCCTGGGATGGATTTCAAAAAAGAAAAAGATTTTATTAATTACCAAAATTAATAATACAACACCTTGAGGATTACCACAACCCTCTTGCAACACCTTGAGGATTACCACAACCCTCTTACACCACCTTGAGGATTACCACAACCCTCTTATACCACCTTGAGGATTACCACAACCCTCTTACAACACCTTTGAAGATTACCACAACCTTCAAACACCTATCACCTAGATCACCCAAGTGTATTCTTACCACAAGAATACTCAGAAGGATGTCTTGTGTTGAATGATGACCAAAAAATCAAGATTACAACTCAATGATGAATGATACAATATGAGTACAAGTGTAATCAAGAATTGAAAGCCCAGACCTCAAATTTGTGCAAGTGAAAGTGCTAAGGCTAATACAACAAGATATATGAAAGTGTTTGCTTGTTTGCTCTTTGCTTGTGTAGAGTGTTGTCTTGTTGCTTGAATGAAGCCTCTATTTATAGGAGAGGTCTTGGCTTTGATTTCCAGACATAGGCTCCTCCTTGGGAAGTGATTTGCTTTGCAAAAGAAACCATTTAAAATCATCAATATAGCTGTTAGAAATCAATCCCACAAAATAGGGAAAAGCTGTCTGAAAATGCAACGGATAGTTCGCTGATAAAACAGGGGTGCGACCGGTCACGCAGAGATAAGTTTGAAATTGAATTTCTGCGATTTTTACATAGGGGGACCGGTCGGAGGGGGGTGCGATCGGTCGCTCTAGACCATGACCGGTTGGGGGTATTTAAAATACGAACAGAGAAGACAGGCTTCAAGAGGGCACTCCCAGGTATCGGTCGCCCAGGGGTCGACCGATTGCCCTCACTGGTCAACCACCTGGTCGATCGGTCGCCCTCCCTTATTTTTTCTATGTCCCTTTTCCTGTTTCAAAACTCAACTCAGGTACGGGTTGCCCTATAGGGCGACCGGTCGAGCCTGAAACAAATGTGTTGTCTAATTTTTTATCGAAAATAAACTCCAAAAAATACTCCAAAAAATAGTAAAAACATTTTAAATCGATCGGAGTATTTAGACAACATTTAGGGACATTGTTTTGGTTTAAAAACTCATTTGAACAAAATCATCAAAATCATGATAAAAACATTTATCAAACAAACTCCCCCTTTTTGATGATTACAAACCAAAATAATTTTCTCGAGGACGATTTTGAAAACAAATAAATTTTCTGGTTTTACGAGTGAACTATCCGTTAGAAAACATTTCATACAAAGCTCCCCCTATCTATGAGCATATCAACAAGAGATATTGCATAAGCTAGAAGCACAAGCTATAACAAGCTTTTATAAGATGCACATAAACATCATAAGCTACTAAGCTCTCCCTGTCAAAATACTATAATCTTTTGCAATTAAGTCCATAATACAAGCCATGGACTAGGTATACTTGACTTTAGGAAGCCATAGCTTATAGTTTTTATTGCGAGCTTTTATTAGCTTCTTTTAGCTAACGAGCCAATTTCAGGTTTCTCCCCCTTTGGAATCATCAAAAATAATGTTAGGAAGATAAAAACATCATACAATTATATCAAAGTGCGCCAAAGAAACGGTTTATCAACCATGGAACCATTTAGGCTTAAAAACCAAAAAAAATGGGAGAAATGTATCGTGAAGAGTTCATAAGCTCGTTTTATTTGTCAAGACATGATCTCAATAAGTATTTAAGACTTTTGGAAGCAAGAGAATCATGTAGAAGTTGAAATTTTCATTGTGACATTTCATCGAACACTTTGTGGGCGTAAAAATTAAAAGAAGTTGTATAGAGCCCTTGTAAATGAATCAAGCCAAAAATTTTCATCACCAAATCATACCAAGCATCATACAATACAATATAACAACTAAGCTCGTCATGATCATAAGATAATTTCGTCAAGAAATATACAAGAAAGCCACAAGCTCAAGGGTTCAACCCAATTGAGCAAAGAAAGGAAAATTCTTACCATTTGATCGGCAAAGATGAGCGATGATGATGATGATAAACATGCTATATAAGGTCCAAGATATAAATTAAATGCATGAAAACAAATTTTGAGTGAAATTTGTGTGAATTTGGCAAAGGGGACGAAAAATGGCAAAAAGAAGTTAAAATAACGAATGCTGAAGACAGAATGGTTTTAATCCAAAATTTGGCTTAGGGCGACCGGTCGTGGTTGAGGGCGACCGGTTGCCCTCAACCTCTTCAGCCTACTGTCTTGCCAGTTTTAACAAAATCTGAATTTTCAACCAAAAATCCAATTTTTCGCCCCTAAGTTTTAAAAATATGCAAAATACAAACGTAAACCTCATTCAATATGCATCATGTCTAACCGAGCTCGTATGTATGCAAAAGTCTCGGAAGTTAGTGGTTTTGTAAAAATATCCGCCAATTGATCGTAAGATGGTACAACAGATATCTCAATTTTTCGTTTTGAAACACAATCCCTTAGAAAATGATGTCGAATCTCAATATGTTTAGTACGGTTATGATGAACCGAGTTTTGAGCAATGTTTATAGCGGATATATTGTCACAAAAGATAGGAACGTTTTCAAAAGAGCATTTGTAATCCGCTAAGGTTTGTTTCATCCAAAGAAGTTGAGTACAACAAAAAGCTGCGGAAATATATTCGGCTTCGGCCGTTGAAAGTGAAACACAATTTTGCTTCTTTGAAAACCAAGAAACTAGGCAATCGCCCAAAAAATGACATGATCCGGATGTACTTTTCCGATCATCAATATTTCCCGCATAATCCGAATCACTATAACCTTTAAGAGAAAATTTTTCATTCTTTGGATAGAATAAACCATATTGAATAGTGTCTTTCAAATATCGAAAAATCCTTTTAACGACACTCATATGAGATTCTTTGGGATTGCTTTGAAAACGAGCACATAGGCATACAGCATGAAGAATGTCCGGTCTACTAGCGGTTAAATAAAGTAAACTACCAATTATACCTCGATACTTTGATTCATCCACGGACTTGCCTTTTTCATCTTTGTCAATTTTGACATTTGTTGCCATGGGAGTAGAAACGGTTCTTTCTTCTTCAATGCCGAACTTTTTCAAAAGTTCTTTTGTATATTTTGATTGCGAAATGTATATGCCTTCTTGGCATTGCTTAATTTGGAGTCCAAGAAAGAAGTTGAGCTCCCCCATCATACTCAATTCAAATTCACCTTGCATCAATTTAGAGAATTTCTTGCACAAAGAATCATTAGTAGCACCAAAAATAATATCATCAACATAAATTTGCACAAGTAAGCAATCTTGCCCTTTTTCAAAAACAAAGAGAGTTGTATCAACTTTACCCCTTATAAAACCATTTTGCAAAATGAAAAGAGCGAAGTCTATCATACCATGCACGGGGTGCTTGCTTTAAACCATACAAGGCCTTTTTAAGTTTATAGACATCATTAGGCCTAGAAAATTTTTCAAACCCCGGAGGTTGTTTTACATAGACTTCTTCTTGAATAATACCATTTAAGAAAGCAGATTTAACATCCATTTGGTAAAGTTTGAAACTTTTATAACAAGAATAGGCAAGTAAAATACGAATAGCTTCTAAACGTGCTACGGGTGCAAAAGTTGCATCATAGTCAATACCTTCTTCTTGACAATACCCTTGAGCTACTAACCTTGCCTTATTTCGAACAATGTTGCCTTGATCATCAAGTTTGTTCCGGAATACCCATTTTGTACCAATAATAGTTTGAGATGGAGGACAAGGTACCAATTCCCATACATCATTTCTTTCAAATTGATTCAACTCTTCTTGCATCTCTAGGAACCAATTCTCATCCTCAATAGCCTCCTTAACATTTTTAGGCTCCTTTTGAGAAATAAGAGCTTTCTCGGCAAATTTTCTCCAGGTCATCACTTTGTTAAGGGGATCACCAATAATAAGATCTTTTGGGTGATCTCCCTTAAATTTCAATGCAATGGGAAGATCCGAAGTATCACCTCTATCTTCTTGAGGAACATTTGAAGTGGACGGTTGATCATTTGATGTAGACGGTTGATCATCAATTTGAACAATTTGTTCAATAATATCCTCTTCATCACTTTCATCATTGAGTATTCTTTCAACACCCGAAGCTTCATTGAATTTGACATGGATGGATTCTTCAACAACCCCACTAGTCTTATTGTAAACCCGATATGCTTTGCTTTTTGTTGAATATCCCATAAATATCCCTTCATCGGCCTTAGGATCAAGTTTGTCTAATTGATCCTTGGTATTCAAAATAAAGCATTTACAACCAAATATCTTGAAATAACTAATATTTTGAGTTCTACATTTCCAAAGCTCATATGGAGTTTTATTCATTTTTTTAGGACGAATATAAACTCAATTAATAACATAGCAAGCGGTACTTACGGCTTCGGCCCAAAAATATTTTGGAAGTGAAAATTCATTGAGCATGGACCGACTCATCTCTTGTAATGTCCGATTTTTCCTTTCGGCCACTCCATTTTGTTGAGGTGTCCTTGGAGCCGAAAAATTATGAGCATATCTCTTAGTTTCACAAAAGACTCTAAATTCACTATCAAATTCTTCACCTCGATCGCTTCGAATAGACTTAATAGTATCTTCCTTTTCATTATCAATAAGTCTACACAACTTAACAAACTCATTAACGGCATCGCTTTTATTGGTAAGAAAAAGAGCCCAAGTATATCTAGAAAAATCATCGACAATAACGAAAAGTAATGTTTTCCATCGAGAGACTCGTCGTACAATATCCCTATACAAATCAAGGTGAAGCAATTGTAGGGGTTTGGTTGTGGAAATGTCATTTTTGGGCTTAAAACTACTTTTAACTAATTTGTTCTTTTGACAAGTGTCACATAAGCCAAGATTTTCAAAATTCAATTTTGGTAGTCCTTTCACATGTTGATTTTTGTAAATAGTTTTCAAATTCTTGTATCCAACATGTCCAAGTCGCCTATGCCATAAACTAGTTAAATCATTATTGGCGACTAAACAAGAAATATTTTGACTTACCAAATCACTTGTACAAATTTTGTAAAGATTGCCTTTTTTATTTGCTGCACAAATAATTTCACCATTTTTAAGAATAAGGCATTTTTCTTTATTGAAAGAAACATCATAATTTGAATCGCAAAGTTGACTAACACTTATCAAATTAAACTTAAGCCCTTCTACTAAAGGAACATTACTAAGAGAGAAAGAAGAGTTACCAATTTCTCCATTTCCAAGAATTCTTCCTTTGCCATTGCCGAACAAGACCATACCCTCTTCTTGGAGCTTGATGTTGGTAAAAAGTTCTCTCCTCCCGGTCATATGGCGTGAACATCCGCTGTCCACGAGCCATTTTGAATCTTCCATTGTTGTTATAGCCCCTATTACCTACAAAAGAATTTCTTTTAGGTACCCTATAATTTTGGGGTCCATGGGGGTTAGTCTTGAGACCTTTGGGTCTCCAAACATGTCTAGAGCTATTTCTTAATTTGCAATTATTAACATAATGTCCAACTTTGCCACAATAAAAACAAGTAGGAGTATTAGAACTACTAGCACGTACAAAAGTCGGACCTTGGTTATTTTTCTTAAAAACACTTTGAAATGGCTTATAACCAAGTCCCAATTTGGAATGCTCACCTCTTTGTGCATCTAAAATTTTATGACTTTATCCGTGCTGTTGAAACGATGCACATCATTTTTCAAACATTCAATATCTTTTGTGAGCAATTCCTTTTCGGTTTCAAGAGAGTGAACTCTAGTAAGAGTAAGTGTATGAGCTTTGTCTAGAGATTCATAAGAGGTAAATATTTTTATTTTTCAACCTTAAGCTCCTTATGCTCTTTTTTCAAATTTTTGTATTTAACAATTAAATTTTGAAACTCAATTTGCAATTCATCAAAATCACATTGCAAATCATCAACCATGGAGGAAGTAGAAGAATTAGAGCGTACCTCATTATTTTCATCATCTATGGCCATGATACCATGTTCGGTCTCTCCTTCCTCGTCGGTTGTTTCGAGTAGTTCATCCCACGTTTTGACCTCCGCATTCATAGCCTTCTTTTTCGTGAAAGGCTTCTTTTTCTTTTGTTTCTCTTCATCGAGTTTTGGGCAATTGGCAATGAAGTGCTCGGGTTTTCCACATTTAAAGCAAGCATTATCTCTTGGTTTTCTTGCTTAATTTTTATTCACAAATTTTGCAAATTTTTGAATAAGTGCGGTTGTCTCCTCCTCCTCATCATCATTATCATAGTATGCATTATTAGAAGAAGAAGAAAGACCTTTAGGAATAATTTGCATACCCAATTGATTTATGGATGGTTTGGAATTTTTCCTCTCCTTGAGATAGACTTCATAGATGAGGAGGTTTCCAATAAGCTCGTCAAACTTGAGTGTCTCAAGATTTTGTGACTCCGTGATTGCCGTCACTTTTTTGGACCATGAGCCGGGAAGAGCATTCAATACCTTAGTCACCTTGTCTTCTTCGGAGATGACTTTACCGAGGGCCACAAGAGGATTGACAATATTGTCAAGCCTTTCCACCATCTTGGAGATGCTTTCACCATCATGCATGTTAAAGTTTTCAAAGTCTTTAACAAGCATGGTCTTTCTTGCTTGCTTAACCTTCTTGGTCCCTTCATAGATTGTCTCCAATTTTTCCCAAACCTCATGTGCCGACCTTATGCCTCTTATGCGATTGTACTCAGTGGCGGTAAGAGAACAATGCAAAATATTTAAGGCCTTACCGTTTAGAGAGAAAGCCTTTTTGTCGTTTTCATCGAACTCCTTGAAAGGTTTAGGAGCCGAGGTGCCATCCTATGATTTCTTGGTTGGTTGATTAACTCCTTCAATGACCACATTCCAAATAACCCGCACCCTTGTAGGAAGCACTCCATACGGTCTTTCCAAAATGCGTAGTTGTTGGCGTCTAATAGTGGTGGCTTGTTGGTGGAGGCGCCGGTGGTGAGATAAGCATCATTTGTAGCCATCGATCTTTTCTCTTTACTCGGAATGAGCTAGCCAAAGAGTTTGACTTTGATACCACTTGTTAGTCCAAGTGGCTACGATAATCTAGAGGAGGGGGTGAATAGATTATCTTGGTTTTTCAGATTTTGCCCTCTTTTTCGAAAATTCAAGCAAAGACGAAATGCTAAGTGTGGAAACTAAATAGCACACTTCGATTTAAAGAGGTTCAACCCACCTAGGGCCTAATCCTCTACCACCCCAGTATATCCGGGATGGATTTCAAAAAAAGAAAAAAAGATTTTATTAATTACCAAAATTAATAATACAACACCTTGAGGATTACCACAACCCTCTTGCACCACCTTGAGGATTACCACAACCCTCTTACAACACCTTGAGGATTACCACAACCCTCTTACAACACCTTTGAAGATTACCACAACCTTCAAACACCTATCACCTAGATCACCCAAGTGTATTCTTACCACAAGAATACTCAGAAGGATGTCTTGTGTTGAATGATGACCAAAAAATCAAGATTACAACTCAATGATGAATAATACAATATTAGTACAAGTGTAATCAAGAATTGAAAGCCTAGACCTCAAATTTGTGCAAGTGAAAGTGCTAAGGCTAATACAACAAGATATATGAAAGTGTTTGCTTGTTTGCTCTTTGCTTGTGTAGAGTGTTGTCTTGTTGCTTGAATGAAGCCTCTATTTATAGGAAAGGTCTTGGCTTTGATTTCCAGACATAGGCTCCTCCTTGGGGAGTGATTTGCTGCAAAAGAAACCATTTAAAATCATCAATATAGCTGTTACAAATCAATCCCACAAAATAGGGAAAAACTCATCTCAAAATGCAACGGATAGTTTCTTTGATAAAAACAGTGTGCGACCGGTCACGCAGAGATAAGTTTGAAATTGAATTTCTGCGATTTTTACACAGGGGGACCGGCCGGAGGGGGGTGCGACCGGTCGCCCTAGACCATGACCAGTTGGGGTTATTTAAAATACGAAACAGAGAAGACAGGCTTTAAGAGGGCACTCCCAGGTACCAGTCGCCGAAGGGTCGACCACCTGGTCGACCGATCGCCCTTCCTTATTTTTTCTACGTCCCTTTTCCTGTTTTAAAACTCAACTCAGGTATGGGTTGCCCTATAGGGCGACCGGTCGAGCCTGAAACAAATGTGTTGTCCAATTTTTTATCGAAAATAAACTCCAAAAAATACTCCAAAAAATAGTAAAAATATTTTAAATCAATCGGAAGTATTTAGACAACATTTAGGGATATTGTTTTGGTTTAAAAACTCATTTGAACAAAATCATCAAAATCATGATAAAAACATTTATCAAACAGTAATTTCTGTCTTGCAGTGCGTGAAGTAGCTCGTGCCCGGATTGTGCACCAACGCTAGTGCTCTTGATAAAACAAAGTACCCAGATTCTGACATCTATTGTTGTTGTATTTTTGGCCCAATTACACTAGTTGTCTTTTGACCCAATTTGCAGCATTTTTTCCTTGGGCCCAAACGACACCACTTGCAGCTGCCAGCCCACAAATTGTTCCCACTTTTTGCTGACCGTTGGTTTTAGGATTGAAATCCTGACCCTCCATTTAATTGATATATTCCCCAAACCCAGAAAACCCTAAGGAAGTGGCGCTCCTGTTCATCTCTCAAAATACTCCCGTCTGTTGCTCTCTCTCTCTCTCAAAATATCTCTTGGCTTCTCTCTTCGATTCTTGGTGAATCCGAGCAAGATTTAGTGAGGTTTTTCGATTGAGAGTTCGATCATCTTCTCCATTTGTTGGGTCGGTTTCTGCTAGTCATTTTCGAAGGGTTTCCATCAGGGTTTTGGGGGCTTTGAGGTTCGGTCCTTCGTGGTTCTTCTCCAGCGTCGATTCCTTCGTGGTTTCTTTCACCGGTGACCGAAAAGTTATGGGCTTTTGGTAGTAGCTTGTGTGGTGTGCTTTTGTTGGCCTACCTTGGGCCTTTTGCCCTGGTTTCTTGAAGGATCTTTTGGGGACATTCGTACAGTTTCTGAGCCGAATCGGAGACTCCTATTTCGTCTCTGTTCGAGGGGTTTTCAGAGGTTCACGTTGTTGTCTGTAGGAGCTCGATTCGGCGTGTTGAAACGAAACTCAAAAGATCAGGTGATATCTTTCTTGTTTTTCGCCTTCAGCTTTAAGTTTCCTTTCCATAGCTTCTACTTATTTATGTTTCGTGTTTTTGTGGCAGCGGTCCGGATCGAAGAAGTCAGCCTCAGTCCGGGTCTTCGCAGTGGTTCATTGAAGTGCGGGGTATTTGGTATAATCTGCACCGTTTCCCATTTCTGTTACTTTGTGCTTTGCTTTGGCTTGAATGGGGAAAATGCCTTCCCGGTTGCCTTCTTGTTGCAAAGTAACAGCTTGTAATTTATCTCTATTATTTAGAAAAATTGTAATCCCTAATCCCATAGGTTGTCTATCGTAATAGTTTATTTGTTAGACCATTGTAATATTCGGCTATGGCGTACAGGCTCGACAGCGGGGTCGATACTTAACAACTGTCAAAAGGTTGGAGGAGTTTTCCTGCCAATTAACTACCGATCTCATTACCATGAATCATACAGATTTTATCATTGGGCCAACGATAGACAACAACTCCCCCCCCCGAACACAGCTTACAAGTTTCATCGTACTGTGCTCTCCAAAGAGCAACTCTTCTCAAAATCTCGCTCAAAAAGGTACTGAGTTGGAATCTCATTCTAACTAATTAAGAATTCTTGTGGTTCCGAGTGCATGAGACTTTCTCTCCTTGAAAGTGAGTTGTAGAACAAGAGAACACGGGCGAACGGGGGCACTGACCCAGTCCTATTAAACAAAGAAATAGTCAATCAGAGAAGAAAGCTGAAATCTATTTATGCATTGTATCAACTAAGCGAACGAGGTGTGTTTGTGGGACTCCCTTAGGGAGTGCCTGGTCCTCCTTGTGGGGTAGTTGGTCTCCGGTCGGAGTGCCTGTATTTTTGTTTTTTTGTTATTTGTTTGTCTTTTTGAGTCTTGTTCTTCTCCTTGGATGAGCGATTGTTTTTTCTTGCATGAATAGCCCTCCCCTTGATATTTGTCTGAGCAAGGTGGTCATTTTGCTAGTTGGTAGTGTAATTTTGATTATAATTTGGAATATACTATCTTTTTTGAAAAGAAAAAAAAACGCATGGCTAGAAGTCCATTCTATAATTCTTCTCATTTCCTCTCGTGGGATAATGATCTCACAAAGAAAAAAATTATACATTGTGAAATAACATAAAAACATATTGATCTGGAAAAAAAAAGAATATGGGTCATTTACTCGAGTTGTTCATTTTTTACAGAAATTGATAAAAAGAAAAAAAATTCAATCCGATTCGATTTCATCCTAATCTAGTAGTATACCAAAGAATGAAACTATTTCGATTTTATTGAAGTTATAAATTCGAGAAAATTTGATTAAATTGTGATACAAAAAATTGAATTATAACAATATAATAATAAAGCAGAAAAAGATTGAATAACTAGTTCTTCATTACCTAAAATAGAATAGACATGATAAGAATTGTTTACTTGGTCACTAAATCTTGATCATTGAAAACACCTACGCTAAATACATAGATTTTGAAAGCTGGATCATCTGGTTTTAATGCGGATGAGATCTTCTATTCCAAAACCGTGTTTCATCTACTATTCCAACTGTGTGGATGATTGACACGTATATTACACTTACCATATTAGAACCCCACAATTTATGCTTGATTTATGCTTGAAAATAAACATGGTAGTGTAATATACGTGTCAATCATCCACACGGTTGGAATAATAGATGAAACACGATTTTGGAATAGAAGATCTCATCTGGTTTTAATGTGCTTAATTTATATATTATCATCCAAATTAACTAAATAGCGGTCAATTCCATTAAAATTAATTTATTGGATCGTAATTTAACATTTGGAATTTGGCCCACAATCCAAATATTTCAATAGAACTTGGACTTTTTGGGTCAATATGAATTACATACGTCATTCAATATTATATTTTTGGGCACGTCGGAATTTTGTAAGACTAATATTGTTTTTTACGAATTACTCAAGTACATGCAATAGATTGTTTTTAAGAATTTTTTTAAGTATTAATTTCTTCAATGAACACAATCTAATTAGTTTTTTTAGATCTCCATCTCGAATTGATTTTTTGAAGAATAAGTGATTGCGTGAATCTCGTTGCAAAGATGATTCAAATCATGAAAAACTTTTTCTTGTCACATTAATACTTTTTATAAACATAATAATAGTACATGTGTTAAAATCGAACCAAACTACTCGATATTCTACTCGAGATTGATCGATAAAACTCGTTTGAGCATAGTTCGTTAACATAACAAACTAAACTTAAATATGACTTTTTGTTCGATAAAAATAAAACTCAACTCGTGTTGGACCAGATTAGCAAAAAAAAAAACATAATATGTGCAAAATTATCTAGCTACTCGAGTTTGATTCGTGTTCAACGCGACTAAAGCTCGTTCAAGTTCGATTCAATTAAAACTTGTTTAAGTAGGTCGATATAAAACTCAAATCAATCTTAAAGGATTTACATGCAGTCCATTCGAAAGGTCTGCGATCTGCAAATTCAGAAAACTAGAATGAAATAAATATGAGTACAGAAATCTATAAGTCAATTACTGTTAGGGATAGTGCCCTTAAAGCAATTGGGAATTATTTTTTATTATTAATAAATGCGACATTTATTTTCGAACTCTTGTGCATATTATATGTATTTTCTTGAACATCATGAAAATCTCTAGTTTATTTATTGTAACAATAATCTTAGTGTATAAGAGTTATATAAGAGAGGATTAAGATTATGGATAATAAACTAAAATGAAGTCAGTGATAAAATTAATTAAATTATGTGATCTTTAATTAAAACATCACTAATGCGGCCCAGACCATTTTGAATGTGACTGTCTTATCTGGACCGTCGATGTGGAGACATCTTAGTGGGGACATTTATATATGATTTGATCATGTAGGACTTGGACCGATTTAATTTGAATTTCCAATACAAATTTTGTTGTAAAAATGAAAAATCGAATTAAATCACTAGATGATCATGTATGGATAAATCTTAATCCTGAGTGATTATAGACTCACGTTACTGTGTGATTCTTAATTTGCTTGTTTAAGTTTGTCCTACGACATTCCCAAACACTTGCATTTTAGATTCACATTTGAATTAAATAGCTGGGAATATAAATTCACAGATATGGAATCCATTCCTTCTTGCGGGAAGTAGAAAGACGATTCTCTCATTTGTTAATTATGGAACTGAATGGTTTGAGATCTCTAATGTATAATCCGATTATAAATTAACCATTCGCTAGTGAATTACTGGTAAATAAGGATCAAAGGTAATTGAAGAAGTTTAACGGATACTACCTAGCTTCAATTACGAATTGTCTATGGAGGATTAATCTATATGTAATGGTTATATCAGTGGACTGCTCAATTCATAGAGTAAGATATCTATAATTATAAGAGTGCAATTCCGAATTTATAGTGGAGTAATATCGAAATTAATAAGTCGGATAAATTAATTAAAGAGTTTAATTATTTATTCAATTTATTGAAGCTTATAATTATAGGTTCATGGTCCCCGATTCGCCTTCCTAGAGTAAACGGGTTAGAAATAATATTTTATGTTCCTAAGAGTTTTTGGAAAAGAGTTTTCCAAAAAATTTGGGCTAATATATATATCAGTTAATTCCGGAAATATCTGATATTCTACAATTTTGACTATATTGGGAATTAAATAAATATAAGATATTTATGATATTCATATAATTATTAAATTAATAATTATATTGAACAATTATCAAATTAGAGTTTGAGTCTATTTAGAATTATGAATTCTAGATTAGATAGGAAACTGAATTGAAGTGGAAATTAATTGAACTAAACCTATAAATAAAAGGCCACATCTCACAATTGAAAAAGATGAGCCGATCCTCTAGATTTTGAAAAGAGTTTTCTTTGACCGCAAAATAGCAAAACAATTTCGGTCTCATCACTGTTTCAACCAAATTCCAAATTGCAAAAGTCATTTGAGTTAATTGCTTTGAAAAAGCATTTGGTCAATCTATTCAATTGAAAAAGCTGTTTTCTTGGTCAACTTGATTGAATTCAGATTCACAACATGCACTATTTTTTTTCTTGATGCCGATTGTGGTGTTTTCAAAGTGAGATAGTGTTGTTTAGATTTAAGCCTACATCAATTCCCCTCTTATTCAGTTAGCACAATCTTACGATCTCAGAGTACATCGTGAGAAAATTAAAGTTAGAAATTTAGAATTATTATTTGGGTGCTCACACACTGCCGTTGATAGGGAGGATCGAATTGAAAGATATCGTCGAAAAAGGTAAATATTCTTTTCTTTCTTTAGTTGGAATAAATTTAATAAACATGATCTTGTGTTCTTATATGTAAAAATCGATTTTTGAAATCATTCGCTTCCGCTTCCATTCAATTTGATTGAAAATTTGGATCTTATTTGACCGGATTAGATTTGGGACCTAAATAATTTCCAACAATTACATGACAAATGCAATAAGTGACCTAATCACAAAATTCATTACCTAATAATAAATTGAGTATGAGAGGCAACGGTGATCCGACAAATATAATAAACAAAAACCTTGACATTCTCAAAGAAGCAAATCTATTTCACGCCTTATCCAATTTAACTTAAAATATCAAATCACAAACATTCTAAAGACAACTGCTTCAAATCCCAAGTTCATGCAGACCATTTGAAAATTGACAATATTAAAAGTCGTACAATATAACGTCAATTCTACTATCCTAGTCTCTGTTATAAAAATCATAGTCTAGCATCGATTAGTCCCTATCTAGGCGTTAGGCTCTTCTTGTACGCTTATGTTATTCTTCCGATTAGGCCTCGTCTAACCCCGTCAAGACTCTGCCTAGGCGTTAGGCCCCAATCTGCTGCCCGACTAGCGCCTAGCGCTTTTTACAACATTGATCATAGTCATTGCATAATTTGCATTTGTGTGTTTATGCTCAAACACACTATTCTAATAATCTCCACCTAGTCTCGATTAATCCCCACCTAGAGCTAGGTTCCCTTGTCTGCCTACATTTTTTTTCGGTGAGGCCCCATCTAACCCTGCCCAGGCTCCCAGTGTTTCGCTTGCCTAGAGCTTAGTCGCTTTTTAGAACACAGCTCAAGCCTCAATGAACAACATATAAACGCGAAGAAAAAAAATCAGTCACATAGCAAGCGTAACGACATGATCAAACGAGCTTCGAACAATCAATTTTAACTTGAGCATCGAATAACTTGATATATTTTTCAGCCTAGGGCTTTGATATATAATAATAATAAAAAAAAAAAAAAGAAAGACTCGTACAAAAGGCCAGTGTATGTGAACCATATGTTGGCTAATTCCAATAATTCTGTTGTTGACAACTTTTTTTTTTCTCTGTTTAAAATTATTGACGACTTGAATCGAGTAATTAAATTTATGATTCTGACCCACATATAATAATCTTAACAATTTGTTCCTCAACTTAATTGGGCAAAATCAACCTTTTAATTCCTTGACTGAGAAATGTGATTGACAAATTCATATGATTTTGTTTTAAAATCCATTTGTTCTTTGACAAGTTCTTCTGTCATTCTATAATTTCTCTGCAGCTAGAAATGAGACTTAAGAGAGTTTTTGAGAAATGGTCATAACTATTAAGGGTGCAATTAAATATGCTTTCATTTTAAAAAATTTACTTTTGCTAGAGACAGTGGTAAAAGAAAATTTGGAAGAAAAAAAGATGAATTTTGAGATTGTGATTGGGTGTGGGATAAAAAAGTAACGATAAAAGTTGATTTAATTTAAAATTAGTAAAATAATAATTGGATGTGATTGGTAGTTTCTCCAGCGGAACGAATATGAAAATTCACTCATATCCAGTCTCAGGCTAACTATGCCGACTTAAATGTTGAAAAAATGCACAATCCATTGATGTAAAGGGATAGAAACATTAACTAAGCAACGTGATACGATAACACGAGCCCACCTGGAGTTACTGAGAGAAACACAAACACGAACCTAGCATGTTTTTCTTAATAAGTTGAGAGTACTGATTGGAGGGTAGTGGATAAATTTCAGAGGAACTGAAAGATACCGGGTTCAAACCCCGGTCAACACCCTTAAATAAGATGAGCGATACCACTTAAACTACAAGCTCGTGGTCACGAACATGACATGATCAAACACAATGTTATCAGTTTGTCTTAAAACATAGTTATCTTATATTTTACTTAGTTTTTTTTTATGTATTTCGACCATAACCCGAAAATTGAATACAAAAATGATCCCGAATTGTCACTCCTACGTAAGTTAAAGAAATTCAAAGGAAACATAATATGATTTCCCGTGTAGATGACGAAGTCGATTACTTGGTGAAATTGTTGCTCATTAGTTTAGTAAATCTTTGGACATCAGCTTGATGACCAAGTTATAACAACACAAGGGAAAAAACACCTATATAAACTGTTCAAAGAACCTGAACTAACATCACTCTAACATAATCCATATTTAGTTCTACAACACTTATATTTTGAGAGAAAAAAAAAAAGATGGGTTCCAAGCTTTTTCTCACCCTCATTTGCATACTTAATTTCCTTGTACCACAAACATTTGCAGCTGATACACCACATAAAAGCATAGAAACATATATAGTACAAGTTGAGGGACCTGATGGACAACTTTTCACACAAATGGAAGATTTGGGAAGCTATTACAACTCATTTCTGCCAACAACAACAACAACAACAACAGACGACTCAAACGGCCGAGGCCGTATGATTTACTCATATCGCCACGTGTTCAAAGGTTTCGCGGCAAGATTATCAACAGACGAAGCGAAAGCCATGGAAAACAAGGAGGGGTTCATATCGGCCCGTCCCGAGAGAGAATTGTCCCTGCACACAACGCATTCGCCAAACTTCTTGGGATTGAACCAAAACACGGGATTCTGGCAAAAATCGAACTACGGTAAAGGCGTGATCATCGGAGTCCTGGACACGAGAGTTTTCCCGAGCCACCCTTCGTTTAGCGATGAAGGAATGCCTCCTCCGCCTGCTAAATGGAAAGGAAAGTGCGAATTCAATTTCACCGCGTGTAATAACAAGATCATCGGTGCTAGATACTTCGGCTCGTTCGATGATAGCCCACTAGACGATGACGGCCATGGCACGCACGCAGCTAGCATTGCTGCCGGAAGCTTTGTCAAAGGTGCAAATGTGTTTGGCAATGCTAATGGCACAGCTGTTGGGATTGCACCATTAGCCCACTTGGCTATTTACAAAGTGTGTTCAATTGAAAGTGATATATTGGCCGCCATGGATACCGCGGTGGACGATGGAGTCGATATACTTTCTCTTTCACTTGGCGGATCATCTTTCAACTTCTACAACGATTTTATCGCCCTGGGAGCATTTATCGCGATGGAGAAGGGTATTTTGGTTAGTTGTTCCGCGGGGAATGGCGGTCCGTTTAACTTCTCTTTATCGAACGAAGCCCCTTGGATCCTCACCGTTGGTGCTAGTACTATTGACAGAAAAATAAGAGCCACGGTCGTGCTAGGAAACAACGAAACGTTCGATGGCGAGTCGACTTTTCAGCCAACCGATTTTCCACAAACTCTATTGCCTCTTGTTTATGCCGGCATGCTCAACACTAGTGATAGTGATATTCGGTTTTGCACCGTGGGATCGTTGAACAATACCGACGTACGAGGGAAGATAGTAGTGTGTGAGATAGGTGGTTTTATTACAAGAATTGCTAAAGGAAGAAGCGATGAGATCTTTGGTGGTGCCGGCATGATCATCGTAAACCCCGCGTCGTACGGAAACGTTACTCTCTCCGACTCTCACGTCCTTCCCACAACACACATCGGTTACGCCGATGGATTAAAGATCAAGACTTATATCAACTCAACATCCAATCCTGTGGCCACAATTCTTTTCAAAGGAACTGTCATTGGCGACAGCCGTGCGCCAGCCGTCGTTGCATTTTCCTCCAGAGGACCTAACACGGCAAGTCGTGGCATTCTGAAACCCGACATTTTAGGCCCTGGCGTCAACATTCTCGCGGCGTGGCCTGTCTCGGTGGAAAACAACACGAACACGAATTCGACATTCAACGTTATTTCTGGTACCTCAATGTCCTGTCCCCACCTCAGTGGTGTAGCGGCATTGCTAAAAAGCAGCGATCCCGATTGGTCTCCTAAATTTGCTATCAAATCGGCAATCAATCATGACGACAGCCGATGTTGTGAATCTCGCGCGAAATCTGATCGAGGACGAAAGGTATTGATGGAGATATTGGTAAAGATATGATATCGTGTTTTATTATCTTTAAGTATTTTATAATATCTTATATTTTTAGAAAGTGATTTATGTGTTTAGAATTCTTCTATTTTAGTTTATCTTTAATGTTTCCTTAGTCAAGTTAGGGGGTCAAGTTAGGAGTTATATGTGGTAGGATTCTAATCCTATAAATAATTGATATTTTATTATTATTAGGAAGGTTTAATTTTGATTAAGAAATAAAAACGAGGGTTTTCTCTCAATTATTGTCTCTCTTCTTTGCTGCATCGGTATCTTCCTACCCAACGTATTCGCCACCGGTTCAGGCCATGTGAACCCATCAAAAGCAAACGATCCAGGACTCGTCTATGATATCCTTCCCACTGACTATACTCCTTATTTGTGCGGTCTGAACTACACGAACCGACAAGTCGGCTCGTTTTTGCGACGCAGGGTGAATTGTTCGGAGGAGTCGAGCATACTTGAAGGCCAGCTCAACTACCCTTCATTTGCTGTCACTTTTGGCAGATTTCAGCCGACTACTCAGACGTACACCAGAACGGTAAAAAATGTCGGTGATCCTAGCTCGTCTTACGCTGTTGAGATCGTCCCACCACCTGGGATTGATGTGATTGTTGAGCCCTCTAAACTCGATTTCGTCGAGGTAAACCAGAAACTGCAGTATCAAGTGACTTTCAGCAGACCAAACTCTACAACAAACATTGGATATGTTCAAGGTCACATCAAATGGAACTCCTCAAAGCACTCTGTCAGAAGTCCTATTGCTGTTACATTGCAGATGATGTAATTCTACCATAATATGTCACTTGGAACACTTTCCATTTTCAGAAAATAAGGAAACATTTGTCACTGTCCTCGAATATATGGAAACATTCACTCCTAGTTGGATAGAAAACGAGGGATAGTTCAGTTGTGTTTCGGGTATACTAATCCCATGGCACGCCTGGTAATAACCGCAATCTCCTTCTCGGTATAGCCTAAACCACACAAATACGCGATATAATCAGGAGTAATATCATAAACTAGGCCCGGATCAAGTGCGTTTGGTGGATTAACATGGCCTGCACCAATAGCAAATACGTCAACCGAGAGAAGCCTCTCGTCATCAATGAGGCTGCTGTTGAGATTGATTTGATTGGTCGAAGTCATAAGCGTGGACTTGATTGCGGCAGGGGACCAATCAGGATGTGCGCTTTTGACCAATGTCGCGATGCCACTGAGGTGAGGGCAAGAGATTGAGGTTCCGGAGGCCATATTGAAATTTGCATTCGTTTTGCCGTTTGTTTTGTTGTCCACGGACATGTGCCACACTGCAAGAATGCTAACACCAGGGTCGATAATGTCGGGCTTCAAGATCCCTATAGTCGCCAAACTTGGGCCTCTTGAGGAGAACGATGCAACCATTGGAGCATTTTTTGTGCCAATTATTGTCCCTTTGAATACTATGGTTGTTGTAGGTGTAGACGTTGAGTTTACATAGGCTATGATCTTTTGTCCAGCTGCATGACTGACATGTGCCGCTGGAATTACGTGCGTGTCGGCTATAACGTTGTACCCTCCCACCGCATCGTTTGCCAGGATCATGGCTACACCACCGTCATCCTTCACCGTTTGGTCTTTGCCTATGCGGGCAAAATTGCAAAATTGGTCCTGTAATTATAAGGCGGTAGCAGAAAGGTCCTGTAAAAATCACATTTTGCAAAAAAGTCATGTAACTATAGCAAACTCTTGTGTTTGGTCCAGCAAAATGCACGGTTAGCAAAATAGTCCTGTAACTATATGGAAATCTCAATTTTGGTACTAATTTCACCGAATTTCAGTCACGTGAGTGGCACATGTAGTTCCTAATTACCAGTTAAATTATGACCAAAAATGAGATTTTCATACAGTTACAGGACTATTTTGTAAAACGTGCATTTTGCAGGACCAAAATTGAGACGTTTATATAGTTATGGGACCTTTTTGCAAAACGAGATTTAATTTATAGGACCATTTTGCTATTGCTCTATAGTTATAGGACTAATTTTGTAATTTGCCGCCTATGCGCGAAACGCCTCCGCCTTTTTCACATAAAACCACCTTCCCCTTGACGTCAATGCCATTCAACGCTCCGGGCCCGCAAAAGCCCGTCGTTTGATTACCATTCTTAGAAGGGTCAATATATCACTTTCACCACAGTTATCCCTTAAATTTAAACACAGTCAAAACTCAGGGCTTTTTTGTAAGTTTCAAAAACCACTTGATTCTTTTTGTAATTAGCCCAAACCTTGGGGGGCTTTTTGTAATTATCCCTAACTAATAATTAAGCCTTTCTGCAATCTACTACATGCCCAGTTGTTCAATAGTGTTTTTCTATCACAATAAGTACTTTTATGAATACCAAGATAAACATTTTCAGAGCACAAATGGATTAAAAATTGGCACAAAAAAAAAAAAAACATAAACAAGAAAGCCCATGGTGTAATCAAGTCAATACATGAGAATAGACTAGGCTTCATCCAAAAAAACTAGAGCACATTGCAAATTGATATATTTTTCGAACGAAAAAAAAAAAAAAAAGCAAAGGTAAACGAGTAATCCTTACTGCTGGCATCGTTTGAGCGCTTAAGCTTCTGTCCAGTGAACCGACCCGTTTGTTTTCGGTTCATAACCCTGACCCATATCCATCGGAAAACCCACAAGACACTTTAAACTCTTCTTGAAAATGAAAACTGTCGAGCAGTCACAAAATAAACAAATTACTTTCCCTCAAAATCCTTCCAACTTTCTATTATTCCTTGGAAGTAGAGCTGACAATGGATCGGCCCGGCCCTAGCCCATCGGGCTTTTGAAAAAAAAAAAACTCAGGCTGGGATTTTGTTGGACCCCAGAAATTATTGGCTCAATCCAGCCCATATATGTACTTTGTGTACAAAAATGTCAGGCCAACCCCGGTCCATTGAGCCATTCGGATCGGGCTAAATTGGCCCAATTTTTTGGGTCTAAAAACATGTCCCAGTCCGCCCCAAACCTTGGGTCGGGCTTGATTTTGCCACCTCTACTTGGTCTAAGCGAGTTATGTGGACTTTGATTCCTCTATACTCTAAGATGATACATAGGAGTTTAATATTATTATTGATATTAGATTCAAAACTTGATATTATTATGATTATTAAGTCCAAAGCATTTTCTTTTTTTTTGGGTATTTTTTTCAAAAAATCAAAAATTATCAACAATAACAACAATTACTATGTCTTATCCCACCATGTAGATCGACTATATGGATCATATCACGCGATCATTTACGGAAATAAAAAAAAAAAACAAAAAAAAGATGTTTACGGTTATATGGGAACCAGAACCATGTAGGAATCTGTTGGAACCGGAACCATGAGGTCAGGGGCGGAGCTAGACATGTAACATTGGGGGGATGGCTAAGTAATTTTTGGGGGGCTAAATCAATAAAAAAAATATTTAGTACTAAAAAGTAATGTTTTAAAATAAAATATGTTTGATACATGTTTTTATCTAAATTTTGATGATTTTATTTATCACCAAAACAATGTTTTTAAAGGTTGTCCAAATACTCCTAAATGATTTAAAATGTTTTAATATTTCCCGGAGTATTTCCTCAAGTTTATTTTTGATAATAATGGACAACACTTTTAATGATTTTATGTCAATGGGTTTTTACTCTTAAACAAGATTTCTAAATGTTGTCTAAATACTCCCGATTGGTTTAAAATATTTTTACAAAATTTTTGGAGTATTTCTTGAGTTTTATTTTCACAAAAATTGGACAACATTTAAATGCCTCGTGGTCGACCGGTGCCTATAGGCAACCCGCATCAAGAAGATGATTTTTGAAACAGAAAAAGAGACGGAAGTAAAATCGGCAGGTCGGCCGCTCGTGCGGCGATCGGCGTCGGCCGACGGTCGCCCAGTCGCCAGGGTCGGCCAAGGTACTGCATGTTTAGTTTTGAAACAAATCATTTCTTCTTCGTTTTTTTCATTAAGTTTTAGTTTTGAAACAGATCATTTCTTCTTCGTTTTTCATTAAGGATGACCCAGGTTGAGACAGGGTCGACCGGCCAAGCCTATGTCGACCTGGCCGCCTGTTGAAATTTTCAAAGTGTTCGTAATTCTCCTATTTAAATGCGACCGGTCGCCTGTGTATCGACAATGAAAAAAATATGACCGTTTGACAAAGGACACATTTCCTTAAATTGTGGGATTGATTTCTAACAGCTATATTCTTGATTTTAATTGTATTTTTCTCAGATTTTCAATCCCCAAGAGGAGCCTATGATTGATCAATCATCTCCTATAAATAGAGGAAGTTTTGGAGCAACCAATACAACAATTGAGATACAACACAACAAGATACACTTCAAGCATATACTTGGTCTTTCATTGTTATTATTCTTGTTGTAAATTTGCCTAGCTTATCACTTTCACATCCTTAAGGTCTAGGCTATTCTTGATTACACTTTGCACTCAAATTGTATTATTCATTATTGAGTTGTAATCTTGATTTTGGGTAATCATTCAACACAAGATATCCTTGTGAGTGTTCTTGTGGTAAGAACACACTTGGATGATCTAGGTGATAGGTGCAAGAAGATTGTGGTGATCTTCTTATTGAGGAGTTGAAGAATTTGATATTCTTCAAGGTTGAAGATTGTGGTAATCTTCACAAGGTGCCGTTGAAGGAAGATTGTGGTAATCTTCAAAGGGAGATTGTGGTAATCTCCATAGGTGTTGTTGAAGAAGAGTGTGGTGCTCTTCAAGGTGTTGTAAGTTGAATTTGTATTAATTTTGGTAATTAATAAAATTCTTTTTCTTTTTGAAATCCATCCCTGATATCTTTGGGGTGGTAGAGGATTAGGCCCTAGGTGGGTTGAACCTCTTTAAATCGACGTGTGTTGTTTACATTCCGCACATTTATTATTGTGTTTGAGCTTTCGGTTGTAAAAAGAGGACTAAATCGAAAAGATGGAGATAATCTATTCACCCCCCTCTAGATTATCGTAGCCGCTTGGACTTACAAAATATACATAAAAACAATTGATTTTCAAAAAAAATCGGGGCTTAGGAAGATACGCCCAACATGAGGCAAAGGTTCAAGTTTGGTTCCTTCCACACGCTCGTTCCGGTTATGGTTCTTCATTTGGGAGGAACATGAATCGCTGCGATTCCGAATCGTGACCATCCCTACTCCTTGGATCTTATTACAGATTTATCCCTCACATCGATATTTTTATCTTTAAATTTTAGTTGCAAGTATTTACTTGTAAAATTGTTCTAAAAGTGCACATTACTTGAACATTACACCGACTTCATTAGGCTAACACAGAGAATTTGAAAGGTGATTAAAATTAATGTCTTGATAATGAAGAGTCACGGTACTTGATGCCTGATGGGTCTTCATGTACTTCTTTATGGTATTAATGGGCTTAATTTATGTATTATTATCCAAATTGACTAATGGGGAAAGGACATAAATACCCAATTTTCCATACCCAATCCCTGCACAATGTCCATTTTCCGCTGATTTTGGACAAAAATACCCATTTCCGCTGAATTTGGACAAAAATACCCATTTTCCGCTGATTTTTGACAAAAATACCCATTTTCTGCTGATTTTTTTGCGTTGGTTTCTTTTTTGTTTCTTTGTTGTTTCAAATATGTTTCTTGTTTCTTTGTAGTTTCATACCTGTTTCATTTAGGTTTCTTATATGTTTCATTTAGCCAATTTTTCATTGAATTTCACAGTTGCATGGAGAAAATCTCAGCTGTGGTATGCCACAATGGATAATGGGAAGAAAATAGAGAGTATACCAACTTTGAAATAACAAGAATACTGATTCCAATGGACTGCACATTCAGCACCCTAAACGAAATCTTGGAACAACAAATTCAATTCACAAAATTTGAGCTTACTTGTCCATCATCGGCTATGAGAAATGGACACGACTCCACTGTCAGACCAAAAAATACTTTGTATTGACTTCCAACATCGTAGAATTATTGAATGCATCAACTGTAGCGGAGAAAGACTTACTAGTAACAACTTTGCTAGAATACGTGAGATCTTTAGTTCAAGATTAGACATGCAGACATCGAAATGAAGCAAAGATCAACATTTACAAAGATGACAAAAAAAAACTGAAGAATATATGGGGAAAAACTACACTATTTCTCTAAATTTAAAAGCAATTTACTACAAGCTTTTATCACATGATCTCATGTTTCACAATTGTTTCTTATATGTTTCATTTATGTTTCTTACATGTTTCAACTGATTACATCATCATTAAGATTTACATAACAACAATTCTATAAAATCATTAGGAAGTGGAGGTAGAAACTCAATGTCGTTGTCATCGTCATCACCATTTTGCAGCTTCAACTTAGCATGATTGTGAAGCAGATGACTGAGCCTTGCTTGTTCATCTCTATCTCAAATGCTTCGACATCCATAACCTTCCCACCAATAAAGTGCTCGGCATAACAAGCAACAAAAAATCCCACATTCACTACAAAAAGAAATAAAAAAAGATACACAGTCAGATACATAACACAACAAATCAAAAACAATAAAAAAGAACAAATAAATGGAAAATACATAAAAGCACAAAAGAAACATAAAAGAAACAACTCCGAAACAACATCGAAACAAACGAAAAACTTGAAATCACAAAATAATAAAAGAAAACAGAAAAATCAAGCACCAGCAATACAAAATCATTCAAATTTGCAGACACCTCCACCTTTTGTCCAAGCAGAAACCTCCACCTTCAAACAGGTGGTGCAAATGCTCACCGGATCCTCCGAAACCGCCAAACAAGCCTCCGCGCCGCCGTTCGAGCGGCGGCGCGCGCAAAGATCCCGCCCATCAAGAACACCGGTCAGAAGAAACAGGGATTCAAGCTCTACGAGCGGCAGAATAGCCTGAAGAACGGGCTTATGATAAATACATTGTCCCCGGGCTTTTCTCAGAATTGTTCGGGCTTTTTGCCTCGAAAGCCCGAGATCTTATCTCGTAGTATTCTGGATTTTCCGTCTCTGGTTCTCAGCCCAATGATGCCTCTGAACGGCTATTATTTGAGTCAATCGACGGCGGCGGCGTCACCTACAATGGAAGAGGAGAAGGTGATTGCGGAGAAGAAGTTTTATTTTCATCTGTCGCCGAGAACGACGTATTCTAGGAACGGGGAACCCCAATTGTTGCCCCAAATCATTACTGGTTTTACGACAGTTCAAGTATATAGCTAGACAAATTGAATTTAGGGCTTACCAAAATAGGGGAATCGCCGGCCATTTTTCCGATCGTGATTGTTAGTTCTGGTGGTTTGAGGAGACGGGCTCTGATGTGAAACCAAAGGTAGGGTATTTTTGTCATGGGATGGGGTAGATGGGGTATTTTTGTGATGGGTGGGTATTTTTGTCCTTTTTCTAAAAACCAGGGTATTTTGTGGTATTTCCTCTTAACTAAATAGCAGTCAATTCAAATAAAATTAATTTTATTGGATCGTAATTTAACATTTGGAATTTGGGCCACAATCCAAATATTTCAATAGAAGTTGGACTTTTTGGGCCAATATGAATCATAATACATCATTCAATATTATATTTTTTTACGAATGTAGTAACATCACAACAGGGAACAGAATATTATTTTACGAATTACTCAAATACATTCAATAGACTGTTTTTACGAATTTTTTTAAGTTTTAATTTCTTCAATTAACACATATCTAATTAGGTTTTTTGATCTCCATCTCGAATTGATTTGTTTTAGACTAAGTGATTACGTGATCTCGTTGCAAAGATGATTCAAATCATGAAAAACTTATTCTTGTCACAGTAATAACTTTTATAAAACTTAATAGTAGGGCTAAAAATCGAACCAAACTACTCGACACTCAATTAGAGATCGATCGTTGAAAAATCATTTGAGCATAGTTTGTTAACATAACGAACTAAGGTTAAACACGACTTTTTGTTCGATAAAAATAAAACATCGGCTCTTGCTTGACCCAATTAGTAAACAAAATTACATGACATGTGTAATAATAATAAGTTACTTGAGTTTGATTCATATTCAACTCGACTAAAGTTCAATTCAATTAAAACTCGTTTAACTAGTTCGATATGAAACTCAAATCAATCTTAAAGGATTTGCTTTGCAGTCCATTGGAAAGTTTTGCAATCTGCAAATTCAGAAAACTAAAATGAAATAAATATTAGTTCAGAAATATAAGTCAATTACATGACAGATGCAATAAGTGACATAATCACAAAATTCCCTAGCTAATAATAAATTGAGTATGAGAGACAAAGGTAATCTAATGACAAATATATAATAAACAGAAACCTTGACATATTCTCAAAGAAGCAATCTATTTCATGCCTTATCCAATTTAACTTAAAATATTAAATCACAAACATTCTAAAACTGCTTCAAAGTACCCCACCAATTTCCCTCAAAAAAAAAAAAAAGTACCCCACCAATGGTTGATGGAACCATTTGAAAATTGACAATAATACAAGTCGTACAATATAAGGTCAATTGTACTATCCTAGTCCTTGCATAATTTGCATTTAATTGTTCGGAATTCTCCATCATCTCGATTAATCTACATCTAGGCGTTAGGCTCCCCTTGTCAGCCTATAATTTTTTTTCGGTTAGGCCCCACCTGGTGCTTTTTAGAACACTGCTCAAGTCTCAATGAATGACATATAAACGCGAAGAGAAAAAAAAAATCATTCACATAGCAAGCGCAACGACATGAACAAACGAGCTTTTGACGATCAATTTTAACTTGATCATCGAATAACTTGATATATTTTTCAGCTTACCCACATATAATAATCTTAACAATTTGTTCCTCAACTTGGGCAAGATCAACCTGTTAATTCCTTGACTCAGAAATGTGATTGACAAATTCATATTATTTTAGTTGTAAAATCCATTTTATTTGACAAGTTCTGCTGCCTTTCTATCAAATAATTTATCTGCATTTAGAAATGAGACTATATCCACATATTTTCCTTGCATCAGACAGTCATAGAGAAATGGTCATAATTATGCCGACTTAAAATGTTCAAAAAATACACAATCCATTTGTTCTAAAGGGATAGAATAACCTTACAAAGCTATGTCAACGTAGATACTACTTAGTTTTTGTTAACATTGTTATCAAAATCATTACATAAATTTATAAGAGGCAATCCCTGACACGATCACACGACACGATAACACGACACGAGCCCGATTTGAAGTTAGTGAGAGAAACTCAAACACTACTAACACGAATCTGATATGATCAAACACGATGTTACCAGTTTGTCTTAAATATAAGGGATAATTACATAAGACCCCCTAAGGTTTGGGCTAATTACAGAAAAACCCCGAGATTTTTGAAAAATACAAAAAAACCCTTAAGGTTTGATTCCACTTTGATCTTCCCCCTTGATAAGCAAAAAACATTTCAAAAACCACCTTGATATTTGTAGAAATATTACAATTAACCCCTTAAATTTATGACAAAATCAAACATGAAGGGCTTTTTGTAATTTTGAAACATCTCCGGATTTTTTTGTAATTAGGCCAATCCTTGGGGATGTTTTTGTAATTATTCCTAAATATAATTATATCAGAGTTTTACTTATAACCCGAATACTGAACACAAAAATGACCCGAATTGTCACCCTTACATAGATTAAAGCATAAGTAACTCATAGGAAACTTAATATGATTTTCCCACATAGATGACCAAGTCGATTCCTTGTTGAAATTGTTGCACATTAGTTTAGTAAATCTTAGACATCAAATTGAAGACCAAGTTGTAACAACACAAGGGAAAAAACACCTATATAAACTGTTCAAAGAACCTGAACTAACATCACTCTAACATAATCCATATTTAGTTCTACAACACTTATATTTTGAGAGAAAAAAAAAAGATGGGTTCCAAGCTTTTTCTCACCCTCATAATGCATACTTAATTTCCTTGTACCACAAACATTTGCAGCTGATACACCACATAAAAGCATGGAAACATATATAGTACAAGTTGAGGGACCTGATGTGCAACTTTTCACACAAATGGAAGATCTGGGAAGCTATTACAACTCATTCTTGCCAACAACAACAACAACAGACGACTCAAACGGCCGAGGCCGTATGGTTTACTCATATCGCCACGTGTTCAAAGGTTTCGCGGCAAGATTATCAACAGACGAAGCGAAAGCCATGGAAAACAAGGAGGGGTTCATATCGGCCCGTCCCGAGAGAGAATTGTCCCTGCACACAACGCATTCGCCAAACTTCTTGGGATTGAACCAAAACACTGGATTCTGGCAAGAATCGAACTACGGTAAAGGCGTGATCATCGGAGTCCTGGACACGGGAGTTTTCCCGAGCCACCCTTCGTTTAGCGACGAAGGAATGCCTCCTCCGCCTGCTAAATGGAAAGGAAAGTGTGAATTCAATCTCACCGCGTGTAACAACAAGATCATCGGTGCTAGATACTTTAATTCATTCGACGATAGCCCACTAGACGATAAAGGCCATGGCACGCACACGGCTAGCACTGCTGCTGGGAACTTTGTCAAAGGTGCAAATGTGTTTGGCAATGCTAATGGCACAGCTGTTGGGATTGCACCATTAGCCCATCTGGCTATTTACAAAGTATGTTCACTTTTCTGTTCTGAAAGTGATATATTGGCCGCCATGGATACCGCGGTGGACGATGGAGTCGATATACTATCTCTTTCACTCGGTGGATCCTCGTTCAACTTTTACAACGATTTTATCGCGCTAGGAGCGTTTAGCGCGATGGAGAAGGGTATTTTGGTTAGCTGCTCAGCCGGGAATAGCGGTCCGTTTAACTTTTCTTTATCGAACGAAGCACCTTGGATGCTCACTGTTGGGGCTAGTACTATTGACAGAAAAATAAGAGCCACGGCCGTGCTGGGAAACAACGAAACATTCGATGGCGAGTCGACTTTTCAGCCAACCGATTTTCCACAAACTCTGTTGCCACTTGTCTATGCCGGCATGCTCAACACTAGTGATCCTAGCCTTCCGTATTGCACCGCAGCATCGTTGAACAGAACTGATATACGAGGGAAGATAGTAGTGTGTGAGATAGGTGGTTTTATTACAAGAATTGCTAAAGGCAGAGCAGTAAAGGATGCCGGCGGTGCCGGCATGATCATTGTAAACCCTGCCTCGTACGGAAACCTTACTCTCTCCGAATCTCACGTCCTTCCTGCAACACACGTCGGTTACGCCGATGGATTAAAGATCAAGACTTATATCAACTCAACATCCAATCCTGTGGCCACAATTCTTTTCAAAGGAACTGTCATTGGCGATGACCGTGCGCCGGTCGTCGCTGCGTTTTCCTCCAGAGGACCTAACTGGGCGAGCCGTGGCATTCTGAAACCCGACATTTTAGGCCCTGGAGTCAACATTCTCGCGGCATGGCCAGTCTCGGTCGAAAACAACACAAACACAAATTCCACATTCAACATCATTTCTGGTACCTCAATGTCCTGTTCGCACCTCAGTGGTGTAGCAGCATTGCTCAAAAGCGCGCACCCTGATTGGTCTCCGGCTGCCATCAAATCAGCAATCATGACGACAGCCGATGTTGTGAATCTCGCGCGAAATCCGATCGAGGACGAAAGGTATCTTCCGGCCAACGTATTTGCCACCGGTTCAGGCCATGTGAACCCGTCAAAAGCAAACGATCCAGGGCTCGTATACGATATCCTTCCCACCGACTACACTCCTTATTTGTGCGGTCTGAACTACACGAATCGACAAGTCGGCTCGTTTTTGCAACGCAGGGTGAATTGTTCGGAAGAGTCGAGCATACTAGAAGGCCAGCTAAATTACCCTTCATTTGCTGTCACTTTCGGCAGATTTCAGCCGACTACTCAAACGTACAACAGAACGGTAACGAACGTCGGTCAGCCTATCTCGTCTTACGTTGTTGAGATCGTCCCACCACCTGAGATTGATGTGATTGTTGTGCCGTCTAAACTCGATTTCGTCGAGGTGAACCAGAAACTGCAGTATCAAGTGACTTTCAGCAGACCAAACTCTACAACAAACATTGGATATGTTCAAGGTCACATCAGATGGAATTCATCCAAGCACTCTGTTAGAAGTCCTATTGCTGTTACATTGCAGATGATGTAATTATATCACAATATGTCATCTGTTTTCTAATTCTATAAGAAGCTGTCATGAATTATTTGATGTTAATAATGGTTTTAGTGTAGACAACCTGGAAAATTGTATTGTTTTTTTTATTTTTTTGACTTGTTTATTCATCTGTTGTATATGCAAATTGATAAAATAAAAATAACTTTTATTCTGTTCAGACCTGAGGTTTCATACTTCTTTGTTGTGAAATTTGGCAGATGGCTTCATCATGAAAACCACTTGCAGAATACCTTGATTATGATTGACATTCTGTATAAGCCAAATATTATAAAAACTACCCCCGAAGTTTGAGCTAATAACAAAAAACTCAGAAGTTTTTGAAAATTACAACAATCCCCTTGTGGTTTGATTATGTATTACACTTTGTCCCCTTTATAGCAAAAACAATTCAAACACCACTTTTGTAAAAGTATTACAGTTACCCCCTTACATTTAAGACACAATCAACCTTCGGGTGTGTTTATGTAATTTAGAAACTTCTATGGAGGTTTTTGTAATTACCCCAAACCTCAGAGTTAGTTTTTGTAATTATCCCTTAAATAAAAGACAAGATATAATATAGAGAATTATATTGCCTAACTTTGACTTATTCATTGGAAAGAAAAAGATTCAAATACCATGAAAATGAAATGTTAACATATGCATATGGTTATGAAAAGACAAGAATGCTCTTTGAGACTTTAAAACATTCAGACAAATCACAATTTAACTAAGCCAAAACTGACCATCTTATATAATCAGGCTATTGCAAAATGGCATGCCAAATGAAAGTTCACCTCTTGACCCTCTTCCATCTTCTTGTCATACAAACTTAACAGATATTGGGCTTCTGACGATGTGCGTCAACGAAATCCATGCAATTGATCCTTGCACATAAGTCACATTAACACGAATAGCCGATCTGCTAAAGAAAATCCGGTATGTCATTTTCTGGTTCACCTCAGTGAAACTAAGAACTGCAGGCTGAACAACTATATCTACACCTGGAACACTTTCCATTTTCAGATAATAAATCGATTCGGCGTCCCCTACATTTGTCACTGTCCTTGAATACATGGAAATGTTCATTCCGAGTTGGATAGAAAACGAGGGATAGTTCAGCTGTGCTTCGGGTATACTAATCCCATGACAGCTAATTGTGCGCCTGGTAATAACCGCAATCTCCTTTTCTGTATAGCCTAAACCACACAAATACGCGATATAATCATCAGGAGTAATATCATAAACTAGGCCCGGATCAAGTGCCTTTGGTGGATTAACATGGCCTGCAACAATAGCAAATACGTCAGCCGGGAGAAGCCTCTCGTCATTAATGAGGCTGCCATTGAGATTGATTTGATAAGCCGAAGTCATAAGCGCGGACTTAATTGCGGCAGGGGACCAATCAGGATGCGCGCTTTTTACCAATGCCGCGATGCCACTGAGGTGAGGGCAAGAGATTGAGGTTCCAGAAGCCATATTGAAATTCGCATTCGTTTTGCCGTTTGTTTTGTTGTCCATGGACATGTGCCACGCTGCAAGAATGCTGACACCAGGGCCGATAATGTCAGGCTTCAAGATCCCTGGAGTCGCCAAACTCGGGCCTCTTGAGGAGAATGATGCAACCATTGGAGCACTTTTTGTGCCAATTATTGTCCCTTTGAATACTATGGTTGCTGTAGGTGTAGATGTTGAGTTTACATAGGCTTTGATCTTTTGTCCAGCTGCATAACTGACATGTGCCGCTGGAATTACATGCGCGTCGCCTATAACGTTGTACCCTCCCACCGCGTCGTTTGCCAGGATCATGGCTGCACCACCGGCGTCCTTCACCATTTGCTCTTTGCCTATGGGCGAAACGCCTCCGCCTTTCACACATAAAACCACCTTCCCCTTGACGCCAATGCCATTCAACGCTCCGGACCCACAATAGCCCGCCGTTTGATTACCATTCTTAGAAGGGTCAATCAAAGGCAACATTCCGGGCTCAAAATCTTTGGGCTAGATTCACCTTCAAACTTATCACCATTACCCAATAAAGCTATTGCTCTTAAGCTTCTGTCAATAGTGCTAGCACCAACCGTTAAAACCCACGGAAACTCGCTCGCCAGCGTAGAGCTACTCGGGCCGCCATTATCTGCCGAGTAGCTGACAAAAGTACCCTTCTGAATGGCAGCAAATGCAGCTATAGCAACACCGTCGTCTGAAGATCTAGAGGGACCCCTACTGAGCGAAGCCGATATCACGTCCACGCCATCCTCCACCGCTGCATCCATCGCCGCCAATATATCACTTTCACCACAAACATTCAAAGAGCAAGCTTTATAAACCGCTAAATGAGCAAGAGGGGCCATCCCAGCAGCCGTGCCGTTGGCATTACCAAACACATTGGCACCCGAAACGAAATTCCCAGCAGCCGTACTGGCCGTGAGAGTACCGTGCCCTTCTTGATCAACAGGCGGTAATCCAGACAGATTAGTAACGAAATTTCTCGCACCAATGAGTTTAGTGTTGCAAACTGTACCGTTCAATTCGCATTTTCCTTTCCACTTAGCAGGCGGAGGGGGCATGCCGTTATCGCTGAAAGACGGGTGGTTTGGAGTAATGCCAGTGTCTATAACTCCAATTATTACATTCTTTCCATAGTTTGAAACGGGCCAAGCTCCGAAATTCATGTGCAGCCCGGTTCGGAACGTGAGTAGTGTGCAAAGTGTATATCTTTTGAGGCCTCGCGGAGATGAACTTGTCGTTTTTCTCCATTTCACTCACTTCTGAGGGAGTTAATCTTGCTGCAAACCCGTTAGCCACGTTTCGATACGAGTGAATTATCCGCGACGATTCGTGCAAGCTTGAAATGGATTTTGGCAGAAATGAGAGGTACCACCTTGTTATATCTCCTGAATCTGCTAAGATTTGAGCATCAGGCATTTTCACATGTACAATGTATGTTTCTAAGATGGTTTGATTGCGATTTTCGACCGCCATGGAAGGATGGAAACGTAGAATGCAAATGACAAAGAGAACTAAGATGCTAGCCATGTTTATGCCTTGTATTACTACAAAAACAATCAATGTGCAAGTATTTATAGCATACTTCAACAGATCAAATTAGAAGCTGAAATAAATATTTCATCCTTCTAAAATCAGTAGATTTCGACAAAATTAGCCGGCTTTTTTTAGCTTGAATTGAAGGTTTAATGGATGGATGATCTGCATGTCCTCAGGGAAATCAAGAAATAGGTAACTATGTAATGCCAATGACTAAATCCAAATAATTATGAAAATTAAGAGATCAAACATTGATAATTTGTTGTAATTTTCTACATGGTCCCTGCCTAAATTTAAATTTCTACCCACAATCATTTAAGTCTTGATAATACTTTTTACTCATTTGATGAACTCTTGGAGGTCAGTGGTTGAAAAGTAGCCAGAGTCCAATTATTCTAATCTATTCAAAAAGAAAGGAGACAAAATTTACATTGACGAAGACAATTTTGGAAGAAATATGGAATATGACAATAAAAGATTTAAAACAAATAAGTCAAATTAGGGTTTTATCATTCATTGTCAACAATCTCCAGTTTGATTACTCCACCCTTTGGTCACAAAATTTACAGTGACGAAACCCTAATCGGAAACCCATCGTCAACCACCAGCCATGGCGGCGGCCGCCGATGAAATTCAGCCCTCAGAGACGCCGCCCCTGCTTCTAGTCCACCGCCTACCCAGATTCAAGCTCTCCTTTTTCCCCTTCCTTCAAACCAATTACACCGTACTCGACCCGCTCGCCGACCCACCCGACCCGTCACTCCCGGCCCTATCCAAGTCCGCGCGTATCATGCTCTGCGTCGGGCCCACGCCCGTCGGCTCCGATGAGCTCGACAGGTACCCCGCCGTCGAGTGCGTGGTCGGATCACATCGACCTCGACGCCTGCCGCCGCCGTGGCGTCCGCGTGACCAGCGCCGGCGACGCCTTCTCTGATGACGTGGCGGATTATGCTGTCGGGCTTGCCATCGATGTCCTGAGACGGGTCTCCGCCGCTGATCGGTTTGTTCGGGCCGGGTCTTGGCCCGTCCAGAAAGAATACCTTCTGGGGTCAAAGGTGAGCCTCCGTGTTATTTGTTAATTGATTATTATTTGTTTGGTGAAATCTATTATTATTTGTTAATTGATTTATTATTCCTCGTGGATAATTACCTAAACTACCCTAAGATTTAGACTAATTAGAAAAAACATCATTTATTTTTCAAAATTACACATATCCCTTGAGTTTGTATTAACTTAACAAATACCCGCGTAGAGTAATTTTGTAAGCCAAAAACAAATGTGAGGAGCATATTTGTAATTTTAAGATAATTAAGTCTTTTTGTAATTTGACTAAACTTAAAGGATAATTTTTGTAATTAAGTTATTTATCATAATGGCCATATGACCTACAATGTTTTATGGAGCAGAATGTTGCGCGACTAAATATGAAAACAAACGGAAAAAGAAGGTAGCAGAAATAATAATGTTAAGATGGATGTGCAGATACACTATCTAATAAGATATGAACACATTAGGAAAAGAAAAAGTGGGAATAACACCTTGTTGTGTGGAAGGTAGAATCACTCACCCAAATTAAAAAAGACATAGGAGATTTAAAAAGACTTGGGGAGAATCTATTTAAAAATACATGTTATATCTAGACCCAAATTAAAAAAGACATAGGAGATTTAAAAAGACTTGGGGAGAATCTATTTAAAAATACATGTTATATCTAGAAATAAATGAAAATATGGTTTTTGACCATACGATGGCATGATATGATCCATACAAATTGACCTTACATAATGGGATAAGATAGTTTTTCGTTGTTGTAAGCTATTTCTCATAATATCCGGTCAAGCATATCCAATTGAATCCGATTCTAACTGAATCCAACTTGATTATTGAATTGAGTGGAAATTTGGTCTAGTGAACTAAAAGTTAAATAAACAATGGTTGCATTGCAAGTACTAATATTTCATATATAATATGCTACTAATGGTGCAATTAATAGCAAATTGATATTATATATTAACATTGATTTCTACTTTTATTAATTACTTCAGGTGAGTGGAAAAAGAGTAGGGATTGTGGGACTTGGGAGCATTGGCTCAAGGGTTGCCAAAAGGTTTGAGGCATTTGGATGCACCATTGCTTACAACTCAAGAAGCATGAAATCTCATGTTTCATATACTTACTATGCCAATGTTGTTGATCTTGCGTCAAACACCGATATACTGATCGTTTGTTGCGCATTGACAAACGAAACGTACCATGTAATAAACAAGGATGTCATGACAGCGCTAGGAAAGACGGGTATAATCATTAACGTTGGACGTGGGGCGCTTATTGATGAGAAGGAATTGGTTGAGTTCTTGGTGAGAGGCGAGCTCGGTGGTGCTGGTCTCGATGTTTTTGAGCACGAACCTCATGTCCCGAAAGAGTTGTTGACGTTGGATAGTGTCGTCTTGTCTCCACATAAAGCCGTTTTTACACCGGAGTCTTTTGCCGCGCTTGAAAAGGTGGTTCTTGGCAACATACAAGCTTTCTTCTCAAATGAACCTTTATTGACAGAAATTTAGCTTGATTGACTGCATTTGTCCTCACTCCATATATTGAACTATGGATCAAGTTATCAATGCAGAAAATCAAGCTTTCTTGGTGTATGCTCAACTACATACATATGAAATAAATGATATTGAGTGTTTATGAATTGAATGATGTGTATTAATGTTTATGCCTACAGTTATCAACTCACTTTTTGTGTAACATCAGCTTATTCTTGTTACACATCTCCATTTTAGGGATAATTACAAAAACTACCCCGAAGTTTGGGGTAATTACAAAAAAAAAACAGAAAAGTTTCAAAATTAGAAAAATCCCCATGAGATTGGGTTCTGGCTTAGATGTACGGGGTAACTATAATATTTTTACGAATGGATAATCATTGTTTGAAATATTTTCGTTTATGAAGGGGCAACGTGTAATACAGAATCAAACTTCAAGGAGATTTCTGTTATTTTCAGAAACTTTATTTTTGTTATTAGCTCAAGGGATAATTACAAAAAACTCCGAGGTTCGTGACAATTAACAAAAAGGCCCAATCTCTGAAGGTTTTATTCGTCTTACTTTTTCCCCTTTATAAACAAAAATACTTCAACAACCACCATCATATTTTTAAAAATATTGCAGATACCTCCTTAAATTAACACATAATCAAACTTGAGGGGAATTTTTGTAATTTTGAAACATCTCTGGTTTTTCTGTAATTAGCCCAAACCTCAAGGGGTCTTTTGTAATTATCCCTTAGCTCAAACCTTGAGGTAGTTTTTGTAAATATCGCTTCCCATTTTATGTGAAGTATTTGAAACGAGAAATGTAAAGCGGTCTCTTATTTGGGCTATGGACTCTACTCGTTTTTGCTGCTGCTTTTGATTGAAATTTGATTGGAAATATTGTCTTATTTGAAATCGTTCCTCCAAATACCCTCTCCAAATCCAAATGATCCCATCCAAATGCAACCTGAGAGTTTAGGATCGAAGTCCGACCCTCTTGACCTTCAAGAGATAAGGGGTTGTATTCGTATTGCAAAGAGCGAATGCTATATAGATCTCGTAAAAGTCTTCCAAAATAAAACATTATCATACTTGAAAAAATTGTTTGGCTGAGCTATTAGCTCTTCAAAAGCGTTCAGTAAGTTTTTTTCAAAAGATCTTATAAGCTCCCAGAATAAGAGTGAGAAGCTACAGTATGGTAGATATAACCATACTGCACCCGAAATACATCACATAATACGCCATGGCAATCAAGACAAACAAAACAAAATAATGGTTTCTTAGAAACCAACAAAACAATTTTGCTATACAAAGGGAATAATATTTGCAGGTGAAAGAAGTTAAAAGCAGAGAAGGAAATATACATGTTCTTATGTACAAATTCAGTCACCCATTATGGGATCATATCATGAAGTATTACTAAATGATACAACAAGAATTAAGCATCAATTCCAAATTCCACGACTCAAAAAGTGTAGTTATTAAGAAGTTCAAAGCAAGGCCGCTTCGTGGGGAAATGAAATTTGTAGCTCATATTACAACACAAACTTGATCAACAATCTAATTAAAGCCTCCCCGTTCGAAAAAAGGAAGCATTCATTCAAGAGATTGGCTGTAAGTCCTTTTCTTCGAACTGCTGGCCGATTGCCTGTTGTATATAATAATAGTAATAAAGTCACAAATCGTCTCCATTTTTTAGATAATTTGGGTCCTGCAAATAGAATGTGTCTTAACTTACGAATCATCAGAACGTTCTTTACTGGACGATGACTTCTGCAAGCTCGTGGATCGCCCAGCAGCCTGTGGAGTGTGGAATAAGCATCAGTATCAAGTAGCTTAGCTTATATCCAATGTATAACTCAATAAAGAGTCTGAATATGGTATGAATGCCATATATATATATATATATATATATATATAAATGCTGGCCTTAAGAAAGTCAGTTGGAAAGATCCATAATGATACCAGAAATGCCAAATTGTTTCCTAGACTACTAAATCCCAAGAAGAAAAGGGCTCAGTGCTAAATTCTTAAAAGTTTCTGGAAAGTGGGACCCATTGAATTGCTACACTTACTCACAACCTGGTATCCATGATATAGTGACACTCACACCCCGTAGGCTAACGTGTGTCTCACTTCTTATGGAATCTACTGGTATCAATATATGCGAAACATGGGCAATATTAGTATGATTCATGAGTTAAGATTAACCACTTGTAGGTCTATCGGGGACAATCGTGTAAGTATAATCCAGGAATTAAAAATTAACTACTTACAGGTCTATTGAGGACAACTTTTCAATCCGTCATAAAAATTTTGGTTTACTTGTTTCATAACACTAAATATTATGTGTGGAAACAACATACAGATTTTCAAAAGACCAATCTATTCGCTTTTCAAATCTCTCCATGTATCTCAATTAGATTTAAGAACCTCAAGAGTTCTGCACTTGAGTACCCATATGATACAATAAGAATTTCTAAATCTCAATTCAGTATTGATCGGCTCCAGCCAAAAGAATGGAACCTTGATGAAAATGTAGAGAAGGAAATAGTTTCAATAACGAGCACTTGGATAAGCGGCAATTACAGATATGTATGATTAACTTCAAAACAGGACTCAGTTTGACACAACCTTGGCCAGCTTCCAACCTTTCATTGCACATCATCTCAAATGAAGGGCACTTTGCTAGTAGAATGCAACATGACAACACAGACGTATTTTAAATCTCCAAAAAGTATTTGACAAATGTGCAACAAACTAGAGAAGAAACGTATTATAAAAGTCATCCTATTTCCAAAAGGATATTCCCTTGAACATTAAATGTCATCAAAAGCCAATATACTACGGGAGTGTTTACAAACACTTATGCTTTTGGAGGAAGTGATCTTTTGCCACGGAAGCGGTAAGTAGTTAAGAATCAAAAGTTGGTAGTGTTTGCAAATAGAAACTGAAAACTAATTAAGTTAGAGCGTGTTTGGTAGACAAGTTGTAATAGTATTTTATTTGTGTGTAAAAGTCAAACCAGATGAGAATCAGAAATCGAAAGCACCCCTCCTACTTTTCAATTCTGATTAAATGAAGCAGAAGTTGGCATTTGCAAAAACTAAATATGAATTTTTTCCAGCTAAAAGCTGAAAATCACTTTTTTCTTAGCGTTTCCAAACACCCCCTACATATCCTGGTTGGTTCCTGAATTAGAAGCATAAGCTAATGATATGCATGCCAAATATTACCTGGTAACATATTCATGATGTTTGGCACATAAAACAAGTAATTTACACAACTAAGTAAAGATAATACTAACAGAGTGGTGTAATCTTCTGCTGCCTCGAGTATGAGCTTCCAGGTACTCTTCATATGTCTGCATTATGAAATGAAAATGGCAGTCATGAGAATTCCATCCAAAATCCTTAACCTAGCCGCAATGATTAATCTCAGTAACTAATCCTAGAAACATATATAAATCAAATTTGACACCTGACAAAGAAGTAAACCACACAAAACAGGAATAAGTAGCACAAATTTCATTTACAGGTCTATCAACAAGAGAAGAAAGATTCAAACCAACGGTACATATTCAAGAATGCTTTCAAGAAAAATCAGAGGATGAATGATATTGTTGTGACATCATTTATGGAAATACACACTAATGCACCGCGTTTCCAATTTGCAACAACATATGCAGAGGCAGCATTGTTCGATGCATCTCTTCAACTTGAACATTCACAAAGGCAACTTCAAATAAACAGCCGTAATCCAGTCAAGCAAACTACACAAGGATCCCCATTAATGACTTAACTACCTCACTAATCATAAGAAATTAATCACTCTAAATCAATATGCCCTTGTTTGACCACTTTGGTCAACATTTCCATATTTTCTAATAGAGGGTACATGAGACTTGAGAATTGGAACTCTTATTTGGACACTTAGTAGAATATTCAGAACCAACAACTGCTCCAATCATCCAAAACTGTTTGGCATGTTAGACTACATTTTTCTATATGGCTGATTCCTGAATCTATTTCATATGCTCAAAAATATTTAGTATTATATATCATTTTGGCGATAAATTACTACACGTAAGGATAATTTCTGATTTAAGTGTTGTGCACTGGAAATCCACAAGAAAAGTTTTACTGATCAGCGGGGAAAAAAACGTTAGTACACAATTTTGACCAAACACGGTGATATCAGTTATTGATCCAAAAATTTTCTACCTGGCCTAAAAAGGTCCAAAATCTTCAATGTGCATGCTCAGGTAATATATTTTTTCTCTTTGCATTTCAAATCAACACAAACATATAATCTGCTATGAATCATGTCAAACGTCATCAATTAGCTCTTGTCACCATGTATCTATAAGTGACATCGTCTTAGGTTTTTCCGCATGAGGTAATTCAATCTTTCTTAGGTTATTGTTAAGTCAAAAACTAATGAAACCAGTCAAATTTTGCATTTTATTGGAAGTACACTTTGTCAAGTTTCATATACTATAACATGGAGAAAACCAGAAGCATGAAATGCACTATATAATCCAAAGAATAGACGAAATTTGGTAATATGATGCAAATACACCACAGTTATTGCAAGAAATATGTCAAGAGAGAGAAGCATAACATCAACACATGATATCTTGAATTTATCGAGAATTGTCTATTGTGCTCAAATAAATACACTGATAAAAGAGCCATTTTCTGAAAAAGAGACGCTGAAAGGTATCATTCTGTTAACAATATGCTAATTTGCATCCAGAAGCATAGGCACACATTTAAACATGTTATATTGTCATAAATATTAATTAAATATCATATGCAATAATAGCTAAACTTTGCAACTAGCTACATAAATATTACAGTATGCCTACCAAAGAGGTCAACTGCTGGACATGGGTTAAGAAGAGAACATTAATGGGAACCATAAACCCTCTATTACATTATCAGCTATTCATTGACTTCCTAAATAATTCAGAGAGTGGGATAAGGGAAGATGTGCCTTCTCTACCTCATTCATTTCAGGTCAAAAGACGGAAAAGAAAAAATGAAAAAAAACGCAATACTACATTTGGCCCAAAACCACAAAACAATCAAGTGTCAGCTCAAAAACCACTGTTTCTTACAAGCCTAAAACAACAAGACAGCTTGCTATAAAAGCTGACTGGTTTTATAGGAAAAAACGAGGACCAACTTCTTCGACAAAAGTTGTTTTGACAAATAGATAATTTTGGAACTCAACCGTAAGAAAAGAAAAAGAGGAAAGAACAAGAATAAGAAGTGCACAGAACATTTTGCAGGTTAAGAGCATGATCAGAGCCAGACCAAGCAGCAACTGATCCAAAGGAGAAGAATCTATAAAATTCAGAGAACGAACACGCAAGACAAAATTGAAATAATAACATTGCATCACTTAATTTGTAAACCGGAACTTACACCACCATAGGTAAAACTTCATTAGGTTCCAAATTAATTGAACCAATTAAAAGATAAAGTGATATCTAATGCATCGAAAAGGTAATTCACTACTAAAGCTTAAGATGAGACATCGATACCATTTCCAGTATATCATCTTCAGTGAAAGTGCCAATAAGGGGACTCCCTTCTGCTGACAAGCCCCAATTGTTACTTCCAGTATCACTCCTATTAGCTGAGCTTCCATTTATTTGACAACTTCTCGACTGTTTTACTTTTGGTGCCCCAGGAACATTTGAGGAATTATTAAGCATTAAACCAGCTCTCTGGTGAGGCATTTGAAACCTACTTACTTCAGCTTGATGTTGATATAGTAAAGACGGATAAAGCACAGGTGCCATATGCATTGGTGGCACGTTAATATCATCATCGTATAGGAATGGCTCTATATAAGGCCTTCTCACAGAAAAATCACCGCCAGAGACTTCATCCCTTCATCAAACCATATCTATTATAAATATGCAAAAACAAAAGAAACCAATAGATACACAGAAATGTACATATTAATAATTGATTGAAAATTATACCTCTTCAAGTTAATATCCATATCATAACCCTCATCAAGAAGCTCACAAAGAGCTTCACCAATATCCCCAGGCAACTCCTGGAAAATAAATAACCTAGTCATACCTTCATGTACTAATAACCATATATCATAAGTCTCTCTGAAAGCTGGGACAGTGGATACCTGACAATCTCTGCTGATTTTGACAGGTTTGAATTCATTCCATGGATTTTTCAAATGAAGAGTCTTCTGAAAAGGCAAGTCATTTAAACGTAGCCATTTGACTTTAAAACTGCGTCCCCAAGGAGTATTTTTCCCACTTCCTTGACTCCAAATGTTGTCCCTTCTCCAACCAACGGAAGACATCATTTGAGCATATCCTTGGAAGAACCCACTCATGTTGACGCTAAATATAAGAATTACCTTGCCAGAATTCTGCATAATCACTTAAATTGTATTATTTGTGTGCTTATTTTCTTGCCAATTTTTAGGTGGAAATCACTCTAGCACTCTAGTAGCTGGGACAATCATCTAAGCTCATGCCTATCTATATCTATAATACATAAAGGTCCAAAATGTGGCTAAGAATCATATTACATGAATAAACAAAAAAGAAATGTTACTTGAAAGGCTTCTTCAAGAATGGGCTCATTCATTACTTGAGTTGCCCAAATTCCCTTCTTTATAGACAATTGAATATTTTGATGATTCAAGCTCTTGATAATAAAATATCGTGTATTATTCAATTTATTCTTCTTCATTTCACTTGACGTTCCCACCCGGTCACAAGATTGCACTAGCTCTTCTGCCTCTGAGCGGCATGCTTCCTCATTTGATGCCCCCCTTCGAGACACTACAAATGTTCCAGAGATTTCATTTAGAAAGGCCATATAGTAACTCGGGTATTAAGATTAAAACTAATGTAAACATGCTGACCACAATAAAATCATGTATCACCACCATATCAATATTTGGGATGTTTCATTTCATTACTTCAAACATTCATATACAGGCACTAGCTACCATCTTTGCACGTCCCACAAAAGAGATAAGAAAGAAAATGAACTATTTTTGCATTTCCCTGTAAACTACATAGAAAAGGAGAACTTCAATTTGAATTCAGGCATTATATGTAGTGCTCCACATCTCCGAGCAAAGATATCAGAAACAACAATAACAGTCTAGATTCTTACTCTGTGTCAAAGTGGGTTGCATATCATTGTTATTGAGAAATAAAATTACAGATCAACAATCCAGGCATGTTAATGGATCAAAGCCAGGTGAATAATCCTGCTTTGCATGATGTAGAAACATTTATGTAGAGTAAAACCAGTAAAGAAGCAGTGAGGAAACCTCAGCTGGATATAAAATTCAATTATCCGAAAAGCATAATTCGTAAAACTATAAAGTAGAGTGAAAAGGAGACCCTCCGAACAGCTTAAGCCAATTACTGCCTGTAACTTTATGTCGGAACTGAATTCCATTGCATTCTACAAGATAACTTACAGATTAAACTTAAAATGATCATTAACCAGACATTAACTGCAATTTAAGTCTTATACAGATCAAGCAAGTTAAGGGGCCAAAATATGTTGATCAACAATTGCACATGCAAGACACTCTAAACTTTGTTCGGATGACTGAAATCTGGACCCTCTCAAACAAACAAAAGAACCCTACTAAGCTCATTTTTTTCTTATGTATAGACTTCTATACTTTGTTCAGATGGCTGAAAACTAGACCCTCTCACGAGGAAGTACCCAACAAACACATGTAACATTTACACAAATAGGTCAAGCATTTAAACTGTTGCTGTTTAAAAAGTCTGCAGCCAATGGGAAAAAGATAGTCTTCAGCCTGATTTCTTTCTTTCATGAGTCTGTGATCAATGCCCAAATAATTGTAAATTCATTTACTGATGAATTGTATCACTTTGAAAGGAAAACACCAATCCTAGACAGAAAAACTAAATCCTGATGCCAACTCAGGAGCCTCACTACTGTAAAGCCCAACCCTAGAAGTCCACAGTTCAAAATTCATAAACTAATTTAATCATCTATAAATTTTGGTTATAGAGAGGACAAGTAGATGAATATAGAGAAACAGCAACACTTTTACCTGAATCATGCAAGTTCATCATGTCCTTTTTGCATCCAGTCAATGATGAATCACCTACAGATGCAAATTTTTTTGCAGTACCAGACGACATGGCTTGATAATCTCCTAACTCTACAGAAGCAGAATAGAGGCAAACCATAATGAGACCTACAAAGTCTCTCTAAGAACAACTTCAACCAAATAAGGACAACGAAAATATAAGAAGAAAGTGTAAAAACAAAAACAAAAACAAAAACAGGTTTCAGTAACCATTTCTAGCATAAATTCCCGACTAAGGAACAAAGTAGGGAGCTTATTAAATAGTGTGAGCATGCTTCCACAGTTCCACTCAGTAACACTGGAAATTGGAAAGCATCTTAACATCAATGTTGTAAGCTAAGAAATTTCAATACGACCATACGCAATTATGAATCAAGTTTAAGAACTAGAGTCTAAAGATGACAGTACAATACAATATTAATCCATCACCACTAAAATCCAAAAATAAGGTTGAAGTATAGGAAACAACAAGACCCCAACATGAGAAAGCATTTAAATCCTTTTATTTCGCTACAAGTCTACAACCTAATGAGAGCCATCTATAAAACGTTTTACAGTGTTAGATGTATTTCAGGCTCAACAAAGATCTTAAGCATGTTAAACTAAACAATTCTAGCAAAAATTCGGGTACCAAGAAACTAAGTAGCAAGCACAATAAGAATGGGAAATAGCATAAGCAGGCTTCAACCAGTGTTATTAGAGGTGAGAGGCGCAGCGATGCGCAAAGGTCCCCCTAGCGCCCGAGGCGCGCCTCTTGAACATGAGGGGCCAAATTTTTTTTAAAAATCAAATAAAATACTATAAGCTACTAACAAGATAAATTGACAATTAATAAGCAAAATAACATTGCATATAAGCTAATCAAGCAAAAATAACCATAACAAAGTCTTAAGCTTCAACATTCAAAGTTAAAAAGTAAAGATCAAAGACATAACATATGTCAGAAAAATTGACGAGAAATAATCTGAAACTAAATTCAAAAAAAAGAGAGGAAAACATAAATAAAACAAGCTAAAAATTAAAAAAAAAAAAATAAGAATACAAGACTGAAAATTAATCTTAATTAGTAAAACTGAAATTTAAGTCAAAAAATGAGAGGAAAACATAAATAAAACAAGCTGAAAATTTAAAAAATAAAATACAAGACTGAAATTTAATTCACATTTACTCCTAACTAGGAAATTAACAACTACTATTAATATATATTCACATGTTGTACAGCATTTAATTATTAAACTGAAATTTAAATGGAAATTACTAAAACATGCTAAACAGAGGAAAATATTTATAAAAACGAAAAAATTAACCGCGACTGGAGGCGGATATCGGTGGCGGGTGACCAACCGGCAGAGTCCAACGGCGGCGGGCAGTAGCTGGGCGGTGGGCGGTGGCAGTTTTGCGGCTGGGTTTTTATTTTGTTTTATCCCAAGTACCAAATGAAAACCCTAATTCTATTTTTTAAGGAGCTTTTAGTTTATTTTGAACGTTAAATTGTTAAGAGGATTGGATATGAGCGAGCAGAAATTTTCGGCCAAAATGATTTTCCAAGTGCGACGATCATTTTATTTGTAACTCTTTTTTGATAAAATTTTGTTTGTAATTGTGTTTGTATGCTAATGGATTAATTCTATATGTGAGATTTTTAATTAACTTGTCCAATAAATATGCAATGGTAATTAATACATTAAACAAACTTTTAGAATTAATGTAAGAAATTAGGGGTAACAATTCGTGTCATGTTCGGGTTCGCATGTCGTGTTGAAACACGAAATTCATGTTGTCCGTGTCAGATTGTTCAACCTAAACGGACCTTTTTATTATTCGTGTTTTTCGGGTTGACCCAAAATGAACTATATATTTTAAAAATACAAAATAATACACTTATTTATATGGGTTGTATGAGTTAATTTAATCCAAAAATTATATTTAAATACATTTAATAATTATTTAAAATTCAGTCATTATACTAACATATTATAAAAAATAAAATAAAAAACTTACAAAAGACACCACAATAACAACACGTACAAACGGGTCAATCGGGCTAATCATGTCATTTGAGGTTAACTATAAACCAGCCTAATTATTATTTGAGTTAATTTGGGTTCGATCCAACTCCGACCCTAGCCCTAAGCTTCAACCCTAACCCGCTTTAAGACGTATTAGATTTATAACATATCGTGTCACGAATTAACACCCCTATAAGAAATACATTTGTCCAATAGTATGTATTACACCAACTTTACATGAGGTTCATTCTATTTGGAACTTACAAGTTTAACCAATAGTCTATACTTGTAATCAATACTATTAATATTGAATCCTTCCAATAACTTTTTACCATCCAAGAAATCAAATTAAATATAATAACCAAAAAAATTAAGTACAAAGTTTAACAAATGAGTTAATTAAATACGTTAGCTACTTTAAATGTACTAGGAAGTTACATACAATTACAAAAATAGTATTTTGGGGAAAATAGGATTTTTAACCTAATTGGAATTGAAAAAAAAATCAAAATCTAAGTAAATGTCGCATCCAATCTCCCAAAAATTCTCATATCCAATCACAACTCTACCTAAAGAAGACAATCACATCAACTGTAATCATTAGATTTTACTCTCATATCCATCCATTCACATACTCAACTTCCTCAATTTCTCACTAAATATATTTTATATTATTCTCTAGCGGAAAGAAAATTTTCGAAATGAAAACATATCCAATCGCACCCTAAATTGCTGACCAAAATATAAAAGTGTGTTTTGAATTTATTAGTAAACTAACATTAACCAAAAAAAAAGGCGCACCTAGAGGCGACCAAAGGCGCACAGAGGGCCTCCCTAACATACATCGACCCGAAGTTCCCGGGGAGCTTTTTCTTGCGCCCCATGCGCCTCGAGCGCGCCTTTAGTAGCACTTGCTTCAACATAGTAACACTAGAAAGCATCTTAATAAATTTGTAAGCTAAAGATGCAGTTTGAATTATTAAAATTTAAAGACATTCACAATCCCCAAGAACACAAAATATGATCATATTTAACAACTAAAACTCAAAGACAATAGTACAATACTGTAATAGTGCAGCAATACCCAAATCTTCAATGTTAGCAAGGATGTATTTTAGCCTTAATGAAAGCCATCAATATTAGCAAGGATGTATTTCAGCCTTAACAATGATCTTAATAAAAGTGATTTCGGACATCCATAATGATCAACAGCAGGTATAAATAAAATCCTGAAGTTCAAATATCGGTCCACACATAAGAATATAACTTCAAATGCCCAAAGTATGAAAACTAACCGAAAGTTGTAACTCCACCAATCCAAGGTATAAGGAAAACAGGTGAAAAATATAATCCCTCAACATAGCAACTCTACTTTCATATGCTCATGCAGTTTATATCTCAAAAATTCAAAATCACATATATAATCTACGAGAAACATGCTATTTTGACCCGTAAAATGTTTTACAGACTCAACACAAAGACAAAAAATCCCATCATTATAGTGGTAAGTAGCAAATACTACTACGGAAAAAGGCATCCTAAAACTTAACAAAATACATTATTTTTTCTCCTTTCTTTTACTTTTATATAGCCCATAACTAAATGGCATGCAATTCTCATTCCACCAACAAGAATATAAAACTATGAATGGTAACCCAAATCATGGATGTAAAGTCATTATTTTGAAAGTTTGAAGTAAACAAGCAAAACATAATCAAAACCCATTTGCAGCATATAACTTTACTTTCATCCTTTCTCCAATAATTTCGCCAAGGATCGATAAATATCTATAGAAATATAGCCTAACTATTTGTCCTTCCACACAATTTTTTTAATTAAAAGTTTGACCTCGTCATTGCAGGTACTCGAACTCAGGCCTCATCATTGCGAGTAATACCCGTGGCCTGGTTGTCCTTCCACACAATATTTTAACTAAATTGGTTGGCCAAGTAGAGATTAGCGAGAACATACCTTCGTCTAGAGAGGGGAGATTTGGAGAGAGAAATGAGTTGAAGTATTGATGAGCAAAGAATTTCGATAAAATCTTCTGCCTAGGTTTTTACCCAATCAATTTATGGGCGGAGTCCAATTCTTCTTTTTTCTTAGTACGTTTTTATTAATTAAAAAAAAATACTATATGTAACTTTAAAATGAAATTATTTAATCCAAAATAACTTATAAATAAATATTGCTCCATCTAAAATTTAATCTTGCAAAGTTTCATTTAAACAAAATCAATTGTTAAAATGTTGACATTTTGGTATGAAACTTGAATACAACCATGTTTAAGTGAGTTTAAAGTAGCCAGCAACGAATTACTTTCCCTAACAGAATCGAAAGCGAATCAATAAAAAGAAAAAGAAATGCTAAATCTAGTGTTATAGCCTATAGATATTGAAAGTTTCAATATATTCTAGTTGGACAAGTACTAAATATAATTACCCCAACACAACAAAAGATAGTGAAAAAAAAATATTGGAGCTAAGTTATTGCCGTCTCAAGTTGCCATACCTAATTTGTCAATAAAGTCCGAGACAATTCAAATGTTTTATATTTCAAAAAGAAGTTATTTGCATCACATATTCTTAAAAAACATGAATTTATTTGAATCTCAATAAATAATATTAATCATTTTAATCCATTATATATTACATGTTTAACAATTATTGGATTTAATTTAAATGCATGCATAATGATTAACAAAGATAAAATAAAAGTTTTCATCATTGAGCTTGGGTTGTATTGGATTGGACCATTTCTGTTGACTGACTAAACGCAATGATGTAATGGGTTATTGTCCAGGAAAAGTGCTACTAGTGTAAATGTAAAGTCAATAAACTCTACAGGAGTCCAATACATGTTAAAGACTTAATATAGAAGGTCGAATTTGTGTATGAGAAAAAGATGTCAAAAAAATTTAAGATTAATTTTAATCATCATAATAACTCAGAAACTAATTCAAGAAAATAACTGCTAATAGATTTAATATTAGTAAAACTTTTAAATTATTTAAAAATGTACGATAAACTTATTAGTAAAAACACATTCGACCCTTCTATCAATCAAAGTTTATCATTTTTCATTCTTTTTATTTTTAGTGAAGTATTCATACATTGCATTACATCAAAAATATTAATTATCAATAACTAATTAGTAATTAGTAATCAATCATTAAAAATTACAAACGATTAGTTATCAATAATGAATTAACGACTTACTTAAGAAGTTGACAATATTCACACTTTATCCTGAGTAATATTTTATTTTGCTACTACTAATATTCTAAAAATAAATATATACATAGTTAAATTTGGTTTGACTTAATCCAACTAAAGTCATAACCCCATCATTTAGAGCGATGATTACCAATATACTATATATTAAACATATCAATAAGAGTTTCATATACATCTAAAAATTTGTCAAATTTGATTAATATAATGATGGTGGCTACACCTTGATGATCCCAATAAAAACTCGTTGACAATCATTTTTCATATAAAATTAGTTGTTAGAATTTAAATTAAATCAAAAACACATCAATGAATAATCTTGAAAAAATATATTATATTTTCCACCAATTATCGATTAAAGAGGTTTTGCTTTTCTTTCTTCTTTTTTTTATTTTTTGTGCGAGGGGAAATACAAGGATAGAGGATTTTTTCGTTTCTCCTTTTAGTTTTACCAAATAAAACTCTCAATAATTTGGGGTGGATCTCATAAATGCGCAAATGCCCCATGTGTTCTATCAAAATTATTACAACACTTCCTATATTAAAAATTAAAAATAAACAGCCTATAGACCTCTCATGTTTTGATACCTTGAACAAAACCCACTTCATATCAATAAAATGACAGGTTGTGCAAACACAACGGCTCTACCAAAACTATTTTCATCCCTTCAAAATAAAACGAGAAACTTAATATTATTTTTTCCCCAAAACACATTTTTGTTCCCCAAAATACTTTCTAAAACATTTTATTATTAGTACAAAATAAATTTCCAAAAAAACCCAAACTACTAAACATACTACATATTCTTCAACATATTTCCAAAAACACCTTCCGCAAAAATACTTTGTCAAAATATCGCATACGAATTACAATGTTGCATTGTTTATGTTGGAACTTCTCCCCATAGTTCCTTCACTCTTTGTTAGAGTAAAACAACACTACCCCTTACACTCCAAGTCTCCCACTTACCGATAAGAGTCTCAATTTGAAATCTCAAATATTTTTGTGAACACAATTTTTCTCATATAAAACTATTATTCATAGTGGGTTGTGGGTGTTTCCAGTCAATATTCCTATTCAAGCCCATTAAAAATGCCATAAGTGGAAGAAAATGTTGGATCCCATAGAGGTGGGTGGAATAAAGTTTTGCATGCATGACAGTATATGCCAAAAATGAGCATAATAAGTGAAGTATTTGGAAAGTCAAGGAAATAATATGGCAATATGCGTGACTTGTTATTTGATTGGTTATTGTAATAATTACGTATCATTAAATAAGTGTACCCAATCTTCTTAAATTTCAATAAATACATACTTATTTTGTTCAAAACATTTTAGGTTCGTCATTTAGTGCATGTCATAAATCTAAATAAGATTAATATGGCACCATAAAATCACTTCACAGATAGTATACAATAATTAACATGAACACAACATAACACTACATAATAATTAACTATCAACCAAATTTAAATCCCTACACCATCCGTCAGAAGTAAAATTAATCTTATCTAAAACTGATTTTAATGTAGTTTGTGCATAGAACATGAACAAACTTTTAAGCCTCTTAAATGAAAACATCTTACATCAACATTGTAAGCTAAAGACGCAATTAGAATTAATGAACTTTCAATGCAAACCACACACAATTATGATCATGTTTACGAACTATAATCCAAAGATGACAGTACAATACCTTACTAATCCAGCACTACTAAAATCCATAAATAAGGTGAAGTATAGGAAACAACAAGACCACAACTTGAGAAAGCATTTAAGTCCTTATATTTCACTGTAACATAACAAGACCCACCCTTTCTCTTTTCGTCCTATGGTGTTAGAAATATTCCAGACTTTCATTCTCAACAACGATCTTAATCATATTATAGTAACCATTTCTAGCACAAATTCCCTTACCCAGAAATTCGATAGGGAACATAATAAGAATAGGAAATAGCAAATCAGGCTTCAGCCTAGTAGCTATAGAAAACATCTTAACAATATTGTGAGCTATAGACACAGATGAAACTATCAAAATTTTCGGATAACCACAATCTCCAAGAAAACACAATGTGATCATATCTAAGAACTAAACTAGATTACAACAGTAACACTGTTGTACTAATGCGGCACTACTCAGGTCCAAATATAAGGTTGAACTATAAGAAACAGGAACTTCTCAAGTCCAAAAATAAGGTTGAAGTATAGGAAACAAGAACTTCAAAAAGCATTTGGATACATTTATTTCACTACAACCTAAAGTGACCCATCCTATTCACTACTCAAGAAAAGTCTTTCAGGTAACAATGATCTTAACCAAAGTGATTTCAGAATATCTATCTTTAAGTCATCCGACCCCTTTATATATCGGTATTCATTCTTGAACTCCTCTTTGCCAACTCTTCTCCATTAATGTGAAACATATTTTTTGTCTTTTCTAGAGAATCTCGAAACTTTATTCCTTCAATGCTTACTTTTTGACCTTTTCTCATTCTGGAAAGAAAATTATGTCACCTCATCTATGTGTATCATGCCTTTGCCACATTATTTTCCATGCTTACAAGTGATCATTTTTATCACCAATTTCTATAAGCATGCATGCCAAATTAACCAATCTAATAGTAGTACTAAGAAATGACTTCTAATCAAGAAACCCTCGACTTAACTTCACAAATGGAAAAATTAAACCGATAAAGCTAGAACTTACCATATCCCCCTTGTCCAGTAACATCCACACATTAATTAATTACTATTCAAAAAAACCCAAAACAAGAGGAAAAGAAAAGGCACTCCCAGTCACTATACCGAACCTCATGAACTTGAAAATGCAGAAGAAAACAAATAAATGCAATACAATTAAAAATACGCAACTATTGATAGAAATATTTATGTCGTTTGTGCATAATCAGAATTCAAACTTACGACATTCGTGCGGCGGATAGAAGAATGCATGATGAGAAAGATGAAGCAGGAAACAAGTAGCGAGAACATACCTTCGTCTAGAGAGGCAGGGAAGGAGAATTTGGAGGGAGGAACGAGCGGAAGTAGAGTGAAGATTTTTGATAAGATCTTATTTTGCCCTAGGTTTTATTCAATTCATTGCAGAGTCCAATACTTTTTTCTTAGTACACTTTTTTATTTGGAAAAAAAAAAATTGTATAATGCAATTCCAAAATGAAATTCTTTAACCCAAAACCCATATATCATTTTGCTTATCAATAGTGTTCTAAAAAGCGTTGCATGCTAGTCGGACGACAAGTTGGGGCCTAACATTTAGACGAAGTTAGGTAAGACCTGGCAGGGATCTGGATAAGACGGGACCTACTCGGAAAAAATAACTAGATGGACAAAGGGAGCATAGTACCTAGGCGGGGACTAAGGCGTAAATTTTTTGAACATTTGATTATCAAATAATTAAAATTAATTGTTAAATGTTGACATTTGGTATGTTAGGGAAGTTTGATGTAGCATAATAATAAATTGTTTTCCTTAACAAAAGTTGGATTAGACTTAAGAGTCATTATTCCTTATTAAATCTTTTTTTTTTTTTTTGAAAGCTTATTAAAATCCTTTTTTTTTTCAATAGCTTATTAAAATCTTACAATATCTAAAATTTGACAAGCGTAACTATAGTAAAGAAAATGTTAAACTAATAGATATTGAAAGTTACAATGGATTATAGTTTGGTAAGTATTAAATATATTTTTTTAAATGAAGTATTAAATATAATCACCCTAACACGATACCAAAAAGTCGATTAAAAAAATTATTAGACCTGTTACTATGGTTTCATACAACCTTACCTAAATTTTTATCTTCAAAATTTAACATTATTCAAGTGATATGTTTCAAAAGAAATTATTTACATAGCTCACTTTTAATAAAATGTATTTATTTGAATATCAAGACGTAATCTTAATAATTTTAAAACATTTTTGTAAAACTTATATATAATATTGTATATTTGGAAATTATTGGATTTAATTTACCTGCCTCACTGCATGAATAATGATAAAAATAATAATAATAATAAAGTAGAAGTTTCATAACTGGGTTGGGTGGTATTGGGTTGGGCCACATCTGTTGATTAACTAAAGGCAATAATGTAATAATTTGAAGTCCATGAAAAGTGCTACTAGCTCATTTGTAGAATTGTAATTACAAGGAGCCCAGAGACTATTAAGGAAGCACACGTATATTATATATACATATATCATTTAAAGAAAGCCCATATATGATTGGTCTAAGCACTCGCCTAGGCGCTAGGTGCTCTAGGTCGAGGCGATCAAGTCTCAGTCAATAGAAATATCACCTCGGCCAAAAATCAGGCACCTAGACGGACAAAAATAGGCCAAAAATAGATTAAAATAAAAGAACTAAAAATAATAATGTTTCTAAGCGCTAAGCGTGGGGACAATTTTTACAATCTTGTACTATGTGTGTGTGTGTTTGATTTAAGGTAAACACATATATGTGTGTGTGAAGTGAATAAACTCCAGTCTACAGGAATCCAGTATAAGTTTTGATATAAAAAGATATAATAAGTGCATGAGAAAATGATGTCAAAAACTCCAAAAGTAGATTGTGACTATCCAAATAAACTCAGTGGATTTGTTATTACAAAAAATATCTATCAATTGAAATAAAATATTTGAGTTTCATTTGGATTGATGAATTTGATGTTCCTAACTTTTAGTCTATAATAACAAATTCATTGACCTTATTCGGATAAACTAATGATACAATGGATTTCAAATTATTTAACTCATTGTTCAATCCATCTTTTGCGTAATTATAGTAGATTTCAAATCCATATTACATGCAATCATTTGAAACACTTTTCTCAAATTATAGTAGACTCAGTCTGCCCTAGACCAATATTTATATCTCTTAAATTTTTCTCCCTCTCAGTTATCTCCATGCAAAACTCTTTTCTCTCTCTACTCTCAAGTCCAGTCGTATCCCCCTTTCACGTCCTAGTCTTGGTCGATGTTTGTTTGATAAATGGTTTTATCATGATTTTGATGATTTTGTTTTTATACCAAAACAATGTTTTTAAAGGTTGTCCAAATACTCCTAAATGATTTAAAATGGTTTTAATATTTTCTGGAGTATTTCTTCAAGTTTGTTTTCGACTAAAATGGATAACGCTTTTAATGATTTTATGTCAAAATATTTTTACATCTAAACTATGTCCCTGAATGTTGTCCTAATACTCCCGATCGGTCTAAAATATTTTTACTATTTTTCGGAGTATTTCTTGACTTTTATTTTCAACAAAAATTGGACAACATTTCTGTCTCGAGGTCAACCGGTCGCCGTAGAGGGCAACCCGTACCTGAAGAAACAGAAAAATGAGACGGAAGGAAAATGGACCAGGTCGACGGGCGTCGGCCGGCAGTGGCGTCGGCCAGGTCGACCCCCGGCCGTGACTGGAGTTCAACTTTGAAACATAACACCCCGCTTGTGTTTTGGTCATGGTCGATCGTTGGAGTTGACGTTGACCGGTCGAGGTGGACGCGTCGACCGTGCCGCCTGCGTGCTTTTTCTTTGTGTAATTTTCAAACGCGTTTTTTTTTTGTGCGGCCGCTCTATCTTTTGACAAAGAAAATTTCCGGACTCGCTTGACAATGGATAATATTTCCTTAAAATGTGAGATTGATTTCTAACTATATTCTTGATTTTAATTGTATTTTTACTCAGAGATTTTCAATCCCCAAGAGAGCCTATGCTTGATTAATCATCTCCTATAAATGGAAGAAGTTTTGGAGCAACCAAGTGAACCATGAGATACAACACAACAAGATACACTTCAAGCAAACACTTGTTCTTCATTGTCATTATTCTTGTTGTAATTTTGCCTAGCTTATCACTTTCACATCCTTGAGGTCTGTGCTATTCTATTACACTTTGCACTCATATTGTAATATTCATTATTGAGTTGTAATCTTGATTTTTGGTCATCATTCAACACAAGACATCCTTGTGAGTATTCTTGTGGTAAGAATACACTTGGGTGATCTAGGTGATAGGTGTGTCAAGAGTGTGGTGCTCTTGAGGTGTTAAAGAATTTGGTATTCTTCAAGATTGAAGATTGTGGTGATCTTCAAAGGTGCCGTTGAAGGAAGATTGTGGTAATCTTCAAAGGAGATTGTGGTAATCTCCAAAGGTGGTGTTAAAGAACAAAGTGTGGTGCTCTTGAAGTGTTGTAAGTTGAGTTTGTATTAATTTTGGTAATTAATAAAATTATTTTTCTTTTTGAAATCCATCCTGGATATACTGGGGTGGTAGAGGATTAGGCCCTAGGTGGGTTGAACCTCTATAAATCGACGTGTGTTGTTTATATTCCGCACCTTTATTTTTGTCTTTGAGCTTTCGGTTTGAAAAAGAGGGTAAAATCGAAAAGATGGAGATAATCTATTCACCCCCCTCTAGATTATCGTAGCCGTTTGGACTTACAAGTGGTATCAGAGCCAAACTCTTTGGCAAGCTCGTTTCCCATCGCGAGTGAAGATGAACGATCGTCGGCTACGAACGAAGCTCAACTTTCTGGCACCTCCACCACCAAGCCACCACTATTTGATTCCAAAAATTATATATTTTGGAAAGAAAGAATGGAATGTTATTTACAAGGTTGTGGGTTCGATATTTGGAACATCATCATCAATGGAGAATCCATTCCAATGAAAGACACACCATACACCTCCAAAGCTCTCAAGGAGCTCAATGATGAAGAAAAGAAAATCATCTTCTTAAATGGTAAAACTCTCAATATTTTGTATTGTTCACTTACTAATTTGGAATATGAACTTATTGTAGGAATTCGATCGGCACATAAAGTATGGCAAAAATTAGAATCCATCTATGGAGTATATGCAAATGAAATGAGTCAAACAAAAGCATCTACTTCTCAAAGGGATACAAGTTCAAATCTAAGGAACAAGCCTTTTACAATTTCCAACTATGAAGTAGTCGATCAATGTTTTATGGGCATCAAAGAAGAAAACGAGGTATGTCTTAAACCCTCTACTTCCTATGATATTGTTATTCAAAATGATTATAGTAATTTGCAAAATGATTTTGATGATCTTCAAAATGAATTCCAAAATTTACTTGTTAAGTACAAAAATTTGAAAAAGGAATTCAATGTTTTGAAAAATGAAAAGGATAATTTATTTACTTCCTATGAATCACTATCATGTGCTCACACCACCACACTTGACAAGGTTAGAAACCTTGAAAAACAAAATAATACTCTTGTTGAGGATATTAATTGCATGAAAAATGATTTATCAAAATCCAACTTGAGTACCAATAAATTGCCCAATGTTGTGAATGTTTATGATTGTGATAATTTGAAGAGTAAACTTGATCATGAGCCTAATGGTATAAATCATATGAAAAGGAATCGAGTTCCTATGCATATTATTGATGTTACTTGTTTTTATTGCGGTAAGAAGGGTCATATGGTAAATACTTGTCGGGCTAGAAATAGCTCTAATTATTGTTGGAGACCTAAAAGTCTCAAGACTAATCCCAAAGGACCCAAGCACTTGAGGGTACCACAAAACAATGTCATTTTAGGTACCCGGCGGATTAATAATCGAAGAAAATTCATGCCGCCAATGAGACATTAAATGAACATCTCATTTGATCAAAGAAGGAGAAAACATTTTCAACAAAGTAAATTTCCAAGAAGAGGATATAATCAAAAATGGGAAGAACACAATCATTGAAAATGGCAAAGACATCATCAACAAGATGAATTTCCAAGAGAGAGACATTATCAACAATGGGGAGGACATAATCCTTGGAAATGGAGCAATAGGAAGAGTTATCATCAACAAAATGACTTTCAAAAGGGAAGATACCATCAACAATGGGAACGGCACAACCCATGGAAATGGCGAAATTGGTAAACTATATCTCCCTATTTAAATATGCATCTTGTTTTCTTTGTGCATGTTTTTATTTGTGTCTAAATTGCAAAATGGGTTTTCATATTTCTTAAAAATTTAGGTCTTCAATATATTTGTGAGTTTCAAAATGTTTTTTTTTAAAGAATACCTTGCATGATGTTTTTAAAACTCTTGAGCATTTGCTTTATCTATTGTGTTTTATAATCTCCTATGGATTCTCTTGGCACAAGCATACTTATGACATACATTGTTTTTATCCTACACTTGTATCATGTTGCTTTGTGCTAGAGTTGTTTAAGATATATGTAGGATATATATTTCGGCATTCTCTTCAAGAGATGTTTTAACTATCGAGGTACGCTCATCATTGGTATTCATCTTTTAGACTCGATATATTTTTGTCATATGCCTATGTGCTTATACAAGTGCCATTAAGAGGATGTTTTGATTTTTTGACATAGCTTGTTTTATCCAATATTTGTAAAGGATTATATTTTGTTTTGATAAAACAATTGATCTACAAAGTTATGCATTTTATTGCACATATAAATGCCACTATTCTTGGATACTTATGTCAAACCTCTTGTTCATATGATTCTTGTAAATGAGGTCTCAACTAAGTGCTATCTTATTGTCTAATTTCAAAACAGACCTTATGTAGCTTTCTTAAGCTTATTTGAACTTGAATGATTTATTAGACTCTTGATGATGCATAGTATGTGGTGCTTAAAATAGTGTATCTATTATTCGATATTACTATGCTCGTGTGCAAAATATCTTGTTAAGATTTTGCAGAAATTTGTGATATTTCGCAACAAGTTTGATGAACAAGACAATGTTAGTAGCTCAATGATATTGTCAAGAAGAAGGTAATGATTTTGATGTAATATTTGCACTCATAGCACATTTAGAAGTTATTTGCACTTTACTTGCCCATTCTTGTTTTGAGAAAATTTCAAGCTTTACCAAATGGATGTTAAATCCAATTTTCTAAATGGTTTTATTCAAATAGAAGTCTATCGGAGTTTAAAATTTTTAGGCCAAATGATTTTTATAAAAAGGCCTTGTACGATTGATACAAGTACCTGTATATGGTTTGATAGACTTAGCTATTTTCGCAAAATAATTTTACAAAAGGTAAAGTTGATACTACACTTCTTGTTTTGAAAAAGGGCAAGGTTGTTTACTTGTGCAAATTTATGTTGGTAATATTTTTGGTGCTACTAATGAATATTTGTGCAAGATATTTTTCCAAGTCAATGCAAGGTGAATCTAAGATGATCATGATGAGGGAAGCTCAAATTTGATCATTGGAATTCAAGTTCAATAATACCAAGATATTCCACACTCAAAAGAAGAAGTGAGGCATTGAAGAAGAAAGAACCATTTCAACATATATGGCCACAAATGTGAAAATTGACAAAGGTTGAGGTAGGCATGATTGACAAATGAATTCGAGGTATGTTTATTCATTTATTACTCCTTAGACTCTACATTCTATATGCCTTACGTCTATATGCTCGACTTCAAAAACTATCCCAACGAATCTCATTAAAGTGTCGTTAAAAGAAATTTTCAAATATTTGTAAGACACTTCTTCTTATGACTTGTTCATCCAAAGCTTTAAAACGTTCTTATTTTTCGGGATAACAAGTCCGGTGAAAATTATTCAAAATATAGTTCGTCATAATCGAACTAAACATATTGAGATTCGAAAAACTTTCTAAGGGATTGTGTTTTTAACAAAAACTTGAGATGTTTTTAAATCCGTCTCAAAGTTAACTCGCGACATTTGTTCATTTACTGCACGAGTATTTTACCTCATTTCGAGCTTGATTATGACATAATGTATATTGAATGAGGTCTACGTTTGCATTTTGCACGTTTTTAAAACTTAGGGGTGAAAAATCGGATCTTTGGATCAAACTTCGGATTTTTCAAATAGAACCAAAACAATGGGTCGCCAGGCAAATAGGCCGACCCCCCACCACTCGGCCGGTCGACCATGCCTTGACCTCGCGCCGAACGATTTTTTGGTTAAAAATGGTTTTGTTTCAGACTTAGTCATTTTGGCTTATTTTGTCCATTTTTCGCCTCCTTCGAAATTTGCACACAAATTTCACTCCAAATTTGTTTTGTTGCATACAATTCATATCTTGGACCTATTTAGGCTTGATTATCATCATCATTGCTCGTCTTTACCGTTCGAATGGTAAGAATTTCACTCTCTTTAGCTCAATTGGGTTGAACCCTTGAGAATTTGGTTTAAATGTCTATTTCTTGCTGCAAATTATATATGTTTGTGATGAGATTATTGATTGTTGATGAATGATATTTATTAAATTGCATTTGGTGATGAAAAACTTGGCTTTTCATTTACAAGGGCTATATATATCTTTTTCAATTTTTGACGCCCACCAAGTGTTCGATAAAACGTTTCAATGAAAAATTCATCATCTACATGATTATCTCGATTTCAAAAGTCTTATATATTTATAGAGATCATGTTTTGCTTATCAAATGATATTCCATAAGCTTCTACAAGTCGTATAATTCGACTCTTCCCTCCTATTTGGTTTAAAAGCTTCAATGTTCAAAATAGCTCGATACATCGGTTTACTTGCGCACTTTGTTATGAATATATGATGTATTTATCGTGCTAACATTCTTTTTGATGATTCCAAAGGGGAGAAACAGGCTATGAGCTCTTTCGCTCAAATAAGCTAAGATAAGCTCAAACGAAAAGAAGCATAAGCTTTGGCTTCATAAAGCCATAAGTTGTGGATCATATTTAGTCCACTTGGTGCATTATGGTTATGTATGAATCATGGTCCATTGGTTGTGTTTGATACATGTTTTTATCTTAATTTTGATGATTTTATTTTATCACCAAAACAATGTTTTTAAAGGTTGTCCAAATACTCCTAAATGATTTAAAATGTTTTTTATATTTTCCGGAGTATTTTCTCAAAGTTTATTTTCGTCTAAATTGGACAACGCTTTTAATGATTTTACGTTATTGGGTTTTCACTCTCAAACGATGTTTCTAAATGTTGTCCTAATACTTCCGATCGGTTTAAAATGTTTTTACTAAATTTTCGGAGTATTTCTTGAGTTTTATTTTCAACAAAAATTGGACAATATTTCTGTCTCGTGGTCGACCTGGCCGCCCATAGGGCAACCCGTACAAGATGTTTTTAGAAACAAAAAATGAGACGGAAGGAAAAACAAGCGGTCGGCCGACTGGCCGCTCGGCGTCGATCGGTCGGTCGGCCGACCTGGCCGCCGTCGGCCGACCTACACTGCAAGTGTGTTTGAAATAGAACTTTTAATCCTTGCAAAATCCATGAGGGGGACCGGTTGGGAGATGGTCGACCATGGTCGAGGTAGACGCGTCGGCCGCCTGCGTGTTATTTTGTCGTATTTTTTCCAACGTCTATTTCGTGCGGCCGGCCGCCCTATGTATCGACAAAAAAATATGACCGTTTGGACAATGAGACAAACTTTCCTTAAAATGTGGGATTGATTTCTAACAAACTATATTCTTGATCTTAATTGTATTTTTCTCAGAGATTTTCAATCCCCAAGAGAGCCTATGCTTGATCAATCATCTCCTATAAATAGAGGAAGTTTTGGAGCAACCAAGATAACAATTGAGATACAACACAACAAGATACACTTCAAGCAAACACTTGGTCTTTCATAGTCATTATTCTTGTTGTAAAATTGCCTAGCTTATCACTTTCACATCTTTGAGGTCTAAATTTATTCTTGATTACACTTGGCACTCAAATCAGTATTATTCATTATTGAGTTGTAATCTTGATTTTGGGTTATCATTCAAACACAAGATATCCTTGTGAGTGTTCTTGTGGTAAGAGCACACTTGGATGATTTAGGTGATAGGTACAAGAAGATTGTGGTAATCTTCTTATTTGAGGTGTTGAAGAATTCGGTATTCTTCAAGGTTGAAGATTGTGGTAATCTTCACAAGGTGCCGTTGAAGGAAGATTGTGGTAATCTTGAAAGGAGATTGTGGTAATCTCCAAAGGTGGTGTTGAAGAAGAGTGTGGTGCTCTTCAAGGTGTTGTAAGTTGAATTTGTATTAATTTTGGTAATTAATAAAATTCTTTTCTTTTCGAAATCCATCCCTGATATACTTTGGGGTGGTAGAGGATTAGGCCCTGGTGGGTTGAACCTCTTTAAATCGACGGCGTGTGTTGTTTACATTCCGCACCTTCATTATTTTGTTTGAGCATTCGGTTCGAAAAAGAGGGCGAAATCGAAAAGATGAAGATAATCTATTCACCCCCCCTCTAGATTATCGTAGTCGCTTGGACTTACAGGTTGTAGTATGGACTTATATACGGTTCTAATGATGTCTCTTTGACAGGGGGAGCTTTTAAGTTTTTGATACTTAAGCTCAATATCGAAAAGCTAAGATTTTAGCTTATGTTGAAGTTGCTTCTCTATTACTTTTGTTGTGCATGTTGATAGGGGGAGCATTTGCTATATGTGTTTGAATATCTCTACTCTCATCCTTGCGTTTATATTGCGCGGAATGTTGTCGCTCTCAACGGATATTCATTTTGACCGGAAAACTTGTTTTTGTTTTCAAAATCGCCTCTGAAAATTGTTTTGTTTTCAAAATCGGTCTTGTTGAATTGTTTTGGTTTGTAATCATAAAAAAGGGGGAGATTGTTTGATAAATGGTTTTATCATGATTTTGATGATTTTGTTTTTATACCAAAACAATATTTTTAAAGGTTGTCCAAATACTCCTAAATGATTTAAAATGGTTTTAATATTTTCCGGAGTATTTCTTCAAGTTTGTTTTCGACTAAAATGGACAACGCTTTTAATGATTTTATGTCAAAATGTTTTTACATCTAAACTATGTCCCTGAATGTTGTCCTAATACTCCCGATCGGTCTAAAATGTTTTTACTATTTTTCAGAGTATTTCTTGAGTTTTATTTTCGACAAAATTGGACAACATTTACTGCCTCGAGGTCAATCGGTCGCCGTGAGAGGCAACCCGTGACCAAGAAAAGAAAAATGAGACGGAAGGAAAATGGACCAGGTTGACCGGTCGACCAGGGCGTCGACTGGTGGCGTCGACCGGTCGACCCCCTATCGACCGGTACATGGGAGTTCAACTTTGAAACAGAACACCATGCCTTGTGTTTTGGTCATGGTCGACCGGTTGGAGTTGACGTCGACCGGTCGAGGTGGACATCGATCGGTCGCCCTGTGCTTTTTTGCTGTGTAATTTTCAAACGTCTATTTCTGTGCGACCGGTCGCCCTATCGTTTGACAACAAATTTCTGACCATTTGACAACAGACAACATTTCCTTAAAATGTGGGATTGATTTCTAACAGCTATATTCTTGATTTTAATTGTATTTTTCTGTAGATTTTCAATCCCCAAGAGGAGCCTATGCTTGATTAATCATCTCCTATAAATAGATGAAGTTTTGGAGCAACCAAGTGAACCGTTGAGATACAACACAACAAGATACACTTCAAGCAAACACTTGTTCTTCATTATCATTATTCTTGTTGTAATTTTGCCTAGCTTATCACTTTCACACCTTTGAGGTCTAGGCTATTCTTGATTACACTTTGCACTCATATTGTAATATTCATTATTGAGTTGTAATCTTGATTTTTGGTCATCATTCAACACAAGACATCCTTGTGAGTATTCTTGTGGTAAGAATACACTTGGGGTGATCTAGGTGATAGGTGTGTCAAGAGTGTGGTGCTCTTGAGGTGTTGAAGAATTTGGTATTCTTCAAGATTGAAGATTGTGGTGATCTTCAAAGGTGCCGTTGAAGGAAGATTGTGGTAATCTTCAATGGGAGATTGTGGTAATCTCCAAAGGTGGTGTTAAAGAAGAGTGCGGTGCTCTTCAAGGTGTTGTAAGTTGAGTTTGTATTAATTTTGGTAATTAATAAAATTCTTTTTCTTTTTGAAATCCATCCCGGATATACTGGGGTGGTAGATGATTAGGCCCTAGGTGGGTTGAACCTCTATAAATCGACGTGTGTTGTTTACATTCCGTACCTTTATTATTGTCTTTGAGCTTTCGGTTTGAAAAAGAGGGTAAAATCGAAAAGATGGAGATAATCTATTCACCCCCCCTCTAGATTATCATAGCCGCTTGGACTTACAATGTTGACCGGCCGCGGTCACACTCACCTTAATTATGTCTTTATTTGCATCTTGACATGAGTTGCTCTCGTTCGAACATCATAATCATATGTTTTCCCAATCTAAAAGCCCTAAAGACTGTGATGCTCAGGTATTTTTTATCGTTTTTATTGCATTGGGTTGGTTCAAGAGTTTGGGGGTGGATCTATGTTGTCTTGGTTTTTTCGAAGGGGTAGATAGTGTGAACACGACGACAAACTATGGCGGGTTGGTGGAAGGGTTGTTTGCATAGAGAGTGACTGTTTTTTTTTCTTTCGATTCTTTAGTTTTTTTCCTTTTTTTTCATGGTTTTCTCTTACTTCACTTCTTGTTAGTCTTGTGTTGTTTTTCTTTTTCTAATTAGTTTGGGTTTTTGGTAGTTTTGTTGCCTTTTTCTTTTTCTTTGTGACATTGTTGTCTTTTTTGTTTCCAGATGAGGGACAAAATTTATAGGCGGATTAATTTATCTGACTTATATTGCAAGATAGTTGTTTGTGTCCAGTGTTTGTATGTGTGTTTTGCGGCAGTTTGGCTAGTCTTTCCTTGTAGGAAGTGTTGTAGTGTTTTATGCATTCTTCCTTGACAATTGTTAGTGCAATGAGACTTTTTTGCCAGTTGACAACAATTGTAGTTTTGCGCTGGAGTTCTCAATAAAATTTATATAGTTTCAAAAAAATATTCGAAACCTTCCAATTCAAATGCAACTAAGGTTAATTCCAAAATCATTGTCTAACTAATGTGTTTCATCTTTTGACTTTGACCAGCATTGCCACAACAAAGCCTTGACTTGAGAGCCAACCTAAAGAATCATATTAATTTCAGGATCTCTTGGAGAGAATCATTCTATTTGTGAATCCCAAAGCGGAGTCTGTCGGAGGAGATTGTTCGTTCAATGCTTCGACCATAACTTATACACTAATTCAATAAATGATTGCTGATGAATTTGATATTAGTAATTATATTGAGTTCATAACAAGTCACATTTCTTTTTTTTGAGAGAAAATTGCATATCTTTATTAAAATTAAGAAACGTCTGCAAATACAATTTCTTCAACCCAACGGGGAATATCTTCATTCGTCCAACAAAACGACGATGAAGAAAAAGTAGAAAAGGAAGCTAATCTATGAGCAACACTATTAGCAGTGCGCCGAACGTGCGTGATTGTGGTTACTCGAAGAGAAGCCAAATAATTTTGAATATCATGTACCAATAGCCCATCGTAACTAAGATCCTCATTAATAGATGTGACTGCTTGCACTGCCATCAACAAGTCCGACGAAACTATAAACGGCCCAACACCCTCACTACTAGCCTGACTTAATCCTTCTTTTATGGCATAAAACTCACCCTGTAATACACTCTCCATCCTGTCAAATTTCTTTCCAAAAACCAATATGGCTTGCCCCATATCATTCCTAACAATACCCCCTGTACCAAACCGGCTTTCCTTGCTATTAAAACATGCATCCACGTCCAATCGGAATTGGCCCGAAGGAGGTTTACTCCAACTGCTACTCCCCAGTTCAGCCTCCCCACCTGCAAAAGAGCTGACCGTTTTCTGGGTCTCCTGGTACGCTGCCAGGAAGTCATCCACCCATCTCACATTCGACGCAATCGTGGTCTGTTCGCTCGCATGAATGTACCTCTGACGTTCCTCCCATACAGCCCACACGGTGTAAACAAAGGACTCAAATTGTCTCCTCCTGAGCTTATATTTCATCTAAAAATTCAAATCCAAAATGTCACCATTCTTCGCCTTCTTTAGAAATTCCAAGAATCCGGCTTCCTTCCATAGTCGACTGATTGCAGGGCAAAAAAACAATGAGTGTGTTGTAGTATCATTATTAAAATGACATATTGTACAACTTCTCCTCATAGGCACATGGTGTCTCAATAAATTAGCATTAGTTGCAATGATACTATGTGATACCTTCCACCAAAAAATCCGTATCTTCGCCGGAATGGATAATGCCCAAATAAACTTCCACCATTTATTCATTTCCGCAGAAGAGGTATGTTCATGCACCTGAAAAAACCCATCGCCACCTGATAGCCCGACCTGACCGTGTAACTTCCTTTCGGATTAAACCTCCAATATCTACCATCTGTACGCATGGGGTTGGGCTGAGGCATTTGCAATATCCCATCTGCTATATGTACAAGGAAGGCTTTCTTGATCAGTCCTTCATCCTACTTCGACACCACTTGGGTAAGTCATCATATTAAACTCCCCTAGTATCGTTTACCTAGATGGCGTGGTCATCAAGTGCACAGTCGAACATCATTTCCCGTCACATAAAAATAAAAAATTATCAATTGTTTTTCGTGGAGTATTTATATGATTTATTACATCACAAATGTTAGTTATCAAATGATCAACCATTAACAATTACCAACATTTAGTTATCAAAAAATAATTAACAAATTAGTTTAGAATCAGATAAACATTCACATTTTTTCCGATTATTATTTTTTTAAAAAAATTTGCAAATCATACTAATTTACACACACACAAAAAAAAATCATTGATATTCACAAATCAAGAATGTGTCTTGGCAAATTTACAACATCGCTGTTGCAGAAAAAGGCCAAACTAATTGATTTTGCTTCACAAGAAGACAACACTCGAAAGACTCTCTCTCAATTTCCCCTCCACACATTCTCACTTACCTTATCTTTAAGCTGTCCCATATAATCTTCAAATTTCCTGTGTGCCCAGATCCTTAAATGAACCCATTTACAAACCCCCGCGATCCATTCCCCTCCTCCCAGCTCCACCGCCGCCGTCGCCGCCGCAAATGGCATCGAAACTAGGGTTTACTGTGACGAAACCGAGATTCTTCACTGCCCATTTCAGAAAACCGTTCATTTCTGTCTCTTCGTTACCGTCTTCGGCTCCTGGAGTTCACTCGGTTCAGTTTGGTGGGAATAAACTGTCTTTTTCGCGGAGACTGTTGGTTATTTCTCCCAAGGCCACGAGTGATCAGCCAGGTTTAGTTTCTGCATCTCAAACAAGGATGATCAGATAGGAATAGTTTCTAAGTATTAGTCTTTTACAAATGTTTTTTTGGTGATTTAGAAGTTAGAAACTTGCTTAGTGTTAGTGGATTGGTATTTGGATGATTGATTTAACTATATGGAGTTCACTCTGTTCAGTATAAGTTTGTGCATAAGGAATATATAGAGCATACATGGAAGTAAATTGAAGAGTATATTGGGGGAGGCCATATAAGTTATTTGATCAATTTTTTGAGAAAAAACATGATAAATGAATAAAATAGAGCAGTATGGAAATTAATATGCAGAGACCTTATTGAAGTCATTAGTAAACATGCTAAGAAAACTAAGCTTGTAAAGCTCTAATCTAAAAGTTTAAAGACTTATGAAAGTTGATCGGATTGACAAATTGTTTAGCCTTGTGCCGGCAAAGCCTTGTATCAAGCACGTGTGCGTGTAATTCGCATTGAGGAGTGGAAGACTCCTGTGGTGCGATGAACTTGGTACACTTTTGAATACTATGTCGTCATTTTTTGGCTACACAAAGATTTGTACTATTGATACTTGCTAGTGAATTTAAGTGATTAGCAATCACTTGTAAAGCTGCTTACATTGAATACCATGTTTACTTCAGGTCAGGTCCGAGAAGATGAAATTGTTGATAGCAATGTCTTGCCCTATTGCAGCATAGATAATAAGAAACAGAAAAAGTCTATAGGAGAAATGGAACAAGAATTTCTTCAAGCACTTCAGGTAATAATAGAGCGACCCTGTTGCCTTTTTGCTAGATGATTTTGAATATAGCACATGCATCTATTTTCTCATTTTTATGGATACATTCTTAATTATCCCTTAACATCGATTTCCGGAAATTATATGCAGTTATCTTCATTTTATAATTACATGGAAAATAGGCTATTCCCTCTTTCGTATTTTGACATTCTTAGCTGCTACTTTACGATAGGCATTCTATTATGAAGGGAAGTCTATCATGTCTAACGAGGAATTTGATAACCTCAAGGAAGAACTCATGTGGGAGGGAAGCAGTGTTGTAATGCTAAGTAATAACACTTCCTATGCTTTTTATGTTGGTTGGTTTATGATGAGCCTTTAGAGATGGATTTTCTGTTCATGTAACTTACTCGTTCAATTCAGGTGCTGATGAACAGAGGTTTCTGGAAGCTTCAATGGCTTATGTATCTGGAAACCCAATTATGACAGATGAAGAGTATGATAAGCTAAAACAAAAACTTAAGGTATGTGAACAATGGTTTGAGAAAAATGATGTACAAAGAAATAAACATAAATGCTAGGAATATATATATTGTCCGAGTAAAATTTCTTGATAAACTACAGTTTTTTTTTTTTTTTTTTTGAAGAACAACAGTTCTTCAAGAAAGTAAAGATTGTTTCTTTAAAATATCTCAGAAGAAATCTAAACCAATCATCAGTCATGTTCGGTGATGCCGTTGGCTGTCACTGTCTGCTTTTCATATACATTTGAGGATTTGAATGCTATTTTCTACTGTCTCTATTGGCATATTATTATTATTAATTTTTTTTTCTACTTTATGCTTTGCCTTATTTTCTTGCTTTCTTTCTTCTCTTTTTTTTTTTCCATTTCTTAACTTCTTCTAATATCTTGTAGACGGATGGGAGTGACATAGTGGTTGAGGGTCCTCGATGCAGTCTCCGTAGTAGAAAGGTTTGTGACTTCTCCTCCTATGACTTCCATCTACGATTGAGAAAGTAATACTTTCATGTATAAAATCAGCGTCTCTTGCGCATATCTCGTGCTAAGAAGCGTGATAGTAATCCTATTTACATATCGGCAAAAAAATAAAGATATTTTTGCTACGTGCATCTCTAACTGAATCCCATTTATTTTTGACCTGCAGGTTTATAGTGACCTTACCGTTGATTATCTCAAGATGTTTCTTCTGAATGTACCAGCTGCGGTTGTTGCTTTAGGATTGTAAGTAACACTGACTTTTGACATAAAATGCTGTTTTACCAGTTAGGAAAACAAACTCTGCAAGACTGCAACTATATTCGGATATTATTTAGTTTGTCGAATAAACGCCATGGGACCAGAATAAATTCTCATTTATCATCTTTTACTGCTAGGCATCTGTGCCCTTATGTTTTTCTTCGGCTGAGAGCCGTAAAATCTCAGGCTTAACAAATCAATCTTGCTTTGTCTCTTTTTTCAGGTTTTTCTTTCTTGATGATTTGACTGGATTTGAGCTCACCTATCTATTAGAGGTAATGGAATATCAGCTTCGTGGGTTTTGATATTCATTGCATATGCATCCAGTGATCCAACATCCTAATATACTCGAGTTCCTTCTTAGTGGTCATGAGATCTCGGCAAAATTTCAGCATGAAACCATTACAAGAGCATAGTCGCCAATACCACCATATTGCTTATTTACAGTTTCAAATAAAGATTTAACTGCCTGAACTGGAATGTTGAATCAAAACAAAACTTTTCAGTTATCATTTATTATTTGCATTGCGTTGATATTCTCTTACATTAACTCAAACATATTGTCTTGCAGCTTCCAGAGCCGTTCAGTTTCCTTTTCACGTGGTTTGCAGCTTTGCCCTTGATACTATGGTTGTCTTTCACAATTACAAACTTAATTGTGAAAGACTTTTTGATATTAGTGGTAAGATTCTGGTAGAATGCTTGAATCAGGATGTGAAAGTGAGTCATTTATTACATACTCTTCAAGTTGACCGATGAATTTAATTTTCAGGGACCCTGTCCGAACTGTGGCACGGAAAACACTTCATTCTTTGGGACCATATTGTCAGTATCTAGTGGGGTTCAATCAACACAGTGAAATGTTCAGGTAAGTGCACGAGGTATTCCTCAGGAAAGTTATCGCTTTTGTATCCGTCATTTGATTATCTTTTCATAATTTTAACTATCACAACATGATTACCAGTTGTGGTACGGATATGGTGTACGATTCTCAGACACGATTGATTACGCTACCTGAAGGAAGCGAGGCATGAGTTCAGGCACGCACCCTCCTGTGTTTTTTATTTATTTATCTGTTAATAAATATTCACCCTTCATCTAAATAACTAAAATTAGACACGTAAAACGGTGAGAGTGATCGCGTGTATTAAACAAGTGAATTGCTATGGCTCTGTGTCCATATTCTGGGTTAGACATAGTGATTGCAGGAGGACAATAAAGATTGTAATGAATTTTATAAAGAGACACATGATTTCACTGATTTTTGCCTCATTACCAGCCACACAATCTTAGTACTTCTCATATGTGTCCTTAATCTATCCCCCCCCCCCCTTTTTTTCTTTTATCAAAAAGATAAATAAAATATCCACCTTTTTTTGATGAACAAGAGCAACTAGGTTAAATTTTATTGTAGACTGAATGAATTGTTCCACATTTTTTTTTTACTTTTCGGAAGGTTATCTATGAAATATAGGGATAATTACAGAAACACCCCTGAGGTTTGGGCAAATTACAAAAAAACCCAGAGTTCTTTGAAAATTACAAAAAACCCCTTGAGGTTTGATTCCATCTTACATTTTTCCGGTGATTTTCAAAAATATTTCAAAATAACCCCTCACATTTACAAAAACATTACAGTTACCCCCCTTAAATTTAAAACAAAATGAAACCTGAAGGTTTTTTTTGTAATTTTGAAACATGTCTGGGCTTTTTTGTAATTAACCCAAACCTTAGGTGTGTTTTTGTAATTATCCCATGAAGTATATAAAGCACCAAAAACATCTCCATCGAATAACTATATGCAGCATTAACTTTTCGACGCATACTAAATGATCCATCTCAATCCAAATTATTTGGTTCATTATGCCTGCAGGATTATGTTTTTTGTAAAAATGTACAACACCACTGGCACCGACGTGATTTGGAGGGCGAAGATGAAAAGCGTGTTTAGTTAATGTAAATGTGAGGATGTAGAGAATAGTTTTCAAGTGCAGAAATTGTGGACACACTTAAATGGTTGTATGCCTGTGGGTAGCTGTATCATATATTTATGTGTTGTGGTCAAATGTATATCTTATACCGGTGCAGGTACTGAAGAAGCGAAATGCTTTACCAGTTTGAATTACAGATTTTCTGTAAATTTCATGCTATTTTAGTCTTTCTTACACCAATGCATGTCTCTTTGTCTCTTCATATGGTATGTAGAGCTATCAATTCCCGATATTTCAATGGACTGGGCTTCTTTATCCTAGACCCGAAAACCATCGGGCAGCTTCTTTATCCTAGACCCGAAAACCATCGGGCCTCAAAATCCGGCCCGACGGGCTAGTCCGGTCGGCCTGGGTTTTTCAGTGTATTTTTCATTGATGGCCCGGGTTGGGCTCCCCCAATCGATGGCCGGGTTACTGTTTTGGCCGTGCCGATATTTTGACAGCTATAGATATGGGCACATAATGGAATGGATTTCCTTCCCTAAACAGATGAATAGACTAATGTTAGGTATGGCTATGAATTCGAACTCATTTAACTTTTTTTATTTTAAAAAGTAATGTATGTATGTTTTTTATTGTACTTTACTTCATTATCATCATCAACTCCACCTTATCCCACTGTGTGGGGTCTGTGGTGTGAGGTTTGTAGTGTCAATTAATTGTCTAAAATTGGCTCTAAAATTCATGCAAAAATTATAAATTTTTTTATTGTTTTGATTTCCCCCTCCCCCAAAATATAAGTTTTAATATTATTTAAATTATAAAAAGAGTTTAGCGGGTCTAAAGGTTTATCAATGGAGTTTAGATTTGAGTTGTGTTTGGGTTTTAAATCCTTAAAATTCTTGATGAGTAGGGTGTCGAGTCTGCAATCAGATATTCTATTCTATTTTCTACTCCGCTTTGTGTTAATTTATTCGGATGAATGACACATGTCAATGTATTAAAATAGTCAACATGTGTTTTATCTTGTAGACTCGGGTTAGTCAACAAACAAATTGGAATTAGGGATGGCAACGGGACGGGTCTGGGACGGGTCTGGCTAAACCCGGGACCCGCCCCGCCAGAAAAACATTGGACCTGGGACCCACCCGCCCCCCGTCTTGGACCCATAACCCGATGGGTCCAACCCGCTAGACCCGCCATTTTTTTATTTGATTTCAGCTACTGGGCTTGAATCATGTGCAGCTGGTTTTTCAAGCTCCAGTTAGTGTACTACAATATTCTACCAGGCAGGAACAAAAATTAGTATCATCTGAAAATTGAACAGTGAAATATTGTGGAGAGAATTTAAAAGCACCAGTAAAATCAACAGTAATGTGAGTTTCTCTCTAAATTTGACCAAATTCATCCAGAAAGAATAGAGAATAGAGAATAGAGACATAAGACAACTTGTGTCATTGAGAAAGTTTAGTCAAAAAACAAGCCTTAGTTCACTGACTTTGTGAATAATACTAAATATAATAAATTTTATAGGGGGCAGGTCCGGGGCGGGTTCGACTGGACCTGCTGCCTGCCCGGACCCGCCGGATTTTATAAAAATGGACCTAGGACCCACCCCAGGACCCGTTTAGACGGGTTTAGACCCGGTCCTAGTGGGGCGGGTTCAATACGGAGCCGGGTTTCAGCCGGCTCATTGCCATCCCTGATTGGAAAAGGAAGTAGAACAGAGACTCCATATTCAGGAGATGAAATGTTGTTTTCTGATTATATAGACTCGTGTCAATCATCCAAAATCGTGTTTTATTTCTTATTCTACTACACAGATATTTGACAAGTGTGCGGTGGAATATGAGATAAAATACGATTTTCTGGTCATTAAATGGTTATTCCTCTTTTTAAATGTCTTTTGCACCCAATAAATCGAGAAATTCTTGGATAGATTGGGTGTAGTGCACCTACATTAGAAGGTTGGGTGGTGGAAAATATTGACTTTATGATCTAATAATCAATGATGAATACAATGGATTGGATAATCTTAAATTCTTAATTATGGTCTGATTTCATCGTTTTAAATCAGTTAGGTGCAATTGAGTTAGTGGACTTGATAATAATTCAATCAATAAAAAAAACTCAAAATTAAATTAACAATAAACCTTTAGCTTATCATTATTAGAAATATTTAAAGAAAGCATAAATAATCTCATCATTAGAGTACTAAAATGATATTGAATCCTACTATACCCAATTTATGTGGTTCCATTTGCCAACCCTAATTATTTTTAATTATAGATTTATTCCATTCATTGAACATCCTAATTATTTATAGCCAAGAAAAAAACATAATTTACACTAACTCATAAGGCCCAAACACACAAGAGTTGCACACACGTTTGTACTCAATTTAGGACATAAACAAATGTTTGGTACAAGATAAAATAATTAGCTAGCCCTCCAAAGTCCAAACCAATAACTTTAAAATTTCAAAATTAAAATTTTCAAATGTTTGACTTACAAATGCATGTTTGTGAAGGTCACGTAGTGTACATTACTCATTCTACACCCTCAAAAACTATATAAACATCACATTTCCAAATCAAATTGGCATTGCAAATTCAGACATAAGAACTAAATAACAAGTAGCAAATTAACTTAGGCCAAGAAAAAAACATGGCTTCTTTGCTTCAGTCATGGTGCCTCAGCTTCTTCCTAGTGATAGCGGTCGTCGGCAGGGCGACAGCAGCCGGATACTATGCCGCGCCGGTTTTCCGGCCCACTGCTTGGAAACTTGCATATGCCACATTTTATGGTGATGAAACGGCTTCTGAAACTATGGGTACGTTTTATTCAGACTTAAAACGACTTAAAATGATTATTATTTGTTCTAGTGAGTTAGGCTAAATTCTCTATTTTTTATTGATATGTGCCAAGTACAACAATGACGCCATCTATATATTTGACGTGCATTTATGACGTTTTGAAATATGAGATGAAATACTAAATAAATGATATGTGTGACTTGGACAGCTACCCAAGTCGACTAACCCGACTTGGGCCCGATTTTCTCATATTCTCATCATCTTCCTTCTCTCTTTGTTTCTCTTTGACTTCTTTAAATATTTATGTGGCATTAGTAATTGTCCTTTTTTATTACTACAAGAAATTAGAAAAATAAAATATATTTATACACAATAAAAATTGGATTCGAGAAGGAATAATTTTTCAACGTTACATCCAACCACTTAATGTGTGTGTGGCTAGTCTCTCTCTCTCTCTCTCTCTCTCTCTCTCTCTCTCTCTCTCTCTTTTTAGAATGGATGCATAACGATTTCTTTTTAATACAATGGATATAGTAAGAAAGGGAATACATGCACTCATATGTGATCGAATTCGGATTAATTATCCTTATTTACACGACATGACCACGGGAGCACAAGGGACCTATAGTAATTAAAGTCATAATTAATCATGTAACAAATGTAATTTATTTATTTGTGGTAATATGTCAAATTGATCACTTATATATGTTTTGTGAAAATGAAAAATAGTCATGTCTTTTCAAAAATATGTTTTTTTTAGTTATTTTGACTAAAAACGGACGGTCATACCATTCGTGTAATCTCTAGTGAGGTGCTTGACCATTTTTCAAAAAACTTGATGGGGTATCATAACTTGGTACCAAATTATGTACCAACCCCCAAAATGAAAAAGAACGGTTATAAAGTGGACATTCGAGAAAAATGAAAAATAGTCTTGAGAAACATGACTAAGAGGGTGGTAATTTTTTTAGAAAAAGATCTTATAAGCTCCCAAAATAAGATGTGAGAAGCTTATAAGCTGTTTTTAAAAAAGTAAGGGAACCCCAACTTTTTTTTCAAATTAAGATCTTATGTCAACAACCTCCTTTAATTTTGACAATTTTAATTACAAAATTCCAATTACTAACATTTAAAAGCTACACCGTCTTATTTTATCTAAACACTTCAACAACTTATTCTTAAAATAAGATCTAGCATCTTATAAGCTTCAAAAACAACTTATAAGATGTATGACCTTATAAGATCTTTTAAATAAGCTTAACCAAACACCCTCTAAAAAATACTTTTCCTATAGGAAAAAGACCAAAAATCTGACGGACTCTATTTATTTTTCTAATTAACAAATTTTCCATTACATGATGACAGGTGGAGCTTGTGGATATGGAAACTTGTTCAACAGCGGTTACGGCACGGCCACGGCGGCGCTAAGCTCCGTCCTATTCAACAACGGTTATGGTTGCGGGCAGTGCTTCCAGCTCCGGTGCGTGAATTCACGGTGGTGCTACAAAGGGTCGCCGATCACCACCATCACCGCCACCAACCTCTGCCCTCCGAACTGGTCAAAGGACTCCAACAATGGCGGGTGGTGCAACCCACCACGGACCCACTTCGACATGGCCAAGCCTGCTTTCATGAAGATTGCTCAGTGGAAGGGTGGCATTGTACCCGTCATGTTCCGCAGGTATACAAATTTACGATAATTACAAAACACGCCCCTGAGGTTTTGGCTAATTACAGAAAAACCCGGAGCTTTTTTAAAATTACGAAAAAAACTTGAATTTTGATTCCATCTTGCATTTTTTTCGTATCGTAAATAAGAAACGTGTGAAAACCTCCATGAATTTTATCGAAATATTATAGTTAACCCCTTAAATTTAACTCAAAATCAAACCTCAAAAGGTCTTTTTCGTAATTTTCAAAAATCTCTGTTTTTTTGTAATTAGCCTAAACCTCGTGGTATTTTAGCACCTTGGTTTAGGTTCTTTTTCATTGGGGTGTGATTTGGTCTGATATTTCTCCCCTTCATAAGCAGAAAACATTTCAAAAACGCCAGATAATTATAAAATTTTCCAGTTATCTTTTAAAATTACTAATACTTCCTTAAGTGTTACAACACCATCCCATAAGGTTTGTGTTTTACCAAACAAATACCCTTGCTGATGGTGCAAATTATAAAATAGAAATAAATGTCAAAAAATATTTGAAATTTTAAAATATTTCTTTTTATAATTAGACCAAATCTCATGGGCAATTCTTGTAATTAATTTCTATAAAAAAAATAATACCCCTAAGACGACCAAAATGATAACATTAGGGCTGACAATGAGTGACACAATACGAACAATTACACAATTACAAACACTATTACAAAGACAAATGATACGATAAAATACGACATGACATGACATGACACGACATGAACACGAAATTGTACATTAAGTTAAAATTACAATTATTGATATATTTAAGATCAAACAAGATAGATAACACGATAACGCGACACGAGGACACGATTTGCACCCCTAGATAACACAAAGCTCCTAGCTACTCAATAAATAGTTTTCTACTCCACCTCATTTTGGAAAACATCTGATCAAATTTTGATTAATGTTACACAGAGTGACATGTGTCAAGAAGGGTGGTCTCCGGTTCACCTTCCAAGGCAACGGCTACTGGCTGCTGGTCTATGTGATGAACGTGGCGGGCGGTGGTGACGTGGCGAACATGTGGGTGAAGGGCAGCAAGACAGGTTGGATAAGCATGAGCCATAACTGGGGAGCTTCTTACCAAGCTTTTGCAACTCTCGGAGGACAATCACTTTCTTTCAAGATAACTTCTTACACATCCCATGAAACTATCATTGCTTACAATGTTGCCCCTGCCAATTGGCAAGTTGGAATGACTTATAGTGCCAGTGTTAACTTCCATTAATCATGGGCTTATCCCATTCTTGTTTTTTTCTTTGTTATTTTCCCCTGTTTTTTTGGGGGGCTTTGTCATTGATGTTTATATGGATTCCTCACTGATGAAAAAGTGACACATTTTTCATGTCATTGTGAGAATGATTGAGATTCAAGATTAATAAGATGATATGTAGAGTTAATTAGTGAGCTTCCAAAGTTACTTTTACCATTCCATTTGTCTAGAACTTTCAATGTGTTTGTTTCGGATTGAGATTTCGTGTTCCGAAATCTTATTCCACTGTATTGATCAATGGATGTCACGTATACAAAATGATATCATAATCGTACATATGTGATTTATCCAATACAGTGAAATAAGAATATGGAACACATGAGACCTGGTCTCACTTGTTATAACTTCTTTGAAGTTTCCAGGTATTCCCTAACTGAAAAGCAGCATTCTAAGAATAATGAGTCACGACGTGAAATACCTACCTTTATTATTTCGTGTTTTACGTCGAATATGACAAGTAAATGTACGTGAAACATGACTATGATGTGACATGTTTTTCATCGTCTGATATGAAAATGTGTGGATAAAAGAAAAATATAAATATGTGCATATATTTTTTTAGAAAAAATGAAATGAAAATGGATTTATTTTGTAAATTAATTATACATGTAAAATAATTATACAAGAATGGTCCCCCCAAGAACAAGCAAAATTGATGCATGCTAGCCCACAAAGTGGTTGTAGTGGGAGACATGTAATCAAACACAAATGTATATATTTATATTTATTAATCAGAACATTTAATTTTGATATTCACTTTCATTCTCTGATTCTCAGCACGCCATCATCCACTTTTTCACCTTACTCCCCTTTTGACTTCAATTATCATCATAAACCCCACGCTCCCAAAATCATTTCTCCCATAACCTTTGAGTCACAAAGTCTTATACATGCATTTTAAGGCAAGCATTCAATAAGCAAAAAACCCCTACATGTAAAATATACTTTAAATTAATAGTTAATACTACTAAACAATTATTGAAACCAGAAAGTTCAGAATCTAGTTAGGACACGATTTCTTGAATATTTTGTTTAATTCAATGTTTCATTACATTTTCAACTCATAAATATATGACAAATATATACGAAAACACGTTAATATTTATATTCAAGAAAATGTTTTATACACTTGAAGTGTATCTGTGAAGCAGAACACTAAACACGGCATGATATACCGAATAGTGCTCACTTTTGCATCAAGTTAATGATACATGTATTGATGACAATATCAATAGATAGAACTGTCAAAACTAATTTGATCCGATGATAGAGTCGGGTCGGACTATGATATTGTAAGCCGAAGAGAGCCGTGCCTATTTATATTCAAGAAAATATTTTATACACTTGAAGTGTATCTGTGGAGCAGAACACGACATGATATACTCAATGTCGCTCACTTTTATCCAATTAATGATACGTGTATTGATGACAATATCAATAGATAGAACTATCAAAACTAATCTGATCCGGTGATAGAGTCGGGTCGAACTATGATATTGTAAGCCGAAGAGAGCCGTACCTATTTATATTCAGGAAAATATTTTATACACTTGAAGTGTATCTGTGAAGCAGAACACGACATTATATACTCAATAGTGCTCACTTTTGCATCCAATTAATGATATGTGTGTTGATGACAATATCAATAGATAGAACTGTCAAAACTAGTCTGATCCGGTGATAGAGTCAGTGGCGGAGCCACTTGTAAGTTTGGGGGTACAACTGTACCCCCAATTTGAAAAAAAAAATAAAAAAATTAGTTTAAAAAATAATATTAATAATATTTTGTACCCCCAATTTTTATATAAAATGGCATTTTTAACAATTAAAATCCAAAAAAATCAAAATATCTTACATATTTTTTACACAATTTCCCACATTTTCTTCTCCTACAAACACTTTGTTCCCAAAAAAAAAGTTATAGAATCTAACTATGATTAGCCTAAAATTCATCGTACCCCCATTTTCGAATTTCTGGATCCGCCCCTGGATAGAGTCAGGTCGGACTATGATATTGTAAGCCGAAAAGAGTCGTGCCTATTTGGGCCGACTCATTAGACCCAAAATCCTAGACCGACTCAGCTGACCCGACTTTTCATGAGTATTTTCATGGCCCGAGCCTCTAAAATAACGACCCATAGAATTTCGGCCCGATCCGACCAAATTTTCTCTTTTTGGCACGACAGGCTACTGACTCATTTGACAACTCTATCAATAGATAAAAAAAAAAAAATATTGATTCTTGTGATGTGCAATTTAAGCATAACGGTACGCCTAATCATTCGCCGCCTCATTTCCTTTTCTTTGAAAGAGGACATACTCAAAAATCTCTCTAGTGCCTAAAGTTTTAAGCAACTAGTCCCAAAATCTAACATTCCCCATGAAAAAAAAAGGCTCCTTTGAACCACAACAAGCTTATTAACCCTCACATAGCTTAAATTTTGAGCTTATTAATCCAAATTAAATGGCCTTATTTCCTTCCATCACTCTGTTTTTTCTATCACTAGCAACATTACAATCACTACAATGCCAATCCCAAGAAATCAAATCAGCCCGCCTACTCGATCTCGTAATCAGAGACTACATTTTCAGATCACACAAAAAACATTTCAAAACAGGCAAACTACACCACATCAATCTACCCATGAATCTCACCGGCATAACCGTCGACGCGATACGGTTCCGTTGCGGCAGCTTCTATAGATACGGCGCGAAAATCCACGAGTTCCACGTGGGCATCCACGCGCGCGCCCATCCGTGCTCCGAACGCCTCATCCTCGTCCGACAGAACCTCGGATCCAACTGGTCGTCCCTGTACGACGACAACTACGACCTGTCGGGCTATCGTCTGATTTCCCCTGTTGTAGGCCTGCTGGCCTACAACACTAGCAGCACTAGCAAAACCTCGGAACTTAAAATCCAGGCTGGGAAAAAGCCGATTACTATTGATTTCAATGATGATGGGATCCTGCTCAACAACAACACGACAACGCCAGGGATCATTCCGCTGTGCGCGAGGTTCGATGAGGACGGGAGCGTTAGTCTGTCGAACCAAGCGCGGCCTAACGTGTGCGTTTCGACTAAGAACGGGCATTTTGGGTTGGTTGTGGAATCGCCGTTGATGCCGTTGAGACAACGGAAGGTTAGTCGATGGAGGGTGGCGATCGGGGGCGCGATCGGGGCGGTGTTAGGGGGGTTTCTGCTGAGTTTGTTGGTGGTTGCGATGTTCGTTAAATCGAAGAAGAAGGCGAGGATGGAGGAGATGGAGAGAAGGGCTTATGAAGAGGAGGCTTTAAGGGTTTCCATGGTTGGTCATGTGAGAGCTGTTACTGCTTCTGGGACGAGGACTTTGCCTGTTATTGAGCATTTTGAGTGTAGGCCTGCTGTAACGAGGTCAAATTCGGGTCATAGCTCAACTGGTAAAAGACCTGAATGACGTGTTGTATGTTTGCTGTCACCCATAGTGTGAATGTTCGAATCCCCATGGTAATAGGGTGGAGGAGGATTTCTTGTGTGGTGACTTAGTCTATGGCAGCTCAGGACATTACTTGTTGAGGCATATCCACGATTCACTTTATCCACAAAGCTCAAGGACAAAGGTAGTGGGAGTTCAAAGATGGTGTTCATTATTTTTTTTTTTTATAGTTTTTTGTTTGATTTTTTTTTTTCTGTATCATTTTTTTTGTTGGTGTTATATGAATTGCGATTAATTTGAAGGTTGCAGCATAGGAATTAGGAAAGGGAATGCTGACAATTTAATTTCTTTATCAGTTCTATGCTGATCTGATCTGACTTATTTTTGTTGTACGTAATATTCTGAGAATAAAATGCTTTTTAAGTTATTTTATTAATTCTTTTTATGTAATTTTGATGCGTTTATGATGTTACGAATTCTCTGGAAAAGATCTTTGGTACGTATGTGGGAATTATTTTCTAATTTTTGCCCTTTATTGAATTTTATATATTCTTAATACTATAGATAATTACAAAACTATTATACCTATTATAAAAGTGTGAATAAGTTTCAAGGTTTCTTGAAAATTTTGATTTGCCAAAAATGTCCTCATGGTAAAGTTAGCTTTAAGGGCAATTAAGTAGTTTCTCATATTTGATTTTGATTTTATTAAAATAGTTTTTCATATTTGATTTTGATTTTATTTGTTTAATAATATTGACAAGTGTCTCTTTATATTCCAAACTCTTCTTATATGATTTATTTCAATTTTAATTCTTAAAATAATTTAAATTTTTAGATAATATTTATTTTATATTATAGTAGATATCGAGAGCTTTCCAACCATATGTCATGAGCATATATAAAATACTTCATATGAGAGAATTTTAGCTATTTAAAGTTGAGTGCTATGTAAAATACACATTTATAATATATGTCTTCAATTTTATAAATAATTAAATACATCAAAAAATAAAAAAGAGTATAAATTTACAGCAAGATGAATAGAAAAAATAAATAAAAATATTTAATGTTATTTTATTCAAAATAAATAGTAGGACAAAATACATTTTTTAAACTTCACTATTGGTGGAGAATATTTATACTATAATAAATTTATCATCTATCACACACTCTAAATTGTGAGATAATATTATTTTTGGTTGGAGTAAATGATACATTTTTTAGGTATGGGAAGATGGAAATTCGCAACTATTGAAAATTTCAAGGAATTTTATGTTTTTCCCATAAAAAATAATTAGTTTTAAAGATATATAAGCTAAATATAATTTTTTACTGAAATTTTGAATAAATATTATTTTGTTTCTAAGATCTGTTCATTAATCTTTATGTATGTTTTTTTCCGTAATAATGGATATACAGTTCAATATGATTTAGATTCAATTATTAGTTTATTTTATTCATGTATTCTATTGATAAAAAAAACTCGATCATTGTGATAATGTAAAGTTAAATTTGCAAAACAAATATATTATAAGTACATACTCTAAAATTTAAAAATGAAATAAATTTGACTAAGAGTTATGTATTTGAAATTAATGAAATGATATTTTAAATCTCAAACTGAAGTGGATGAGATGAGTAATATTTGCTTAATTTTTTATCCACAACTGTATATTTATAATTTTTTTTTACCTTTTTAAGGGTTGGCATATATATCTCTATTGTAAAACTAAATAAATAAAAAATGAAAGAAAAACGATTTTACAACAAAAATTACAATAATAATATAAAACAGTTAATACTAAGAATTTTGAGGCTAAATTGAAAACTGAGAACTAATTTTTCTTTAACACTTATTTATGCACTTATTGTTTTTCAATGGATGCCCCATTTGAACTTTTAAATCCTATAATTTAGATTCATTTATCAACTTTAAACTAAGTTGTTTTTTTATAGCAAAATATTTTATTTTTAAATTATAAATAAGAAGTCAATATGACTTTTAATAATCTTATTATATTTTACATATAAGGAATTTTAATTTAGATTGAAATTATTGTTCCTATTTAGTCTTTCTATTTTATGGTAGTTTTTTTTTATTTATTACTTATATAGATGTGTATTGGTTGAAAAAAAAATTGCATCAATAAATAGACTTTGATTCAAAAAAATAAAAACTATTATAATAAATTAATTTAAATTTAAATAAAATACAGTTAAAATGGTATATAAGTATATATATATACACTATTGTAAGAATGGTAGAAGAAATATTGAAGAAAAATCACTTACATATGTACATTTTAACATGTATGACAATACTTAGCTTTGCTTAAAACTTACATACACCCTTAATAAATTATATAATTTTTGGTAAAAAGATATGTATTATATTATTTAGGTAGTGAAATAATCTAACTTAACAAAAAAAATATAATATAATATGGAAACAAGAATCAAAACCTGAAAATTTGAAGAAGTATATATATATATATATATATATATTCTAAGAAAAACTAAAAAAATAATAATCAATTTATATCATAAGTACATATTTTATAACCTACATGTTGATATGCTAATCTTTTAATTAAAAAATATTATATTAAGTTATGCACAATAAGTATAAAACTTACTTGATATTTGAATTTTAGGCGGCGACCACAACCTTACGTTTGAGTGAAATATTTTATCAAAAAGTTTATTTATGGATCAAAGTAATATATTCCTTCTTATTTCAAAAAATGAACATGATTTTGAAAATAAATTGTTCATTATAATTTAAATATTAATTACATTAACAAAAGTAAATAATTTTAGTCACATTTAATTCTTGAGTCTTTTTGAAGATATAAGCACTATACTTTAATTTTTATATATTAAAAAAAATTATAATTTTGATCTCACATTTTGTAGTGTACATATATATGCATTATTAAAGTAATAATTTAAATTTTGGCCAGACATTAAAACATGTCCCTCTCTTTAACAATTTAATTTTTTAAATTTATATTTGTCAAGTGCAACCAGATTTTATCGTAAATGTTAAATTAACAAAGATCTAAATAGCATTTTTCATGCTTTTCTTCTAAATTTTACTATGTCGGACATACCATTTTTAATCCTCTTTACTTTTAACCTTTTTTCTTTTTTTTTCCATATTATATTTCATTTTGTTAAATAAAATTCTATCTATGAATAACAATAATTTGATTAAGATTTGAAAAGTTATATTTATTCCCTTATTTAGAGTTCAAAAGTAAGATTCTAAACATTCATATATAAAATTCTATATATGGATAATAATAATCCTTTAATCAAATACTCAAATGTATATATTGACATTCTTCAACATCAAATTCATCATCTGGTAAAACTGATTTAATATTAGGTCGAAGATTTAAATTTATAAAGATATTTATTTTTAACATTTTAAACATTCAAATACATGCATATACTTTTGTGAATTGTGTTGCAAATTTTATGCTACATTGAAAGATGCTCACCGACAAAGATACAATGAATAAAATGAATTTTTTTATGCTTAAAACAATAAAAAGATAGCCTATCAATTTATATATGATGTTTTTTCTGATTTTACAACAACAACAAAAACATAATAAATTGATACCTATATTTTGCTCGAAAATGTCACGTGCATAGAACACGACAACCATAAAGTGAGGAGGTTTTTTGTTATGCCATTTTTATAAAAATGCTATAGCTTAACCTATGTTTTACGGTTATTTGACACACTTTTGGATTGTTATATTTTATATTCTATAATTTTGTTGTAAAGCTCTGAATATAGTATTATACTTTGGATATGCTCCATTGGATGGATTTTTAGAATATAAAGTGACCTTTTGAAAGAAAACAATATAAAAGACGTAATTGAGGTTCTTCATATAATTAATAATTTTTACTGCTATTAAATTTGTTATTACTATATTACATAACTAATTTTTTATACAAAAATTAATTAGAATAACAATTCGTCATATCAGCACACTTAATAATTAAAACTTATATGAAAATAATAAATTTATGATGTCGTGCATGCTCTTAATGATATTAGAATAGAGCATAAATATTGTTAGACACTCAATAATTTTGATTTCTATGACGTGGTTCTGTCGTTTATTTAATATATAAATGTGACTCTTCTTTCAAACTGAATCAATTTATTGACTGTTTTTAATTACAATTGATTAGTCTATTTTATCTTCATTTCTATTATATAAATAATTAATTTAATCATGGAAAATATGAGAAAAGTTGGATAATGGTCGAGTGGTAAATACTTTCATCTCAGCTAGAGGTGTGGGATTTGATTCCCATCATCCCTCCCCTCCCAAGATATTTAACTTAAATATAAAAAAGGAGAACACAAATCAAAATATGTACGGGAGCTAAGCTTCTAAACATAAAGTAGAATTTTACTTTATCATCGTTGTTAACAAAAGAGGCACATGTGATGAATGAAAAACTGAATCTTGTAGTCAAACCGATTTAAAAGATAACATACATTAGAAAATAGAGTAAAAGATAAATACATCCATACGTCAACCAATCATGCCTGGGCTAAAAGTGCATTAAAAAAATTGCAAAAAAATCTCAAAGCTAAGTATGAAGAAGAAGTAGACACTCAAAAAATAAAGAAGATGCATTAATTTAAAACTCGTCTTGAATAATATTTTTTAAAGTTTTATATATTATTACTCATCAGTTTTTTTAATATCCATTGTATTTTTTTGAGCAATAATATCATTTAAGTATCATGTTTTTTAGTCCAAAATGTCTTAACCATATTTCATCGACAAATAAGTTTAAATTTAGTTTTTGCAAACTTTCGTTTAAGATCAATATACATGAATAACATTTATTATTAATACAAAAAATAATAATAAAAATTGATTCCAATTTATAGATTTAATTTGAGTTAAATTAATAAAATTATTTGGTTCACGTGCAAAGCACGTTCACCTTACTAGTCTTAAAAAAATAGAAAATAGAAAATATAGTTTTCAATTATCTTGCATTCTTCTTTCCTGCTTTCATTTGTGAATCTTGAAAAATATTAGTCTTGGTCATTTTGCTTATTTTTTAAATCTTGTACATTTTTTAAGCTCCGCTATAAATTTTAACTTGAATTTTTGCATTATACTCTTGTGTCTCTATTTGTACATTTTGGTATATTGATGTAATTGTATTTTGTTATTTATTTTTTAATATGAAGATGTGATTGAATTAATATAATGACTTAATTAAAATTTCTACTTATTTTATTCGATTTATTGTTTTTAATTTAAATGTGATAACAGTCAAATTGTCCACTTATGTTTTGCAAAAATAAAAAAAGTCATATTTTTTGAAAACATATTTTTTAGCCATTTTGACACGGTCGTACCCTTCTTATTTTTTTAGCCATTTTGAGGTACTTAGTTATATTTTAGAATATTGATGCGGTAAATTTTTTGGTATCGGGTCCCGGTCCCTAGAAAGGAAAAAAAGACAAAGTGGAAATTTGAACTCAAAAATGGTTAAAAAGACATGGTTAAAAATATTTTTATTATAGAAAAGTGACCAAAAAGTTTAATATTAGTCGGGCCCCTCTACCCGAGATTCCTGGCTTCGTCAATGTCTTGGGGCATCAATTTTATGAGGGAATTTTGATGGGGTGCAAATTGCCAGCAATTTATGTAATTAGAGAGTGCAATATGGCAAAATTTGCAATTTAAGGATGGAATGTGCAAATTGCAGATTAGTCCTAATTGTAATATTTTTCAAGTATAAAACTGAGACATGAAATATTTGCACTCTCTTTCTCTGGGTTTTTGTTGTGTTTGCTGATACCGTTTCTGCTTTTTTGAAATATGTCACTTGTGGGTTGTCCTACATTGATTAATTAAGGGAAAAAGCCCACTTTATAAGCCAAATGAGCTACTCCTCCTACCACCAATTGGTTTTAGGATAGAATCTCACTTGGTGGACTTAGGTTCTCTCCCATATTGGGTACACGCTCAATGGCGGAGGTAGGGGGCAAACCCGGGCTCCGACCCCCCCCCCCCCCTTAATTTTTTTTATCTAGGTAATTTTTTTTTAAATTTTTTTAGTTAATATTTATGTGTATGTTTTTTAATTTTTTATCTGGTCCACCCAATTTCGTGTATCGGCCCACGAATTTAACATGCTTTCTTGATTTATTGTAATTGCTGATAAGGTTCTCAATATGTGTTTCTTTAATTTCTTTTCTGTAATGATCTTACCTCTAGGTATCTTGAGATTTGTTCTCTCGTGTTTTTTAGCATGTGTTTTTTTTGGTTTCCCCTGCTAAAATTTGATAGCAATCATCGTTATATGTGGCACAAATATGCTTATGTTGCAAAGTTCAGTTGATGAATATATGTATTAGGGGTGATCACGGTGCGGTTTGGGCGGTTTTTTCAATATTTTTAAATCGAATTGCTAAGTGCGATCCGGCCACAAGTTTAATTTCAAGTCGCGGTTTTTTAGAATAAAACAAATATGCGATTTTCAACGGTTTTGGGCGGTTTTGCGGTTTTAACGTACAATAAGTGAATATTATATGGAACAATCAAAATGAGAAAAAACAACTTATCAATTCGATAATTGAAAAGTTGTGGATATGTTGTAATTGCCGAAATTGAATATTATAACAACTTCAATAATATATAATAGTTGAATCTAATAGAAATATGGAGCTTTTGTAATCACTGAAAAAAATATTTCGTATATTTTGGCCTTAAAAAAGCATTTTTTTAGTATTTGCAAGTATCACTTCTACTTCTGGTTCTGCATATTTAGTCATAATCTAAAAGCGTAATCTAAAAAGCATGGAGAGAGATGCTTTAGATTTCCGTTTATGCTCCTAGTTTGATTTTTACAAACAAATAAACATCTCTACAAATTTTTCATCGAACAATCTCAACTTTTGATTTTATTTTCAAACTCTACCAACTTGTGATTCTCAAATACGGCTTTTGCTACAATAAATCATTTTTTTCTAAAAGCATAAGTTTTTGAAACTCTCCCATAACTTCAATATTTCAATCTCCATGTCACAAATTTCCCAACATAAATCTCATTATACAATTTACATTCATAACAAGAAATGAAGGCTTTGGTGTTTAAACTATTGAGTAAATTGACTAATATACCTATTATACACAAGTGAAAATAATTAAATATGAATACATAAAATTATACACAAATATATTATAGATTTAGAGAAATGTAATGATATATATAGAAAATACAGTATATATACGTAGTATTCTACTTGTGGTGCGGTCGGTGCGGTTTGATACTTCAAATTGTAATTGGCTAATTGCACCATCTTATGCAGTGCGGTTTAGATTAAAAATATTAATCGCGGTTTTTCCAATAAATAATCAAATGCGGTGTGGTGCGATTTGGTTCGGTCGGTTTTTGTGGTTTTCAATTTTTGTTGATCACCCCTAATATGTATATATATCAACAATCATCAACAAATGCACATAAATCATCTTTATTTCATATGGATGGATAACATATTAAATTAACAAATCTAGATTTCTACTAGTGAAGGTTTATTTATTCACAAAGCTTGACCTAATGAACATCATTTCAAAAAGTAATTACTAAATACATAGCATATGTTGTATGATTCATATACCATCTCATCAATCAAGCCTAATTTCTGCTTGAAAAGGTTCATTTGAGAAGAAAGCATGTAAGTTATGAAGAACTAGCTTCTCAAGAGCTTGAAATGAGTCCGAAGTAAAAGCCGCCCTATGTGGAGATAAAACGACGTTATCCAACGCCAATAGTTCTTCCGGAACATGAGGTTCGTGCTCAAAAACATCGAGACCAGCACCACCAATCTCACCTCTCACCAAGAACTCGACCAATTCCTTCTCGTCAATAAGCGCCCCACGTCCAACATTAACGATTATACCTGTCTTTCCTAGCGCTGTCATGACATCCTTGTTTATTACATGGTATGTTTCGTTTGTGAGTGCGCAACAAACTATCAATATATCGATGATTGATGCAAGATCACCAACATTGGCATAGTAAGTATATGTAACATGAGATTTGATGTTTCTTGAGTTGTAAGCAATGGTGCATCCAAATGCCTCAAACCTCTTGGCGATCCTTGACCCAATGTTGCCTAAACCTACAATCCCTACTCGGTTTCCACTCACCTGAAATAATCAATAGTCATGTCAATTTTATGATTGCAGAGCCATCCCTGGGGCGTCCGAGGCGGCGCCGCCGCACAAGGCCCCTGCCCTGAGATTTTTTTTATTTTTTTTAATGATTTAAAGTTTATTTGTATATATACAAAATGTCGCGCATTTCGGCTAGGATTGACGTTCGGCAAAGTCGTTCAGGCTCTTCTTTCATTGCTGGGAGGTCCCTAGATCGAACTGCAACAAAGCCTGTTCCATTTTTGTTTTACCAAATCTACACTTTTCATCTTTTAATCTTTGTTAATTGTTTTTACCAAATTTTCACTTTCCATCATTTTAATTTAAAATAACCCACCCATAAACAACTTTTCAGCATTTAACTAAAAAAAAAACCATCATCCAAAAAATTGAAAACATGCACCCATCAACAAATGATTGTATTTTTCTTTATGGTTCTTCCTCAATTATTTTTTTTTTAAATTTTAAGATATATTTAGATTTAGTTGTTTCATTTTCATATCAATAAGATTTTTTTCTATATTTATTCTTTTTTTCCTTAAGGTTTCATTCTCTTTCTCTAAAATAAAACCCTCTTATTTTTTCCATAAAGTTCTTTCTTTTATCTTTTATTATTTTTTAATATATGATGTAATAATATTGAAGTATCTCATTCGTAGCATTACTTTAACTAAATTGGAAACGTTGAAAATAAAATATAATTTTTTATTATTTTATGTTTATATTTTATATTTTGATCAATGAAGATATTTTTCGTAATAATGATTAATTAATTAATTTAAAATTTTTCTATATGAATAGTTGAACATAGGGCCCCCTTTCATTTTTTGCAACCCTTCAAAATATAGGAACGGCCCTGTGATTGAAATTTGTAAAATGCACCACTAGTTTATTGAAAAGTAAGGGTTAAAAATCAAATTGGTTTAGACTTTAGATAGATTGGATAACATAAAGGGATAATTATAAAAACACCCCTAAGGTTTCGGTTAATTACAAAAAACCCAAATATATTTCAAAATTACAAAAAATCCTTTCAGGTTTTGTTTTATCTTTAAGGGGAGTACTGTAATATTTTTTGTAAATGTAAGGGTTTTTTTTAAAATATTTTCGAAAATCACCTGGAAATGTAAGACGGAATCAAACCTCAAGTTTTTTTTTTTTGTAATTTTCAAAGAACTCTGAGTTTTTTTTAATTAGCCCAAACCTTAAGGGTGTTTTTGTAATTATCCCTAAAATAAAACAATGATAATTAATTAACCTTTGAGCCAAGAATATATTCGTTCTGTACGGGCCAAGACCCGGACCGAACAAACCGATCCGCAACGGAAGCCCGTCGTTGAACATCAATGGTGAGCCCAATTGCATAATCCGCCACGTCATCGGAAAAGACGTCGCCAGCGCTCGTGACGCGGATGCCACGGCGGCGACAAGCCGCGAGGTCAAAGTGGTTGTTTCCAGTGATGGTGCCGAGGACACACTCGACGGCAGGATACCTACAATGACGTAACCGAGAAATATATAGGTACGCAAAAGTGGGTGAGTCAGATAAAAAACTAAAGGAAAAAAATAAAAAAAATCTTTAAGTGTAAATTTTTTTATGGGATAATTACAAAAACAGCCCTGAGAAATGTGCTAATTACAAAAAAATTTACAAAAACATTCCTCAAGTTTGATTTTGTCTTAAATTTAATGGGTTGAATGTAATATTTTTAATAGATGTCATGGGGATTTTTGAAATATTTTTTTCTTTTGAAAAGTAAAATGTTAGATGAAATCAAACCTCAATGAGATTTTGTAATTTTAAAAAATCATTGATTTTTTTTGTAATTAGCCCCAACCTCAGGGGCTTTTTTGTAATTATTTTAAAAAAGGGTCGGGGCCAGGTTGGTCCCTGTGTCCATGGATACCTGTCGAGGTCGTCGGAAGTGAGAGGTGCGGATCCCATACAAAGCATGAGACGGGCGGATTTGGATCGGACCGGGAATGACGGGTCGGGCGGGTCGGCGTGCGGGTCAAGGATGGTGTATTTGGTTTGGAGGACGGAGAAAAAGGGGAACTTGAAGTTTTGAAAGCGGTGGAGGAGAAGCAGAGGGAGTTTTTGTTCGGGTTGGCGGCATTGATTGGCGGCGGCGCCGGCCACCGTGGGCGGTTGTTCTCCGATGATGGGAGTCTCGTGTTCTGGAGAAGAGTACTCAACTGGGAATGGTACGAGTCCTCCCATGGTTTTTGGCTTTCTTGCTTGTTTAGTATTCATAAATTTGTTCTACTTTGATTGGTTGATTTATAAAGAGGAATTAAGAAGAACAAACATAGGCTTAATTGCAATTCTAGTCTACCAACAAATTAATGGCAACAATCACTTTCAATATTTTAATAATGGGCTAGTCTCCTGTCAGACGATCTAACGGATCTAATTTGTTAGACGGATCTAAATATCCAACCCGTCAGTCCACCAATAACCCACGCAAGTACTAATACCACATCTGTTGGCCGTTGCTAATACATTTTAGAAGAGTTGCTAATACATTTTAGGAGGACTACTTATACTTTTCGGAGAGAAAACTAATATTTTTAGGGGTGCTACCAACCAAATATTTTTCAGGATGACCACTGATACTTTTTGGGGGAAGAACTAATTAATACTTTTATGGTGATCGAACTACTAATACTTTTTATGAGGAAAACTATTACTTTTCAAGATGAATATTAAAATATATTTAATCGAAAAATATAATGCTTTTAAATAAGACTATTAATACGTTTTAGTAGGAATATTAATACTCTTGATGGAAAAAATAAATATTTTTCAAGAGGATTACTGAAAAAACTGTTCAAGCATATTACTAATACATTTCATCGTTACTACTAGTACTTTTTTGAGGGACTGCTAATACTTTTCACGAGAAAAAGTTAATTATATTCAGGAGAACTACTAAAATACTCTTCAGGGAACTGTTAATACTTTTTCGATGAATTACTAATACTTTCCGGATGCACTGTTCCAAAATATTACAAACATGTTATCGGTGCATGAAGTTACGAAAAAACTTGGATCGAGTTGGATCCATCAAACGAAAAAAACTCGTTAAACGGTCTGACATGAGTTTTTGTGTAATTTGTTTGTCACTCTACGACGTGGTACATGACCACAAATGTCTTCTTACATCATGGAGGCGCAAAAGGCAATTTTAGTATTTTCAGGGGCGGAGCCAGGACAACCGGTAAGGGGGGGCCAAGATTAGGGGTGTCAATCTTGTCGTATTTCGTGTTCGCGGCTCGTGTTCCGACACGATATTATAGGTCTGACACGAACCCGAACACGACTCGTTCAATTATTTGTGTCAAGATACACGGCACGAACACGACCCGTTTATGACACGGATAATCCAACACGGCACGAAAAATCTATATAATTTAAAGTTGACACGAAAAATAAATAAAAAATGGAGAAAAAATTAAAATTACAAATAAAAAATACATTAAATATTCAAAAAAATATTTAATTCGCGTTAAGTTGGTGTCGAGTTATCGTGTCGTGTCAGAAATTGATGCCTCTAGCCTATAGTAAAAAACAAAAGATGACATTTGGTAATATATACAAGACAATAAAGTTTATATATATTACATTTGTATCAAAAGAAAATATTAATATTCATTAGTAAATTTTTACAAAATACATCATTAAATTATTAACATGTTCAGAGTCTTTTGCATATCACGAAAACTAGACAAATTAATTTATCCTTTTTTTATAATTTTCTTTTCAATATATTAGCAAATAATAATGAGAAACCTATCTTTTGATGAATGGAAAATATAATTTTAAGATGATAATAAGATAAAATAAGACCCACAAATCACCAATTTAACTTACTAAAATTCATGGAATAATTTTTATTCAACAAAATCTTGAGGGGGCCAAAATACTAAATATTAAAAATATAGGTACTAAAAAGAAAAAAGGAAAAATTGGGGGGGGCAGGGCCCCCTGAGCCACAAGGTGGCTTCGCCCCTGAGTATTTTACGTACAGAATACATACACCTGAAAATTGTAGTTTATGTAGCCTAACTTGCCAATGTTAAGTAGCCTAATTTAGTATTTTACGTACGGAATACCTGAAAAAATGTAGTTATGTAGCCTATCTGACAAGGTCACGTACGGGCCAAATTGCATGCACACATTAACGGCAACTTAGATGTGGAGTTGCTAATGGGCCGGGCCAGGCGAGCCAATGGGGGGTTTTCCAAAAAATTGGGCTGGATCAGGCCGAATCAACCGGGCCGCAAAAATGGCTGGTCCAACCCATACATACACTTTATGTACAAAAAACCGGACTCGCCCGTCGGGCCATTCGAGTCGAGCCAAATAGACCCTACTTTTTTCGAGTCTGAAAATACACAGTCCAAACCGATCCAAACCTTGGCCTGGCTGGGTCGGCCCGTGAGTCAGACTTGATTTTGCCACCTCTACTTAGATGTTATCTAATTGGGTACCAATCTAACTCCATTCTGATCATTTGGACACGACCACACGTGTCTCATTTTGATTTTCATTTTAAAAAAACACACATGCACATATTATAATGAGATGCGTATCAACATCAGGACAAAATTGGGTGGTACCCAGTTGAGTCTAGGCGATATTTTACTAAATAATCTTTCGACTCCCCTAATAAATTAGTAGGATAAAGTTGTGTAAAATTAAGAAAAATCTAATGCAAAGTAGTTTGTAGACTTATTCCACTATATTATGTATTGTTAAAGTGCATTTAATTTGATTTAGTGAATACAAAATGTTAGCTATCAAATAGGAAAATATTGAATTTTACATCTCTTTTACACTTTCTTTCACTAAATTACGCGTCCAAGCGACACATAAAGTACATGTTTGGAAGCACTTTTGAGATGGATTTTTGGATCTAAAAGTCTATTCCAATAATAATTGATGTTTAACAGTTAATTTAGAATGTACTTTAGAATAAGTCATTTATCTAAAAAGTACATTCTAATAAGTCAAAATTAAAGTCTTTTTAAAAACCACTTATTAAGAAATTCATTTTCTAAATTAATTTTTGCATAAATGCTCCCAAACATTCATCTAGTAACTATAAGTCCACATGGCACATTATAAGTGCATCGTTAAAGGGTATCAAGCCCAAAAGCCCATACCAGCCCAAGTGCATCGTTAAAGGGTATCAAGCCCAAAAGCCCATACCAGCCCACTGTAATTCGATAGCCCTTCTTCAGTATGACCACATCTGATAGGCCCACTCTTTTAACATTTTTTTGGCCCTATTTTTAAAATAATTTTAAAATTTTATAAATTCAGTCAAACCCTAAGTTTTCTTGTGCTTTAGTATTTGAGATATATGTTGTAAGAGTGAATCACCCGGGTTTAATCAATACGAGTGCGTATGTCCCCTCCCCAAGTTCCCCCCTTGTACTCAAGAAAAAAAAAAGTTAAACACAATAGCATGACATTATTTCTTGTATTGCTACTAAACTAATTGTAAGGTGTGAATCTATGTGTGCACGATAACCCATATGAACCCGACCCAAATTTTTGAGAGAAACCCAAACCCGAACACGAGAAACCCAAACACGAAAATGACTAACATAAATCGACACGATGTTACCAATTTGTCTAAAATATACTTATTTTATATTTTAATTAATTATTATGTATTTTAGCATAATCCGAACCCGACCTGATGACCCGAATTGCCACCCTAGCTAAATGAACTAATTGATGTTAATGATTTCTTTAATTACTCTACTTCGTAGATCCAAAAAAGAATAGATGTTATGAAGAAGATATACATTATTATTTTTTGCAAACAAACTAACAATTATTTTTTTTTATATCATGAAAAATTAGATTTTTGTCATCTTTGTCTGAGTTTCAGGAGGAAGTCCTATGAACAATGCGGTTTCCACCTCCATAGATTGCCCCACTGTCGGAAGATTAGATTGTTGCAGAGGTGGCATCTCACACTACACGAATAAATTACATGAACAACTTTAGCCATTACTTTAAGGGATAATTACAAAAAGACCCCTGTGATTCGGGCTAATTACAAAAAATCCAGAGATTTTTTAAAATTGAAAAAAAATATATTTTCCCACTTCATAAGCAAAGAAATATTCCAAAATTCCCTGATATTTAAAAAATATTACGATTCTTACCACCTTAAATTCAAGACATAATCTAATCCTGAGGGGATTTGTGTAATTTTGAAACATTTATGTGTCTTTTTGTAATTAGCCTATATCTCAAGGGGTCTTTTGTAACTATACTTGGTTTAGAAAAAATAACATCATTCAGTAAATATTTAATAAGTAACAAAATACAATAAAGAGATCTACATCATAACCAGGGGCGTAGCCAGCTCGACTGGTTACCCCTAGCCCAAATTTTTTTCCCCCATTTCCCCCTAGCTCAATTATTTTTTCCCCTTAAAAAAACACATAATTTTTTTTTTCATTTTTTTCCATGGAAAAACGGGAGAAAAAAAAATTTGGGTCTTGTGAGGGGCCGGGTGGCCCCTAGCTACGCCCCTGAATTCACAACATATATTAAACGAAACAAAATTTTATCAAAATTTATGAATACATTACTCACATAATTAGAGTCCAATAGATACTACATTTGGTGAGATGCACTCGATGTATATCCATTTACACATAAATACACGTATGTATGTGGGTGTGCGTAAATAGACAGTAGATACTACACGTGACGTACATATAATATATTAAACCAAAAATTAGAACTCCCAAACTAGTTGTAAAGTGCTTGACCTAGTCCTAGTTTTTAGGCAATAACCCATTTATAATCACATTATTAATATGTCATGTATTTCCATCAAATTTAAACAATAGTCAAATGCAACTGTTTTTATATGTGTCCATTTTGGTACATTATATATTTATGTGATTTCTCAACTCGTCTTCCTTGTACATTATGTCACAACACCCAAAATAGGCACACCAAAACTAGTTGTGCAATTTAAAAGGAAGTTTGTCCACAAAATTATACTATGGTATGTCACAAGTATTGTTGTAATTAATGTCCATATATTACCAATGGCAGATGCAAGATTCTAATTTTAGGGGCGAAATAGTAGACCGAATTTATAAATTTAATGACTTTTTATATTGCAAAAGGCAACTAACGATATGAAGTTTTCCTCAAAATTTTGGGGGCAACTCTAATAAATTAATATAGGGATAATTACAAAAATATCCTGAGGTTTGGGCTAATTACAAGAAAAATCTAGAGATGTCTCAACTTTACCAAAAAAAACAAAACCCTTCCAAATTTAAAGGGGTGATTGTAATATTTTTATAAATGTTAGAGAGATTTTTAAAATAATTTTCCCTATGAAGGGGAAATGTAAGAAGGATCAAAAGTCAAGGTGTTTTTTTGGTTTTTTTTTTGTAATTAGCCCGAACCTCGTTTTGTTTTTGTAATGATCCCTTTAATTTATTTAGCATAACTATAAAAAATAATTTTGGAAAAGTTTTTGGGGGCCAAATACTCAGTATTACATTTTATGAAAAATTGGATACTTACTCATCATCCATAAATTCAATACCTTCTATATCAACTACATAGCATGTCATGAAAGACCAAGTACCCACAAACCTATTGAAATAAGGTTCTTAATAATTCATGCCTAATTGTTTTATTGAAAAGCAACTATACAAAAGGAAATAAGTAGAACACCATATAAAAATGATAAATTGGTGTACATGCATTAACTTTGGTAAATAAAAGGGATAATTACAATAAACCCCTAAGATTTGGACTAATTACAAAACAATCCTGAGATGTTTTAAAATTACAAAAATCCCCGTCAAGTTTGCTTTTGTCTTAATTTTAAGGAGGTAATTATAATATTTTTATAACTATCATTGGGTTTCTTAATGTTTTTTTATGAAGGGGGAAAAATGTAAGACCGAGTCAACCTCAAGGGGTTTTTTGTAATTTCAAAAATCTCTGGGTTTTTTAATAATTAGCCCAAACCTGAGGGAGGTTTTTGTAATTATCCCTATTAAGAAATGGCAAGCAATATTATATTAAGAATTGAAAAGAGAAATATCAAAAGAGAGTTTAATATTTGAGAATGTATTTTGATGATCATTTCTTTTTCAATACAGTAGAATATATACAAGATGAGAATTAAATTACCTATCTAATCTGTAGGGATTCTATAATAAGAGTACAACTAATTTATAGGGATTACACAATGAAAGCTATATTCCTAAATGAGAAAAGGAAACTAATTAAATACAAAATATTTTCCTATTTTAATACTCCCCCTCAAGTTGGAGAGTGAACATCGTGAAGTCCCAACTTGCTACGTAACGTAACAAATTGATCTTTTCCCAGCGCTTTTGTGAATAAGTCCGCCAATTGTAAATGAGTAGGCACGTACGAAGTGCTAATTATTCCCGCTTTCAATTTTTCATGGACAATATGACAATCTATTTCAATGTGCTTTGTGCGCTCATGAAATACAGGATTGCCTGCAATATGAAGTGCTGCTTGATTGTCACAAAACAAAGATGTAGGAGAAGATTGTGTAACTTTCAAGTCTTGTAAGATGTAGTATAACCAAGTCAATTCCAAGCAAGTGTTTGCCATAGCTCGGTATTCCGCCTCTGCAGATGATCTTGAAACATGTGCTTGCTTTTTTGATTTCCATGAAATGAGAGAATCACCAAGAAAAATACAATACCCTGTAACTGATCTTCTTGTGAAACTGCAACTCGCCCAATCTGAATCACAAAATGCTTTGAGCTTAAGGTTGTTTGTAGAAGGAAACAATAACCCTTGACCAGGTGTGCCTTTGATATATCTAAGAATCCGTAAAGCAGCATCCCAATGTGGCTTTCTAGGCTCATGTATGAATTGGCTTAGGGTGCGGACTGAATACACTATGTCTGGTCTTGTGACAGTAAGGTAGATTAGTCTACCCACCAATTTTCTATATTTGGTTGGATCACTCAGTAAAACTCCATTTGTGGGGCTAAGCTTCAAATTCTGTTCCATTGGAAAGCTTTCTGGTCTTGCACCAAGAAGTCCTGTATCTTCTAAAATATCTAGAGCGTATTTTCTTTGAGACATAAAAATTCCTTTTTTTGATCTGGAAAACTCAATTCCCAGAAAATATTTTAAATCGCCAAGATCTTTCATACGGAAGTGCTTGAGAAGGAATTGTTTAAGTCATTCCATTTCTTGAAGATCATTGACTGTAAGGAGTATGTCGTCAACATAAATAAGAACTGCAGTGAAAGAAGTACCTTGAGTTCTAGTGAAAAATGAATAGTCAGCCTTTGATTGCACATAACCAGCTTTCTGAATAGTGTCTGAAAAGGTAGAAAACCAATTCCTTGATGCTTGTTTTAAACCATAAAGAGACTTATTGAGCCGACACACGAGATTCTCCCCCTGTCGGTGAAGACCAGGAGGTGGTTCCATATAAACTACCTCATGTAAATCTCCATGGAGGAAGGCATTTTGAACGTCAAGTTGATGGATGGACCAATTGCGGGCAGCGGCAACAGTAAGAAGATATCGAAGAGTAGTGAGTTTGGCCGTAGGTGAAAATGTCTCAGTGTAGTCAAGACCTTCCACTTGAGTATAACCCTTTGCGACAAGACGGGCTTTATAACGTTCAATAGTGCCATCTGAACGATATTTAATCTTGTAGACCCATTTGCATCCCATAGGTTTATGACCGGGAGGGAGAGGTACCATCGTCCATGTGTTGTTGCTTGCTAACGCTTCTAATTCAGTTTTCATAGCCTCTTGCCAATTTGGATTTAGATGAGCTTGAGCATAAGATTGAGGTTCTTTGTTAACTGAGATGTTAGCTAAGAAAGAACAGTGGGCTGATGAAAAACGAGAATACGAAAGAAATTGAGAAATAGGATAACGAGTACCTTTAGTTGTACCTGGAAACGAGTCTGGATGTTTGACTTGAGCTGACATGATGTAGTCTTTATGCCATGTTGGAGCCTGTTTAGTTCGGGTTGAATGGCGTGAGGACGTGTTGGATGGAGCAATAGGTTCTGTCACAGGAGAGTTTGGGATGATGTCGCTAGTAAGATTGGGTGTTTTATCTGAGTGGGTTGAATCGGTTGTATCATGGCTCGGAGAAATTGGTGTTATGGTGGGTCTCAGTTCTTTTTCTTCATGACTTGGAGAAGTTGGCTCTACAACTTCTAATCTTTGGTGTGTGGTAGAAAGGTCAGGCGAATATGGTGGAGTAGCTTTAGTATCATGACCATTTTCATTTATTATTAAGTCAGGTAAATCATCCAAAAAAGGTATTGGATCAGTTTGGGAGCTTTTGGAATGTAACTGGTCTTGAGATGGTGGAGTTGCATCAGAAGAAAAAGGAAATATAGTTTCTCGAAATTGGACGTCACGACTAATAAAGAATTTTTGAGTTTCCAAGTCATAGAGCTTGTATCCTTTTTGACCAGTCGGATAGCCCATGAAAACACATTTGGCAGCACGTGATTCGAATTTAGAAGTAGGATGTACATTTGTGGCGAAACACAAACAACCAAAGACTCTTAAGTGAATGAGTGAAGGAGGACGCTGATAGAGTATTTCAAATGGTGATTTGTTGGATAATATTGGCGAGGGAACACGATTAATTAGATAAACTGCAGTTAAGATACATTCGCCCCAAAAAATCAGTGGAAGTTGGGATTGGAAAAAAAGAGCACGAGCAACGCTGAGAATATGGCGATGTTTGCGTTCAACAACCCCATTTTGTTGAGGCGTATAAACACAAGTGCGTTGGTGTTCTATGCCATGAGATTGAAAATAATCCTTCATTGAAAATTCCAAACCATTATCTGTTCGGATTATTTTGACAGGTGCATTAAATTGGGTTTTTGCAAAAGTGATGAATGATTGAAGGATTTTTTGTGTTTCTGACTTGTATTGCATAAGAAAGACCCATGTACATCTGCTAAAATCATCAACAATTGTAAGGAAAAATCGTGCCCCAGAATGAGTTGGGGCTTTATGTGGACCCCAAATATCACAATGTAATAACTCGAAAACATACTTTGTTGTTATTGAACTTGAAGGAAATGATAATTGAGTTTGTTTCGCCAAAGGACAAACAGTACAATTATTATTATCGAAATAAATTGCATTTGATGGTATTAAAGAAGAAGCTAATTTTAAGCGATGTGGTGAAGGATGTCCAAGACGCATGTGCCATAGATTTGAAGGCTGAGAGACTTGGTGAGAGATAGGTGTTTGCAATGGTGACATGTAATAAAGACCACTTCGTTGATTACCCAACCAATCATCCTCCCCGAAGCCAAGTCCTGCAAGATACAGAAGTTAGGGTAAAAAATGACACGACATTTTAAGGCACTGGTAAGTTTACTGATAGACATCAAATTTAGACGAAAAGAAGGCACACACAAAACATTATTAAGAGTGATATCATGATTAAATGGGATGCTACCAGTAGAAGTAATTGGGACTGATGAGCCATTAGGTAAATTAACAATTGGTGTAGAGGATGACTTTAATTGAGTGAAAAGTGTAGAATCTGAAGCAATGTGGTCAGTTGCTCCACTATCTAAAATCCAAGGCTTGGTGAAAACTGAATTGATAGAAACATTAGCGAAGGGATACAAACCTGCAGCATTTCCAAAAGCATGCTTATTACCATTTGTATTTTTCTGAGTTATGATGGATAAATCATTGGCAAGTTGTTGAAGTTGTTCTGCCGAAAAACCATGTGAATGGTAGGTAGGATTGTTGTTTTGTGTATCTCCTTCTGTGATTTGTGAGGACTCTGTTGCATTGGCTGCAGAAATGTAAGGGCCATTTCCACGAGATGGTTGACTGCGGTTTTTTTGTCCTCCTGAATTGTTTGAAGTCCAAATGCCATTTTTAAATTTGCACCTTTCTTCCGTATGTCCCCTCCTACCACAGAATTTGCAATGGAATTTCAGAGTGCGGCAATTCTCAATGGTGTGACCATCTCTATTGCAATGGTCACAATGTTTGTCTTTGTATTTGCTGTTGTAGTTGTCTTGACGACCTTGTAACGCTGCTGCAATAGAGAAGTTTTCTGTACCACAAGTCATTTGTCGTTGGGTCTCATCTTGAATAACAAGAGAATAGGCTTGTCGGATATTTGGCAATGGTGACATCATGAGAATGTTGCTGCGAACAATGCTAAATGTATCATTGAGCCCCATGAGAAATTGCATCATTCGATCTTCTTCTCTTTGCTCTAGATGTTCTTTGTGATGAGTACAAATAGGAATAGTTCTGTGTTTCCAGTTCATCCCATAAACCTTTGAGTTTGGTAAAATAGGTTGAGACAGTCATGGTACCTTGTGATAGTGATGCCAGGGATTTTTGTATCTGATAAACTGCAGGTGCATTCTTCTGGGAAAATTGATCTTTAAAATCTTCCCAAACTTGATAAGCGGTTTTAGCGTGAATAACTCCTTTTGCCAAATCAGGTTCCACAGAATGCGTAAGCCAAGATAAAATCATACTGTTGCAGCGATTCCATAAAGCAAACTCAATAGGCTGGTCTACTTCTGAAGGAGGTTTTATGGATCCATTGATAAATCCCATTTTGTTTTTGGCAGTAAGTGCATGGATCATGGATTTACTCCATGACTGATAGTTGGCTCCATTCAATCTTGTTGGAACAAGCATGACCCCAGGATGATCAGAATGATGAATAAAATATGGACTTGAAGATTCCATACTAGGATCATTTTTCTCATGAACTGATAATGTTGCAGATTTATCTTTTGGCTCTGATGCCATATTAAGAAATGGCAAGCAATATTATATTAAGAATTGAAAAGAGAAATATCAAAAGAGAGTTTAATATTTGAGAATGTATTTTGATGATCATTTCGTTTTCAATACAGTAGAATATATACAAGATGAGAATTAAATTACCTATCTAATCTGTAGGGATTCTATAATAAGAGTACAGCTAATTTATAGGGATTACACAATGAAAGCTATATTCCTAAATGAGAAAAGGAAACTAATTAAATACAAAATATTTTCCTATTTTAATAATCCCTACATAAAATTAGTATAATTTTGAGTTCCCACCTTCTTCCTTAATTCTGTGTTTGCTTTCATCAAATTCTCTTCCTGCATCATCAAACAAAAAGGTTGATCATAATGGAAACAATGATAATTGGCAATACCCAAAATGTAATAATAAAGATTTATGAGTGCCAAATGGAAATTCTGATAGATAGATTTACCTGTTGTTTCAGCTGATCAATCTGTTCATTAAACAGAGTACTCTGGCAAAAATGTTTAGGTTCAAGAATTGAATTAGTATATATGCCTTATGCCTTATGTTTAGTCTAGTTACAAAAAAATCAGTTAACTTTCAAAATTACAAATATCCCTTGACATTTTGTTTCTATTTTACAAATTACACCCCTAAGAGGGGGTGTTTGTAAAATCTGAAAAATAACTGGAGTTTTTTGTAGTTACGCCAAACCATGCTGGTAATTTTTGTAAGGGATACTTACAAAAACCTCCCTGAGGTTCGGATTATTTACAAAAAAACCCAAATATTTTTAAAATTACAAAAGCCCATTGAGTTTTGATTAAGCCTTACATTTCCTGCATAAGCAAAAATATTTCAAAAAACATCATGATATTTCTAAAAATATTACAGTTACCCCCTTAATTTAAGACAAAATCAAACATGAGGGTTTTTTTTATAATTAGGCCAAACCTTAGGGGGTCTTTTGTACTTATCCCTATCTAGTAGGGATAAAATGAATATAGTAAGATCAGAGGCAGTATATATGTCGATGTACCTTCCTAGCCCTGATGTTCTTTAAACTTCGTTCCAATTGTAGTTCCATGTCTTCTAAATCATCCATGGAACAAGAATCTAAATTATCTCCCAAAAGCCTTCTGAAATATATGCATTTGTTAATAAATTTAGTTTCAGAAATCACACTTTTGCAATATGTTTATTGGGTTAATTACAAAAAGCACCCTTCATGTTTGACCTAATTACAAAAAAACACAGCTAACTTTGAGAATTACAAAAATACTCCCCAGGTTTTATTTTGCCTAACAATTAATTACTCCCTTTTTAAGCAAAAAATATTTCAAACCCCACACCCCCAAATTTATAAAAATATTTCAGTTTATCCCTTAATTTTAAGACTGAATCAAACTTTATGGGTACCTTTTGTAAATTTAAAAGTTAGCTGGCTTTTTTTATAATTAGGTCAAACATAAAGGGTACTTTTGTGTGGTTATAATGAAATGTTTGTAAGAAAAAAGTGATGAAGGAGGAAGATAACCTTTGAGATGCTTCAAGAAGTTCAATCTTCTTATGCAGTTCATCAGCCTCATCTTTCAAATGCTGCCTCAAATCCAGTTATAGCAAATGTTAGAATATGTAAAGTTAGCCTCTCTAATTACTACTATTTATGTATTAGGTCTATTTGAAAAGTTATTATATGTCATAAATTAGAATATATATGTTAATTTTATTCATTTATTCACAAACTTTGAATCATTTTTGGATAAAAAATGCTAATTAATGTTTATAACGTATAAGATTGTTGGCCTAATTGCAATTTAGTCGTGTAAATATAAAGGAGTAACATATTTAGTCCTATAAGTATCTTATGAATCAATTTTGGTCCTGTAAATCCAAATGAGTGGCATATTTGGTCATGTAAATATCCTATATAGCAATTTAGATCCCCTAAATTTCAATTTATGTGCACATTTGGTCATATAAGTTCTATTTTTGTGCAATTTGGGTCTCAAATGGGCAAGTCACATTTCACCATTTCAAGACCAAATTGCACAAATTTGAACCTTATGAAATTGCACAAAAACCAATTTTTATGGGACCGAAATTACTACAAAGTACACTTAGAGGACCAGGATATGCCAATTTTTATACATATGAGACCAAAATTGCTACTCACAATAATTACAGGATTAAATATGTCACTTCATTATATTTACAGGACCAAAACTACAACTAAGCCAATATTATTTTGCTCTGTTTCCCCAAAATTAAATAACAAGGTTTAGATTCTATAGAAAAAAGTATTGATTTTCTTCTAGTTCCATGCATGTTAAGGATTGCTTTTTTTTTTTCCTCTTCATAATTTCATGTACATAATTTTTACATGGGAATGAGAAAAGTCCTGACCTGCACATTGTCCATCGTTGCTCGGGTCTTCGGATTTTTTAAATACCTTTCTATTGTCTTGTCGATCACCCTGTAAACATTTTTCGAAATTTGTAAGAACTCTTCAACTATTGAAAATATATAGATTTAATTATTTTGTGTTAAAAACATTAATATATTAGTTTTACATTGAAGAAACAACATTAATTTCATGCAAGAAAAGTATGGTGATTACAAAATGGGTGGTTACATTTGCATGGCATCTGGTACAATGTGATGAAATATTATCAAAATATTGTTTTCAAGTGATTCATATGTTAATATAATCTATTAAAGAAACAACTTCATGCAAGAAATTAAGCGTATGTTTGTTTAGTGATTGAGAGTGAGTGGGGAAGTTTTTGGGGAGCGATTGGGAGAATGGGGTTTGATGTATGTATTGGAAAATGTGTGTATTAGTAAAGAAATGCATCGGGACACGTAATATATATTTGGTTGATGATTGGGGAAGTGATTAGGAGAAATGGAGTGATATTGATCACATCCCATGCTTAATCTTTATATATCATTTTTTGGTGGTCAAATATTGATTACATAGGTATAAGCATAGGGTATTTGTGGGGAAGCGTGGACGAGTCTCGATTAAAAATAATAACCGCATAAACAAATATCATCTCAAATAAAATTAAGACCAAGAAAATAAAATGATAAGCCAAGACACCAAAATTTAATGTGGAAAACCCCAAAAGATAAGGGGATAAAACCACGAGGCAAATACCCACAAAGGATCCACTAATAAATAATGATTACAAAATAGCACTTGTTTTTTGCCCAAAGCTTGTGTTAATTATAACAATGGAAAAAGTACTCTATTTTGGTGTATCTCACAACACTATAATATATCTCAAAGAAAACTCAAATTTCCCTAAAGCTCAAACAGTGTGGAGAAACTCAACCCGACTATTTTCGGACACACAGTCAAATATTTATAGTGATCTCTATACCACAATTTTTGGAGTAACTACTCCCCCTGAATTTGGCACAAAAATTGCCACAAAAAAAATTGTATCAATTTTTGGTAATTTGATGTGTCAATTTTTGCACTAATCTTTAAAATCCCTAATTTTCTTAGACACATAACTATCAATTGTTCCTAGTTAGCAATTACAGTAAAACTACACAATTTCAGCCAAAATCGAACTAAATATCCAAATTCTTGAAAAATATTAGACCTAAATTTAAACGTAACTAACTAGAGGACAAAATCTCCAAATAGTCAAAACTAACTTCCCTATATAGTAATTTGCTGATAGATTAATAATTAAGTAATTAAAACCAAAAGTCAAAATTATTACTATTATTTCTGTTCACCAAGAAAGAACATATATAGCTAGCTAGTACAAAAAATAAAAACCTATATCCTAGTGATGTAAAAACAAATAGCAAGCATGAAAATAGTAACAAGATTTGAGTCATCATATATCTCAGATTAACAAAGATTAAAAAAAAACAAAGATTAAAAAAAAGTGCAAATAATTAATTTATGTACCTGGAACTTGAAAATTCATAGAGTTTGCCATTAGATGAGAAGATAACAAGTGCAATTTCAGCATCACAAAGAACTGAGAGCTCAAAAGCCTTCTTCAAAATCCCACTTCTTCGCTTGGAAAATGTCACTTGCCTGCTACTTGTATTTTCTATCCTTTTCAATTCAGTTTTTCCCCTCACCATTTTTTATTTAATTTCTATATATATATATATTATGATCTTTGAAGGGCTAGAGAATAATAATAATCAAATTTGGAAACCTAAAGAGGATACCAAAAATAGCAACAACAACAAAAATAGACAATTTTATATATATGGGGTTTCCAGATCTGTAAGTGAAAACCCTAGATTTAATATTGAAGAAAATAGAGGCGGAAAATAGAAAATAGGAATATTTTTGCGGGTTAATTATTGGTTTTCCATATTGGGTGAGTTTTCAATTTCAACCATGGAATGAGAATAAATGTGGAAAACAACTCTAAAACCTCATCTCTTTCTTTTTTTGGCATAAAAGTAGACAAGACAACCTAAATAAAGGCGATATAGACAGGAATATTACTGCAAGAAGCCACAAGTGGAACAATACTGTTGGATTATTTATATTTATATTAGTTGAAAGAAAGATAGTTTTTTTTTATTTTTATAACTCAACTTATAACTTTACGCCTGACTATGCTTGAGGACAATAGTTCCAACCTTTCATTAATCGCGGGATGTATACGCATTGGCCAGTATTTTGATGTGGTCTGCTGACGTACAACCAGATCCTCCCAGGTAAAGAGAACAATTATGTTCGACCCCCCAATCTAATATAATAATGATCTCTCTACGAATCGAACTCACACGGATGCAACTCAATATGAGTTCCCACCAAATCTTCACCAGCTCGCATATGCCCCGGGGAGCAATTTGATGGAGTAGAGATTTGAACATCTGACCTCCAACCCACAATTGCTTGTGGTGGTCAGGTGATCTAAGCCCACTGGTTAGAAAGATGCCTTATTGGCCTGTCTTCAAGTAGGGGTGGTAAGTCGTATAGTCGTGTCGACACGTTAATAACACGACACAATAAGGTCAAACACGAACACGATATGATAAGGATCTGCTCCGACACGAACACGAACAAGAAAAAATTTGTGTCGGCACGACATAACACTATTTGACATGATAGGTCAAAAATAAAAAGAAATTGATTTTCACGTTAATGCACAATAGTAAATTACACGATATTGCACAACAATACACGATACAAACATAATAACAGTTTATCGTGTCACTAACATGTAAACGTGTAATTATCATGTCATTGTCGTGTCACTAACAGATAAACATGTTATTATCGTATTACTATGAGGTAAACATATCCTTATCATTTTTTTATCGTGTCACTAATAAATAAAAATAAAAATGTTATTGTCGTGTCACTAATTTATTAGGTAAACTTGTACTTATCAGGTAAACCCCTACCCTTCACATGAATTGGATGCATTAGTTAGCAGTCTCCAATGATTCTATATATACTTCACATTGATTTTACCTAATAAGGGAAAAATCAATGGTGAGTGGAGATTAAGAATACAAGTAAATCTTGGTTGTCAGATAAACGTCACCTTCCGTCCGTACAACCACAACAAGTTACATCCAATGGGAACCTGCCACGTTGTCTCAGGTGGACAGCGTCACGTGGCCACCATCCATTTGACTGTTTTTTTCCGCCTTGCAACTGTTGCACATATATCCAAGAAGTTCAACCTTTTTTTTTTTTTTTTCCAAGACATAATATTACTATTTACTATTCATCAAAATAATGAATTTTACAAATATATTAAATTTTATGTGAATCTGGACAATTTTCACATTACCGTCCTTTAATTAGTAATTAAAAGATATTGCTATGAATTATTATTATTTTAAGTAAAAAAACCATTTTAAAAATATGACATATTGCTTTAAAATGACATATATAAATTAAAGTAGTAAATTGGAAAGAACCTCAAATTGCTCTGATCAAATTGCTCTAATCGTTCTTTATTAATAAAATTGGAATACTGGTTGGAGGAGAGATAATAAATTTCAAAGAAATTGAAAGATATCGCATTCGAACCTTAGTCAATACTTTTACGAAATATGAGCGATACCACTTGAGTTACAAGCTCGTGGTGTTCTTTTTTCTATTATTTATTAAGTTTTTTTTTTTATGTATGTGAGTGACTTTAAATTTACAAGTTTCCCAATGGTTTTTGCAAAATGTTTTCAATTCTTTTTTGACATTGAATTGCTCAAAACGAACTTAGAAAGCAAACGTTAATGTCTAGTCCAAAAACTAGACTGAAAATTCTTAACTCCCAACAAGTACTAATTTTAATGTTCAAATTCCATCGTACATAACTATTTGTTCCAATCCGCTTGGATCCTATGTGTAACGTCTTATTGATTTCTCCATTCTTTTTAATTATAGACCCTAAATCTGAAACTTGTAATTAAATATTATGAAAATTGAAAGAAAAAAGAAAAAAAGCCATATATTAAACTAGAAAATTACCATAATGCATAAATGTAGTGTTAACAATTAAGTGCAGACTTTATGGGGTAACATTCGGTTTACAATTTTTGGGTCATCAGATAGAATTCGATCCGACAATGTCTTAATAAATTATTTTTGATCGAATAACTCGATACCTGTAATTAAAATTTTGGATTATGTAATTTTCTACGTAATTGGCTATCAAGTATTCGATTAATTACTTTAAAAAATAGATAAATGCTAGGATTAGGCTTAGAGTGATCAAAATGAGCCCAGACTGGTAAAATGACCCGACTGGACTGTATTTTTGGAGTTCCAAAATGAAGTGGGCCAAAATACTAGGCCAGATCAGTTAGCCCAAATTTTATGTGTATTTTCATGGCGGATTCGAGTTGGGTTTTAAAATAGCAACTAAGTCACTATTTGACCGCCGGCTCGGGCCGAGTTTTCTCATTGACCCGGACCGTTTGACAGTTGTAACTCCCTTCACTTTGTTTCTACTATTGAATCAGAATCTTAATGGGCTTCTCCATCAAATGCTGGCAATTAAGGTTATATATAGCCCATAGGGTCCAGAAAAATAAAACGTCCCCCCAAGTTCTATGGGCCTAAACTCGACTACAAGTAATTTATACTTGTTTCATGTGACTCAGAAAAGGGCCAATATTTACTGATTCCGGTGGGATCCATTTTGCTTGAGTCTGGCTTGGGCAAGCATCTTAATCAAATGGATATGGATTGTGATGGGGTTAAATTCGACTTTCCAATATTGTTTATTTATTTACTTACTGAAATTTCAATTTATTTTAGCAACCCAAAATTATTATTAAAGGGATTAGTTCTTAATTACTAAGTACAAGACCCACGAGGCTCGGTCTACCAAACAAAGCCTAGTAGGCTTAAATGGGCACGATGTCAGTCTACTTAACAAGACTTATAAAACTGAGTGTTATGAGTATAAATAGTTCATTTCCATTCATTTGTAAGTAATTTCAATCAACTTACTTATTATTAAGTTTTTTTTTTTTGCTATTATTGACTTAAGCATCTGCATGGGGACTCCCCCAAGACAATACGAGGCCGTTTTAATTATATGTTTGTGTTGCAGACCTATTTCCAAACTCGGAGTTATTACTCAGAAAAATATTCCTAGACCTCCCAGAGTACATTTGTACTTGAAATTGCCTTGACACGTCGACTAAGTACCTTAACATGAGTGATCTATACATTTTATAGCATAAGATTGTAATAATATATTAGTATCGTAACTCTCTGATTTTAAAAATTATTACTCTCAGAAGACCATAGTATAATGACCTAGTTAGGACAAGACTCTACTAATTGTTTAGTTTAGTTTTCTAATAGGAACTTTCAATGGATGTCTAAGCAAAAAACAAAGTGATGTAAATTTACTTCTTAAACTTTGCAAATAGATATATACTTCATGGTGAGAGTTCTATTTGCGTTACAGAAATAGTTAAGGATATCAAAAACTCGACGAAATCCTTTAAGTTGTATTTGGATGGGGGGTTTTGGACTGATGAGGGGATTTTAGGAAATAGTTTTGAATTACTCTTGTATTTGAAATCCACCGTAATAACTCTAAAATAGCTAAAAAATATGAGCATAAGGATTTAGAATTCAATGTATCTAAACAAGTTCAATGATTTTTATATTATGAATACGAAATCATTAACTTCGCATCCTTCCATCCATGAAATGGAAAAAAGTGAATCGAAGGAGCCAAAAATCGAAGATCGTTCAGAAAAATGGATATCATACTTCTTTTGAATGGTGAATGTTGTATTTATCAGATTTTTCGTTTGGATTGTTATTTAATGAATTTGGTGCACGATTTATATTATGCTTTTAAGACCAATAGTCACATAATTTGAAGTATTTTAATTTTATCGCTATTATTATTATTATTGTTGTTGTTGTAGTTGAGGTGATGGCCTTTTTAATTTGCATTATTACTCAACACAACAAATCTAGTTGAAATGATAAATATTTTTGAAGTTATGTACTCTATTAAATGATATTTGCACTTTATTTATTAGTGATTGATAAGATTGTACTTTACTAGGTAAAGGCCATATATATGTACGCCAACAACTCTGCACACAAGAATATTTTGGTTTTGGCAACAACTGCATATTTTTTTGTTTATAAAAAATCACTATTGGATTAGTTGAAGCCACGCAATTAGTTGGAATTATGAACTTTTTATATAAAATACATCTCATATATATTATATGGGTGATTAATTGACTACATGGTTTGTAATTTTTTGGAACTCACATTTCCAAAATTGATGGGTTTTATATATTAAAATCCAGTTAACTTTAATTAAATTAAAAATTCTACAAGAGTAGACTAATACTGCACATAAGGCGATAATTTACAAGACATTTCAATGACTAACCTTGTACTCCAGTGATAGAAACTTGTATTGTCAGAGCGATTGACTCGGATTCAATAATTATCAATTTTATTACGCGAGCAAAATTCCATCAATGCTATAAGCATACTTGACTTAGATATTATTTTCTTAATATATAATTCAGTTTATCACTGATATAAATTTATAAGTCAATTAGTTGTTATCCCATGCTAATCCATAAAAAACATATATTATTTAATGCAAAAATTCATTTGTAAGTATCAAATATTAATTCTTTCATACCTAATAGCAAACTATTTCACATTGTTAGAGATTTTTCTAACCGCAAGTCTACGGTGTCAAGTTTTAATATAGTGATATGAGTAGGGTTGTCGTATCCACAGGGAATGCGTGTATAAGTACCAAGTATAAATTACCTATGCTATATTTGACAGATCAATAATAGGTGGATGTCTCAATTTATAAATAAAAATAACTAGATATAACTAATCAAAATATAAACATCTAAATCTATGGGAGAATGAATTCTAGAGGTGTGATGAATCTAGTTTTCCCTTATATTATCAATATGGTATACCAATCACAAATTACCAATTTATAAGTCTAGATTCCTACAATAATCATTTTCTCTCTCGAGTGCCAAACGATTTTAGATCACAATTGGGAAATCAATATCTCTATAAAAATCACCAATTGAAATCTCAATAAAAGCTATGAATCTTGATAAATGACTTCAAAGGATTCACAAATCTCTCAATTCTATGAAATCTTAGGTTATGCTATTCTAAGGTCATGTATTCAATTACCTCTCTCAAGTGTCAAATCAAATACACCAAACAATCTAAATTATTGATCAAGTAATTTAGAAGCAATAGATCCAAATAGCACAAATAAATTGATATATCTAGATTGACAAACCACAATCTCAAAACATAAGTTCAAACATAGATTACATCAATCCTCTAGAATTATAGTGTTTAGCTCATGATTAAAGAAAATGAATCCATGAAAATACAACAATACATCTTACAAGATATGAAGAAAACAACAAAATAAGAACAAGAGTTGAGGGATCTTCTCTATTTCTAGATGATAGAAGCCTCCAATCTTCTTCTCCAAATTCTTCTCAAAATGCTCAAATTCTTCTTCCTTGTCTTGTAGCTGTGTTTATTGCCTTCCCAATGGTTCCAAGATGCCCAATTTCAAGCCCCAAAGCTTCTATTTATAGTCCCACAAAAGTCCAAGAAAGAGGGTTGGTGAACATAGAAATTTCCGCCCCGGCTGCGGCTTCCAGCAATTTCGCACAAAAATGCCGCCCGGCGCTGCAGCGCCGGGCGTTGGCGCTTGCGGCGCGGGCGTTAAGCGCTGCGGCGCCAACGTGAATTTTGGAGTGTTTTGGCACATCACGGGCGCTGCAGCGCCCGCCCGCTTTTTTTCGCCTACCAAATGTCCGAATTTGTTTTTGAGCCCTTCATCAAAGTTGTAGCTCTATCTCTTAGCTTTCCATAGCCACTTGAATCACCTCAATATCAATTTTGTAGAGAGTTATGACCAAAATACGAAACCCCGCCAGGTGATGGAAATTTCATACGCATTTGGACGTTTCTTCAAATCAATCTCTCGTTGTTTGATCGTTTACAGTTCTTTTGGTACGCGATTCATTAATATGACTATAAACTCAATATAATTGGCTCTCAACATGACTTGACCCCTCAAATGACTCGAAACAATGGAAATTAATGCCTAACCTATGAGATATAACAAAAACGACTCAAAATACTCAAAAACAACACAAAACTCTAGTATCGGAAGCCCAAATCAATGGTATAAAACCAAGTGAACACACATATATAGAAATTTGTGATGCCAAATCTTTTTTTTTTTTTTAGGAAAAAACTTTTTTAATTAATGTAAACAATTAGATTTGTGCGTCCCAACCATAACAGACTGACATCCTGTTCAACAGTGAAAGATCCCGATGAAAAATGGAATTTGCTAAAAGGTGAGCAACGCCATTGGCCCATTACTATCCATATGAGTAAAAGAACGTAAAATGCGACGATCATCACAATGCAATAAAGATAAAACATCACAGAACATCAACTCGACTCCATGCCCAAACAAAAGAGAACCAAAAGAGCAACACGCAAGTAGGGTGGCCAAATGGACCAAAAACTGGATTCTAAAACTGTGGTTAACGGTTTCGGGACCCGTTGACCGAAACCCGGTTCCAAAACATAAGAAAATATAATGTATTTGCGCACAAGTATATTCGATATTAATAAATTAAGACGAAAATTTAAAAAATTAATCTACTTTTTTTTTTTTTAAAATTAACAAACACAACAGTTGAACATTAACCCCCACACAAAGGAGGAACATAAACCCACATGTTGCCAATGGGACTCGAACACCAGACATGCTGGTAACATTGCCTCAGCCTTACCACTAAAAAATTAACAAGTAAAAAATTAATCTACTTGTTAATTGTTATTGCCGTCAAAACAGTTTCAGCCACCACCCGCTGTGCTGTATTTATTATAAGCTGAACTGTTCAGCCCTTTTTCTTATTAAATCATTTCTGCTATTTCCATTCTTTCAACTTTCTATTGTCACTCCATCTCTGCGTACAACTCTCTTTTGATTTCGTTGCAAGAGCTTCTGGAAAAAGCATTTGATCAATTCAGAAATTGAGGGGAAAATAGTTTAAAAAAAAAAAAAGGAAATGGATTCTCCTTCGATTCCACCGCCTCTGTCCGCTCCAACCTCCGCCGCTCCGCTGCCGCCGGCGGAGGTGGAGGCGAAGCGCGAGGAAAGGGAGAAGGAGATGGTGCACAGGACAAAAGTGGTGCAATTTTTGGGGCGAAAGACACCTATCATTCTCCAAAATGATAATGGCCCATGCCCTCTCCTTGCTATATGTAATTAATTCGATTCTATCTGCTTTATTATTGTTCTGTCTATTGGTGTTTTTTACATTCATAATCTTCAATAGGAAGTACGTGTTTCTCTGAGATTTGGGGATTAATTTGACCATTTTTTTCGAAAAGGATAAACAGAAGAAATCGGAAAAACCTCGGTGGAATTATGAGTAAAATGTTTCTTACCCTACCCCACTTTCCGTTTGGGGGCATTTGTTTGGGGTTTACTTTTTGTGTGGCTTGGATTGAATATTGCAGTGGGGGAAACGAAACAACAAAAAAAATGTGAATTTTAACCAGAAAGGGAAGCTAAATTTTTAATCCCTTCCTTATTAAGATACTACGAGTTAGAACCCCGGGATATGTTATGATTGGAAACTTTTGTTTGGATAAGTTTTAAATATTTACACCATGGTAGTAGTTTGATGTATTCTCCACACGTTGTATGCATGCATTTGGATTAATGACATGCGTTTAGGAATTTTAGTGACTTGTTTGGACTCTGATTTTCTCTTCTGATGTTTTAATTCGATCATTTGATTAGAGGTTTGGAGATGTTAGGTTCTTTTATCAATCCTATCTGTTTATTATCGTGGAAGTTGTAGAATTAAATTCTATAAAAGCTTATATTTGGCATGTGATTGTTTCCAAATGAATGATGTGGGCCATGTTGCCCCACCATACGTCATGCGGCTCATGCTTTATGTAGTTTGTTTAAGATGTGATATTTCGAAGTAATGCTGCAATGATATCGCAATGGATTTCTGATTTTGTTTGCTAGTCACCTTAACGTGTTTGTAATTCTGTCTGACTAGCCTAATGTTGCATCTTATGGTAGGTAATGTTCTTTCGCTAAAGAACAGTTTGAATTTGAGTCCAGATATTGCGGAGGTTTCGCAGGAGAAATTGCTTTCACTTGTTGCTGAGCGATTGATTGATTCAAACATTAACATCAACGTAATTGCTTCTGGTGCATTATATTCTTATCTATTTAGAGTATTTACTGGATATGGCACGTTTAAATCGAGAAGAAAAATTTCTTTTGCATATATTCACATATTTATATCAAATCTAGCTGAATTTCATATTTGTGTCTTTCCTTTTCTCATGTCAATTTGACCTTGTTAATCGTGACAGGAAAAAGACACTGGCTACGTTGAAAATCAGCAGCAGAATATTGCAGATGCGATTGATTTACTTCCTAGACTTACGACCGGCATTGATGTGAATTTAAAATTTCGAAGGTAGATTAGTCTTCTTTGTTTTTCTTCTCTGTTTTGATTTTTTGGCTGTCAAATATTGTAATCTACTAGTATATGCTGTAGTGTATATTGGCTTTGGGCATAGGGTACTGCTAGTATAGAAAACGATCCTCTATATTTGTATATGAATGGAAAAAAATATTCTTTGCTATAGTGCAGTATGACTTGCATGAATGGGAACATCTGCCACCAATTCTAATTTTGACAGATGTATATCTGAACTTTTCAGAATTGATGATTTTGAGTTCACTCGAGAGTGTGCAATATTTGACTTATTGGACATTCCACTCTATCATGGATGGATTGTTGACCCTCAGGTATGGATATTTGTGCCTCACTACTCAAATTAGGAATATTTTAACTTTTCAGTTTTACAGCCTTTACTTGTTATCCTGTTTGTATGAGATATGTGATTGTAATTATACCGCATTAACGTCATCAAACTCAATAGCGAGAGACACTTCAAGTGTCGTATGGTTTGATCAATAAGCTTTATGAGGGCGTGACTCATCACTTGCACTCTATATTAGTATTTTTCTTTGTTTGGAACACTGGTGAAAAGTCACATAAAGTGGAGGGAGACTGGGGGAGCTAGGGGGAACACATAATAGTGTGAAAACTGTTTGTGAATTGAAGCTTCTTAGGTTAATAAGTTATATATACATATGTGCTTCTCTCCCTCCTCTCTCTCTCTCTCTCTCTCTCTCTCTCTCTTTCTCTCTCTCTCTCTCTCACACACACACACTCTCTCTCTCTCTCTATGAATGTATGTGTATGTATGTGTTTTGTTTGTATAAACGTATGTGCATATGTTATGTGTATATATGTGCGAAAGGATTTTCAATTTATGTAACCTTGTTGCTCAAGTAGCCCATTTGTCCAAATTTAAAGCAACCGCCACTAGACCCATGATATTGTCGTCTATTTTTCCTATGAGAGATATCATAAGAAGGAAATAGAAATGAAACAGGCTAAAAATGGACCAGAGCTCCAAAAGCAGCCTGCACTAATGTTAATTTCTTCTTTTTAAGAATTTTTTTCTCCCATTTGCATTTTCCTCAACTGAAACAGATTTCCAACCCTGCCTCCCTTTCCTTCCATATTTTGCATTATCTTGCCTGATCCCTTTTCCAAGATGCATGCCGTACAAAAATTCATACAATAAGTTTGAGGACACTTCGGTTTACCATCTTTGGCATTAGCTTTGGAATCATGGCCACCATTTCCATGAGCATAAATCTCATCTAATCGGTTTCAGTCCATTCCCTTTGACCCACTTTGACATCAACTCTGGAAACGCTGCTACTTTTTTAATGGAAACTATGTCAAGAGGCAATAAGGTGGAAAGGAAAAAATTGAAAAGGGACCTATAAGCACTCAACAATCCTTGGATTAAACGGTAAGTGATCGACTTGGAGCACCGCTTCTGGTTTGAACTTGCGTATGCTATTGGAGTGTCGTAGTGCCAATTGTCTAGGTAAAATAGCGACCTAGGTCTCTTCTCTCAATATTTCTCTGCCCCTTGCTTGATCACTCTCATTCTAAGAAGCATACATTGCGGAGATTCATCGATTTGGTTTAGAACCTCTCTGTTCAACCATTTTTGGTATTGGCCATCTTGGGACCACCATTTGGCGTACATTAAACAATATTTGGAGGCAATAATATGTTAAAAGTTGGCTTTGGAATGGCACTCATGTTCTGTGAACGCCTATATCTGGTTGCTGACCTCTCTTTTCTTATAGAATGACCTATGTGATGACATATAAAATTGAGGGCTATTGCACTAGGCAAAATGGAGACTTTTGGGACCCGATGCAGGAATAAGGCTATTCCACTTCAGTGTTTATAGTAATTTGTTTGTTGAATTCAACATTATGGATATTTTTCCAATTCCAGAGGCAGATTGTATGTTGTTACTTGATGAATTTAATTGTAAACAAAGAGAATTGAAGAATTTCTATATATTTTTATTCAACTATGTGTAGGTATTTATATACATAAGAAATCCTATACTAGGAAAGAAAGATAATTACATTCCTATAATTATGCACACAATCATCTACACTAATTAAGCTTATAATCTTTTAACACTAGTAAGCATATAATCTTGTAACATTAATAAAAGTAAAATTATCTAGAAGCTTACCTGGTTAAGACATGAGGTGAGAGGTTATATCTGGAATGTAGTTCGACATATCTAAACTTATTTAGAAGCAAACAATGAAAGCTAAGGATATCCAAAAATGTTAACCCCTTTTTTGCTAGGCCTATTGGATTATAAGAAAATAATGTTGGTCACTGGATCTCAACGCAGTGGTTCTAACATAAATGTTCTATTCAAAGGTGTTACATTTAAAAAGGTTATCATTTGACTGAATGACAAAGGAAGAAAAGGATATATCTTGACATGGGGTCATAGAATGACTAAGCCCGCTACTGAAATTCTTATTTGTTGTTCCATGTGTGGTATAGTGGCATTATCTCTTATCTTTTCATATTCCTGTCCAGTCATAACTCATAAGATCTATTTTCTTGGTTCCAATTTCGCTTTTTAGTGCTCTGTAGATTTGGTTTTGTCTTTTGAATGTTTCCCTGATGCATGTTTTTCAGGACCGCGAAACTGCTGATGCTATCGGTTCAAAATCATATAACACTCTCATGGGGGAGCTTGTTTCATTAGAATCAAAATGTACGGAGAGCGAACTGAAAAAGAATCCAGAAGATGACAGTGTTGATTTTGTTGCTGCAACGACAGCAGCTCTCGGAGTACCTTCTCCAAGTCTTTCAAGAGGTCAATCCTTTGATGAGTCACCTTATAAGGCGAGAAAAGGGGACATTGAAGAAGAAGCAGAGCTCTTTAGAGCCATGAAATTATCAGAGGCGGAAGGGTCTTCTTTAACAGAGGGTGTAGTTGCTGATGATGATCTACATGAAAGTGCATATGTGAAGAAGTCTGAACTGGTGACACATTTGGAAACAGTGGAAAAGGAAGTTACTGACGAAACTGTAAAGACTGCGACATCGATATCTGATGACTGCAATACTCTGAACGATCCCCATGTAGATCTAAAATTCCCTGAAGTAGTTTCAGAGATTGCTGTTTGTTCATTCTCAAAGATTGATCAGGAGAACAGCTGTACCCGACCTACCTATGAAGAACCTAGAAAATATGGTGATACTGTAGTTGGTTCTGACGCAGGGATTGAGAATGGAAAGGTTCCACCCGTATCTTTTGGAAAAGATCCTCCATCTGCTTCTGATGACTCACCAGATAAATCAAGGAGTGATGAACATACTCAAAATGAATTTACTACCACTTCTGACCCACATGAACCAAGAAGTCATCAAAATGGTTGTAAGGAAATAGATTCGTCTAGCTTGTTGAATGCTTCTGCTGATTCAGATGTATCTAGTGACCGAATGCATCACATTCAAGAACATGACACTTTCTCGTCCAGTGTTGATGGCAGTGAACCCATTTATGAAGGCGAAGAGTGCATATTAGACTCAAGAACTGTAGTTTATGAAGACCGAGAGCCCGTTTATGAAGGCGAAGTGCTACTTGCAGAACAAGTGGATAGAGGTTGTGTGGATGATGGTGGGCTTAGTAGCAACGAATTATCTGTAAAACAAGGTGCGAAGTGCTCAAAATGAATGATGATCATTTGTTTGGTTATTGTTTTGTTTTATTAATTTCATTGAGAAAAAGATGCTCTCTTGTTTAACTTATTTGGTCATTTCAAGGATATGACCTTTGCGCTGAGGCATTTATTTACTTTGTTTGGTCATTAGGAGAAATTATCAAGAACTTTATGAAGAACAGTGCTAGTCAGTTGACTATATATGGGTACGTCTGTTTGCTATTTCACCACGTGGTTGAGAATATATGCTTTGTTTGGCATGAGATGGTTCTCACTGTTGGTTGTCTTTTGCAGCCTATTTTGCTTACAAGACAAAGTGAAGGAACGTGAACTTTGTGTGTTTTTCAGAAATAATCATTTCAACACCATGTTTAAGGTTAGTACATGGTATGTACAGCTATATTTTACATCCATTTTTCATCAGCAGTTATAAGGATGACTCAAAATGAGTTGGTATGTTTGTCTATTTTGTGATATTTGTAATCCATGAGATGGAAACACCAATTATATGAGAAATAGTTATTAACTTTTAAACACTTTTTATAGACCAAGAGTTTCGTGATAATTTAATAATTTCTAACAGATTTTCACTGAAGTTTTATCATCTTCATATGACTTATTGCATCAAGGACACTCAGGCCTTGTTTGTTTATGTTTCCAATGGCCTCTTTCCAGTTTCTAACTATACATAAAAGTGGAATCATGTTTTTTCATAAAATTTCCAATGGAAATCATCATTTTCATTTTCTATTTTTCACATAAAACAACATCTCAAACCTATAATTTCTATTCTCAAACCTATACACTACCCTACATCACTCATCATTACTTATCAATCACTATTTTCATATTTTAACCCAATTATATATGTGGGACCCACCATTATCAATTTTATCTACTTAAAATATTACTATTTTTAAATTATAACTATCTAATGGGACCCACCAACTATAATCTTACAAATATAATATTATATATTCAAATTAAAATATTGAAGTGGACCCCACCACTACCAACTTTTCAATTATTATATACATAAAATAATATTTCAAAACTACTCAAACCAAACACAATCTCATTTCCAACCCTACATAAAACACATTTCAATTCATTCATCCAAACACAATCCCAATTTCCACACGAAAACCAATAAATTCTCAAAATTCTATTTCCAACTCCAGAAACTGGAAATGGACCATGGAAACATAAACAAACAGGCCCTCACTTTCTCAGTGATGAAATTTGTTGTCAATGAGCTAAGAGGACCCTACATAATGTGTATACATGGACCTACACATGTATATTGCATGTGCTTCTTGTAGTTAAGCATGAAAGATTACAGTATAAACTTTGTATGAAGGCTCCTCAATTTAGAATTTGCAAATGATATGGATTAAGGGCGGACCATAAAGGTGGGCGGACTAGTTATCATAGTATAACATTTCGATTTTCAGTTATTTTTCTGGTATCATGCATTCATATCTTTTTTTATTATTTTTTTAAGTTGATAAAAATATTCATAAAGAGTTTTTCTCCCAAATTTAAACCACTGTAATCTTTGTTTTTGGGGAGATGGTGGGTTGAATTTCATGTTTGTAAGAGTTAATTATGGCATACGGAACGACATTGGATTATTGTTTTCTATGTTTTTCTTTTAGCTTAGTTACAGTGCCAACTGTGTATTGTTTTGATACCAGTTCGTTGCATTTTACCTAATAATATGTTTATTACAGTATGAAGGTGAATTGTACATTTTAGCAACAGACCAAGGTTACATTAATCAGCCAGATTTGGTGTGGGAAAAGCTGAATGAGGTGAGATCATAGCATTGGAATATTTCTTGTCTATTTTTATTACTGGACGACCTTAGTTTGTGTTTAGACAAAATAAAATGCCAATATGCCACAATTGCGCAGATGGTGTGACAGTATGTAGATTATTCTTTCTTGTTCTGGTTCATATGTACAAGTGTCAATAAGCAAGCCAACTTGAGATGGTATAAATAACCTTCTCCACCCCCTGATGTTTTATATTGTAGAATTTACTGTATGAGTATGATAGAAAGCATTCATGATGTTAATATTCTTTACAATCGGGTTTAATGAGATCTTTTATTAATAAGGTAAAGTAACTCTTGTTTTGTTATTGGATGTCATTAACTTTATATTTGACGAGGAGTATAATTGTATAAATGAATCGTCTATTCGAGTCGAGTTCAAGATTGGTTTGAATTTCTTGAAATTGTTTTTTGACCTTGTTTCAATAATTACGGAGTCGAGTTCGAACAAGATTTAGTTAAGTTGAACATAATCGATGTCGAATAGCTTTATATTGTTACTTATTTTACCAAATCTCTGCTAATGCAGTCGAGCTTGGACCTAGCTTCAAATTACCAAACAAAAAAAGATGATCAAAATTAGTTTGTTATGGTTAACCAACTGAGATTATACGAGCTTCTTGCGATCGATTTTGAGTTGAGTATTGAATAACTTGATTCATTTTTAACCCTGTATACAAAACAATGTTCCTAAATGCATGAACTGCCCATGTTGGGCACTTGACACTTGGATGAGTTTCTGGGATACTTATTTAATAGTTTGAGATGATCATTTTGTTGAACTGTATCATCTGTATTAAACATAGTTTACGGTATTGATACAGGAGAAAAATTGATTAATTAGACACACTTTATGTGGTCCATGTAACACTGAGGTTCACCAATGTAGACACATAAATATACTTGTCACCCCCTACACAAGTCCAAGTATCACAGATTCGGCACCACCTAATGAGGTGCCAAATATTTTATGATGAGAAACACAAAAACTTCTACAGCAACTTATACTTTGGGGCTTTCTAGGACTTTGAGGGGATGTGCGTGTTTGTTTCCATTAAGTTAATTCTTTTTATATTTTAGCAATATTACTAAACCTGACATTAAAATGCTTTGGTTGTTGTATTACTAGAACAGCCATTTATATGCTTTGGTTTTGTTTTCCATAGTGTTTGGAAGCAGCATGTTTCATTGTGTCTAATCTTGTGAGAAGAACAGTGAGGCATTGATTTCAAGCTTTATATCTTACAATTTGATTGCCACGATTAGGTGAACGGTGATACTGTGTACATGACGAGCAACTTCAAGGAATTCAAGATGGATGACCATTCCAACAGCACATGGGATGAACAGAATGTGATGGCCAGTACTGCAGTATGTGGCTATGTAATGTTCCAGAGCTCTGAACAATTAAATGCATGACTTCTAAAATAAATCTCTTCTTTGCAGGACTATCTAGCTAGCATTGATAATGCCCAAGAAAATTCAAGTTTCAAGTAATTCTCTAATTTACTGGCACGTGGCGTCCTCATATTCTCTATTTTTATATGTAGAACACAGCATATTACGATTGTGGCTATTATCCTCCCTTACTATGGTATCTATTGATATTGAAATTTTTCAGAATTGACCAATTTTTTCTGCATGCGTTAGTGTACCATTTGTTTCCAAATTTTTTGTCGTGATAGTTTGTGCGAGTCCTTTTCCTAGGAAAACTTGTTTCAAAGTTCTCTTTCTTAGCGGGTAAATATTTAATAGTTGGTAGAAATCTGTTCTCATGTTGTGTAATTTTGATTTTTATTTGCACTGGCATTAGAGTGGTTCATCTAGATTTTGGCAGATGAATCTCTCACATTTCTATTTTATGTGGACATCTAATTACTTACTATAGGTAGCATCTCATTGTGTAGTTCGAATTTTGATTTCTGATCTAGAGCAACCTCATGGAGGCGTTATTGGGAATGCTTTTTGTTGGCAGTTCTGATTTGCAGTTGGCGATAGCTCTTCAGCAACAAGAATTTGATCAACAGCAGCAGGAACAGCAGCCGCAGCGTAATACGCAGCAGCCAGCCGTTAGTGGCAGTTCAAGGCTGGTCACTGGTCCTCAGGTAAGTTCGATGAAGTTCTTTCATATGCTTATGTTGTCTGGCGGTAGTGCTATACCTCAATGTTTCTTATACTTGATTTGTTCAAGAAAGAATGCTATTTAATATTCAGTACTTCGATTTTGATGTGCTATACCTGATGTGCTGTGCCTTGAAAATTTCATGCCTGATTTGTGGACTTTGAAACAAATGAATAGAGCATGAACAGACACATACATCTGTGTACATGTGCGTGTGTATATATATTCAATACAGTGACACATGGTACATCACCTAATCTTTTAACTCATCTTCAGTCCGTTATCATCTTTTTCTGTGGTCCATTTTTACCATTATTAGTACAATTTAAGATTGCTAGTGCATCGGAAACTTGTTTGGTGGAAAAATAGTAGAAACAGTTACTGGCTTGAATCTGGTTTAGGGAATGTTTGGAAAAACTTATGCTTTTAGAAGAAGTGACTTATTATAGCAGAAGTAAAAGTAGTTGAGAGTCAGTATAGTGTTTGCAAATAGAATCAGAAGCCGAGAGCTTTTGGTGAAAAAGTTGCAAAAATGCGTATTTGTTTGTAAAAAGTCAAACCAAAAGTAGAATCAGAAATTCAAGCACCCATCCCCCAGCTTTTAAATTCTGATTAAATGAAACAAAATCAGAAACAAAAGTTGGCATTTTATTTCTTTCTTTGTGCATGGATGTCTCTTACTTTCTTTCTTTCCTCCTTTGTATGTGTGTGTGTGTGTGTGATTGGAGGTAGAGTTTATTCATGTGTTCATGGTTATAATGGTCTTATATTACCTTATGTGTTTTAAAACTGAAATATTTGCAGGTTTCACGTAGTAGTGGAAGGCAACCAACCTCGTCGAAGCAGGAGTCGAAATCGAAAGAGAAGTGCATTATAATGTGATTGTAATGTGCAGGTTTTGTAAGAGGAAGTTTCTGTGAATGTTGTGATTGTTTCTTGGTCCTAATCTTAACTCCATGATATGTACTACTAACTGCAGTCACCCTTTGCTGTAATGTAAATAGAAACCACATCTTTTTTAGCTTTTATATAAATTTGAACTTTCAGAAAGCCTATTGTCAATTTTTTTTCATGTTTAGTCATGAAATTCCTCTGGATTTTGACTTCTGGTGAGACCCACTTACCTCTTGCTCTTTAGCTGCTTAGCTTTTTTTTTTTTTGGATATATATATATATATTTGCTTTTATTGTTCATATAATGAGTAATTAATGTTTAACTTATAAAATAAACACAATTAATTATTTTTAACTCAAACAAAATCAAATCACAAGAGAAGTGCATTATGATGTGATCACTAATATGCATGTTTTGTACAAGGAAATCATGCGATTTTTGTGATTGTTTCTTGGTCCAAGTGCAATCTGTGCCGATGAGAACTTCGTGTCTTAAAATGTGCTTACTCGATGTGGGCTATTGATTTGTGTGTTCAATGAATTTATAAGTGCCATGCAAAAGATTTAAGGTTGTGATTAAATGATTCTTCATTGAATTCATTTTTATTTTTTACGTGAATAATGGTGAGAAGTTGTTTTTGAAAAGTTGTACAATTTTTTAGAGTGAGATTGGATGTAGGATAAAAATGTGATGATAATAATTGATCTAGTGATTTTTTTAGTAAAATATTAATTGGATGTGATTGTTTGAAAAATAAGAAAGAATGAAGAGTGATTTTTTTGAAAATTTTCACAAAGTAATTGTATGTTGAGCCAAAAATATGTTTTGAGGGAAAAAAAACTACAAAACTATGTAACAACCAATCGCAGCCTAAGGGAGTGATTGTTTGGCCTTTTGTTCAAATCATTTTTACTTTTACAAAGAATAGTGTGAAAAAAATTATTTTAAAAACTGAAAATGGATTTTGAGTGTGATTAAATATAAGAAGAAAATGTGATGATGATAGTTTTTTTAGTATAATAGTGATTAGATTTGATTGGTGATTTGAAAAATAAGAGAGAGTGAATAGTGTAATTGTGATATGATTGTATACTAATGATAGTTGATGTGATATATTTTTGTTTAAATTATAATTGGATGTGATTGATGATTTGAAAAATGAGAAAAATATGGTGTATTTTTTGAAAATTTTCACAAGCAATCACATGTCGTTGCAAAATTTTGTCTAAATAGTAGAATGAGTGGAAAATATCCCACAAGCAAGCACTCCCTTCTAAGTAGTTATAATTGCAGTTTGCACCAATATTTGGAAACAAATAAAAAACACATTTCCTCAGCTATATAAACTTGAAATTTTGCCAAAAGAAAGTGCCAATTTCTCTAATTTTCAGTCATTGCCATCCGGATGCTTATATATTACTAATGGAAAGAAACCAACAACCAGAAATAAACAATATGCCAACAACTAATAATTTTTTTTTTCATAATATCTTTCTATTGTAATTTTCTTGACATTTAAATGGATGGATAATTAGGGATCAATCTTGTGCTTCAGTGATAAAATCTTGTATTGTAAAAGTGATTGATCCGGGTTCGATATTAACTCCATTGTACTAAAAAAAAAACATGAAACCCCTCATGAGATTCAGGCTAATTACAAAAAACCTATAGATTATTAAAAAGTGCAAAAATCCCCTTCAGACTTGATTCTACTTACATTTTCCCTTTAATAAGCAAAAAAAATATTTTAAAAACCAATCACACACTTAAATATAAGACATAATCAAATCTGAGAGAACTTTTTGTAATTGTGAAATATTTCAATTTCCCTTTAATTAGCCCAAACCTCAGGGTGTCTTTTGTAATTATCCGAACGTTTGTACAGTAATTTTCGGTTACCGACCTCTGCACTCTTTATTTAAAATTAATCATCCCACTCGCTACATAGTTGGCTGCCTTTATAATCACATTTATTAATTAGAAGTGGTTTAAGTTCCATAACTTAATAATGATATTTAATTAGAATATAGTGGGGCATTTAGCCATTTAGTGCAGGGGACATAATATTGGCCATAGTCTTTAATGCTCCTTATTTTTTTGGAGAATTCTTTAATGCCACTTTTGAAGTACATTCAGAATTTCAATTTTTTTATTATATTTAGTAGTGCATTATGAATTATAATCATAATATAGTTGGTACGACGTCATTTTATGGATTAGGGTGAGCTCAAAATCTTGACAAGTCATAGCAGTTACAACTTACACCTCAGCTTTCATCCTTAAACAACAAAAAATTAGATTGAGATTTTCTGTTCCAAAATCTTATTCCATATTAATAGATGAATGACATGTGTATATAGTGATATCATAATTGTGGGACCAAATCTCTTATTCCACAATCATGTTCCACTTCCTACTCCATTATGCAGTACGAATGACACGAATACGATTATGACATCATCATGTTCACGTATCATACATCCAATACAATTGAATATGAAGTGAAACATGATTGTGGAATAGGAAATATCAATCCCGTAATTGTACACGTCTTAATCGTCCAATACAATAAAACATAAAGTTGAATGTGATTTCAGAACACGTGATTTGGTCCCCAAAAAATTATCTCCCAAATATTTTACTTTTAAAGATATAAATAATATTTTGAATAGATGATGAAAATATAGTGATATATCCATCATTTAAACATTCAAGTTAACAAATAATAAAGATATGGCACTCGAAAATAACAAGTCCTTTGACCACTTGAGTTATATCTGTATACCACTTGGTGGTCTACTCATAATGCAACATAAAATAAGAAAAAGGGTTAATTACATAATCACCCATGAAGTTTAGCTTAATTTAAAAAAATCCAATTAATTTTTAAACTTACAAATATCGCTGACATCAGTTTTTAACTTACAAAATGAGGGAATACAAACTTCAAGAGGTTTTTGTAATTTTGAAAGATAAATAGATTTATTTGTAAATATTTTTAAACACAGAGGTGGTTTTTATAACTTCCCAAGAAAATGAGGATAAATATGCAAAAGTCAGGCCATTGATTATTCATATGGCCTTTTCTTCTTCTCCATTTTTGCAGTACTCACAAGTCACAACCAAACAAAAGGCTAATCAGAAGTTCCAAAAAAATCATTTTTACCCTCCTACATTATCTGTTTTCCCCTCTCTGTTTTCAGCCTGCAGATTTGCTTTATATGTATAAACATCAGCAGCTCTGCTGAAAAAGGTACAGAAAGTTTTGTGGTCTCTAATCCCAATAGGCAAAATTGCAGATTTGGTCCTGTAACTTTAGGGGATGACCGATGTTGGTCCTCTAAAATAAACGGTTTTCAAAAAAACCCGTAACAAATAAAATGTCCCGCATTTGGTCCTATTTTCACCGGAATCTCGAATTGGTGCCGGAAAATGGCACGTGCCCATCACGTGACCCAAAATCCGGCCACTTTTGGCTGAGTTGGATATTATTTAATCAATTTATATTTTTTCTCTCTCTAAAATAATGACATGTCAATTAATAAGCCACATCACAATAAAAATGGAGGGAAATTAACTTTACTCTTTACCTTTTTCTTGAGAAACCAAAAGTCAGATTAAAGAAGATAGAAGAAAACCCTAAATCTGTTAAACCTCACGTTCTAGAACTTCGAAAAAAAATTCATTGTTGGTGAATAATCAAGGTAGAATGACTGATAGAGTGAAGATTAGAAGGAGAAGTGAACATGATGAAGTGCACCCTAGTTATGGTTAGTTGAAAAGTCATTTTTTTTTGGTGTTTTTTTGCTTTTCATTTAACTTTGTTGGTCCCATTTCTGTACAAAGTAGAGAATCTTTGAAAAATCCCATTTTTTGTGTGTGAATAATCGGTAGGGAGACCCCATGTCAGTTATTGTAGTGTGTGAATGGTCCCCCCATATATTTAGTATTGTAAAACATGTGTGCATATATGTTTGTTTCTTTTGGTATTTAACAGTGATTCTTATACAGTAGTTTTATTAATATATATATATATATATATTGTTTCTAGATGGAAGTACAAGTTTTTATTATTGTTGTGTTGTTCTGTGGAGGTAAATTTGTTCAAATACCATATGGAAGCTACAATGGGGGACATAAAATAGTATTTGACTGGGTAGATGCCAAAAAAATGAGCAGTCAATATTTGAAGATTATGAATGACAAGTTTGGGGTGAGGGGAAATAGAAGATATCATATATTAGTTGGTTTAGGCTTCAGATTGTTGACTGATGATGATGACATTAGAACATGGGCTCTGACACATGTTTATGCTAGGGAGTTGCATGTGTACATAGATGATTATGATTACTTTGACTGCAGTCATGTACATGACATAGGAGGTTGGGTAAGTCTTGAGGATGATGAAAATTCTGATACATCATCTGAGGATTACAATGATGCAGAATCTGAGGATTCTCCCTCAAATGAAGCAGATAGGTTTGATGAGTCACAAAAAGAGGATGATGGAGATGATGGAGGTGATGAAACATCTAGGGGGTCTGATAGGGATGTTATAGATAATGAATCATTTGGGGGGGTTGAGGGAGATGTTATAAGTCATGAAGCATGGGATGATATAGAGGGAGATGATGCTTTAATTGACAGTGAGTTTGAAATAGAGGAAGAGAGTAGTGAAGATGATGATGATGCATTGTTTGAGGATAATGTTGACCAATCACAAAATGAGAGTAGTGACAGTTTAAGTGGGGAAGATGATTTGGTTGATGTATCATTAGATCTTGATGAGTGTGTGCAGAGTGATAAAGAAGATTTTATGCAACAACATCCTGTGTTCAACCCTGCCATGGTGTATGACCCAATATTTGACATATGCATGATCTTTGGAACAAAAGATGAATTTAGGAAGGCTGTGACATCCCATTCCATCAAAACTAGGAGGAGTTTGAAATTTCTGAAGAATGATAGAATAAGGGTCTATGTGAGGTGTGAAACAGAGGGGTGTGAGTGGGCAATAAATGCTTTGAAAATGAAAGATGAGTGTACCTTCCAGATCAGAAAATACAATCCAAATCATTCATGTCCTCCCACCTTTCATGTTAAGAATGTTAACCCTAAATGGCTGAGTGAAAAATACCTGCAGAAGTTTCAATCTGACCCCAAAAGAAATGTCAGGGGATTTAGGGTTGATGTCATACATGAGATTAGGTGTAATGTGTCTAAGAATCAGGCTTATAGAGCTAAAAAAAGGTTATGACATTGATTGATGGAAACCCTGATGAACAATTCTCAAAATTATAGGACTATGCAGATGAGTTAAGGCAAACTAACCCTGGATCTACTGTTATTTTGGATATTGAGGAAAATAGATTCAGCAAGTTCTATGTTTGTTTTAATGATTTGAAAATTGGGTTTAAGTCAGGTTGCAGGCCTATTATTGGGGTTGATGGTTGTCATCTAAAAGGGCCTCATGGGGGTGTTCTTTTGTGTGCTGTTGGGGTAGATCCAAATAACAACCTATACCCTATTGCATACTCAGTTGTGTGTAAAGAAACAAGGGAGACATGGGATTGGTTTCTTACAGTACTTAAATATAATTTGAATATTCTGCAGCCAAATGAATATACATTCATTAGTGACAAACAGAAAGGGCTTTTGCAAGCCTTTGAGTCTGTTTTCCCTGGTGCATCTCATAGGTTTTGTGTGAGGTACTTGCATAATAACTTCAAGAATGCTGGGTTTAGAGGGCTTGCATCTAAGATATATTATGGAGGGCAGCACAAGCTAGTACAGTGGGGGAGTTTAATGTTAGGATGCAACAAATGAGGGAGTTGAATGATAAGGCAACAGATTGGTTCAATGACAAACACCCTTCACATTGGTCAAGATCTCATTTTAGTGAAAAGCCTAAATGTGATATGCTATTAAATAACATTTGTGAAACATTTAATAGCAATTGTTAGTCCAAGTGGCTACGATAATCTAGAGGGGGGGTGAATAGATTATCTCGGTTTTTCGATTTTGCCCTCTTTTTCGAATAATCAACCAAAGACGAGAATGTAAATGCGGAAATAAAACAACACTCGTCGATTTAAAGAGGTTCAACCCACCTAGGGCCTAATCCTCTACCACCCCAAAGATATCCTGGATGGATTTCAAAAGAAAAAAGATTTTATTAATTTACCAAAAATTAATACAACACCTCGAGGATTACCACAACCCTCTTACACCACCTTGAGGATTACCACAATCCTTTTACAACACCTTTGAAGATTACCACAACCTTCAAACACCTATCACCTAGATCACCCAAGTGTATTCTTACCACAAGAATACTCACAAGGATGTCTTGTGTTGAATGATGACCAAAATCAAGATTACAACTCAATAATGATTGATACAATATGAGTACAAGTGTAATCAAGAATTGAAAGCCTAGACCTCAAATTTGTCCAAGTGAAAGTGCTAAGGCTAATACAACAAGATATATGAAAGTGTTTGCTTTGTTTGCTCTTTTGCTTGTATGGAGTGTTGTATCTTGTTGCTTGAATGAAGCCTCTATTTATAGGAGAGGTCTTGGCTTGATTTCCGGACATTGGCTCCTCCTCGGGGAGTGATTTTCTGCAAAAGAAACCATATAAAATCAAGATTATAGTCAGTTAGAAATCAATCCCACAAATTAGGGAAAAGTCATGCAAAATGCAACGGATAGTTTCTTTGTCAAACATGGGGTTCGACCGGTCACAGAGATAAGATTGAAATTGAATTCTCGCGAATTTTTACACAGGGGGACCGGTCGAAGGGGGTGCGGCCGTCGCCTCACCAGTGACCGGTTTCGACGTTTTACGAAGCAGTGCGGAACAAAATCCAACTTGCGGTGTGCAGGTCGCCACGGCCGACCACACCGGCGCCCACCTGGTCGACCGGCGCCCCGCTCTTTTTTTTTTCGCCCCATTTTCTCGTTTCAAAACTCAACTCAGTGCGGGTTGCCCTATAGGGCGGCCGGTCGAGCTGAAACAAAAGTGTTGTCCAATTTTAAATCGAATATTAACTTCAAGAAATACTCCAAAAATAGTAAAAACATTTTAGATCGATCGGAAGTGTTGGGACAACATTTAGGGACATTGTTTTGGTATAAAAACTCATTTGAACAAAATCATCAAAATCATGAAAAAAACATTTATCTAACAAACTCCCCTTTTGATGATTACAAACCAAAACAATTTTCAAGAGGACGATTTGAAAAACAAAATAAATTTCCGGTTTATGAGTAAACTATCCGTTTAAAAACATTTTACAAAAGCTCCCCCTATCAACAAGCACATTAAGAAGAAATATTGCATAAGCTAGAAGCACAAGCTTTTACAAAATAAACAATAACTCCATGAGCTTAGAGGCTCCCCCTGTTACAAATACTTATTATCCATGCAAACAAGTTCATAAAACAGTCATTGGACTGAGTTTTTACAAAATAAACAATAACTCCATGAGCTTAGAGGCTCCCCCTGTTACAAATACTTATTATCCATGCAAACAAGTTCATAAAACAGTCATTGGACTGAGTTTTCTTCACAACTTATGGCCTTAATAAGCCATAGCTTGTAGCTTCTATCATGAGCTTTTATTAGCTTCTTTGAGCTAACGAGCCAATTTCCTGTTTCTCCCCCTTTGGAATCATCAAAAAGAATGTTAGGATGATAGAAACATCATAGAAGTATATCAAAGTGCGCCAAAGAAATGGTTTATCAACCATTGAGCAATTTAGGCTTAAAAACCAAGGAAAATGGGAGAAATGTATCATGAAGAGTTCATACGCTCGTTTTATTTGCCAAAACATGATCTCAATGAGTATAGAAGACTTTTGGAAGCGAGAGAATCATGTAGAAGTTGAAATTTTCATTGAAACATTTCATCGAACACATTGTGGGCGTGAAAAATAAAAAGAGTTGTATATAGCCCTTGTAAATGATCCAAGCCAAAAAATTTCATCACCAATCCACATCAAACATCATACAATACAACATAATAACTAATCTCAACAAGATCATAAGCAAAAATTATCAAGAAATATACAAGAAAGCCATAAACTCAAGGGTTCAACCCAATTGAGCAAAGTAAGGAAAATTCTTACCATTTGATCAGAAAAGATGAGCAATGATGATGATAAATATGCTATATAAGGTCCAAGATATAAATGGGATGCATAAAAATCAATTTTGAGTGACAATAGTGTGCATTTGGCAAAGGGGACGAATAATGGCAAAAAGAAGTGAAACTGTCAAATGCTGAAGACAGAACGAACTTAAACCAAAATTTAGCCTAGGGCGACCGGTCGTGGTTGAGGGCGACCGGTTGCCCTCAACCTCTTCAGCCCACTGTTTGACAAATTTTTCAAAATCCGAATTTTCAACCAAAAATCCGATTTTTCGCCCTAAGTTTTAAAACATGCAAAATGCAAACGTAGACCTCATTCAATATGCATTATGCCTAACCGAGCTCGTATTGACGCAAAAGTCTCGGAAGTTAGCGGTTTTGTAAAAATGTCCGCTAATTGATCTTGAGATGGCACAAACGATATCTCAATTTTTCGTTTTGAAACACAATCCCTTAGAAAATGATGTCGAATCTCAATATGTTTAGTACGGTTATGATGAACTGGGTTTTGAGCAATATTTATAGCGGATATATTATCACAAAAGATATGTACGTTTTCAAAAGAGCATTTGTAATCCGCTAAGGTTTGTTTCATCCAAAGAAGTTGAGTACAACAAAATGCGGCGGAAATATATTCGGCCGGCCGTTGAAAGAGAAACACGCTTTGCTTTTTTGAAAACCAAGAAACTAGGCAATCGCTAAAAATTGACATGATCCTAAGTACTTTTCCGATCATCAATATTACCCGCATAGTCCGAATCACTATAACCTTTAAGAGAAAAGATTTCATTCTTTGGATAAAATAAACCATATTGAATAGTGCCTTTCAAATATCGAAAAATCCGTTTAACGGCACTCATATGAGATTCTTTTGGATTGCTTTGAAAACGAGCACATAGGCATACGGCATGAAGAATGTCTGGTCTACTAGCGGTTAAATAAAGTAAACTACCAATCATACCTCGATACTTGGATTCATCAACCGTCTTGCCTTTTTCATCTTTGTCAATTTTGACATTGGTTGCCATAAGTCGAGACGGTTCTTCCTTCTTCAATGCCGAACTTCTTCAAAAGTTCTTTTGTATACTTTGATTGCGAAATATAAATACCTTCTTGGCATTGCTTAATTTGAAGTCCAAGGAAGAAGTTTAGCTCCCCATCATACTCATCTCGAATTCACCTTGCATTAACTTGGAGAATTTCTTGCACAAAGATTCATTAGTAGCACCAAAGATAATATCATCAACATAAATTTGCACAAGTAAACAATCTTGCCCTTTTTCAAAAACAAAGAGTGTAGTATCAACTTTACCTCTTGTAAAACCATTTTGCAAAAGAAAAGAGCTAAGTCTATCATACCATGCACGGTGCTTGTTTTAAACCATACAAAGCCTTTTTAAGTTTATAAACATCATTAGGCCTAGAAAAATTTTCAAACCCCGGAGGTTGTTTTACATAGACTTCTTCTTGAATAATACCATTTAAGAAAGCGGATTTAACATCCATTTGGTAAAGTTTGAAATTTTTGAAACAAGAATAGGCAAGTAAAATACGAATAGCTTCTAAACGTGCTACGGTGCAAAAGTTTCATCATAGTCAATACCTTCTTCTTGACAATACCCTTGAGCTACTAACCTTGCCTTATTTCGAACAATGTTGCCTTGATCATCAAGTTTGTTCCGGAATACCCATTTTGTACCAATAATTGTTTGAGATGGAGGACAAGGTACTAATTCCCATACATCATTTCTTTCAAATTGATTCAACTCCTCTTGCATTTCCAAAAACCAATCTTCATCCTCAATAGCTTCCTTAGCATTTTTAGGCTCTTTTTGAGATATAAGAGCTTTCTCGCAAAATTCCTTCGAGTCATTACTTTATCAAGGGGATCACCAATAATAAGATCTTTTGGGTGATCTCCTTAAATTTCAATGCTACGGGAAGATTCAAGTATCACCCCTATCTTCTTGAGGAACATTTGAACTTGAAGGTTGATCATATGAAATAGAAGGTTTATCATTATGAGCATCACTTTGAACAATAGGTTCAACAATATCCTCTTCATCACTATCGTCATTAGGTATTCTTTCAACACCCGAGGCTTCATTAAATTTGACATGAATAGATTCTTCAACAACCATGCTAGTCTTGTTGTAAACCCGATATGATTTGCTCTTGGTTGAATACCCCATAAATATTCCTTCATCGGCCTTAGGATCAAGTTTGTCCAATTGATCCTTAGTATTTAAAATAAAGCACTTACATCCAAAATTTTGAAGTAACTAATATTTGGAGTTCTTCCTTTCCAAAGCTCATATGGAGTTTTATTCATTTTAGGACGAATATAAACTCGATTAGTGACATAGCAAGCGGTACTTACGGCTTCGCCCAAAAATATTTTGGAAGAGAAAATTCATTGAGCATGGACCGACTCATTTCTTGTAGCGTCCGATTCTTCCTTTCGGCTACACCATTTTGTTGAGGTGTCCTTGGAGCCGAAAAATTGTGCGTATATCCCTTGGTTTCACAAAAGACTCTAAACTCACCGTCAAATTCTCCGCCTCGATCACTTGAATAGTTTTAATAGTATCTTCCTTTTCATTCTCAATGCGTCTACACAACTTAACAAACTCATTAACGGCATCGCTTTTATTTGCAAGAAAAAGAGCCCAAGTGTATCTAGAAAAATCATCGACAATAACGAAAGTGTAATGTTTTCCACTTAGACTAGCCGTACCAATATCCCCATACAAATCAAGGTGAAGCAATTGTAGGGGTTTGGTAGTGGAAATTTCATTTTTGGGCTTAAAACTACTCTTAACTAATTTGTTCTTTTGACAAGTGTCACATAAGCCAAGATTTTCAAAATTCAATTTGGGTAGTCCTTTTACATGTTGGTTTTTGTAAATATTTTTCAAATTCTTGTATCCAACATGTCCGAGTCGCCTATGCCATAAACTCGTTAAATCATTATTGGCGACAAGACAAGAAACATTTTGACTAACCAAATCACTAGTACAAATTTTGTAAAGATTGCCTTTTCTATTTGCTTCACAAATAATATTACCATTTTTAAGAATAAGGCATTTTTCTTTATTAAAAGAAACATCATAATTTGAATCACAAAGTTGGCTAACACTTATCAAATTAAACTTAAGCCCTTCTACTAAAAGAACATTACAAAGAGAAAAGAAGAGTTACCAATTTCTCCATTTCCAAGAATTTTTCCTTTGCCATTGCCGAACATGACCATACCTCTTCTTGGAGCTTGATGTTGGTAAAAAGCTCTCTCTCCCGGTCATATGGCGTGAACATCCGCTGTCCACGAGCCATTTCGAATCCTCCATGGTTGTTATAGCCCCTATTACCTACAAAATCATTTCTTTTAGGTACCCTATAATTTTGGGGTCCATGGGGTTAGTTTTGAGACCTTTGGGTCTCCAAATATAACTAGAGCTATTTCTCAATTTGCAATTATTAGCATAATGTCCAATTTTGCCACAATAAAAACAAGTAGGAGTATGAGAGCTACTAGCACGTATGAAAGTCGGACCTTGGTTATTTTTCTTAAAGACTTTTTGAAATGGTTTGTAACCAAGTCCTTGTTTTGAATGCTCACCTCTTTGTGCATCTAAAATTTTAGTAACCTTATCCGTGCTTAAATTAAAATGATGCACATCCTTTTTCAAATTATCAATATCATTAGTGAGCATTTGTTTCTCGGTTTCAAGAGTTTGAATTTTAGTAAGGGTAATAGCATGAACATGATCAAGAGTCTCATAAGATGTAAATAATTTATCCTTTTCTATTTTAAGCTCTTTATGCTCCTTCTTTAAACTCTTGTATTTAACAATTAATTTTTGAAATTCATTTTGCAACTCATCAAAATCACATTGCAATTCATCAACTAAGGAGGAGGTAGAGAGGAGTTAGAGCGTACCTCATTATTTTCATCGTCCATAGCCATAAGACCATGTTCGGTTTCACCTTCCTCGTCGGATGTCTCGAGTAGCTCATCCCAAGTTTTGACATCCGCATTTAGAGCCTTCTTTTTCGGAAAAAGCTTCTTTTTCTTTTGTTCCTCCTCATTGAGTTTTGGGCAATCGGCTATGAAGTGCCCTAAGCTTTCCGCACTTAAAGCAAGCATTATCTCTTGGTTTTCTTGCTTTATTTTTATTCACAAATTTTGCAAATTTTCGAACAAGTGCGGCCGTCTCCTCCTCATCATCATCATTATCATAGTATGCATTATTAGAAGAGGAAGCAAGACCTTTAGGAATATTTTGCATACCCGATTGATTGATGGTTGGTTTGGTATTTTTCCTCTCCTCGAGATAGACTTCATAGATGAGGAGGTTCCCGATGAGCTCGTCAAACTTGAGTGTCTCAAGATTTTGTGCTTCCGTGATTGCTTTGTCACCTTTTCGGACCATGAGCCAGGAAGAGCATTCAATACCTTAGTCACTTTGTCTTCTTCGGAGATGACTTTACCGAGGGCCACAAGAGGATTGACAATGTTGTCAAGCCTTTCCACCATCTTGGAGATGCTTTCACCATCATACATGTTAAAGTTTTCAAAGTCTTTAACAAGCATGGTCTTTCTAGCTTGCTTGACCTTCTTTGTCCCTTCATATATAGTCTCCAATTTTTCCCAAACCTCATGTGCCGACCTTATGCCTCGTATGCGATTGTACTCGGTGGCGGTAAGTGAGCAATGCAAAATATTTAAGGCCTTACCGTTTAGAGAAAAGCCTTCTTATCATTTTCATCGAACTCCTTGAAAGGTTTAGGAGTCGAGGTGCCATCCTCCATTTTTTTCGTTGGTTGATCAACTCCTTCAATAACCACATTCCATATGTCAAATCCGCACCCTTGTAGAAAGCACTCCATACGGTCTTTCCAAAATGCGTAGTTGTTGGCGTCGAACAATGGTGGCTTGTTGGTGGAGGCGCCGGTGGTGAGATAAGCGTCATTCGTAGCCATGGATCTTTCCTCTTTACTCGAACGAGCTAGCCAAAGAGTTTGGCTCGATACCACTTGTTAGTCCAAGTGGCTACGATAATCTAGAGGGGGTGAATAGATTATCTCGGTTTTTCAGATTTTGCCCTCTTTTTGAATAATCAACCAAAGACGAGAATGTAAATGCGAAATAAAACAACACTCGTCGATTTAAAGAGGTTCAACCCACCTAGGGCCTAATCCTCTACCACCCCAAAGATATCCTGGGATGGATTTCAAAAGAAAAAAAGATTTTATTAATTTACCAAAAATTAATACAACACCTTGAGGATTACCACAACCCTCTTACACCACCTTGAGGATTACCACAATCCTTTTACAACACCTTTGAAGATTACCACAACCTTCAAACACCTATCACCTAGATCACCCAAGTGTATTCTTACCACAAGAATACTCACAAGGATGTCTTGTGTTGAATGATGACCAAAATCAAGATTACAACTCAATAATGATTGATACAATATGAGTACAAGTGTAATCAAGAATTGAAAGCCTAGACCTCAAATTTGTGCAAGTGAAAGTGCTAAGGCTAATACAACAAGATATATGAAAGTGTTTGCTTTGTTTGCTCTTTGCTTGTATGGAGTGTTGTATCTTGTTGCTTGAATGAAGCCTCTATTTATAGGAGAGGTCTTGGCTTGATTTCCGGACATTGGCTCCTCCTCGGGGAGTGATTTTCTCAAAAGAAACCATATAAAATCAAGATTATAGTCATAGAAATCAATCCCACAAATTAGGGAAAAGTCATGCAAAAATGCAACGGATAGTTTCTTCATCAAACATGGGTTCGACCGGTCGCGCAGAGATAAGATTGAAATTGAATTCTCGCGAATTTTTACACAGGGGACCGGTCGAAGGGGGTGCGACCGGTCGCCTCACCGGACTATGACCGGTTGCCGCCAGCGTTTTTACGAAATAGAGAAGTCCGGAACAAAAATCCAACTTGCGTGCAGTCGCCCGGTGGCCGACCACACCGGTTGCCCACCTGGTCGACCGGTCGCCCGCTTTTTTTTTCTTACGTCCCATTTTCTGTTTCAAAACTCAACTCAGTGCGGGTTGCCCTATAGGCACCTGGTCGAGCTGAAACAAAAGTGTTGTCCAATTTTAAATCGAATATTAACTTCAAGAAATACTCCAAAAAATAGTAAAAACATTTTAGATCGATCGGAAGTGTTGGGACAACATTTAGGGACATTGTTTTGGTATAAAAACTCATTTGAACAAAATCATCAAAATCATGAAAAAAACATTTATCTAACAACAATATCCTTGAAGCAAGAGAGAAACCAATCATAACAATGGCTGAGTGGATAAGAGAGCATTTAATGCAAAGATTACAGAGAAATAGAGACAAGGCTGAGGCTAAGTGGAAAGGAAAGATATGTCCTAAGATAAAACCGATTCTTCAGAAGCATGCAAGCAAATTGGTTGACTGTGACCCAATAAAGAGTGATGATCTACACTACCAAACCAATTGCAGTGATAATACCCAATACACAGTTGACTTAGAAAAATGGATATGCACTTGCAGAATGTGGAGTCTTAGTGGCATCCCTTGCAAACATGCCATTTGTGCCATAGTTGACCAAAAGAAAGACCCAGAGGATTTTGTGCATTCATTCTACAGTGTTGAGATTTACAAACAGGTTTACAAACCTGCTATTCTGGGGATAAGTGGAGAGAGAGAGTGGAGGCAGACTCTTTTTATCCCACCTTTGCCTCCCAACTTTGGTAGGAGTGTGGGCAGGCCTGCAAGAGCAAGGAGATTGGAACCTGGTGAACTTCCCAATAAGCAAAAAAAAAAAAAAAGAAAGAGAACAATTGCTTGAAGATGAAAAGACAACAAAAAACAGTCAAGTGCAGAAAATATGGGGTGTCAGGCCACAATGCCCAAACATGTACAAAGAGAGATATTCATCAAGCCAGTCAATTCACTAATGTTGTAAGTGATTTTCAGTTATAAGTAATTTTTAATACTATAGTGTATAATTTTCATTCTCTTTGTCATTAGGTTGAAGAAGATGTCACTAATCAGAAATTAAAGCCAAAGAGAAAAAGGGCTGCAAAAGAATCTCTTGTGTCTAATGCATCTCAACCACATGTATGTATATTTTGTAATTTTCAATGTTACATGTATATGTTATCTGTTTCAGCTTTATAATATAGATTTGGCTTCATGTGTGCAGGATTTAACCGATGGTGATGAATGTCTTACACAAGAGAAGAGGCCTACAATTTTACCTCCAGCACCCAATGATGCAGTCACAAGTGAGCAGGATACTCATGTTGTTGCAGATGAGGCCAGTCAAGTTTGTCCTGTTTCTCAACCACCTACCATGCCAACAGTTGGTCCAACAGTCTTTGAGCAGCTTCAAATGCTAAATGAGCCCCAACCATTCAATCCTGAACACTTCACATCAAGAAGCAGGCTTTACATGTCATCTAGGAGTGATACTGCAGCAGTGTTTAGCCTCTCCCAGCCAGGTCAAACAATCAAGAAGATAAAAGAGGAAAAAGGGAAGAAGAAAGTTGCATAGAGGGCTGATGTTGCACTCTTGTTTTGTTGAAACCTGATTTATACTTTGCTGGAACATGATTTTGAATGTTTTGGTCATGTGCACTTATATTTTAGATGTTTCTGTCAATCTTTTTGTAGACTTTAAATTGGCAGAAATGTGGTTTAGATGTGCACACTGAATGTTTTAGATGAATTGCTATTTTTGTATTGGCTAAAAATTGTTGAAATGACACATATGGAGCTTTTATGAAATTTGCAAGGTTCCTTTAAATCTCCCAGTGTCATGTTTCATTGTTGAATTACTATTTTTGTGTTTAAATTGTTGAATTGTTGAGTTGCTGAATTGCTTATTCCCAGTATCATGTTTCAATCTCCAAATTGCTGGCACATAATATTCCCAGTTGTTTCAATCTCCAAATTGCTAGACAACAATACATTACATATTACATATAACATTGCATCAAATAACAAAGGTCCAACATTTCATAACATAAGAGAGGTTCTACATTGCAAAATACAGAGGTTCAAAATAAACAAGGTTAACATAATATAACAATACTTCTGGACTAATGTCACTAAAATACAACTTCATTTCATCCAATCATTTTCATTCCCAACTCTTCAAAACAACGTGAACCAGATGACTTAGTTGAGGAAATCCACCAAACACTGCCACAAAACACAGAAATCATCACCACTATCAGCAACCTTAGAACCATTGCCAATTTCTTGTTGCCTTCTTTCAGAATCATAATGTCAGCTTGCAGCTTCTTGTTATCATCATCCAATGCATTCAACTTCTTTAGCAAACCAGGTATTATGATTCTTGATCTGGGGCACATTGGGGGATCCTTCCAATCAAAGTATCTACAACCTCCTCTCTAAAAATCCAAAGCAAATAATCACAACAAATATTTCAGTCCAAAATTACAGAAAAATTGAATTTTTATAAAAGTTGAAATTTACAGAAAATTTGAAATTTCACTAAAACAGGGCAGATTATGGATCTAGGGCACATTGGAAGCTCCAAAATATTCCACCCCAAAATTCAAACACAACAATCTCAGAAAAAGTGGATTTTTTCCCCAACAAAAAACACCCATCCATACAATACTTTTATAAGCAAAAATCATTTCAAAACACTTACTTCATAATTCAGACAAGATTGAAATCTCCTCCCTGGATTCTGCTTTGTCCAAGACGTACGTATAACAACCCTTCTACCACAGAAGCAATGAGCATACCCGGTTTCGTGAGTAGCTTCAGACATTGATTTTTCTTTTGTTCTTCACAAGGAGAAGTTATGAAGTTTCCTGTGAGTTTTTGTCGAACAGGTTAGGGTTAGGATTCTTGTGCAATCAATTTGGGAATTTAATTGCTGGGTTGGGTTAGGTAGGAAGAGTAAAGTTAATTTCCTCCATTTTTATTGTGATGTGGCTTATTAATTGACATGTCATTATTATAGAGAGAAAAAAATATAAATTGATTAAATAATATCCAACTCACCCAAAAGTGGCCGGATTTTGAGTCACGTGATAGGCACGTGCCATTTTCCGGCACCAATTTGAGATTCCGGTGAAAATAGGACCAAATGCGGAACATTTTATTAGTAACAGGTGTTTTATGAAAACCGTTTATTTTAGAGGACTACTATCGGTCACCCCCTAAAGTAACAGAACCAAATCTGCAATTTTGCCATCCCAATATAATGGGGAAAATAAATAAGTAAAAAGAAATGCAAATGAAATAAGTTAGAGAAAGTTTGGGAAAATTACAATATTAGTCATGCATACAATTGTTGCATTACTAATTGTATAACTTTTGAAGTCGTGATTTTAGTTGAGTGAAAATTTTACCCCCAACAAAAATAATAATTTTATTCCGATGCTTTTTGGTTGTGGCAAATTCGGTTTTATTAACCAAAGTAATTAATTTTGCCAAATAATTGTTATCTTTGATTTTACTTGATTCGTTATTCTAAAATATATCCCCGCATTAGGTAATTTATATTATAAATTATAAACAATCCAATTCATAAGTAAATAAAAAATAGACTATTATACTATTTTCTACTCAATCTTAGATATATTGAAATATTAAATAGCCCAACATGACCAAATTTTTATCAAATTAAAATTTATAAGACCAGAATGAGTTAATTCCATTTTTGGTACCCGTTTTTTTTAGTATATCATTTTTAGCAGGGGCCTCCCTGGCCCCCCGTGCACCAAATTTTTTTTTTGTCACATTTTTTCTGTGGAAAAAAAATGAAAAAAAAAATTGTATGTATTTTTTTAGGGGTATTTAAATAACTATTGCCATTTAAAAAGCAATTTAACAAAATACCGCAAAAAAAAAATTCGAAATTAGGTGAAAACAACTATACTGAACGCCGTTTTTTTACGGGTTTTTACGATCCGGTTTTATTTTTTTAATTCTTTAGAAAACAGAGGTTGGAACTCTGTTTTCTAATCAACTTTTTTTTAAAAAAAATTTAATATTGAAAACAGAGATACAATCTCTGTTTTCAGGTTTTTTTTTTTTTAATTTTCGAATATTTTTGTAAAAATCACTAAAATGCATACACCATTTTCCTAATATAAAATAGCAAATTCATTACAACCCTTTACATAACAAACCCTAGAAGCCGATTACAAAATGTAAAAACATAATTAAATGACATAATTTAAAAACAACTGAAAATCACAAAATTTAAAATCGTACTAGAACTGGAATATTAAACATCATTCATGGCGTGAAGAACTTCCTTGCTCAAAATTATCTCCAAACTTAGGTTTTGGTGGCAAGTAACGCGGAGGGTGAGCCGGAAAATTGCTTGAGCATTGTGTCTCTCGGGTCCGGTTTCTTGAAAAGTGTTTCCAGTTTGTCAAATAAAGGTTCTCCCTCTAACATATAAGCATCTGGAGTAACGATTTCATCAACCTAGAAAAACAAAAAAATATGAGTCGCTAAATTTACGTAGAACAAAGACTGAATATTATACAGTAGATTAACATAAGAATATTTAATTTACCGCGTGCCACGAAACCCAGTCTTTTGCCGTTGCGTGCACAAAATTCAGCTTGCGATCCCAGTATACACCCGGTGTGCTCAACATTTTGGCAAACAAGGTGTAACGAGCTTGAAGATGTTTCACTCGTTGACTTACTTCTGCATATTTAAAGTTGCAATCAAATGTTCCTTTTAGAATAGCTCTAGCCGTCATTATCGAAACACTGTTGTTTTCTTCACCAACAACCCAATTCCCCTTGCTCATCTCGCTTAGAAGAGAATCGGCGAGGATGATGTCCATCGACAACGTCCATTTTTTTTTTTTTTCATTATATAATGTCTGCAATAATTAAGAATTTGGTTTTCGTGGGGGTGGTAGAGGAGACCAATTGAATTCATCCATTTGAATATGTATATGATATCAATGTAAGAAATTTATGTTATTGTGGTAGATGAGAATAGTTTCAGAAGCAATGTATATTTTGTGGTAAGTTTGAGCATGTATTTATAGACCATTTGTAAATCTGATAAAATAATTTTGACAAGACATATCATTTCAAGGCGATAAGTTAAATCGCACAAGACTTGATAACCGCATAAAGTGATAAGGTACAATCGACAAGACTAAACATCTGCATAAAGTGATATTTGATAAAGAGTTAATGACAAGACCTATCACCTGCAGTGATAAGACTATATCCGATAAAACTAATTAAATTAAATTACTTAATTTCATACAACCATTAATCATTGTCCAAATATTTAATTAAATTATCTAATGTCCAACCCTTTGTTCTAATGAAAATAAGTATCATAATGTCCTCCAAAGGCACCACAAGACGTCTATTCCTCTCTCTCGCCGCCTCCGTCTTCTACTCGGTGGTGGTGGAGTAACATTCTCCTCATCCGGAGTCGCGAGTCGAACGCTATCATCATGCATAGATGAAAATGACGGATCTGGAATGGGTGATGTATCATATGCACGCCGATTGGTGGCATGTCTTGGAGGCTCGGGATATGGTATGGTGTCTCGATGTCCCAAATCCAAACCAAGAAAATCTGTGAATGATTGTGTAAATGGTACTTACCTATATCCTGTAAACTGGATAGGTCCTTGTGTGTGTATCTTGGCTCGGGGACATAATAACCACTGTGTCAACCGAAAATCGATGCATAGAACTGGGACGGACCAAGATCGTCATGCATGCACAGACTGAATCGACGTGCGAAGTGGATGGACCCGTATCATCACGGTAGGAGCTGTGAATCGAAGAGCGTGGAGTGGATGGACCCGCATCATCATGCGTAGTAGCGTGAATCGGCGTGCGGTAGATGGACCCGCATCAACTTCACGCCTACGCGATGTAGACGTGAATCGCTCCGCTCTCCTTACACGTGTTCGAGACTGCTCACCGGGCGCACTTTGTGGATTAGAGACATTAGTTGCACTTCTGCGCCTGACGACACAAACGAGTGAGATCTGCTAAAGTCGATGAACAGAGATCACGAATGCAAGTAATGAATCATGATCATCGCCGGACTCCCGATACTAAGCCTTAAGCTTTCTATTGTATCGGCCTTGAAATGAAATTATAGTCAGTATGAAGATAAAACAGAAAAATACTGAGAATATGCTAATTATTATAAAGAAAAATATTTACCATATAGTCAATAACAAATTTGAAACCGACGGTCGTGGTACCCCCCGCACTTGTAAGTGGCTCGCGAGATCGGGCGGTGTGTAATATCATCAAACCATGCCATGTACCCTGGACCGGTCGTGTCACATCCACTCGATCATAGGAGCGGAGAAAATATAATGATGTCTATCATCCCACAACCTTGACATACTTGTTATGCTTGAGGGCCCAATCTGTTACTCCATGTCCTCTGCGGTCTATATCATGCAATTTTCGTTGTGAATCATTTGGTAGGGCAGGAATAAATTGAGTCATACCAAACTGCCTGGACACCCTCTCGGGCGATGCATCTCGACTACATCATAATTAATAAGTGGACATGATGATCTCCATGTAGGTGTGATACATGCCATAGGAGTCCGGTAATCTCGGGCAATTCATATCATATGGCCGCCAAATAAATGAAAATGAAAAAAATACACACAATTAAAACTAAGTGAATGATGAAAATAAAATTTAACTTGCATAAATACTAAATTACCGATTCTCAATTAATCATCAAACATATCCCTGAAGATGCGCACCGAATGACTCGCCGTGTGTGTATGGTTATAATACTGAGTCCATCTATAAAATATATTATGTGAATTATTTCTAAACATGAATTATTATATTCATTTATTAGAATGCACAAGTGGACATAATACCTCGCGCCATATGTGGGAAGTGGCAGATCAACATTTAAATCGATTTGACTAATCCTACTTCGTATCCCCCTCGGCACTATACTTTTAATCCGCGACCATGCCCATATCTATTAAATATAGAAATATTTCAACATATTTGTACACATTTGAAAAAAATTAAAATACATGACAATAGTTTACCTATAACAGCTGCATTGGTCCGCCAATAATCTTGGCATCTCGTTGTGATGCACTGCATAACTCACGATATAGCCTAGCTAGAACTGCACTCCCCCAACTAAATGACGAAACCACATGAAGATCCTCCAAGTGCCTCAAATATATAGCAGGGACTGCAACCCCGTTGGAACCTGGCATCATCACACCTCCTATCAAGGTCAATGCACATGCGCGTGCATATCTCACAACAAAGTCTTCGTTTGTGTCATCATTCACCTCATTATTAGTCAAAAACCTCCCAATTGCTGATATTGACAACTTTGCACCCCTAAACTCGCATGGCGATCGCCTAAAACCAAGTAACTGGGTAACAATAGTCTTGTAATTCTTCGCCTTTGTCGGGATCCAACCCAGTAACAGGATATCCATCTATAGGAAGACCCCCATATGCATGCCACATCCTCGTAAGGTAATAGTAGCCTCCCAAACGGAAAATGGATTGTGTGTGTCTCGGGACGCCATCTCTCCACGAGTCTTTGTAATCAAATGGTTGTCAATCTCCATAGATCGACAACTATAAACACCGTGTAGACCCATTAAATGTAAATAATACACTACTCGAGGGTGCAATCCTCTTGTCTGAACTAATTTCCAAAAAGCGCCTGCACCACTCTTTTTTGACAATGTCACGTCCACACGTCCTGCTAACACATCCTCTGAACGATGTGTAGACTGGCCGAGTCAAAACATCTCTCTGCGAGGGGCCGTAAACACGAGTAGTAGGATCCATCTCGTACAAAAAGACGTATTAATAAGGGCATTACAAGACATGAACAACAAGTAAAAGTGAACATTTTAGATAATCTTGACATTAAGAAAAGCATACATAATATACATCAATGTTATAAAAAATACCATTAAGAAAGTTCTAGACTATTACAATAATCATACCATTAAGAAAGTTCTAGACTATTACAATAACCATACCATTAAGAAAGTTCTAAACTATTACATGAACATACCATTAAAGAAAGTTCTAAACTATTACATAAACATACCATTCGGAAAGTTCTAGACTATTACATAACATACTAAGACACTTGTCTAGCTCGTGCTTCTTTGCCTGGCCCGTTAACATGGCATATCCATCTCACCATGAATTCTACTAGTAACTTCACGACCACGTCTACGGCGTCTTTACATCTTATGTGTGATCTCAAAAGATGGAGGATCCCAAGATAATCTTCATCCGGCAATGGTTCAAATTTAGCATTATATGTTGCGATGTAAGATGCCATCTTTGTAATATGGATTAACAAAACCAGGATCGTTGACTCGATAATGCTGCACACCGCATCACGTGCGCACATGGTATACCATACTCCCTCCATTTTCCACAGCTGCACTCCTGGGTACTCAATTTAACAACGTTGACTCGATGTCTCCCACCAACTAAATGGCGTGTCGTAACCTGTGCAGATTGTTCACCACTATCAAACGTTTTGACCACCAAATCAATTGATTGTCTCTGTGCCTTTTCATATTGCCCGCTCGTGATCTGGCCATAATTGGTTCTTACCCAACATTCTATAACCCGATGCTTGCCTATCCATAAAATATTTGACCATTCTATGAAATGTGATCTCAACTATAGCTGTGATAGGTAGACGACGTGCACCTTTTAACATTCCATTGATCGCACTCGGAAAAATTAGTAGTCATTATACCACATCGCAATCCCCATCGTGTGCAAGTGTCCATTTAGTTGGATCATGTTGTTGAAGCCATGCATAAGCCCCCTCGTTATGTGCCTTAATTTGTTCCATCTTTAGTTCAAACTTTCTTGCATTGTACTGCACTTTTGACTTGCCACACTAAATCTTTCGATTACAACATTTTTGAATTTATTCAAGTTCGAATGAAGTGTCCGAGGCAATAGCGATGAGCACCACGAGGTGGTGAAAAGTCCGGTTCTCCCTACAGTACTGTCATTAGACCACGATGTCGATCGGAGATAATACACACTCCATCTCACACTTGCACTATGTGCGTAGAAAGCATGTGAAGAAACCATCTCCAAGAACCATATGTTTCTTCATCCACTATAGCAAAAGCAAGGGCAATATCATATTGTTAGCATCTAAACCCACGACAATCAACAACTTGTGTTTGTATTTGCAATATAGATGAGTTCCATCAACAACGATGATTTTTCGACAATGTTTGAACCCCTCGACACATGGTTTGAATGCCCAAAACACATAAAATAGGTGCGGATACCGCGCACATCCACCTCTCTATGAGCCCACTCAACAACGATCCCAGGATTCCATTTACGTAAGACACCCATGTACTTTGGTAACATTCTAACCGAACTATCCCAAGTGCCATAAACATTCTCCTTGCGTTTCAAGCCATGCCATGCCTTGTGATATGATATTTCCCATCCATATTTTTCCTTTACTGTTTGTTGGGCATGTTTGATAAAGACACCCGGATCACATTGAACACTACCCACCAACAAACGTGCAATCATATTTTTACACATATTTCGATGATCAATGGAAATCTCATTAATTAGACATGTGTGGTCACCACCATATATTGTAATCTTCCATAATCCAATTTTTGGTTTCGGTGTTGCTCGAAGACTCGATCACATACCAGGTCAGGTGTGCTATGACAACATTCAACTTTCCACAACTTTGTCTTGCTCTACAACGCGTACTCTCGTCTTGCAAACCGCACGAATAATCTTTCACACACACTTGTAGTCTTTTCTTATCCTTAAACACCATTCCTTTTTCAAGCACACCTTTCTCGGGATCGTAATATGAACGTCGGCCGGAACATCGGAAAGAATCTACGAGGGATCTCTGCATATGCCATACTAAAAAATGGAATGATAGACGAAGACGATCGACCCATCACGTAGTCATGTGCGGGCGGGGAGGAATTGAGACGTCATCCTTGTTGTGAGGTATTCTCTCGGCCTTGTTCATTATACATTTCATCAAAATCAGAAATTCTACACTATCATTATCATCGTCATTATTATCTTCGTGTTCTTCGTCACATGATTATTCAATTAACACGTTCTTGATTCACGTGGCTATCGGTGAGTGATCGGCATTCTTTCAACATCCACGTTTTCATCATGAACATTATGATCTCCCAAATTAGGTTGCACAAAACTACCCCAACATCATGTCCAACATTAGCTCTAAGATTATCTTTGCTGAACTAGCACCAACATCCTAAACATAATCACCTCCAAAGTTATCACGCCTTAACTACCCCATATCCGGAATATTTTCATCTCTTAATAAGGACACATATTGAGAATATTCGGGATTCCTTTCGATATCCGATATGGCTATATTTTGTATTTGTTCCGTTTCAACATATACATCGACAAATGGAATTTACAAATCGGATCAAAGAAAAACCATAAATTCTCGTCACTAGTTATTGGTATTAACCGTGAATGATTTAAACTATACTTAACGAACAACTTCAATCAAACTGGTTACTATCAATATTTAACCGATCGGTATAGTTTTCTAATCAATTCATCCAACTTTGTCATCCGAGACAGTCTATGAATTATATTTGGACCACGGTCATAAGATATTGTCAACCCATCTTGTACAATTTGTCCTCCAAAATATACAATAATATCTATATTTTGTGATGACATGTCTGTTGAATGAATAAATAAATTAAGGGTATTAATTAACAAATATACTAACTTTTCAAATATAAACTGAAAAACAATTAATTTAAAAAAAACCATAATATAAAAACTTACCGAAAAAATATAGTCCGTGCCAAATATAGTCGATGCAATTATAAAATATGTAAAAAAATTAAAATTAGGATACAATAATTAATTTCTTAAATTTTTCCTGACCAAAAAACTTTCCAAAACCAAATTCCTAATTTCATAGGAAAATTTCCCGACAACACTCCCCCTTAATTTTTTCCTAAAAAAAAAAAGAGAACCCTATCATCAAAATTTTTTCCCAACCCCCAAAATATTATTAAAAAAAAGTACCCAAAACACAAAAACCGGCAATGGTTCAAACCATTAAAGTTAATTTTCTACACTTAAATATACTAAATGTTTACACACATAATTTCTAATTAATTTGAAAATAAAAAAAAAAGGGGAGGACCATACATTTTCTTAGGAAAGAAGGTGGAGGGATGGTGGAAAATATGGGAGGAAGAAACAAAAAGGGAGCGAATTATATTTCCCGGAAAACAAATGATGCCATCGTTTTTTTTCTCTGTCGATCGACAAAAGCGAGAAAAAATGATGGTATCATTTGTTTTTAGAAAAAATTCAAAAAAAAGTCATCGGTCAAAGACAACATCACCAACTCTGTTTTCTGCAGACATTTTGCAGAAAAAGTAGAAAACAACGATGGTGATGTTGTTTTCACCTAAGTTTGATTTTTTTTTTTTTTACGGTATTTGGTTAAATTGATTTTTAAATGGCAATAGTTATTTAAATACCCAATTTTTTTAAGGAGAAAAAATAGTTGAGCTAGGGCAAAAAAATTTGGGCTAGGGGTAACCAGTCGTCTTGCTACGTCCCTGATTTTTAGTGTCCAAAGTTTCAAAATTTACTCATTTTTGGCACGTTATGTTAGTCACCCATTAAACACTTACAATTGAACTTGGAGTAGCAGGTTTCCAGGTAAAAACCCTAATTTCCCGGTTGGCGTATGCTTCGTGGTGTCTCCGACGCCGATTCCGGTGGCCCAAGTATCATACCATCGGTCATTCTGAATGTATCCACAAACCCTATGATCCCCAGTGGTCAATTTCACGTTTTGACGTCTCCGGTGCCAATTAATAATAACTCGAAAAACCCAAAGTTCATTAAAATCTAAATTCCATCCAAGATACTTCTCCAAATCCAAAATTGAGCATACCATCGTCTTCCTATCTTAAGGCGCACAAAGCCCACTCCTCAATCGATCTGATTTGCCACTGAACCAACAACGCACAAAATGGGATCTTAAAATCGATTTCCAACTTTTAGTGGCCCGTTTCTCAATGTTGCCAGCAGAATTGGCCTCCGGCCAAGAAGACAAAGTTGTTCAGAGTTTAATTTCGAGTCAGGATGCACTACCCTTGTCCAACAGTGCTCAGACGTCGACGGTCACTATTTACCATCACTTGCTATACTAGGTCGTCCGTTAGTTTTTAACAGTTGACTAAGGGAACGTGCTAAAAATGAGTGAATTTTGAAACGTTAGGTACTAATAATGATATGCCCAAAAAAGCGGATAGCAAAAGTGAAAACCACTAATACTTTGGGTACCAAAAATGAATTTATCTCATATCATAATTGCACAAATTTAAAATTTATAAGACCAAATTTGAGAAGAAAAAAAACATACAGGACAATAATGGAACTGCCCTATAGGTACAACACTAATTTTGCATTTTCCCCAAAAATTTCAGAGACATATTTCCTATCAAAGAGACTTTGCTACTGTAAAAACAAGAAAACCCTTTTTAAGTGGTCCTTTGAATCATATCACTTTGTTCAAAATTTTCTAAACCCACCATTGAAAACTCTGTTCAACTGCTGTCAAAAGCAGAGGATCAATTTATATACTGTCAAGCATATTTTTAAGGCAGAATCATGAATGGGTCTGGAGAAATTGGAGGACTAGGTGATGTATCCATGGCGGTTTCCGGCGAGCAGCACCACCAGCTCAAGGCGGAGATCGCCACCCACCCTCTGTACGAGCAGCTCCTGTCAGCACACGTGGCCTGCCTGCGTGTGGCCACGCCTATTGATCAACTTCCGATTATTGATGCTCAGTTATCTCAGTCTCACAATTTCTTGCGCTTTTATGCCCAAAACAACACTCTTTCACTCTCTCAACAACAAAGGCAAGAACTTGATAACTTCTTGGTAGGTTTAATTTTCTGCTCTGTTTTTGTCTCTTTTCTGAAAAAACCCTCTTTTTTTTTCAATCTTTTTTTTTGTGGGTTTCATTTGTTGTTATAGTTTGTGGGTTTTTCATTTTTGTCATCTTTCTTGTGAATTTGAATTTATTGTGTGTGTATTTATGTGTATGATATACAGGGGCAGTATTTGGTGGTTTTGTGGTCATTTAGAGAGCAGCTGCATCAACATGTCAGAGTCCATGCTGTTGAAGCAGTGATGGCCTGCCGTGAAATTGAGCACAACCTTCAATCACTCACTGGTAAAAAAATAAATAGGGATAATTACAAAAACACCCTTGAGGTCTGGGCTAATTACAAAAAAAACCCAGACATGTTTCAAATTTACAAAAAAAAAACCTCAAGTTTGATATTATTATAAATGTTAGGGAGGTTTTGAATTTTTAAGGAAAAAATATAAGGCGGAATCAAGGGGTGTTCTGTAATTTTCAAAAAAGTGTGGGTTTTTTTGTAATTAGCCTGAAATTGAATCCTGGGTTTTTTTTTTCTGTAATTATCCCAAAAATGTATGCTTTTTTACCCTTTGTCTACAGATGTTGAATTCATAATATTTGTATGAAATCCAATGCTAGTGTTTCATTCTTCTTTTTTTTTTTCTTAGTTATATTTTCTTGTTTATATATTCTTTTGGTTCAATTGCAGGAGCACAAGAAACTAGCATATACATAATAGTCTTAGCTAGATACCAGTAGAGTATACAAGAAACTCAGTAATAGAGTCACTTTAACCAATTTACATTAATGCTGAACAACCAAACAAATCATTTAATGAGGTGATATGGTGTACATTCCACTTTGGTTGTGAATTTTTTTTCCTTTTAAATGATTCTATGGATATATACCTTTTTTTTTTAATAAGTTGGGAGTACTGGTTGGAGGGGATGGGATAAATTTCAAAAAAACTGAAATATACCGGGTTCGAACCCCTGTTAATACCCTTACAAAAGGTGAGCGATACCACTTGAGCTACAAGGTCGTGGTACTCTATGCCCTATGGATATATACCTTGAATGGCTAAGAAATCGATTTGGGGATTTGTAAGGTAGTGAAGTATTAACAAAAGGTGGGTATGGTGGGATCCTTTAAGGAGTAGATTATGTTGTTGGGAGATTTTTGAAGTTAGTTGGATGATGGAGGGAACAAGAAATGACAATGAACCATGAAATTAGTTAACCGATAGTTAAAAAAAAAGAACCTTGAGGTTTGACCTAATTACAGAAGAACCCGGGTATCTTTCAAAATTGCAAATATCCCTTTAAGGTATTATAAACACGTACCCCATTGAGGTTTTTGTTTTCTAACAAATACCCCCTATTGAGGGTGTAATGTTTAATATGTAATATGGAAGCAATTATCAAGGGGGTACTTGTAATTTTGAAAGATAGCTAATTTTTTTTTGTGGGTATTTTTTGTAATAAACCAAATAGTCAATCTATCACTAACAACCGATCGATGAGGACTAATAATTGGCATTTCTAGTTTTCCATATTTCGATTTTGCTTGCTTGGTTGCTTTAGAATCATGTTGAAATCCTAATTGCTCACGTCAACTAATTACTAAGAAAAGGCTAAACTTTATTCATCTAAGACTATCGATCAAATATGAAACAGTTCTTACGGATTTCGAGCTTTTACTTAGAGCATGTTTATTTAATTATTTTCTTTCTTCAGGGGCAACACTGGGTGAAGGAACAGGCACAACTATGTCCGATGACGAGGATGAGCTGCAAACGGATTTCTCGTTAGATCAATCTGGAGCTAGTGATCATGATCTGATGGGATTCGGTCCATTGCTCCCTACAGAATCAGAGAGGTCTTTAATGGAAAGGGTGAGACAGGAACTGAAAATCGAGCTTAAACAGGTAATTATTTTATCGGGGTAAAAAGTTCCAATTATCCTGCAGTTAAAAAGTTTTTAGTAGTCGTGTTCGACTGTTATGTGTAGATATGCACGATCAGCTCAAGCATTGTATGCTTATCATCTATGGTTTCTTAAGGTATGATGCAAGATTCTGTTAGCAGGGATTTAAGTCGAGAATCGAAGATGTGAGAGAGGAAATATTAAGAAAAAGAAGAGCCGGAAAATTGCCAGGTGACACTACTACCGTGCTGAAGAATTGGTGGCAGCAACATTCGAAGTGGCCTTACCCGACCGTAAGTCTAGTCTCTCGAGATAAAGATTCCTCTTTATTACCTAAAAGTAATTAACTCTGAATTGTCACACATTCATGATAATATGAATCTCTAACTGCTTCTTCCTATTTTAGCACGAGCTTGTAGCTCAAGTGGTATTGCTCGCTTTTTGAAAGGGTATTGACCGGGGTTCGAACCCGGTATCTTTTAGTTTCTTTGAAATTTATCCCCTCCCCTCCAACTAGTTGTCCCAACTTACTGAAAAAAAATGCTTCTTCCTATTGTTAGAAGAGATAATAGGCGTTAAGCTAATGCACCATCCCTTGCTATTGATTAGGGAAATTAGGTAAAATACCCCCAACAAGGGGGTATTAAGGAAACATACCCCCACTTTATTAACTAATGAAATATACCCCTTTTACTCCCCTAAAATGTCTATTTTACCCCTAACTTAAAAAAAAAATCGAAAAAAAAAAAGCAACGTGAGCATGAGTTCACTTTGGGAAATTAGGTAAAATACCCCCCAACAAGGGGGTATTAAGGAAAAATACCCCTTCATTATTAAACAATGAAATATACCCCCCTTTTCCCCCTGAAAAGTCTAAAATGCCCTTTTATTTAAAAAAAGCCAAAAAAAAGGAAAAATAATATGAATAGGCGGAAAGGGTTCATTCATTTGCCCACTACTCTCTCTCACACGTCCGACTCATCTTCTTTCATTCTTCTCATCTTCCAAACCCACCTCACGTCCGACTCTACTGCGAACTCGACTTCATTTCTTCTCTCTTCGACCCGCGAACGTCCTCACGAGCACTGTTAAACGAGTTCACTCACTCACTCGCGATTGTTCGACGCCTCGGGTTTTGAAAATCAAAGGTCATTCTTCGGTTGAAAAGGTTTGTTTTTTCATCTTCTTCTCTTATATGTATATTTTAGTTAGTTGTTTTGAAGGATTTTGGGTTTTGTTTTGAACAAAAAAAATAATAAACAGTTTAGGGTTTCGTTATATGACCGCAAACGAGATTTAACGTTAAGTGATTCGTGTTTTGTGGAGTTAATGATGTGTTTAGGTTGGAATGTGCGTGTACTTGGGTTTAATCGAACATTTTTTGTTGCCCACCTATTAGCCATGTGCTTTGCCCACATGATTGCCCACGTTGCGTTGCCACTTCGTGCCACTTCTTTCCCCACTTTGTGAGTCCGTGATGTGTTGTGTGGAGTCCGTAGAGTCTATAATGTGTTTTTAGGTTGGAATATGTATGGACTTGGGTTTTTCGAGAATTTTTAATCTTGCCCACATGATTGCCCACGTATTTGCCACTGTGATGCCGCCCACATGTATCTAACACTACTTTGTGGAGTCCGTGATGTGTTGTGTGGAGTTTATGATCATCTTCCAGAGAGTCTATAATGCGTTTTTAGGTTGGAATATGTATGGACTTGGTGTTTTCGAGAATTTTTAATCTTGCCCACATATTTGCCTTGCAGTCTGCCCACATGTATCTAACACTACTTTTCATTGTCCAGTTTAAGAAAGATGGCGCTTGTTCAAAACGAAAAGGACCAATTTGCAACGAGATTAAGTGGTCGTTGCAATCTGAATGAGGAATTAAACAAAAGATTTGGTTATTTGAGCGATAGGAATAGAGAAAGGTTCAGGCAATCTTGCTTTGGACAATTCATGGATGTACAAAAATTGAAATTTCAAGGCCAATTATATCTCCACCTTCTCTTTCGACAAGACAAGTCGATGTCATTGGACAAGATAACATTCCACTTGAACAATAAAGAGGCAGACTTTGGAGTAAATGAATTCGCATTGATCATAGGACTTGGTTTTGGGTCCAAGTCTACTATTCCATCGTCGTCGGGGATCTTCAAAAAATGCTTTAGGAGATTTAATCCCCTTTGTCTGATACATGTGGAAAACGCTTTGGAAGAATGGTCCAAGAAAGAGAAAGGGGACGGAGATATGACCCTGAAGCTGGTTGACCAACGTAAAATACGTGGCACCCTATTCTTGGCAGCTTTGGTTGTGACGGCACACAATTTGGCGACGTCTGGGATCGCCTCATATGCCCATACTTGTAATGCAGGGTGGAAGCCGTGGATGTCGAAGTTCTCACAATCATGCTTTTCTTTCGTTTCTTTTCTTTCCCAATAACCCTGTACTCGTCCGGCTATGCAGGCACGTATTTCCTTTACCAAGAAATCGAAAGCAACTCTTCCCCATGGATAAGCATTAAAAGCTTCTAGATCATCCACAAGGTGAATATACTCGTCCACAACTCTTTTGGTTTTACGGTCTCTTACAAGAAGAATACCGTATAAGAAACATAGCAAAGAGCGGCTTTCAGGGTCATATCTCCGTCCCGTTTCTCTTTCTTGGACCATTCTTCCAAAGCGTTTTCCACATTTATCAGACAAAGGGGATTAAATCTCCTAAAGCATTTTTTGAAGATCCCCGACGACGATGGAATAGTAGACTTGGACCCAAAACCAAGTCCTATGATCAATGCGAATTCATTTACTCCAAAGTCTGCCTCTTTATTGTTCAAGTGGAATGTTATCTTGTCCATGACGACATCGACTTGTCTTGTCGAAAGAGAAGGTGGAGATATAATTGGCCTTGAAATTTCAATTTTTGTACATCCATGAATTGTCCAAAGCAAGATTGCCTGAACCTTTCTCTATTCCTATCGCTCAAACAACCAAATCTTTTGTTTAATTCCTCATTCGATTGCAAACGACCACTTAATCTCGTTGCAAATTGGTCCTTTTCGTTTTGAACAAGCGCCATCTTTCTTAAACTGACAATGAAAAGTAGTGTTAGATACATGTGGGCGGCATCGCAAGGCAAATATGTGGGCAAGATTAAAAATTCTCGAAAACACCCAAGTCCATACATATTCCAACCTAAAAACGCATTATAGACTTTCTGGAAGATGATCATAAACTCCACACAACACATCACAGACTCCACAAAGTAGTGTTAGATACATGTGGAAGCATCAAGGCAAATCGTCGTGGGCAATCATGCGACAAAATTAAAAATTCTCAAAAAACCCAAGTCCATACATATTCCAACCTAAAAACATATTATGACTCCACACAACACATCACGGACTCCACAAAGTGTGGAAAGAAGTGAAGCGTGAAGTGAAGCAATCATGTGGGCAAAGCACATGGCTAATAGGTGGGCAACAAAAAAAATGTTCGATTAAACCCAGTACACGCACATTCCAACCTATACACATCATTAACTCCACAAAACATGAATCATTTAACGTTAAATCTCGTTTTGCGATCATATAACGAAACCCTAAACGATTATTATTTTTTTTTTCAAAACAAAACCCAAAATCCTTCAAAACAACTAACTAAAATATACATATAAGAGAAGAAGATGAAAAAACAAACCTTTTCAACCAAGAATGACCTTTGATTTTCAAAACCGAGACGTCGAACAATCGCAGTGACAGTGAACTCGTCGGAATAGGTGCTCGTTAGGGCGTTCGCGGGTCGAAGAGAGAAGAAATGAAGTCGAGTTCGCAGTGGTGTCGGACGTGAGGTGGGTATGGAAGAAGATGAGTCGGACGTGTGAGAGAGAGTAGTGGGCAAATGAAAGAACTCTTCTCGCCTATTCATATTCTTTTTGCTTTTTTTAAATAAAAGGGAATTTTAGACTTTTCAGGAGGAAAATGGGGTATATTTCATTGTTTAATAATGAAGGGGTATTTTTCCTTAATACCCCCTTGTTGGGGGTATTTTACCTAATTTCCCATTGATTAGTGTGACAGCTGATAATTTTTAATAGGGATAATTACGAAAACACCACTTAGGTTTGGGCTAACTACAAAAAAAATCACAGATGTTTTAAAATTACAAAAACACCCATCAAGTTTGATTTTGTCTTAAATTTAATATTTTTATAATTGTGAGGGGGGTTGTTGAAATGTTTTTTCTTGTGACGGGGGAAAATGTAAAACGGATCAAACCTCAAGGGAGTTTTTTTAATTTTCAAAAAAACTCTGTTTTTTTTTTTTATAATTGGACAGAACCTCAGGGGTTTTCTTGTAATTATTCCTTTTTTATGTATAATTTATTTTTAATAATTTGGTCAACATTAATAAACTATGCTATATAATTTATGTAAAATCCAAAAATGTCAAGGTGTTGAGGATGATGTATTAGAATTTGTAATAGAAATTACTTCCATCAACTTTTCGTTAATATATGTGTTCGTGTGCAACTACGTGCAAATTTCTAGTGAATGTCGAACGCCATCCCAGAAAATTAGCATTTGTACATTGATTTGTAAACTCACAAGTGCAATATGTGTTAATAGTAAGATAAGTCTATCGATTTTTTTAAGAATACTGATGGATGTTAGAAATCGGGCAGGAAGACGATAAGGCAAAGCTGGTAGAGCAGACAGGGTTGCAGCTGAAGCAAATAAACAACTGGTTCATCAACCAAAGAAAACGAAACTGGCAAACCGATTCACAGTCGGCTACATCTCTAAAGTCCAAGCGCAAGCGATAGAGAAACAAATCTCGGCATTTTTGGGATAATTACAAACTCCCCCCGAGGTCCGGGCTTATTACAAAAAACCCACAGTTTTTTGAAAATTGCAAACCCCCCCTTTTTCGTCATACATTTTCCCCAAAAAACATTTCAAAAACCCCCCTGACATTTATAAAAATATTAAAGTTGCCTCCTGGAATTTAAGACAGAATCAAACTTGAGGTTTTTTTTTGTAATTAGCCCAAACCTTAGGGGCATTTTTGTAATTGTCCCTACATTTTTATGTCAAAATGATCGTTAGGTGACTGAAATGAGGCAAAACGATTTGTGAAGCAAATGGGAACCGATGGTTATTAGTTAAGTGGTAGGATTTCAGCATAGGTTGCTAGAATGGCATATACATATATACGATTTATAGATTTCGTGTCTTAAGAAAACGTGCTAACGCGTTACGTCCAAGAATCAGGCTTAATTGAACTCCATTTTCACTTCTTGGTGTATCAAATGCTACTATTGTATCTACCATGAGCCATGAGCTTGTAGTTCAAGTGATATCGCTCATCCTTCGTAAGGGTGTTGATCAGGGTTCGGACATTGTATCTTTCAGTTTCTTTGAAATTTATCACCTCCCCTCCAACAACTACTCCGAACTTATTATAAAAAAAATGCTACTATTGTATCTGCAAACTTTAACATATACAATCTGTTGTGTTCTGCAATGATATTTCATACCACTTAAATACTTTTGGAGTCGATCATATCGTGTCATCTAAACTTTTGCTGTGCTATGTTTTTGTTTCATTATTTCGTTTTATATATAAAAGTTATTTGTCTCCCTAAATATTTTTAATCTCGTTACTTTTCTCTCAAATATTTTCAATTTCGCTCCCCATGCTACGAGTTTACGCATCGATCAGTCCCGCCTGAGGCATTGATACAGCAGAAGTTGAAATACATAGTGATCTAATTTCATCTTTCTGTTACATTAGTGGTATTTACTAAACCCCTATAAATTTGCTAACCACTGATCCCCATTAACCATTTTTGTATCTTGTGCAACATGTTTTCACAAGAAAATTTGTATGATGATCTTTAACTGCCTAAATTTTGATTTGCTTGTAATTAATCAAGATTTTCAAAATTTGCAATTAATTTGTAATGTGCAGACATGAGAATTCCAATTGTACAAAATATAACTTTTTTAAATAAATAGAAATATATAAAAAGAAAAGATAAAGTCATGATCACAAGTCAATTAGATAGTAAAGGGGAAATAATGCTAAACTTCAGAGAAAGAAAAAAGAAACAACAAAAGTAATTGTCATTTGTTTTTTTAGCACGTGCTCGAGTATCGTTTTGATAGTTTGATGTATCATGTGGAATGTTGGTACAGGATCCTACAACCACAATTGTCATAGGAATCAAATTAGTAAAAGACAAGCGGAGTAGTTGAGAAGTTGTCAAGCTTGCATCTTTAAAGCTTCCAATTTGTCTGCATCAACTTGAAAATCAAAGTTAAGAGGATAACTTGATGTTGGAGATGTTGAATCATGAGCTGAAGTCAAAGCCGTTTGATCACTCTCTTTTAGATTTAAACTTGATTCAATAGCATTGGAATAAACCCAATAGCTAGCGGATTATCTTGTGTCGTTGATACAGTGTGATCACTTGTAATCGTTTCAGTATACTTCTCTGTAATGAGACCCAAACTGCAATTTTTTTTCCTGTAGAGCCTCAAACAGATTGCGAGTAGAGATCTTTTGATGAAGGCGTGAAGGGCTGATATTTGATTTTATGTATATAAATAAATATATATATATATATATATTAAAAATAATACACAGGTATAGTGCGTAGAGTTCGCTAATATGCTTTAAATCCAAGCATAAGGAGATCAGATACGATTATAAAATAAACATTCCACTATCATATATGATCATATCTTCTTCATTCTATCATTTCTCGTTAACATTTCAGAGTAGGAAATTATCATCTAAAATTAATTTTATTGATTTTTTCTAATCATGTGACAAAATGTATGTATCTATATGTATCGTACTAGTTTTTATCATGTACATGTGACAATCATACAGAACTACAAATTAACATGCATAATCTATTTTCTTATATTTTATTTTTTGATCAAGTAAATAAACATGTATAATCTATTTGATCCCGCATAATCGGGTTTGTACTATAATTTTCCAACAATAACGGTGTTCCCATCACCTGGCCGCGATTTATCCTTCTCCCATATGAAATATATACAAAATAAATGCATTTTTATTTATCCACATTGTAGGAATAGGAAAAAAGGTCTGTTAAAAGATTTTTAATTGGTCTTTCTTTGAGTATTTAACCCATTTTCTATTATCATTTTCTTTGATTTACATATTGGGATTGATTTCTTGATCTGTTCTGTTTCCATTTATTCATCTTATTATTACTGAGATAAAAAAAAAAAAAAAACTCTATTTTTCTTGAATTTTCCTGCATTTTGATCACAACCCATGTACATTTTCTGTGTGAAGATTGTAAATAGTGATCATTTTGTCCATAAAGATTGAATCTTGATGACTGTTAGGGCTCAGATATGTAAGGGTTCTCTCTTTTTTTTAGGTATTTGAAAAAAAATCACTAACATGGCTCACTTAAGTTATTACAATTCAATGTATCATGAGGGCTCATACCATGGCCAAGGTGTGCAATTTGTCCCATTCAAGACATCCACTGTCTCACTAAGGATGCTTTTGTTGCATGGAAATTTAGACATTTGGGTAAAAGAAGCCAGAAACCTCCCCAATTTAGATCTCGTAGGCGATATATTTGGTAGTTTGTCCGGAAAATTACAAACAAGTGACCCTTACGTTACGATCGCGATATCCGGTGCGGTTGTAGCACGTACTTTCGTGATCAAGGACAACGAAAACCCGGTTTGGGGCCAACATTTTCATGTCCCGGTCGCACATTACGATGCGGAAGTACAATTAAATCGTCGTTAAGGACAACGATATCGTGGGGTCCGAGATAATGGGGGCGATTGGGATCCCTACAGAGCATATAGTGTCCGCGCAAGAATCGAAGGTTTTTATCCAATTCTTGGCGCGAACGGGAAATCGTGTAAGTCAGGGGCCGTTCTGAGCCTCTCGGTTCAGTATATACCGATTGAGAGAATCCCGCTTTATCACCGTGGGCGTGGGGTCCGATATTTGGAATCGGGCGTGCCCGGTGACGTATTTTCCTCTCCGAGGCGAGTGGGGCGGTGACGTTATATCAAGACGCTCATGTGTATGACGGTGCGCTACCGAATGTGCGGTTGGGTAACGGTGGGGTGTACGAAAACGGTCGTTGTTGGCGCGATGTGTATGAGGCGATATCTGAGGCTCGTCGTTTGGTTTATATCACGGGGTGGTCGGTTTATCACCTGGTCCGGCTTGTACGGGGCGATCCGTGTGTGATGAATAGTAATTTGGGGAGCTTTTGAAAGTGAAGTCTCAAGAAGGTGTGAGGGTGTTGCTGCTCGTGTGGGATGATCCGACGTCTCGAGCATTTTGGGGTATAAAAACTGTAAGAAAATTAACATCTTCTATTGTGTTTTTGTGCAAAAACGTCCGCTTTTAGAAGAAGTGATTTATTGTTAGAGATGTTAAAGTAGTTGAAAATCAGAAACATGTAGTGTTTGAAAATCGAATCAGATGTTTAGAATTAGAAGTTGAGAGTGTTTGGTGAAAAAGTTGGAAAAGTGTTTATTTGTTTATAAAAGTCAAACCATACGCAGAATCAAAATCTAAAGTACCCATCTTCCTCGCTTTTAGATTCGGAAGCGAAATGACATTTGCAAACACTAAACATTGATTTTTTTCAGTCATAAGCTGAGACGCACTTTTTTCGTGATTACAAATACTCCCTTAATCTGAATGCTCCATGTATGAAAAGCTCAATGCAGGATTATTTGGTAAATATAAGTCTGGACAACTTATAATGATCTTGCAATTGCAGACTGAATAAAAGTCTCTTTAACATTTGAATTTTTACATCCTTAATGATTTCAAAAATGTATTTGTTGTAAAATACTGACTGGTGTGATTGTCTGTAATCAACTTCTAAAAAAAAGTGATTCTAAACTTCTAGGCAGAAAAAAATAACTGTTTTTTCACCTAGAAGCTAAGAATCACTTTTTTTTTAGAGTATGGCAAAAATTTTAACTTGACGGATATTTTTCTCACTTTTGATGATGTTCAGGAAGGTGTGATGAATACTGGAGACGATGAAACACGTCGGTATTTCAAACATTCGACCGTGAAAGTGCTTCTGTGTCCACGGATCGCTGGGAAAGGTAGCTGGGCGAAAAAGCAGGTTGTGTTCAAACTATGCCTTATTTCTTGGATCGAAAACAAAATGTTCACTTATCGTTGCCTTTCGTCATTAGGAAACAGGAACGATCTACACTCACCATCAGAAAAGTGTGATTGTAGATGTAGCTGCTAGTAATAACGGTAGAAAAATCGTAGCATTTGTCGGTGGACTTGATCTGTGCAAGGGAAGATACGACACCCCACAACACCCGATATTTAGCACGTTACACACTTTTCACAAAGACGACTATCATAATCCTAATTTCACGGTACTTCCCTTTATGTCTGGCATATGATCTGTTTTTGTTCGTGCGTATTTGTTCGTTCGTTATCATTTTCATGTACGGATGTTCGATCATATCTTATTGCTGATAACATGTAATGTAGAAAGACACAAATACTAGAATGTTGTGATGTGATTCTCAAAAGGGACTAAGGGAGTGTTTGGAAACTCTAAAAAAAAAAAAATTGATACTCAGCTTCTAGGTGGGAAAAATAAAAAGTGATTCTCAGCTTCTATTCATTTGTTTGTTTTTCCTTTTATTTCCTTCTGAAAACATCATGGTACTAAATAGGGACCTACAGTGGGCTGTCCAAGAGAGCCATGGCATGATTTACATTGTAAAATCGACGGTCCAGCAGCGTATGATGTCTTAAAAAACTTCGAGGAGCGTTGGCAAAAGGCCTCAAAGCGACACGGCCCTCAGAAGCTACGAAGTTCGTATGATGATTCTTTACTCAAGATTGAAAGGATTCCAGATATAATGGGAATAGCCGAGGCAGCCACAGTAACGGAAGGCGATCCAGAGGCTTGGAACGTCCAGGTACGATAAAACTATGTAATACCGTCTTTTTATTCCGTTTTTGAGGCTAAATTTATTGCCCGGATATAGGTTTTTCGTTCCATCGACTCCAATTCTGTGAAAGGTTTCCCCAAGAATCCAAGAGAGGCCTCAGACAGGGTAAATTAATTCATATTCTTCCGTTTCTTGATCATAAAGGTCTTACATTAGGGATAATTACAAAAACACCCCTGAGGTTGGACTAATTACAAAAAAACCCAGAGATGTTTTAAAATTACAGGTTTGGTTATGTGTTAAATTTAAGGGGTAACTGAAGTATTTTTATAAATATCAGGGGGTTTTGATATGTTTTTTGGTTTATCGAGGGGGAAAATGTAAGATGGAATCAGATCTCAAGGTTTTTTCTTTGTAATTTCCAAAAATCTCTGGGGTTTTTTGTAATTAGCCCAAACCTGAGGTGTGTTTTTGTAATTATCCCATTACATTATGGGTGTAATTGACTTTGCTGCATTGAACAGAATCTGGTATGTGGGAAGAATGTACTGATAGACATGAGTATACATACGGCTTATGTAAAGGCGATCCGTTCGGCTCAACATTTCATATACATTGAGAACCAGTATTTCCTTGGGTCGTCGTACAATTGGGCTAATTTTAAGGACTTAGGTAATGAACTAAGCGAGCGTTTGCAAACTCTGAAAAAAAAAAGTGATTCCAAGCTTCTAAATGCAAACAACAACTATTTTTTCCATCTAAAAGCTGAGAATCACTTTTTCTGACACTCCCTAAATTTCGTGCTTTTAGATTCAAATGCATTTTATAACAAGACAGAATCCAAACTATTAATTATACTTTCAGGTGCGAATAATTTAATTCCGATGGAAATAGCGTTGAAGATCGCGAACAAAATCCGAGCAAGGGAGAGGTTTGCCGTATATATTCTTATTCCGATGTGGCCGGAGGGTGTTCCGACGAGCACTCCCACTCAAAGAATCCTCTTTTGGCAGGTGAGCTCTTACATTCTCATTCCAATGTTACACATTTGTTTGAAAGTTACCAATTTGTTAAGGATGTTTCCTTAAAGATCCGTAAAAGCATAAATCAAATGGAAGGGATATTACTAAGAAGAAGAACTTGAGATCTTTCCAAAGTTCATGATTGAATAATATGGCTACATTGTTGGTTTAAGATATGTTATTTGCATGTTCATGATTGAATAGTTGAAAAGGATGTAATAAAATTGGCAAAAAATTTAGGGATAATTACAAAAACACCCATGAGGTTTGGGCTAATTACAAAAAGACCCAACTGGTTTTGAAAATTACAAAAAACCCCTTGAGATGTGATTCAGTTTTAAATTTAAGGGGGTAACTGTAATATTTCCATAAATGTCAGGGGGGGTTTTAAATATTTTTCGCTTCATAAAAATGTAAGACGTAATCAAACCTCTAGGGTTTTTTTGTAATTTTCAAAAATCCCCAGGTTTATTTGTAAATAGCCGGAACCTCGGGGGTGTTTGTAATTATCCCAAAAATTTTGGGATAATTACAAAAAAATCCCAGACATGTTTTAAAATTACAAAAAAACCCTTCAGGTTTCATTCTGTCTTAAATTTAAGGGGGGAACTGTAATATTTTTGTAAATGTCAGGGGGTATTTTGAAATGTTTTCGAAAATCACCGGGATAAAATAAGACGGAATCAAACGTCAAGGTTTTTTTTTTGTAATTTTCAAAGAACTCTGGTTTTTTTTGTAATTAGCCGGAACCTCAGGGGTGTTTTTGTAATTATCCCAAAAATTTATGTTGTGAAAAAACTAACAATTCTCCACATGGCTGCAGTACAATACAATGCAAATGATGTATGAAACCATCTACAGGGCTTTAGTAGAGGCAGGGCTTGACAGAGAGCAAGAACCCCAGGATTATTTGAACTTCTTTTGCCTTGGAAATCGGGAGCCCGATTACAATGGAGTCGAATCCCCAAATACCAAAAGCTCGAACGGATGTACTCCACAAGTACGTACATTATCGACTTTGGACAAATTCTAACAGTTTCATGTTAATGTACTTCATTATATATCTTGCTTGTGACATTGTTGCACTTTTGGCTGTTATTGATCACTATCCAGGCCGCGTGTAAGAAGAGCCGACGTTTCATGATTTATGTCCACTCGAAGGGAATGATAGTGGACGATGAGTATGTGATACTCGGTTCTGCTAACATCAATCAACGCTCGTTAGAGGGAACGAGAGATACGGAAATTGCCATGGGCGCGTATCAGCCTCATTATACATGGGCAAACAAACATGCTAATCCACATGGACAGGTAAACTTTTATCATGTCAGGTTTGGCTATTTGCTTTTATGTCATAAAGATTAAGGTTTCGGTTAAATTTCACTTGTTATGATTGTATTATGCAAATGTGATCGACTCATCGTTTGGAACTATAGCAAATTCTTAATTTGCTTTTGAAGGTGTAATAATCGAGTAGAGCTGAACATTGTACTTTTCAAGCTAGTTTTAATTCTTAACGAGTTTTAGAAATTGTATTCGAGTTTGATTTGATTATTAATTGAATCGAGCTTGAGTCGAACTGAACACGAATTGAGCTCGAGGAGCTTGATATTTTTATACGTACATTATTATTTTTAGGGATAATTACAAAAGATCCTCTGAGGTTTGGGCTAATTATAAAAAAAACTAGAGATATTTTAAAATTACAAAAAGATCCCTCAGGTTTGATTTTGTCTTAAATTTAAGAGGACAACTGTAATATTTATAGAAATATCATGGAGTTTTGAAATATTTTTTGCTTATGAATGGGGAAAATGTAAGACGAAATCAAATATTAAGAGGTTTATTGCAATTTTCAAAAACCTCTTGTTTTTTTTGTAAAAAAATAGCCCGAACCTCAAGTTTTTTTTTTTTTTCAAATTGTCCCTTATTTTTTACTAATCTAGGGTTCTAGCCAAACGTTACATCTTATCAAATGAAAATACCGCCACACTTGGTTCCTTATGTTAATGAATTGAACCTAAACAAGCCTCCAACGAATCAAGTATCGAGTAGTCTGATTCATTCTTCAGTCGTATTTGCTTTAAACAAATTATCATCGGTCTCAATTCAGAACGAAAACATCTTTGACAGCATTGTTTCGTGGTCCAGATATACGGATACAGAATGTCCCTGTGGGCCGAGCACACGGGCACGTTGGAGCAATGCTTTGAGCATCCGGAGAGCCTGGAATGCGTGAGACGAGTAAGATGGATGGGTGACCTAAACTGGAAACAATTCGAGTCTTATGAGGTCACTCCAATGAGAGGCCATTTGCTCAAATACCCTGTACTTGTAGATAGAATGGGAAGAGTTATGCCTCTTCCAGGTTGTGAAACATTTCCAGATATGGGTGGCAAAATAATTGGAACCTTTACTGGGATTCAAGAAAATCTCACAATTTGATTGCTTGATTGTTATTCTTTTTTTGTTAGTTTTGGTAATTTTGATGTAGTACAGATATGTTAAGAGAGAGATGTTTGTAAATCACAGATATGTAATTTGTCCTGCCTTAATAATAGTGTAGTCTTTTCTTGTGGCTCAAGTATTTTGTCTTTGTTTGTATTGGGTGGTTTGTTTGGTACTCTGGTAGAGGTGCCTGGCCCAGAATTTGGGTCGGACTGGTCCGTAATTTTAGGTCCAAAAAACACCGGGCCTATTTGCCCCGACCCGAATGGTTCGATGGGTCGGCCCGAATTTTTTGTGCATGAAGTGTGTGTATGGGCTGGGATGGGTTGGGCCAGTCATTTATGCGGGCCGACTAAATCCGGCCGGCCCGACCAATTTTTTTGCAAAAAAATTGATGGGCTCGGGCCGGAATTGCCAGCTCTAATCCCTAGTCCATCTTATTCAAAATAAGTGACGATCTAGGAAAAAACACACATTAAGGATTGTATTAAAATATACAATACACTCTTAATTAATTACAAATGTTGCTTTGGAACAAAACTAATTTAGACATGAGTGTTAGTTGGAAAACGATACATTTAGAACTCTTTTGGGCTTCATGACTGGTCTGGAAATAATCCTAATGCTATGTTATCAGTGTGTTAGGGAAGAATGATTTGGCCCCGTAGGATAAGGATCGGGCTAGGAATTAATTCCTCATTCATTTGAAACTGGATCACACCCCTGAGATGTTATTAATTTGTACCATGTTTTCCAACCTTTTGAAATGACTCATGCCCTTAAAAAGTGTAACAAATTGATAATTTTGGTAAAATATAAATAAGGGCAATTTGGCATTTTTTGTTTAAATCACCGGTAATCAATGATCTCAAACACAATCCAGGATTATCATAAATGATAAAGGACACATAATATATACCCCCAAACAAAAGTTAACACTATACTAATACAGTCCCAACTCCCAACAGTATATCCTCAATAATCCACAATTGCTTATCATTTCTCATAGTTTCCCATCAATTTACCTAAACGAGAGTCCTTAGAGTAATTTGAGAAAAATATTTCTCACCCGCCTTGGAAATATCAAAACGTCATTATGAGCTAAAAAATATTTTGGGTAGGGTTTTCTTCTTCTTATTTATAATTGAAGGTCATTTAAGTCATTTCACCTATATAGGTGTGAACTAGACTTCATTCTTAGCAGTCCAAAAACGATTGGACCCACTATGGCCCGGCTTGAAACTCGATAAGCCCGAATAACCCGATCAAAAATATATTTAATGAGCTGGGTTGGACCACCAGAAATACAATCCGATAAAATGACTGGCTCACAACCATGTATTATATAATTTTCGGACTAGACCTTGTCTCACTTTTGAATATTTGTTATATTAATTGGTAGGATTTTAAGCGAATAACATTGAAGCAAATTAATGTGTTAAATGGTCCCTCCCAATTATTTATGGTCTTCAATTTTTAAGATTGAAAACGAGAAAAGATATTCTATATACACACACACATGTGGGTGCTCAATCATCATACATCGCTGTCCATACTTACCACACACAAAGTCCAAGTGTGCAACTACTACCTCTCCTTCTAATACTAAATACTAATATTATCTTTTTGGCCCAACTGCCAAAGTACAAGGAAACTTTCACAGATCCGATCTCGATTCTTGAAAAATTATATTGCCACTCTGTGTGTAGCTTTTCACAAACTCTTCCACCATCAAATGACTAAATTGCCCCCAATGTAAACTCATAACATTGTTCTTCCTCAAATTATTCATGATATCATGACTAGAGCTAACAAAATGAGCTTGGTCTGACCGGCCCGGTAAAAATGACCTGACTAAGCTACATTTTTTGAGGTGCGAAATGAACTGAGTCTAATCGCCCCGCCCTATTCAATCCGAAATACCTGTCCAACATAGTCACCCCAATATTTTATGTGCATTTTTATGAGTTGTGTCAGGTTGAACTCCAAAAATAGTTGTTCAATCACTATTAGGCCTGATCCGCTATTCTTCTTTGACCCGATGCCCAACCCAACCCCTTTAATAGCTCTAATCATGACCATTCCTGACTAAAAAGTGTTCATCACTTGATAAAGTTTTGGAGTATCTAACTAATTCGAGATATTTCTATAAGTTCATTAACAATTGTCAATTATACTAATTACTATGAAGAAAGTCCAACTTATTGTGTTAATAATTTAGAGAGTGTTGATTTAATAAATTACATGAAATAATATAGATAACAATAATTTTAATCAAGATCTTATTTGAACCTATTTTACATATTATTTTATTCATAATAGAATGAAAGATTCGAATTCTCAATCCAGTTAATCATGAGTCTGGTTCAACATTGGCCAACATGATCCCTTAAGGTTTAAACCATCTCCAATAGTTTACCCACATTTTAGTGCATATTTTGCACTATTTTAGTGTAAAATCTACGCTCTATCTCCAACAGTTTGTAGCTAATTCTGCACTAAATAAGAATATTCCATAATACTCTATTTTTGTGCATATTTCCATACACTAAAATCATTAATTAAAAAAAAAATAGCGCAACTATAATATTGCGCCATTTTTAGATAAAAATGTTGATATTTTCAAAATGGCGCAGTAGTGAAGTAAATTTCTGCTTCAAATTGAAGATATAAGGTAAAAATAGTATTTCAACATATTTCATCATCTCCTTCTCAAAAAAAAAAAACATATTTCATCATTTAATTTCTTAATTTAAAAGGATATTTTTGTCAATCAACACATATTTACAGACATCAAGGGGTGTGTTCATAGCCAAACAAATCTCTATATAATTTCCACCACATTCATACTGTAAATACTTGAAAACACTCCCAGCACCACTCTTCATTTCCCCTACACACAGAACACACACTGAATTCCGCCATGGGCTCATCAGACCAAGCCTTCAAGTTCCTGATCTACGGCCGCACGGGTTGGATAGGCGGGCTTCTGGGCAAGCTCTGCGAAGCCCAGAACATCGACTACGTTTACGGGTCGGGCCGGCTGGAGAATCGGGAATCCCTAGAGGCGGACATCGCCTCGGCCCGGCCCACACACGTTTTCAACGCCGCCGGCGTGACGGGCCGGCCCAACGTCGACTGGTGCGAGTCCCATAAGGTGGAGACCATCCGCACCAACGTTGTAGGCACGCTGACGCTCGCTGACGTATGCAGGGAGAAGGGTCTCGTGTTGATTAACTACGCCACGGGCTGTATTTTCGAGTACGATGCGGGGCACCCGCTCGGGTCGGGTATTGGGTTCAAGGAGGAGGACAAGCCGAATTTTATCGGATCCTTTTACTCCAAGACCAAAGCAATGGTGTGATTTCTATTTATATTTTTTATCTTTAATTTGGATCTTTTTTTTTTTTTTTTTTTGAAGTATGTTGTGATATTCTTGATGACGATGATGGAAAAAAGGATTGTGATGAAGCTACGCTAGATTGAATGATTGATTTGATGTTATCTTTTTGCTGAATTTTAGTTTTGTGTAATGTGTGTCTGTTTTGTTTGATTTGCTGATTGAAGTGTCTTTCTTAGGTAGCAAAATCTATATGTAGTTACTTAGAGATCATGGAAGAGTCTTGAAATTAATGGTGTTAAAACATGTTTATTTGGGCTGATTTTGATCTGGTCCTATGTGTAGATTACAGATCTTGCAATAGTTGAAAGTAAATTGAGTATTTTTTATGAGAAAATATTCAACATCTGCTAAATTCTGTGCTTTTACTTCAATTTAAGTGCTATGGCTCTTATGTAATTGTAGGAGATTGAATGAACATATATTATGTATTATGTTTCTGACATTTGTGATAGGATGATTAAAAGAATCAATGAAGCTAAAGATTTCTGTTTTTGGAATAGTTGGTACTAGTCTGGTTTAGGGTGGCAAATCATGTTATCGTGTCGTGTTCGTGTCACACTATCGTGTTTTCGTGTTATCTATTTTATTTGATCTTAAATATAACAATAATTGTAATTTTAACTTAATTTTCAATTTCGTGTTCCTGTCGTGTATTGTGTCGTGTCATATCGTGTCATGCTTTATCGTGTTTTTTGTCTCTGTAATCGTATTTGTAATCGTGTCGTGTTATCGTGTCGTGTCACTCGTTACCAGCCCTAGACTGGTTAGCTTGAACTGTAATATCATTCATAGTACTCATTGTGTAAGTTGAAGAGTTAAAATGGTGTGTCCTGAATCCTCTGAGTGATTTCCTTCAACTATGTTGTGTTATCAGGTCGAGGATTTGTTAAACAACTACGAGAATGTCTGCACGCTGCGAGTCAGGATGCCCATCTCTTCCGATCTTTCTAATCCTCGTAACTTCATTACAAAGATCACTCGGTACGATAAGGTGGTGGACATTCCCAACTCCATGACAATCTTAGACGAGCTTCTCCCGATATCCATCGAGATGGCGAAGAGAAATCTCACCGGAATATGGAACTTCACGAATCCTGGAGTCGTGAGCCATAATGAGATTTTGGAAATGTATCGTGAATATATCGATCCTAGCTTCACTTGGAAGAACTTCACTCTCGAGGAGCAAGCTAAGGTGATTGTTGCCCCGAGGAGTAATAACGAGCTTGACGCCACCAAATTGAAGCGGGAATTTCCCGAACTCTTGCCGATCAAGGACTCGCTCATTCAATACGTGTTCAAGCCGAATCGAAAGACTCCCGTTGCATGAAGATTAAAGATTTTGTGAGTTATCGGATGGTGTTAGTTTTTTTTTTTTTTTTATCTTTCTTCATCTGGGCTGATGAATTTTCTGCCTTGTTGTTCCTGTTACCATATTATATGCATGAGTTCCTTGTTTTTATTGAATTTTGTTGTATTAAATGTGATACTGCAATAAATGAGATGAAATGTTAAATTGATTTTGTAGTCCTTTTCTTAAGTTATATTCATTTTGTTCTGGAACTAAGTCTAGTATGCTAATCTTTCTAAAGAGACTTGCTAAATCTTTGTAATTTCATAAATTTATGATGATTCATGATTCATGATTCATCAATATGTTAGTTTATGCTGATTCACGATTCATCAATATGTTAGTTTTGTGTTACATGATTGAAAATGTAACAAACTACTAATTTTGAGTATCAACAACAATTATCATGATTAAGATTGTAAAAAAACACTGTTTTTTACATAAATACATATGATAAATCACTACAAACTCTCTTTTTTTCTTCACAAATACATATAATGTCTTCATGCTGATTTAAAGACTTCTGCTGTCTCAGCTTCCAAGTGTACAGATAATCTGCTCAAATAAAATGCATCAAACATCAAAGGTTACCAAACCTGAAAATAATATCTGGACTTTGTCTGAATTCAAGATTTTCAAACTTTGAGGACCAATTTTGCCTGGAAAATATATTCCAAGTAGTGTTCTTGGTAGGAAAGATTTGTCCTGGAACAGCTAGAAGATATATTTACATCCAAAATCCGAATAATCTGTTCAAGGGTTCGAATTGTAATGATAAAATTGCCAGTCAATTCATCCAATTTCAGGCTTTTCCACACTTTCTTGATTCTCAGAGGCCAACTTAAGCTTTAAGTATTTTCTTGTTAGTTATTGCCACTAGCAAGTTATGCTGGAATAAGGGAAAACCTTAGAGTGTGTTTGGCTAATCTTATAAAGCTCTTACAACCTTAGAATGTGTTTGGCTGAACTTATAAGCTCTTACTAATAAAACTCATCTACTTGATGGAACACAAATTTTGCTTCTGTAAATAAATTGGAAGATTTGGATTAAATTCTAATGCAATTCCTCTGGAATAAAAGATCATAACATGCCTTATTTCAGCAGTTTTGTGCTGTAAAATTTACATTACTGTCATATTACATATGACTTGACCTTGTCTTCTTGTCCAAGGATGAATCCATGTTATTTCTGATGATTATTAACCAGGAAATATTAACTTAACGTGCGATCTCAATTATCGTCAACGCTTGATCATTGAATTACTAATACCTAATGAATCCACTCCTGTTCTCCTTGAATGAGCCCTGTAACTTAGGTTTATTTTCTAACACGGAGTTAGAAACCTCCGAATCAGTGTAAGGAGCACCTGGGAAATAATTATACACCACAAGCGGCGTTCTGACAGAATGACTACCATCATTCCATGTTATCGTCCCTGACATAATCGGCTGCTGTGTAATAGCAGGTCCAGTGACCTTCACTGTAAAGTCTTCGCCTCACCAACAGCCGAAAATGTAAGGACCGATGGTTCGACATCAACACTAATTATTAGCGGCAGGTACAGGGTGGCAGTGTAAGTCGAATTTGGTGGGCCCACATTTGTCACCGTTCTTGTGAATGTGCCCATAATCTGCTGCCCGTCTTCCACATACAGCGAAAACGATGGGTAGTTAAGATCCCAAGCTCTTCCGGGTGATATATTTGCACAGGTGCTGTTATCTCCTGTGACTAGTTGTAGAGTAGTAGTGTTATAGCCCTGCTTGCAGAGGAAATTGATGTAATCTGTTTCAGATGCATCGAAAATTAGCCCTGGATCTAATGCAGCAGCAGGGTTGATGTGTCCAGAGCCGTCGAGAATTCAAGGTCGTTGTGTCTCGTTGGATCCATAACATGAGCTGATTAAAGAAACAGCATTACAAAACAGATTTTCGTTTTTTACATTTAATTTATAATTGTGTGATTCGGTATTATTTATAACCTGTTGTCATGATTGCGGATTTGATGGCAGCAGGGGACCAATCAGGGTGACCGGCTTTAACGTAGGCAGCCGGCGCTGGCGTGGGGGCAAGCCATGGATGTGCCCGAAATTACATTGTAGTATAGGCTCCTCGTATCTTTGTAAGAGATCGATGGTGGTGCGAGTGGAGACCAACCAGCAAGAATATCGACGCCAGGGGCAGAAATATCAGGCTAGGTCATCAGTGAAATGGTACGGTTAGATAAAATAAGCTGACATGAGTTGCAAACACTTAAAAAAAAAAGTGCTTTCAGTTTTTGTGTTTTCAGATGCAAACTTCTGCTTCTACATAATTTAATCAGAATCTAAAAAAAGAGGATGATGGTTGCTTTAGATTTCTAATTCTGCTTCGGTTTGACTTTTACGCATAAATAAAGCACTTCTGTCCACCTAACATTGTTTTTAACTTATTCAACTTTTTAGCTTCTATTTGCAAACACTATCATCTCAATATTTTTCGCTTATGCTGCAATAAATCACTTCCTCTAAAGCAAAAGCTTTTGCAAACACTTCCTACAAATATTTGGTGAAGAAAATATTGATCACCTTGAGAATGTCGGGGCTAATAGGATTTGGCCCTCTTGAAGAAAACGAAACCACCATAGGTGCCATGGCATCTTTCCAGGTCTCGCCGACCAAAATGGTGGCCACAGGGTTTCTGAAAATGGATAAACCATAAATTTCAAGAATAGGGATGGAAACAACACTACCGATGATTCTTTAGAAGCAATGACGGAATTATAATTTCTTACTTTGTGGATCATATATATTCCATAACTTTTTTGCTATCTTCTGGATTTATCAGTGTTGCAGGTACTGGATAGCTGAAGGCGTAAGCAGGATTTACGATCGTCGAATCAAAGATAACGATTCCAATGCCGTTAGCCTGAGTAATGAACAAACCGTCCTGCAGACCGTCACAAAGTACTATTTTCCCAGCCAACATGTCAAGATTCATAGCATCTTCTTCGCAGTATTGTGTATAATCTGTCGTGGAACCATAGGTATAGTTTACAGCATCTCCTCCCCAGATTAACGGATAGGAAGTTCCGTTCAGATCGAAGGTATTAATGGAGATTCCCTTCATTTTGGAGATAAGTTTATTAGATAGGTAATTATAAATATGAAGTGTTAATTACATAAAGTACTCTTGTGGTTTAGTTTAATTAAAAAAACCCATTATTTTTCATAATTATAAATTGCACCCTTAAGAAGGGAATATTTGTTAAGTAAATAAAGACCTCCACGAGGTGTTTCCAATACCTTAAGACGTATTTGTAATTTTGAAAGATAACTGGGTATTTTTATAAGGGATAGTTAGAGTTGTCAATTTCGATCCAATTCGGTGAAAAGAACGGGTTAGGCTATGTTTTTTGGAGGCTCGAAATGAACCAGGCCTATTTGGCCTGAAAAATTGGGTCAGCCCGGTTGGCTCAAATTTTATAGTGTATTTTCATGGACTGGGCTCCAAACATGACGGCTGCTCACTATTTGGCACCACATTTGACAACTCTAGGGATAGTTGCATTTTTCCCACCAAACTATCGAGTGTAGCACTTTGCTACTAAACTTTAGAAAACTTTATTTTGCATGCCTAACTTTGAACATTTTGCATTTCACCTCATGGGAGCTGACTTGGACCTATCATGAATTGACACATACCAACTTTTGGTTGGTTCATGTTCATGGGATAAGCTGCAATGAACTATAGTTAAGTGGGAAAAGTGCAAAAAACGCTATAGTTTGGAGGGCAAAGTGCAATTAGCCCTTTTTGTAATTAAGCCAAACTTTAGGGGTAGCTTTGTAATTATCTCAAAGAACAAATATGAACTCTAATGATGATTTAAGACCAATTTCAGACTTACTGTCAAGATTTGCCCATTGCCAAGTGCCAAGTTGGCAACAAATTTCCTGTCAATAGTGCTAGCAGCAACTGTCATAGTCAAGGTGCAAAATTGGAGACAGTAACTGGCTCAGGCCCTGAGTTTCCAGCTGAGCATGATGTTAAAATCCCATGTTTCATGGCATGGAAAGATCCAATTGCAATAGGGTCATCAAAATAGTCTGAAGGAAATGAAGATCCCAAGGACACTGATATAACATCAACTCCATCTGCGATCGCGTCGTGAAGCCTTTAAGGATGTCTGCTAGACCACATCCTGATTCCCAGCAGACTTTGTACACTGCAATTCTTGCATTAGGCACTCCACCTCTTGCCACGCCCTCGGCTAGACCTAAGAAGCTCGTCCCGGGAAGCTCTGCACCGGCTATTGTTGAGGCCGTGTGAGTACCGTGTCATTCGTGTCTCTTGGAGATGGGATGTCCTTGTGATCGAAATCGTTCGCTATTGTAGTAACGCGCGCCGATAAGCTTGCTGTGGACGTGAAACGATAGAAGATTCCATTAGATATACGAAAGACGATTATTACAAAAACTACCCTTGAGGTTTAACCTAATTACGAAAAAACTCAGTTATCTTTGAAAATTAGAAATACTACCTTGACATTTGTTTATGCTTTACAAATTGCACCCTCAAGAGTTAAGAGGAGTGTAGTTGTTAGGTAAATACAAATTTCAAGCGGTATTTGTAACAATTTAAGGGTATCTTAACAAGGACGGAGCCGAAAAAAAAAGTTTAGGAGGGCGAGATTTACTTTTATAAAAACTAGTAGATCTTGTATTTTTTATTTTATGGGCGAATTTTCAAATTTAATAATTTTATGTCCAAGATTTATATTAATTATAGAAAAATTCGAAGTTCAGGGGTCGGGCCAGCCCGACACTAGCCCGCAAGTGGGGCTGAAATTTCATCAATCTGCATTCTCTTGTTGCCTAGCCTAGCCCAATCCATCAAGTGTATCTTTGATCGGGCCGTTTGGGCTTCATCCATTTCGGTTATGCCAAAGTAGGTCTCAGTAAGCCCACCAGTCCCCAACTCATCTTTCTTACCAATTTTGCACGGATCTAGCTCCGCCTCTCCTGGGTACAATTATTTTTTTCTTCTTTAAAGATAATTGGAGTATTTTGTAACTAGACTAAACTATGGGGTATTATTTGTAATTATCACTAATACTTAATAGATGCATACTTATTGCAGGTGAAATTTGTGGTTTGGCAAATTCCTTCCATTTAGCCGGTGGAGGGCCATAACCGGTGTCGTTGAAACTAGGATGCTCTGGCCAGACTCCTACAATTATATATATACACCATAAGTTAGTTTAAGTATATATTAAATAAGTTATGGGTTAAAAATGCAATTAATTATAAATTTCACCAGTGTCAAGAAGGCCAATGATGACTTCTCCTTCTTGGCTAGCTCCAAGTTTGCCTTTGCTAAATCCCATGAAATCCCATGATCTTGTCGTGTGAAGCTTTAGCTTGCGGTTAGGGATTACAGAGACCACTCCCTCCATTTCTAACATCATATATTGTTCATAATCTTAGTGATCAGCAAAATCTTGGACATATATAGGGAGAATTACAAAAAAAGTACCCTGAAGTTTACCCTAATTACAATAAAAACCTAGTTGCTGTTATAATTGCAAATAACCCCTTGGGATTTGTATTTATCTTACTGAAGTGCTCCCTCGAGAGGGGTCAAGAGGGGGCTATTTGTAAGGTAGAAACAAACTTTAATTTTAAAAGACAAGTGGGGTGTTTTAGTAATTAGGATAACTCTCAAGGGTATTTTTTGTAATTAACACACATATCTATTCAGGGACGAAGCTATTAATTGGGTCAAGGGGGCATTGGGCCCCCTCAATTTTTGGAAAAAAGGAGTATTTTGGTCATTTCATATTTTAATCTTAAACTAAATAAAAAATAGAAAAATGGGAAAAAAGTGTCTTTAATTATATTTCATTCCTTTTTCCTATTTTGATTTGTGAATCTTGAAAAATACGATTCTTGTGTTTTCTGATGAGTTACTTGATTATATTTCAAAAAATTGATGTGGTACATTTTCCCAGTCATGGACCGGTCCATAGATATGAAAAAAACTAAAGTGAAATTTTGAACTCAAAAAAACATGGTTAAAACTATTTCTATTTTGGAAAAATAGGCAAAAGTCTGACAAACTTTATTCATATTAATATTAATTGGGTCTTCCGACCCAAAATTTCTGGCTTCGTCACTGTTAATCTATTGTTATGATATAATCTTAATTACCAGCAATGGTTGCAGCTTCTTCCTCGGTAAGCTTGGCTGCGAATCCGTTGAAACTCCTTTCGTAGCTATAGACTAGTGAATCTTTGGCTGAGGAAGCACTGGAAATGGAAAAGATTTAATATCAGCCAGAGGTATTTTCATAACAAGTGCTTCTCACAATTTTAAAGATGGATAATTACAAAATCTACCACTAAGGTTTAGCCTAATTTTAGAAAACCCAGTTATGTTTGAAAATTAAAGATACCCAATTGACATGTGTTTTCATTTTATAAATTTCACCTTTAAGATGGTGATATTCATTAGGTAAGTACTTCAAGGGTGTGTTTGTAACACCTTAAGGGGGCATTTGTAATTTTGAAAGATAATAAGAGTTTTCTGAAATTAGGCTGAATCTCAAGGGTAGTATTTATAATTATCCAATTTAAAAATGGGATAGCTATAAAAACTACCCCAAAGATGTGGAGTAATTACAAAATAACGATAGAAGTTTCAAAATTATAGAAACTCACTTGAGGTCTAATTCCATCTTATATTTTACCCCAACAGTTAATTGACCTGATGGAATAGTCATCAAATATCTTACAATTACATCCTCAACTTTTCTAAATGTCATAGATAGCCCAACTTTTCGTCTTACTATTATAATATTTATAAAAGTCGAGAGATGTAATTGTAAAATGTAAGACGAGCTATTTGTAATGTCTAAAAAAGTCAGGGATGTAATTATGAAATATTTGATGAATTAGCAATGAGGTGGTCTTATGTGAGACCGTCTCATGGACTTAAAGTTCATGAGACAGATCCTACAAAACACAAAAAATATGAGTTTTTTTATGGGTTTTGATTTGGGTTGAATTCTATTTACATATAGGATCCATTTCATGAACAATGTCATGAAACCGTCTCATACAAATTTTTGTCATTAGCAAATTCGTTCAACTAATGGTTGAGGTAAAAATGTTAGACTGAAGCAAACCTCAAGGGGGGTTTCAATAATTTGGAAACATTTCTTGTTTTTTTGGTAATTATCCCAAACCTCGAGGGTAGTTTTTGTAATTATCACATTTTACAAAACGCCAAGGTTGCATTTGGATGGAAGGATTTGGATTTGGGAGAGGATTTAGGGAAGGATTTCAAATGACTCCAAATAAGAAGGATTTGAAATCCTCCAAAATGACTCCAAAAAAATAATTTCCAAGAATTTGAAATCCATTATAGAATGACTCCATCCAAACAACCTCAATGGATTTCTTATTATGGATTTAAAATCCATAGCTCAAATTCTTTCATCCAAATGAAGCCCAAGTTATTTTCTACATAAAGGATCATTTTTATTAGCTCCACCAACCTTCCGAGCATACTCTGCAGTATTGAATGATGGGTAGATGCAAGCGATGAATCTCCTTGAGGCCGATCCCCCATGTACACAACATGTAGCTGCATGTAAAAAATATAGAAACTCTTAGAAGAAAAAAAGATAGAAAATAGAAAAGACTAGGATTGAAAAACGAACCAAGCTACTCGATTCAAGATCGATCGTTAAAATCTCGTTTTAGCTCGGTTCATTAACATAATGAACCAAACTTGAACACATTTTTATGTTCGACAAGATGTAAAGCTTGGCTCAAATTCGACTCGATTATAAATAAAAGGGATAATTACAAAAACAACACTAAGGTTTGGGCTAATTACAAAAAAACCTAGAATTCTTTGAAATTACAAAAAAAAAAAAAAAACTCGAGGTTTGATTCCATCTTACATTTTTCCCCGTGATTTTCGAAAATATTTCAAAAAACCCCTAACATTTACAAAAATATTACAGTTACCCTCTTAAATCTAAGACAAAACGAAACCTGAAGGGTTTTTTGTAATTTTGGAACATGTCTGGTTTTTCTTGTAATTAACCCAAATCTTAGGGGTGTTTTTCTAATTATCCCTAAATAAAATAAAATATGTGTAAAATATCAAACTAGTAGAGCTCGATTCGTGTTCAGCTCGACCAAAATTCGTTCGAGCTCGATTCGATTAATAATCAAACCAAGCTCGATTAATATTCAAACAAGCTTGAACAATATCATGTTCGGCTCGACTCGACTTGTTTACACCCCTAAAAAAGACACAGAAAATAGCAGGACAAATTACAACAAATTAGTAACATTTTCAACAAATATACCTTCCTAATTTCATCACAGTGGCAGTTAAGCACAAGGGCTGCAAGCAATAACGGATACAAAACCGAAAACATCTTATAATTTGCCATTGTGATATTTGATTATCTAAAACTAGAACTATATATATAGTATAGCTTGAGATTTGATACCATCTTACATTTTTCTCCGTGATTTTAGAAAATATTTCAAAAAAAACTCTGACATTTACAAAAATATTACAGTTACCCCCTTAAATTTAAGACAAAATGAAACTTGAAGGGTTTTTTGTAATTTTGGAACATGTCTGGGTTCGTTTTGTAATTAACCCAAATCTCATATACGAGGTGCAGGATTTTATTGTAACTTTATGTATCATCCAATGTTCTAGTATAGTCGGAAGAAAAACATTGGCGGTCCTAGCGTCTAGACAGAGATTTTTAGAACAATAGTTTAAATGTTTATTTTCATGTCCCACATCCAATAGTAACAAATCTCAAATTCAAGAATAATTTGTTAGCCCTTAAAATTAAGATTACGTGTATTATTCAGGATATTTTGGGAATAATTTGACAAATCTCGATTATACAAAAAAGTTCGTCTATATACTACGCGATTAATTCGAAAATATATCGATATAAATATCTTATTATTCTATACATAATAATACATTTTAGTGAGAAGACTTTCAATAAGCTTAAACATTATATTATTTTACTACTTCTTTCGAGTTTAGTGAAATAGATATTGAAGACTGATATTTTGAAATGGTGGTCACAAAGAAATCAACCTTATACAATCATCTCAATCATCGCAAAAGAGGTTTTGGCATGCCCCGTTTCAACTGTTGAAGTAGAGCAAACGTTTAGCTCTGATGGAAATATTTTAGATGAATCACGCTCGCATTTTTTTCCTTTTTTTCTTTTTATTTTAAACTAAATTGCTAAACATTTTATCTAAATAAAATTAAAAACAAAAGGTTCCTGTTCTAGGAACCGGAATCGTATAGGCAGTGTTCCGTTTGGGCCGAACCAGCGGTTCCGGTTTTGGAATCGGAATCTGTGAGCATAAGGTTCGAGTTCGGTTCCTCAATTTGGAGGAACCGGAACTGGAACCGGCGGTTCCAGAACCGTGGCCAGGTCTAAACCAAGCTACTCGATACTCGGTTCAAAATCGATCGTTAAAAGCTCGTTTGACCTCGGTTCGTTAACATAATGAACCAAGCTTGAACACATTTTTATGTTTGACAAGATATAAAGTTCGGCTCAAACTTGGCTCGATTATAAATAAGAGGGATAATTACAGAAACAACCCTAAGGTTTGGGCTAATTACAAAAAAACCTAGAGTTCTTTGAAATTAAAAAAAAAAAAAAACCTTGAGATTTGATTCCATCTTACATTTTTCTCCGTGATTTTAGAAAATATTTCAAAAAAACTCTGACGTTTACAAAAATATTACAGTTACCCCCTTAAATTTAAGACAAAACGAAACCTGAAGGGTTTTTTGTAATTTTGGAACATGCCTGGGTTTTTTGTAATTAACCCAAATCTCAGGTGTGTTTTTGTAATTATCCCTAAATAAAATAAAATGTGTGTAAAATATCAAGCTACTCGAGCTCGATTCAGCTCGACCAAAACTCGTTCGAGCTCGATTCGATTAATAATCAAACCAAGCTCAAACACAATTTTTGAAGCTTGACTAAAATTCAATAGAGTTTGAACAACATTATGTTCGACTTTTCGGCTTACGTTCTGTGACACAGAAAATAGCAGGAAAAAAGGACAACAAATTAGAAACATTTTTCAACAAATATACCTTCCTAATATCATCACAGTGGCAGTTAAGCACAAGGGCTGCAAGCAATAACGGATACAAAACCGAAAACATTTTATAATTTGCCATTGTGATATTTGATTATCTAAAACTAGAAGTATATATATAGTACAACTTCCAAAATTGTTTTCTCCGAAAAATATAATATCAGGATTTTAGTACTGTATGTGTCTGGTTTTATTTGTTTTTAGATTCTCGTCGCCTATTTTTTCCCCCTCATTGTAAGAAATGACAGTACATCCTCATAGTGATTAATTACTTTTGTTTTTTTGACAGCATAGTAATTGCTTTTCTGTTAATCTCATATACGAGGTGCAGGATTTTATTGTAACTTTATGTATCATCCAATGTTCTAGTATAGTCGGAAGAAAAACATTGGCGGTCCTAGCGTCTAGACAGAGATTTTTAGAACAATAGTTTCATCTTATATTTCATGTCCCACATCCAATAGTAACAAATCTCAAATTCGGGAATAATTTGTTAGCCCTTAAAATTCGTATTACGTGTATTATTCAGGGATATTTTGGGAATAATTTGACAAAATCTCGATTATACAAAAGAGTTCGTCTATATACTACTCGATTAATTCGAAAATATATCGATATAAATATCTTATTATTCTATACATAATAATACATTTTAGTGAGAGGACTTTCAATAAGCTTAAACATTATATTATTTAACAAAATTATTTAAAGAATAGTAAAAAAAATTAAAATAGTAAAAAACCGAGAATATATCGCTTTATTAACGAAAAATTAAGATTGATATTTGTCATATCATTATTAATAAAATATATATACGTGATTTCAATGCCGCTTGAAAATATATCGTGTTTATTCGAGTTATTTTAAGAAATTCAGAGAAATTAGTTACTATGCAAGTATTTATAATTAATTTCAAGTGTATATCTAAAGAAATATTTATAAACAAGTGGCATGCATATGTCATGTGCAATATTAAGATACAACACAAAAATTGTAAACCCAAAAAAAAAAAAAAAAGAAAAACAGTTTCTCAGAGCATCTTTTTAGTTCAAGAATACAAAACCATGTTGATGTTTGTTGCCTTGTGCCAACATTTGTTTTGATGTGCCTCTTAAACTCTTGGGCGGCAACAAAGAACATCTTTGTGCTTAATTGAGAATATTGTCTCCATGTTTTAGTTGTACCATGTTACAATGCACAATGTAAGTATTTTATCTTGTTCAATAAATATTAAAACATAGTTATAAATTATAAAATAGTAGTTAAAAAAGGAAATTAGATTTAGTATGTCATAATTTCTTTAAATTGTTTAGTTGAACAAGTTCACCGGAGAAAAAGGCAAAAATCTCGTGGGCGTCTCACGGTTTAGATCCGTGAGACGGAGTCCTTACACAAAGTTTTAAAGGTTTTTTTTCGATTTTATTTTTCTTAGGGTTTATATTTGTTTTTTTAGGGTTTATTTTGTTTCTTGGGTTTATTTTTAATTGATTTGGGTTTTTAGGATTTTTATTTTTTTAGGGTTTATTTTTTATTTTTGGGTTTATTTTTGTTTTTCGGGTTTATTCTTCATGGTTCATGTTTTTAGGGTTTATTTTTGTTTCTTCATGGTTCATTATTATTTTTAAATTTATTTTCATGGTTCATGTTCTCAAGACGGAGCCCAGGTCCGTCTTACTTTAGATCCAGTGAGGCCGTCTACAAAGAGACTGTGACACGAATACCCAAATACATGAGGAAAATATGAATTAAATTATTTTATTATGCAATTTATAGCTCCACTTTTATTTTTAAGATGTTTCATATAAAAATAATTTTTTAAATGTGTCATAATTTTTAAACATATTTTTTTTTAATTGTTTTAACAAATCCTGCAGATCAGACCAATTCCAACAACAATACATGTTACATTCTCTATCACCCTTATTATCTATGACTAGACAAGATTTTTAAAGGCAAAGTTCACAAATCTTCAACAGCCTGGAGTTGGAAAAAGTTGTTGGTCCCCTTTGAAAGTGGCTTTGGGTACTTCAAGATATACATGATTTTAAATGGGCTCCATTAGAAAAAGACAATCATCCACTCTTCATTTTTTCACATTCATACAAATCAGCCCACCACACAAAGATTGTCTGTCTAGTGTCTACCTTGCTGTTATATGGTACTTCCTATGGCTGCTCAACATCTCACATAGAGGTGGGGTGGAATAGAGGTGTAAACGAATCTGAGTAGAGGTCGAACATGTTAGTTTAAACTCATTATCGAGCTTCAAAAAATGTGTCGAAATTTTGTTTGATTAGTAATTGGATTGTGCTTAAACGAATTTTAGTCCAAATTAAACATGAATTGAGCTTGGTTAACTTGATATTTTCACATGTATTTTCAATTATTCTTTGACTAATCGAATGAGCAAGATGAATCGCTTCACATCTTATTAAATGAAATATTGTGTAAACCTCGAATATCTTCATTTATTTCGAGTTTCAACCCTAAGGTGGAGGGAGATGGGGGTTATATTCATCATCACCCTAGAAATTAGTTCAATTTTTTTAGATTACACCATTTAAAAAAGGGATGATTACAAAAACACCCCTAAGGTTTGAACTAATTACAAAAAAACACAGAGATGTTTCAAAATTACAAGAAAACCCCGTCAAATTTGATTATGTGTTAAATATAAGGAGATGACTGTAGTACTTTTATAAATATCAAGGGATTTTTGATATATTTTTTGCTTATGAAAGGGGAAAATGTAAGACGGAATAAAACATATCTGAGTTTTTTTGTAATTAGCCCAACCTCAGGGGTGTTTTTGCAATTATAAAAAATAGAAAGATTTTGGCAACAGAGTATGTAGGAGGTTAGGAGCCACTAGGACAAGTTCCTCAAATCATTTCATTAAGGTGTAGAATACACCCATCATATATTCCCATCTACAATAATCTTTTCAAAGAGAAGCAAAACTAGAAAAAAAGAACAAAAAAAAATCAAACAAACTACAGACAACATTTTAATCTGCCAAACGAACTCGACGCCTGTATCAAACAATGAAAATACAGTTATTTTTCTAACAACTAAAAGCAAGAGAACTTCACGGCATCGTATTGCAGTCGATGCGTCGTCTTCAGTGGCCGTTGGCGACAACCCCATTCTCAACAGCTTTCTTTGCGTAGAATCTTCGGTACTTAGAATCCACTTCAGTGAGATAGTATGTGCCCGGTGCAAGAAGACTGCAGTCTTTGCTCGTTACAAAGTCCTTGCCTCCATATCTGTGCTCCATTAGCTTCATGATTTCGACAAATTTTTCTGGTGGGAACTGCACACGAGGAACGTGCGTTACAATCATTTCTACCAAAGAACAAAGATTTCAAGATATATATGTTATCGAGTCCAATCGCACGAGTTTGGAGACCGTAAATTCCCAATTATCAAAGTCGAGAAAGAAAGGAACATTTACGAATACTACTCTTGAGGGCCTATTTACAAAAAAAAAGGGGATAATTACAAAAACTCTCGAAAGGTTTGGGCTAATTACGAAAAAATCCAGAGATATTTCAAAATTACAAAATACCCCGTGAAATTTGATTTTTTGTCTTAAATTTAAGGGGACAACTATAATATTTCTATAAATGTTAAGGGGGTTTCTAAAATGTTTTTTTGCTTATGAAGTGAGAAAATATAAGACGGAATCAAACCTCAAGGTTGCCATTTCCAAAAACCTCTGGATTTTTGTGTAATTAGACTGGACCTCAGGGGTTTTCTTGCAATTATCCCATACAAAAAAACTCAATTACCTTCCAAAGTTACAAAATACCATCTATCTATCTATTTTACAAAATGCACCCTAGGTAATTTGTTAAACAAACACAAACCTAAGGGAGTAATTTTTATTTTTTAGTACCTCAGGGGGTATTTGTAGTTTTAAAACATTACTGAATTTTTTTGTAATCAAGATGGACTAAAGCCAGCATACCTCATGCCTTGACTTCAACTTCTCCGAAACATTCATAACGGTTGCAATGTTGGAGAGGCTAAAAGGATGTTTCCCCTCGTTAAAACGGAGAGAAAACATGGTGGCTGATAGACCACTGCCGTAGGAAAACAATATCACCCTTTGCCCAGCCTGAAGCAAGACAGGAAAAATCCGTTCAGAGATAATGATGATTTTCTACTTGACGATATTCATAAAGCCAAAAGAGATTAACCAACAAGATTAGAAATCTTTACCAGAGTGCTATTTTTATTGTGGAGGAGAGATGCAAATGCAGCATAGAGAGATGCAGTATACATGTTCCCCACTTGTTTCGGGATAAGTGTAGATGGCTGCACCTTAGCATCGTAAAACGGCTTGGCTACTTGTTGAGTCGCCTGTAAATACAGTAAAATTAGCCCACATGTTCATATAATGCGGACATAGTTTTTTGCAAAAACAGAAGTTAAATGACTCGAACCTTCTCAAGATCGCGACTTTGGTAGCTTTCCTCATTGGTTAATGACGAGAAAGGTGACAGCTTCTCTTTAGCAGCCTCATCAATGGAGCTGAAAATTAATAACGGAGATTAAACTAAGCATAAACCTTTTTTTGACATATTAGGACACCTCTATAGATGAAGAAAATATTCACCTGGCACTGCTCAAAAAATCATTGAATAACAATCTGGCGAAGCTCTTCTGTACAAGCTGCAGGTTTCACGTAAAAATGTTAACAGAACTTATCCGGGTGGTATATTATATGACGTACAGAATAGAAAATCACATTAAAAATTACACTGTATTTTCATATAGATGCCCTTGTTTTTAAATTAATTACCTTGTTATATGGAGAATGGAATACAAAGTACTCAGCATCATTGACCGAAAACTGCTTGCCCTCCAGCTTCTGATACCTATTATATGCGTAACAGTAAAGTAAGTATCCACAGAGAAAATTGGGAAAATTGCAAAAATTGGTCCTCTATCTATAAAGGTGTTCCAAAATTAGTCCTGTGATAATTTTGCTCCTTAGCAAAAATAACAATTTTAATTATGTAATTTTTAGTTTGGCAATTTTAGTCTTTTATTTTTTAGTTGTGGTAATTTCGGGTCCTATTATTCAAAATAACCAATTTTAGCATATTTGTACGTGTCTTTATCGCTTCATAATTAGGAAATAATACATGTAGAACCCGTATCTCGGTTTTGACTTGATTCATAAATCTAAAATTATTCCATCATTAGGAAATTTATAGTATAAATGATAAATAAATTCTACTCAAGTAAATAAAATAGAGAATCTGATACGATTTTAAACTTGATCTTACGTATATTGATTATTTTGGCTAGCAAGGGCATTTTGGGAATTATTGAAATATTGAAATAGCCTTACGGGACCAAAATTGCAATTTTAAAAGTTTAAGGACTAATATTGCAACACCCCTATAGATGCAGGACTAATTTTGCATTTTTCCCGAGAAAATTTAGACACACAAAAGCAGGTAGCTTTTCAGCAGGAGCTTACTTGTCACAGAAGCTTTTGTAACAGGAATCCAGTGCCATTAGATAACAAGTCTGAGAAAGCTTGCCATCGACAACCTACGAGCATAAATTAGCCATATCAGAAAAAACTATATAATGCTTTGAATTCGTAGCAGTGCATAATTTTTCCAAACACCAAGCACAAGATTTTGTTCTTATTAAAGACAAATTTGACAGGCTACAATTAACAGATTAGAAGGGTACAGAGGAGGATAATTACTGGATATTCACTGGCAAGGTCAGGCTTGTAAAAATCATAAACATGAGCCATATGACTAGCCCTAAGCTTGCTTTCGAAAGAAATAGAGCATTTGGTCCTATCAGCATGGCAATAGCCGTAGCTCCACCAGTTGGCCTAGCTGGTCCTCGGCGTAGACCTATCAAATATGAATAATTTTTGTTAATCTAGAGATAAAAAGATTCTGCTTGCTTCGAAAAAAAGCACGGAGAAAAATTTTGGCCGGCTCCACCATTTTTTATTTTTTTGATGTGTTTTAATTCCGAGAAAAGTTTATAAAGATGAAGATCATACCGCACTGTCTGTGCAGACAACAAGCCCATATCGTCCATCCCATGAACTACTTTCCACCCAGTTGACATAAGCAATACGTAATTGAACAAGTGCACACTTC